>CM050654.1:2213858-3414346 GCA_027574665.1 Rhynochetos jubatus | reverse complement strand
GCAAATTCCATTGCTACAGCCCAATACAAACGTTAAATACCGAGCATGCTATGCGTGGGACACCTGTGTGCTTAAAGACCGTGGACAGACTATTTGAGCTTTCTGCTATAGCTTAAGAAAAGCAGACTGCTTTCCAATGAAATCTCCAAATGTCATTTGAATATGGCACCAATTCCCAGATAAACTGCAGAACAAATGTACTGGCAAAAAACCAAAAATACGCACTTGTGAGCCCCCAGTTTAACAATCAAATTTTGGAAAGCAAGAAAAATAATGTGCATTTTGAAAATACAAACCCAACATTTTTATCTAACCTTGAGACAACTGATTTACAGTCTAAACAGTCCTCTGCCCTTTATTAAGTGACTTGAAAATACTGTTACTGCAATGCACAGGAGTGATCTCACCCAACGTTTCTGCCTCACTGAACAGTCTCTACCTTCCCTTGGCTGGGCAGGCTGAATCACACTCTGTACCGTGCACAGCCGCCAACAAACTGCTCATCCTCAACACATGCTATTTCTGAACTGCTTTAACCACCCCAAAGAACGATTTGCAAAAAGCACACGATGCTGGCAAAGTTACAGCAAAATGTAGCAAATTATCTGCCTAAGTATTTGTTTGATTTTAAAACAGCAGGTTATCTTAGATAGCCTGTCATCCACTTGCAACGCGAGAGCAAGCTGGAAGAGCAGTAATTTATTAAACATCTGGGGTTTAAGTTAGTAAGGTGTCAGGCATATTTACAAAGTCTTACCTGCAATCTAAACCAATCTAATCTCATTCCTCTGAAGTCAAATACCTCTCCATCTTCAACTGCATGAGGGAAAAACAGAGAACATAAAACCTTCAGGAAAACAACTACAAATTCAGATATACTGTATCAGACTTAAAAACCCCCAAAGTGCTCATGAATTACTTGGGTACTGAACGTCATGCTTTTACCTAAGAATATCAATGCAGCACAGCCACGCTAACAGGAACTAAAATATCTAGATGAAAACATGTGTAATATGCTTTCTAAATTAACAGGTAGGATTATGTCCCAACAGCATTCTTCAAAAGCTCTACCTGCATACAGCTGCCCTGGAAAAGGGACACGCAACAAGAAGCGGGTACCGTAACGAAAGAGAAACAAGGGAACAAATTCAGTTTATAAGGGAAGTTATTTGCTTCTACTGATGGCACGCAACAAAAAGCGGTGAGGCTTTCCAGAGAAATCTGCCATTCTGTTACCATTTTCCCAAGTTCACGTCAACTTACCTTGTTTCACGCTTAGTGAAGTCATTGTGTTTACAAAAGAGGACATGATGATTGATTCATCCTCTGGGCACACTGAAAGATTCTAAAATAAATGTTGTTGCCATTAGTATTTCCAACTTGGTTTAGGAAAGAATGTCAATACCCATGCCCAATTTATCAATTATGCTCCGAAACGTACAAAAACTGACACAAGTGAACTTAACTGATGGAATATTACAAATAGAGCTATTTAACGGCTTTCACTTTTTAATTCACTGGCAGATGACAAATACCTAGAAAACCTTACTTTCAAACCAATTTGCTGAAAACGGAAACATGTCAGTAAACATGCTCACGCATTTTCAGGCTGCAGACATTAAATGGACAGCAAACGTTTTCCTGTCAAGACATCAGGCACCAAACCTCTACAGGCACCTGACCTGTCTGCAAAGAAAACCTGGCCATGGCAGGACGTAACAACGCCCACATCGGCATCACTTTGCTTCCCACAAAACCCTCTGTCAACAGCGTTTTACTGACTGCAATGACTGACACCACCTGAAAGATGGGCTATCAAGCTTTGTAATTTTACAACATGCAACAGTTCACAAAAAAGCCATTTCAGCAACCTATAAAAACACATTTCTATTCAATAATACAATAGAGAAGTTTCTCATAAATCTAACTATGACTGACATTTTAACCTAAAGGCTGAAAAATCCAAACTCTCACTCAATCATTTGCCTAGTCTTGTGCTTGACACCCCATATGAATTAATTAAAATCAAAATTCAAGCCAATTTTTTGTCTCCCCCCATTTCAGTTTGATCCTACGGATTATCCTATCTAAACACTGAACACTTTGGCCACTTGTGCAGCATTTAGAAGGCATTCGCTGAATCTAGGAAATCATTTCCCAGGAATCAGTGGCAACTGTCAAAAATATTTAATTCTGTCACTCTAACAAAAATCTGTTAGCATGTAAGTATATAGAGTTATAAGCAAAAAAGCCTGAAATACAGTTAATTTGGTACTGAAAATTGAAGGATTCAGTTACCTTTAATAATTTAAACGGTGATACAAACTGCTATTTAACCTGTTTACACAGTTTGTGTAAATAACCAGTAGAGTACCTCAAGTTCCACTTTCTGGTAACTGATACGATGCTTGAAGTGTGAAATTAACTTTTGACCACAACCAAAAAGCTGACAGTACAAACTTGTCAAGTTTGAGCAGCTGACCTACTCACGACACTTGGGTTCCACCTAGTGGTCACGAGGGAATAAACCCAAAGCAGTTCAGAAAGCCAAGCATTTCTTGGTCAGGCCACGTAAGAAAAGGTTTCTACAACGCCCCTTCAGTGGCAGCACCTGTTTCATTGTCTCTACACATAACATAGTAAATAACATTTCAGTATTCATAAAGAAGGCTAATGTACAACTCTAAACCCCAGAATTAAACAGTAACTTAATTTGCCTTATAACGTTCATCAAAACCCACAAACCAGGATGTGCTTCATGAAGTCATTTTGGACAAAAAGCCCTTTCTGAAGTCTGCATTTAAGAACCCAAACCTACAGTCTTTCCGTACCTGTACAAGCTCATTCAAGACCACTGCATCAAAGCCAGAGAGATACTGGACGTAGTATCTCTGCATCACTGGTCCGTATTTTCGCACATGTGCTCTGAGCTCCTCCATGTAGAATATTAGCTCGGCTATGTGTCTATAAGCACGGAGACAAGGAAAATCTTACAAACATCGAACACCCAAAATATTAAAACAAATGTCTATCAGTGGGATGCTTCTCAAGGGGATTTCCTCCTACTCCTTGCTTTTAAAACGACTATTAATAGGTCACTTCTGTACGAAAGTATTTGTTCACACTGTACAATGAGTTTACATAGGCAATTTTCTCTGCAGGGTAAAATCCACTCAACAAGAGGTAAGTTAGCAGGATACCAGCACGGTAATCCTCCAAGGTTTGTATAGCTATTCACTTAGTTTTTGAATAAGAAGCCTTTCTATAATGCTTCATTTGAAAAAATGTTTTTCTCCAAAATGTGGTTAAATCTGAAAAATACAGTTATAACAGCTGCTTTTCTGCCTTTATTTTTTAACTCTGAGGATGGTTAAATACTTGCACAGGTTATTTCAGAAAGGCTCTGGGACCTCCATTCTTCCCTAGCACCTAAATCCAGTAAAGAAAACACAAGGTTTTCCTACTCCAGCTCTACAAGTGACCCTGTGATTGTCACTTCTTTAAACTGCAGTCAATCCACAGACTTGGAATTCGATCTTGTGTTCAATAATCCTGAGAATAACCCAAAGACAACCAGTGGCCTTCTGCCTATCCACATTCCTAAGATTTTGTAATCCCATTTCCCATTTTTACCTTCCGTTTACGATGACACTAATGCTGTATTACATAAATGGATCTCACCTGATTTAAAAGACATTTTTGCTACAATACAGGAGACACACCGCAAGTTAACAAATCAAGCTTTTGGGCAGTTTCCTTCCCCCCACCACTGATCTGCTCAACGTAAAATCAATAACACTGGAGACACATGATAAAGCCATATTTTTGCTTATTCAAAGGAAAACATGCTTAAAACTTTTATAAAATATTTTTATCTTATAATCAATTGTCTGTAAAAAAAACAATTTTCACTGATGCACTCCAGTTCCTAACAGAACACTTCCAGTTTTCTGTTTTGATGGGAAGCTTAATATCCCCAGGTAAAGATCTTCTGAACAGTCCCAACTCTTCCATAAAGCCATCCTTTTCTGAGATTCCCCAGCCTTCAAACCCATTTAGTCTGTGAAATTCTCATAAATATTTAAGGTATCACACTAAAAATTAACATACTTATCTATGAAATCATCTGCGCTCTTCTTCGGCATATTATCTGCATGACGAAGAAGCCAAATAATTTCATCACGAGCAAAGGATAATGCCATAAATACAAAAAGTGCCTGGAAAAGAGAAATTATTCACAAGCTTATAGATATATACAACAGTTGAACATCCTGTGCACACTAAGAGGTGACCAGTCTCTAAAACCAAAATATCTTAAAAGCTAAGTAGGTTCTCTCAGAGTAAAGTATGGGGTCTTTTTGTCCTCCCAAACAAACTAAATGTCATTAGCAGTGTAAGACTGCACAAAGGCAAAACATAAGAACCGTAATTACCTTGGGACCCAACAGGCCTGGCTGATCAGACAGGACAGTAGCCAGTTCTTTGAGCGCAGAACGTAAAAACTTGCGTCTCTCTCTATGCATTGAACCGCTGCATCAAAAGAACAAAGCGAGACATCATCCACATGCCAACCACAGCACGTTTGATTTTTCCAAATGTTTAAGCCCAAACACAGGCAGCTCATATCATACCAACTTCAAAACTCTGGTATTTCAAAGGATGTGGTTCAATCAGAATTGGCATCCCCATCACCGACACTGTGTATTCCTGTCGTATGGTTGAATTGAAAACCCAAGTTCTCCGCCCCTGCTCTGTGACGTGCATTTGACACCACTAAAACATCTCTATTTAATTAGACAAAACAGAGAATAAACTAAATGCTTCCAAACTGAAAATCTGAAAAATTACCTGAAACTTGGGAAATCAAATCGAAAATGCCATTAAGCAAATCCAGATTAAAAAGAACAATCAGTACATTTGAAAACGCACAACTAATTCAGCATCCCACAAATCCTGTTTGTACATTCTTTATAACTTTGAGAAAACTGACACTAAAATCTGTCAGGTGAACTCTGTAAGACACTTACGCATGTGAAACAGCAGCTTCTTTGCACTCTCTGATGTCATTAATACGCTTGTTGTAGCTGCAAGTAAAAAACAATTCAATACCGTAATGAGTATCAGTAGCACAAAGTAGCAAGACTCAAGAGTCCCTCAGTGGGACTCGAGAGGAGCTGCGCTGCTGTAGCAGAGACTTATTTCCCCGATCAGAGCCAAAATTGGATAACCCAAACCAAAAATAGCTCTTTACTGAAGTGCTCCTGGTTTGCTGGTAGAGGTCTCCATTCCTGTCTGAGCTTTCTTATGATCCACTGCAGAACCAGTGGCAGACAGATGCAATTTTTCAAGCAAACTCTACATTCATAACATCGTTTCTCTTCAGCAGATTCAGATTTGTGGGCGAGATAATAATTTTAACCTTTGCAATTTTAGAGGCTGATTCAAACTTTTTCAGAACTGAGATTAAAGAAAGGCAGGATGGTTATCAAATCAAGCTCCAGAAAGTCACGCATTAAAGAAACAGTCAAAATACTAAGCAGAAATGTCTGTGTACCCACTACCCTTCAGCAGAACTTACGTGAAGTAAAAGTAACATTTTCAAGAGAGTTCCAAGAAATTACACATTTTTAACAGTGGTTCTGAAAGGAGAAAAAGAGAATGAAAAATCTTACCCTCGTATGTTTACAAACAAGTCTTCTGCAGCTTTGTGAATATGGAATACTTCATCTCGAAACAGAGCCAAGCAAGAGCTGCTTTGAAGTGCAAGTTTCCAAAGGTTCAAAGCTGTAGCATCACTATTCAGGATTCCATGGCACAAAATAAATCCAACTTCAAAAGTTCACATTGGTGTGTGTCACAAACCGGATGCACGAAGACAGCAAGAGAGCAGTGAGATTATTATGCATTTGCTCTTAAAATAGTTCATTAATAAACTGTTTAATGGATAACATTTTATGTACAAAAAAAATATTCCACACAGTTCTAGTGGAGGTATTTTTGTAATATTTTTGTAACATGAATTACTTAATGCTGGTACTACTCAGCTATTTTCATCAGAATTACTAAAAGCCCTCACTTTTAGACAAAGTCTGGAATAAACTGATGCTCCATTCCAGCAGCACGTGCATTCTGACTTCACTGCACATTTAAAAGTATGATACATAAAAATAAGATTTAATCAAGTTCTTTAGAATCTAATTTGAATACAACAGCTTTTGTACAATACAGAAAAGCAAGCCGTCTTTTACATGTTAATTTTTTTAATAAAACCATGAGCTGTTTCAGAGTATTTTACTCACAAATGATCCATTTCTCCATTGCATCCAGAGAGAGGTATTCACATGGCATCTGTTGAACAAAACAGTAATTTGTAGCAAACTAATTATATAAAAAGACAAGACATTTCATGAGAAGTACGTTTTAGAAAAAAGGGACACAAAGCCTTAAATGCTGGTGAATCATGGAAGACTGCTGGCGATTACTAACAGGGCACTGTTTCATCCCTTCAGAAACTGAGGGTTTGAACATTCTGAAGTGAGCTTCCACGCCTTCCAACACCTTGAACAGTGAACACATTTTGACAAATGGTGAGGCACTGGCACAGGTTGCCCAGAGAAGCTGTGGATGCCCCATCCCTGGAAGTGTCCAAGGCCAGGCTGGATGCGGCTTGGAGCAACCTGGTCTAGTGGAGGGTGTCCCTGCCCATGGCAGGGGGTGGGACTGGATAGGCTTTAAGGTCCCTTCCAGCTCAAACCATTCCTTGATGCTATGAAATATTTAGGTTCAACAAACACTGTATTTAAGAATATTTAAGAGCAAAAGGCTTTTGATATTAACTGTTAATGCTTGATTTTTTTCAGAAAGATGACCATTATATCACAACTGAGGCAGCAAATGCAAACAGTAAAAATCTTAAAGGAAGTATCAGTCCTGATTTTCAGTCTGTTGGCCCACAGACATCTGAGACAGTACACCAGGATTCCTTGTTTTTGCATTGCAGAAGTTAACACTGCTTCCCCTCATCTTTTGATTATTGAATCCTGGAAATGAAGGCATGAGCTAACGCAACAGAAGCTTTAATGAACGCGAGTACGTTTCCCCCGTACTAGTGTTCAGCTCCCCAGTCAGCCTACTTATTTCTCTGATTAAAAGCCACATGAAGGTAATCAAACAGAAAATGAGACACCCTCACATTCTGTTATGGAAAACCTTGCTTAACTTTATCATGTAATGCAAATTGAAAGGCCATACTGTGTCAGACTGTGCAGGATTGAGCATTGTACTGGGGGCACTGATGAGGCTCAGTAGTTGTGCGTTTCTCCATTGGTCAGCTGAGAGATTTCTTCGAGGATAGACCATCTGGAGTGAAATCAGAGCATCTGAAAGGGACTAAAAAGGAAACCAATGATTAGTTTGAAAATGTTCTCAAGGGTCAGCCTTGAACAAATATTCAGGTTCTTTACCTCCTTTTGTGAACTGTGTACTGACACTGCCACCCTCCAAGCACAGGACACACTCCTTATCAGTAGTGCTGTTTCCTCAGCATTATTACTAACAATAATGAAAACAACGTACTGAACTAGTTCTGAAATTAAACTTGAGATTAAAACCCATCGCATCTAGTTTATTTCACATATAAAAGACTATGCCAGGCTAAGGGAAGGATCAAGACAAGCAGGACAGTTTGAGGCTCTTTTTGTTAAGAGTTACAAAATTCTGACTTCAGTATTAGAGAACTTAAAAAAAAAAAAAATCAATGGGGGACAACAAATCTGGCACGTACAATTGAAATTCTTGTTATTTAGTCACTGTTTGTACAAGCATCCCAGTTATTGTTATTCCCTTCTCTGTCACTGCATTTGGCATGTCCTTCCCTCTTTGCTAGCCATTACAATTATTTTGAGCAGACCCTGTCTACAAGAGCATCTTCATAGCAGATTAAGCTTGTGCGGGTAAGTGTGGTCCTACGGCTTTTCCCTGTCTTCTGCATCAATGCTGGTGCTGGTATGAGACCTCAGGGAGCCAGGTCTAAGCATTATGCCAGCAGAGAAGGTCACTTAGGCAAAAAAAAAGTAGTCATCTGCTGAAGCTAATTTAAAGGACAAAACTACTGTCAGGTTTACTGCAAAGTAGTGAAATGATGAAAGGACATCGAAAGTGTGCAGCTCCATGAGAGCGCAACCGAAGTGTGTGTTTCTATAGCATGGTGCCTGAAGGGATCCCTGACCCCAATTTATACCTCTAGCACAGAATAAGCAGACGAGCAAAAGTCAGACTGGAAAATGGCTTTACGAAACATTGCAAGGGAAATAATTAACTATTAACTGCAAAAGCATAAAACAAAGGTAACACTGAAAAGTGAGGCATCTTTGCTGAAATGTGCATTAATTAATTTGCATTAATTGCAAATGAGATTCTTAGCTAAATAAGTCTTAACAAGACAGGAATTGTGCAGAGGAAAGTATAACAAAAATAAGATTACAGGTTATTTAGACAAATGAGAAGTATTCAAAACCGGTTTACTTCAGAGCACTTAAAGAAATAGCTGGAAAACTCTGAACTTCCAGTGACTATCTTTAAAAGTTTAAGGAAATTAAGAAAAATCTCAAGAGGACCAGAGAAGGAAAAAGAAAGCACCTAGACTTCAAAAGAGGGGGGAAAAAACCCACCTCAAACCTTAAAAACTTTAGACAACAGCTTAGTATTTAACTTAAAATCCTGCCAAAGATTCCAAAATAAGTTGTTAGGCGATCCATTTACAAGCACCAAGAAAAATAACACCTTTATAAGGAACAGTCCATCGGTACTGATGACACAAATCTAGTTTCCTCCGACAGAACAGCAAGCCTAGCGGACAAACGGGAAGCGATAAACAGGATATACATTGACTTTGGCAAGGCTTCTGTCACTTTTCCAAGGAATTCTCGTATGAAAATACAGCCTAGGTGAATCATCACAGAACTGCAGCACAACCAGCTGTGTGAGAATGCAAGCTTAAACAACACTTGTACAGAAAAGGCTACAGGAATCGGGTTTATTCATTTAGTGAAGTCAACTGAGCAGGGTACACAACGTCAGCTTTTGAGTACAGGAGCTACTGTTGAAGAGGCAGGGTGATCTCCAGGATCCCCAGATTAAGGACAATCCAAAGTAAAAACCCTCAGGTTACAAAATAGAACAACACTTTCATCTAGGATGCTAAACCAGGAAAAAAGAAAGGTTTCATAGAAACATTAGGAATCTCCCTAATTTCAAGCTACAAACCAAAACAGAGCACAGAGGTAGCTATTCCCAGATGATCCACAACTGACTTTTAATCAATGTCTAATCCTTAGTGAATGAAATGGAACCTTATCAACAGGTCTTCGCATTCCTGTATTGCTACAGGTTCTGCTATTCAACAGGGTATCAAGCCCCCACCCCCGACATCCACTGTGAGTAAACTCTCCTGTGAAATTTATACCTAACAGCCTTTGACAAACAAACGCTTGTATTCACTGGTTGATCCCTGCTTCTCTCAGTTAAGGTTACTGTGTGCCTTTGAGATGCAGTTACATACTTTACTGTGAGGTACAAATTCCTCCATCATTTTCTTTAAAGGATTTTCATAATCCACAATCATCTGGCCGAGGCGTGGATATTCTCTGTCACTAAAACAACAACAAACAATTCACTCAGGTGTAGCTGTTACTATTTTCATCATGATACAGATTTCTCATACAACGGATTTTTACCTTGCTCCATGTGTCATTTCATGGGCGTAGTTATACAATCCAATGATAGCCTTCCTTTCTTCAATTCGAGACAGCAATATCATTAGAGTTGTGTAGGTTATAATCAAATCTAGGTAGTTCTTCGTTAAATCAAAGTTTACAGTCTAGAGATAAAAACCAAAAATTCTCATTCTAAAACTTTTAGAAACAAACATAAAACTTTTCCCTTACCTTTCCACCAACTTTCAGCTTTTTCTTTTTTTTAAATACAGTGGACTGTCTTGAACACGGTTTTTTTTCTACTTGCATACAGACTTTGTATCATCAATTTATTCACCTAAATCTCCAAACTGTTTGCATTCATGAAAACAAGCATGCGAATAAATCTTTAGGCTGAAACTTCCCTTGGATGTTACCGAGCAGCGAGCAAGCGCCTAGTCTATGAATTATATTTAATAAGAGACTGTAATGTAAAAAGCCAGCACATATCCCACTGGCTTGGTAACATCATTCCACAAGATAAATACCTGCTCCTCTTTCATATTACGAACCTAAATGTTCAGCCAAATTTAGAATAATGACTAAACCGAGTAAGGTGACATTATGAACGTTAAGAAAGCAAGCTGAAACCCAGAGGAAAAGGTGTTTGAGGTGTTGGTTTGGGGTTCTGCAGCCTTTGGTTGTGGTGGTTGGTGGTTTTGGGTTTAGGCTTTTTGTGGGTTGGGGGAAGGGGGAGTTGGTTTGCTTTTTAATATACGTTAACACACATAGCTACTTCTGTAGTTGTTTTAGCCAACACCAGAAGTGACCTCCTCACCTAGCTTAGGTGGACACCAGTAATACTCCTGTCTTGTAAGCCTCACATAGCTTAAGGATACAGACAACAGTAAACCCTAAGAATTAACTTGCAGATGCAATAAAGCAAAATCTACATAAAGGTTTGTGTGCCTGGTAACACACAATGCTGTTACTACTGTCTGTAAGTAACCTGTTTAAAATGGTCTGTCTTCTGATTGCAAGCTATTATAATAAGTTAGAGACCTGAAGATTAGTGGGTTTATATTTCTGGAATTTCTAACTAGAGATGTCATGTTTCTTGGGCTAAGGTTTATAAACAAGTACTTCTGTTTCTCCACAGAGGACTGATTAGAAACATTTAAGTGGCATTTGAAAGTTTAAACTCAGAAACTTACAATATCAAAGAAGACTTGGCAAACATCAATAGTGTTCAGCAGCTCACAAACATGGTCCTTGAAAAACAAAGGAATCACTTTAGTTTAAAAAGATCTAAGTAAATCACTTTGCTATACTTAGTGATGGAGACTGAGTTTTCATGAAGAAGAGAGCTACAAGTTCAGCTATTATACTGTGTTATATCCTAAATAAAAAAAGAGAGAAACCCGGTGTGACAGAACAACTGACATATCTATAATACCTTACCTTAAATTCCATAACATCAACAAACGTGAAGTAGTATAATGCCAGGTTCTTCAGAATCTCCGACTTTTCTTTCTGGAGCTGAGCAAGCTGTTGCTAAAAGAGAAACATAAACATGCACACCGTTCTTAGAAGATCTTGAGAAGACTGCTGAAAAATAATACCTGTGAAGCGCAGAGTAACCACCTGGCTATGCGAAGAAGCCTTTTAACATGGTTTTCTAAGTCTGAGGTTCTGTGTGCCTCAAATACACACAGAGTTCTCAGAAAAGACCATTTTAACAGCTGCCAACTATACATTGAAGATAGAAGTCAAATTAGTACGCATTAGTACCAAAGTCATATTGCTCAGCTCAGCTAGAGATGAGAACGGGTAGTGAGGAAACCAGCGTTATCATATGTACAATTAGCAAAAGCAGAACAGTACATGAGCACAAATCAGTATGACAAAAAAAATGACGTTACTTGAGGCAAGAGAAAAGAAGGTGGCAGGTTACACACTTTACTACAGAAAAACATTATGCTTTTAAATTCTGAACTTACCAAAAAGAATATCCAGGCAAAGCCACGTTAAGCATGCAAAATAAAATGTAGATACAAACATAAAATACAGTAACGGTTCTTTGACCAGTTCCATATAAACACAATAATACATTCAAACAAAAGCAACAAAATAAAGAAACAAAAAAAGAAGCAAAACACTAGCATTAGACACTGGTGGATAAAATGGAAGAGGCAAATGTGAATACAAAGGCATAAAATAGTTCACATGGATTTTTTAAAAAATTTTTTTAAACAATGAAATGTCATTTAATTTCCATATTTTTCAAGATTTTCTGGGGAAACCCGACAGATCACTTCATTACAATTGAGAACACACAAAAAAGCAGCTGCTACCGAACAGCCATTCTGTTTATCTATGTATTAAGGCTCACACCACGGCAAGAATCCAATTATTTAACTTGCAGCATCCAGCTACAAATGAAGTCTCCGTCCAGATACACGAATTGAAATGAGCTAAGCAGTAATAACACTCAGTATGAAAAAGCGCCCTCCAAAACGCTGCAAGATTTTAAATTAAAAGACTGATCGAGTGAAATAGGATTTTCTACTCAGCAAGAGCAATCAATTATAAGCAAGATTAAATTAAATGTTTCAAATTGGTGAGCTTATTCATATGAGAGGTTAGAACTGAATACGCTTCTTCATCTCCCACGCTTTATAACACTGCACTGTGTTCTCAGTTTTACGTAAAGCACTAAAATTCCACTAAATTAAAAAAACAGAGTGCTTGGACCACTACATCATATGTAAGATAATTTTTTCTTCTTTCTTCTAAATTTTGAGACACGATTGGGATTTTTAGGAACCATGTGCCGTAAGACTTCCATTACAGCCAAGGAAGACAGGCATATACAGAGTCATGAGCAAACTGGAACAGCTACATTATAAAATACCCCTGCCTGCTCTTAAACCAGCGCAAAGGATGCAACTTGGAGGCCTCACTTTGAACGCCTGCCCTCTATCAATTCCTTTTGCACGGTCATCAGCTGGGACTTACAATGAAAAATGGGTCCCACAAACTGTACTTTGAACCTCAGTTTGAATTCGCTGCTACCTTTCCCAGCGTACACCTTAAACTCGAACCGCCTTGCGCTCAGAGAATGAAGCATCCGGGATCATCACGCGTGAAGTCTGGAGGTCTGCGGCTCGTCCCAGCTCCAGTACACCTTGGGGCCAACCGGCAGCTATACTCGGGACCTCCCCGGAGGTAAGTGTGCTTTGTACTTTCAGGGCTGCTTTGCCAGTCAACCGTTCTTACACAGTGCAAATCCATCGCCCGAGACGCTCAGTTTTAATCTTCGCCCTGTCCCTATCGCTTGAAGTATTTCTTGGCAGTCATTTGTTTTCAGAACACTGAGCTGAAATAGGGTTTGTTTCTGTGCAACTAACACAAGCGTAAATGGGATGAATTTGAGAAGCCGTTTCATGAATTTTCAGGAACAGGCCACATAGTGTTATTCAAAAATAAGCCTAATTCTAGTGGAGAGAGAAGACAAAACCAAAACTGTCATTATAACTGCACATCTATATGCCTTAACAACTTTTTTCCTACTGCAATCCAAACCCATACTAAGCAGGATGAAATGCTGAGGAGGACTGCCAAGATTACATAGGTTGTTGTACACGACATCTATTTTTGGTACAACAAATGGCAACTGGGAGGACATAACAGTTTCAAAGCCACGATACATGAAGTGGGGAGTTACAACCAAAAGGGAGATGGTGCTGGGCAACTGGTGCTACGACTGCAAAAGCAACAACCATTTTTCATAAATTCTGTGAATCCGTCCAATAAGTATGAGACTGTAGGGAGGTATTCATTACACTCAACCAAGAATTAAGGAATCACTGCTGTGCACTGTTAACTAGTTATCTGTATTTGCAGAATTATTAATACTTAAATGATGCTAAAACATTCATAAAGAGTTAAGGTGATCATTCTCTTCAGTCTGTTTGAGGTGTCAGCAAACTTTTATCTAAAATATTAGTATCAAGGCAAACCAATATATGATCACTGTTTAATCAGTATGGTCCAAATAGTTCCATTCAGACAGCACAGCCCGATCAGTGACGTTTAAGAGTACAGCTTGCAGCATGTAGTGTCTTGGATGTTTATTTGCATTTTTATCACTCAGGAATGTGGGTGTAGCTCTTTCTACACCCACTACAACAAAACTTTCCATTAGTAATTTCCTAACAGCTGTTTAGAAATAGCTGGTGCTGTATCATTTTGTATTCGTGTTTTGTTTGAGGCTTTTTTTCCTTAGGCTGAAATTCCATTTATCAGCAAACATTTGTTTCCAATATTCAACAAAAGTTTGAAAACGGAACAAGCTGAAGAAATAACTCTTAAGACATTACCAGCATCAAAAGATTATTTGCACCATAGCTAACCATGCTTTGTTGATTGGTTAGACATACGTGGTTTATTTATTCTTAAAGAATTCGAAGTGCAAGTTATCCCAGCAAGGACAATGGTATTTTTGTTGAACAAGGGGAATTAAATTTAAGACATATGAAAAGCTGTAGAAATTTTAGCATAATATAGCACGATGAAAAAACTCTAATAATTTGTCTGAAATCATTTGTCTATTAAAAAAATACTTGACAAAGTGTTTGGAGATGTGATATGTCATCTAAAAGAGAAGGAACTCATCTGTACCAAGTTGTCTTGTGCCCTTCCTTCTTCATATTAAACCCTCAAACCCCTTTACATAACTGATCATGTACATAGAGAAAGTACATTAAAAGCAGCAAAAACCAAATCAGAAAGTGCAATACAGCCTCACTTAAAGGCTACAGAACATAATGGCTCAGTGACAGGAAAGTAAAGCCAGACACTGGCATATCAGCAATGTGAAAATATAGGAATTTAATATGAAGGCTCAGAAAAAAATGAGACAACTAGCAAAGGTTGTTCAGAGTGTTAGTGTGTGGAAAACCAGAGGACAACTGTAGTTCTGTAACAATTTTGTCATAATTATTTGACTTGTAGCAGTAGTATGTGAATAAATGTCATATTTCATGATCCAGGAAGAGATGGCAGGTAGAATAATTTTCTCCTTCTTATGTCAGCCTCGTAGTTTTCCTGCAAGTATGATCATTAAACCCTTGTATTTGTCTTCTACAAACCGACACCATAAATACCACAGTGTCCTCAGAGAAAACACCATCAACTTAATCTTACTAACTGGAACATAAGCCCCAAAGAGCAGTATTACAAATTCTGACTGTTAAAATGCTGGGGATATGGGTAAATAACCATGGTCAGTATTCTTACTGTCATTTATTATACTCACTAGACTTGCCATCTGTATCGTCTTTAGGTGATGATTTTAAAAATTCAACTCATTTGAACAAAGTTCTCTGCCTACAAAATCCACAGCAGAACAGCAGGGAGAGAGAATGATCTATTCAAATGAAGAAAATTAGTTTTAAATTCTGTAAAATAACTGCAGAATGATGGATGTATCCTTGGTTTTCTCATTTCCAATTAAAAGCAGCCTCTGAAGTGACATAATGCATATAAAAAGATGTAATAGAATATTTAACATGTTTACTAATGTATTGCTACTGCAAGATCTATTTTCGGTTTGTTTTCACGTTTCTAGCACTAAGTTAACTGTTTTGGAAAGGAAAGAGCTGCTCATGACACTCCATAACTGTTACTGTCCCCAGGGCTGACCACATTATTAATAACGGTAGACAGAGCGTTGAGCCTCCTCTTGAAAAACCGATCGACCTGTCAGCCACAAGGAATAGTTTCCCTGTTCTCTCACTTCGTTTTACATAAATTCATACAGTAATTCCTACGTTGGGCTCATTACGTATTATCATATCATGCGAGCTTTGGCCACAGGTCTTGACGTACTTACAGAATAAAAGCCTCGTCCGTAGATAAAAGTGTTTTGGACATATGTCTCTAGCTGCCTGCACGCTTACATTTGTCATAAAATCATGAAAGAGCTGTTCATTTAACATGCATGAAAACTAATCTTCACATGCTGCCTCAGTAACACCGGTTAACTAAAATACCGTTGAGGTATTAAGTTTTGTTCGCTTGGTTTTTAATGGCCAAGCTCTTAAGTTGTCCATCACCAAGTAGAAAGAGGATCTCGGTTTTAATGGGTGAAGCAAACAGTTTAAGTACTACAAACATTCACTCCTTTGCAGGTATTGTGTGCACTATTGAGCAACAAGAGGGAGTACATGACTAGTTTCGTTTAACTTGGCAAGTGACTCGTCGGGCGTAATTGGACATACGGCAGTATATGCAGGGATTTATTACAAATACTAAAAATGAAACTGCATTTGGAGGTTCCTCCATCTCAAATTCATGCACAGTCAAGGGCTAAGCCATGAGTATAAACACCGCTGCCGCTACCACGATTTTGAAAGAAAGGTAAGATACAGCACAACAGTTCTGTTTGCTGAAACATTTTAAGGCAATTTCAGTATTTCAAATTACCTTTTGGAACCGCTATGAAAAATGTTAAAAATGTTCACTTTCAAATGACTGTTACGCTGAAAAATTTTACAGGCTATCTTGTGATTATGTGATAGTGTAAGTCATTTTAAGCTGCAAAATCAGTCGTCTGCAGGTAATAACTGCAGTATCAGACATGTTACTGTGTACAAAACCAGAACAGTAGGTATTGTTGTGTCAGAGCAAGGCATTAGCTGAACGATTCTTAGCAAAAATGTAGATAAAATTTTATTTGTTGCAGATGTTTTGCAATTTTCTGAAATAAACCATCATTAGTACATCCCATTCTCCAGCATAAAAAAAACTAAATTTCAACTGCTCATACAAAGCTGGTCAGCGACTAGTTCCTCATCGGCTGCCTTTACTCATGCAGGGGATCTCCGGTGAACTAAATCCCTGCCTCAGTGAGCTCTGGAAAACCCACCTCATTTGTGGCCCCTTCAGCACTGTAAGTTCCTTCAGCAGCGGTGAGGGGAGTTGAACAGGCAGCCGTGCAAGGAGAGCATGGCACTCTCTTACCTGGAAAAGATTTTAGTCTTCATGGGAGAAACCCAGGTAGTTTTGTGGTGCAATATGGGGAGTTGGGTTTTTATTGCCTAACTGAGCCATAAGGTGTCTGGAAAAACAAGTGTCCCAGACTAGAGACCTAGAACTCCAGAAAGTCAGGGGAAAATATCAGTGTTTACTGAATCTGGGGGTTTGTTACTTTAAGTTAACCCTGAGAAACCAGCTGCCATAGGTGCTAATTACCCTACCATTTCCTCAAAAGCTTTTTTCAGAGAAAAAAAATTACCAACACATAAGGCCGCAGGGCTGAGACCCCAATTTTTCTTTGGAAGAGAATTTTTAAATTATCTTCACGAGCACCGTGCGAATTACAGGATCAAAAGCTTCATTAGAAACAACCAAACAAATGGCATTTTCCTTTTGGCACTGTACCCCTTGCAGGGGCTGAAAGGAGTACTACGAAAAGGAAGTGATTGTTTGTATTAAGTGATTTGAAAAGCACCTAGCACAAATTAAAAATCGAGAGTGGTTATAAAGTGCACGTACGCTACTCTCAGACGACCTTATTTCCAATGCCCACTGACACACCGCAGCAGAAAATTGCCACCGTTGAATCAGGTGAATAAACCCCCCAAATACTATCTCCTAAGAAGCTAAATGCATAGTCAATACAAACCACAATGGAATTGATACGAACAGTACTGGGACGATAGCTACTAGAAGATGCAAGATTAGCGGTATCTGGAAAACATGGATGTTTCTCGCACTAGACATACACGTGCAAACTTCTGAGTAATGTTTCACGGGTCTGCTTACTGCTGAGCAATGACTAAGCCTCAAGCTCTCCTGCAGACATTTAAAAATGTAGGAAGTTTTCCTACAGGGGAATTGCTGAGGAGCAATCTGAGTGAAAGAAAAACATATGCTCAAGAAAGAAGGCAGATATTCTCACTACTTCCCATATGTGGTGTTTTGGAAAGCAGAAAGGAGGCTGGCTCCATCGCACAAAGACACCGAGCTTAACCTGTGCAGGCAGCAGCTTTTTCAGACTCTACCCACAACCTACATCATCTCTTCCTGCATCTCCAGTTCCCCTCCGTGAAGTGTTGTATTCTGGTTTTACAATGGCCTTAAATGTTAGCAATGGCTTGAGAAAGAGTAATTTTTAGGTCCTATTATACGTTTTTGAAGCTCAGTACGTTCTCTTTCAACTTCTCTGTGGTGACGACCTTGTCTGTATGCCTTAGAAGAGGATGAGACCTAAAAAAAAAACCTTCAGGAAAATCAAGCTGCTTCTGCATCCCTTATTTTGGGACTTTTCTTGTGAACCTAGTCAAGAAAATTCAGTTAAAATCAATGTACCCCAAGTCAATACTAGTACAAGAAGATCGCGGATCTGATCCAGAATGATGGTGCTATAAAGCTTTTGGAAGGCTTCTCCAGCTTAGAAGGCTTTTTCAAAACAAAGCTTTAGTCAATTTAAAATAAATATTAACACTAAGGTTTCTCAAAGACAGCAGATAAACACTGGTTATTATGATATAGTTTCCTTTTCAAATAGGACTAAAATGTTTGTTCCTTACTTTGTCAATTCTTCAGGTTTTTATTTACATACATGCCCTCCTTTGCAGGTACTTCATGTGCTATTAAGCAATGCTACATTGCTGGCCAACATCATTAACAGCTGATTTAAGAGCTGTCTTCAAACTGCACATTTCCAAGGTCATACGGTTCATGACGATGATTGACGAAGAAAGAACAAGTGTAAGGGATCACAGGGACTGCCCTCAGACAACAGGAGAGTGTGAATTATGAACTGATGAGGTCCAGAGTTATCTTTAATCAATCCTTTGGTGGACGAACTACTCTTTTTTATTTTTCAGCCCGGTCAGCAAGGCTTCATCAGGCACTTCACTGTTTGAACCGCTCATAAACTTTCACTCTTGGGACAATATTGAAAATGAGCGATTGTCAGACATTGCTCTGGTCTTGACTCTGCATGTCAAACACTGAAGGAGGAACAAAACTAGGAGCTGTATTTTTTGTGACTATATGGCAAAGAGAATAGAATAACTTGCTTCAAAAGAATCAAAATGCAGGCTTTTTAAAATCCTCTGATTACAGTGGACACTGCTCACACGCTTCAATAAAATGTGTTGCCCACCTCTGAGACACAAAGTACTGTAAATGACGGTACCTGAGAAAAAACAAACAGCTAAAAATAGGTCAAAAAAAAAAATCCAGAAAGTAGGCTACCTATTCTCTGACTGAATGCAAGCTTGTTTGGCAGCATCACCTACCGACACGTTAACAGGTGCTGCTAAGCACTACTAACGGTATAGATGCACAATGCTAAGCTGGAGTTAAACGTACAAAATCCAAACACCTCCCTGAAAGGCTGTCCTGGAATTTCCACTGCAGGGAGGAAGCACAGGTTATGACTTCTCAACTACTTCCTCTGCAATAATCCTTCGTAATATTTCATTAATTTATGTGTCCCTGTTCCAATGAGCTGCTTAGCCTTTTAAATCTCTGACCACCCATTTCCCTGCTGAAGGGACTCACCGGTGTGCCCTCCTAACCCAGGGTGAGCTGGCTGTTGGCCAGCAGGAAGACGGACACAAAGGAGAAGCAAGGAGGGGACCACCTTCCTGCCCAGGAGCTAGATGTTTACGCCTTTCTGAAGCTACGGTTTACAAACAAAAATTCATCTTACATCAAAACAGGACTTCTGCCCAGGACATGGCTTCTGCCTCATTCGGTATGTCTTAGGGGGAAAGGTTTCTTTTGGGAGATACAACACTCTGCAGGAAAACATGTGTAAATAACTATGACAAGCAAACCGCGGTCAGCTCTGACCGACAGGAGGGAAAACCCAACTGCCCACTGCTAGAGTTCAAAATCCCTACCTGACACTCTGCTCATACACAAGGACAGCAGGCATCCGATAACTGTGCTTAATAAACGCAGGCCTGTCTGGCTCGCAGTAAATAAACACAAGGCAATGACAAAACTATGAGCTTGTCCTATTTTGGAAACTGTGATTGCCAAAATATATCAAAGTTAGCTTTGATCTCTTTCCATAAACTTCACAGTATCAAATATCTATTATTAGTTCAGCTCCAAATTCAGAGTCAACAACCGTAAGACATACAGAACATACATGCAACCGCATTAAAACTCATTCTGTGACATAATCTTTTAACAGTACATCTGCCACTGGAGTTTAGAGAACACGGAAGCATTTACGAAACAGTTTAAAGGGTGTACTGTTTTCGCATAAATTTGATAAAGAATTTGCCATATTTGTTACTAACACCATCAAACTCAGTACAAAGATGAGCGATATTAAACAGTACAAAACACAAGTTTTAAAGCGAGGAAGCACGCTTGCTGAAAGTCTCCTCTATAAGCGCAAGGTTTTCTCTTTTTCATTGATATTACTGGAGACATTACACAGAAATTTTAGATGGTGTAGTAAAAGAAACGAATGATTCCCACTGCTGTTACCACTACCATTTTGCAGAAACCTGAATGCTTAAGGCAAGCCTAAACCTCTCAAGCACACATGCAAGTAGTTGCAAGCAGGGAACATGCAAGCCCAACACCTACCTCCACTTTCCACCTTTGGACAGAAATATAAGCAGGTAAACCAAAAATCTTTCCCTTGACTTTCAAATTGAAACAGAGAAACAAGTGTGCATCACCTGCCCACAAGCCCAGCTGTAACCTAATAACCTTCATTATCTCTAAAAGGCTACAAAATGAAATTCAGTAGAACTGGGTCACTCAGAAGGCTGTATGGGACACAGGAAGATTTCCTTAGGTGCCTTTTATTGGTCAGCTCTCATCACAAATGAAGTTACGCAACTGCCAACGTCTACAATCCATCCGGTCACCGAGAATTTCTGCTAGCAAATTAAGGCATGATTTTTTCAAAGATTATTTCCCATTGACAGTTCTTAGAAATGAACAGAAGAGAGTTGGCACAGAGAAAACCAGAAAGTGTCCTACCCTAACAAAACCAATCCAGAACTACAGTACCGTATAGTCTCCTTGGAGACAGTTCTTTCTGAAGTATCCTGTCAGACATCTGAATCAACAACCACATTCCAAATGCAACTGTTAGCATCAGATGCTTGGTAAGAACACGTAAAACTTCAGATTTGAGCAACAAGTGCTGAAGGGGATCGAGAAGAATACTTATACAGCCATTTAGTTACTTACATTGTTGTTGCGCGTTTCTACAGCTGGAAACTTCCTGACTATGAATTTGACAGCAGATTCCAGGTTTTTGTCAATAAGATAGGATGGTTTGGCTTTGGGGTCACCACATGCCTATAAAAAAAATACAATAAAAAAAATGAAGTCAAAGCACGATCACCCACCTAAAGCTAAGTGACAGTTGCAAATCTGAAGACAAAACTAGAAAGATTCTTGTTTTGCTTGTTTGTTTTTAGTGAGCAGGTGATACAATGAAAGGCAAAGTGCAGGGACTGTCACAGCTGAAAAATGCAATGGGAAACAGTACAGAGATGCTCTTCTACTGAAAAAGATGCATGGAAGTATCAAAGCAGTTAGTGCAGAACAGCAGTGAGGGGAAAAAACTCAATCCTAAAAGAAGGAGAAAAAAAAAGTTTTCCTTTTAATGCTATTTCTGGTTTGAGGTAGTGTTGTGCTCATCTGGAGTTAACAGACCGTTAGAAAATTCAATCGTGTCATCATCCGTGGAGGACAGTGCCGGGCACATTAAATGATTAAACTACCCTTTGTGAAACAAAACTAAAAGCCCCACCACCATTCTACATTTCATTTTTCTTTCAGTTGTTAACGGCAAGACAATCTTGTCATCCCACAATAAAACCACCAGTACTCGCCTAAAGGATCCTATTTCCTTAGATTAAACCCTCAAGTGTTGCTCTTTTTCTTTACTCCTACAGTAGCATAGGCTGTGCTTTAAAAGCAATCAAGAAATGGCATTAAATGTTGTTTTCAGCGGAAGTCGCGATGAAGTGTAAAGTCTCCTAAATATCTCACGCAGGCATAGGAGAAGAAGAGCTTTCTGTGGGCAAACGACTGACCAAGCACCTACTTTTGCCAGCTACCGTGCATGCTGTCAGACACTACTTCGTCCCAACTGCTCTGACGAGCGAGCCATGCTATACCGTTTAGAGAGAAACGTCCTAAAAGCAGCATTACTTACAGGACAAAATTGGGGCTCAAATTGTATCTCCCCTCAAATATTAATTTAGTTTCACAGTCCTCATCGGGATTTGCAAAGGAGTTTTGTGTCTCATGCAAAACTGGATTACATGCTAGGCATTTCTACGCAACATAGTGAACTCGAATGACAGCTCATTTAAAAAAACAAACAAAAAAAAAAACCAAAAAAACAGCTTTTCCACATTGATTTCTATGACCGAGTTGTGGACTGTAGAGACAGAAGTCATGGAGTATGAGATCGATTCTGAAAGCGGGGCAAGCGGGCAAAGGGAAGGTGAAAAGCTTTGCAAACCTTCCAAACTTGTCCTTGCTGGGAAAGCAGTGTAATAAAAAGAGAGAAAAATTACATATAAACAAATTACTCTTATATTCTAAAATATGTTACATTTAAATGAACTAATACACTATTACCTACACCCAAGAGAACATTACGACCATCTGTTACTCTAGGCAGCATACTTTCTACTGGTTGGTGATAATTCTAATACTCAAACAACTTTATATGCACTCATTAGAATTCAACTACTGTGCACAGCGCTGCGTATACACCGAGACATGTCACTTCTAATGGTATTTCCAAACTAAGTTCAGGTAGGGAGAGGAAAAAAAGAGGAGTTAACAAACATCACATGCAACTACAGGGGGAAAAAAAGGAGATAAACTCAGTGAAGTTTTACATACCTGAAAAAGAAACGGTAGCCAAGAAAAAAACAAAACAAAACAGTCATTATTGTGAGCTTCTACAACTCCTACCGCAGTACATGACCGAAAGGATGTATACCGACGTACTACTCTAGCACCAAAACTCTCGCATTTGCCAATTTCCCCACAAAAATACTAAATTTGATTAAAATATAATCTCTGTAATATTACAAGAGGAATTTACAATGAAAAGAAATTCAGCAACACTATCAGATGTGAAATAGTTGCTTCAATATTCTTACAACGAACAACACGTGCCACAGAGCTATTCTGAAGTCTTCACACAATTCCAAAAGCAAAAACTGTACTGTACACAGGTGTCAAAAAATTAAACAATCCACGCTCCGAACGTACGAAGTCTTAATTAACTCGGTGTCATGGGTTTGTCAGATTCTATGACAGATTATTTCTATTTGCTGTCCTTGCCACACATTATGCAACTTTCTCTACTAAAAGAGGGAAACGAACTAAGAACACAGCTTAATAGACAACATGTATTTGTGGCCTGTTAAATTCCAGTATGGTGGTTGTTAAACAGGAGACATGAAATCTGCCACTGTTGACTTCCTAAATTTTTCCATCTTAATTCCAACACTACTTCCACAGACACTCCTTATTTTTCCTAGCAACAGATGTTTTTCCTCCTATAAATCAGCTCTCCAAAATGTTTACTAAAATTATGTTCTACCCAGGCTCTTACATACAGATCATTCACACGGAAACTGAGACTTCAGGAACTGCATTCCCAGAGGAGGAGTATTATTCTCAGTCTAACTGGCAATCCCCTCAATATATCTGAATATGCAAGCGCTCTGCTCCTTCTCGTTTACTAACATCACACTTAAAGCAACTATAATTCTTCCTGCTAATGAAATACACAAGACTGATCCATAGATAAGAAAGAAAACTGCTCCAAGATACAAGAGGTTAACCGTATCCTTCATATATTTCAAAATTCCAGCTTTTGAAAAGCTGTACAAACATACCTTACACGGACTGAACAGAAAGAGGCCAACAGACACTGCCAAACGAGTGGGGGTCAATGCCTTTTCCTTCCCTTTCTCATATCCCACAGCAGCTCAGCTCCTTTCTAAGAACAGATACTAGTTGATTACTAGCTGTTGTTGCATCAATACAGTTTTCACCCATACCCTTCATTCAGGCATCACATGTAAAACAGTCTACACAAGCTAAACGGCTCCGAAAACAGCAAACAGACCTATGAAACTCAAGTTCACTGCGGTTTACTCTATAAAGCATCAAAGAATGAAAACACAAACCCCAATCCTAGCACTCGCGCCCAAGTGTGAAAGGCACATAACCACAATTTCGCACCGTAGAAAGAACATTGAGGGCAACGGTCTTAGAAAACAGACAACGAAGATCGCTTTTGCTTCTAGTACTTGTACCAGTCAACACAAAATCCCTTGTCAGTACTGTATTAGGCACGAGCATGGTGGTACCACATCCAGAGAGCTGTCATGGCTGCGTGATCTTTAACATTCAAACAGAATTTTGACAATTAGCAAAATGCAGTTGCCCTTTCTCAATCAGCCTCAGATATCACTTTTCCCCCTTAAGTGGGATGCAATAACCTTTCTTCATTTCTTATTTGAAAAAACAAAACCACCCAAAAAACCCCAAACCAAACCCACCAGAATGACTACATTTTTTGGGCATCAAAAAGAAATTCAGGAATTAAAAATGTTCTTACTAGCAAAGCATTCATGGAATACAGCTCTGAAGCTATGGGATTCCAGCTGCTTCAGCCCCGAAATATTATACTGAAAGAATCTCCCAGCAGTCATCTCTAAATTCCTTTGTACGTTACTAAACAGCTGTCAAGCAGTTATGCTGAAAAAGATGATGCAAAGCTAGCGTTAAGAGGCTAATCTAAGTAATTTCAAAAACCAAAAAGGATTCGGGCACTGGTTTCAGCATTTCTTTCCACAGCACTTCAGAACGGTACCCTGCTATGATGGGCTCTCAACTATGTGAGCGCATTTTCCTGATGTGATTCGGTGCATTCAGCTCCTGGTGCTAGGATGTCTGTAGCTAAGAGATTCATTACTCAGAACACTCATTTCCTATCATATGCACTGGCCAAAAAACTTCAGAGATGCTTCACTGTGCCGTACGTTTTGAATTGAAGCAGTGTTTTCCTACCTAAATAGTATCTAGATAACTATTGTTATTATTATACAAAATTCAGACTCCATTCTTGGCTTGATGCTATCAGGTTCTTCCATACTATGTTCACTTTCAAAATGAAGAATACTCCACAGCCTCACCGTCTAGGTTGTCCTCATTCAGAAGCGGCCAACAAGAAAACATCCAACAACAAACGTTTGAGATAAGCAGCCTCTAAAGAAGAACACAGAATGCAGCACAACTGCCTTTGGCTCAGAGTACACCAACATGAAGATATAAAGCAAGACCTTTTGCCCCAATACAGTTACAGCTATCACTGCAAAAAATCAAAGCCTAATATTTTACTTCCTACTCGAGGACAAAAGACGTTGGATGAGAACGAAAAAAACCACCCAGCAACAAAATTACTACATATATCCAGGTGATGTGACAGGCACAAGGGGAAGCTTATGTTCAGGCACATCACTGTGAGGAGCCAGTGCCACGGCACAGTATAGAGGGTGCAAACTTGCACTAGAACACCTCAACGTCTCTCGTGCCTTTTGCATAAATCTGCCACGGGCCCTTGTGTGAGAACACTGGGATGTATTACCTGAATTACATGGTGTTACGGGATAAAAACGCCTAAAGATGCCACTGGATTATGGAAATACCTTTTGTATCCTTCTTTTTGTTGCTAAGCCATTGCTATTCCAAATGACTAGCAGGGATGTTTTCCAGTAAGAGGAATAGGGCCATTTGAATCAATAA
The DNA here is from genome assembly GCA_027574665.1 of Rhynochetos jubatus. Taxonomy (NCBI): domain Eukaryota; kingdom Metazoa; phylum Chordata; class Aves; order Eurypygiformes; family Rhynochetidae; genus Rhynochetos; species Rhynochetos jubatus. Next base: position 3,388,814 of record CM050654.1, on the reverse strand, counting down.
TTCCCTATTTTTAGCCCCAAACCTCCTGCGTAAGATGATAATCATAAAACAAGTCATATTTTGTAGCAATTTAACCTGGGTTTATTACTTCAAGAGATCTCGATTTACTGTTATTGTGGACTTGAGATAACTGAGCACAGTTCCACCAGCCTGTGACGTCAACTGACAATCTTAAACCAACGTACCGTCTCACCTTCAAGTGGGGGACTTTTTACAAGGGCCTGTAGTGACAGGACAAGGGGTAACGGGTTTAAATTGAAAGTGTGGAGATTCATATCCCACATCAGGAAGAAATTCTTCCCGGAGAGGGTGGTGAGGCTCTGGGACAGGTTGCCCAGAGAAGCTGTGGGTGCCCCATCCCTGGCAGTGTCCAAGGCCAGGCTGGATGAGGCTTGGAGCAACCTGGGCTAGTGGAGGGTGTCCCTGCCCATGGCAGGGGGTTGGAACTGGATGGGCTTTAAGGTGCCTTCCAACCCAAACCACTCTATGATTCTACGATTCATCTACCAATGAATACAAATTTAGTATTTGAGTATGGTTTAGTATCTTTGACAGCTAAAATTTACCTGTCCTACACCAGGATCACTTGGGTAACCTTGTACCAAATAAATTACAGCACTGATGCTTCCAGTTACAAATATTTGGAGACATAAACTATACGAATAGATTCAACCAGAACTCTGTTGTTCCCATGACCCAACCAGGATCTGAAATCATAAGAAAATCTCTAATAAAGTAACTTTCAGACAGTGTCTACAGGCCTTGGACATATCCAAAATATTTCATTTGTCATGCACAAATATTCAAAGTTCGCAATACACTGCACTTTCATATCAATTCAAAATTAAAGGTGATAAAAGTGAGTCCAATGTTTCCTAGAGCTAAGCAAGACGTCTTCCTCCCGCATCATCCCTTATTCAGCGTCTCTAGAACACCAAAGTATGTATTTTAAAACCTCATTCAGAGATCCAACCCATTAAAATGTAAATTCATGTGAAATCTGAAGAAAAAAAGGCTAGAAGCGACCTCAAGAAAGTGCCTACCCTACTTTCCTGTTCCAAAGCAGGATCAACTCTGTGTTGCTCCTAGATGTCTGCCAAATCTTTACTTACAGGTCGCCAATGAGAAAATGTTCAAACGTTCAAAAACATTCCCGCAGTCTTCGCCGATATTTAATGATCTCTTTCATTACGAAGTTCTAAGATTTAAACTGACCATGTCTTGTTACAATAAATGTTCTCTGTGGCCACACTGAATTGGACAAACTATTCTACTTCCCTCTACAACAGCCCTCAATACTTAAAAAATTGAATCACTAATTTATTTTGAAAAAAAATCTTCCCATTTTCTTGATAAGTCAAATTTTTGGCACCACTGGTTGGTCTTATTGTTCTGCTCTGGACTTCCTCCATTTCATCCCCATCTTCCTTGAGAAGTGCGTCAAATCAGATATATTTTGGGCGATTCTTGATGCATGCCATGTAGAGCAGAAGCGTTACTTCCGTTGTCTTCAGACTACCCTGCCCATTTATAAATCCTCACGATCTCCCTGAATTTTTGCAGCAAAACCTAGTTAGCTCAAGTTTACCCTGGCACATCCCTAACCTCTCACAGATATTTTCTGCAAACTTGCTATCTCCTTACTTTTCATTTTGTACTTTAAATTTCACTAAGCACAAAGCAGCTTACAATCATACTTGCTCAGCCGCCTCCAAGTCTGTTAGACCACACCGGCAATTCGCTAAGGTCAAAGTGAATTCCAGTTAGGTTCTTCATTATTTCTGTCGTTCCCCCAGTCTCCTACCTACAAATTGACGAAGCACACTGTAGTCAGCATCTTGGTTGTGAACACAGGGAGTGAGTGGAACCTGAGGTAAGACACACCTCAAGGAGACCCTGCTGAAGCACAGCCTGACAATGAAATCTCGTAAGCGTTCCCTAATACGGTTATCCATCTGCTTTCATCGTTACCACTGCATCCAGGCTGTACTTCCTTAGATTGTTCGTGAGAATAATCAGATGAGGTAATGTCAGCAGCTTTGCTAAGGTCAACGTGTAACATTTCTACTGTGCTGTCCATACTGGAGTGACCTGTCACCTTGCCGATGAAAGAAATACGCTGTCTCTGCAGCGATAAATTCACATTTTCCTCTTGCGCTTGTAGCACCTGTTTAAGCAACCACTTGGTTCTATTAATCAAATAGAGGGCAGGTGAAAGGCAAGGGAAAAAATGAAGATTCACTGCTGCAAAACTTTCTGTAAATGTAGTTTATAAAGTAAGATCTTAATTAAAAAAGCAAGGTGATGGGAATGCCCCATCTATTCTGAATCTAAAGTGGGAACTGTTAAGACTTTCCAGCTGTATCTTCTCTGCACACGAACTTAATCTCTTGCAACTAAAACTGGATTTGGTTTTGCATCAACACATGGCCGGGCAAATTAACAGTAATTAAAAGGGCAGGTAGTGTGTATTTCTAAATGAAGAAACAATGCAAGAGAATTCTGGGCATCTACACTAATGCCAAAGTATAAATCCACCTGGCTTTCTCTCTGTGTCTTCTAGAAGATATCATGGGATATTAGAAAGTATTATTGTTTCTGTACAAAATTAACTGGTTTTCTGATTTAAAAAAATAATGTGACATGGTATCATCAGCTTGCATTTGCTTCTTGAGCAAAGGTTTGGGTTGTGGGGTTTTTTTCAGTTGCCAGAACTGACTGTGCATTTGTTTGGGGCTTCCTCCTCCTCTTATCAGCTGGCCAGTATTCCAAGCCATCCCCCAAAGATCACAGAGATGAACATACGCTGTCATCTTAACCTCTGAAGAACTGCTGACGCCTACCAAGCGCTGGAAGCAATACCCTAAGACACTTCCTGATGACCCAAACACATGATCTGTTCTTTCCAATACCAACCTTGCAATTCAAACTAGATTATTTGTGAGCTTTTCCTCTCAGCTCAAAGCTCTGCACTCCAGCACAGAGCTCAGTGTCAAAGAGTGAACTAACCCCACACCCTTCAGAGCTCTGCAGATCGGAACCTTCTCCATGTTCTGCCAGTCACCGAAAACCTCTCCTGCTTTTTCCTGAAGAACCACAACTGTCCCCTGCAATGTTTAAGACTTTGTCAAGTCCCCTCCAGTCCAGTTTTGGAGCTTTTGGGATCTTTTTCTTCACGCCAATCTCACAAGGAGCACAAAAGGCTGGCAAAGTAAGATTTGACCTCCGCTCAGCCTTGGCTGACCTGGTCAACTCGTCATCCTTATACCACAGGATGCAGCCCTCCTCTTTCCCTCACAGCATGTCTTCTCTGGCTCTGTTGAGACGCGCATGTACTTTAACTGCTGCAGAAGGGAAAAGGAATAGGGAAAACACTCAGTCTTTAGCATGGCTAACAAGTCACATCCCAGTACAGGTAAAAATCCAATATTCCCACTGCTGCATCTGTAAAGAACTAACCGGCAATCAGTCACCTGCTAAATGATTTTAAAGCTGGCTTTGTACTAAGCCATGTGGTGCTCACGATAGGATTGGGACCACATTTTTAGTTTGGAACAGTAAAGATAAAGTCAGCTAAAGCCCCTGCAAATATTTATTCTGTTCCTTATCTATGACTACAGTTTGGTTACGCAGTCCATATCTAAGAATTCGTTTAAGATTCCCATTTTTCAGATACTATGTAATCATCAGAGTTGCGAAAGTCAAAAGAATTTGTTTTGTTAATGACATTTTAAGAAAAAAACTTGCACACATATTTAAAACTTGTACCATGGAGAACAACAGAACACTGCTAGCAAAGCAATTAATGCTAAATAACAGACTCGTCATGTTTGAATAGCATATACTCTAAATAATTCAAACCCTTAACTTTTATCCCCAGCAGCTCTATTGACAGCAGTACTGCTTCGACATTCCAAATCACACTTTTGATTTGCTCTGGCTAAATCTGTATTTCAGGTATTTTTAAGATGACATCTCTTATTGTAAATGCCTCCTGGTATCCAAGGGCTTTATACACAAACAACGGACAGGCCCACAGAAAACAAGATTATTTCTCAGTCCCCACTACTAAACAATTCACTTATTTGACAGCACTGGCAGCGTTACACACAGCTTACCAACAGTCTTGGTCCGCTCTGAAAGGTAACCACAAAATCCAAGCTTCACCTGCGCCAGGATGGCATCGAAAAAATGCTGCTGCCTTTGATTTATAGAAGCTTAGTTGTAGTCAAGTAATGACAAGAGAGTTACATGGAAAACAGTCATGCAATTGCTAGCCTGGATAACTGAGGAGGAGTTCTTAAAAAGTAGAAGGAACAAACCAGGAGAGAAACCACTAGGTTAAGATTTCCAAGTTCAGGACTAATAACGGTCCCGGTACAAAAGGCAGCTGAAAGCAGCAAGCAAAGGGTCATCCTTCACAACAACAAAAAAATCCACCTCCATACAGATCAAACACGAGTTTTGACTCATCATCCGCTGGTCCCTTAGTAACTCCACTTTTCGTATTTTCCACGTCACACTCAGAGGCAAACCCCACACATGCAGGTACCCTGTCTTAAAAACAAACTTCCAGCTGCTCCTGAAGACAACAGCAACAACACAGAAGGTCAGGAAACAGGAAACGATGAACAAGGAACAGCTCCAAGCACAAGGGCATCAAAACTAAGATTTATGCAGGAAGATAAAGTGCACGTACCAAGTCTCAAACTGCTTTTAAGAACTTCTGTAATTCCTTAGGAAGCGAAATTTTCCTGCTTTGCCTCTAACAGTCGAGAAAATGCTTAATCCTTTAAAATGCCTACTCGCTAGACAGCATCTAGAGCAATCTGTAAGGCAGCTACGAATACTTCACCTCTCACTTCCTCTTACTAAAAGAGGCTTAACCATTGCCTTTAACCGCAATACCACATATTGTGTGGTTATCTCTGGTAACTTGAGTTTCGATATCATCTTCATGGAGGAAGCTATGAGAATCTTAAACAGCAGTTTGGGAACTGACAGTGTTCAGAAAGTAAAAAAAAAAAAAAAAAAAAAGAAGAAACAGAAAAACAGTGTTCCAAGCAGCCAGCTCTGCTGCAGCTGGGCCGAAGAGAGACCCAGGAAAAGCACAGTAATCAATCCCAAGACTTGCGCGGCTCACCAGCAGCGGTGGCCAGTTACTGTCCAGCAGTACTGACTGCGGCTGGAGAAAACAACTGTTTGACTCACAAACCACTACATGAATACATAGGATTGTGTCTGGGATGCCTCCAGAGTTACTAAACGATACATCACACAATCATCAAGCCACTTGGTCGTGCCTCCTCTCTCTCTGTATGCAAGACCTGCGCAATTCTGGACTCGGTTCACGGCATTTGCAGGAATAACTGCTGTCACCTCTAGCGCTGATGCTCCCCTACTGAGAACCGATCCACTCGCATCGCTTCACTAACGCGAAGAACGGCAGAAGCTACCACCATCTGGGCAAACGTGCTCAGGACTCTGCCATCTCAATACGCCAGCAGAAACGTGTCGGTGGGCACTGGACCTCTGACCACCAGCACGTCCCCAGATCAGAACACTGGTAATGAGAACGGAGTCCGCGCTCGCAATGGTTAACGCACAGCTCTATGTCAAGGCGAGGCTTAATTTCTCCTGTCTCGTTTCCTGCCTTCTCCCCCCAAAGCACGGCTATGCTCAGGCAAAATTCCCCCGGCCTGTTTTTCACCTGGTGCATTTCTCCCAAAGCGTAACAAAAGCACACGAATTGCTTCCCCCTTTTGATGCTCTTCCCTGGAAACAGGGAATTTCTGTTTCCTGTTACAAGTGGCATTATATTGTTACAGCCATTAAGTTTTATTTTCTTCGTGGAAATAACACCTTAATGAAAACTGACATTGCACGTGGTATAGCCGACTAGCCCTTACTGCTTCTGGAGCCGAAGTCTCCCGTATGAGCGCAACAGCTTGACAACACACAACCCTTAGCACAGATCCGTTAGGCAGGCTCGCTCCTGGCAGAAACCTGCGTTCAGAAGCCAAGAGCAATCAAGTAAGCACCTAAAACTCTCAAACTCCCTCTGCTATTGCTGTAGCACGGGCCAGCTGAACCCAGCCCGCCAACGGCACGAATTTTGACGTGCTAAACCTGCAAAAGGCATGCTCGACGCTTGAATGGAGTAACTGATGTTTTCTTCGAAATACGAACAACCTCTCAGAAATTACTGTGATCAAGGCAAAGCAATAAAACCCTAACTAATATTCATTACTGGAAATGGATTAAGCATCCGTACACACTCAGATGACGTACTGCACGTGAGGAAAATTAAGCTAGTAAGGATACACGAAGCACCCAGTGCCAGGGAAGGCCCTGACCTATGTTCCTCCATATAGGATTTCCTCCAGCAGAGAAACGAACTCAGCACGGAGGCGTAACCCACCCTTTCCATCAATACCCAGACCTGCAGCTTCCTGCACCGGGAACCACCTCACCTTATGCCAACACCGACTTACTTCATTTCGGGAGGGCGGGGAGCAGTTCCAGCACCCACGACAGCTTCAAACATCTGCTCCCGTCTCCTGCCGGGAGCTGCTAAGCAACCGCGCGCCTCGAACTTATTGAATTAAACTTACTAATTTTACCCCAAAACCCTTCCCATCGGTAGCGACGGGTTTCGCAACTCGGCGTGGGAAAAGCCCGGGCCGAGCAGCCCACTCCCGGCTCCCGTGACTCACGCACGGCGGGGCGGGAGCGGCTCCGAGCGGGAGCGGCTCCGAGCGGCACCGGCTGCCGCGGGGGCCGCGCCGGGCCTAGGCCCCGCGGCGGGGTGGGGGGTGGGCGCCGGGCCTGCGGGCGCCGCGCAGCACCGGGCCGGCCGGCCCACCTCCCTCCCGCCAGGTAACGAGGCTGCTGCCGCCCGGGAATCCCCGGGCCCTCCCCCCGCCGCCCCCGGGGCCCGCAGGCGGCGCAGCGGCGGGCCCGGGCCGGAGCGCCTGACCGCAGCGACGCGGCTCCCGCCGCCTCCCCGCCCTGCCTCTCGGGCCCCGCAGCTAGGCCGCAGCGCGGCCGTGGGAGCCGCAAGGCGGCGGCGGAGCGCAGGGCCGAGCGGGGCCCGGTCGGGCAGTGGCGGGGATCGCGCCGGGGCGGTTCCTCCCCCCGCCTCCCCGCCGGGGCCCCCGCACCTTCTTGATGTTGTAGAGCCGGGTGAGCATGCCGACGCCCCGGTCGTTCAGGATGGTGAGCTTCTCCGCCAGCTTCTGCTGGCTCGGCTGCAGCACCGACCGCGACATCCTGCCGCGCTGCGTCCCGCGCCCCCCGGCCCCAGCCCCGCCGTGGCGCGGCCGCCGGCCCCCGCCACCTCCCCCCGCCGCCGCCGCCGCCGGCCTCGCTCGCTGCTGCCTCTGCGGGGCGTGGGCACGGCAGCGCGGCGCACGTCACGTGGGGCGGCTCTCGGCCGCCCCCTGCTGGCGGGCGGGGGGGGGGCAGGGGCCGGCGGACCCGGGTTCGGAGCCAGCCGGGCCCCGCTCCGCGGCCGCTCGCGAGTGCGGGCAGCCCCTCGGCCACAGCCGCGGCCCCGAAGCCACGGCAGGGTCGCTTATAGGCGGCGGTGGGTCTTTCCGGCTGGTGCCTTTCGGTGGTGTTTTTAACAGCAGGCCCGTTCGGCTGTATTTTAGGTAGAAACCCAACGCGTGCTTCAAAACCAAACCAACCGTTGTTCCTCAAGGTTCGGAACAAAACACGATTTTCTTTTCCCTTAACTGGCCGAAGCCAAGAGCTGAAGCTCAGGAAAGCATTGCACGGAGTATGCTGGCACAATTATCACTGCCAGTGACCCTGAGGGTGCTTCTGCGGGCACCAGGGAACCGCACCGGCCAGGGGATGCGGGCAGCGGAAGGGCCCGGGGATGCCCACGGCACGGGGATGCCCACGGCGCCAGCTGGCCAGGCCCTCGCCGTTCCTCTATACCAACGCACAGCGAATTCAGAGAAATCCCACTTCGCCCATCAGATGAGTCACAGCACTATTTTTTTCCTCTGCAAGCCGCGGGAATTAAACCATATATTTTTAAGGAACAGTGAGATTTCCACGCCGTAAATGTCAACACGAGGCTTCCACGAGAGCTGCCCCTTACTGCAACCCGTTACTGAAACGGTTGCGCCGCCGAGTAGCCGGCACAACCTGCTGGGATGCAGGGCTTCCCAGTCGTGCTAACAAGAGATACGCTTAAGAATTAACCTAATCTCTTTTTTTTTATTGTGGCACCACCATCTGTGCCTTTTTTACATATTAATACTTCTGTTTAATTTTCAGTTTGCATTTTCGCATCACAAATCGGAATCAGACGATCTGATCTCAGTCTTTCAGCGGTTTTAAACTAATAGGTTTTTAGAAGGCATAGAAATTAATGTGAGAAGCCGAAACGTAATTAAATTGTTACTGACCTCCTTCTTCATTTCAGCACTTACAAGATAATTTATGATTCAGAACGAAACCGGGAACCAAGAACTGGGAGTTCCAATCTGAAGTCTGCTACTGACTCATTCTTTGGCCTTTATCAGATGATTTTCTGCCTCAGCTTTGTGTCCAAAGTTGGGAATACCTAGCAGCAATGTTGTAATGATTAATTAGGTTAGACCTGACCTTTCGCTACTGGAGATTATGGAAAACATCAGAAATGTTCAAATTGCTATTTGCATTTATAAAGCCTAAAATGCTATGCAATTTCAAAATATTTAATGAATAATATCTATAGTAACATATTTACACAAAGCATCTTCCTTCTGCTATTAATTTTTTTTAAATATCAAATATTCCTAGTTGCAATAAACCATAGAATGGTTTGGGTTGGAAGGGACCTTAAAGCCCATCCAGTTCCAACCCCCCTGCCATGGGCAGGGACACCCTCCACTAGACCAGGTTGCTCCAAGCCTCATCCAGCCTGGCCTTGGACACTGCCAGGGATGGGGCACCCACAGCTTCTCTGGGCAACCTGTCCCAGTGCATCCCCACCCTCTCCGGGAGGAATTTCCTCCCGATGTCCAATCTGAATCGCCCCTCTTTCAATTAAAACCCGTTACCCCTTGTCCTGTCACTACAGGCCCTTGTAAAAAGTCCCCCCCAGCTTCCTTGTAGCCCCTTCAGGCACTGGAAGGTGCTCTAAGGTCTCCCCGGAGCCTTCCCTTCTCCAGGCTGAACAAGCCCAACTCCCCCAGCCTGTCCCCATGGCAGAGGGGCTCCAGCCCTCAGAGCATCTCTGTGGCCTCCTCTGGACTCACTCCAACTGGTCAACATCCTTCTGCTGTTGGGGGCCCCAGAGCTGGACGCAGTAACACAAGATGTTTCCCATGTAGTTGCACTGCAAAATAAGAACAAATACTATTGCTGAGAGCAATTTCTTTGCTTCTCACCTACAGCTAAAACCAAGAGCAGCCAATTTCGAATTCCATATTCAATTATTTTTAAGCCATATTGACCCTTCTGGAAGTTTCAAACATTAGCAATCACAAACTTTGTAATTTACATATGGTCAAGCAAGTGGAGTGATATCAACATCGTGACAGTTCGTTAGGAGTTTTTGTGCATCCTATTGAATCACAATGATCTAATACCCCAATCTTTCCTTCTCTGGAATTAGTAGAAAAAACGTGGATTACAATGGAGTCAAAGTCACTTGGTTTTGCTAAAGTTTGTGCTTGTAGAGCTCAGGGGAGAACTTCCAAGCTCTCTAACTACTAAGGTAGTTTTCAGCACGAAAGCAGTCACAGTCGCTCTCCACGCTGCACGGATAACAGGTTGAGGCACAGAAGGGAAAACTGCCTGACTCTCTCCTTTGTAGTAATGGCAGAGCATCCTGTTTTTAAACTCCCACACTGTTCATGAGGCTGTTTACAAGCTTCTATTATCAGGAGCACCTCTGGTTGCTGCGATTTTTTTAATGCAAATGCTGCTGAGTTAGCTGCATTTCTTGAAAAGATACTGAATATAGGGAAAGGATCCGTATCAGTCAACAAGAATTTCTGTTGCAAGGAAATGTTACTACCATGCAGCCATCCAGACCTAATCCTAGATAGACTATCTGAATTATCACTGTAACGTGGTTAGTCACGGATTTTAACAATGTTCTTCTACCACCAAGCAGATATATTAAATCAAAAAATAATCTCCTCTACCTAAAGAGCCTGACAAAGTAGACCCGATGTTTTCAAGCACTGTGTCCTTTACCACCCACCCTCTGAGTGGTTTTCAGTGAAGGTATCAGCAAGGTGTTGAGACCTGATGAGGGAAAGGTGTCCCGTGTCTCAGCTCAGAGAAAGACTTGAGAGTTCAAAACTCTCAGAAGAGGTTACTGCCCACGCAGACACAAGATGCCGCTGATCACATAATTGGCAGCATCTTGCTAATCTGAGTGTCAGGGCTGGTGCCCAGTTTGGAACTACGAAGCATGCGTTTTTTCCTCTTGCTTTTAAACACTTACTGCTCGTTAGAAGGGGAAAATGTACACACCTAGGGAAGGTACGGTGTAGCCAAAAACTTAGGTTTTGTAGCAACCACATCAAAACAACTTGCAAACCTTTGCTATCTGTGAATGCAGAAATTGCAGTATCAGCAACCAGATGTCACCAGGATCAAACTTGGTTAATGTGAACGTACTTAAACAGCCAACAGTTCTGTCATCGCTTTTAATGGCAGCAAGGTAAGGCCCATGTTGCCCATCTACTTCTCCTGCAACTTTACGTAGAAACTGCAGGAATACGTACTGATTTGACAGAAAGATTTATTGCATATGAGATTATAAAAACACCTGCATCGTACCATCTGGGTTCACCAGTCTAGCAGCAAGCATAACAATAAAGTGGAAATACAAGCTTCGTCAGCAACAGCATAGCTTTTACAGGTGTGGCAAAATTAAATGAAGGGAAGAATAAGGCTAACAATTATTTTTAAAACATACAACTACTATTTGCTTGATGATTTAAGATTCACATTCAAACAGCTGCCTATATTTATTCCTAAAGTATGAGTTGAGGGCAAGTTTCAAACAGCACTTTACATTTGGCTTGAGCTCAGCTCTGGTGCGTTTAAAGACAACTTTCCGTTCAGTTCAGGGTTTAATTGTGCTATTTGGTATGGGGTTGTCAGACAGTAATGCAAATGTTGTTTGAGAAGCTTTAAAAGAATTATCACCAAGCAGCTCCAAACATACCAACTCCACCTGGTGTTCAGTGACGTATGTAAACGGTATGTATACTTTTCTAGCATTACTATTTTAAAACATGTAATGGAGAAGTTACTGCTGCAGAATAGACCCTATTGCCACCTAAGTCTTTGCTGCACTTCTAACTTACATTTCTGTCCAAGTGTTTCCACATATGTATTTCCTTTCCTGTCTGCATTTCTTCCCTTGGTTTAAATTCTTCTGACTTGGGGACTATTCACAACTCCATGACCAGAAATTTCAGTCAGGTGGCAGCCATCAGGAGCTGCACTCTCCATGAGTGAACTGATCCACTGCATGACTTCCCCCCATTTGGCCAACAGAAGCCAACAAGCAATTTTTACAGACTTGTTTTGTTCACTATTTCTTTTTCAGGTAGAAACAATTCAAGACACAAAGCTAAACTGTTATTTGTTGAACAGACCATTTCTGAATGGTCATCATAAATCCCAATTACTTGGGTCATGCCATAGTATTTATTTGTTAATAATACATAAATATTTATTACATCGTTAAACTTGCATGTAAAGGCACGCAAGCTGAAAATCTTACCATACAAAGGCTATACAATTGTTTACATCACCTGTAAAAATAATAAATAGCATTGAAAAAACACAGTTGCCTTTTTCAGACAGATAAAGGAGCAACAGGTTCAAAAGATCTATCAACCTCACTAAACCAAGATGACAGTCCTCTTTTAATCTACAATTTTCTTGATGAATCCAAACTTGTTCATTATTTAATCTGTCATGAAGCCAACCTGCCTGCAATGTCCCATGTTGTCTCCTCCCCTCTCTTGGGCATTATTTTAATGTTCTCTCACTAACATGCAAGCTCATACGTGAGCCAGCTCCCTGTTCAATTTTGCATGTCTCCAAGTCCTTCTAGTCAAGGTTGCATATGATGTACAGCAGTTACTCAGAGATACTAGGCCTTTGAACTTAAAAGAACTGCCAGCTTGAGAATGCATGAGCACTTCTGCTCATACTGGAGGGACGAGTACGATGAGCCTGCTCCAGAAGTTCTAGTCCGACACGGTGGGAATGAGCATTAACCAGCCGAGAAGCAGGTTGTTAACATTTGAGCGCTGGCTTTCTCAGCGCGCCCCGGGCCCACGGCTAACCAGTAAGGCTTAACTGGCAAACGCAGCGTCAGCCTGGTGGCTACGGAAGTTTGTGACGGCAGGAAGGGAACGGGTTAGGTGTGCGCTATCAGCATGGCTAAGCAGAATGAGCTTAGGAAGTCTTGGTGGACAGAGATTTGGCTTGTTTCAGCCTGAAGCGCTGATTGCTTTTAGAACATCAAGATGGTAGGTTAGATACACCGTGTAGTTTCAGAGTTAGGGTTACAGTTAACTCCTGCAGAGACCACTGAGCCAACAGAGCAAAGAGTTTTCTCACTGCTGTCAAACAAAGCTGAGGAGGGCTGTCAGAATGCGTCACCCGACTAAATTAAGGGCTTGAACTGATACCCTACGGCTAGTAGAGAAGGATGTCACAAGCATCACCCAAATTGTCACACCTATGAGCTATGATCAAACTGGGAAAACAACTTTGTAAAACTACAACACTTACCTTCCACATTTCCATCTGTAACATTTCCTCAATTTGACAAAGAAATATGGATCATTTGAGGGTATTAAAAAAAAAAACCCTAACAATTGTTTCACACAGCACAGAAATTACAACTCAAATCAGAAATGGGAACAATTCTGTGATAGACATGACAAAAGCCTATCTCCAGTACGCAGTGTGAATCCCTGCGTGGAGAAGTGTAGCAGGACAGGATAAAGCTGTGAACACTGAGGCGTGCTCATACTTCAAGTAACTGTAGCTCATAACTAAAGTTCAGTGGCTATTAAGATTGCTACAATAAATATATGTGGTCATCACTTCAAATTTACATCACTTGGAAAAAAAAGAAATCCAGGCTGACTCTGCACCTTAACATTTGTCTTTCAAACAGCCTCGTTTGTTGAACGCTTTGAAAGAAGATGCAGAAAGTTTTGCTTACGGGGAAGCCAGGGACGGTAATTTTCCTACAGGGAGCATAAGTCCTTCAAAGTAGTACTTTCCTAATTACTACTTCTCTAGGGAAACAGTGCATGATTGCCCTCATTTAAGTGGAGAACTAGATATCAAAGAACTGGCTTCTCTAGATTAGGTGAACAACTAATTTTTTATGCATTTTTAATTTTTTTTAAGTAATACCTTTAAGACTTATAAAGCAGAATACGAACTACTACGAACAATTTTAAGGATGGCTAAAAGGTGATAAAATCATTAATTATAAGATCTACACCAATTATTCCTAGTGGACCTCCTTAGATAGGTTAGTTCTACTGCATTTAGGGCTTTTCACAAACATTCCTTCTTTGGTATGAAACTTCCAGGTATTTTGTTATTGTAGCATTTGAGGTGTTTTTAATTATTTGTTTTTAAGGATGCTCCCCTAAATTACCTTTTAAAAGTTTGGCTTATAGGTATAAATCATTATATGCAATCTTCCAGGGTTGGGTTTTGGTTTTGTTTTCCCTGCAATATTTTATGACATTGGTAATGAAACCGTTCATGATCTAGCATGCACTACTCAAAAAATAATCACCTCTGATCCGCAAAAATCTTTTCTCTTCATTGATAGTGCTCATGTCAGAAACAGCCTCTCGTTCAACTTGATGAATCATGTTCCAGTAACAAGGATGCCATTAGCAATGTAGCATCGGAGATTTCCTCTGCTTGAATAAATGAAGCTCATTGTTTAGAGTTGGACAGAAAACAGCTATTCCAGCTTATGAAAATTTGGGAAGTTTTAAAATTCAGGTGAAGCCAAGAACTCTCAGTACCACTCACAAAAAGTCATTGAGTGGCACACTAAATACCGAACAGTCTTTTTGGTAGGACATTTGTCCTGAAAAATCAAACTTGAATGGAAGTCTTTCAGTAAGCTTTTGGTGATTTTGAAAGCGTGGTTAAAATGTGGGGGAGGGGGGGGGGAAGGAGAAAAGGGGAATTCTGGCCATGACTTGTTTTGACAAGATAGTGCTATAATTAAGAAATCTTCTTAATTAAGATGTTATCAAAGTAGTAAATTAATTACATCAGAAGTATTCATATTAACATCCAAATCTGCAAATTCCTGCCATTGGTCTAAGTCTAAATTATTTCCATGTTTTTTTCTAAAGGAAATCAGATAACACTGCTACATCATCTTGAGCTTCATTTATGGTCTACATGTAAACAAGAATTCCACAAAAATAATCAAATAATTCTATCAACAAGCAAACAGAATGAAAGCTTTTGGCTACTTTAAAAGTAACAATTAAATATTATAAAGTTTGGAGTAACTTTTGAGTTGAAGCAAAATGATTCTGTACTTTCTCTTTGCTGAAACAGTCAAAGAGAAGACAGTTAAAAAAAAACCCTGACCTTTCAGTCTGTCTGCTTATTGAAGAATAAAAGAAAAATATCAAACACCAAGAGACTGTTTAGGTCAATCTGGGTCATCCTTTGCCTCTGCAGTATACCAAACAGAATTTGTTTTCTTCTGACTGTGTGTGTGTATATTCCAGGGTGTCACCTCTTTTTCCAGGGATGTCGTGCCTATAAGTTATCCGTTTTCTTGGTTTTGAAGCCCTGGTTTTCAAATACTTTTAGCTATCCTCCAAATGAGGCATCCACGTCAGTCACACAGCAAAACGAAATCCCAGCAGTCTCGCTTTCTTTGCTGACACACGTAATATCACCTTACAAACTTAGTAATGACGGTAGTTTTTATCCCATCAACAGCACTGTCTAGTCAGGTTTTACGGTCACCTGCAATTCACGTTCTCTCACAGTTCACAGATACAGCCTCTGGGCTCTGCGATTTTATGTAATTAAAATAGAAAGTGATTTTATGGAACTTTTCAACTTTTTAATGCTACACTTACTCATTTTTATTATTCACTTGATCAGAAAGAAAATAAAAACATAAGGACCCGGTCAGACCAAAAGCCCATCCAGCTCAGTATCCTGTCTCTATCCCGTGGGCAAAGAGCGGAGCGCTAAGGAGGAATGTGAGAACAGACTGAGCGCACAGCACCGCTCCTGCAGAATATACTCCCAGCCTCCAACAGTTCGTGGCTCAGGGACTTTGTGAGCCAGAGACACTGTCTTGCATCGTTCTACTTCCCCGAATGCGTGCATCACCTTCTGAACCCACGATAACCTTCAGGATTCTGTAGCAAAGGCTCACTTAGCGTAACTGCCTTCTATGTAGCAGTTTGAAGAAATACCATAGGCCAGCTCCTGCCTCAATACATTTATATTTTGAGAGGGAAAGGAAAATGAGATCTCTCACTGTCAGTGGGACGGAAGTTATTAGGAAGCTCTGGGCTGGCAGCCATAGACGTAGAATGAGGTAGGGCACAGATAGCTTCATTTTCTTACCCTGCCTGCAAGGAAATTCTTCCCACACACAAGCATGCAAGCCCAATGCAATATTAGCAATGTGCTAAGGCAAGAGAAGGGAATGCAGAGGAACTGTGTTCTTTTTTCAGGAAGTGAGATGCTCTGCTTATGCATGTTCCACTTCACCTTAGCCCCTACTTGCAGAAGGCATTTCTTCATGGTACACAGTAAGAATAGGTCCTACCTCCGTGGCCGACTAAGCTAATCTACAAAACAATTTTCCTGCTGCATTCAGTTTCTGATCCTGACTCGAAGCTGTAATGGTTTTCTTCTTCAACTCTGTGAAGCTAGAAAAACTTGTTATGCATCCTGGTACAAACTGTAACTTAGATACTCTATTACGCCTCTGGAAGCTACATATAAGCAAAACCTACACCTATAAGATGTGCCAAGATCTCTGAAACAAACATCGATTTTACCTTCTTTAATTTTAACCTTCCAGGCTGTAGGCTTAGTCGTTGCTGCAACAGAAACTTTCGGGGACTTCTGTCCTGAAGTAGCTCTCACGTCTTTGAATGACCACTGAAACCAACCTGGAGAGAAACGGGAAGGTTGGGAGAGAGATTAATTGCATTTATGCAGAAGTAGGCTGCTAGACGATGAAGTGCAGAATGGAAATTGTTCTTTTGACTGTTCTGGAATTTGGGAGTCAGCTATTGAAAAAAATCATCATTTTACTTTTTACTTTATCCCTGGCCTCCTAAAATGGAGAAAGAAAACCATGCTTTGTGTTCCAAAGGACTTGAAAACATTACAGAAGCTCACCTATGTTAACATCATTTCTCTTTAAAAGCTCATACTTTCCTGTTTCTGAAGGTCCTGACCCTTACAGGTTCTTTTCAGGCCTTACTGCAAAGTTAACTTCCCTTCAGTCATTTTTTTTCTGAAGTGAATTATTCTTAAAATGAAACAACACACAAATGGTGGAGAACAAGTGCCTTAGTGAATGATGGTCTGTGCTGTGTCTAACCATCACTCCTGTGCAGAGCAGCTAGCCTGAACGGAAGGTGTTTGTGTGCATTTTTTGTTAAAATGGGTCAACATTTTTGTAGTTTTTTAATAGACTGTTCCTTTCCCTGATTAAGTTTGCTTGTGTCTCTGCGACTGAGCTGACATACCCCATTTTACACCCAAGTTTATGAACACATAAACTTTTTTAATTGATATTTATAGCTATTTTTGCTCACACGAGGCTGTACTGAAGCAAGCTGAAGTGCTCCTGGAGAAGAGAAACATGTGCGCAAATGGGAGTGGAATTCAGATCCTACTTACGTAACACAGACACGAGTTGTGCCAGATTTTCCACACACCAACAGGTCCCCAGGGATACTCCCGATGGCTATTAAACATTTCAGCTTTGCATTCTACCCTATCCCTCAGCAATTATTCTTCAGCGTAATCTGTGACACACTGTAAAAATATACATCTTTAGATCAGTGAATCAGCCTGCTCATTTACGTTGATTGCTCACAAAGTGCGGTGAGAGCGGAGGAATGCCCCGGTAAGTGTCTGTAGGGCCACGGCTTTGCTTCTGGGGAAACTTCCCTGCAGCAATATGAGGAGACATACCGGTGGAATCACCACTGGTACGGGCCAGCTTTGTAAGAACCAGCAAACAACGCTGCTTGGAATGAGTAAATAAAGTGAAGCTGCCCACCCTTCAGGCCAGGGATAGAAGGCAGTGTTTGGAGGAGACCCACAGACTTACTAATATAATTGGAAGCAATCACCGGGCCTCTGGTTGTTCACGGTCCTTTGCAGCGTGGACTGGGCTTTCGGACGCACACTGTCAGTCAGATCAACTCAGTCTCCCAGGCTGCAGACTCAAAGACTTGAGGAACAGGCTCTGTGTCTGGGCTTGACCAAGATGCATCCTCTGCTCTCACCTGAAGAAACACTACATAGGTGAAGCTAGTCAAGAATGATGTAGCATACGTCAGAAGCACTTGAATGGATGTTTTGATTCGTATGTCAAAGAAGAGAGGACATGTAAACAGGTGCTTAGGATATATACTACTCCCTACAATGGAAAAACCCCCACAGCAGTAAGTGAGCATGACGGTTACGTAGAACCAAAGCACAAACAAATTTCAAGACTCTCACCACCTCTGTCCTCTGCCCATGCCCACACACCAGTAACTGCCCATCATTTAGCCAAGAGGGTCTAGTGCTTCTGATGCGCTGCCAACTGGCAGAGCCAGAAACAAACTAACACCTTACACTGAAGCTCGGCTCACTAACAGCCAGGTCACAGTATCTGTAACAGCAGCAGTATGTGCAGAAATACCGTCAACGTTTTATTTCGGTAACTTCCTGTACACAGCCTTCAGCATGGTCCTGCTGCCCACATTTATTTTAATACTTAATTCCCAATATTATAACTCTCCCCATTTGGGCCAACTACTACAGCAACACTTTTAAAATGCCCTATACGTAACAACCTTGCCCTGCCTTCACTCCTTCTTCCTGTAATCCTAGAAGGAAAAACCCCAAGCCTACAATACCTGGCCAACTTACAAGTTACTTAGGCCTGTTTGTTTCACCTCAGCAACGCAGTGATCTCAGTACACAAAACTGAGAGTCCATACTGACTTCCCACTCTTCACTATATTCAGTTCCAGAAAAGACCTTGCTACAAATTCATTCTTCTCCACAAAATGACATTTCAAGATTTTGTCTACATTTCCGTAGCTTTTTAAGGTCAAATGTTTCACCTGCCAGTCAGGATCTCACTTAGGATAGTTCCCAGTCATGTTACTGGATACCAGGACAAAAGAGGTGGCATCTGCATCCTCATTCAGGATATGGGAAAAAGGTACGCAACCAGGCTGGAGAAGAGGACAAGTCACTCTCCATCAACATCGCTCCCACTTTGTGGAGGGTCCAGTTTTCTTCCAGAGTATTCTTTCCAGGCCTAACAGACGTAGACAAGCCTAAAGGATGGAAAACAAATGGATGAGAACAAATGAGTTGTTGTCTCTTAGCCAAAACCTCCCTACATGAGGGGAATGGCACAGAGCACGGACACCTGCCAAAGCAAATGCCTCTGAAAGGAAACGTGATATTTTTTCCCCCTCTATCATGTCATGCTCCAGCCATCCTCCCATGTACCATCCTGCCCTGTTACTTCGAGTGTGAAGGGAGCTTTGTGCCTCCAACCTGCGCGCTTCTTCAGAAACAGGAAAGACAGCAGGGGTAGGCACCATGCCTTGACAACTTGCCAAAGCTGAAACGGAGACTCTGTGTCAGGCTGCTCCTGACGCAAGTCAGTAAGGACAGGAACTGCCTGTCCCAAGGGGTCTAAATACCACGGGGAGCTTTGATGAGAGTCTAACACATACAGTGCAATTTAACCTTCAAGCTATTCTTTGCACTTGTTTCAAGTATGAGATCATCTTTCTTGACTATGATCATCCCCAAATCGCACAATGCACTTCCAAAAAGGCTTGTTAGAATTTTATACAATAGCATTATTATTTCCCTCTATTGTAAATACCTCCTGACGCATTCTGTGGTCACACTTGCCTTTCTCAGCACTACATCCATGATTCACAATCATCCCGTGACCAACTGGTGCACACAGTTATTTCCAGCTTCTCAGTTATTCTCAACTAAGGAAGGTACAGTCTGCAGCAGAGGCTGGTATTATTATTTAGATTTTAGGTGACAATACTTTGCTTTTTGCCCCATTTCTCTTATTCTTCAAAGTCACCTGGCTATTGCAGTTTGAAACATGATGTAATTAGGGTTTGACTCTCCGCTTCAGTTAAATTACTGACCTAAGCAATGGTCTCTCAATTTTCAGCGCATTTTACAATCCAGTTCAGTGCTCTAACATGCACATTCTTTAGGGTGCAAGGCTGGTTTCTCAAAGTCAGCTATCTGGAATGACTGGTTATCTTTTCTCTGCTGGAAGCCTGCGGTTGTGCGTTGATAAATACAGGCAGTACCTAGACCAAAATAAATAGTGGACAGAAACAAATAGAAAGATGACATATGAGCTTTCTGTACAAGCTGCTTTCTGTAATAATTAGTGCCTATGTTACACATTTCTTAGTTTATACCCACTAGAACAGGTCCTGCTGAATTTCTTGACAGAAAAAAACAGAGAACCGTGAACTTGAACCTGACTTCAAACTCTGCTGCATTTGCATTGGCAGGTGGCTTACTCAAAACCTGAAGATCCAGCAACACCGTAAACGCATTCAACCCATGAAGTGGGGCCAGCATCCAGCTCCTGCCACACCATTAGAGAAGTTTTCTACCCTCAGCAAAGCATGCAGGAGGGAGTGCTCATCTGTGAGCTGAGATCCCAATTTAAAACTCTAATCTCACAGTCATCTTCTATCTCGTAATGGAAAGTATGAGCAATTTGACAGCAGCATGTAAATCACAAAATATAGTGTCTATGAATATTCAGGATAGATCCAATTCTTATGATACGGGCATACTAATTAAATAACGATATGCTAATTCTGCGTATAAAAATCTGATGAACATTTGGATTTCCGAGAGAGAGCAGCAGTACAGATTTTATGTCCAGTAGTGACCCCTGGTGTTTAAGGTAGTTATAACAACGACAAACATTCCTAGCAGAAAACGAACGGATTACTCCGCAACCAGCTGCCTTTCTGCGCCCGCACAGGTTAAGGAACAACATGTAGTTGTATTATTAAGTTTAATTCTAAGTATCTTACAGCCTTGCAAACACTTACACAGCACATCCCATACTTGTTAGCTGGTGAGAAAGCACATCCTGCAGCCTTGTAACAGCAGGCTCTGGGTCTGGGCTGCAAGCCGCTGCTGCTCAGGCCTTGCCCATTTCCTGACACAACCCCTCTGCATTCTTGGGACATACCTTACTGCTCATTCACAGGGGCAGCTGCAGCAAGCCAATGCAGCTTGGAAAACAGCCACGGAAGACTAGGCAATTGCTGGTTTAACCCACAGAGCTAAAGCTCTCCATTGCTTCGCTCTCATCAATTGCACCAGAATTACTGAATGGAGCTTAAGAAAAATGAATGAAGCAACTTCTGCATCAGTAGCGTTTTAAGTTAACTGCTACCAGCCACAGTCTGCTTTCAGAGAGGCTACTGAATACCTATCTACCACGCAGAACATTACAAAACCTCCTACTAGTATTTAAGATGCATCTTTTTAATTGCAGAAAGCGATGCTGAGAATTTTGTCCTGAAGTTTTCTGTTCAGCACTTTGGTTACCCTGATCTCCGATCCATCCCAGACCTCTGTTCCTCTCATCTTCCTTGAGTTTGTCTCTTAGTTTAGACTCTTGCTTTTCCAGACAGTGCGGGGGGTATTCTGCCTTTTTCAGATGAACGTGATTTTATGTCTAATTCCTGTCAACCTCTGGCATACCTAGAAATAACTTACGCTCTTGCACTTCCCAGCGCTGTTCTCTGCTTCATGAGCTGACAACGCTTTACATGGAGCTAAGTTGCTTTTGTTCTGTACCGCATTCAAGGGAACTCAGAGAAGGATCTTTTCCGAGTCATCACAACCTGCCAGCATAGTTCTGAGGAATATTCTAACATCCCAGGGGAAGCGCTGAAGTAAAACATCCTCATTCTGCAAACCAGCACGGAGGATTGTTAAACACACTGAAGCGTGTTTCTGGCACCATTTGAGTTAACAGAATGACTGCTTAACTTGACGAAGAAGCCTCATGTACTTATGTACCAGCTGTGTAACACCACAAACACTGCTTTCTAGAGAATACATGAAAACGTGGGCATGAAGTGCCTGGCAGTAAGGTTAAACCAGCCTCACCTTTCCTCTCATTTCACCTCTTTGGTACACGTAAGAAGCTGACCATGTTCAGCCTTTGGTCACCAGCCCAATGACTCTGGGGAAAGGGAAAAGTAGCATTTAATTCTAGTATTTTCCCATGACACCAGCCCCAGATAGTCACCCAGGCACTGCTGCACGTGGGCTGCTTTTCTTTCTCAACAGCAGCACTTACTGCAAAGCAGGCATTTTCAACCAAAGGCTGCTGCATTCTTCGCTGGCAGACCCGAGCTCCACAAATAATAATGGTATCTTTAAAACAACAGTTTTACATGAAGCCAGAACTTCCTCCCCTACTTAGAAGCACTGAAGAAGTAGCAGCAGCAAAGCTGTGGCCAGCCCCAGCCAAGACCAGGCCGCTCTCAGCTCTCCAGGGGAGCCCGAACGGTGAGCTGTTCCTCACACCCGCCGTTCCGAGGCTCGACGCAGCGAGGAGGCGGCCGCGGCGCCCAGCCTCAGCACCGGCCAGCCCGAGCCCACCGTCCCACAGCGGGCCCGAGCGGACGGCCCGAACGCACAGAACCCACACGCCGCCCCACAAGGCCAGTCACGGCCCGGCCGAGCCTTTATCGCGCGCCTGCGCGCCGAGGCACCGCCCCCGCGGGGCTGGCAGCCAATGGGGGCCGTGCGTGCTCGGCCAATCGCGGGTCGCCGGGCGCAGTGACCGGAAGAAGGCGGGAGGGGCGGGTCGGTCCGGTGGCGGAGGGTGTGGGCGGTCTGTCCGGTGTCCGAGCGGGTGGCGGTGTCCGGGCCATGCATTCCCTCACCCAGGAGATCCGGAGCTTCTCTAGGGCCAACCTGCGGAAGCAGCGCACCCGCGTGACGATGCTGAGCGGCCGGCGGATTATCGAGACGTGGCGCGGCGCCTGCCTGCAGGTGGAGGAGGAGGCGGGGGTGGCGCCCGGCGGTGCCGGTTACGTACCGGACCTCAGCGCCGATCTCCAGGTCGGCGTCGTGAAGCCCTGGTTGCTGCTGGGTGAGTGGGACCGGGGACCGGCGCCGGGCGCGTCGCTGCTGCCCGAAAGGCCGCGGTTCATGCCGCGGAGCGAGCGCCCGCTGCGGGTAGCGGCTCCGGGAAGCTGCGGGGCAGAGCTGCGGGAAAAGGGGTTTAGCGTGGCAACCGGCTCTCCTGCTCTTCAGGGTCGCAGGATGCTGCTCACGACCTTGAGACGATGAAGAAGCACAAGGTAACGTCGCGCGCATCTCGTGTAGTGTTCGTTAGTGGGTTTCTTTTTTAAGTTGAAAAGCTTAACGTTTTCTCACGTAACTGTAAGAAAAACGGTGTTCGGCTTGCACTGTTGAAAGGCGGCTCTGATGCAGATGGCTGGATGCCTGTGAGCTTCCTAAGAAGCTGAAATACTTTGCTGCAAGAGTAGTGATTGTTGAGAGCCGTCAGTGGCACGGATTCCTGCACTGCTGTAGGCGCTCCGGTTTCAGACACTGAGCAGCGTCAGGCCTCCTTGCCTCATGGGCATTGATGGAACAAGAAAAACAAAGCCGCAGCTCCAAGTCTGTCCCAAACTTTGGTCTTTTTACTCTTCTCTGTTACAGTAATGGGGTGATAAGGCCTTCGGACAGTGGTGCTTCTGCAGGACAGGGAGTGCACCAGTCTGGCATCTGGTGCCATCTAAGTGTCACTTCACTGTAAGTTAAAATCGCCCACAACCTGGCCGTAGCCTGAACAGAGCGAAGATGGCAGGAGGCCAGAGGTGGTCTCGCCTGCCAAGTGCAGGTATCGTTTGCTCTGAAATCCTTCTGCTCCAGTAAATGGTACTGGTAACTCAGTAGAAGGCAATTAAGCTGATGCATTAGGGCAGGCTTGAAATTTGGGAAATTGTTGGGTGGTCTGCGCTCTCATTCCAATTGCTTTCTCTTTTATTTGCTGTCTGTGTGCTCACAGCTCTCTTTCCTGTTGAAAATCCTTCAGGCTGTGTTTGCCTGAGCACAGATATTTTCATTTCCTCTCAAAAAAAGAGAAGAAGAAAACTGAAATTTATCACAGTGTATTTAAACACGCGGTAAAATTTTGCTCAGAGAAAAGCACACCGTAGACAGCATATTTATGTAAAACTGAACAGTGCCATTGTGTAAGTTAAAATAAAGAATAATTCACCTTTGCTACTGCTGACTTTGTGGTCTTCAAAAAATGCCTTTTTCTTTTTTTCTTCCTTTTTTTTTTTCCCTGGTTTAGGTTACTCATGTTCTAAACGTGGCATATGGAGTCCAAAATGCCTTCCTCGATGACTTCATATACAAGAACGTTTCTATTCTGGACCTCCCAGAAACTGATATTACCTCCTATTTCCCAGAATGTTTTGAGTTTATTGAGAAAGCCAAGATCCAGGTACAGTATATCAATAATTAATGCTACTAGTTATCCTCTCTGGGTTATTTATTACCACGTCTTAGAGGAATGTTTCGTTAATACAGTTGGACCAGTCACTTTAGATAAAGAAATCCCATCATAAGTGGTATGTCAGCAGCCGTCCACCATCCATGGTGCCCATGCAGTTATGTACCAAGACTGTCTGAGAATGTGTCCTGAGAAAGACATTGGAAATAGGGTGAAGGGACTCCTTCTGGGGTTACTTGTCTGTAACCAAGACTACTCCTGACTCATATTTGTTAAATTCAGGCTTACTGTGTAATTTTTAACAACCATGGGTTTGGTATCAAAATTATGACTTGACAACCAAACCTTATTGCGTGTTCTTCCACGGCATCTGCCATAGCGATTATTTACGTAGATTGGGATAACATTAGATAATCTTGCCCCAGCTTTCTTAGTGTCACACGATGTTCTTTCCTTCTCTCATTTATCATTTACGAGCTATGTGATACGCATTGTCACTTAATGACCTTTTCAGGGTTTCTAGTTACGGTTTCCACTTCATTTCTAAATGAGCCTTGCCATTCATAACTGCATAATGTTGCTTTCTGCCTCCAGTGTTTATTTCCAGTTACTATTTTATAAGCTGAGGAGTTTTCCTGGAAACTTATACAGCAATATTAAAAGTTTTCTAATGTGAGAGTTGGGTGAAAGAGCAGGTAAATGATGGAACAGGCGTTCTCCAGAGTCGGTTCGCGGAGCATGTGATAGTAGTATGTGGGAACAGAGCTCTGGATGGTTTGAATCACTTTGCTTTGTCAAAATAGTGTTAAAAGAGCTTACAATAAATTCTATCATGAAGTGCTCTTCTGTTTAAGTAATCCCAAAGAAAAACTACTGTTTCGTCTCCTAGCGTGAGGGAGATGTTCATAGGTGAGAGAGCGTGATATATGAGAAGTTATTACTAGAACATGGTTAACTCAGTGAAGGAGCATGAGAGCACTTGAATTTGAGAACGCAAGTAAAACCTGCACCGTTTGGTAAGTCACTGCCACCTGGTACTTGTAACCGGATTGACCTCTCTGAAATGGTAACTGCTCAAGTCTGCAGACGCCATGGTACAAATTCTGATACTGATCAGAGCTCACCTTTTCTACTAGGCTCCAAATTGGCGGGCAGATTTTCAGTGACACGCTAGGTGACCCATGTCGGATCACAGTGCTATGGATGAGGAATACTTTTTTTATCTTTCTGATTAATATCTAATTATAAAAGCTCTAAAATGTTGTCTTTCCAGGGAAGAAATCTTAGCTCATTTGTGAACATCCCTCCTTATTTCTCCCTCTGTCCCTCCTAAAGGAAAAGTTCTGGTACCACTGAAAAGTAAACTGGATCCTTAAGGAACAACATTAGCCTATGACCCTTCACCAAAAGTTTTATTCTGCTTTTTAATTTCTTTCCTTGGTGAGGCTTTTTGCCTGCTGTGTATAACCACTGCATAATCACCTTTTCTCTGGGTGGAAGGTGATTTTGCTTCCCTCTGTATAAAAGGTTTTAAAAACAACTTAAGAGTTTCTGGCAAGACCATGGACCATTTCTGGGTAGGCAAAGGTTACGCTGTGAGGATCAGAGCAAGGAGTTCTGGGTAAAGAGAGATTAACTTGATGTCTGCAATTTGTTTCTAATTTTATTCTGAATTAATATCTAATACTAAATTAGTTAAGAGTTAGCTGGCAAATTCATCTTTGTGTAAAGAAAGAACAGGGGTTAGCAAGAGAAGATAAATGTTCTCAGTGTTAAATTTGGTTTAATATTATTGTCCATGTTCATTCATGTTCGGTAATTTTCAGGTCGGTTCTGTGGATATCAGTATATTATATTTGGCAATGTGGAACAGAACAGTCATTAAAAAAACCCCAACACTTAAATGTGAAAGAGGAAAATAAAGCATGAACCATACAAAGAAAAAAAAAAGGTTACGTGCAATGCTTTTTTACCCACAGTGCCACTGTTTGATATCAATCGTGATTATAGGACGTTACATGCAATATATATAACTTCTATTAAATCAGTAAAAACTCCTCCAGATCTACAGTGGATAAGCTTCAGCAATTCCTTCATTAATAGTGGCAAAAATATAATTTGTAATGTCATAATTTTAATGTCATATTATAAAGGAGAAGGTGGATTTACAGGTCACCCCTGGCACTTTATCATGTAGTTGAAATGGATGTACAGGGCTTCTTTCCACTGCTTTGGTCTCTGTGATCAGGAATCGTGACCTTGAACCTGAGAAATGTTGTTAGATAAAGTTTCTAATACTTGTGCTGTCAACATAATGAACATCCCAACGTAAGTTTCCTTCATTTCTTGAAGGATGGTGTGGTACTGGTCCACTGCAATGCAGGAGTCTCCCGTGCAGCGGCAGTAGTCACTGGTTTTCTAATGAACTCTGAAGGACTGAGTTTTGCTAGAGCCTTTTCCTTGGTGAAAAATGCAAGGCCTGCAGCTTGTCCAAATCCCGGCTTCCTGGAGCAGCTCCGTAAGTACCAAGAAGAGAATATAAAGGAAAATGGAAGCATAAATGACCATGACTGATCAGAAGGGAGAAGGGAAACAAGCACTTTGGACGACACAGTCACAGATGTTGGATGGACTTTAATGTGTCATTTGGCGGTTCCCTTTCACATGTGCATTTTAAAGTCTCTTCATACTTTTTTTCTTACCCCCCTTTGACACCCTTTTCTCAGCCTGTAGGCTAATGGCCAAATGGTATTCCACAGGCATCAGAGATGATTTTGCCGGTCATTTCCTATCTCCTCCCTCCGTTCTGCATCATGTATAAGGAACAGGCATCAGAGGATCGAGAACTTTAACCTTCCTGGCAGATCTCTGGCTGGAATGACTGTCTTACACTGGCACGTTAGGAAAGACAAGCGAGTCTGTAAAAGATTTTAAGTGTTTCTGGCCTTTGTGGCAGTTCTAAACGGTCTGACGTGGCACTGTACACTAAAATAAAGAGATGGCTGCCTTTGGATCAGTGTTGTGCTGGAGTGATTGGAAAGGTTTGGTTTCTGTCATCTCTCCTCGTCCCGCTGGTGTGAGCTGTAGCAGGCCGTGGCCTATGGCCTGCGCTGTGCTGCCTTCTCCGTACCAATGGCTCCAGTTAAACACTAACGCGGGTGAGCCCCCACAGCCCCCCAGGTTGCTGTTCTCTGAGCAACACTTCCCCGTTCCTGTGAGGTGAATTCCCCACAGCTTTCCCATTCGAGAGGTGGGTGGCTGTGTGTGCTGTCAACGCTGGCAGTGACTGAGGGGCTTTTCCCTGGGGCGCTCACGCGATGGCAGGAGGGCGGCTGGGAGTGGGCACGGGAGGCAGGTCTGTCCCGTTGGGAACCTGTCAGCAGAGCTGCTGGAGGCCTCTTCCCACCGCCCAGGCCCCTGGTGTCTGGAAGCTGCCACGTACTGGTAAGCTGGGCCCTGGGGCCGTCCCCTTCCCCCCCGGGCTGGGCCCTCCTCAGCACTGCCCAGCGCCGACCCAGACCGACCCAGACCGACTCGGGTGGCTCCTGCTTCTGGCTCTTGTGTGTCCCCCCGCCTTCCCCACACACAAGCCTCTTGGGGAAAAGCACACACCTGAAAAGAGTCATTGAGTAATTTTCTGCTCTGCTGGAAGCCCCCACGTTTACACGACGGGAGAGCAGCCGGCAGAACCTTGTCCTGCCCAAATGCCAGCCAGGCCTTTACGTTTTTCCTGACTGGGAAATGACATGGGAAGGAAAGGGATTTGGGCAGTGGGAATGTGACAGCCTGTGCAGTGTCTGTGTGGTGTGCTTCTTCAGCATGCAGAAGGGCTCGGGGCTTAAAACCCTTGCTTTGGCGTCTCTGCCAGTGGGAAGTTAGTCCCGGGAACACGTAAAATACACTGCTAACCGGCCTTCAAGGAGCAGGATGGAGCTTTGCTCCGAGCTTCCTAAAAAGAGCAAGTGCCTGTAAGCAGTGAGCATACCGGGCTAATAAGATGTGCTGGTTTTGGCTGGGGTCGAGTGCCTCGCCCTCACTCGTGTCAGGAGGTTGTCTCTGCCATGTCTGTGATGTTCTTACGTAGAACGTTCAGGCCGGAACTGTTGGGTAGGCCAGATGCTTGTGCCAACCCCCAGTGAAACAGTCGTCAGTCTCTCGTGGCTGAATTTGCTGTTGAAGTTTCAAGAACAAGTAGTGCAGTAAAATTACCAGTTTTCTCATGCTCTTCATTTGTTCCGTTTCACTGCTGCAGGATCTCCCCCACAACAACGGGCAGACCGTAGGCGTAAAGGCGCTGCTCCACCTGTCAGAAGCCTGTACGATGACGTACCCGGCCCTAGACTGGGCTCGACGGCTCTGACCTCAGGAAGCCCAGTAAGCGGTGTAGGTATTGGCCTGTTCTTAGCAGAAGGTGGGAGGTAGTGTACTACTCCGGAGAGTTCTTTAGCTCCCTTGTGTAAACTGCTGCAGCAAAACGACTGCTGAGTCTTCAGCTCAGGCTGTTGCTCAGGCTGGGTGTTTGGGAGTGTTGCGTGGAGTCTGAATGCCAGCTGCAGTCGTGGAGCTGTCTCCTGTCCTTACTGCTCTTCCCTACTGGAGACAGTCAGAAACGCAGGTCGTGCCTTCGCTCTGCTTTGCACCTGACAATGGGGACTCGTAGCAGCTTTTCACCTTCTTGTGAATGCCCTGGGCTGATTGCCAGCAGGGTGCAAACACGAGTTCTCTTCTCTGTTAGCAGGCAGTGGAGGCACTTTCCTGACATGGAAAGCATTTTGTGCTGAGTGAATTAGCTAACTTAAGGCAGACAGTTAATATTCTTGCTTGATGCTTAAGTTCCCTGGAAATGACCTCCTCTGCTCTGAGAAGCATCCCTGTAAGAGTGATTTCTGACTGTCTGCATTTTCCTAGAGGCCAGCCAGTCTCTGACACAGAGCCCAGTGCTCGGAGTTGCGTCATCAACTCCTGGGACAGGTCGGTGTCCTGTCAAAATGTGGAATCCATTTTCTTACTGTTTCCCTTAATGCACAACCAGCATCGCTGTTCAAGGCTGGTGCTCCAGACCCTTCCCCAGCTCCATTGCCCTTCTCTGGACATGCTCCACCACCTCAGTGTGCTTCTGGGAGCCCCAGAACTGACCCCAGCATTGGAGGTCCTGCCTCACCAGTGCCCAGTACAGGGGGGGCGATCCCTGCCCTGGTCCTGCTGGCCACACTCTTCCAGCATCTTCATAAGGGCGTCCTAAGGTGTGTAGGAACCCGCTGCTTCTGGCCAAGCTTAGTTCTGCTGTGCTGTTCCTATCTGGCCTCTGTATTAAGCTGCTGGTGTTCAGAGGGCAAGGAGAAAACTGTTGCGTGTCATCAAAGTTCCTGACCCGCGTGCAGACGTGTGGTTGGTATCCACTCACTGTTTGCCTGTGTCTGCAGTGAATACCCCATCAAACACAACCGAAATGCTTGATACTGGATTGATTTAGCCTACAGGCTCTTCAGCTTATCTGGCCAAAGTAATTTGTTAAACAAGGCCATTTCAATGTCACAGCTTCCAGTGTGTTCAGTCCGGCAAGCACGCGGCAGCCTAGGAAGACTCCTCTATCCCCTGCGCAGCTGGATCCTTTTTACGCTCAGGGTCCTTCCCTGACTTCAGAAGCTCAGCTGGATGGCACATGGGTGACTGTGTTCGGGTAAGCTGGTTTCCAGAGTCTGAGACAAAGCGTGGGTGAATCGTCTGCACCGTATGGACAGAAGTCCTTGGGTGTTGCTGCTGTCTGGCATTCCTGGGTTCGGCAGGAGATGCAACTGTGCTTAAGGCCAGCACATGTGGAGATTTTAGTGAAGCACCTTACCTTCAGCTACAGGGTCTTGACTGTTGTTAGAAAGGCAACATTCTACCCCTGAGGAGTGTGCTGAAGGAAAAGTGCCTGGAAGAGATTATTCCTCAAGTTGCTGCTTCTAAAACGGCAGTGACACACTGGTCTCTCTTGGATTTCTGAACACCCTTCCTAGGCTTGTATTTTAGCACCAGGATTCTTACACTGCTCCGAATAATTGGGTATTTTTTCTGTCTTTCAGATTTCCTCAAGGGTCGGCTTCGTATATCCTCCTGCAGTTCTCTCAGTATGGGAACGTACTAAAGCATGTCTGACTTGGACACTTTGCTCTGGAAACAGCCTGCTGCCTTCTTGACGAGGCTAAATGTCACTGTTTCCACTTACTCTCATGCAGATGTCCAACGGAGGCAACTGGATGCATATCCGGTACCAGTCCAGGCTTCAAGCCCGCATAGCCCTGAGCGAAAACGGCAAGATTTTTGGTGACTCCATCGTGGTCGGTGTCAGCCTGTGTATAGACATAGTAAGTGACCAGCTGCTTTTCTTTACAGACAAGGCACTCTGCTTTTGGCCTTCCTCTTTCTTTTCCCTGACCTCTTCCATTGTTTCCTTTTGGAATTGCAAAGCAGAGCTAGTTCAGCCCCGACTGAATGGCTGTAAGGTGACCCTCTGGAAGCAACGGTCCAAGACATTTCATATGCACCTGATCTTTGCTTTTGAATCCTCATTAGGTCTGTTGTGGATAGTGTCCACTTTCAAATACCAAGAAACCAACTCCTAATCGGTACCTGTACTTTTGGAGGCAAGAGAGGTTTCTGCAGGCCAATCCGCTGAGGCTTTGGCACTGTCCTGTAACACGCTTTCTTGCCATTGAAAAAGGGGCATGACGGGTTTGACATCAGTGCTCAGACTTCTGATTTAAAAGTAGCAGCTAGTTGCCTGGGTTCCCCTCGTGCAGCAGAATCAGCTGGCAGCCACGCTGGACGCCTGTATTTTGGGTAGCTGTCTCCCGCCAGCCGTGCTTCCAAAGTTCTGCTGGCTTCAGGCTGGTCAGCACTGAGTCTAGTGCAGCAAATCGGGCTGTCTTTGCTTCCCCCGAGATGTGAACATATGGTATCAACCAATTCTAGAGAACACGTGGTAAAAAGCAGTATTTCAGCCTTTGCTTACATCATGTTAACCCTCTTTTGAAGAGTGTGATGGAAAACATGGAAAGAAGCTCCACGGCCTCGATGTCTGCCGTTTACACTCCAGCTGCACAGCCTGTCGGCACACCGGTGCCACCCGCCAACAGCGCTACGAGGCTTTCTGCAGCGAGACCTCTTGCAAGGGCACATAACCCCTTCCGAAGTGATTATCAGGCATTTTAAGGGAACGAGGAGCATGTACTGCTTTGCGCTGTCTCCCCTCTGTTGCTTGACGAGGCTGTACACACATGAACTGGAACGTGACCTCAGCACTTATCTTCTCCTGCCATTTCTTTGGAGCTGTGCTTCCAGTACCGACTCCAGGCTGTTTGGTCTCTCAAATAATACTAAAACAAAGAACAAATGAATGACTTGTCACTTTTCCCGAAGCACAGGGCTTGTTTTGGAAATCTTTCCAAGCTGTTTTGTCAAAGCAATCGTGACGCTTGGGGCAAGAAAATGATAAACCGAGGTAGTATCAGAAGAATGACCTGTGTGTTGACTGAGTTTTCTCTCTCCCTCTTTCCCCTCACCTTGAGGTGGTTCTTGATAGACCGATTCCCAGGAAGGATGCAAGTTTCCTCTCCAAAGTCCTGGGATATGTGTTTGGCTGGTAGCGCACAAGAGGACGGCACACACTGAGGTCAGGGTTTGAAATGCGCTACTGGCATCCGTGGTGAGTTGTATCCCTGCTGGTGGCAGTATCTGAACTTGCACCTCCCCTGTTCTGCCCTCGGTGAGTCCAGCAGACGTGTAGCTCGCCCTCTACACGATGGCAGTGCACACACGGTTTTACACACCGAGTGAGTGGCCGTGGAAGGGCTTTTTTCCCCACTCTGCTCTGACTGCGTGACTGTAGACCAGATGTCCGCCCTGAGTCTTCCTCTGGAACAACCTCGTGTGAATTCCTTCTCAGGAAGTTGGAAATGTTTCTAAAGGCAGATTTATTGACTGATGCCCTTAACAGTTTTTTCTGGACAGCGGATGATCTACTTGCATCGTCTTCTTCCAGCACAGCTGGCTCTCAGGGCAGGGACTGTTCTTACTCTGTGTGGTTTCACTTTTGTTATCAGGTTTCATTGCTGATTTCAAATTCTCTCTGACGTCATGGTCTCAGTGTCGTCATAGCTATCGCTTCTCTCTGGTTTATCAATAAAGCTCACTAAACTGAAGGTTTTCTCAGGTGGTGGGTTTTTTTAAACAACACGGATGCTTCCTGTTAGGAAAACTTGTTTGCAGTACTCTGAGCTGTTCAGTGTGATGCTGCCCTATTTTGCCAATCAGTACCAGATTCAAAACAGGACTGAGTTGTTTCTGGTGCCTGTCGGTAGCGCCCAGCCCCTCCCGCCCCCCAGGGGTTGGCCTTAGTCTCTTGTTTCTCCTGGCTTGAGGACTGGTTTTGCTCGGGGCTCATTGCAGCTCCCTGTGGAGCAGAAGCACTTGGGGGTAGCAGGTGTTGTTTCCTTTGCTCTGGGGGCAGTAAGTAGGAGGAGAAGAAAGTTGCCAGCACTTCAGCCTGAGTACTCCTGGAGAACATCAAGAAATCCTCTTCACGTGGCTTCAGCTGGGGACGACTGCTGCTAAGCCTGAACCTGTTGTCTTTGTGCCAAGCACTGCTTTAGAGCCCGCGGGGGGGTCACTGCTTCGGGCTTCCAGCGCGTGAGAGCGTGACAGTGCCACCCTGCACAAAGCCCTGCCCAGCTTTGTGTCGGTGTGCGCCTGGTCCTACCGCTGTCGGTCCCGTGAGTGTCCAGGGCCCGTGTGTGACAGCAGAGGCTGTTGGGAAGTGCAGGTGTGTCCAGCCTGACACGCTCGGAAAGTCTCTGAGTCAGCTTTGTCAAGGCCAGCTGCTGGGGTGAGGTAGCCTTGCAGTTCAAAATCCCCAACTTTCAGACTGCCGGTGAGGAGGCTCTGGAATAAACATTCCGGATCTCTCTGTAGTGAAAACACCAGACCTCAGGCAGCTTCATGGCTGTGTGGTAATGCCTTGTTTTAATGGTTTGGACAGGAGTAAAAGGTGTTCCTTTGCCGTGGTGTGTCTGTCAGGAGGTATCGAACTGCCAACAGACCTGATGGTCAAACTGCTGTCAGGGTTTGCAAATTAAGAGTTCAGGTGGTGAAGTTACCTTGAAAAATGAATGCATCCTTAATGACTTTGTAAAATGGTTTTGCCCTTCTCTTAAGGAATCCTTTGACTTGAGTATGTTTTTGTGGAATGCGAGTAACCTCTGCTTCTACCAACGGGGTCGTATTTTCCCCTTTTCTGCAAGTAAAACTCACGTTGAAGCCACAAGCGTGTCTGAGAAGCTGTAAATTCTCATGTCCTGGACAGTGTTGTTGAATGTATTGATTGTGCTTCAAGTGGTTGGGTTTTGTCAGTGAGCTTTCAGCTGTGTTTAAAGAGTTTATTGCTGATGTGAGCAGATGCAGCTCAAGCAACGCCAAAATTCTGGTCTCTGTAGGTGACGGGCTTTTTTGTTGCCCATCACAGCCCTTTTGTGCGTGAAGTTGGAGGCTCTCTGCTGAGAGAAACAGCATGAAAGTAAGGAATTGCTCTGAACAGTCATTGTTTTCCTTTGCCACTTGTTTATGGCGTCAGATTTTGGCATAGTTTCCTGCAGAAATCAGTTTCTGAACGTACCTTTCATGGTGGGGATGAACTGACTTTTCCGTATGAAAACCAGCGAACTCTTAGTCCCCGGGGGCCTGAGTTGGATCAGCTGCTCCAGTTGTCCCAGCGGTGTGACAGGGAGGTAGAGATCTGTTGCAAATCACCCGCTGGCTTTTCTGATTTCTCTGTTCTCACGCATGATCCTGCTCACCCAGAATCTTCACTGAGGAACTCCAGCGCACGCAAGAAGCACGTGACTGAAACTGGACGGCGTTCTGAAACCTGCCTCTGTGCCGAGCTGATTGCTGCCTTGCCATGTTTGGCACCCGGTAGCAAGATACAGTCAGGTTCCTTCCCCTGTTGCAAATCAAATCAAACCTGGTTTAACATTGACACCCTGTTAGATCAGATGTTTTAGCATCCCAGCTGCCTGTGATCTGGTTTTTACATGAGGGGCTACTGCAGGGTCTTGGGGAAAAGAGAGGAATTTTTTTGAGGTCTAAGGTATGAATGAAGGTGGAAGTATTTGAAAATTATCAAGTGGCTTGGCTTAGGGAAGTACTTCATTTGGGGCTTCTTTATCTGTGTCTGGGGTGAGTCCAATGTGTAATTATTTCCTTTGAGCTCAGCAAGAAGCTTTGATGAAGTCTTCATAGGTTCTTAGCTAAAGTTCCTAACACTTGTTGCTGTCAACTGAATGAACATCTCAGCGTCTGTTTCCTTCATTTCTTGAAGGATGGTGTGCTACTGGTCCACTGCCACGCAGGGGTCTCCCGTGGGACTGAGTTTTGCTAGAGCCTTTTTCTTGGTGAAAAATGCAAGGCCTGCAGCTTGTCCAAATCCCGGCTTCCTGGAGCAGCTCCATAAGTACCAAGAAGAGAATATAAAGGAAAAGGGGAACATAAATTAAATGAAATGAATTCTGTTTACTACGGCAAATTGAAGCAGCAACCTGATCTGCCATATTAGGTCAGAGTGCTTGCCTGGACAGGAGTTAGTTTTTCACATACACTGGGACTGAAGAGAGCCATCTCATCCTACATCTAGTTGCAAAATAGAATTTGATCTTATTAACCTGCATGCTGTTATTGTGAATGTGTGATCATGATTCCCTTTTGATCACAATTTCTTATCCTGTCCGTTATTTTTATCCAACAGTTTTCTTCCCAATTTATTGCATGCTCAAGCTCAAAAGATAGTTTTGCTTCCAGTGGAATACAAAGAAACGTTCTGTGGTGGAAAATGCAGCCCACCATTGCACTGCCTTGATCCCTTTCTTAAGGGTCCTTCAGTGGGCATATACAACCTTTTCCTTTTGTGTTCAGAGATTCACTGATCGCATCCGTTCTCATATCTCAGGTTGACCTTGGCACAGCTGGAGAAGCCTTCCTCAATATCAGGCATCACCAATAGCTGGCATCTCATGGTAAACCACTGAATGCTTTTTTATACTTTTAACTGCCAAGATTCTAGGCAGCAAAGAAGTTGCATGATCTTTAGCACGTGGGGAGAAAAAGTATGGGTACAGCAAATCATGTAAAACGTGATGGACTGGGAATTTTAGGCTACCATAAAAGCATATGTTTCCAGAGTTTCACTGTGATGTGGAGGGGATCTGGCTCTTGCAGAAGAATCTCTCTCTGGAACACAGGGATCTCCTCTCTTGTTTGCTGAAGATAGTCCTCAGCAGAAAGATGCAGAATCTTCTGACAACTTAAATGTCTCAAATCCTGCATGGATGTCTGGGACGCTCCGGAGCACAGAACTTTTTTGTTCTGGTACCTGTGCTCTCATACTGGTTTTAGACTCCCATTCTTGTCACGCTAATACACTGACCAGCCAAGCAACGCTTCAACCAGATTTGAGCATACCTAATCAGTCTAAGACGGAACACATAGGGCAGCAGAACCCACTGTTCCATGAACAACTTAAAGAGCAAAGAACTCAACGTCCCGACCAGCCGCCACCACATCACTGTAACAAATACTTATCGCAGCTCCCTTGTAACACAGAGTACCCAGACCTGTCCCTATCTCAACCCTTCGAGCCCCACAGTGGGCGCCAAGAAGGACTCTCGTGGCTTAGCCTCAGCTAGCAGTAAAGTTCCACACCGCCGCTCGCTCACCTCCCCCCCATCCTCCTCCAGACAGGGAGTGTTGGAGGAAAAGACAAGGAAAT
Organism: Rhynochetos jubatus; assembly: GCA_027574665.1. Taxonomy (NCBI): domain Eukaryota; kingdom Metazoa; phylum Chordata; class Aves; order Eurypygiformes; family Rhynochetidae; genus Rhynochetos; species Rhynochetos jubatus. The sequence continues at coordinate 3,353,208 of CM050654.1, read as the reverse complement.
TTGTGAATTGATATAAGGAAAACTATGAAAATCAGAAATACGTTATACATACGGTTAGTTGATACCAAGAAAATATATAAAAAGATCCTTTTTTCATTTGTTTAGTGCACTAGTAATACGGTGCGAAACTTGCATCTGCTTACATGCATTCGTGCACACAATTTACCTCTGACTTTGTAGCTGTCAGATGTGAAAATGCTTGCAGAATGTACACAAAGCAGAGATTTGATTGCAGTTTTCAGTGAAAACTACCAAAAAGCTAGTGTCTTATCTTGAAATTCAAGTTGTTTTATTTCTTGTTGTGAGGTGACAAAGACCAAAACCTGGTTTTATTCGATTACTTAAGCAATGTTATGACAGCACCTAACCCTGTATACAGCAGGATACGTTATCAAGGTAATACCTCTTACAATGTGTCCAGCAACAGTTAAAGCTAAGCAAGGTTAGACTGTGGAAGTAAACTCTATCCTGTCATTAGCTCTTTATGGTTCGTTAGTTTTAACGCGTGGAGTTGGAATGCCACCTGGGTAAGAGCGCATTGGAGTTTCTGCTGTGCTGTCTGTCTTGATGTACTGCTGACTCTGTTATTCTTGCATCTAATGTATTCAAGTTGGCATGAACGTGAAAGACATAATTCCCATTACATGTGCTAAGCCAGGCAGTGAGGGAAACGAGCTTGACTAAATGCTTGGATTTCAACCAATGGGGCAGCAAACTAATGTTGGTTCTGAAAATGAAAACTGTTACTGTATATTCATCAGCTGGAAACACTGCGCTTTAAGAATCAAAATTTATGAAAAGAACCTGAGGGCACAGTTTGGCAAGTTAACCCTCTTCAGTTTAAAAGCAGCAGAATGAAACGATCTCTGAATACTAAAGGTACTTGTTACTAATAACAGTTGCTGATTTTATGCTGAAGGATGTATTGTGTGGCACTCAGAATGAGTCGATGCACTTCTTGGCAGCAGCAGACAATAAAAATGGATAGAAATTTTCAGTACTAGTAGCTGCTTCAAGAACTGTTGGAGGTCAGTTTCTCTGAATCTGCCTTAAAGCTCAGAAAGTTGCATCAGCAGTGTTCCACTTGTCCCTGAGAGCTTGGTACCAACCCTGAGCTCCTCACTTTCACCGCAGTATGTACTTGTCCTTCTGTGCTGGTGGGCTGGCAGTACTCTTGGGTAGAGCACTGCCCCGCTCTTGGAAACAGGCTATTCCCATTTACTCAGCTCAGGTTTTTTCTATAGCTTAAAAGCATTTTCATCATTTTTTTTCTTTTCCAAATGCCTACAGAGTGCATGGCTATTTATTAGCATGCGTGACAGCTTAAATGCCTCTTGTCAACAATTACCCATTTAGAAAAGTGGCAGTCTTCACTTGTGATGCCGTAGCGAAATTGATCTCTAAAGAAAAGTCCTGTGTGTTTCTTAAAATATAAAGTGATATCTCGAAAGTGTATTCTGGGTGGTTGAGAATAATTCAAGGAATAGTTTTTGATCTGTAACAGATCAATACGGAATATGGTGTTAACATTTTTTTCAACTCCTCTTTGGAAGTCCAACTATTTCTTGTGCTTAGCGGCAAAGTTATGGCCCCACATAAATTCCAGTGATTATAACAATACTGTTGGACTAATGTAGTCATGACAGAGGGTAAAGGAGGTAGCATTATAAAAGGTAGAAAGTTTCAAATGTAAAGTGAAGGGAAAGAGAGAAAACGGGGTTCGTTTCCAGCAGTATATATTTCCTGGAATATTGGCTTTTCTCAAGCTCCTACATTGTTTTTAAATAGAGCAAGAAATTCTGCCACCACTGAAACTAATCATTGGTAAAACACTGACTCCTGGGTAAGCAGGGTTTGTCCCCTAGAGCTCTCGTACACTGCTGACTCTGCTCTGTGGGGAAATTGGATCTGCAGGCTCTGAAAGTAGAGATTTGCCATTGTTTGTGCTAAACAGCCTTGTGATTAACTACTGAAATCCATGATGGATTCAAGATCACAAAGTATTCAGTGATGCAGGGCGGAGGGAATTTCCAGAATATTTGATATAAAGCTGTAGTTGGGAAACTTATAGAGAAAATAATGAAAGAGAAAATAATCCCTGCGTGATCTAGTCTAGGTGGTCCTGCTCTGGCAGTGGGTTGGACCTGATGATCTCTAGAGCTCCCTTCCACTCTGTGATTCTGTGAATATGCTGTGACAATTGTACTTCCGTAGTCTGAAGGCATATAAAATGCGTAGCTGGGACCCAAAGCGGTTTAACAGGCAGCCGTTTCGTGAAGAGCACAGCCTGTATGTGTGTCTGTCTCTCTCTAATAGTAGCCACCTTTCAGCTGTATGTCTGTGGCTGTAAGGAGCCCAGTAGTATTTCCCAGGCATAAGTAATTTTTTGGTAAAAGTTTAAGCGTGAAAAAGGGTTGACTGAACAAACTTTTATCCATCTACTTTAAGGTAAACCCGTTTGCTACGTGCAGGTGAAATAAGCCACAAGCCTATTCAATTTTTCTCACACTCTTACTGTTCTCTCAACAAAACAACGTCAAGCTGTTTACAGCTAATTCCTGAGCAGAGAAATGCCTTGCTTACATGCAGGGAGGGCATGCATACATAACAGAGTATCTGCCTTTTTGAAGCACATAGAGCAATTAAAATTATTTAATCATTATAATTTATGTGCATAATTACATGCATAATACGTGTATAATTCATGTGTAGACAAGGGGGGAAAAAATCCCTTGACTGGGGAAGTAGGACTTAGAAAATTGAGAGGTGAGCTATCAAGATGAGAGATGACTGCAAATTTTAATTTCATGCTTTCCTTTTTCATAATAATTCTTGCTGGTTTATGAGCCTGTTTCTTGTGAAAGGGTTAGTTCTAGCCCAAAGCTCTGTTTTGAGAAGAAACCTGAAAACTGTAGTGGAAGTATGATGGACTATGTGGGAAAAGAATTTGAAATGTTCTGTGTATAAGGTACATCTTACCATATAGCAGATCTCCCTAGCACAGTGGGGTTTGCTTGATTTCCTTTTTTCTGGTTTATTTTTCATAACTCAGTGATGTCATTGCTGTAACAGTAGGGTAGTGTTAACAGTTTACCAACCAAGTACATAAATCCACGCAATCAAAAGTTCTTATGATGGTTCTGTAAGGGTGTTCCTATCCTGGAATACAACTAGAAACACTACTGATATAAAGCTTTCGTGGAAGTCCGTAAATTGTTCTGTAAGCCTTTAGTGAACTGGAGGAAAAGGTGACCTACTTCATAAATAAAGCATGGAGTGTACTGAGCAGCCTGGTAACAGGTCAAAGAAAACTATAGCTCTTGTTTTTACCCGTATTAAAATACTGCCCTTCAGCATTTACTTATGCTAGGCTGTAGCGCAGAATTAGGGCAGTGTAATCTTTCATCCTATCCCCCGCCTTCTTTTCTTTCTCAGGTTTGGTTTCTTTTTCTGAAACAACTCTTCCATTTCCCAGGGTCTTTCAAACAATGCAAAAATATATCGTAGGTGAACTGAGAATCCATACTTTACGAACAATGCCTGTGATTTAGGAAAATATACAAGATGTAAATGCCTTTAATTTCCAAAATTACTTGTCTTTAGGTTGGGACCATGGGCTGTGATGAATGTTCGTCATTGTGCTGCTTGGTTTTCAAGTAACTTTGTTTTTAAAATAGGGTAGTTGTTTTTGTCGCCGTTGTTTTCTAAAGGCCACTGACATACCAAAGTAGCTGCCTTAGGTTTAATAAATACATATACAGACAACCAGACCCGGGCCATGGTTTAGGCTTTATCTATGATAATAGTAAACAGTGAATATGTGGTGTGTTAACATCTAAATCAGTCTTTTCTGCCACTGGAATTTTTTGCTTTAATGAAACATCAATTCACTTGGCTTTTTTATTAACAGCCACTGTTTTTATTTATTTCTAATGAAGCAAAATCTTATAGGGCTGCACTTTACTACCCTTTTTTTCCGCCTACTGTTTTTGGGGTGTCATAATAAGCTTTGACAACCGATTTATTTCACATTTCATTTCTCCTGCCAACTTGACCAAAAATGGCTTGATTATGTACAAAAATATAATAAAATGTGGAAGTGAAAACAAGCATGTTGAAGAACATGCAGATCACAGTGGAGTAACGCAACTGAGTGAGCAGAGGCTGTTGTCAGAACTGTAAGAACAGCTGTATTTAAATCTTTAATGTTGCAGTTTTGGTACCTGGACTCTGTCTTGGGGGAAAAAAGTGAATTCTGAGGTGAAGCAATACATTATTCTGTCTCCTAGTCAGCATACCTCGGCCAGGGTATCTGTTAAGAAATACTAGTCAGTTTAAATAAGTAAGGGAATACTAGTCACTTCATTTAAATAAGTAAGTTTTAAATATAATGAATTGCTCAGTCAATGATTTGGCATTAGGAGGCAGGGGTTACAGCATAATGTCGAGTCATTTGGTATACTCTTTGTACACTACTAACTTAGCATGAGTAGCTAAATTTGCCAAAGTCTTAGGCCACAAGCTATGACCTTTCACTTAGATATGTTTTGGGCTGGGATAGAGTTAATGAGTTAATTTTCATCTTAGTAGCTGGTACAGTGCTGTTTTGCATTTAGTATGAGAATAATCTTGATAATACTCTGATGTGTAAGTTGTTGCTAAATAGTAGTTATCCCAAATTCAGCCTGACAGAGGGAGCAGGTGCACCAGCAGCACAACCTAGGAGATGAGGAGGCTACAACCATCAGCAGCTGAGACCAGTTAATGGCCTGCCTGGGGAAGGAATCCAGTAAGGTGTTAGAAGACCCTGGAGTAGAAATCACCATAGGACCAAAAAGGCAGGCGAAAAGCATGTGTGAGGTGGGGTGTAGATTGTAAGGTTATAATTTCCCAGGAATTCTTTTGTCTGGGGTCCCTCTCCAGAGGCAGCCAGCCTGAGCTGGTTTTTGTCTGAATAAATTATTTTTTTAATATAAGATTCAGTACCTGAGACTGCTATAGGGAGCCTGGGGCTGAACCTGAGGAGGGGAGAAGCACTCTAGGGTGCACATGTGTGTGTGAAAGGAATCGGAAGGACCGCCTGCTGACTCGCTGGAGTCGCCTGCTGCAAAGGGATTTTGGTCCTAGCAGGAAAAATGTGGGTGGTGAGTGCGTGATGCCTTGGACTGGGGGTGTGTGTGCTTGAGAGGTCTCTCCTTTAACAGTACCTCTGTTCCGTTTTGGGATGCGTTCGGTGGGGGAGACCTCGCAGAACCATTCACTCTCAGGTTGCAGTTTGTGTCACTATTCTGTATGGCACCAAGAGCAGTAAATTGGTTGTGTTATTCCTAAGTTTCTTGCTGTTACAGATGAAAGAAACTTGTATGTGTTTCTAGGCTTGAAGAAGTTAGAGCAATACACTTTCTTAAAGGAGTTAATTTTCTGCTTTGGTAGAAAAGGATCAAGGAAACTGTATGAAAGACAACTTTATCTAAATGCCTTTACATTTGACATGCTAAAGATAATAGTATAATATTACCGTATGAATATAATACAGTATAAAGTGTAATAGGAGAGCAGACCGGATGGCACTGGAAAATTTTTGTCTATGCCCCTCAAGGCAGCTCTGTGGCATTAGATGGAATTACGATAAATGACAGTAAATAAGGCCTACCTTTGAGGTGCTTCTTGAAAATGTGACGAGCTTGTCAGAAAAGCTGTAGGGAGAACGGAAAGCTAGATATAGGAACTAAACGAGGCTGGTTACAGCACCTCTGCAGGGGCCCAGTGAACAATACAGATTTATTTACAGTGGAGGAATGAAGCCCCTTAGCTTCTGCCCTAGGACTCTGCTTTAGGACCGGATTGTGTAAAATGTAGAGTAGCTTCTAGAAGCGCTAGCAAAACTTATCTCCTGCATGAAGCCGGTGTCTGAATCACCTTTTGAGGATTTCCAGAAATAGTTCAGCATCTTTTGCTATGAATCTTAAAATCATCAGCCTCTTTTTGTTTGAGCAGGAATTAAAGGTTTAGTTGGGTTCTTAGGAATGGTACTGCACTGCACTGTGATTACTGTTTACCTGCCGTGTTTGCCAACGACAGGGTACTTGAACTTCAGAAATGTAGTGCTAATGACCTTTGGGATGCTTTTCCTTGACCCTGTTATGAAACAAGTGCTTTCTTTGTAGCGGCTCAAAGATACTGAGCATTACCAAAGACTAGGCTGTGTGCTGCAGAACTCGCCTGTTCCTGACGTACAACGTGTTTGCCTGTATTTACGGGCGCTGTACCCTGAAGAGCTGTGAACAGGAAATAATCAAGTTACAACAGAATATCTGAGCTCAACAGCTGGAAACACTCATGTTTGAGAAGATTTTGCAGTGATGGATGGCAGGAATTATGAGGTACTAAACTGATAGAAGTAAACATTCTTGTGTGACTAGTACTTATAGTAAAATTATGAGTAATGCGTAAAATCACAAGTAAATATTTCTTATAAGTAAAATTCTCATTTTGTGGCAATATGAGGAACAAAACGGAGTTTCTCAGTGTATCCGTGGCGAAGTGCCTTTAGGTGTCTCTTGGATCACTAGTAAAGAACAGGGGACATGGCACCTGTAGCCAGTTCAGTCAGTGTTGTGCCAGAGAATATGAAGGGTTAACAAGAATAGTAAAGCTGTATCGATGTTTTTCACAATAAAGATGCAACTCACACTGAGTAGTTTCTGTCCAGTTGATCTGGAGGATAACAAATCCAGATCCTGCAAACTTGGATTGTATTTGGAATGGTGGTTGATGCAATCCCACGTTCATTCTTTCCAAAGCTCTTTCTCCCATCTTACGCATGTGAACAGATATCCAAATGCTTGCTCTGCAGAGGCGTGGGTGCAGAAAACAGGCAGATGGATTTTAATGAATCTTGGTTACATTTTTAAGTAGATGAGTACTATAAGGCATTCTTGTTAAAGTATGACATCAAATGATCTCATGATTTTTCCAGGTTAGGAGTAACTAGTTTATAATAAGGCCAAGAAAAACAATCAGGTTTAGAATTGAGGTTATCTACTTTTTTTGTTCACTGTACTACCTACTGTTTGATGAAGATTAATCAGTTCACCCCATGTGCTGTGCTGCAAATATAGAGGCTATGAAAGCCTCTTAATCTAAGTCTAAAACACTCTTGCTATTACTGAAATTGCATCTGCTGTGACCTGTCACCGAGCAGATGCACTAGGCTCATTCTTTTTCACTTTATAACATCTCCAGCTTTCCCATCAGCTAAACTGGCCGAACGGTTTGCGGTGTTAATTCCCTAATTAAGGACTCAGTGTAGTGTGTGAAGATTGTCGCCTCCTTTCCATGCACACTCTCCCACAAGTCTATACAGGCACTGGGGAGGGTGGGAGGAAATGGGGCATGTGTAGGGATAGCAGTTTGCAACAGAGATTAAAGCACTGATGGTGGGCATCTTGCCTTCAGAATTTTTCACTGTAAATAATCCACAGCAAAACCCGGTGTTCTAATTTTAAGACTTCAAATATTTTGGCATAAACTCACCCTGTAGAAGGTAGGACCTTCCTCAGTTGTAAGCTTTAAGATGACTAAATTTTTTCTTCACAGTATAACTTAATCCCCAGTTTCTTAAGAACCATAAATTCAAAATCCAGCAGTTACAGCTTGTGTTTTTTCTCCAGGCGAAGGAGGTAAATGAAAACTTGGGTGTTGCTCATTTCTTGGGTACACTGGAGGTGTTTCATTCTTTTTTTTTTTTCTAAATAGATATCGAGGATCTATACCAGTTTAACCTAAAAACCTTCTCCATGACATGATGTAATGTAGTTCATATGTGCTGTTCCATCAAAATGCTATTCATTGCTGCCATTGGATCCTGGGGATCCTTTGAACTAAGAGACAGTGGATAAAATCTGTGTTGAGACTCTTTATTTTCCAAACAGCATTCAGGAGGAGCACGGCACTGCCCGCATCTGCAGGCACGCTGCGAAACCAAGGACTTGTTGGAGTGGCGAAACGAGCCACAGAGCACAAGCACTGTCTATAGCCGCAGGCCACCGTTGACCAGGAGAGGAGAGCCCTGAAGCAGCACAGCAATCACAGAGTGATTTTTCCAACAGCAATGATGGAGTCTTTTTTAAGCTTGCCTTTTTCTTTTTTTTTTTTTTTAAATAATCTTTGTCAAAACCTTTTTGCTAGCTGGTTAAAGTTAGCACAAAATGTACTGAGAGGTGGGCATGGTGGTGGAGGCAAAAAGGCGTTTTGCTGTTTAGTTTCCTTGGATTTTTGTTTGTTAGCCTTTTTGAGGTGGAGACGTGAGCTACAGGAAGGCCTCAGGAGAGGGCTGTGATGGTGAAACAGTATTCCACTTTCCTTTGTGGTATTTATCAGAGGTTTCAGGTCCATCACTCTCCAACTGAAGAGCTCATGCTTCACTCCTTCCAAAGAGACTGTAATCAGTAGTAGCCCATTGAGCTAATTGTTTGCTTGTTGGAGTGTTTTGAAACAACAAAATGAAGAGAGAAATGGAAAGAGGCAAGCTGCCTTCTTAACAAAATCCCACAAGTAACAGGCTCATTTTCTGAGTGTTGAAAAAGCCTTCAGCTCAAGTTTCTTTTGTCTGAAAGTGACATATTAGCCTCCGAGTTCCTTAGGAAAGAGGAAAATTACTGGCCAGTGGGGCCATTTATTTTTGTTTCTGTGTATTTAAGGAAAAAGAAACACAGTACATATTGCCTGGATCAAAATGAGTAGTTCACTATAGATGTTTTTCCCCCACACCTGATTCAGAGAATACCCAGGGTGATATTGTTCTGAATTTTGTTGCCCTTCAAGTTAAAATAAAATATAAACTTTGGTAACTGCTGAGGAATTGGGTGTGTATAACTCCATGAAATAACAGATTCATGGTTGAATTTCTCTTAGCTATTTCTTTACCACACTCGGGGACTCAGCAGCATACCAAACAACAGAAATTCTTGTGTAGGTTATTTCTTGATCAAATTTCCTCCCTTCTACAGAGAAACCTGCAAGAAAAAGAAGTAGATACAATTCATGTTTGGTAATAGAGCAATAACTAGGAAGGCATTAAACTCTAAGTTTTTAATAACTCTTGGAACAGTAAAAAAAAAAAAAAAAGCGCTGGCTGAGAAGCCTGTTCCTGCCCTCAGGAAGCTTCTTGTGGTGCAAATCCACTGATGTCAGGAGATAACCTAAGTGGAGATCCGTGAGGAGAACTTCATGGCTACTGACTCTTACTTAGTGGCAATCCTGGCAACTGGATTGCAAATATGTACATTTTCTGATTTTTGGATGTGAATGTTATAATTTCCAAGCAGTCCCTTTCTACTTAAAAGCACCAAAATGCAAACAAATATTCATATTGGGATAATCACGTGTTTTGCTGCCTGAATACTTGCTTTTGTAATTACTATCATGAATAATAATTTTTTGTTTGTTGTAGTAGGAGCTATAGGCTAAAACTGAGGGATCCACCATCCTTCCACCAACGGCAAAAATCAAAATGCATGAGAGGAACAGAAGGGATGGGGAGGGGGGCAGGAAGAGTGAGGAGGTGAATTAACCTGTCTCAGACAACACAGTGATAAAGCTGGACTAATCCTCGAGATAAAGATTTAGGGCTCATGCTCACTGAATGAACAGCTGTAGCAGTTTGAGATGCTACACTCTGCCCTTTGGCAGAGTGTTTCCACCCCCACAGCAGGCATGATCCTCGCAGTCCTGCGTTTCAGTGTGAACTGCTACATCGGAGATGAGCAAAAGCTCTGCCCTGTGAAAGGGGCTGCACATCTCTGTCCTGGTGGTACCGCAGGGTAGGGAGCCGGGGATGTACCGACTTGACCTACAACAGTGTTCACCACCGCTTGCCTCGCCCAAGTCGCTCGTTTGACCACGTTTTTTCTCTCCAGAGCATATACTTAATTTTCCTGATGAGAAAGTGGTGGTGATACGTGCTGCGGTTTTTATGGTAAACTGAAGGGGCGCATAATGATCTATGAAAAAGTGAAAGGCACATACGCGTACTGCACCTGTTGTGTGGAGAGGTTGATCTGTTACACTCAATCAAGTCGTATTTAAGTGGTCATTTGGGTCAGGCTGCATCAACAGCCGTTGCTCTTAAAGAAGTGGCAGTTTGGAAGGGTTCTGGTTTGCGTGCTGTTTGTTTGTCTACCACTGCTGATGATTTAAGCAAGCAGGGTGGAAGACCACAGGGGATGGAAGTGGCAGCGTGTGCCAGCTGCGAACACATCCTTGAGGCTCATCCTTCCTACTCTCAATGTGCATTATCCATCTGCACTAAACATACCTGGGATCGAGATAGCTGTGGAATTTCACCAACAATGAAAAGCTCAATGCAAATATAATTTCTTTAATGGCAGAACTTTCAGCTGCTTTGACTTACCAAGCTTTCTTGTAATTAGTGGAGAAATCCTCCGTTCAGTGTATACATGTGGGCAGTGTGCAGGATTTATATGCCTCTGCTTGAAAACCTGACGTCTCTGAGCCTGTTTTACAAATCAGTGGAGCAAAGTGGCTTTTGTGGAATTATTGCTGCAAATAAGATGAGAATCGAACGCGCTGCCTGGAGAATTAGAGCTCAGAATAGGTTTTGCTGTGAACTTGCATTCTCTTTTTGCAAAACCTGGTCTAAACATGGTTAAAAACCCTCAGTAAGTGCTGTTATTCTCCTAGATGTTTATGAAAAGCAGTCAGAGTGAACAGTGTGTACATATCTAAAGGCTGATTTAATCCTTAGGGAAGCTGTGTCTATTCTTGGATTTCAGGATGTTCTCAAAGGATTGTTTTCTGTTTTATAAGAATACTGCAAAAAGAAAGCAAAGAAGGAATTTCCTACTATTTCCTTCCAAGCATCTCCTTGAATGATTATGCTGGCTAGCAAGTTCTGCAGTATACCTAAATGCAAGCATGTAATCTTTTAATGCATTTAACACAAAAAACAGTGAGTTTCAGTGCAATCCTGTGCATTTTTCTGCGTTTTTGTAAATCCTCTGTTGTTGGTGTAGCTATGGCAAGTATTCATTCTATTTTTTTTTTTCTTCTGTATTTTTTAAATCAAGTTCAAACAGTAAGTGGGGAGAGCATTGTACAGAAAGTTGCCATCCGTCAGTACCCTTCCTGCACTGGAAGCACTGGCACCGGCAGCCAACAGATGTGGGGCATCGCAGGGTGCTCAGTAAGGTGTTGGGAGTGTGATTGGCACACACTTGTTTTGCAGGGGAGCCAGATTCCCAAGGTCCCACTGCACGGTCAGAAGACTCGTGGTGTTTAAAGATGAAGGACAAAGCCCAGCTGCTTAAGGTAGGGCTGTGCTTGCCTGTATTTCTCTTAAAGAGCTCTTGTAGAGCTCCCCCTAACACTGATACTCCTCTACACGTGCATGAGTGTACTATAGACATCATCAAATTCTGCTGTGCTCATTGTATAATTAAGGTGACCGGGGGAGCAATAGCTTACAACATGTACTCTCCTTCCCTGCTGGAGATGAAGAGCACCATATGCTTTTCCTGGAGCTTTGTTGTGCGCAGGAGGGTGAGGCAAGCTCCTGCTGCTGAAAAATGAGTGAAAACCAGATCTTGCCATATTGTCGTTGTACTCTGCTCTACCTTTTTGGATGTGCAGCAGCCGAAAAAATAAAAAAGGTGTCTTTGATTACTAAACACCGTACATTTGAGGAGCACAAAAGACCTGTTTCCAGCTGTTGTCTCTCCTGGGCTTCCCATTCTGTCTTCTCTCTCTCCGTGGCACTAGAGGGAGGGCAGTCTTCTGGAACTCCAGACCAACCAGATATTGAACTACTGATGACGTCACTGTTGTTACCACTTCTTGACATCAGTGGTTCTGGCAGAAAAGAGACTTTCAACAAGTGGTAGTCACTGTGGCTGTTGTGAGCCTTAGGATGATATGAAATGCTTGGAAAAAAACCCCAAACGCACCTCACGAATGTATATTAAAAATGGGTTATGTGCAAACTGTGCTGGCTATTCTAAAAGTAATCTTCACCAGAGAGGTTTCTAGCGGAGGGTTTACTTCGGGGCATTTTTCAGTACATTAGTTTTCTGATCTAAATACAAAGACTTCAGACCACGCTGATCGCTCTCCGAAATGATGCCTAATTCCTCCCCATGCTTCAGCAAAACTAGAGCAAAGGACACATTCTTAAATCTGTAGGTTAACTTCAAATCCTGCTAGAGTTTCTGTTAAAGAGAGCACAGCCTATCTGTTCACAAGACCTGGCTTATTGGGAGGGTGGAAGTTTATACTTTGGAGCAGGGTGGTGGTGGTGGTGTATTCTTCTACCCTTCCCCTTATATCTTTTTTTCACTTGAACCGACAGCAAGATTCTGTCCTTGTCCTTCATGTTTACGGGTCTCAGGAGAACGGCACATACCATTTCTGTGTTATTTTTATCCCTTCCTCCTGGTAATCTGTTGGTGCTTTCAGCCTAAATTGGGTCACCTTGAGGATTAAATAATGGCAGTATGGGAAGCCATTTCTGGGAAAAAGTCAGTTGGTTTATTTAATTTTTTTTGTTTTGCTGGATGAGAAAAGGGAAGTTTTTGTCCTCTTGTGAGGATTTTTGAGTAGTTTATCTTTGATGTTCTTAAGCTATAATATAAAGGTCTGGGACACTGTTTTTCGCATCAACAGAATAATTAATCTTAATTGCACTGATTGTTTTGCCATACTTTAGTGGGTAAGTGATCAGAAATGGCTTTATATCACAAGCCAGAATAAGGTGACTTATCCAAATGTCTATGACTTGGCAAAAAAAATAGCTACCATTTGGTGCGTGGAAAATGGAATTGCATCAGCTACATTGCTCTAGCTCTGTCTGCATCGTTCTTCAGCCTCTTTGTGTGTAGAGATTCCCTCATGAAAACAGTAGATGATTTATTGTAATAGCGTGTTTACAGCTCCGCTTTCCCTAGGTTAGAGACAACCAAAGCACGACTGAAAGGATGCAAGCGATGGCTCTGGTTGTTGGCCATCGGTCAAGAGCGCGGCAACGCGCACGTGCCCTGGTCCAAACCTGCCGTTCTCTCACGGGGACTGAGCACTTGGTACATCTCCTTCTGGAACCACTTAGAGATATTTCATTATGTCAATGGGCTTTGGATGCCTTTGAGTATAATTTGTCTTTGGAAGAAGAATTCAGCTGACAAGCAATTTTTCTTCTGCTGCTCAGAATACTAGTTCTGTCTGGGGTGTATGTGTATATATATATTTCCTTCATCTTAAAACACCATGGGTCTCCTTTGCATGTATTGCAACCTCTGGAAGCTGTGTCCTCTCCAGGTCTGTGCTGATCACACTCGAAACACCTTACCGAGTGCTCTGAGACTAGATATACATGTATAAACATAGGAAGACTGGAAAGTCTGGAAATCCATGTGGAAATCGCGTGCAAACTCTTGGCAAGCAGCCAGAGCAAATGTGAGAGAAAATGAACATCTCTTTTTCCAGATAGCTGGGCAGTGTTTGGTACTCAGGTCTCTCCTGGGCCATTATGGGGGCACTTATGTGCAGTAGAGCTGTAATTCCATGTATTTCCCCATTATCCTTAGCTCTAAATCTGTCTTCCAGCAACAGTGCTGCATGCTGAGTGTCAAGTGGGGCTTTTTACACCCATACCCATAATGAAGCCTATTCTAATGAAATACATTGTGTACTTAATGCTTTTGTTTTAGGGCATGGAGTCATTAGCAGGAACAGGGAGCCCAGTTCTCCAGCCTCCCAGCTGAGTACTTACTTAATAAGCCCAAACCGATGCTTTGTCAGCTCAGAGCAGCCAAAACCACTTTATATTGTATTCTGTCTGGCTGTGACTCCATATTAGTGTCTAAGCTGTACCTATGTATTCTGATACACACGTAAAAGATATCAGGATAAAACATGCTTGAAATGAGAATCACTCAGATTTCTATACAGCTTATTCCTTAGAAGTTTTGCACGTACTGACTGCTGATTTCCTGCTGTACAGTTTTGGTGGGATGGCTACATCCCTTCTGAGTGCCCTCAGCCTTGTAAACCCTGGAAGCTGTTTTGTGTTTGCGACAGCAGTAGAGTCTTTCTGCCTCTGGAGACCTCTCCGTATATGCAGCCCGTCTCAGGGCTAAATTATAGAGAAGCCAACTAGGACCCATACCCAACAAATTTTCCACTGAGACAAAGCAGTTGGCAGAGAGGACTTGTTGCTCCTCCTTACAGAGGTGTTTCTTAATAAGAACAATTTCATTGCTGGCGAGGTTTCAAGGGGGCACTTCAAAAATTACGGAAACTTGAATTTTCAGGATGATTTTCATGCCTGTCTTGTCTGTATGTGGCAGAGTGAACCTGGATTTCATTTTTTCTTGGATGCTTCTTGCTTTAACTTCTCTCTCTGCCTGTCAACTCGGTGAAACTGAAGGAGGAAGGGAGGAGAGGGCAGACACTCAGCAGAAATCAGTCAACTACATTAAAAATACAGAAATGTTTTAAAGCTGGTTTTGCTGCTGAGACTGGAGGGAGGAAAGGATTTGAAGTGTCAGCAGGGCATAAGAGCTATTGCAGAGTCCAGTTGTTGCCTGGGTTTTGAATTCCCAAACAGATTTTTTGAAATAATGTAGTATTTAGTGTTTGACTTCAGCCATTTTAATCTCTGACAAGGAGGAGGAATCCAGGGCAGTGGTGTCATCTTAATTGCAGGTGAATAAAATTACAGAGCTGGAAGACACAGTTTTCAGTGACATCTGGAATAGCCTGGGGCTGCTGGGCAGTATGCTGTTCTGCCCATTCAGAGCCCCTCTCACCAAGAGCAGAGGAAATGTAGCTTTCTGGGTACTACATTTGCTGAAAACCGGTGTTTTTATTATTTTATTATTACTTAGCACTGTTGTGTTCAGCTATTTGGCCAGCTGTATACAGAGCTATTGAGTTTTACACCTGTGGTTTCGATGAAAGCATGGCTTCTCCACAGCCTAGGAGAATAATGGGGTGCTCAAGCACAAACAGACTTTTTTTTTTTTTCCCTCTGAGTCCCTGACCACTAGATTAGGGACCAGAAAGATAAATACAAGGAAGAAATGGTGAGTGAAATTTCAAACATGCCAACCACCACTGCTTTATCTGTAACATCCACTGCTGTGGTGCCTAAACTGGGCATTACAGAGAAATTCAGTCTTTCTGGTGTGGTCTTTTGAAATTCTTAAGCAGGTTTTTCTGCTCCCCATCCTCATTAATTGTGCTAACTTTTAATACCTGTACCTTTCCCAAAGGTCCAAATTTAAATGTAAAACCTGTGAATATAGTAATTACACTTTCCTCCTGTCTTTTCAGGCTTGCTGAGAAAGCCTGCAGGGACAGAAAAGGCACAAAATGAATAAGCAGGTGATAGGCCCTTTTTTATGGAATTCAAAGTGTGATCGTTGCTTTTGTCAGCTGAAAAGTTGTGTCTGAAATGAACTGCTAACATGTGAAATGTAACAGGCAGATAAATTTAAATGTAAAAGCATAATATTCCTCCTCCCCTTCTTCCTTGCTGTCCTTTTAAAAATAAGATGTTTAGGCATTTTGAATGGATTGATGTAGCACATCACTGTGTCGAGACTCAGAATTTCGAGCGATGGATGTTTTTTATGGCTAAAACCAGCATCAAAATATAGGTGAGACATCAGCTGAATTTTTATCTCCATGACAGCAGTGGTTTTACTCCTGGAGTCAGGCTGTACAGCCACATAGCCCACGTAGGATTCACATCCAGGATCCTGTCTGGATCCCAGTTATCTCCAGAGTTTGAGGATCAATTTTTAATTTCTTTTAGGACTCAGGATTATCTTTTTTTGTTGTTGACAGAATTATACTAAGTGTATATAAATTCTCCTAGACCTGCCAGTGAGCTTGTAAAATTAATTTCCTTGAACCTCTAGATGTGAACAATTTCAGATTTTAAAACCTATGCAAAAATGGTTTGTATCTGCCATCCACGCTGCCAGGTGGTACGAGCTGCACACACAAACCTCTCGAAGAGGTGGGGAAGCGTTTGCAGCCATAGGAAGTAGGACGGTGGCGTTTTCCAAAGGGAAAACCCCCCTGGTGCAAGCCTGTCTCCGCTCTGCAGATGCGCGGCAGCATGCGGCCTGCAGAGCTCGCTCATCCTCCTTCTCACCAGGCTGCCGTACCAAAACGCGCCCAGACGCCTTGCCCTTGGTGGCGGTAGCCCGCCGCTTCGCCGCCCCTGCCCGGTGTCGCGGCCCTGCCCGGTGTCGCGGCCCTGCCCGGTGTCGCGGCCCTGCCCGGTGTCGCGGCCCTGCCCGGTGTCGCGGCCCTGCCCGGCCTCGGAGCCGGGGCCTGGGGCAGGCCGCGCCGCCGCTGCCTGAGGCGGGAGGTGGCCAGCAGGTGGCGCTGTGGCCCCGCGCGGCGGCGGCAGCTCCTCGCCTCAGGCTGCCCGCGGGTGGCAGCGGGACGGGCCTCACGTTCTCGAGAAGTACGAGTTTATATACATGTGGCTGAAAACAGCCACATTTTTAGGGAAGCTGTGACTTCGCTTCACCTCCGTAAACAGAGAAGTGCAGTCCCTCACCCGTGCTTATTGCAGCGTCTGACGAAGGGGGGTTTGGCACCTTTTGCCTCCTGTGAGAAACAAGAGTTGCTTAAAGCTGTGTCTGTGGCAGAGTGAGTCTGCTCCTAGTGTAGTGTGTTTGCAGTTTAAAACCAGCTGGTAGTTTAAAAACCGGTTACTTTGTACCCCCAAACAGCAATTTCCTGATGTTAATAATCAGTGCCAGACATGACGTCTTTATATTTCCACTTAATCATGATTAATTACAATTAATTAGAAGGCTGCTTATGACACAGATAGATGAACCGTCTGTTGGTTCTTCATACCAAATCGAAGGGTTCGTTTGGTGCTGGAAATGGCAGGCCAAAACGCTTTGGCCAACTTTCTAGGGAATAGCCTGAGGTACCACTTGTGGCTACGAGTGGAGTTGATCGCATCGCAGGCCCCTTTACAGCTTTCACTCAAAAATCCCCCAAACAAACAAAAATCCCTGCAGATACATATATATGTGTGTAATGTACATGTAGTGGGGGCTCAGTTAGCAGAAATCACAGTAACAAAACAGCTTGGCAAGAAAGCAGGGCAAAGATGATATGGATTAGTCTATTTTTCTCTGAGTCTCTTAAAATGTGCGCCACCAGTGTGTCAAAACTTCTGGGAGGTTGTGATGTTGAAGAGTGCAAGCTGAGGAATCAAGAGCAGTTGTTGAGCTCTACACAGGCTTAAATCCCTTGCAGCAGATGCTGCTTCTGTGTTCTCTTCTACTCCATTTCTAAGTTACACAAATTTAGCTTTGAAGGCAGAAGTGATGAGTTAAGGAGAAAATCATGTAATCTTTGGAGATAAGAGTCAAACTCTATCTAGGAGAGCATGCACAGTTTCCTTCCAGGGTTACATGGGCTTGCTTCAACAATTTGCTCATAGTGTTTATAAAAGAACCATTAGATTACTTGCCAGTCTCCTGTTAATAATGGAACATTCCTCACAGAGCTGAGGACCTGAACGATGGAGATGCCCCAAAAGTGCAATAGGTTTTATTGTAATCACGAAACCACAGTCTATAAATATTTTAAATCTCTTAAAATTGTGTTTCTGACTCTCCCTTTTGTGGGCTCCTGAATGCAGCGCTAATGTGAGCGAAACGCTTCTGGGAAACCCAGGGAAATGCAGTCAGATTCAAGCGAACACCAGCCTACCTGCTTTCTTGTGTCTGCTGGATTTTGGTGGTAAATCAGCCGTAGGCCACTTAACGTTTATTTTAACAAATGTCAGTACAGGGATCCGAGTTCACATCCAGAGTTCAAAGATTAACTTTTTAGGCTGCTGTGAGTGGAAGCATGGAAGAAACAGCGAATTTAGCTCTTGTAAGAGAAAATAGAGCTCTTGTTGTCATTCTGTAGAAATCCTCTAGTTTAGCAGGCTCTGGTGCAACCCCTCTGGTCATGCATGACTAGTCACGGAGTAGGATGCGTCTCACCTGGAAAGCCACTGTGGCACAGACGTGATGAGGGAGCAGGGTAGTACATCTGCCATGGCTTGTGGGCAGGTACAGAATATGTGGTGCCACTAAATTTTGAACCATTCTTCACCCTTTAATCCTGAGACTATTTCTGAGTTGGGGAGTTACCAGTTTGCCATGCTGGAGATTAATTTACAACATAAAGCCTGGTCTTTCACTGAGAGGCAATGTCAGATTTGCTAACTGATGTGCTTTCTGAAAGTGTTTCCCTGCTAGACTCGTCCCGATTAATAAAACATATGAAGGCAAAATGAAAATTAGCCTTCCCTAGCTTTTTCTGGTACTTATGACTAATTTACATGTGTAGCACCTTTAGGAGCTCTACGGTGGTTTTTTTTCAGGTGCACGCTGTTTGCATTTTAAGCTATTCAGACACAGACCTTGTCTAGACTGGAAACTCAGTACTTACATTAGCACAAGGCTTGGTCCAAGCCAGTAATCCCTGGTGAGAAGCAGAGTGCTACAGCAGTACGACTTTCTGATCGGCGATGTTGAGGGTCTGATTGGTTTGCAGGCACAGCTCTTCCGCAGTTGCTGCAAGGAGGCAATAGCCCATAATGCTGGAATTCTTATGGAAACTATAAAAATCTTTTAAAAACCCAAGTGGTGCACTTCTCAACGGGGTGCTATTACTGAGGCAAATTCTGAAGCCCGTTGATTGTGCCTTGTCTTCATAAATACGGAATCAATACCTGATGCCCTCAGCAAACACAGAGAAATGTCTTTAGTCCATCCTTTGGTAAAAGACAAGGGCCTATTTTCTCTCCTCTTTTGTCTTGTAGGCTGGAAGCAACGCTGTAATTTGTCAAGACGAACAGGTGGCTGGTCTGTGCTGTCCTCGTGAACAGACAGGAGTGCTCCTTTCCCCCAAGCACCTGCTTTCTCATTTCCTGGAAGCCCCTGCATATACATAAGCGCTACAGCCGGAGCTTTAGCAATATTTAAACAGGTGAGCATCTTCCTCTTGCAGAGCCTAACAGGGCAAAGTTAATAAGGAATAACAAGGTGATGGAGGGCACAGTTGGCGTTCAGTGCAAGTTAGCATAAAGTACCTAAATGGGTTGCCCAGTGTGTGACTGAGCCAACCAACCGTTCCTTGGTTGTTCCTTGGGAGACGTGTCCTGTCCTTCCTTGCCGCTTGGCTGGCCGTCCCCATATTTTTCTGCTGAGTCAGCATTACACCTGCACGGTTGTGAAGTGCAGGTTGCTGCAGATGGTCTGGGTTTCTCTTTTGTGAATGATGAGTTGAGGAATGATTTCATTCACATCTCCCCCTGGGAACGCAGGCACAATATGTTTGGGGAAGTCTGCAGAGACCATTCACCAGACCCTTACTTTCCAACTCATCCATCGTGACGGCAGCAGGCATTCCTGCTTTTTAAGCACACTGGAGATGTTATGGACTCCTTTACTGCATGGGCACTTTTCCCCCTCAAACACTTTGCAGCGAGGCAAAAGGCACTTGTTTTGCACGTAGCGCAGCGAACATGGATCAGTGGGTGCAGCAGTGGAATAAAGTTAGTTAGGAAAAGTGAAACGATGTCAGCAGCTTGCAGAGTTGGGCTACTTCCCAGATACTCTTCTAATACTCAGAAATCGTCTTTTAATCCTGCAGATTAATGCCCTGGGAAAACAATTAAACAGATTATTTATTTACCTATTTTGTTTCAAGGTTTAGTAGTAGCATTGCTGCTTTATCTGTTCAGCAAGCGAGCGGGAGGGGTGTACAGCCCATTGTTTCCTGATAACATTTATGTACTGATTGTATATCAAGCATCTTCTGTTCATAATTTTAAGCCTGTCATTGTCACTTAAGGTCAACTTTCTACCATGCCCCAGCTGCGGTTAGGAAAGCATATCCAGGAATTCACTATAAACAAGCAGTAACTTTAGAGGTGATAAAGTGCCTGAGTTTTAAGTATATTTTATATCTATAAAGCAAAGCTGGAAGCAGTGAACAAAAGTAATCGCTGTGATTATTCTTTATCTTTTTGCATTTAATAGTCTGATTTGAATTCTGAATGCCTTGACTAAGCAGCAATGCAGCAGGACTAGGACCCCTTCTGTCTCTTTTATGGATTTGATTTAGAATGTTAATTTTAAATAACTTTTCTGATGGCAACTGAGTTAGCGTGGTAGTTACTTAAATAAATCTTAACTTTTTCATGGGAAATATTTCAAGAATTCCCCTTCTGAAACTCTGGTTTTTATGAAGCTGATTTCTAACTGAAATATCTACTGCATTCACAAAATCTCCCTTCCTTTTTCTTCCTAGGCAACAGGAAACTGGCATTTTCCATATATTTTAAAGCACTAAGTTATTACCATTGTAATCTCTGTAGTTTTTTTCAAAGATGATGGTTGCTCCCTTGGGTCAGGGCCTTTTCCTTTACATCATTCGTGTGGCCTTCACTGCAAGGGATAGCGTGTCTCCCCCACTCCACCAGAAAAGGGATGAGATGGG
Source organism: Rhynochetos jubatus (assembly GCA_027574665.1). Classification (NCBI taxonomy): domain Eukaryota; kingdom Metazoa; phylum Chordata; class Aves; order Eurypygiformes; family Rhynochetidae; genus Rhynochetos; species Rhynochetos jubatus. Next base: position 3,332,655 of record CM050654.1, on the reverse strand, counting down.
CAAAGTGATCCCACACGCTGGGTCTTGCCTGGAACTGTCCTCTCCTACGTGTCCTGATGCCATTACAGAACCTGGCAGAAACATAGCAGAAGAGATTTATTAAGAGGCTTGCAGTTAGGGCTACCCAGATTATAGCAATCATCATAATCCATTTGGTATAATATGGAATTCAGAGAAAAGGGCAAGTATCTAATCAAAATAACATTGAGTCCCAAAGGAAAGATAAAATTGGTGAGATAGGAGGTCCAGCTTGATTTTTAAAGATTTATCACCCGATTTATTCACTTTCATTCAGACAGATTAAAGTATAAACCCCAGCTATCACCGTGCAAATATCAACAGGATTAAATAACGTAATCTTTGCAGACAAGTATTTAAATCAAGCAATTTAGCCAATCAGTTAAACTTTTCCTTCCCAAACATGTCTTTCTAGCTCCCTTATCTGCAATGCAGATCACCTGCATTCAGTTCAGCCTTTGGTCTGCATGCAAAGTTTCTAGGAGCTCAGGATGTGAAACAAGGCGAGAATGCCTGTAGAGCTCCGCAGTGGGCTGTGGAAATCCGACATCGCTGTTTTGAAAAAGGGCAGTTCTGTACTTGCGGTGATCCTATATGTAAAAATGAAACCCCTGTATTTGTGTCTTTTGTTCCACGAGGAGTAGATCTTGCCTATTCCTGGCATTTGTTGGTTTGGAGGATGGTCAGCAGCTCCTTCAGGTCTCTGCTTCAGCCTGAAGAGATAACTACTAGAAACTCCCTACCCTATCAATAGTTTATGAAAAACTTTGCCAAACTCGGAAAGAAAAATGTCAGTGTAGCTGCACTAGAAACCAGGGGACAAGTGAAGCCTTTAGGACCATGTGTGGCACGTTCAGTCCCTTCCTCCTCGTGATTTTTGCCGAAGGGACTAGTGATCCCATCTAGTGAGCCAACTGCCCAAGCTCTTTTACTCCCACTATTTTTTTTTCCCCCAAACAGGTCCCTTTGGCAACCTCGCTGCCAGTGAGGCAGCCCCAGGGGCTGGGTGAAGGTGGTGGTGGTCTCTGTACATGACACCTCTACCACGGCCGGGCGATGTGATGTGTATGGGGAGCTGCAGGATGGGTACGTGCGCCTGTTTTGCCTCAAAAGCAAATGTGCTTTGGTGTTTGGTTTCAAAGAAGTAAAACCAGTTGTGTCTTCCCAGGCCAGGAGTGACTTGGGGAGGCGGCTCCTCTGCCTCCAGCCTTTCTACTTCCTTGTCTCTATTTTCATCCCTGAATAACCAACTTCCACTTTCCGGAAGGAGCCAGCTCCTTTTAATTGTCTTCTGGTGCTGCAGGTTTTGTTGTTTTCCTCTGTTGTTATTCATACTGCTGCTCCCCGGATTGGCTTTGTTATTACAGCTGTTAATACTGCATAATAAAATGAATTGTTAATTGCTGAACCTCTAAAGAGCAGACAACAGGCTGCCTACTGCCTCCGGTAGACGTGGGAGGCTGTCAGGACTGTTGGGACCTGCTGTCAGATCAATCACGCATGGGAGGTCGACATCAGAAGGTAGTTTTGAAAGTGAGGAAGCGGCTCCAACATTACGAATATTCCTCAAACTGATCAGTTCCTCCCTGTTGCTGAAAGGTGCTCCTTGAAGTGTCAGTCTGGCTTAGCTGTAAATTACTTGCTGGGTGAGTGGTACTAGCTCATGTTAGTACTGCCAGAAGCTGCTACAAATCATGTGTTCTCTCGAGGTAGGAGAAGTTGGAATGTTTTTCTGCCATAGGTTTGTCTAAAACTGTGTCCTGCATTGTAGGAGCTATTCAGAGACATCTACGCTTGACGAAACGAACCGTATCAGTACTGAAGGATGCCGATTTCTGTTTTCTCCTCTTCCCCTCCTTCTTTCAATAAGGACCAGCTGTCTCTGTGGGTACTGCTGCCTGCCATTGTGTGACTGCTGTTATTTAAGGAAAGTTGATGCAGATTGATTGTTTTCACTTATTTTTATGAAGATGTGAGGATATGTTGCCTCCTAGGCAACACACTTTTCCCACCACCTCCCCCCAGCACATTTTTAGCTCTCCCAACAGTCTTAAGGAATACTATTTAGAAACACAGAAGAAAAAACTGGAGAAGAGCTTGCTGAGTGGGTCCTTTAGTTTGAGACTAGAGAAATCATTCCGTATGAATTTATGATGTGATATGACAGCGTAAAGAGCAAATGCTATTCGTGTTGCATTATTATTTATTGGCTTTATAACAAACCTGCAGTTACAGGGGAGCCTTGCTCATTCAAATGTGCCGAAATACGATCAGCATGCACACTGTACGTTAATACTACTGCAGTGTACCGTCTGCTAGCACAAAAATGGGTTCTTTAGAGACAGCGCTGAGGTGTTACGTACGAAAAATGAATCCGTGACTTAAAGATGCATGCATTTAAGGTTCAAAACACTCTTGTGGTGGTGGCTTCGTAACAGTGGAAGTGGCAACTGACCTTCAGCACAGTGACATTCCTCCAAGTCTCTTCTAGTTACCTCTATGGGTTTAGGAAACTCTTTGGCTACAGGTGGTTGTCCCATCTATTCTTTCGGCTCCTGCTTATACAGAGAATTGGTGACAGGTCAGATCCCTTTCTACCTCTGCTACAGAACCTCCCCCCCCCAATTCTACGATATATCTGTGCTGGGGTCACCGTTAGCACAAAGGTAAAATATTAGTAAGACCAGTACAAAGGCGACATGAATTAGTTTTTCTTACCAGAACCTCTTAAATATGTTCACCAGTTGTTCAATTCTGAGTGCACAATGTTGGAGAATGCACAGGCAAACAAAATAACTTACTGTAAATACAAATCTCCACTGCCTTCTATTTTCCCTTCAATCTTGCATCTTAGTCAGTAGGTAAGAATGGAAGAAGGATGGAGAGAGCTATGGAGAAGGATCCTGGAGGTCAGGCTAGCAGCCTGCTTGCCTTTTAATCTCTAGTGATTCTATTGCAATTACGATTATTTCCTCCACAGAAATTAAAATTGCACTGATCAAATACAACAGTGCTATCTGACGACTGGCATTTGGGAAGGATTCAAATGCACAGTAGTGGCATGACTGCAAAGAAAGAGAAATCCCTGCTAGTCCGCTTATTTTAGTTAGCAAGAGCTGTAGGAGAAAGGGATGATATGCTCTGGTCTCTGGTTTGGGTTTTTTTTTTTTTTTTTGTTTTGAGAAATTGCACCTGAAGAATATTTTCATTTAGAAATCAAGATAGAAACTAGAAGGAGCTCACAGAAAGATAACAAAAGGCTTTCAACACTAAGGTTGTCCATTTCTCCCTTTTCTCGCAACATAGGGCGCTGTTGCATAGCTAGAACATGGACAAGTGCAGTGGATAGCAGATGTATGGGATCATTCCCATGTTCAGCAGACAGCTCGCTGCCAGGAATGCAGCGCTACTGGATGGACCTTGGTGGAACACTGCAGACACCGGTGCATCCCGTGAAGGTGGGGCCGTTGGCATGTGCTCAAAGCCATGGATGTGTGCTTCTAGACTGGGGTGGCCTCACGTCCAGACAGCTCAGGGCCCGGCTCGTGTCTGCAACCAGATGAGAAAATAGTCTCTGGGCTTTTGTTCTCTGCAGTTTTGTTCTCACTAAAGAAATCAGCCCAACGTAGGTAATGGAAGAGAAGATCAGTATGAAGGAAGAGTGAGTAGGTTCTGCTGGAACTGGTCCATATTTTTTTAAGTATAAGTTAATGATCAAATGTGACTGTAGGAAAACTCATTTTCTTGAGAGCGTACATTTAAAAAGAGATATTAACACTATAGTGTGGTAATCAGACACTGCAATATCCATGGTAAAATGCCAATGTTCCAGAGATCTGACAAATCCAGCATTTGTTATTTACCTATCCAAAACTCTTGGCTTTGAAAAAGCAGTGCCGAGTGCCAGCAGAAGGGTGTTCATTACAAATGCAACACAACATGCAGTCAGCTTCAGCACGGAGCTGTCTGTAGGGGGTTTCTTTGGCTCTACTTAGAAGGTAGAAAGGATATTAATTGCCCCATAATTCAAGCTGCAACAAGGAAAGGGGAAAGATAAGATGAGCTGTCAAGGGAAGCAGCTAGATTTGCTGGTGATTTCTGGGGAGTGACTTGAGGGAAAGGAACATTTACCCTTGAGGAATGCACAAAATCATTTGTAAAGTCAGTGTCTTATGAATTATTTTGACTGTTATTGTTATTAATTATTTGTACTGAAGTAGCACTCGCAGAAAAGAGATGCTAGAAACTTATTCTACTGACTTCTGCAAAAGCACACAATAAAAAGGTAATCTTTCTCCTGAAAAGCTTTAAATCTTAATGCCACTCTTTATTCACGCTGTTTTGTCTTCTCATTTCCATCATTTCATTTGGTGTTTCCATCATCTCTCTTGTTCTGGTACATGGCAGCTGAACCTCTTCCTTGGAGCTGGTTGGTGTTTGGCAAATATGAAATTCATGCATCTGCACTCTTTCATGTCTCTGACTGTCCTTTGATTTTCCTCTTCTCAGCATGTGGCTCCTTTTCTTACAGTTAATTTTCTCTTTCTTTTATTTTCTTGACTGCTTTTCTGCTGTTTCTTCTGTTGTCTCAGTCTCCATTTTTTAACCTTTCTCACACTTTTCTCATCTGTTCTGTGTACTCTTTTGGCCTGACATTTTTCCTCTTGCTAATTTTTGGGAAGACCTGAGAAGAAGTAACTCTTGTCTTCATTTGTCCTAGCTGTGCTTTTTCTGGTAGTTTGTTCTGCCCCTCCTCACTTGTCATATCTAGCAAGAATCTGCCAACAAGAAAGGTTATTTGGGGGAAAGTTATACCTTTTAATAGAGAAGGTGATGCTGCACCATGACTCAGGGCTGTGCTGGGTGCCACCAGCTGCTGGGAAAGTCTAGCTTGGGCCAGGGTTCTGGTTCTATGAGGCGTCTTCAGTACAAAACAACACCACTAAATTTACTTGGGATATAGCCCGGATGTTTTATCAAGTTTTATAAATAATCTTACTTTGTGAGCTCCCTGGCAAAGTTCCAACATTGTCTATCGGATCATGGCGAAGAAACTGAAACTTGGCAAAAAGGACCAAGTTAACTGTCGGCAGCTTGTCCTTCTGCTCTGCTTTTAATTATGGTGGCTTGCCACAGTTTGCTGGCAGTAATTACAGCAATATTGCCAAAGTAGCCTTTGAACGGGATTGTTGTTGTTGTTATAACTGTTATTGTTCAAGAACTGCATTTTTCAATTAGGGGAAATACATGAGATACATTATCTATAACAATCTCTTTTAATGATAACAACAGATATGGAAATCAGTCCAGGGTATAAAATTAAAGATATTTGAATAATTATAGTGTAATCAAGTCAAAATTACTGATGCCTTTATTTGAGGCTAGATTATGTGGAAAACAGCACAAGAAAATACGTGCTTTGAAATCTGAAAGGCACCAATACTTGTTGGCACATTTGCATATATTGCATCAAATAAGTTTGGTTTGCATCTGTCAAAGATTTAAAGCATAAACAGCAGCCACTGGGCTAGCTCTCGGGTCCTTGGCTGTGTTGTCAGAAACTGCTTTGTGGTTCAGTTTGCCGTTATGTCTCAGGTATTGTGGTACGGTGGATTTGCAGCATAAGGGTGAATTTGATGGTGCTCAGGAAGGTGGCTCAGAATTGCTGCATTATAAAGGCCCGTTTCTTGGAGAAGTTTCAATTTCTGTCAGTTCCCTTCTCCCCTTTCTTATCTGATGCTACAGCTACTCTTTTACTTAAAGACAGACAGAAAGGCCAGGGAGCCCAAGGAAGGTCAGAGACATCAGTTTAAGGGATAAATATTCATTCTCTCATTAGGTGTAAATAAAATAATAATTAAAAAAATAGCCCAAAACCCAAACAAAAAAAATCCCCAAACACACAACAAAAGAAAACCCAAACCCAACCAACCAAAACCCCATGGTCCCCCTCTCCCCCTTTTCAGGCTTGGGAAAAAACCTCTTCTCTAGTTCTATACCTTTAACAGCAAGTGCTGAGTCACGAAGGAGAAGGAACGGTTCAAAGCTCTGGCAGACTTCCAGCTGGTTAGTCCCAGGCACTGCCTCTGTCAAAGGAGAACTGGAAACAGAAAGTCCAGTCTGTTTATTTGTGCAAAAAGGATGGCAAGAAAATAATTTCTATCATTTGACTTCATTGCAGAAGGTGATAAAGACTATATAAATTTTTTGGGGCAGGATTTAATTCCCAAACATAATGTGAAAAGTTGATGGCAAAGCCTTTGTAAGAATTTTAAATCTTTAGGTCAACCGGCAGGTAATTGTGGGGTTTACGTTAGTGGAGAGAAAGGCGTTAGAGTTCAGCTACTTGTTGAGATGTAAAATAACAGCAGCTGTAAGAAATCTTTAGGAAAGTTGCTGCTAAAGTCAGGGAGACCTGAGATTTTTCATGCAACAGGCGAAGTTGTCTCAAGCTATGAGAAGGCAAATAATTCAAATGAGACCTGGTGAGCTGGAAAACATTTTTAATGGTGTTTCTCCTTGGATTTCTCCCCCTGCCCTCTTATTTTCTGCATGTTTTGTTCAGGACATAAACGTATTAGGTATCGCAAGAGAAAAATCTCAGTGTGGTCTGTCTAATCAATAAAAGTATGAAGGACATGAAAAAGGCATGTTTTCAGTGAGGTTTCTGAGGAAAAGGGAACAGATCTATGCTGGGAACAAGTGTAGATAGGTAATACAGGATTCTCCTCTGTATGTCCATTTTCCATGGTGGATGGAAATGTGCTAAAAACAACGGAAAGAGAGCTCCCTCTCACCCATAAAGTATTGCTGGCCGTAACAATGTAGTTGTGTCTGATGTCAGGCTGTGAAATGTGACACAAATAGCACCGCAAAGGTAGGAGGAAATATGGAAACCAGTGGTCAAGAGGCTTTTTACTGCCTCACGATAACCTCCTGCTGCATTCAAACAACTTTGAAACAAATAATGATTTGGACTCGGAAAAACAAGACTGCTCTTTTTCATCTTTATTTGGTCAGGAAAGGCAGGCAATGGTGAAGATTTGGGGCTTTGATTCTTGATGCTTGGCTCTGGTCCAGAAAGCATCAGTATAATTTCTTTGGGGATGGCCAAGCAGAAATTCTTGGCAGTCTGGAGTAATAATGGGAAGAGATTTTAACTGGCAGTTAAATTACTCCAAACTACAGCTAGACATCCTATAGTGTTGCCTAATGAAATTTTCACAAGCCCTGTACCATGCATGGAGGGTTTCAGCACTGTAATACTTCATAGCCTGTAACACAGGCTCCTTGCCATACCTGCAAACCCTGGGAGGAGTGAACTGCAAATGCAGGAAATGTTATGTATTAACAAATTGTGTGGCCTGTTTTTATAGCAATCAGAACGGTTGTCAAAAGACTAAGTAGCAGGTTTTGGGAAATGGCTAAGAGACTTAATAAAGCCGAGTGGTTCATCGGTCTGGCTGAGGCAGCTAATGTTGCGGATGCATTATAGAGATGAAGTTGATCCAAATGAGGCCCTTGGCAAGTGCAACTAACGGGGGGAAGAAGTAAGTGGCACTTCCAAGTTTAAGAACTTGAAGTTCGTACAATGTTGTATATATTTAATCTTCTTGCTACTAATTTTAGGTATTGTGTAAAATTTTGTTCACTGCCAGTTAAAATAATTCACTAATGAACTCAGCAGTGAAGCTACACTGGGCTATGTGGTCTTAAATCATGTTACTGTTTTAGAGTAGCTGAATTAGTGGCTATTTAGATAATGCCCTTGAAGAGCAAGAGGAAAATAAGAAAATGGGAGAAAATATTTGGTATTTTTCTTTAGCTTTTAGTCATTTGTAAGAGAAAAGGGTCTGAAGTCTCCATTCAGACCAAGTGTATCAGGTATTGCTGTGCAGTAGAACAAAGCCTTTTCCCGAGATCCAAGGAGGTGATCTTTGTGCATTACAGAAGATCAGAGCGGGACTAGTGCAAGGCACACTATCTTATAACAAGCCTTGAATTCAGTTGGGGTTATTATAATCAGAGTTTCTCAAGCTGGAAACCAATACGTGGTGTGCTGGAACCCTACTGTTGGAAACCGAATGGACAAATAGCATTTGCTGAAGCACTGGGTAACTTTCTGCAACCATCTGAACAAAATGAGGAAGGTTTATTTCTGTTTATGCAGTTTAATCTCCCTCTTGCCCAGCCCCTCCCCAGCTCTGAAGCGCAAACTCCCCACAGTGTTACACCAAAAATACGCTTGTTGAAGTCAATGGCAAAAATGAACGTGAACTGATGTAAGAAAACACGCAGATTGCTGTACCTGGTCTGAAAAAAGAAAACAGTACAAGCAGACATTTGTGTTTCTCGTGAGATTCAGGCAAAGCTCTGCACAGCTTCCAGTGTCCATTCTACCTCCTTTGCAGTGTCATGGTAGGCTTGAAATGGCCAGGGGAAAACAGTCCGTTCCCCAGTCTACTGGGATGGGTTCAAGCCACGCTATAACTGTATCTGTGGTTCTCTGCACTGCTGATACTATTTAACTCAGCCTCTTGGCAATACATTGTCAAGGGCTTGGGCTCTTGCTACCTAAAAGGATATTTCATTCTGATAGAGAAGTGTTTCTAGCGTGAAAAGTCAAGGAAGAAAGGAAATTCCATCGTGCTTGTGGGTTTTCCTTAACTGCTGCTAATCCAAGGCACTTGAATTGTCACCGAAACCTTGGGGTTTTTCTAATGGAAAGTTGCTGCTATATTGTGTCTTCTCATACCTGCCTGGGGTTGGAAATAGCTGAAAAACATTTCGAAGTTTGTTTTGCACAGTTCAAATTGATCAAATTAGATTATTTAAAAAAAACCCACAACAACTAACCAGATTCCCTTGGAAAAGGGAGGTATTCTGTTTCAAAGGATGCTTGTTATTGCTTTGCTTGACCCAAACTTTCAGTGAAGGAAAACAGTGTGCAAATAATGCTTCAATAAGAACTCTATTCTTCTTTTTTGTGTGTGTGTGCTTTGCTCTTCCTTAAATCAAATCCCATTATTAATTTGAAACGCATGGATTGTTTCTATGACCTATTTGAGTCAAGTGTCAGGTTATCCTGAGAGCATTATGTCACTGTCAGAGGTGTAGAGTTCTGTGGAGAATAACATTTAACCGTCCCATATGCAGTGCTCTGCCAAATAGTCCTCAAAACCTACTTGTTCCTCATCCTGTAGCAACCACTGTTGAGTGTTTATGAAGTGAACTAACCCAGAATTTACCGTTTCCTATGAAAAATGTGGGTTTCTTCCTTATAGTGAATTATGCAAATAAGACATAATTATTCCTTCCCAGGAAGAAAACAAACCAGAAAAATAATGGAACGGAGTAAGGAACTTGATTCTCACAATGTGACTGTGACTGCCAGAGTCAGAAATATAATTGACAGAACAATTATACTTTCATTTCCTTGAGCCGTTCTTCCGTGCCATTTCAAATCTAACTCTGGCAGGTCAAAGAAAATAACCGTGTGAGCCTATGTACTGCAATCAGGAGTCCGCCACAACCCTCTACCAGGGGGTCGCTTTGCAGGGGGTGTGCTCTTCCACTGCATTTCACGGTAATGTGACCGAGAGCTTTGACTCCCTGTCGGCTTACGGTGGTGAGCCACTTATTTCTTTCAGGCAGTCTTCTGTCAACTAAAGGTTAAAAATCCCCACAACCAAACACTACAAATAGCATATAATAATGTTTATGTAAGAGTACTTGCTTCTTCCAGTGGTTAATCATGTGTCAAATATGAGACATTTTTTAAGCAAAGCCTAAATAATAAATGACTTCTTTTAAGCTCAAAGCTAGGTCATTTTTATTCATTTGAAGCCAATTTCTACTGCGACAAAATGCCTACTTTGTATTGACAGCTGTGAAATAGCCAAATGTCAGGTTTGAATCTTGCAAGCTCGTTTTACATAAATTTTCATATGCCCACATGCGCTGGCTGGAGGCAGTGGGTCGCGCACGCACAAAGGGATTTGGGTCAGACTATTAAATTACTGAAATCCAAATTCCACTCTCCACTAGAGCTGAACATCTCTGAAATTTCTGAAGGACACAAAATCCAACCAGTACAGGTGAGTGTTCCCATCTGTAACAGAAACTGTGGAGTTCCTTCCCTCTTGGGGAATCCTTCTTTCTCCCCTGGGGACAGTGAGCCTTCCTCTCCAAGCACAGCAGGCCGCTGTTGGTACAGCTGATTTCGAAGCAAGGAAAGGGGCATCTTGCAAAAGGTACTGAGATGCGCTGGTACCATGAGAAATAAAATACAGACCTGTGTTATACCGAAATGACTTGGAGACATAGAACAAGCTTTCTCTCATCATAACTTGGGTGACTTCAGCAGTGCTACAATGAAAACAAAAAGGTATTTGCATGCAGTGAAGTAAATAAATGTTGTTTCTGTTTAGACTGAACCAAATCCTGCTGAGCTATACGCAACATCAGCAAAATGCAGATGTTTGTTTTGCTCATCAAAAATGTTTGTCTTCGGAGTTCAGAATGAAAATTCCCTTTCTTTCCTGCTTGTCTCTCATCACAGATGCTACTTGTAGAAAGTACATACTTATTTATGTGAAATTAAATGAAGCAGCAACAACAAATGACCTTTTAATCCTCTCATTTGCTTGTGTATTATCTTTATATGTGTGATTTTTGGTATATCTTTAAAATTCCTTTCTGGATTTATTTAAAATACGAGGAACTATGCATACTTATGTTGTAGTCATACTGTCATTTCCAAAGTAATGCAGTAATGTATTTTTCCTCTCTAAAATAATAGATAAAGTACTGTAGTTATGTCCTGAAGCCATGAAAGTTTTAGTGATGATTAGCCAATTAGACTTGCCACACAGGCAAAGACAGATCCAGAATTTCTTCCTGTCAATAGGTTTTGATTTACGCCCTACATAAAGATAGATATCCTTTACTAACGCTTGTGGTGCTTCTTGTGCCTTAGGTACTGATGCCTGTTTATAACAGATCCCAAGCTTTAAAGGTATGTTCTTCCAATTCCCATCTGTTCCAACAAATCACTTACCTTGTGGGGTTGCTGTGCACAGGAAAACAAATGCGTGGTGGGATAAATCATTTATGTACAGTCTTAGCAGAAAGTGTCTTAAAACGGTGTTATTTGCATTGTTTGAGGAAGGAATGAGCAAGCTAGCAAGAAGCAAACATACTAACAGACTGAAGTGTCCTCCTGTGGCTATGTCCTCCTCAAGCATCTCCCCGGGACTCCTAACCCTTTTCTTCCTTCTCACCTAGCCAGGCTCTGGCACTTCCCAAATTCAGGATAGCAAAAGTGTTAGGCAGGTCAGGTAAGATTCCTACCAAAGGCTCCAGACTTTGAGTTTTATGCTTTCCTCTCTCCCAGGCCCCTGCTGTGGTGGATGCTGGGGACAAGCGTGCGCCTGGTGGGAACATGGCCATCTTCTGGGCAGCTGTTGGCTGAGCTGCTGTGTCTATTTGGTCATCTGAAGCTTTTATTCTATTGTGATCACGGCTTTTCTTCAGCTCGGAAGAGCAGCAGTGTGAAGAAATGCCTTTAGTATATACGTAAGTCTCTAATAATTCAAACAGAACTTTAAATAATGCCCGTAATGGAGCGTGCTGTTTCTAAATACAGATGGTCTGTTTTACACATTAGGGACCTATGGTATCCAAAGGCCAACCAGCTTTCCGCAGAGTGTGTTTTAATTCTTGGTGTGCCTGCTGGATATTGCATTCCCCAGAGTCTTTCTGTAAAGAACAGCAGGAGAATTTTATTATGAAAGTAAGAACTAGGTGGCTCATTACCTTTGGAGCGCATCGTTCCCCATAGGATCATCTAATTGTTTGCCGAATGATTCCAGTAGTTTCGCTTCGGCACCCTTGCCTGGGAAAAGACGCTCTCTCTAGATTGATGATTAATTGCATGAATAGGTTGACTATTTTTTTCATTGTATTTTTACCCTTGTTGAAATTTCTTTTTAGAAATATCTTACTACAGGTTATACTCATATAAGTGACATGTAGGGAACTTAGCTTCTATTAATTTTATCCATTTTTATGCCTCCTAGGTTTTCTGTGCCTGCTTCCACTTGGAGTCTGTTTCTTTTTTAAAACCAGTGTGATTCCATTGACCCGAGTCAATGGGATGGCATTGAGATAGGCAAAGAGAAGTAAAGTTTCTGGAGTCTGTGAGGCTGTGTTGACATGGCATGTGACCAGATGTACTTGGTAACAGCTCACAAACAGGGCATTAATTGGAAAAGCATGTCAGAGACTTGACAACAGAAAGAAACGCAGAAATATTTGCTCCTCTCCAGACAGACTGAGGAGGTGTCCGTGACTCAGGCAGTTAAGACTGACCGGGCAGCAATGACACCGTTTCCAGAGCAGTATTTATATATATACAGCTTCAAAAGAATGGAAAACAAAAGGAAAATCAAAAGCGAAGCTGAGGAGATATTCTTGCCCTAATACTACTGTGTTGCACAATACTTTCCCAGTTCCAAAAGCCGCTGTGTGCCACTTGGATTCTGCTGCTAAAGCAGCTTAAATGTTGCTCTGAATGGCACACGCCCCTGTCGGGGATCCTATGGGGCTGTGAGGACAAAGTTTGGTTACCAGGCTTTCACAGAACTCCCAGGTAGGTCCCTGTTGTCTCAGCCACATCCTTACATCAGCCATAGAGGCGATGACTATGGTAAATAATATACTGCTGCCATGTTGCTGATGTCTTCGTATGGTCATTCCTTCTACGGAGGGATTTATCTTTTAGGGTTGCTTTTTCTAAGACTAAAGCAATCCTAGTTCAGGGAGAATGTGTCCCAGAATCCCTGCATCTTGGACCGTAACCTCTTGAAAACAAAGGATTCTGATATGCTATCATGCTGGCAAAGTAAGTCTCTTTGATTGAAAGTTTTTTCTAGCTGGAATCTTTTCAGAGGAGGAACGTAATGATACATTTATACGCTATCCATGAAAGATTGAATAGGATAATAATGGTAGAAGGTTATCTCCAGGGGCAGTCCAAGGGCTAAGCTGTGCAAAATTACCTGCGCTCAGATAGCTTCTATCAGTGGGTATCCAGGGTAACTCACGGGTTGCACAGCTCACACAACGTTATACAAAGATGTGTGTAGCTCAGCCTAATACAAGCAGGATCTTATATTAACAGTGTATGTGTGATGAGAGAGAAAAAGATGGTTCTGATATAAAGGACATGGTTCTGTTGCATCCTACTCTGTCTAGATGAACTTGCAGTAAAGGCAACTTCTACCTGTAAACTGTCCCACACTTGCACAGTAAAATGTCTGGAGGTGTTTCTAATGCCTCCCTGACTGGAGATCTTATGTGGGCAGGTGAGGTGGCAGACAGCAGTAGGGTTGGCAGGTTGAAGGGCATGGCCACCAGGTCCTTACAACACTGAATGTGGTGAGAAGTGCTCGTGGCTCTTGGTTAACTGTGTAGGAGTGGCTTTGAGCTTGCTCCTTGCGGTCATTCAAACAAGCCTGCCTTGAGAAGGTTGGCTTGGAAAAGCTGTATCCTCTACTCTCATTAATATCCCTCTACCCTGTTCTGCTCATAGGGACAAAATTTTGGCCATGACCTTTCAAAGCTAATTGTTTAACTGAGTCCAAGAAATCTCTGGTGACAAACTCATAAAACTGTAGAGGATAGGAGTTTTGGACGTGTAGCTCTCTCCTGTCTCCGTCAAATGTTTTTGAGGTCAATCAGTTTGATGTTTGTCTCATGAGCAATGACTAGGAACAGACAAGTATAACTTTCTTTATAGGAGTATGTTCTACTATTTCTGTGATTGATTTGATATATTTCTGACAGTTTTAATTCACTTTAAAATAACGCCGCTGAGTTGTTTTCAGCCTTTACCTGTCAAGTCATGGGTTTCCTTCTCGACTTGCCTATAGGCTGTAGTGGCGCAATCAGAGAAAGGGTCCTAAAAGCCTCTCTCTGCTGTGTCTGTTACCTGTTAAAAGAAAATCAGCTGCAACCTTGGCAACATTCACATATTCACTTAATTGTATGCACTCCGTTGACTTCACTGAGAACACTCATGTGTAAGTTGAGCATGTGCCTAATTACCTTACTAAATCAGGGTCCATATGCATGAAATTAAGTCTATGTGTAAACGCCTGCGTATTCAGGGCCCTGACGGAAACCACAGTAAAATACAGAGTTGCATTTTACATTCATTAACTAGGCAAAAACCTCATTGAAGTTGGCAGTCGTTCTGCTGAGTCAGGCTAAGAGGCATCTGGCCCATACAGCTTGCATCCCCAGCTGTGGCTCTTCACGGACAAGAGTTAAAACACAGCACTGATGCACCAGGCGGCAAGGCAGGAAAGAGAGGTCTGATCAGGCTGCCACAAAAATCCCACAGCGAGGCACCTTGGCTGCGAGAAGTTCTGAAACAAGGTTTTAGGATGGAACAGAATACTCAAGTTCTCCAGCAGAATAAAAGAAAGCAATTCGATTCACTGGTTAATGTGAACTCCTACCACACAGAGGTAAAGCCCAGCGTTGTTTCGTTGTTAAGCGGTGGATGCTTGCAGAGGGACAGTGCAACGGTGACAAAATGCCTCTAACCTGCATAAGTTAAAAAACCCTCAAACATATAAAACGTCGGGGGACAAGATAAAATCACTCCTAGCAAACACAGTTAGAATGTAATCATTCGATTCACTAACAGACACTTAAGGACCGGGCATGGAAGGAAGAGCTCCAGAAGCCATTTTTATGTATCTCTCCAGGTTCCCCGTTATATGAAAAATCAGTCCAATACGCCTGTATCAATTCCCCAAATCTCAGTCTTGTGAATGTACTGAAAGGCAGCGCACTTTTATTTCTTTTAAATGTTGCTGGCAAAAGGGAAAGGCAAAGGGCTGATCTTTGACTTGGGGCTGGATGCAGAAGGACCTAGTATGTTTGTTTCATAGAAAGAAGAGCCCAAATGGCTTAAGTCAGTAGGTGGCACCTCCTTGTGCCTGATGGTTAACCCACACCGCCAAGGCGTGCTGTCTTGCCCAAAGAGAGGATCAGATCTCTCATCTAGGGCTCACACGGTTACCTGGCGAGGCTGTACATCACTCTGAAATATGAAATGTGTCTCTCTTTTTCCTGTTTAAGCTCTGCTGTGAGAAAGGTCTCCCTTGGGCTACTGGTCTTTCTCCAGGATGAAGTTTGCTGGTGGCAAGCCTAAAGAGATGGTGGTGTACCCCTCCAGGTGAGCAACAGGATCTGAATTCTTCAGGTGGTCAAGGGAGGGTGGTGGCTAACCATTATCTGACTTGAATGGGCCTGCAGTCAGACTACTGACTTTAGAGACTTGCTCAGTACCTCTTCTGGACCTTGCCCTGCTTCCCAAAGGCAAATGAAGAGACCTTCCTCAAGAAAAGGAGCATGTGTTTGTGCTTCAGGGTGGGAGGACTCTGGCGTGTTGTACGGGGAGGCACCGGGCATCACCTACAATGCCATTCTCCTAGGCTACAGGGGCATTGTCTGGGCTGAGGAACTGCCAATCCAGAAAAAAGGATCTTTAATTTAGGGGATTTATTTTATTGTCTAAATCTTGTGGGTTTTTTTCCTACACTGTCACTTTGCTATGTACAGAGTTGCCATGTAACCACTAAGCATACTCTGTTCAGAGCAAGGTGGCAGCTCCACCTATTCAGGACAAACATGCAAACTCTCAAGACAGGTTTCGCTAAGGATGCTCTGTGTGATAGCAGCTTGGGACTGTCTCATTGCTAGAAATGGGGTGTGAAGGAACAACCTGCCAGCAGCGTTAGATATGGCTGAGCAGAACTCCCTATTGCCGATTCACAAACAAGGTTTTTCTGGTAAAATAAGAATTAGACCTTTGTAACAGATCAAAAAAACAAAGACGAAAACCTGCTATTCGGTTACAATTCACTGGGAAATACTACCACATCATACAGCTACAAAAGACTACGGGGACTATTAAAAGAATATTGAATTGCGAAGAGATGATGACAAAGGCAAAGGACAGAACAATGCTGTTTGAATCTTTGTTGTATTATGGTATTACCTTGTGACTGTGCAAAGTTGTAAAAGAGGGAAAAGAATGTGGTGGTGCTTGTGCATGCGGAATTAGCACAGCAAAATTGTTGGTGACTTAAAGTAAAAGAATGATACCGGGTGAGTCACAGCAAAAAGAGCAACGATAGGAGACTGGGGAAATGGATGAGTCAGAGCAGCTGTTTGTGTCAGAAGTCTGAAGAAAATTAGAGAAATGCTGAAAATAAAATCTCTCAAATGTTAGTTTAAATTGCACAATAATAGTTTCTGTAACAGGCTGTAGAGTTCATTAGGTTTTTTGTATTTCTTATGGTCCTTTTAATAATCGTGCAAGCATAATGTTGTTTTAAAACAGAAACTATTTTCAACGATGCAAAAGAAAGTGTTGAAACAGCAGCTCTAAGAGAACTGAAGTGCTTATTAAATTCCGAGTAGGCTATGGTAGTTGAAAGGTATCAGTTATCTTGTTTTTACTGGGTAATTAATTTAGTAAAAGATAGCAATTCCCACTTTTTTGAACCAAGGAACTTTTCACAAATTGTGGGATAGAGTGATTTTCTTTAGTGTGAGCTACTAGTAATTATGTAGCTTTTCTTATGTTTTCTAATCCCATTATTGAATTAGTCGTCATCTAGTTAAGGCAGAACAGAGCAATAACTGAAGGACAAACCAATTGTTTCCCGCCCTCCGCTGTCTGTCAGATCTGTAACAGAGATCGCTGTCCTAATCTGTGCTTCCAACCTTAAAAAGGTGGTTGGAGTGTAGCATAGGAAAGAGTCTGGCAGCTGTGGCTCAACTAAATTGTCTCCTGTCCTCTGGTCTGAGGAACGGGATTCCCTGCAGCTGGAGAAGCCCTAGGCGTAACCCAGTGAAAACAACAAACACCAACTATGGAAAGAAAAGGGAGGTTAGGAATTATCAATCCGGTACCTTACGCAAGTAGAAAATTGATGCAGTTGGGGATGGTGGAATAAGAAATAAAGCAAGAGAAGGCATAAGGTGAAAGAAATGGAATTTAACAGGAGATTATTGCTGGTGTTTATCAACCAGGAGATGGAGACACAGAGGAGAGGCAATGGGAAACCAGCAGAGTCCTCCAGGGCACTGGCAAGCAGGATCTGCCATGGGACTGAAGAGTTAACGAGATGTAATGGCAGAGCTTTGTCTACAGTTTGGTTTTCATGCTGTGTGTTTGGCTGGTTTGGGTTTCTTTTCCATTGTAATTGTATTTCTCTTGCTGCATATTTTAAATTTTTGTGGCTGGCAGCAGTAAAATGCCAAAACTTACAGCCTTGGCTCTTTACTGCTGTTGTGGTTATTTAATGTGCAATTTATTGTGCGGTTCCTACTAAAAATAATTACTAGATGGAACAAATACTGCTTTTATGGTAACCACAGTGAAAACAAACAGGAACAGGGTTTTAGGAAATGAGGTTTCAAAGCAAGATGTTTCTGTGTTTAGGCAAGTCGGCTTGTTTTACACGAGCACCTTCTCTCTGAGGACCCCCCGCTCCCTCCAATCTTTGGAAAGCAACATGAATAACTAGTTTTCTCACAAAGAGACATTCTACAACTTTCCCTAGATGCTGGTATACTTCTAGGAAGCTTTGAATTACTGAGAGTTAAATTATTGAAATTTGTCTTAGATGCCCCTTTCTGCAGGTTAGAAAGGGCCCCTGGTTTGGGTGTCACACAGAACGGTATGAGACCTGGCCTTTTAATGACTTGTTTTTCAATTCAGTTGAATGATTTCCACTCAGGGTTTTACTTCTGCAGTGTCTTGCTTGATTCGTTTTGTGAAACTTTCTATTATTGTTTTGTTTTGTTCTAAAGTCACAGTTTTTAATTTCAGTTTTTCAAATGCTTCAACAGTAACTTGACATTTCTGTGTCACCAGAATATGAACTGCTGCAGTGGGAAACATAATCCTCTAATCTGGCTAGCTCAGATTCATTGTTCATATAGTGACATTTTCTAATTCACTGTATTTATTAACAGCTCTGAGCACTCTGTTCACTCTGGCATCTGCACTGGGAACAGTTTTATTAATGGAAATTGTAGTCGAACAGTGGGTTTATGCCTATGGCTTTTCACTAACTGGAATAACAGTTCATGTGATTGTAGGATACAGCGCTCTGCCTTTTGGTTCAAGAAGCTGTAAGGTACACATAGATATACATACGCGTGTGTGTATATATCCAGATTGTCAGTACATCGACTCTTTTATTGAGAGGGCAGATGTGAGTATTAATCCAAACTTTCCTAAGATTTCTGGGGAATCCTAAAAATCATTTGTGATATCCATTCAAGAACTATTTTGGCAGTTTCAGGTTTTCAGATGAGTGCTCAGTTTTCTGTAGAAATAGATTTTTCCATGATATTTTTTCAGAGCCTCAGATTTAGAAAATGGAACATTTCTGACCAGCCTTAGTATTTCATTACTGTATTTCTCATCTGTTATCCCCAAACTCATGCTGAGTTGTGAGTATCCTAACCGTGAGCCTAACGTGACAATCGATTGTATTCAGGTCTGGTAACCGTGGACATTTGGGCTGGGAGGTCTGTCACTGTTTTGGTGAGCTGTGCTTCAATAGCATCTTCTTTAGAGAGGGTAGTGATTCAGAAGCGCAGTCACGTCAGTGATGTTCTGCAAAGCTGTCTGCCAGAGATACTTTTAGGAACGGTGCCTGAGTTAGCCCATTACTGAATAGTTTGCTAACGGCCACTGCTGAAGTCAGAAAACCAATCTGGATGAGCTTGCAGGAAAACTGATCTGCCATTTACGCTTGCATTTGAATGCTAAAAAGGACACATAGCAAAGAGGGAATATATAAAATACAGAAATATTCTTATAAGCTTAAATAATATCTGGATGTGCAGATACTTTTAGTAAAGCCAAAGCAAACTGCTTCTCAAGTACATATGAAATCCCAGGATGGGGTGGAAGATCGTTAGTGATATGATTTAATTTAGACAGTCATACAGTTGAACTAGAGGTTAATGGCAAATACCATCATGATCTGTAGACAGGAGACAGAATTGTCAATGTAGGAAATAAAATACTGTATCTCCATGAAACAAAGATTCATCTTACTACGACTGTTCTATGCTGGAAGCATGATAGAAAAGAGCCTTTATTCGTGTAGCAGCAAAACTTTCTTCACTCTCTTCTTCCCCTCAAAAAATCCAAAGTAAAAAAGGTTTTATGCACAGTTTCCCAGAATGAAACAGAGGATGAAAACATCCCTCAAGCTGCAAAGCAAGAAGAAAGGTCCTCAGCACTAATGATTATTTTTATTACCAAATGCTCTGAAATCTAAACATCAAAACCAAGAGCAAATATTTGTATTTGTCTGTATGTTCTGTACTATAAACACTTAGTCAAAGTTTAATGTATTTTTTTGAGATATATTAATGACTATGAGTCATTATAAAAATAATAGAAGTTGATTGGGGAAAAAGATAAGTTTACAACGTGCAATTGCTTTGAAGAGTGGAAAATTATTTTTCGTAAAAGTTGGCACATTTATCAGGAAACCCTTTGATGCTGTAGCACCAAGCTCTTGGAGAAACAAATCAGTCCTGGTTGGTGTCATCCTTTATTGACAATGGCAGTTTGGATTTGGCAGCGTACGGGGAACTGTTTGGGGCTGAAGCTGTTGGCGCAGTCACTGAACGGTGCTGTTGTTGTAAGGAGAAAATAATGTCACTGGAAGGTTACCGAGGGTTGCGCTGAAATCACAGTGGAAATATCTGGGCACGTTGCAACATAACCTGTTAAGAAAACCCCAAGGAAATGACAGCAAAAAGCTTTATTTTGACAGTCTCGGAAACAAAGGGAGTCCTCGCTAACAGGGTTTCCGTTGCCCTGTTACTGGGTGCTCTTCTTCCCCAGTAAGTTCAAGTCATCCATCTTTTAGCCTTCAATCTGTATCAGTTTCGAATTACTCTTTGTTGCTACCATGCCTCTTGAACTTCTCTCTTCAGCTCATGAGTCCCCCTGAATTTTTTCCCAGTTTACCTACCTCTGTTTCTTCCTGTATCTCTGTGCTATTCCTTCCATATCCTCGAGTCTGGCAGTGCCAACCTTGCACACGTCTGTTGGTTATCATCTCCACCACCTCCCTACTCACACCTCCTGGCAAGCTGTATGTCAGTGCGCCTAATACAAATCATTGAGAGTCCTGTGACATCTGTAAGAGCTAGAAATATGTGAGTATACATGTAAACATCCTCAATATGTCGTTAAGGGTAACTTTGTACAAAATTAAACCCCAAAAACTACTTAAGACACACAAACCCGCTTGGGTAAATACCTCGGTATTTGGATAGTTCCGTTTGCAGCAAATTAACACCCAAGTGCTACGGTGTGAAAGTCACTGGGGCGGAGTACTCAGCACATGTCCATTGCATTTATCGTTTCTGTTCTCACCGCCCCGTTGTAGGGAGTCACTGAGCCCCGTGCAGCAATTTGCTGCAAATGGTCCTTATTCAAATGAGGAGTTGCTCCTGGGGATTACGAATCCATATAGCCATCGCTCCTACAGGATCAGCTCTAAGAAAAGTTCGCCTGATACAATTTCTTCTTATGTAAATGAGTTTTCCAGGCCATTTCTCTCTTTCTAGTTGCACTGTTACCTATGCTGCCGCCGTTCTCCAAAGAAGGACGTTATTCTTCCGTTTCTTCACTTTAAACAGAATGCTTGCCAAACCTGATGGATACTGCAAAGTCTCTTTTTGCCCGGCAAAGAGAATTGTACAGGAGTAACTCAGTCTATTGAGTTATTCACAGCCATCGTGTTCGACTGCGCCCTACTGACATTGTAGTTTTTTCTGAAAAGTATTGAAAATCATTTTTGCTGATGGAACTGATGGGAAACAATGAGTCAATCACATGAGAGACGGTGGATTCGGTGAGCTCACTGCAATTATTGTAGAAAGTTTTGAAAGTGTCCTTGTCCATAAAATGTCAGTGCTGTTTTTCCTCCTCCAGGTTACTTTGAAAATGGATATTTGGGTGCTGCCATACACTCTTGATTGTTCTGAGAGCTAGTGAGGAAAGAAAACAAAAATATCTACAGTAGGAGACGAGCAAGCAGTGGGAATGATGAGACAAGGTGAAGAGAGATGCAGTCAGTTTTGCAGCTTTCAGGTAAGTTGACACAGATTTTTTAAGTCTGCTCCCATAAAATGGGAACTTTGGGACTTACAGACCCTGGCAGGCCTTTTAGATAAAAAAGGAGACAAAAGTGTTGCCACTTTCTTCCTATTCCATCCTGGCAGCCCACAAGAACAAACGTTTCATGCCAGTCAGCAGCAATTCCTGTAATGCAATTAAAATGCAAATGTGTAAGTGAGCCCACTGGCTACTCAGACAATCCCATGGGGGTTTTAATTTTGGCTAATGCCAATGTGTGCAGTCGGAATTTGGTGCCATCGGTGTAATATCGAGTTCTACTTGTTAGAGTCAGTGTCCTAAGGCCATGCCCTAAATCCCTCTCCTGCATGAACGACTGCCTCTCATTTATTTTGGCTGAAGCTTGTCAGTGTGGTCTCAGTCCATGAGCAACTCGCCTTCCTCGGCTCTTCAGCGTTTGGTTCATTCAGGACATAAAATCTGAATAAATTTGGGCTTTTTTTTCCTGGATTAGTATAGCATAAATAGCTTAAATGTACTGGCTATTACATGTGAATGCTAGTTGATTGTACTGTGTTTTACTAGTGATTCACAGAGCTAATGGAGCGCATCCCAACTTGGCTTGACAGCATGTAAAAGTGATCATTAAACGTAAACTGCAGTTTTAGAGTGAGATTACTTGACAGCAGAGAATGGGTTTCATTTTGGTGAAGAAACTATCCCTAAGGAAGCTGATTAAGGAGGAAACTGTTAGACATGAGGGAGATGCTGTTGCTGGTTTTCCCCCGCTGTCTACCAGAGCAATCTTTGTGGTTGTGACCGCTGTAACACATTCGTATGCAAGGTATTTTGTGGGGCAACAGCTTTATTTCCTTCTGATTACCATTTCTCTTCAGTTCCTAGCCTTAAAAAAAAAAACCAAAAAAAACCCAACAAAATCAAAACTGATGAGACTCAAACTACAGAATATGGAAAAAGCTGAAAGTACAGTCTTTCTACCAATTTCCTGACATGTGAGATACTCTTGAGCCTTTATGTTTCAGACCAAGGCTGTGAGAACAGCATGTGGCACAACGTGAATCTATTCGTGTGTCAATTACGTTAGTGAAAATGGAAAATAGTGGTCCCGCAGCCCGGGAGTACCCTTGAAATGGTCAAGGGCTGTAAACGTACGAGATGCTGGGCTCAGCACAGCTGGTCTCAGTACGCACACCACCTCCCGAAAACTGCTCTGCCGAGCTCAGTAATTTTCTTCCCACTGCGAGGGGATGTTATAGCGAGTTGTTTATACTAAACTTTAATAGAGCTGAAAGCCGAAGTATAGACACCTTGTACCGGAGACAGCCTTAGGATGAAGGTGCACGGCGGGCCTTGTTCTCGGGATATCTGAATACGGACTTCTACATTCTGTGAAGAGCGTAACAAGGCTGAACCAGGAGAAATACCACATCTTTCCACCCAGAAAAAAACCCACACCAAAATACATAAGAAGCAGACAATTTAACTCACTGTCCTGACTTCAGGCCTACTGCTGTTCCTTTACAAAGCAGGCTGCATAAAAGGAAATTAAATTAACCCGCCATTAAGCAATTTTTCATTTAAAAAGGACACTGGTATCAACAGCCAGACGTGAAGCACAGCCACTGCTGCAAGCCTGCGCGCCTGTAATCTTATGATTGTGCTGCATGACCGTGTAACTGTCTGTGGCTGGAGGTCCTTCTTCCTGTCCTCTTGCTTAGCAAAGACTGCAGGCACAACACGCCAACCTTACGGAGCTTGTCGGCAATCTTGCCTTTATGCAAAAATCGCTATTTGTCTTTGGACTCTTCTGAAATTGGGTATGTTGGCTATGAAACTCTTGCTGGCCTTTCAGAAGCAAACCCTGTCTCAGCGACAAAGCAACTGTGCTTTTCCTGGTTTAGACGCTGAACTTGAGTCGCACAGTGAATGATGGTCAGGTGAATTAACACTTGGGCTACTAGAATGTACAGTGTTACGGAAGGAATGGTTTAGCAAGTGTGGCTAAAAGAAGCAATTCCAGCAGTTACTGGTTTAATAAGAAGCGGGAGATCAGGTAGATTCTGTTCCCCAAAAATTTCCAGCACAGGTTCAAACACCATTCTGAAGTTTGAATCAAGTCCGTGGGTGTTTCCTGTGTTTTAGGTGCTTAAATTCTGAAATCATAGATCCATCAAGGACCGTTTTGGAATCACCCTCACTGGAACCAAAATCTTCTCATCTTTCAAAGCTGAACCATCTTTGGCATCAGCTTGATTGGCTTTTTCCAAAGTTTTTTCTATCTGCTGTGCAAGCTGTAAAAAGAAAACGCACAGGACAGCGGTCAGTAGATAAAGCATAGTTACACTGCAGTTGGGTTTGAAAGGCGTGCTCAATCTTTTCATCTGTCTGCGTTCGGCGTCGAGGAAGGCTGCCCTCCACAACAGCCTCTGAAGTGCTTCATCTGATGCTGACAGTCGGTGTTTGTTGGTACAAGCAGTGCTGACATCTTGGCTAAACCGACAGTTGGCAAGTTCTCCTACGCATGTGCGTTCTCTCACACAGAGCAGGGGGTGGGGGGGTGGGGGGGTGCCTGCCTCAGAAATGCTGCTTCTCACAAGAAATAGTGAACCAGTCCACAAAGTTCCTATTCTCAAATTAAAACCCCAAAAATTTGAACTGAATCCAAGTGGCAAGTAGGAGTTTTGCTGAGTGTGACTCCTGCACTCACCCCTCGTGTCCTGAAGCAGCACATAAATGCGACTGGGGAATTGTATCCAGCCTCCTGGCTATGAAGAATTGGTTTTAAGCATATGATTTCTGATCAGAAAGTTCTTATGAGGACGTAGTTTACGGCAACGAGGAATTCTACAAATGAGAACTTTTTTCCCTCTCTAGTGGGGCATATTTGGTTGTGCTAGTCTAAACAAAGGTCATTGTGACAGGGGTACAGTCAGTTGGAGCGGTGTAAGGAGTTAGAGTGTTCTTCAGAACAAAACAACCCTGGATTACAATGTGTAGGGCGTGTTTATAAACTGCCAGCAACTTTTTCAATAGTGAAGATTCATGGTAAATTCCTCTTTGTGCTAACTTTAGGCCAAATTCTCTGTTTGTGTCAGGGAATGAAGTTTTCCTGCGAGCTTTGGCCCATCATGGATTGTAAGAAAGCTTATTGAAGTGTCTACATTTATATATATGCTTTAAACCGGAGATTTTATTAGACCAGTAAGCATTTGGAATACAGTACAAATGAATGATGTTCCCGAGGGTCTCGCCTGTTCCTCCTTTTTGAGGATATTATCTCAGCGGTACTTACTGCTGTTAGAAAATAAAAGATGGCTTTCATAAGTCATCAGAAATTCTGTTCTGAATAGAGAAACGGGGGACACCCCAGTGAATAAGTGAGGAGGTCTCTGTATAGTCAGTTTTCAGTGTAGGTAGTTCCGCTGCATGATTCTGTAGCAGAAGTGGAGGTAAATGAGACTTTCCAAACTTAGGCCCAGACCCAGACATTCCACTGTTTAGCAGAACTCAGATCTGGGGCTGTACGACCAGTGGTGACTTGTACTTCAGCTGAGACCTGCACTGTGTCTCTTGGGAGAACTGGGATTTTTGTTCCATCTGTAGCTGGGTGTAGCTTACAGCGTGTATCTTCCGAGTACCGACGTGGCTTTAAAATTGTCCTAACTCAATTAATTGTCCTAACAGTGAAACGGAACGATATGAAACAGAACAGGGAGATGCGACAGCTCAGTTAGACAGCGCTGTCTTTTTGGAGCACTTCATCCTTTGTATGACATTGCATGCTTTCCTTTCTTGCCTTTCTTTCCTTTCTGGCTGACACTTGGGTGTCTGTTCTGCTTTAGTCTGCAACACGTCTTTGAGGCATGGTGTTCTCTGGTAGATATTTAGGTGATCAAAGCCAGTACCTATCAAAGATGCTAATGAAAACACCTTAAAACACAGTGGAGTACAAAAGTACATTTCAGCAAGAGGAAAGCGTTACTCGGCTCACAACAACATGTTTCCACGTAGAATGCAACGCAAGACAGCTGGTATCTCTGCAGCACAAATTAATTCACTTTGTGACGTGGACTGAGCGAAGAGACATAAGAAGAATTGCGTTCCGCTATTGCGGTGAGCATCGAACAGCCTTTTCAGGTAGCTGGCATTTGTAATTCTCCTTAGAATATTAGATGTAGGGAATGTTCCTGTTGCTCAATTACGTTTAATATGGCAAATTAGTTCAGGCAAAATATAGCTGCCCCATTCAATTCTGAAGTTAACTTTTCATAGAGCACCAAGGTGCTGCTCGTAAATCCAGATTGCTCAATCTAATGCGTAATTAAGAGGGATAATGCTATGAGTAAATACGTGCCCAAATGTACACTGTAACGAAGGTATAGCTCATTAGTGCTTGCCTAACTTTGTTTATATTGTTAACAGCAAACACTTAAGATTAAGCAACATGGCAAACACCACAAAATCCTAAATATTTCCGAGTGAGGATTGAGAAAATATTACATATAAAGTCTATCCTGACTAATCTGGGTGGATAAAATGTGATCTGCAAGTGGAAATTGTATCTGCTTTTAATTATCGTTTTTTTCATCTCCTCCCTAATGTCTCTGTGCCCTGCCTCTCGGCGCGCCGGGCTGAGTTGCGTGGTTCAGGGCAGGAGGAAAGCGAAGGACACTTTATGGGAGGAGGGAATAGCGCGTGGTCTCCCGTCCGTGTTGCTGTATAGTTGCCGTTCGTTTATCAAACACGCAGAAATAAAAGAACTCCTAAGAGCTCTTCGTGGAGATCGTACAGCACTAGCTGGAGTTTAGTCTAGAGGAAGGGCTTCGCACGAAGCATAAGGAAATGTTATCCCATCAAAACGTGAGAGAATGTTATTAATCTGTATTCAAAAGACTAATGAAGTGGAGCACGGTATCCTGCCAGCTGTGGTTTAGAGTTGTCCCTTCTTTCATTTGAATTACGAAGCAGGAAAACCCATAATCAGTGCAGGGCATGTAAGTGAGGGAGAAGGAAGTAATTGAAAAGTGGGTTTTTTTCATTTCTCAGATCTGAAGGACCTGAGGGACCAACTCAGTTCTTGATTTAAACAAGAGCAGCCATCTGACATGCTGTAGCTCTCCAGAAAATACAAGTTAAAAAAAAAAAAAGTCTGGGCTGTGGGAATAGAAAGCACATGATCTTTTCCTTTAGTTTTGATCTTTAACGTGTAGGAATTGAAACGCAGGGAGATTTCTTCCATTCCTTACAGTAGACAAGCTACATGGGCACATCAGAGGGCACATCCTGCACCTATGAGGACATTCAGAACCAACAGTTTATACACACTTTGGTCACGGCACTCCACGGTGGTTACCATCTCCTCTGGCACTGAAACACTTCAGACGTGTTAGTGGTCCTGGACCTTAACTGTGCGCTTTGCAATCAAATAAAAATGGGTTTCAGGAACGGCAGCCCGTATGAAATGTGGATAGAGAAACTGTTTCCTACACAAAGAGTTGTCACGTCACTCCGGAGCACACCTATGTTATGCATTTTAAAGTGCACTGAAGAAATATTCCACCGGGAAAGGGCACATGTTACTGCAGTCCTGGGGCAATACCAGCGAGATAAAATGCATGTTGTTTGGTTTTTGTTCAGCTATTCTGGATTAACTATATCTTTACTCAGCAACACTGCATTATGCAAAGCGCCGATATCCCATGTAGTCTCTGTCAAAATACTCCTCAGCATATGCAGATGCTCAAAATAAAGTCCAGATGTACTAGCTAAGGTCAACTCAGCCTACGAAAATGTGCACCAAAAACATGCTTTAGGATTTTGGGAGACAGCTTGTTAGGTTTCCTGTTTTGTTACTCTTGAAGAATGTCTATTTTACCCCAGCCCGATGGCTCTTCTGACAGGCTGATACCTGCTGAGATGCATGTAAATGCCTGGTCAGTGCACACCAGTGGAGCTCACCAGGATTGCTCTGGACCACTGAAGTCAAAAAGCACTTTACAAACAGGGCCACTGAGGTCAGCAGCTTCACAGGGTCCTTCAGCTATGTGAAGTAGTTATGGTGCAAGGGGCCTACCACTTCAGAAATTACCAGTCCTTCTCTTGAAGTTCAATATCCACAATTAAAAGGGCAATATAATTTCGTGGCAAAATCTCAGGGCAGGTAGGGCGGGAAGGGGGAGGGCTGGAAAACCCGGAGGTCATCTTGGACATGTACTTACTTAATGGTCCACATCAAGGGAGTTGATAAAGCTCATAAACAGCCTTTCCCACTGTACCACCCTTTCACAGGTCACCGCAGTAGCTGCGTCCGTATGAAGATGTATACGCGTGAGTTCTTCAAGCTTCCTTAGAAAAGCCTTGAGACAAAGATGCCAGAACTAGTATTGGTATGGGAAGCAAGTACCTTGGTGTGTCTCATTCAAAAATAAATCACAGATGAGCGTTCCCTGTTCCTAATAAATAGAGCATCATGTTAATGCTTAGAACGATCAGAATTTATTTCACTTTATTATTACAACGGAGCACCAAATTAAGAATTTGGACAAAATCTTTATTTTTCCCTTGTAATCCATGACATTCATTACAGCTCAAATGGCTGAAATGTATGAGAGAAGACATTTATTTTATAAGCACTTCAAAAGAGAATGCGTTTCACTGAAATGCTGAAACACAACGTAGGAGCTGGTTAGATGAGCTTGCCGCTTTTCCTGGGCATGAAACCGAACAACTCAAGGAATCCGGGGAGGTGTAATGCTACTGACATTATCCATAGCAATGTTGTAACGCGGAAATTAAAACTATACACGCTGCTTGTTTTCAAGCTTGGTATCACCCCTTTGTCTAGAGTATAATTAGCAAAAGGAACCACAACCAACCCCTGAAACCCAACACTCATCTAGAGTATAATTAGCAAAAGGAACCACAACCAACCCCTGAAACCCAACACCCACTCCTATATCTACATAAACTTGAAGGTGTTTATATTGAGCAAATCATTTCCCCCTGATTAATAACTAGGGTAATCAATTGTTTTTCATTTCAGTATTTTATAATTCCACTCAAATCTGGGTTTCTGAGATAAAGTATTTAGATCAAGAAGTAAACTTGTGTTTCTAATGGATTGCTTGTGGAACAGAGCATGCAGCGAAATGAAAAATGGAGGGGAATTTTTAAAAATTGCAAACTGACCTTTGAAATGTCAGAATTTGGATGTTTCCTGTAATCAACTTTCTGTGATAAATGAGAGCAGTAAATGTAAAGATCCGTGGTTCAAAAGTGTGTGTAATCGAAATCCAATGAGAGATCGATGGCCTTTTGATGACTTTTTCTGAAAAGGTCAGAAGACAACATTTATGGGAAACTTTTCTTGTGCTCGGAGGATGATTATAAATGGGTTTATTGCATTTTGGCGTTGTAGCTGTGGAGGAAAACGATGCCTACATGTGAGAGTTCTACACATGTATATGCGTATGTATGTAATTTTCACCCTCGTAGGTGTGTAGATTCTACACAAAAATAGATTCAGGTATATGTATTAATTGGGAATTTAAGTTTAAATTGTTAATAATGTTCATAAATCAGTGAAGCGTTGCTTCAAAGATGGGAAATGTTATCTAGTTATTTTTAAGCTCTTTAGGAAGACAGTAGGAGGATCTAACATGAACTCAGTAGGAAATTCTTTTAATTCTGCCAACAGTGACGACCTATTGGAAATGAAATGGTCAGCAAAAACTCCCATCACGTCAGAATCCACACGACACTTCGAGGGAAGCAAGAGTCTCGCGTGCAAAGGTACATTTTTAGGAGTAGGTCCACTGAGGCATTTTGGCTTGAGTAACTGTGAGGACCTGCACTACTTGATTTTTTTAATCTCCTTTAAAATGCATTCTTAAATAATGTTATTAAATAATAATATTATTAAATAATATAGTATAAATATTCTTTCCATCTTTCTCTGGGAAAGAATGGATTATCAGCTGTCTTCCACTTCATTACCAAAGCTTCATTTCCTTGTAGCCCCAACAAATTTGCTCACAGGGTTTTGATTATTATGTCATTCTTATCATGAATGACTGGGAAATCAGGTAGACAACATTAGCTTTGGCTGGACTGTTTTACAGTGTGTAAGAATTAAAATCAGGTATACTAATTACAGGAAATATTAAATATAAGTTGAAATATTTATTGAAATATATACAGAAATTAACTAATTTGTGGCGTATTTCGCTGTCCAAGGTGTACGTTATAGTTTGTAATTACATGCTTACACTGTCATATGTTCAGAGTGTCTTCCCCAGATTCCCAACTGCCAGTGAGAGCTTTTGACTTGCCTTGGGTAAGTTATTTCAGAAAGAAATGGGAAGAGAGGGGGATTCTGCAGGCGTATGGACGCTTTATTAGTAAATCTTGTTCTGTTGTGTAGTATCGGCTATGAAGGGATGATTTGGAAGGTGTTACATCGCAAACGGCACCCCAGTACACGGGTGTGTTTATTGACAGCTCAGCTCGTAGCAGACACCAGAGCATCCGCACAGAAATACTCCCCAGTCTTTTCTCGCTCACCGAGGAAGCTCAGTGAGAATTTGCACTCTTGGACAACTGATGGGTGAACCCCACAGGGCATAAATCCACAGGCACACGCTTTCAGTAGCTTCACTGTTCACCCAACGGTTTGCTTCCTTCCTGGAAATTCAGACGGAGCGGGATTTCAGCTCAGTTGTTCTCTCCTTTTGCATCGTTCACCGCTAACAAACTAGCATGGGTGATAACGTAACTCCTTTGATCACAGTAAGCAGGTTTGATGGCCCCAGTGACAATAACTTGCTCACACACTCCTTGCTCTACGGGTTCGGTGCTTGTAAGAGTACAACTGGGGTGAGGGGAAACAGAAGGGATCCAACAGTGTAAAATATCCGCTATGACTGGACACAGAAGTAAGTTTGTGGAAAGGTAGTTTCACCGTGACCCCCTTAAGGGTTGAACTTAGTTTAAATGAAATTAAGAGACTGCTTCCCTCTGAGAAAATAACTATGTGTTAGGCGACATATTTCATTAATACTCAAGCTCATAGTCCCAAACCGCAGTGACCAGAAGCACAGGCGCTCTGAACTTTCAGCGGCCGGTTCTGTTAATACTTCTTTACGGCATGCAGCACCAACTGTTCCTGGAACTCTCCTAAACTTAAACGTGTCAGTTACTATTTCATACCGCTATCCTGCGATCCGAAGCTCGTGCTGCAAGTTGTGACGCATTGTGTTTCTGTTTGCGTTACCGGATGGTTTGATATTGCGGACAGACGGGAGTTGGAGCCGGATTTTTCCGACACGGCTGACTGCTGCGTTTTGTATTAAATACACTCAGTAGAAACAGGCCAGGGATATCCTATCTCATGATGATTATAACTTCTGATTAAAAGATGGGTTATGTTAAGACAGCTTTGTCGCAATCCTCCTTCGGAAGACAACGTAAATAACCTGACATCCAGGCAGCACACGCAGCACGCCAAGCTGTTGTCTTTCATAGCAGTGGAAGGAATTGCTTCCTTTCTTGATAGTTTTGCTCTTCACTATGAAAAGAGCTTTCAATAAATGACTCCTCCAGCAATAGCATGGATGAGAGTAGTAAATTAGAAGCGTAAAAGTCAGTGAACAGGTTAAGAATGCGACCATTTATTCACTTATTTTTATACTTGGGGTAAATTTCCAGCACTGTGTACACAGGCCTTTATTATACAAAGGGGATTTGCATTTGAATTCACTGCACATAGCAAACCTTTGTAAACCTTTGCCAAAACGAACAAATGTCACAGCCTTCCGTGCTTTAATCTGCTGTTCAACCAAAAAGGTGCAAATGTGTATTAAGACCTTAAATCTGTCACAAGGTTACACACTTCTGCGTTAACACAGGAGTTAACGCTGGCAATTATACGTGAGATGGCACGTTGTTTGGGCATTAAATCCTTGGATTAACTCGTCAGGAAAGGAGTAAATATTCAGAAGAATCATGATTTTCTTCATGTGAGCTAATGCTTTGCCCGCAGTTCTGCACTTGTCCTCACAAATCTGTTTGTTTCTGAGTACCGAGGAGTCAATCTGACACTTGGAGACGCAGCTACTGAATTCTGCTTTCGGAATTCAGTTCGCACGTGTATATTACATTTGCAGATAGGGAGGTCAGGCCTTGAATTAGCTTTAAAATACCTGTTATGGTAGAACATTTGTCCTTCCAAAATGAACCGAATTGTCCAGTTGTCCGTGGAACAGACCAGTTGAAAGACTTTTTTTTGGCTCGTACTTCTTACTGATAAAATCAGTGTGATGTTTACCTGAGGGGATGCTCCACTGGGGATATATTTTGAAAGGAAGTGGAACCAAAGAATTTGAAGACTATTTATAAAGTGCTAATGCTATGAAACAGATTTGAAAGACCTCAGGAAGTCACTTCCATTGATACAGGAGAAAACCTGCTCTCATTTATATAAGTTTTAACGTTTCTCTCTTGTTCTCTTGTCTTCTCTTCAGCCTCAATGAACTCAGAAAGTTTAGCTTTTCATGATGCCCCACGCAGAAACTTCTGTGTGTGCTAGAAAAAGCACCAGGGGCTTCCTTAGCTGTGTGAGACTGTCCTGGATTTTATGAATACGGCAATTCTGGCTCAGTAAGATTGCTGTTGGGCTATCAGAAGCTGCCAATGAGGAGTTGCAATGATATGCAAAATTCTTTTAAAGTTGTTTATTTTTTAAGAAAGCGTCCGTGCCTTGAGTTAGGATTTCTCTCACAGATTTATAGGCTCTGGACTTAGTGTTGGAAAGTGTGTGTTTGTGAAAATTCATCTAAAGAAACAAACCCCACCCAGTTGTCTGTGACGGCGAGCACAGCTGAAGTGTCCTCAAATGCCACTGTTTTGTCCTCTTGGCATCCATCTGTCTTTTCACTGTGTTCGGCCAGAGATGATTATGATGGCGGTGTAAGAGTGATGGTTTTGGGAGGAGGGGAAAGATCTGCGAACCAGTATAATCCTAACATTCCTGCAGCTTTTCCTGCTAAAGAAGGTCCGGTAGAGGAAAAAAAGCTGTGTAATTGGTAAAGGAAACTTTCTAGTATCGTTATATTTTCAGTTGTGGGAAAGATGTGTGGCATTTAGAAATGCCGCTTTCAAAAGAGAAAGGTAGTGTCAGGGGTTTGGTTTTCTCCCTTTTCAGTGTTTTTCAGATACTTTCATAAAAAGAGTTTGTCACGATCCCTTTCCTTTCATGAACAGAAGTCAAACTGCTGATGCTAACCACTTTCAGCTCTGTAGAAATAAACAATTCACGTTCGTACAACACAGAGCTCGATGTGGCGATTGTAGACGTCTATAGGTATGCGGTGGCTTGCTGTTTGAAAGGATATTGGAAAAAATGAATTCAGGAGATGCACTGAATCCTCTCGGGACCGTTTCACAAGTTTGACCCACAGAAAAATTCCTCAGAAGAAAATACTTCCTGGCTGTTTTATGCTTTCACGCCTATAAGCACCATACTCAGCCCAGCTTAGATGGGAAACGTCCGGCCGGTGTAGGACAAACTTTCCATTAGCACAGAACAGTTGAAGAAGCTCTTCGACAAGGTCTCGCGGGTAGGTTAGCGCACCGAGGGGGCGTGACGGATGGGAAGGGAAATGCCGAACACACCTGTGCCACAGAAAGCTGTTGCTACTTCACAGCCGTCTATTTTCAGCTGAAGTTAGCGTATACGTACGAGTTTTTGCATGAGTGTCGGTCTGGGGGGGGTGAAAGGCGGCTTGGATTTTATCCAGGTGAAAGGCAAAAGGAACTTATCCGAAAACTGTTAAAAGCAAGAGGCTTGCGCTTGGCGAAGGGAAGGCGGCAACTCAGCACTGACAGAGCCGATAGGAAAGAGCACGTGCCCCTAGAATCAGGATTTAGCATGGTACCGCGAACTCCAGCTGGTCTTCAGTGTTTTAATCTCTATCCCTGAGCTACTGTTGCCCAAAAAGGCAGTAAAAGTGACCTTCCCCAGCTTTTCATTCTCGTTATTGAAGGTGAAATATGGCAACCAACCTGTTACAAATCATACCGTCAAGGCCAGTATAACTATTTCATGTGACGCTTTCGCTGGAATCTGAGTCAGTAAATACAACTACAGAGAACGAGGAAACACGAACGACGTTAGGAGATGCCACGTAGTTTTAGAAAGGGAACAAGTAGGACTCTCAGCGTTTTTGTCTTCTCTTTGAAGGGGGGTAAGCGATGCCTACGTAGAGTCGCGTGTTGCTGAGACCGGAGGTGATGATGCACGTTAGGCTGCTGACGGGCGACGAGTGGAAATCCCAAGGATTAAGGCTGGAAGGACTGTGGACGGTAACTAGTGGATGGTGGTAAAATGCTGCAAATTACTGTATGTGAGGTTTACAGTGGTTTTCTTCAAGTACTCGAAGTTCAGACCTGGCGGTTGAGTGCGTGAAGCAGCTGTTTGACTGCTCCTGTGACCTGAGGCCAGCACGGTGATGAACAGTCTGACATCAAACGAGCAGCAGTGGATTCAAACAGGGTTCATGGCAGTTATATACACACTAACATATGTGGGATGAGCAATTTGCTGAAGATTCAGAGCTGGAGCTCTGACACTAACATATCAATCACGTGGGATTTGTATTGAGAGGGATTTGCTTTCTGCCTACAGATAAAAATCTCCCGTGAATGACCTGGGCGATCTGCATGGCCTACATGTGAGTCACAGGCTTTCCTTCTCTGCTCTGTCATGAAAGTGTATTTAAAAAGTATTTGTGTATATGTCATAGAAAACGTGATGGCTATATGGTTTCTGTGTGCCTGTGTACGTAAGAGTGTTTAAATCTCAGCTTGTGTACATGGGTAACTCCCCAGAAGATAATGAGATTTTCTTTGTTACATCTCCTGTTATCGAAATGTTCCATCTTTAAGACATACGGTATCAAAGCCCCGGTGACTCTTCCAGGACTCTGACGTATTCAGATGATGTAATGCAGCACGCTTGGTGGACGCGAAATCACAATGTAAAGGAGACTTCAGCTGCTCAGTCTCCCTGTATCCATGTGAAAGTGTGGGATCAATATGCTGAAAACTTGTTAGGATGAAATGTAACTTTTTCTTTTGTCCAGGGCTATTTCTGCTTAGAACTGATAACATCATTTTCCCATTCTAACTCTTTAAATCATTGATTTTGTATTTTATCTTGTTATTTTATATTTTATCTGTGTAGGCATTAGAGTATTTGAAGCACCAGGCCTTCGCTTCCTCTATTTGACTGTGGAAAACAAGCTATCACATTACTAGATTTGCTGTAAAGAACACTCACCCTCATATTGGGGCAAAGATAATTAAAAAAATATTCTAAAGTGTAAAAGATACGGTAGATTTCATTGACATAAGCCCTAGTCATTGGCATTGTTTTATTATGGCCATTAAAAAGCGCTGTAAAGGATAAGGTCTGATTCAAAGGTAACTGTACAAAAAACCAATGCCCTGTGAAGGAAAGATGCCACACGAATAGGAAGAAGAGAATATTCCATTATTTGATACACAGACCTGGAGAACACACAGCATATAGGCAGAGCTTTCTGAGAGCTGTGGCAACTTGAAACCGCGCCATGGAGAAATGGGGATGAGTGAGAAAATCTATAAACAGACCCGAGATACGGGGTTGAAAAGTGTGTTTGCCTTCTGCTCCTCCACCTAGTTCAGCGTGATGGATTAAGTCAGCCAAGTGCAGGGAAGACTGTGTGGCTTCTTCAATATGAAGATTTCTGTACCTCTTCTTGATCTTTCTCTTAGCACATCTTTTTCTCCTTGTCCCAATTCGCCTGGGTCCTCACCCGCACGGTTGATGAATATGTCGCTTTCTTCGAGCTCTCCAACGTTCCTACCATCATCAGAGGTCTTCGAACCTCCCTTCTAGGCATTGCCAAAGGACTCAGGCACTCCAAAGGCCTTTTCGTGTCTTTGTGTGAAGATTATCTCCCTTTTGTTGTTGTTCTACTCTGGTCTGTTCCTGTGATTCACACAGAGCCTTCATCTGCTCCTGTGCCCAAGAGGTGACGGATGATTTTTCTGCAGCCCTCACTTCCACCCCCACCCCCCCCCCCATCTCTCTTTAAGGCCCTAAGGATGTTTTTGCTTCATTCTCTTCTCATGCGCTGTGATCATTACCTTGCCTTCATCCCATTAATTCCTACCGACATCATCACTGAACATTGTAGTACGAAAGTGAAACGCTGGAAAACATTGTGGGCCCGGTCGCGAACGCGCTCAGTTCAGCGTAAGCTTTCCATTTGATTTTCAGTGGATTTAGAATTACAGGTGATGGTTTCCCTTCGAAAAAACTTTTGGACTGAAAAATGTAGCTAGGCTTCCTGAAAAAGTTGTTACGTTATTCTCTGGGTCCGTTGTTCCAGTGCATCCCTGGAGGCTGGATAACTAAAGGAGCTTTGGCTTAGCGGTCTGAAACTAATGGCATTAAATCAATTGCTACGAGAATGTACTTAGGCTGAGCATGAATGAGACGGGAGGCTGGGTGACACAATGATGGAGCACTGGCCTGGGATTCGGGAGGTCTGGGCTGCGTTCCTGGCTCAGCCAGTAGCCTGCTGGGCGACCTCAGGAAAGTCACTTGACTTCCTTTCGCCGCCGTGTGGAACTCTTGGGATGTCGAGCGTTACATCACCCCCAGATATGCCGTAACCACACAGGTGAAATCTGTTAAATGCCAGGCAGGATCAAAGTGGGGAGTGCCTGTGGTCAAAGAACGTTTGTGGAAACTCCTGTCAAATCTGTATTTCCCTACCAATCTCATACAAAAAGCGGAGGGATTACAAAGGTGCCCAGAGGTTTTGTGTGTCTTACAAATAGCCCTTTATGCTGAAAAGAGTGGTTTCATAATGATACATTGTACCATGTACGATAAAACTTGAGGTGTCAAGTGGGATGCTGCGGGAGTTTCTCCCGGGTATTGTAGCAGTCAGCCTGTTGGTTAAGGCACGAAGTAAGACGCAGCAGGAAGGAATATGGAGAGTATCCGTGAGGATGGAGGGCGCTGGTCTGTTCTTTTAGATAGCAATTTCATTGATAGGTGTTCCTCTGAGAAAGCTAACCTACTGCATACCGTACTTTTTTTCTGGGTCAGGGTTCAACTGTCAGATTGCCAGTAGCAAAAAGGCAGGATCTGGGGCTATGGCAGGGGAAGAAATTGTCCGAGAGAACCAAGCAAGGTTCGATTTCTTTGAAATTGGCAGGACTTGGTGTCTCTTTGCTGGGAAGGTGAGAATGAGGTGAATCTAATGGAGCCGTTAAAGGTTAGCTGTGAGAAAGCGTGGAGGATTTATGAAGTCCCAGGTCCTAGGAGAGGCCAAACACAATCCTTATCTTTATAAAGGGAAAAAAGGAGGATCAGAGAAATTAAAGACCAGTCAGCCTTCCCAGAAAAATGACTTGGTAGTCATTTGTAAAGGAAAACAATCATTTGTAAGGAAAAAAACCAAACCAAAAAACCAAACAAAACAACCCAGGGAAGTGTGAAACAATAAAGGTCTGTCAAAACCAACTTACCTGAGTCTCAAACTAAGTGTTTTCTATGGAAGAACAGCGCGGCTAGAGTGGAAGTCGCCAGCGGTGTGTACTTTGACCTTTGTAAGCACAACGTGGCAGCTTCAAAAGTGAACTGGGAAAAGCGCGTCTGTAATTAAGCTGCCCCGAGATGGGCACAAGACTGCCTGGAAACCTTACTAAGATTTATTATTATCTTATTATTCGGATTCAGAATAAGCTGGGTGTCAGATCCGCAGGGGAAGACGTGGAGTCTTCAACGCTGCCAGGCTGTTGTGCAACACGGGCACCCACTGGGTGCACAAGAAGAAAGGTGTCCTGCAGGATAAGTGTAGGCCATCCGGTGAATGCCTGTGTCCGCCCTCAACACACTGCGTCACGGAGGATGAGGCTGGAGAACGGCCAGCGAAAAGCAACGAGAATGACTGTGCTGGTGAACTGGTGTTATTTCATCTAAGGAGGAAAGACAACAAAGGGGCTACGTGATAATTGCCTGCAGGTTCGGAAGGGGCTGGCGCAAAGATAGGGAAGGATTCTTCGCCACGTGCAAGTGAATGAGACGTGAAGTAATGAGCTGAACGCGAAGCAACCGACTTAGGTGAGCCACTAAGAAGCCGTTTCTGACCGTACGGATAGTCCAGTGCGAGAACAGATTCTGTGCTCTCCCCTGACAGACTGCACAACTGGAAATGTTTCAGGGGGGGTTAGAGTAATGTCTGAGTGACCGCTGTGTAGTTGGCCCAGCCCTCAAGCAGCCATACTGTCCACAGTCCAACTTCCCTTTGGGGAGGGCAGGCGAGATGCCGGAACAGCCACCTGGGACGTAGCATTTTGGGCTCTCGTTCCAGTCATTCTCATTGTTTTTTCTGGTGCACGTTCCGCCTTCTACTTCTGTTGCTACCTCCGTCTAATTTACACGCCGCTAGTCTGTGATAGTTTCGTTAGAAGGGGAATATAAATAAAAGTGGTGAGGAAAAGATATTAGTGTTTGTGAAGTACTTTATGAGCCTCAGCTGAAAGGCAGTATATAAGCACAAACGTTATTATGGGAAATCAATGAATAAAGTAATAAACCAAACTGAATAAAAAATGAAACCACCCCCCCAAAAAGTGCTATACTCTGCACATAAACCCCATAATATATATATTACCCTTAAATAATAACAGCCCGGTTTTGGGAGTCGGTTGGGGTTTTTTTTAAAACTAATTAAGTCTTTTTCATTTACTGAAGTTCGACGATTAATCACAGACCTATGTAATCAAAAGCAAAGTTTATTTCTTATTAGCTACTCGCACTGCAATCCCGGCGTCTGAGCTGATTATGTACCATATATAACCCCAGACCTCCTGTGTCATCATTTAAAGTGCTGCCAACAGCACCTAGGTAGCTCAAAACGAGCCCCGCCTGCAGCGCACAAGACACTAATAGCATCCCGGAGTATGTCACATCAGGAGAACGTCTAATCTGTTCCTGAAGTTAATCTGACTTACTCATTAGTGAGATGAAGAAAGCTGATCCGTGTGAACTGTGTCCTTTTACACCAAATAAGGAACAATCTTATCCTCGAGATTTTGGGGTTTTCCTAGAAGAAAACCCCACGTTTTGAAGATCATGTTTTTAGAGCAGCTGCAGCCAATCGATCACACTTGTATCCTACGGCATTATTTTTGTTGGGTTTACTCAATCAGTTAGTTTTAAGATGACCGATCCCACTTCATAGTAAATAAATATGAATTTCCCATTTCTGAACTGGAAGTTGTTTCTCTGGTACACGTCCAGCACTCCTTGGGTAATTAAAGAAGCAATGAAGATGCAGAAGAGTTAACTGAAGAAGTTTTTAGTTGGAAAATGAACAAATATTTCAGGCAAGAAGGAAAGAAGGAGAAAGTAAAGGATCATAGCTTAAAATGAGCAAATTCGTGAATCAGAAAGAACGTAGACCAACCATCGGCACGTGTGTGTTCATTGATGTTTACAGGATATAAAAACCATGTAATAACACAAATAAAAATCCTGTGAACAGCCTGTTCTTCACCTTTCATAACGGGATGACTCAAATTTGCACTCTGTCTACCACGAATCCCAGCTGTAACTGCAGACAGTTCCAGAGGCAGCAGCAACTTAAGGACATCAGGAGGGGGTCACAGAGGTAGTTTATGAAGTGAATTAATGAGTTGATAATGTATTCTACGTTTACCAGTCTGTTCATCTAAGGCTCTTGGAGAAATTGGTAAACATTGCTGCAATGGAAGAAAAAGTTACTGCGTAAAACTCCGAGGAGTACCTAATCCTACGGCTGTGGTGTAGTTACTAGGCATCTAATGACCAAGTCACCGTAGAAAAGAAGACTTCCACGCCTGAATGTTAATGAATTTAAAAGCATTTAGATGCTTTCAGTGCTTCCCATTTGCTGTACCGTATCTTTACTGAAGATACTAGCACGGAGAGCGTGGTTCTGCGCTCTCTCCCGGCTGGGAGCTGTTTGGCACCAACAAAGCTTAAATCTGCGCCGTGCTGAATGTCTTCATAAGAGAAGCAGTAGGACAGGGACCCATCAGCATGTTGCAGGATTTACATGGTCCCAATCAGGCCCAGAAATAGGACGTCCAGAAAGTGATGTAATTGTGACGGAGGATCAAGACTATAACCTACACTTTTACCACCGAACGGTGTTCCTGCAGTCACAGATTAATAAAGTCCAGGCGAGGGCTTGGAGAAGAACAAGAAACCCGCTAGCGCTGAAGGGCAAGTGAAGAAACCAAATGGAAAACGTGGGCTACCTGGGCTTTTTTTCATGCAGAGAAACAACATTACTTGCAATACTTGACCACGTAAAGAGCCAAAAACATTGAAATAAAAGTGAATGTCGAGAAATAACACTGTTTACAACAGTGTTACGGAAGGAGGTGAAAAAAGGAGAAAGCCAGAATTATTTACTTTGGTTATTAACCTTCATTCTGCTATAAATAAATAAACATAACAGAAATGGCATTATCTCGGTGGAGAGGGCACTAGACAAAGCATCTTACTTTCTTTTATTTTCCTGGTTTTAGACAATGCCTAGAGGGCCTGGAGCATCGTCAGAACGTCAAGAAGCATCAACTGGAGGAAAGAAAGAACCGTCTCCTGGTGGAAGCAGGACGCTTCAAGGGGCTGTTTCTTGAGCCGGGGCAGACCCATGCACTGGATCACCACCGCCTGTCGGTCAACATCTCCTCAAAGTGTCGTACTCTGCCAGTGAGTGAGGAGAATGAACTGTGGGAGCAGCTGGGTTCTCAGCTGATGGGAGCAGGCAGAGGGTCCGTGCTGTCTGAGGAAGCTTCCCAAACACCTGGGTTACTTCCAGTGAAATACAGGAAGACTGCTTGGCAGTATTTGGTGCTGGGCACTGATGTAGAGTACAGCTTCTCAGAACTGAGGGGTTTATGGTTTCACAGAGTTCACTGGGATTCAATTTGGCTGGTTCAACAGATCCTGGCTCGGGACTTTACTGTGTTACATCATGTTTGTGCCAGTTCTTGCTCTTTGGCATTAGCTGTAGTTTCTGCCCTCTATCCGGTAAAGGAAATTGTGAAGGTCTAAATGGTAATGAATCAGCGTAATTGCCTGGAAGCTTGAAAATTGCTGACCACTGCCTCCGACAGGATAGTCTCTTCCAGGCTGTGACTGGTCGTCAGACTTCTTCGTGTTTACGCAGAAGACCAGACTCAGGCTGTCATCTGTCCTGCGGGTTAGAGTGGAGACGAGCCATGGAAAAAAACGTGAGGCAAGGGCTTCTGGACTCCAGCATTTCCTGGGTGCTCTGGCTGTGAGTCAGAACACTTCATCCTGGTTCTGACACAGGCGTTGGTGAATTTCTTTACGATCTCCTGTGATAATCTATAAATGAGCATAAAAACCACCCGATCTGGCTCTGTTTTCACACTCAGGTGAAAAGATCGGAATGAAATGTCTTAGCC
The DNA here is from genome assembly GCA_027574665.1 of Rhynochetos jubatus. Taxonomy (NCBI): domain Eukaryota; kingdom Metazoa; phylum Chordata; class Aves; order Eurypygiformes; family Rhynochetidae; genus Rhynochetos; species Rhynochetos jubatus. The sequence continues at coordinate 3,291,875 of CM050654.1, read as the reverse complement.
AAGACCCCTTCTGAACTTGGTGTACGCAGAGAACACAACCAAAATTGGTTGAATACGACAGTGTTAATCTATTCTGCTGACGTTAGGATCTAATCCGAGACCCTCAATTATCCCTCAATCAGTATCAGTGAGAAATGCAGAAACAGGCTGTCCTTTCTTGAACTAAGATGCTGTATAGCTGCGTGTTCCTTTTGACTCAGAAAACCCAGGAGGCTGTGCTTAATCTCTCTAAGTCAACTGCACCACCGTCGCTCTGAGGAAAGACAGTTCTACAGTTAAATCGGGGAGGTTTTTATGAAGTATCAAACTTCATTTTTGCCTTTTGCTTGCTTTACTTCCCACTAGAGTAAAATAAGGCGTTCCTCTCTGACAATATTTGGATCAGACTTACGGTGAATCACAGTACCACGGCATAGGGGGTTTTTAATTCAGTTCCTTTGTAATGTTCAGCTCCAGCTATCCTCAGTTCCTCTAGGACACACAAGTCCTCTCTCAGGACGTTTCCAGCACTCGGATGCGATGCTCTGGCCGTTCTCCCGTTGCACCGCATCCTAACGCAGTTTTCCCAGTAAGACTGAAAGGGGTGCGGAGAGCGGATTAGCCAGGCTGTCTCATGCTGCAAGGCAGAACTGGAAAATATCATCCGTGGGCCGGAGGGAACAAACAGGCTTCACCTTGTCGTTCGTTCTTCAGGCTCCTTCCCCACCAGCGCAACTGGAGAGCAGTGTGGCAGTGACTAGCGCACGTCTGAAAGATGATCATATACCTGGATTTTTCCTTTTGAGATCCACCGCAAGGAACTAAACCCCCCGCTCCCTTCCACTCAGCGCCTTAACCGGTAGGTGGCGCTAGCAATCGCTCCATTCACCATAGTCCCATACGGCCTGACACCTGAAAAAAGCGCTGTTTTATGACAGCAGCAAGAATTACTTCTCTTGGTGAATCTATATTCTGTCAAAGAATTTACGTTAGGCCTCGCTGAAGTGCTGTCATTTTCATTTAAGCTAAAGGGCCTCTGCAGCGCTCGGCTCCACAAAGGGTCTCACCTCGTCAACAACGATTTCACACAGGCGTGAGATCGGCAGAGAAGCTGCTGAAACAAAAGATACTTGTTAAATACAGCAAGGGGCACCTACAGAAGGTTGCTGCTAGATGCTTCAAACCCAGGGCTTCAGGGTGCACAGCAGAAGTGCAAACCCTCATCAGGCGTGACGGCTGCCCGTGCCGTTGCAGGGCGGGAGTTTGGCAGTGGTGCTCGGCAGCTCCCGTGCTGTTCTCCGGTACAGCTGGAGCACAGTCGAGGGAGACGTATCAAAGTGATAGGGCAGGAGCCTGATGACCATAAAGCTTCCTGTCAATAGACGGCATGTTTGGGAAGGGAGTTAAGAAGCCTGAAATCTCTCCCGTAAATCAGTAAGCTCAGAACCGGCTGAGACAGGACCTTTCTGTGATGCCCTACGCAGGTGCTCAGCCAGCTCCTAATGTTAAATTCTCCTCAATTTTTAAGGTCCTAAACCAAGCAAAGGAACCAAAACCCGCAGCCGCCCTCTCACCCGAAATCACAGAGCCACATCGTTGTGCAGGCGGAAGAAGGCGGAAACCCGCAGGTCCGGTTCTGAGGGCTGAGCACCCAGCAAAGCCAGGCGGCAGGGAGTAGGGGACGGAGGGCCGAGGAGATGATGAACCAAGGTGTATTCTTCTTCAGGTGGTATTTTTAAGAAGTAGGGGTTTAGTTCTAGTCTACGTTCTCTAACCTGGCGTTGCATTATTCTGGTGTACAGTGAAACAGTGTCTGGGCGTATGAATTTCACAAACGTAGTGAGGGAACCGGGTCTTTGGAGACCACCTGACCGTAGCAGAAAAGGCAGGAAAAAATGGTACTGCCATTTGACAGGTGAAGTTTCAGAACTTGGACAGACTGAGAGTTGGGTGGGAAACAAGTTTCCCTAGACCTCAATTGTAGTAGCTAAATCTAAATTATCCATTTTCCTTTTCCTCCTGTGAGATAACCAGAGCTTTATTCTCCAACTAATCAGAGAATTTTCAACAACTCTCTCTTCGTGAAAACCTGCAAATGTGCTATCTGCAGTTTGCTGGCTTGATTTTTCCAACTGCGTAGCATTCAGCACTTCCCTGGCGTTTCTGGGGTTACCAGCTCCCCGGCACTACGTCCGGCTTCTTATTTGAGTTTCTGAAGGGTGAGGTTAGGGTCCTAGTTTTAGACACAAATTTTCACTTTGAAAATTGTGGTCAGCAACTGCATAGACTTTGAAAAGAATTCTTATGCTACCAAAGGAGTTCTCCTCCTGAGTTTTAACTCTGGCAAGTTTTTAATTTCCCTCTCCTCCACCCCAGGGAAAGGATTCAGTAAATACATAAGGCCCGTTATATATGAAGATAGAAAACTGTCAGATCAGACGCATGGTATGTATAATTAACGGCATAGAACAAAGCGTTAATCCCTACCCCGAAAATCCTAAATCAGTCTTTTTTGACGTCGCCTCCTGCTCTCACCCTTCCAGCTCCTGTAGGACTGTGCAACGTGGCTGAGATGAAATCAGACCCTTCAGGGCACGAAAGCAGTGCCACTGTCTCGGTTTTCACCTGAACACAAACATTTTGGAGGTGGCATTGCTTCCTTTCTTACATGACCCAATGGCATGGAAAGGGTAGCCCTAGGGCTAGGTAAAACGGGCTAACGGTTGTTGAACGGTGTTGGGGGTTGTTCATTTGCTGGTTAGCGTGTCTGTTGGGCAGCAGATGTACGCAGTAGGGTATGTGAGCCAAAGGGGGTATTTGCTGGTGCTGGACGCAGGGACAGTGAAGAAGTCGGGGAAAGTCCACTCTGCTCTTGAAATCCCAGTGCGCGCACAATCCGTTCCGAATCCAAGCAGGTTTTGCTAGCCCGCTGCATTTAATCTTTATGTCTACCCTGGCATTAAAGCACTGATTTGTTCTTTTCTCTGTACTGAAAGTTACACTGTTCTCATGGAAACGGCTATCGCTTCTGGAGAGGACTACAGCTAATCTTCTAAACCTTTCTAAGTGGCCATTAATGACATTCTATGACTTTAATGTAAAAGAAATAGAGAAATGCTACAGTTTGGCACAGGAAACGAACTGAAGCTTACAATTCGTTCCCAAAAGTTGGCTCAGGGAATTTAACTTTGCTGCGATGTCTGTTTTAGCAGCTCATTTTGAGAGAGAAGCACAGCACACGACGACTAATAACTATTTTGGTCTGGAATGCTTGAAAAAAACATCTGCTTTCACGGCCTTTGCTTAGAGCCGATGTACCGAGAGCCCGGATTTGTGTGGCTGCGGAGCCATGTTTTACCTCTCTTTCCCGAGCCAAGTGTGCAATAGAGTTTTATTTCTGCCAGAATGGGTGTTATTAATTTGTGGAAACTAAAGGCAGAGCGAGATCTGGAGAAGCATTTTTGTAACAGTTGTAATTCAGCCACCTAAACCCCACACATCCAGGTTCTTGCTGTGGCCTATTCTTTGTGTGTTTTCTGGTTTGCTCTTTCTTGAGTGAGACAGTAATGTTTTTTCTGTCTTTGGTAAGGCTACTGTTTCACTCTGTACACGAAGAAGGACTTAGAAACATCTGCTCTGAATTTGGTTTTTATGTAATTAACAAGAACATGCCCCCCCCGCCCCCTTTTTTTGTTGTTGTTGTGGTGAACACAGCAACTTGAGCTCATTTATTCTCTTTAAAAACTGAAATACTTTGAGTATGATGTAGTTGCTGTCACGGAAACGTGGTGGGCTGACTCGCACAGCTGGAGGGCTGCAGTGGGTGGCTATGAGCTCTTCAGGAGGGACAGGCAGGGAAGGAGGGGCGGTGGAGTGGCTCTGGAGGTCAAAGCGTGTTTCAACTCTTTAGAGCTTAATGATGGTGATGAGAGGGTTGAGTGTTTATGGGCTAGAACCAGGGGGAAGGCCAGCAGGGCAGACATCACGGTGGGAGTCTGTCACAGACAGTTCTCTTCGACATCTTTATCGGTGACCTGGATAAGGGGATCGAGCGCACCCTCGGTGTGTTTGCGGGTGACACTAAGTTGGGTGGGAATGTTGATCTGCCTGAGGGCAGGAAGGGTCTCCAGAGGGATCTGGACAGGCTGGAGTGATGGGCTGAGGCCACCGTACGAGGGTCAACAAGGCCAAGTGTTGGGTTCTCCACCTGGGCCACAACAACCCCCCGCAATGCTACAGGCTGGGGACGAGGGGCTGGAAAGCTGCCCGGTGGGAAAGGACCTGGGGGTGTTGGTTGACGGCCTGATGAATATGAGCCAGAGGTGTGGCCAGGTGGCCAAGGAGGCCAATGGCATCCTGGCCTGCATCAGGGACAGTGTGGCCAGCAGGACCAGGGCAGGGATCGCCCGGCTGTACTGGGCACTGGTGAGGCTGCACCTCAAATTCTGGGGTCAGTTCTGGGCCCCTCACTGCAAGAAAGACACTGAGGGGCTGGAGCGTGTCCGGAGAAGGGAACGGAGCTGGGGAAGGGGCTGGAGCACCAGTCCTGTGAGGAGCGGCTGAGGGAGCTGGGGGGTTCAGCCTGGAGAAGGGGAGGCTCAGGGGAGACCTGATGGCTCCCTACAGCTCCCTGAAAGGAGGGTGCAGAGAGGGGGGGTTGGTCTCTTCTCCCAAGTGACAAGCGATGGGACGAGAGGAAACGGCCTCAAGTTGTGCCAGGGCAGGTATAGATTGGATATTAGGGAAAACTGTTTTTCCAAAAGGGCTGTCAGGCATTGGGAGGGGCTGCCCAGGGAGGTGGGGGGAGTCACCATCCCCGCAGGGATTTAAGAGATGATGTAGTGCTCAGGAACCTGGTTTAGGGTAGACTTGGCAGTGCTGGGTTGACAGTTGGATTCGATCACCTTAAAGGTCTTTTCCGACCAGAACAATTCTATGATCACATCGCTGCCTTCCTCCCCAGAACATTTTTAGATGATGTAGTTTCGGTCTGTGTAGTCTCTCTTCATATTGTACCTATTTTTAATCTGAAGTTCCAGCTTATTAACACCTGTTTCACTTTACAGTGCTGCAGGAGCTGTTAGGCAACCAGGATACGAGGACAGAATTCAGCAGACTGATTTCAGTGTCCTTACCCTTCCAAGCAGAGTCCTAGGTATCAGGGAGACATATTCCTCCTCATTCGTTCAGACTCCTAGTCGTTTACGCTTCCTTCATCTTTATTCCAGACAGCAGTATAGCAGACAGGCAAGGTAACTGTAAACTCTTTCCATAGAGGGCTTATCCTCCAGTTCATATCATACATCAGTTTGGGGTCATAATCGTACAATGTACAAAACGACACTTTTCCACTGAAAGAGAATACAATCCTTGGCTTGGGTCAGGACTTGAGCACACCTCTGGGTCATGAACACCCCAGTCCAGCAGGACTTTGGCCCTTTCTGCGTTTCAGGGGGTGCTGGGTACCAGAGGGGGTTCGGAGCGAGGGGCAGGGGCGTCACAGTGATCTGTGCCTTTTAGCCTGGAAGTCTAGACAAGTGGTTTCACATCTTGTAGGAGATGAGAGTGAAGATTGATAGTGTGAGCCATCAGATAATGGAAGAGGTGGTAGTGCTTCCTCCTCCTGTTTTGTGAAATCTAATCTTACACTTCGGTCTTTGAAAGCAGTCTGGTTTGTTCCAGATCAGCCAAAGTATTTTGTGTGCAAAAGGCCTTTTTGCTTAAGCAAGGAAAATGGAACAAATATATTTGTTTCAGATTGAAATGATTTAATTTTCTGTTCAGTTTTTGAACTAACCTTGTGGTTTTGAGGGCAAAATATTAAGCAGTGCAGCACGCTGTAGTTACAATTCATGCCCGATCCACATGAATTGGTATCAAATGCTGGTACGAGAGCTGAAGTGTTGGTGACTGGACACCTTTCTAGTGGCTTTCTGAGCCATTAATTCCACGTGCTGTGGGCAGGTGTGGCTTTCCCGAGGGGCGAGGAGCTGACTTGGTTCCTTGTCCCATATTTTTTTAGGTGCATATTGAGATTAGAGATCTAACAAAAGAGCCTGAGAATGGGGGTTTGAATATCAGAAAGCACAGCCTCAGTAGCAAGCCCTTCTGGGGCTATTTATTTACGTATAGTTAAGGTCTGCACCCTGTATGTATGACGCAGTGATTGCTTGTAGGGAAAAACCGTATCTTTGTACATAATGAAGCAGTGCACATTTCGTACAAGCCGATCCGCTGGAAATTAAGCCATGAAAGAAAGTATTTCTTTACACTCCTCTCAGTGGTGTGCTGGGAATATACGGTTTCCTAAATTATGCTTGGGCATCTCCAATAGGTACTTTATTAGATGCGGCATACAGAACTTCACCGGCTGTGCCAAAGCCCGGGACGTATCCCTACAAATGCAGCTTCAGGGAACTTTTTAAAACACCGCCACAGTTTGATGCTGCTTATTTTCAATTTATTTTTAGTTTTCAGTATAAATAATAATGAAGAAAACGTTGTTTTCTTTAACATTGCTCTCCTTTCGTTAGCTTCCTTGCTCAGAGGAACAACCAAGCCAGCATCGTGGGTACAGGAGTCAGCAAATGAGAAAACCCCCTCCGTTCTTGTAAGCACGCTGGTTGGCCACGTACGGCACCTCCAGCAGGTTTTGGTAGAAGGAGAGTAGATGCAACATTTTCTTTTCAGGACAGTGGGCTTTTTCCATGGAAAAGAACTTTGTTTCCCATACGTGTTTGCCCGGGCATCACTGCTGCACTGGACTAGATATAAAATTGTTCACAGTTCAGTGAAAAGCCATTTCAAAATCAGTCCTAGTTCCACAGATGCTGTAAACATCCGTTTGGATCAGTTTAAAAACATGGTTGTTTTTAGTAAAACCAGTGTCAGGGACGATTTTGGTTTGATTGTTCAACACTGTTGGTGTTGAGAATAGGTATGTCAGCATTCGAAAGATGGTCCTAAGGCACTCATTTTTTAATAGCGAGCAGAATTCTTATTAACAGGCAATTTTAAAAAGCAATAGCATTCATTTTTGGGGTTATTAAGCATATAGAGTGTTTATATTTCCAGCAAAGAATAAACTAATGGAAAATGAAATTCTGTCATGCACTAGTGCCACAGCATTGCAGCGTAATGTATGTGAGGCTGATTACCATTCAGCCTTTCAACAGGATTATATATGATCAACGCTTCTGGAGTGAGAACTATGTAACTTCAATGACTGAAAACAATTTTAATGTTTAAGTTAGTCTTCTCCCTTTTTCTTTCAAATCAAAGCTTGTTTCTTGTTAATGATGTGTTAAACTAAAAAACCCCAACTGTCAGTCTACATAGCTTCCTAATCGCAGGTCTGGTGTCACATCCGTTCAGTACACAGCCAGCTCAGGGGTTTTTTGCCTTAGGTGCATGTTTCCGGTAGGATTAACCGTATCGGCCTAAAAATACCTGCCCTTTTTTGATGTCCAGGTAACAGATCGGGGCCAGGTCACAGAAAGGCAAAATGCCGTGCTTCGAAGCAAAGTCCCAGCCGCTAGGACAGGACTTCCCACTCCCCACGGGTGGCTGTACTCGCAGCGAGGAGGAGGGCTGAACTCCTCTGCGCTGACTTGACTTTCCGCACTCACCTTCCACTAACCACGACGTCTCTGAGAGAGCGACAGTTCACCCTAGAAGGCCTGCTGTGTGGCTGTCCATCACTATCAGCACACCTCAAACTGTCCAACGCCTCCCGTAGGACTCTCTTAGACCTTAGCTTAATGATTTTAAGTCACTAAAATGTCTTCTGAATTTTTATGTTCATGGGCACAATGCCAATATCAAACAATTCTGTACTTTTGAACGAACTATTAATGAGATAATGACAGAATACTGACCTCTTATTTAATCAATTGTTAAGCAGTACCCCAAAACCAACCCAGGAAATCAAGAGCAGTCTTTTGGTTTTGATACACAACTCATGGAAACCGAGTCACTCTCTGGCTTTTCCTAGGACTCCGTATACATTGGATATCCCCATAGCAATGTTCAGTACCTAGGCACGTGCTGGAAGGCCTGGTACGTGACGTTGGTTAATGCTCTGAATGTAAACAAGGGCCTTCACGAGGGTCAGAACACATTCCTTCCTGGGACTCCCTTCACAATCACAGCAAGTTTTTTCAACAGGCTAAGCTCGCATTTTATTTGCTGCTGCTTTAAGCCCTACCAAAGCCTGTGAAGCAGAAATTTCAGCTCACTGGCGCAATCCCCATCTCTTAGTTTACTCTCTCAGACCCAGATGTGCAGAGGTTCTTTCGGATTTTACGGGTGCAGTGCTAAGATCTCCTTGCCCAGCAGCCCGCCCTTCAAAGAGACCACTGACGGTAGAAGGGTCCCTGCTCCACTGTAGCTGTTCTCACAGCGTGGGCATGGAGAATCGATGTGCTGTCAGTTTACTGCCTTTCCTTGATGCCACTGGTCTCGCACATAGGGCTTTGCACAGTCGGCAGATGTGGCTGAGGAGAGTCACAGAATCAAACTCAGTAGGAAATCTGCTTGGAAGTGATATTAATAGCAAAACCAGAGAGAGGAACAATTTAAGTAACTTTACTTCCTTGAAGAGACAGTATTGCTGTCAGGAAAAATGTCAAAAGCAAAACAAATGATATTGTTAGAGTAATGAAAAAACAGTGTGTCCCCTTCTTTCCTTCCTTCCCCCTCCAATTTCTCCCACCGTTTGAATGGAGGCAAACACAAAGTGTTTGGGCCATAATATCCGTTTATTGGGTTGTCTCCCTGTTAGAAATGTGGATTTTTCCTTGTAAGAAAATTATTTTCCGTTGGTGACCCCCCAAGTCTTCCTAAAAGGAAACTTACGCTATATATAGTTACCCAAAATTAAAGAGGAAAAAGACTATTGTGTTTTAGAACTGTTATTAAATATCTCAAAAATCTATCACCATCAGGGCGCTTTAGCTGCTGAAATTTTCTGTGCTACGAGAAACGATGCTTAAACTTACAGAGTAAAGAGACAGTTCTCCAAATTAGCACTTCAGAGGAGTTGGCTGATGTCGAAAGAGACACGATTTGCACAGCACTGAACCATCTATTTTCCTGGCCTCTAGATCCCTGTCTTTGGAAATCACTCTGGAAAGTGTTGAACTAGCAACGTTTGACATGGATATGTTGCAGAATACCTCCACAGCACATTCAACCCCGATAAGCTTCCAGCCTATGGAGATGCAGCGGTTAGAAACACTAGACTTCGGCATATTCTCCTGCTTTTTCAGTGAGACTGCCTTCGAGGTAACTCAACCTCTGCTGTGAACACACAAAAGCCTTCTCTCACTGAAAAGTCAGCTTGGTTTAATGGAGCCCAGATACCAGATTAGGTCAGTGGAGTCAGGCACAGCTTGGACAATCAACAGCCCGAACATCAGTGAAGTAAACAAACATTTGGTATGAGAAAAAGGAAAGAATCAGATGCAGAAATTAATGCCACAATTTAGAAGAATATATCATAGAAAACCTGGCCCTCAGTGTTGTCACAGCAACATAGGATTTATAGCTAATCAAGCCATAAACCCCACAGGAACATTTAGCAGCCTGCCAGACCTTGCAACATACACTTACTTTAAAAAAGGGATGCAAAATCATCCTCGTTTTTTTCCTGAAGACCCCCAAGATCCCGATTATGCTGTTCAGTGAGTGTCTGTAGAAAACAGTTTTTCTAGTTTAAGACGGGCAACACTGTTGAGCAGCCTGTTCTCAGTTTCTTGTACAACAGCAGTGAACCTTTAGATGAGAGTTCTGCTATCACCTATTTCCTTTTCTTTTTACTTTCTTGAAACAATTTGCCGTGTTACTGAACTGATAGGAATCTTGTTTGGTTCCTTCCTACGTAAAACAGTTCCAGGTTAATGTCTGGAACTGGTCAATGACCTTAATTGTGTTAGAAGCTACTTCTGGTTTTAGACTAATTTGAAAAAAATCCACAACCCTCAGGATCCATAAACTAACTATGTATATATTTTAACTATTTTTTAAATTTATTTTTACTAATTCCGATTAGCTACCATGTGAACAGGATGGAAAGAACTCCAGCTTGGGAGCAAAAGGAGTTTTTAAAGGGAGATCAGCTCCTAGCAGCTCTGTCAGGAATGCAGGATGCCCATGATCTCGAGATACATCTCCATTTTAATTCGGCCCATTTTTTTCTCTGAACAGCACATTGTCACCCCAGCACTTTAATGGAGACCCCTGCCAGTCTGCCTTCTGTGCTGTCTCTCCTTTTGATTACTTGTTCGGGTGCCCTTGTGCTACAGCACCTTTTACCTTTCCTCTGGTCAAACTGGTCCACAGAGCTCTTGGCCATAAAAGCGAGAGAGAAAATCACATGGTACTTTCTTAGGTCTGAGCCCTTCATCAGCAGGGAAAGGTAAAGAGGATCGACTGGTGTTTTCCTGTGCCGTACCACAGCGTTTGGTTCTAGCGTCTCCCACAGCTGCTCCTCAGTGTTTCCATGCACTTCACTCTTCAGCACACGGTGGTTTTGTACACAGCTCCATATTCCCCGGAGTTTGTCAGAAGGTTGACAGACTGAATGGTTCTAGGTCTTTGTGGCAAGGAAAGGTCTTACAAAAGTCACACTGCAAGCACTGTACCCAGGGGAAAAAAGCAGCACTGGAAACCTGCTCCCTTACGGATGCTGCAGTGGAGGCACAGTCGCAATTATTTTAGGAGGGAAAACATCACACACTAAATAAGTCTAATTATTTGGATCGTGTTCTGCTTTGGACAGATTGTGACAATCTTACATAAACACTGGCAGCAAGTGTTAGGGCAGTCTGATTTTTGACCCAGATCTGATTATTTTGCAGCACACACAACTGTGCTTCCAGTGGAAGATTCGCCCATGTGAAGTTTCTAAACATGGTAAATAAGGCCATCTGTTATGGATGCTGGATTTTTAAATTATATGCCCTGTTAACCACTGTTCTGCACATGGAGCTACTCATGTCTAAAGATACAACTCCTCTAATAGGAGTCCTGCTCTCCTGAGCGTACACATTTCTGGGCCAGATATCAGATGTCTAAAATAACCTTTGTTCTTGCATTTAATTGTATCGGACTGATTTCAATGTTTTCCCTTTCTGTTGACTTCCCTTGTTTCTTCCCCTCGCTACTTTCTCTCGAGCTCTATCGTAAATACAAATGCAGTAACAGTTCTATGAGAAGTTTAGTTAATGAAACTGGCTGGCATTTGAAAATATGAATGTTATACATGCTATATAGAGGAATCAAAATATCTCATATGAAAGAGATCTCATCAGCTTCCAGTCCAGTGTGAACATTATCTTCCGTGTAGAGATGAGTGACAAGGAAGTAAGAGGGCATTTCCATGGTAAAAATATCCATGATTTTTTCCAGACCCTGAATAAGTGTTTAAGAAAAACAGTTTTTCCCCATCGATAACTGAATGTGAGGACCCTGTTTGTTTAGCTAAATTGTTGCTGAGTCAGCAAGTGCTTAAATTGCTACTTCCAGGGCTATTCTTCTGCTCCCTGTACTCTCTTTGGTCACAAAGAGAACTAGTTCTGGTTAGAAAAGAGAGGAGCCAACAGAAATTTATGCTGCAAATTAGCATATGGAAGGAACACTGCGTGCTGTTTCATCAACCTCTTTATCACTTGGGGTGTCCATATGGGTTACTTTAACAGGGCTTAATATTTACGCTCTTTTTATTCTTATGAGAACAGATATAACAGGCCAGACACTGATGTCTCCTTAAGGAAGTTGGGACACCATCTGGATTCACGCCAGCTAAGATTCTGCTCAGCTGGCTCACTTTTTATCTAAGCCCTAGAAAAGTTCAAAAGAAAAAGATATCGTTTTAACTTTTCAATTCCTTTCCATGGTTTATTATTTATGGCACGATGGAGCAGTGTTTTCTACGCCAGTGTCTTGCTCTGTTAGCCTACTGCAAGGCTTCAGGGTCCTTTGTGACCTTGGGACTAGGAACTCCGCCAGTCACGCGATTGGCAGACATGAGGTTCCATCTCGGGAACAGCAGCGTGGGTAACAATTACATAGAAATATACATACATTTAAATAATACATGCGTTTTGCTAACGTAGAAGGCAATGCTGGATCTTGCACAGCAAACTAATTTTCAGCAGCTCAGTACGACTGGAGTATTTGCTTCAAAGACTTGAAAATATGACGATCTATAGAGCTGGATGAGACACGTAGGCCATGCCTATCTCTCAGTGAAGCACAGGATTCTATGCTCACCCTGATACCTGAGTGGTAGAATTGTCCCTAACTCACCCTAACTGAGGTTGGGCAGCCTAATTTATGGCTTGTTAATAGTTCCTGTTCTCATAATGCACATCTTTGCATCGCTTTGAAGGTAAAGATGCGACTCCTCCACGGTTTATACGAGCCTGTTTGAATGGTCAATTACCCTTGTTAAAAATCTGCACATGCTATCTACACTTTATTGCAACTTTCACTTTATGTCATATCTAGTAACGAAAATACAATTTTATGTAGAAAATTAGAAACTGGAAAAGCAAAAACAAATAATGAAGAAATGGACTGGAAGAGACCTGAGGCGAGGCTTAGAATTTCTGAATCTGAGAAATGGCAAGAACCAAACCAGCAGTCTTCACGGGAGCCACGTAAGTTCAAACATTTCCAGAATATTTGAGTAGGGGAATGAAAAACGCACAGATTTGCATCTTTAAAGTGGTTTGGTTTATATTGCAGCTACACTCACTGACTTCTGCTTTAACTTGGATGTTATTTCAAGATGAAACATGCATTTTTTGTGGTAATTTAACTTTTTTTTTCAAATTGATCCTTTCTGAAATGGCAAATTAAAAAAAAAAATCAATGACTTGATTGAAAATAGAACCAAATGGCCTGATTCAGTCAGATAAAATGTGGTTGAAATGCAAACATAGAAAAATGACTACATTATTTGCCAGGTCTGTTTTCTGTTTTTTATTCATTAACATATTCTTTTTCTGTATAATTTTGTCTCCCTACCCCCCTTTTTTTTTTTCATAAAGGCTCAATCCTGCTACTTTTAAAATGGTACATTACTCCCAGGATCAAGTGAGACCCTGAGGGAAGTATTTAAAAAGAAGGAAAATGGATATATTTCTACATCTTGCCATTTGTCAACGAACTCAGACGTCTACATCAGATGAATGCTTTCCCTGAGTTTACCACATGACTAATTGAGAGGACATTCCGGTAGGCAATTCAAAATGATAATCCAAGAGCTTGCTATGAATAGCCTTTTGGAGGCCCTACATTTTTTTCCGCTAGACTGCATAAATAATTTACAGGGATAAGGATAATTATTTAAAATTAGGTGATGTTAATAGCCCTGAAAAGCATCGGTAGGCTCCTGAACAAATAAATGCCAGCTGATACCAAACAGTACACCATTATGCCATATGGACAGTTAATCTAGAACTGCTAAGAATTCATTATACTTGGTCTTGACAAATAAATGAGCCCTAAGTGGATGTAATTCAACCCAACCATTTCTAGGAATTTAGTACTATTAAAAAAACAGTACACTGAAAACCTATATAGTGAACATTTGCCAGTTGATTACCACAGTCTTCATTCTGGGGGGTTTTCCACATATTTTTTTTACCAGTTTTTACGAAGAAATCGCTTACCCTGTTCATGACAGACTGGAAGCATCTGAAAAACCTATCTCATTTCCATAGGGCTGAGATGGTCTATATTTAGTCACATTTTCTGTTTGTTTTTCCTGTTTTGCCTCCTCTCTGTTTCAAAGTCACCACTAAGTTTAGACTATTATTGAGCTTTCTGGTGCAATATTACATCAGGTCCTCTGGGTCATTTTCAGCTGTCTTTTCCTCACCATGGGCCATAGTTTACTGTAGCCCTGGAAGCTGTCCAGCGACCATCCAGTGGGCAGGTGTACCCTCTTCTTCCTTTTAATAAAAACGGGCAGCAAAAGGGGCCACCGTTTCAGTAGCGAGTGGCAGAACGGCAGCTCGCAGTTGTATACTAGCTGTTACCCTGAAGGCGTTCGCTTGCACGCTTACATCAGGAAGCCCATCAGGCCTTTAGGCCTTCAACTTTGCCTATATTTAAAGTATTTCCTTTCCTTTTTCCCGTCTTCTAATGTTTAATTGTGACAGGTTGCAACACACTTCTGAACTTCTGCTTCATCGCAACTACGCTGCAAAACCAGCACAGCGCCTCCTGAACCAAAACTGATGCATCGTTTGTGCAACGTTACAGGCACGGGCTCCCAGGAAACCACATTTACTCCCTCTTGAATTAGTTTTTTAAATACTAAAAATTTTACATTTCTAGATGTAGTCATAATGCAAAAGAAAATTAACTGGTTCGTTTTCCTTACAGGACAGTAATTTCTTCACGTACTCTTGACCCCAGTGCTCAAAGATCTAAAAGTCCCAGGTGAAACTGCCAGCAAATAATAGTTCTCAGGTGAATGTTAAGCAGTTTGCAGCACTGATTACTGCTGCGTATACTGCAGTTCTTGCTAATCCTGCAAAACACCACACAGGCCTAAGCAGAGGTTGTCTAGAGAGAGAGAATAGCTCTAAGAGGTTTTTAACCTCTCCCTTATTTTCCTGTTTTCTTGTCATGCTGCTGAAAACTTCCACAATCTTTTGACAGCTCTGCCACTTCCCTCTTACTTCCAGCCGATCCGTGTGCTAACAGAGCAGGAATAAAACTGGTGTTGGGTGCGTCTCCCTGCTAGGGCCTCCCCACATCATCCTGCGGAGGGATGAATTGCATCCTCCGGTATCACAGAACATCTGCAACCTCCTCCTGCAATGCTGTGCCCTCTTGGAGGAATAATTTTATCGACTGCGTTTTTCATCATCAGAAGCACTTTTCTGTTGCAGCAGCAAATCTCTTCTGAGAGCATCTTTTGCAGCAGAACAGAGAGAGAAACCAAATCAGCAGCTGAATTACTATTTCTGCTTTAGACAGGTGTATGTGAAAATCATGGGAAAACTTGGCTAAAGTATTCGTGAAACCCACGTCGCATTGAACGGTCAACCAGAGGTGGCTGGCTCTCATTTGGACATTCACACCAGCAAATGAATCCCCCTGTAAATGTTTACTTCAGAGCTGTGGAGCTGTGTTATTTTCAGTTTAACTTGGCTTTTCTCTTTGGAATTTCCTAACATTTTAAAAGCTGCACAAGAATGAGGTCTGTTTCTCACTTCACAAACTATGTCAGCTTAAAGCGTCATGTCTCTCACCCTTCAGGCAAGACCTAGTTTTGCATAATTTACACATTTTTACAATTCAGAAACTTTCTGGATGATATTCCATCATGACGTTCATCTCTTTTGTTGTAAAGATTGCTCGGTAGTATTTGACACAAACAGCAACCAAGTCCCGTTGCAATGAATGATCATCACTAACTCACTTTGGAAAATGCAGTCCATAAAAAGTCGTTACTGTTAAAAAAAAATTAAAATATACTGTGGGCATTAAGAGTGAGAGTAAAGACAGGGTAAGGAGGAAGAATTAGAGAACTAAAAAAGCTCCCCTGTGCTCTATTACTCATTAGAATATTTCAGTCCATAGTAGGTATATTTAAAGGACTCCAAGCTCAAACACAGAAAAATATTAAAGCTCACAGTAGCTATAAAGCTAATATAGCAGAATGTTTTGATTTAAAGAACAGCTGACAACATAACTCCTGATTTTGCTTTATCACATCTTTATGGGATGTCACTTTACCCGATTTTAAACGTAACATTGAAAACGCAAGGCACATCATACACGACACGTACGCGTTCGTCCTTGTTCTACGTGCAGGTTTTAACTTTGCTGTGTGGTCACATATAATACAGCAATTCGTATGTTCTGTCCTCCCACCAGATGGATCTGCCTTGTTCTTTCTCCCATATGTATTCACATCTGCCATAGTGGGAGGTAACTGGTTTAGAAATGGAGAACAGATCCTTGGACGAAATTCTGATACGGTTTACATGGCTCAGTAAAAGTTACCAGCATTCCGTGCTAAAAATCCATTATAATTGCTATTTCTAATCCCCCTTCCCTCAGTACGGATTTATTTCAGTTGGGTAATTCACATTATAACGTAGTTTACATATATATGCACGGAGGCAGAGTTGAATCTCCCGTGGCATTATGAGATGCATGGAAATAGTTGAAATATTTTTATTTTTAAAATATTGCCTTCTGTGTCTCCTGTTGAATGTAAGCAATCCCATCTTTTAAGTTGCTTTTCAAATTATAGCCTTTTCCGCCTTAATCACTTTTTGTCACGTAACTTTCCCGATACCTATCGATATTAAGAACAGCAGGACCTCTCACTGCATTTTAAGTGCTACCAATGTTAGTCTCTTAGTATCTTGTTCCAATTTTGCTTTCATTGAGCAGAGACCTTCGCTGAACTACCCATGACAATTTTGTCCAATTTCGGAGTTGCTACAGTTAACCGAGAATCCTTTTAAATCTTAAGAACCCTGAAAATTGTAGGAAATAGACTGCGGACTGCACAGGGTGGTTGTAAGTGTTGGCTTCTTTGGTCCCCATTGGATAGTTTCAACAGCGTTGCTCTTCATTTCAGCCTTAATTGTAACTGGAATAGTTGCAAAACTTAGTAAAATTGGAGAAGAGCAGTCATGTAAAAGGAAAAATTACCTCAACAGAAAACACACAAAACCATGATCAAATCAGTGTGTCTTTAGATCCTTTATTATTAAAAATAAGAGAAGGAGGAGGCACTCAATATGTAAGTCAATATCCAGGTTCTGTACAAGGTGACAGCAGCAGAACAGTGGATGCCAGAAATAGGGAGCATACAGAAAAATTATTCTCAGTGGAAAGGTGATTTTCTCCCAAGAACAGCCTTTATACTTGCTGTGAAGTTAAAGAAGAGCACGCAGCAGAAAATGACACCTGATAGCAGCCTCAACTTTGCTGCCCATAAAACTGTTAACTAAGCACACACAGCATTTCCAGCTCAGAAATGGGCAACTTTCCATAGCAATTTCGATCTGTGGGGAGCTACGTATATTGAAATTCATAGAAATGCTATTTACTGCGAAAACCTTCTATCCAAATTAGTGACCTTTCACAAAACAAGGGAAGGAGTGTCCTCCATACCACCCCGATCCAAAGCAACTAACGAAGCTGTAGCACCTGATGTGAAGGAGCTGGGCCGTTTGGGAAGCACTAATCACAGCCAGCGCTCTGGGAACACCCAGACTTAAGGATGGGAGTCCCAAAGTCCTTCCAGGAAGGTTCTCTCACCTCACCCCTCCATGAGTCCCACCTGGGGCTGGCCGTGTTCCCAGCTGCACCCACCAGCTGGTCCCAATGAACACTGCTGATGTCCCAGAGCTGCTGCAGCTGGTCAGAGCAGGCCCAGCCTATAAAGCCTGTGGTGGGACAACATCCCTTTTCTTTGTCAGGACTGACTTGTGGGAGTAGGTGTGGAGAGGACAGAAATGCATCTTCTTGGGAAGAGGGTCAGCAGCTCAGCTTGGGGAAAGGTATGGCCTTTGTCGTGGCTGTAAATGTTCAGTAATGCTCTGTGTTGTTACCAGAGTGGTTAACTGGGCAGCTTTGCTGAAGCAGGGTTAGAGTTTAGTTAGGTCTGGCCTGGGAGGGTGTATGCCTACCTTCACGCTTGTGTGAGGGACGGCTGTGGCTGGCTGCGTTACCGGCTATGGAGTAGGTCACAGCAGCAACATCTGAATACATGTTTATATTGTTTAAACGGATACCCGCATAAAAACTGCGGGTACGGTGCCCGCTGAAGTCACTTCTGCCTCAGGGGCTGTCCCTAACGAACGTGGCCGCCGCCCGCCAATTCCCGCCGTCGCCGCTGAGCGGAATTGGCGGGCGGCGGCCCGCTGCTCAGCCATTGGCCGCTGCAGCCGCCCGTGGCGGGCTCTGGTTGCTGGGCAGATTAGGGTCGCAAGGCAGCTGCCCGACCGGGTAACCCGCCACATGGTCCGCGGGGTGTGCGGGCCCGGGACGCCGAGTCTCCGGGGAAGGTTAGTAGAAAGAAAACCCCAAACCCCGACTTGTGCGTGTCTCGGGGCGGCTGAGGTGCGGTACAGGGGCTTGGCAGCGCCTGCCTCGCCGCGAGGGGCCCCGCCGCTTGTGTGAAGCGGGTGGTGGTGGTACGTGCCTGCTGGATGAGGCCTAGGGATGCTCTCAGGCAGTGCAGCCTGCTTGCAAGGCACGACTGGGCGATTTTTCTTACTGATGGTTTAAAATACTTGTATTTTTTTCTAAATTGGGTGCTTTGGATGCTGAATTGAAAGCTTTAGGCTTAAAAACTTTGATTGATTAATCACATAGAAATGTAAACACATAGATTTAATGGCATTCCATTATAAAGAAGTTCAGGAGAACACTCAACTTTTTTTCTAAGTATCCTTACTTTAGAAGAAAGCTTTTATGATTAATATGATCCTTAGCTACTCCAGCTCTGGGTGCCAGAACATTTTATTTCTCATCCTGTGAGTAAGTGATGCTACAGCTGATGCTTTCTTCTTGCCTGCATGAGACCTCAGTAACACGACACAACTGTACTAGAAAGCAATGTCACTGTGTATCTTGCAATTTTGTGAGTAATTATAGCTGGGTGTCTCTGCTCAGTGTGGCTGTTTGTTGGGAGGTGGTGGCAGGGCTGGAGCAGGGCTCTTTCCAGGGAATGGCGCGGTGCTGCTGCCGGGCTGATTACCTGTGTTTTTCTAAACCTCATGTGCCAATCCATCTACTGTGCTGTGACTGCTAGGCTCAGATGGTCTTCTCAGTGTGGTGCTCTGTGGTCACACTGGGAGGTATTTCTAAAGAGGAGATTGGGAATAAGGAAGTTTGTGAATTGTGCTGTGGGATAATTTATGTTGGAAGAGGTTTCTGGGGCTCATCGTGTCCAGGCTTGTACTCAAAGCACAACTAGCTTCAGAGTTGGACCACACTGCCCAGGGTGGGCACCACACAGCTCTTTGCTCACTTCCACTCACTCTCAGTGGGGTAGGAGAGGAAGAAGAGGAGCAAAAAAAATGTGGGGAGGTGGGTAAGTGGAAGAATAGAAGAAAACAAGTGATGTGTATCTAGTCAGTTAGCTTGGGCATCTGCCTGGTGGTCCCCTGCTAGCCTATGGCACACCCCTCAATCTGTTCACTGAGAGGTCAGTGAGAAACAGAAGGCCTAGAGGCTGTGTGAATAAAGTTCAGGGAAAGCTATGACATTACTGTGTTTGTACTGTTTTGGTCAAAATCCAAACAGGGCTGTATGAGCTGTAGTGAAGGAAACTGACTCTACCCTAGCCAGGCACAGTACCTCAGGGCGTTGTCCGCTTGTTTTCTGAAAGTGTTCAGAGGTGGTGGTTCCTCTCCAGGCAGGTGATGCCAGTGCCTATCCACTCCCACTGTGAAAATTCCCCTTTCTCATCTGGAACTGGTATTTCCCATTTCTGCAACCTGTGATTGTTTCTGCTTGTCCTGTCACTGGCTGTCCCTAGGGAGGAGTGTGAGTTGAGTCTGGTCTATAACCATGCTTTATGGGAAGTTGAGGACAGCAGTAAGGTCTACCTCTTAGAAGCTTTCTCTTCTCCAGGGTGAATAAAACCTGTTTCTTCAATCTTAAGTGTGCTGCTGTAGTGGGCTGTCGGATTGTCACAGACTGCTGTGGGACTTGGCCTGTTTTGACACAAACACCTCGAGCTGGAAAGTGTTGCCTAGGAGGAAAGAGGAGTTACAGCTGGAGCCCTGTGGAGCTGTGGCTCCCTACTTCCTCCTGTGGCCGAAGGACCAGTGTGGCCTGTGCTGAGACAGGCCAAACTGGCCTCCTGCCTGAGGGAGTGTCACACCTCCCCTGTGGCATAGAGTGGGTGAGCACCTGTGCTGGGGTGCTGTGGAGTTGGCCCGCTTTCCTGCTGGCAGCACCTCGAGGAGCCATTTCCTGCTTGCAGTGCCATCCCGTGCTTCCCATCTCCTTCCAGGTGTGACCCCAGGGCTGTCAGGTTTTATCGAGTTCTGTTATTCTGCTACTTTAAAGCAATAAGGTAGAGCAGCAGTGCAGAACGAGAGCCTCCAATCTTGATACTGGGTATTATAACTTCCTTAGTCTCCAGTAGCAGGTGCATCTGGATTATCTGAGTTACCTTTCCAGTTTTGTGCCTCTTAAAAATGAGGGAGAGATGTCCCTTTCCCAAGTGTCTTTCAGATTACTTTGCCAACTGCAATAAGCTACAATGCAGAATCTGAAATACCTGGTTGTACGGGTTCAGTATAGTGCGCTAGTCACTGTTATCTGCTGTGGTGAGCGGAACGGAAGGTACATCAGCCTGGCACAGATAATGATTCCCTCATAGCAGTTTTGCTGAGGTACTTGGAATATCCACCCTCGTTTGAAAAGACTAAAATCTTACAATTTGCGGGTTTATGTTCTGAATTTTTATCTGTTCCCAGGCTCTGCCAGCTATACTGAAGTGATACTGTATTATGTATGGGGAAATAGAAAGCTATCATCTCAAAATAGACCATAATATTGCACCTTATTAAAAAATACAAGTGGATTTTCTGCCAGCAGCCATGACTTATGATAATGACTGTTATCAATATGCAATTACTTCTGTTACCCTAGAACATATTGACATTCATTTATTTAAAGATAATGTAACACATTTGTATTCATTGAGGTAATCTATGGATATGATTAAATGTGAATGCCCATCTTATACCAAATAGTAAAATGAAAAAAAATTGTAATCAGACCTGCTGCACTGCTAAAAATAGGCTGTATTAAATTCTGAAAGCTGTGTTCGAGCTTCTTGGAAACACAGTGACAAACAACCGGAAAGAAGCAAAAGCATAACTTGGATGATTGCAAATTCAAACATCCATTCTTTCCAGTGACATTGGGGAAACCTGGCGGTAAGAAAAAAAAAAACCCTTTAAATAAAACTGTAATTCTGTCTGTGGAATGGACTTAGAGAGTTTGTGGTCGATGTGGAACACAAGTCCCTGTAAATGGTGAGCCTTAGCGAAGATGGAAATCTACTTGGAGAGGTTGTGTTGATCTGTTTTGGAGATGCAGAGGTTGGATGTAGTGATAGGTGTTGAAATGTGCTGTTTAGGTTTTGAATCATCATTTCATCCCACAAATGCTTCTGTTTTGCAGAGAACCCAGGGTTTTCAGATTTCTAACTAAGGTATGCTTATATATAGCACATGTGCTGCCTAAGAGTGGCTCTGCAGTGATAGGTTGTTAGGGTAATAAACACTTTGAGGTCCACTTCAAAGACATCAAGCAAAGCATTCCCAGTATTCTGAGCTTGCAAAGATTTGTTGTTGATGTTTGAGTGAAGCTCAGCATATTTGGTTGTCCAGTTATATGGTGTGAAGTGCTGTGTGTGATGTGTCTGAATAACCTGGATTTAATGAACTTTGAAAGAAAAAAAACCCCAAAGCTGTCTGTGTGGTATTGATTTCTTGCTTGAATTGCTAGAATTTCTTCCTTGAACATACACATATATAGGTGTATAATTTTGAATCATGCCTTGCAGAAGGATGTGCTGCCTTAATAGCAATTTGGAGCTGAATATGATTAAAGGAGACTGTCTTCATTCCTTGGCTGAATCTGGCAGGAGCTGCAAAACAAACCGGTGACTTCACAAGTCTGTCTCCAGAATGTTATTCTCCAGAGCGAAGAAAAATGAAGTTACGTTTCTCAGAAACACATCCTGAGCTTACTGGAAGGCAGCAAAGAATTCTCCTGGGCATAGTAATTCCAAACATTTATCAATCAAGCTAAGCCTTTTAAGTGAAGTTAACTACTGTAGCTTTGACTAGAGCCTCACTGCAGTATTCCTAGCAGTTGTTTCTCTCTGTTTGTGTAAACAGCAGTTTACCTCTTCTCCTAATGCAATTCATGCAGTCCCTGTAAAGTCTCCTCAGTTAGGGGGGAGTTGGCAACCAGCGTATCAAACCTGGAAGCAAGACGTTGTCCATTTGATTTGGGGCTAATGGCTTGTTCATCTGTCGCTGCAGGATTGTCTGTTCCTCTTGTGAGTAATTCCTTTTGCACCTGCAGTGCTTTGTGTGCTGAGAGCTCCTGCTGGAGCTTGCACATGCTTATGAAGCCCCTTCATCCATCACATTTTGTACGTACTTCTGCAGAAGTCAGAAAGTGCTCTGCTGTGACCTGAACCTAATCGGAAATGAACTTGCCCTTTACTGGGGAAGGCTGATGCAGAGGCCTTAGTCCTCTGGAGTAGCATTCACAGTTTCTTAATATCAGGTTTGTGGTGCCCCCCCCCCCCCCCCCCCCAACCTGTGATTCAACCTTTCTAACCTACATCCCTGTGTGATATGCAACTGGTGTTTCCAACAGACAGTAGTTACAAGGTTTTGAACAGTGTTGACTTAATTTGCTGCTTAGACCTTCACTCTGTTAAAAAAATGCCCACAAAACAAAACTCTTCTGTTGCCTAAGAAAAATTCCTTGTGTGTGGAGGTAGTAAACTGGTAGGACTCTGGAGACTGTATCAGATAAACCTTGAGGGCTTCTGATCCCCAGTGCTTTGGACAAACGTAGTTCTACAAGACTTTGATGTGGAGCCTTGTCCACTACTGTTCTCCCAAGTGCTTGTACTGGCCCTTTGGGGGATTTTCGATGTACCGATACCTGCTGGGAGGGTGACAGTACTGTGCAGGCAATCCAGGCCTTTCTAGTCTTTAACTGAACATCGAAGCCAAGGTCCACAGTTGGTCTTGAGACTTAACCATAGCTCTGAGTTTGGTATTAGCCCTGAGCTGACTACTTGCAGCTTTTTCTGAACCTTCTTCGTAATGTATCTCCTAGTTTTCTCCTCTCCAGAGCCCTTTTAAGTCTAACCTTAGTTTAATCCTTCTGTGCACCAGGTAATGCTGCTAGAGTGGCCTCATGTAAAGCTAATTAACCCCTGATGTGGGGCGGCTTCAGTAGCAGGTTTGACTTGCCCAGGAGTAACCTGCACCAGGACGCTTCCAAGGGGCAGTCTGTGTCTGGGCGGTTAGGTGGTTCGCTCTTCAGAAACACATGCTGTAAATCAGCTCTTGGGAAATGGTGCAGCTGAAATTAATACCTGTCTTGTGTAATTTTGTAATTGTGTAATTAAATGTTCTTGTAGATGGTCCAAATCATACTCTTTGGGGGTGTTGGGGTGGGAATTCCATTAAACTTTTCTTCCATACTGCAGAAATGGAGGCTTTTAAAATAAACATTGTAACAATGACTCCTGCCAGAAACTCTTAAAGGTTCGAATGCTGCAATTTATTTTCAAGTGGCCAGATCTCTACATATAATTTTTCATCAATTATTGTATAAAACACTCTGGATTTTGAAAAATTGTAGTAGGTTTGACAAGCACTTGACTGACATCATGTTGATTAAATATCATTTCCTCTGACAACCCCAGTGAGACCTCCTACTCACAGTAAATGCATGAGCTAATTGAATCCTTCTCTTAAACTGCTCTTGCATTTCAAACTATAAAAATGACACCAGACCCCCTTCTCCCACACAGCTCAAATGTATGCCTTTCTGATCGCTCCTTTTGGAATTCCACTTGGGTTACATAAGTGCTTTTGGTAAATGCATTGGGATATTTCTACTGTGTTCTGAGGGAGAAATACAGGAATTAGAGGTTTGGGGATTCTTTTGGTTTCGGTGGGGAAACTCTTGAGTTCAAGCACAGAAGCACCAATTTACAATTTTGTGGGTGATCAGAAACCTGGGAGAGTTCAATTTTTATAAAGACAGAATATCACAAGATTGGATTGATTTGGTAGTGTTCTTTTGTCCTAATTTCAGTGAAATAAAATAGAGTTGCTTGGGGGAGAGGAATAAGGCTGTACATACTTTCAGTGGTTGCATGCTTTATAAAGGTGCTCTTGTGGAACAGGAAAGAGTGTCTATATCAAGGCACGAGAGGAACAAGTCTTCAGTTCATAAGGAAGTATGATTTTCATCCCTACATACCATACCTTTTAAAGAAAAGAAGCTGATATATTGGTTGAGTATGTTACTGACACATCCCAGGTCTTTTGGCAGAAGCAATCCATTTGCATCTTTGGAAGTGTTGATGAAAGCAGCAGGTAATATAAGTTGAGAGGGGCGCTCCCTTCGGACACATCCACCAGCAACATGTGGGATTTCTGTGTTCTGGGTGTATTCTCATGAGAATATACCATCTATAGCGTTGTATACTCTGAATGCATCTGTCTTAGTCAAAAGCTCATGTGGTGTAGTTGCAGGCACCTTCTGGAAGTCTCTAAGTATCTGATATGAGAGATAACTAAATGTCATTTCTGATGCCTATATGTCTTTTATTCCATATGGATATACTAGAGTAGAACAAAATGTTTTACCATAGGCTAGATTGACACAGTCTAGTTCCATATATAAAATTGATGCTATAATTAGGTGATAAGTAGTTATTGTTTTCAACTGAGTTGTATGTTGGCCATTCCACTATTTATTTCCTGGCTTCATGTGGTGCTGTTTGCCTGGTTTTAGACACAGGAATCGGGTGTGGAGAGTGCCTGGTAGGCAGTGTTGTGAAGCACTGCAGGTCAGTTCTGATGATCTGCTCAGCTCTTGACCAGCTCTCTAAATCCTGCCAAATGCAAGTTGTCAGGTTACTGATGTTTTGAAAGTGTTCAGTGGCTTCTAAATATCCTCCTTGGTTAGTTTGGGAATAAAACACGTAGTCTTGTCACATAAATTGAGCTTTGCATTTTGGAGAAAAAGGGTGACAAGGGCTTTGACTGTTGCTTCCTCTTCTGTTATGAAGTTCAAGCATTACCATGTAATAGTGTCAGTGTTTTGGAAATCTGAGGTAGAACATTCCTGTATTTTCTCTGGTTTTGCTGCTTGTATACTTCTCTTGGTATGCTTTGAGACTCGGTTAGGTTTTACCCCCAAACTTTGCCTCTTGGACATTCCATTTTACTGGGTGAAACTTGAGACTCACAGTTCATACTGAATGCTATAATTTGTCATTCATTTGTTCTGTGTATGTACAGCTTTTTAGGAAACTGAGATACATTTCTCCAATTTGCATTACCCTCTCCACAGTATGTCTGTACCCACCCCCAAATCAGGAAAATGAAGTCTCCACCTTATGTTTGTGTGTTTATCTCATTCTTTGAATTATCTCTTTCAGCTTTTCAGTAGCAGTGTGCAAGATTTTCTGGTTATAACATGTTCTGTTATAGTCTGTTCTAACTTATACTTCAAATGTTCTAATGGATGTGGTCTGTAGTTCAGCATCACTATGGATTTATACATGCTATTAAAGCTATTTACTAAAACCATTAAAAATAAGTTTGAGGGAGTAGAAGAGGCAAGTTTTGTTTTATCATTATATGATTGTGACTGAGCTTTTTTACTTTGGGGGAGAAACATTTGCAAAAAATGGGATGCAGTTGTCATTGGGGCATGCTACATGAATTTTTAGAGTAAAAAATGCTAAACATCCCTTGAATACTACCACTCACACCCCAAAACGAATACATTTTGGAGTACAATACTTGTTATAACAACAGCTGAATTTGCTACCACTTGCTTTCAGAAGGATATTCTTAGCTGAAGAAATCTTGAAAAATAGGCAGAAATATTAGGCAGGTACTAATAAAAAAACACCCCTCCACACCACAGATAACATGGAACTGCAGAATCCAGCCAGCTAAGGGTAATACTCTGTTTTAATTCTGTTTTTCTTGACACTTCCACTTTTTTCAGATGTTAGTTCACTGAGTGTGTTAGCTGGCGGTCAGATTAGCATTATTCAATAAAAAGCCATTTGTATGTAGTGTTATTGTTTGGTATGATAAATCGGGCTACTTGCCTTCCTGGAGACATGAGTATGTGGTACGTCCTGAAAGCGAGCATGTGTCTTAATGGGCTGTTGGGCATCAGAAGCCCAGTGTTGGGTGGGGGGCACTTTGCTGCTTGTACTTTTGGTATTACAGGCTGTGTTGTGAATACAAATGTCAAAACCTTCGATTCAGCTTGGTTGTGCTTCTATGGTATGAAGCTTTCCGTGTGTTAGTGTGACTTCACATGAGTTGATGCTTAAGGGTAGATGATGACTAGCAGTGTTGAAAGCAAAGCAGGAGGGATGTTGCTGTGCTTGGGTGTTAGGATGAGTTCAGGGTGGGTGAAATGTCCTAGTCTGTCTCTGTGGCCTCTAGAGCATTTCTCAAGCTGCATCCCTCTTTATGAAGTAAGTTAATGTGATTTAAGGGGAAGGGTTTGGTTTTAGGTTATTAACACTAGCTCTACTGAAACAAGTTAAGTCATTAAACCCCTGTATTGCTTTCCGATATACAAGGTGTGTCAGGAAGGTAAAGTAGGGCCTGTGTGTCATATACACTGTATGAGACCACAGTGTATGTCAGTGCCTGTTTTGCATTTGTGCTTTGTAGAGAAATAGGCTCTGTCATTGCTTAAATAATACATTACAGCATATTAAACCGAAGATTTAATGAAGGTACATCTTTCTGTTCCAGCTGTGATGATTATAAATTAATTTTATCTCCAGCCACACTTATGAGTTTATTGCCTGAACACTAATTGTTATCTGGGGAATAACTAATTGCTGGAAGAGAGCAGGGTGATTTTTCCTTTGGCGTGGGCATGACACTGAAAGAATTGAGATACTTATGTTCTGACACAAATGTTTCACAAGTAACAGTAACTTAAAGTTAACGAGGAGCCTGTACCAATTCCCAGTTTCCTTCCCCGGGAGGAACTGGCATAAACTGCTTTACCAACCTTCAGATGGAAATGAACATATAACAGTGCCCTTCACGATTAACAAGGAAGTGAGAAGATTCACACATTTAAATATGGTGTTTAGAGCCTGAATGAGTAATTCATAATAGCAGATACTTTGGAATGGGTAAGGAGTTGAGTCATTGTCATCCCTTTCTGTTCACAGATAATCTGTTAACAGGGTTCTGGGAGTTCAGTCAGTGATGAGTAGCTTCCAGGTCATGTTGGGAATGCATGTGTGCACTGGTCTACATGTTCTGAAATGTACTGAGCCTTGGACTGTCATGTCCAGGGAAGTTGGTCTTTTGTAATGTAGCAAGAGATGACCAAGCTCTGCAGCAACCAAAATAAGCTCTGCAGATCTGATTGCTAATGAAGACAACTTGTGTCCACTGCCATCAAGTCTGTGTCCCCTTGTCTTTCAAGAAGGTCCTCAAGAATCTCGCTCAAAGGATCCAGCTAACTGTGTCAGTGCTGCACTAAATTCACTGTGTAGGGTTGCTCTAACCTTCAGCTACAATTCACAAAAGGCATGTCAAAATGTTGGAGTACCTCAGGGTCTCTAATTAAAAAAATGGATTTTTCTAGTGTTTATGAATGCAGGTACTCAGATACTACTTCCCTAAAGGGTATTCAACTCTTTGAAGTTGCTTATATGTCTACATTTAATCTGCTAATATTCAGAAAACATGGGCACATTGTTCCTTAAGGTATCCCCTAGCTCCAGTACTCAGTGTTTTTTAAAGCAGACAGCTTCTGGAAATAGCTGTTGACTAAGAGATAATGGGTGGAAACAGTTTACAAGAGAGGTGAAATCTCTGGTTTATTTTGATATCAGTTTCTTCCTGGTTTTATTCACATTTTCCTAATGTTTGACTAAAAAGTTGGCTCACCTGGATTTTCTCTCCTCTGCTTTCAAGTAAAATCTAGGATAATCTTTAACTTGAACTGAAAATTGTATTTTACACTGTTGTTTAAATTTTGAAATACTTTCCAACTCAAAATTTAGGCTAAGTTTATGCTCACAGAAGCGCAGAGCAGTCATTGCACCAAGAGATTAATGGTCACATTTTATAATGAGGAAAATGTATTTGTTGGTGTCATCCTTTGATGTTGCTTGTGGCTTCTCTTCAGCTGAGGACTCCCTCCCTTTCAGTAAATGACAGGAATCTCAGCGGAGCCTTGATGTAGCTGGCCAATGTGTTGGCTGTCCTGGTGCTTCAGGTATGAGGAATAGGGATGACAGGGATGGTATGTGGAAGTGTCAGGGTGGAGTAAGGAAAATGGCAAGTGTTAACTCCAGCTCTGCAGATGAACAAGATAGCTCTGGGCTGGTCGGGGTCCCCTTGTTCAGTCTTAGGGAGGTGGACAGCACTGCCTTTCTTTAGACAGAAGCAGTTGTAGAACCTGTCAAATCTTTTTCCCCTGGTTTTTCTCCAAGAAGTTGAAATATATTGTGTTGGTTTTCTCAGGAACCAAGAGCAAAAATTGAAAACCAAACTTGGCTTGAACATCTGAAGGACTTTGTGTAAGATGTGATTTTTTTTTTTTTTTTTTTGTTAAAAGGCAGCCTCTAGAAACTTTAAAGGGTGGTGTATGTGACAGGTGTAAGGCCTTGGAGCAAGCTGGCTCAGAAAGATACCAGACAGAAGGGGTATGTGGCCCCTTCTTTACTCTGGTACAATATGTTGGTTAGCATCCAGTAGGACATGGTAATTTCTGATGGGTAGCTAATGGGAATTTCCAACAGCTAACAAATTAGCAGAAGCCTCATTAGCTCAGTTCTTCATCAAGTGAAGAAAGGCTTGCAGTGTGCAGTGAGAGTAGCCTAAGATGATAGCCCATAAAGAGCATTTGGTCTGGGGATTACTGAAACATGAAAAATGAGCCTTGAAATATCCTGTTACTTGTGCTCAGTGCAAGAACTGGTGTGCAGGGCACTGCCTTGGACTCACCAGGAACACCTGGGCTGTTCTGCTTGTTGGTGTTATGGAGTGGATAGGGGTTAAGCAGTGGCTGTGGCATGTCTTGACCCCATTTATCATGCCACAGGTGTCTTCTCATCAATGCTTTTGCCCAAATGGAAGGGTTCAATTTGAGAATTTTTGAATGCTTGTTCAGTCCTCAGAAAACAAATGCAAACTCTGAGCTGATGTCAGGCTTGCAAAGGTGATCAGCCTAAATTAAAAGGGAACTAATAGTTTGAATGCTGGAGGGAGGAAGATATCCTCATCTGAGGGTGAGGGAAGATGTTGAGGGAGGTGGTGGGGTGGTGGTGGCTGAGGGTAGGAGGGTGGGTGTAAGAACACTCATTCTTGATAGACATGGATTCACATAGGTATCACTTCCAGCTATCCTAATTATGCAAATATTTGTAGAAATGAGTAGTGTTAGCTGTACTAGTACTTTTAGGGTGTCAAATGAAACTCTTTTCCTGAGCAGAGAACCTGCAGAACTGAATCTACAGGCTCAACTCTGGAGAAAAGGTCATGTTTAGACTTGTGTGTCTGAACCAAAGCCACCTCTTCCATATGTATAAAGTACAGGTGTTTTGGCTTTGAAGACTAGAACTGAGTTTCTGAGGCTGCTCGCTAGTAGTGTCTGGTACCTGCCTGTCAAGAAAATAGAGGGAAAGGCTTTGCTGTTACTCTCAAGTACAAAGTTTTGCTATGCTGAGCTGACTTGATGTGCTGTTTCAAACCAGTTCCATGAAACTCTCCTTTCTGCCCTGATAGCTCAGACTGCATTGCTGTGTTCCCCTGTAGGTGGGTGCTGGAGGAACATGCCTCCTGTCACCAAGTGATGGAGGCTTGCATTTGCCAAAATTCTGTCTGATCATCTCTTGGTCAGCTAATTGTGTCCCAAGGAGAACAATGTGAGTGGCTCTGGTAGGACAGGATAGAGGTTCCCAGCTGGAAAAGCTTCACTGTAGATGATGTGCCATTTCCTGTGGATGTGAAAGTTTTCAGATCAGCATGCTGAAACACAAATTTCTGGAGTTTCAAATGGTTTATTTTTGAGGTATTTTGACATTTTCAGATTGACATTTCTAATTGTACTGTGTGAGAGCTTTCTTCAGAAGGGATATGCAGCCTTTCGTTCAGCATTTGTTGCAAAAGATTTTTTGGATATTTTTAGCGGACAAAATTATCAGTCAGTCCTAGGAAATGTTGAACAAGGCTTGAAAATAAAGAATAACATGTAGCAGATGTAGTTTTAAATAAGAAATAGTTGCCTTTTCCCAAAATTCTTGTATCTCACTTTTATTACACTGTTTTTATATGTAGCAGTAACTGTTATCTGTTACATTTAGGAATTTGGATTGTAATTAAACTTAATGTTTACAAAGAGATGGGTTTAATATTAGTTTGGTAGTCATGGGGGGTTTTTGTGCTCACATATTTTATGTGGAGAGACTTGCTGAGTAAATGAATTTTAATTAAGACAATGATGACTGACATTGCTATCACAATTACTGTGTATTTCTACTGTATTTATATTGATGAATTAGTACAGTTGAAATACTAATTGCGGAAGACAGCTTATCTAGAAATTTGTGAAACGAGCAATAAGAATGGATAAAATCAGTGTTGCACTCTGTTTGAACTTCCTTCAGGGTAGGTCCTTCTTTGTAATTAATTTTCATCTTTAAATTTACTTATTCTTGCTCTCTGTCTCCAAACCAAAATCTGTTTCATTGACTTAAAACTATTCAAGAGTTTCCTATTTATCTTGAACAGGTCAGAGCTCTTGTTTTGTCTTTCTGTGCAGCTTACCTCTGATTTGAGCATCCTTTCACCCTGCTGGACCTTTCTGCTTCAAACTTTTCACATCTTGGTTTTTTCTTTCTTTGCGTTTTCTCTTCTTTCAGTCTCCCATCCCTGTTAAATAGAAGTTTGGCTTAAAATCCCTTACCTGTGAAGATTCAGTGAAAGCAGAGATTTCTGGCAAACACGGAACCATTGCCTCCCTTGACTTGCTCTGTGCAACCACTGTCTTGTGTTTCCTTTTCTCACCACTTCCCTTTCATGTCATAAAAAGACTTGTTCTTTTGGTCTGCCTGCTTTCACTCTTACCTTTATGTCCTTGCTCCTTACATTCTGCTGCTTCAGAACAGCCATGTTTTTCTTCCTCCATCCCCATCCTTGTCATATGCCTGGGTTTAGTATGGGACATACGAAGTTTGCCTGTTAGTCTTAATTTCTGGTCCTCTTCTCTGAGTGCAGTAATCTGCATTATTTTGTGTGTGGCAGTGGTGATGCAGGAGTTGGCTCGGTAACAGCTGGGACCAGTTAGGATTGCTGTTACCTCAACAACTGCTGTGTTTGCACTCTACACACTTGCATTTAAAGCATTTCTTCTTAAAAATACATTACATTTAAGGTAGTGTTGATTAAGGGAGAGCTGTCAGTGAAGCTGGAGAACTGGGCAAGGAACTGGCTTGCAGATGTGCATAGGGCACTCTCCCCTGGCATGAATGCCAGTATGGGGGCAGGGAAAGGACTGACTGGAAAGATGAACAAGTCAGTGAAGATTTGCTCCAGAGGGTTCTAAGCAATATTCTGGTACTGACTTTGAATAACCAGTAAGAAGTACTGTGACCTGGAGCTTGTGTGTAGCACCAGTTTTTTAATGAGAGGTGGTGGAGGACTGTAGGACAACACATAATTATGGTAAGAACAGTAAATCAGGAAGGTGGTGTTTACAGGTGCATTTTAAATGTCCAAGTGGAGCAAACCAGTGTTTTTCTAGGTCATGTTGAGCACATTACGGTAGTATGCATGTATTGGGGTGAGAAGAGTGACTCTGAAAGCTTGTTGCATGGAGGGGTAGGAAAGCCTGAGCTGAAAGATAGCAAGGTTAACCAGATACTAGACGGGAGGGAAAGAATGGGCAGTGATGTGCAAGTGATGAGACCGAGTGACAGGGAGCAGAGTACTGCCTTGTGTGATGTGGAAAAGAGTTAACTTGAGTGGGAAGGTCAGGATTTCCTTTTTTGTGTGTTGAGCTGTAGCTGAAATACCAACAGCCATAAGGACATGTCAGAATAAAAGGTGACAGATGAATCATTCACTCCAAAATGATGGCTGTGTTTGTATTTCCAGAGAAGACCAGCCAGAGGCATGGTACTGAGGGAGGTGAGAATAAGAACAGGTGGAAGTCCTGTAGTGTTCCTGGGGTCCTGAGCCCTCCTTTGGAGGGGAAATCTGTAAGGCTGTCTGACATGGAACAGGAAGGAATAAACCCTGAACCATGAGTATAATCTATTTTCTTATGGAGTTTGCTTCCTCAAGTTTCTCTTACCTTTGTTCTGTCGGAGAGCATGCTGCTGTGTTGAGGTCTCCTGAAGAATTATTTTAAAGTGTGCCCTGTCAGGTTGCATCTTTTTTGCTTTGAAAGCCTTGAGACAATTTCTGTTCCATGTATTGCCATTATAAAGAAGTTAATGTATTTGTGGTGCTGGAATTTTTAGAGTTGATTGCTGTAATAAAATTCAGGTGTTCTGTTGTAGTTGTGTGTTCGTTGTCTGGTGGTCACTTGAAGA
Source organism: Rhynochetos jubatus (assembly GCA_027574665.1). Taxonomy (NCBI): domain Eukaryota; kingdom Metazoa; phylum Chordata; class Aves; order Eurypygiformes; family Rhynochetidae; genus Rhynochetos; species Rhynochetos jubatus. The sequence continues at coordinate 3,259,522 of CM050654.1, read as the reverse complement.
CAAGCAGCCACGTGCACTGAAAAGCTTGATATTGCAAATTGGTGTCTTGACAGTGATGGAGCAATTGTGGTACAGGCCAGTAGATAACATGCTGATTGATGGCTTTCAGTGCGTGTCTAAGCACAGTGTTAAACCTGAGGGGGATCTTTTATTAAACAGCTAAGAATTTTATTATGTTTAAATACTGCTTTGAAGCAGAAGCCCCTAAGTGAAGGGATGCCACAATTGCTTCCCAGACCTCTTGGGTGCAGATGTTGGGTTCAGTCCAGTAGATTGCTTCTGGGCTTGCACCAGTCTGCAGTAGTTATGTGGGGTCACAAATATGCTTCTGTGCCCTGGCAAACCGTTTGTCTTTATTAAACAAAAAGATCCAAGCTTTAGCCTTTAGTTTCTGTGTCTTAGCTGACCGTTATGTTGATGGTAGTGGTATCAGCATACTTGTTCTGAAGTATTTGAAGGGGACAGCTCTAAAACAGAGTAGGACTTGAAATGTCTTATTTCTGGTATATCATTCTGATGTTAGATACACATATATCCTGATTTGTACTGTTTGTTTTTTCTAATGATCCAATACCTTGTGTCTTACCTCTTAGCCACTCCTGCAAAGACCTTTCAAAGGCTCTAAGGCTCTCATCTGCAGATTTAGGATATCCCAACAGTTCTAGCTATTCTGCATCGACTGCTCGGGTCCCAAGTCAAACCATGGCAGAAGGGCATGCATACTAGGGTGTTCCTTAACACCTGGGGCATGAATAAATAGGGTGTGTTCAGTATTTTTGTTCATCTGCATTTAGATTTGCTCTTTGATATGCAGATGGACTGACAGTTGGATCTTTCTGTGCTTAAAAATGGATCTTGCAAAAGTTCAGACCTGAAAATAGTGGGGAACAACGATATTCCAACATTTTTGCTGCGTTAGCATTTTAGGTTTGAGGCTTTCTGTGTTATAGTTCTGGGGACAGGAAGGTGTTTGAACTCCAGTTCACTTTCTCTGTGTAAATCTCAGTATTAACAAGGTTCTGTTTTAAAAAGGCATGGTGCTTGCTTTATTTAGGCACACGTGTATGATCACGTGCAGTGACTGGGTGCAGTGCACCGGGGCGTAGTGTGGGCTGAGTCTGACTTGCGATTCCACCAAGGGGGTGGGTGTGCAGTTTGTCTGTGGGACAGGATGGCACACTGGAAATCCCTTTCCACCTGCAATTGAGTGCTGTGCTGCAGACCTTGTTTCTGGTCTTGTCTGTGGATACAAGAGTTCTTATTTCTCAGCTTTCTGTAGGTCCTGTAGGACTGGAAATCCTGCCCAACAGAGGGCTCCTGTGAGGTGAATACATGGAGATTTCAAGAAATTCTTGGTGTGTTGCTGTAGGCCATTGCCTGTATTGAATTATTTGTGTAACAGTATTTGTCATCCCCTGTAGCTACACAAAAGGGAGATGAGTGCTCCCCTTAAATACTGATGTGATGATGAACTGGAGAGACATGCAGTAGTGATGCTAGATCTTGATTACTGCTAAAGTGAGCTTAAGCTCATATGATTAAGTATCATTTATTGGGTCTGGGTAAAAATCAACATTTTGATTTATGCTTTAAAGAAAGTGACTTATTCTGAGTTTAAAGCAGACTAGCTTGCAACAACATTTACAATAAGGTTTATTGTAATAAGTTTGTCCTTTTGACACTCTTGTGAAATTACCTTAAAATATCTTCCAAGACGTTGATATACTAAAAATACCTTCTGCTTTGAAGAGAAGTCTCCAGTTAAGGAAAGTGACAGTAATTTTTTATTAGCTGTGTCTGCTTAATCTCTTCAGCCCAGATATATTCATCAGTAGCCTCTTCAGTGTATTAAAATATTTATGTACTGCAGAGAACTCCAGTCAGGCTCACACGTTTTCTCCAGGGAAGCAATATTAAGTCTGTTGTATGTTAAAAGCCTTTTCATGGTGTCTGGTTGAAATAGCTCAATTGATGACTTGTTACCATTAGGCAATATGTCAAAATATTAGCTCAGAACTGTTTCCCTAATAGTTATCCTAGGAAGTGGTAATTTTTACTGTGGTATGGATAGATGGAGGTAGAAATGAACAGACTGGTGATGACTTTATGGAAAAAATCCATATATACATTCGCCTTTAAACTTATAAAATCATGATTAGAAGGAAAGACCGTATAGCATGTCAGCAGCAAGTGACACTTCATTACTGTTTAAAAGGTAAATGGGATAATTATATAAAAATCCCATAAAGGTTTACCTAAGCAATTTGAGTTCAATAGGTAAGGGAAGACTAGATGGCACTGCTAATGATTGTTTTAATGAATTGTGAGGAATGGTCAATGGAAGCAAAACTGTATTTGAGACATATATGCTGCTACCCCAGATTGGGTTACATGGCTTGCCTTGTTGACCAGCACTGATTTAATTGTAAATGTTTGGCTTGGGTTGATTACTAAGCAGTTAATCAAAACAAAATGCAAGAAGGATGTCCATTGCAAGCATATCAAGAGGCCAAAGCCATGTGTAGTTCTACATGTATTAAGGCATCTGTGTTCTGAGGGCACTTGAAGTGTGGCACAGGACAGAATGGTGTCTTGGCACCATACTGAACTGAGACCTCTGCCCTTTGCAGTGTGCATCTGCAGTAAGGTTCACTCTTGCAGAGAGCAGTGATACCAATTTTCCATCTCTGCATACAGAGTTGTGCCATGCATTGCACTCGCTGTATTTTTCTGTCCAGAATTCCTTTGGGTGCAAAACTTGTCTGTCTGTTCCTGTTTGTCTAGGAGCTACTGGCATGGTAGATACCAAATGTGGCTGTATGGGTGATACTGGGTGGATCTGGCCCTGTGTAGCAGGGAGGTCCTTTCACTAAATGCTGGATTATGTTCAGAAATAGAAAAGCAGTAGAAGCTGAACCGTGTGCTTGTACCACGTGGACAACTTGATGAACCAATAGCTACTGCGTGGTTCAGAAGCACTGGCAGCTGGTGTACAAAGCTCCTGTGTTTTGCACTTTCGCATGCTCAGCCAGGCTTATGCATGTTTAACTTCAGCATCCTGAGATGCTGGTTAGTGGCCAAGTTCCTCAATGTTGTGGCAATTTAGAACTGGATATCTGATCTAGATGGTGTAGCTTGTCAGTTAAGGATGGGCTCCAAGGGTGTAAAAGAAGGAAAATATGGAAACTGAAATAGCATTGACCTGTAACTCATGAGAACATTTTGGTGGAACATCAAGTAATTGGGTTATGTGTTTAGTTAATATCCTTATCCTGTGTTTTGCTACTGATGCCTGTAGGTCATAGACCAGAATGATAAGTATAGTGCTAATTCTGGCCATGTCTGAATTTGTAGTGCTCTTAGCTAAGAAAGTAATGTGTACAGCTGCTTTCCTTGGGCAGCAAAACATCACACATTTTTTGTTTCGGTTTGTTGCATGCATACTTTTCCAATCTTTCCTTCCCTGTGTAGCTTCAAAGGTAAATTACAGAAATCGTATTTCAACAGTTCTTGCAGGAAGTGTTATTTAAGTCTCAGTTGAATGAGTGGCTCAGATGTGATGTCTGTCATAGCAGACAAAACCCGTAACAAAGCTATAGCTGAAGATAAATGTGTGTGATTAGCTGAAACTCAATTTAACAAGAAAATTAAGCATCTAAGAGTATGCGAAAACCCCACAAAAATCCCTAGGAGAAGATTATTGCAGTACTGTCTGTTGGAAGTGGTATCTGTTTTTACTAAGGCTTTCAAGCATTTGAATTGGATAAGTAGCCATTGTGAAATACTCAGTAGCTGAGGAGTTTAAAGTACTTAAGAGCTCAAATAGAGCCAACCACTCCTCAAAATAAAAACTGCCCCACAACCGAAAAAGTCCCAAGAAGCCAAGTATGTGCATGTAGAATTTGGGATAAAAATGAAGAAATGCTTAGCAAGTATTGCATGGCAACAAGGTATGTGTTAAGTGAGTGCATATATTAGAGAAGGCTATGCCAGCTTAATTATTTGGTTAGCCTAATGTGTTAGCTTAACAGTCATGAGCCAGGCAGCAGATTCCTACTTTCTGGTAGGAGGGCGATGCGGAAGGAGCACATGGCCATCTGGAGGTGGTGTGGTCCCTGGTGCTCCAGTGCCAGCACTGAGAAAATGCCAGCTAGTGCTGGATGCAGGGATGTTGCTCACCAGCCTCTGCTGCTTGGCCTTTGGATCCCTTCTCCTTCAGTTGCCCTTTTGTATCCATGTATGAGTGGAAGGAAAAAAGTCAGTATTATGACATTCAAACAAGACTCCTAAAATCCCTTAAAATTTCTTTCACTTCTCAGTTGTACCAGGTGCCTTAATTCACAAGAGACATGACTAAAATCTTCATCTGATTTGGTACTTTTGTGCAGAAGACCCCAAAACCCTTTAATGATTACACAATCAGAGATGCTTTCAAAATGCCTCAGACACACAGCACTGAGGAATGGTAATGAGCAGCAACAGATGTCTTGTCTTTGGTGCAATTATGGAGCAGTAATTATAGGCAGAAATAGAACCTCCCAGTAGTGGGGAGTTTATTGGGGACTTTACAGAAGTGAAGCAGGAGTGTACAAGCAAGAATTCCTTCAAACACTGAAGGGGGAAATGAATGAAAAGCAGCAAGGCGGTTGTGAGGAGTGAGAAAATGGTATGTGGAAACTGAATGTTGTTTGTGGTGGCTGGACATCTTGTGTTACCAGATATGCTGCTTTGTAGCTGCTTGTCAATGTAGGGTGGTAAGTGATGCTTGAGAGGCCATAATTGTCATGCAGCTCTAAGGAAAATTTGAAAACACAAACCCAAACAACCCAAAAAATCATCTGTGCAAGAAGTGGCTCTACTGAATGTGCCTCCAAATTAAGACTAATACATATGCCTTCTGTTTTAATAATCCTTGTTTCTTCATCTGGGGGTTTTAGTGTGGTATGAAATTTTAAGTTGATCTTCTAATTATCTCTGAAATTTCTGAAATCCCCATAACTAATGCGGTGTTTGATTTCTTAGTGTTCCTCCTTTTCCCTTTAGAGCCATGCTAAATGAATGTGACTTCACATGAAAGAAAAGGATACTATAAAACAGTACAGAGTTGTAGAGATTTCCCCACTCTCCTGTCTCTGGTCAGGTAATACTTTTCCATGATGTACTGATACAGTAGTGATAAAGTACTATGCAAGGGAAAATGTGAATTTTAGGGGAACTAAGTGTAAAACATCTTTCTAATGCAGCACAGTAGAGAGACCTGGGCAAAGTTTGGAGTGTTCAGTATGAAAGCTAACAGCATCTGGTGGTTTAATAGGAAAGCCATGAACAGAACAGCAGATAGAAATAGTGAATTGATAGAGTAATGCTACTTAAAACTTTGTGAAAGGCATGTAAAATACTTAATTACCAAACTATGTTTAAGTGTGCAAGGATGGATTATAGTGAACTAAATACTAGTCTGCATGGCAGCAGTCAGTCCTAATCTGTTGCCTAGGAGTGGGGGAGATTTCACTGGAATCCCTCAATTTCCTGTTGGAATTACTGATCCCAGTGCTGGTCTGTGTTACTTCTCATGTTTTCCAGCAGGAGACCTCATGCTGCTGGTAGATGTTCATTTATTAAGTACCACAGTAGATGGGTATAAAGTGGTTTTTTTCTTCTGCTGGTTCAGATTCCATAAAAATACAGTGAGAGGTAAAAGGTAGTCATTTAAACTTTAAGTCTAGAGCCTGAATGCTTTGCCCATTACCTATGTAGAAGACACTCAGCAAGTCCAGTGGTATACCTAATTTCCATGCCATATTATCATGTAGTTTTCCTGTGAGTGGCAAAATGTGCATGGCATAAACTTTGTTGTGCTGCAGACAGTGGATGACACAATTAGATGTGAAATGTAGTCCTGCATGCTGTCACTTGAACTCCAAAGAATTAAATGTGAGATTTGAGTCCCATGTATCTTGTAAAGGCATATCTAACATATTTAGTGAGCTGAAGCAGTCCTTGTGCAAGAGAATACTTTTTCCATATGTGATTTTTATGTTTAAATGAGTGAGATGTAGGTAGCTATGTATTTATGCTAGGAAGCAAATTGTTTTGTATTGCAGCTAAAGGGAATAGTAAAAAGCTAGACTTAAATCATGACAGTTGAATGACTGTTAGGATCCTAGGATGGTTTTTATCAGAAGGGATCTTTAAAGATCACCTGGTCCAACCCCCTGCCTTGGGCAGGGACATCTTTGACTAGGTCAGGTTGCTCAAAGCCCCCTCCAACCTGACCTTGAACACTTCCAGTGATGGGGGCTTCTGTAACATCTGGGCAGCCTCTTCCAATGTCTTGACACTCTTACTCTGTGTGTGTGTGTGAAATTCCTTATAGTGAGTCTGAATCTACCTTCTTTCAGTTTAAAACTGTTGTTCAGGGAATGCTGGACCTTGACGCAATACCCCAGATGGGATATTTGGGAATGGGGCAGAAGGGGCAAATTGCCTCCCTTGGCCTACTGAAGTATGTACCATCTTTAGATACTTGAGAAATTTTTGCTTCTTTTCCACTTCAGTTTGAGCTTGCTTGTTACATGTGTTATTGGACAAGTAGTGAGGTGTTTTGGCAGTGGTTTTACAGTAGAAACATCATGGTAACTTCAATACCGAGACCTTCTCTCAGTGTAAGGTCATGATAATAGCTTCAATGCTCTGTCTGTCCTTATTTTGAATAGTGTACCTGAAACATTGCTGGTCCATAAATTGAACAAGGTAAATGTAAGTGCTAATACTTAATGAAATGAGGTATTATAAACCCATACCTGGCTAGAGATTGGTACTTTCTTACTTATTTGACTTGCATTAAGGCTGCTGATTCATCCAAAAAAAGCTCTCCCAAACCAGCCCTCCCCTCCACCTACCAGCTTGCTGGCAGTATCCCATCACCCTAGCCTCTTGTGCTGTTATTGCAGACACTGTTCTCAATACTGGTTCGCAGTTGCCAATGAAAATGCCAATAACAGTTCAGCTTTTAAAAATACGGTACCAGTATCACTGCTTAGAGGCAGTGAAGCAATAAAGCAACTGACTTAACAAATCAGTCATTTGAGCTAAAGAACCAAAATTATCAAACTGGAGCTAGAGAAAGCAAAGGCCAAGTAGTGTAGGGGTCTGGCACTGCTGTATTGGCTTTTGAAAATGTAACAAGTATGTGCTCAACCACATAATCCTTACAAGAACATGGGTCTGTTTTCGGACAACCCGTGCATAGCCTTGCTCCTTGTAGCAGGTAACACTGTTAATAGGAATAATTATTTAATATGAGCATATTTTTTTTGTCTAACATAGAAATAAGTGTTTTTTAAGGTGCTGATGTTACTGAAAAGTAACAAAACTCTAAACCAAATGATAGTTTAGAAAGCTGTCAGTGGTTTATTGCAGAGCTGGGTGCATGGAGATATCTCCACCCAGCAGGCACACCTGAATTCTTTGCTATATTTATCCACCAAACCTTCAGGATCATTAATTTTCCAGTTCACCCCCTTTACAGTGATTGGTTATACAGTGGTAATACTGCTGACACATTGCTGCCACTATTATGCATGCTTAGGGGAAGGGTCTGCACCTGGGCAGGGGTCATCTTGATCAATGGGCATGATATTTAGTAATATAAAATATTAAATACTATAAAATAGTATTTATTATTATAGTATTAATAAGCCTTTAATGAGCAAAGTTCACAAAGGACCGAGTTCTTTCAACATCCACTGATGTACAAAACTGCTTCTCAGCTTACAAGGACACTGCTGAGATACTAATGAGCATGAACCCTCCTGCTTTTGATGAGCAAGGGGCCCACCTCGTTATCAAACCTTTCTCAGCAGTGTGTGCAGAGAAACACACTGAAAAATGGCTATTGCCAAAACAGGTTAATGTAGTGAGAGACAAGGCATTGTCAGTGCAGTTCAACATCTAAAAACATCATTAAAAACACTAGAGCACTGTCAAAACAGCTGAACATAGTGAAAAACAGAATGAAGTCAAACCAGCTTATCCTAACAAAATACTGCCAAAATAAGCATAGTACATAGTAAAATCCAGACTGTTACCAAACCCAGCACATAGTGAAAGACAGTCTATACAACTTAACACATCTTAAAACATCTTAAGACACCTCGCCTGCTATACTGTAAGAGTTAGACTGCGACACTGCCAGCCTAACATAAAGAACAAGAACATCTTGACTGCTGTATTATTCTGAGTTAACCTTTGATGCTTCGGCTTGTCAGCCTAACACAGAACATCAGGCTCATAACACTAATACAAAGAATTTCTCGTGATGCAGGTGAGTTACGTAGTCATTGTGAAGATACTCAGTGTTAGACTCCTGATGTCATCTTTCTTTAAAGACACAAGGGTTTGTAGAAAATCAGTGTTGAGGGAAATGGCCATGTGTGGTACTTGGGTATGAAGTCACTGGTCCTCCCAGTAACATGGGCCTGGCTGTTTTTCCTGGAATTAACTGTTAAATGATAACTCATAGTGGACTATTTACTTGAAATTGGCAGTGTGCTTACTGCTGGAAGGTATGCCTGTAGAGATAAGGTAGTGAAAAGTTGTGGTCTGTAATTCACAATATACAATGTGAATGTGCCTGGATTCTATTTTGGATACTGCTGTCAAAACTAGAAACCCAACCCTTTACTGCATATTTCTTAAAAGAAGGAGGAATTGAACTGAGGCACAGGAATGCTCACTCTGGTTTTCAATCCCTCAAAGCTCTGGGCATGCTGGCTGCCTGTCATTCCCTTCTGAAGGTTAGAAAGATGGTTACTTCTCAGGTGGGAGCTTCTTACCTGTAGTCAGATGGAGCATTGGGTGTGCTGGTGTTGTAAGATCAGCAGTTGTCACTGAAGTACAGGCACTTCTGCTGAAAAACCCAAACTAGCTACAAATGAAGTGATAGGGAAGTAATGGCTTTGTAATGCTTTAACTAAGCCATCACCTGCAAGTGATGTCTTGCATTATCTCAGCTTGCAGATTCAATACTCAAATGGCTAGAAGCTGCTCTTCACAGACCTCCAGAGTGGAAATTGCCTTGTTCCTGGCCATTACCATGTAAGTGGTGGTTGATTTTTCTGAAAACATGTATTCATCAAGAGCTGCTCTGTAAAAAGATCTTCCCAGCCAGTGGGTCAGATTCCCAGTGAAAACTAGCTCTCCTTTTGAATATCCTGTGTTTTTTAACTTACCCAGGGGGCAAAATTTGATCTAATAACACAAAACTTTTGAGAACTGTGGAAAAAATAGTATTGTTGGCAATTCAGCAGTGTAGTTTTGATGGGGGGATGTTAATGGTCAATTACTGTATGTGGCACTTTTAAGTGAGGTCATTGCTCTTGCTCTTCTAGGAAGTCTATGCAGATGTTCCAGATGTATTCAATGCTGTATCTGTTTGCCTACACAATAGAGGGATGTCAGGCATCCTGACCTAGTAAGTTAGCTTCTGTTAGTCTACTGTGTAGCTTGTTAGCCTTAATTAGCTGATAATGAACAGGACACAGTGCTGTTTCAAGTCCCTAGTCTCTGGACATCTACCATGTGTGACTCATTGTTTATAGGATGAGTTATTTGACAACCTGGCAAGACAACTATTCCACTGGCCCCCTTGGCAACAAAACTTACTTTGAGGCTGCCCTGAAGTGAACTGCCTTCATCATAAAACTAAAAATCATGTCCATAGGTTAAGGTGACCCTTACCCAGAGCATGCTTATTAGCTAAACTAGATTGTATAATTGTATGCAAATTAATAACCAATCAAGAATAGATAGGAGGTACTAATAGGATAATGATGTTTTAAAGTGTCTATAAAAGACAACACAGTGGTGATTTCTGGGGTGCTTGATTTGTGGAAAACCCACCTAATACCCAGGTGTGAATAAACACTTGCTCACCTGAGTGTGTGAGAATTGGTCTGCACATGGGGTAAGGAACCTGCTTGCTGGGCAACAGATGTGTCAGTAAGCTATATAATTATATAAGAATACATTATTAGCTCTGAGGAATTAGAAAACAATAGACTGATACTTGACTCAGTTTTCTTCTCTGTTTATATTTGAAGCTTAACTTGGTCTTGTTTGTTGTAACTGATTTAATCATGTTAAATCTTACAGGGAAGACGAGTAGAAGAATTTGCCTCTGACAGGCTGAAACAGGAACAGAATTGTTTTCGTATTTGGAGATAGAGGTGGTTGCTGTCTTAGTGTTCAAGCTCTGATTGGGCCTAATGGAAGACTAAATTTTTACAAAAACACATGAACTGTGTGATCAGACATAAGCTATGTGTTGCCATGTAGCCAGATGTGAGCCTCATCAGGGAGTCAAAATGATGTTGAAAGGCCTAGTGGTGCAGTAATTAAGGATTAGGTGGCAGAAGGACAGAAAATAAGATAGAATCAATTAGCAGGGCAATAGATATACTTATTTCAAGAACTGCATAATTCACATTTTTTCTATCATACAGCAAGGAAGCTGTTAGAAAAATAATCTTTAAGATGTCTGTCCCTGTGTACAGTTAATAGATGAAGTGGTAAATGCTGTTTCAGCACATACAGCATTATCTGTGGGCTTTACAGGAACAATACCTGCAACTTGTGCTTTACCTGACTAGGTAGTTGCTGGAAGCTTTTGGTCAAAGCTCAAGTAATGAGATGCTAGTCTATAAATGACTGCTTATTTTTGTGCTTCCATGTGATTTCTTCATTTAAATGCTTCTTTAATAGTTGACAACCTGTAACATTGCTTCTTAGATTATTGCTCCTCTTAGCTCTTCATCTCTGATAATCAGTGGCCTACTGTAAAACTCACCCTTAGAAAAGGAGGGGGAAAAATTAACTAGAGCAGCTTGTTGGTTTGAATGCTGTGTGACACCTGATTTGCAGCACAGCTGCTGGAGCCCAGTGTGGTGAAAAGTGATGGATGTGCAGCAGTGCTCTGGGGCTGGAAAATGGCAAGTGGGCAGCTCTCTGGAGTTGTCAGTGTGCAAAAAGGGTTGGGGTGCGAGTTGTCTGAGTGACTAAAAAGGCAAAAATCTTGTGAGTTTCTTCAATATTTAATGCTTAACAAAAGGTCAGGCAAAAATTCCATACTGGAATGTATTCTCTCATGAGCTTTCGTGGAGAAAGATATTCATGTATTTTTCTAATAACTGTGAATATTCAGAGCTGGGGATGTCTTCCCTCAGTGAATAGTCTATTCTGGGAAATGTGATCTGAAACTGTGCATGAATTTGGGTCAGATTCAAACAAGAAATAAGTTTTCCAGTGTGGTATTATGAATGATGAAGACTGTCTTAAGCAGGCCAATTCTTAAAGCAATCCTCCAATATTTGTGGGAGCAAGAATCAGTTCCTTGTACTGCCTTAGTACCTGTAAATTACTGGGGCTTTTTTAGGAGGATTCTGGTGCAGGTGGCTCTGTGGGATGTTTCAAGTTCTGCCTGCTCACTCAACTTCAGGTAAATAATCATGCAGGAATGGAAACTAAAATGTAGGTTCCCAACTTCCAATGCCACTTCCAGCTGTGATGAATGGATAAAGCTCTTTGCTATCTTCGTGATTAATTTGTGGAGTTATTCCTAGGCTACCTTTGACTTGGTGTCTTTTGGATTATTCGAAGCACATATGTTCCATGCCTCTATGTACTATGTGTTAATCCTTCATGGAACTGAGAATCCTGTAAGCCTAGGGAGAGGAAGGGGAATCAACAGCCTTTTTGTTGTAGCGAACAGAAGGCCTCTGGGCCTTTGAAGTTTGTGAAAAGTCACCACTTAGACCTTGTGGCATGCTCTAAGTTGTGTTAGTTGATGATTGTAGATACAATTTGCTGAGTAGTTGGAAGTCTGTATCTATCTATTTTATATGTAGGATGTTCAGCCATTCTGGAGGTTAATTTACATTCACTTCTGAACTGAGTGTATTTCTGAATTGGCTTCCTCTGTTTCATAATTACGAGCTGACCATAGGAGAGGTGTTAGACTTCATTTGCAGTGTCTTCAAAGGCACTAACTATACAACCACAAACCGAATGTCTCGAGGGACTAGGTGGAGGAAAAGATGTGGTGCTTGTAAGGGACACCCTTATCTCCTGCCTTTGCCAGTGTTGTGTATATGCATTTGTTAACCACTAGAAATAGGAAGGAATTCCTTTAACCTCCTGTTTGTCATGTTTTGTTCATGAGATCATATTTAGACTGACTCACTGCAAAAATAAGCAAATGGGGCATAATGTGTTTATCAGTTTAGAATGAGAGAAAAGTAGTTTTCCACAGCACATTATTTAATTATTTTGGAACTTCACTGTTTTGTGCTGTATAGTGTATCAGAGTAGTCTACTAAGCCTGGTTTGATCATGTATACTCAAATTCTCGAAGTGCAGTTAGGAGCACAGTGCATGCTGTTCCCATTAAGTACAGTTGTAAGATAAGAAATGATTTCATTTTCCTCTTGTATTTTTTGAACCATCTTGCCTTAGTAGTTGCACTGTGGAAGGGTCCCCTGTCTAGCCTGGCTAACACAATGTTTATATTTACACATTTGACTTCCAGGCAGGTATTAGTTCACTGAAAAATAAACTCAGACCTGCCTGATACTTGGGAACCCCGACAGGTCAAAGACTAACAAAGAGTGGTTTGCATATACTTACTAAGGCTTTGTTTTCACTTCATGAGAAAGATAAGGCTATGAATAATTAAAACAAGACTGTGTAGAATGGCTGCAGAAACAGATATTTATATTACAAATGTGTTCTGCCTCTTATATGAAAGACCAATTAATAGACAAAGTATGTTGATGTCTTTCTGGAAGTCTTGGAAGTACAACGCTGTTTATTCACATGCATTACACTTATGGTTTTACTTCTCAATATTCAGCTGGTCAAACTTTGCTAACAGATATCTCTAAAGGAGTTATAAACTTCAAACTCTTGTCTTCAGCACTAGGTGATTCTGATCTCAGAAACCGTAACTGACCCTTAATTCAGTTGCAGGACTAGCTTCATGTACTGGTTAACTGGAGTGATAATAAAACCAGAGCCAGCTACTTGAGCTCCAGGGGCTGGCCTCAGGTGAGGCTGAGGGCATGCAGTGCTGAGAACTTTATGAATGGCAAGCTGCTGTGAGCAAATGCGCATTCAGGGGAAAGCTGCTTGCAAATGGTCTGTAGATGTGGGTGGGAGGGTGTTACACCTGGGTGCTGCTGATGAATTGAGTTAGTACTCATCAGTGAAGATGTTCATGTAGCTAGATTTCCTCTTTTAGCACAGATGGCCAGGACAGAGATTTGTTTCCCAAATACCTTCTAGGGTAATTCTCATTTGTCAGACGATTGAACAAGATCGCTGCTTGGAATGTTGATCTAGCCATCCCCTTGATCAGGATCTTTCAGAGAAGAAAACCACCCCACTGCTTTTTGGGGAAACCTTGGTGCTACAGAAATTGTATTACACATCACTCTGTCTTTTCCTTTTTCTCCTTTGCAACCCAGAATTTAGGCTTGTGACCAAGTGGGGATTATGCCACGGAGCTGTGGTATTGCACCAGTTCCTTCTGCTTCTCTCCAGTGTAGCTTCTCCAGCCTCAGAAGTGCAACAGATGTGGAAGTGAGGCTGGTGTTGAGTGAAGAGCCTTGGAAGCTTTGACTATGGAGGTGGTACATTGATCTAATGGGATGCAGGGGTTTTGGGTGCTATTCTGGTGCTAGCAATGTGGCTTTACTTGAGGATGGACTGAAGATCTGAGTTACATGGGTTATGAAAACCAGATATGTAAATGGATTGTCCTCAATCATGCTATATAACTGTAGTTGGATGGTATAAAATCTAAGTGTTAAGTATCTGTGTTTACAAAGGGTGTTTCTGTTTCTAGGGAAGTACCCAGGGACATGAAGTACGTCTGTTTTGCTATTTGTCATTATATGTGTAACTTCTGGATTAAAAACTATCACTCCTGAAGCCTGTTTTACAGTGTAACTTGACAGGGTGACATAGCATCATGTTGGGTATTTTTTTCTAAGCATCTGCTGTGCACAAGGTGATATGCAAAGCTTAAAAGAATGTGATGGATGACTTTTCAGAGTTCAATGCCATATTGTCACAGTTGATACAAGTCTCAAAGAAACTGAATGCTGTAGTCAGGGGTTTTTTTTTGTGATAGATGAGATGTTTTGGGGGGAAAAAAACCCTGAGGGACATGAAACATGCACTCCCTTTTCTGTTCTAGCAAGAGATGTATCCCATGCTGGTCACAAATAGCATTTTGCTATCAAGGAAAATTTTTGTTCTGAAATGAAGTCAGATTACCAGTTTTCCTTATTTACAGTGATACATGAGTAGATCCATTTACTGTAGGAGAAGATTGGGTAAAAGTGGCTTTGTGCAGCTTTCCATTGCTAGCAATGCTAGAAAATTGTCATGAGAGAAAATAACTTGAGTAAGCACAACCGTTAGCAGACCTCAGTTATTTCCCTCAGAATTTTGTAATCCAGTATGTTTTCACTGAATTTGTTTGTAGCAAAGCAGTTATTTTTTTGGTGCAGAACAAGTGTCCCTGTCTTCCTTGCTTGCTCCAGTGAGAAAGAGGTGTATTTGAGTAACCTGCCTGTATTGGTGTAGAGAGCCTTGTTCCAATCTCTGCAGAGTTCTGTCAGATGAAGTTACTTGATAGTGTGTGGCCCCACATAATATTTGCATGTTCATTTTTATGGCTGTTTTGCTGGAACCAGAGGTGCAGAAGCAGGGGAAAAATAAATCTGAACCAGCAGTTTGGGCACTTGTTATCTGTATGGAAAGACCATAGCAAACAGGTCACTTCCTTGTGGAGTTTACTAGGTCAGGAAACAGTAATTAAACCAGCTTCTGATGGCTATTTTGATATTTTGGCCTGTATTTTTCATTTCCTTAAAATAGCTTGAAAATGCTTTCTGTAGTCATTCTTGGAAGAAATGAGTATTTATCCTTAAATACATATTTCAATTTTACTGGAAGTCAGTTGGACTACCTTAAACTAGTGTCAGTATTTCCAACCTGTGAGACTTGAATGCAGTGTCCTTGTGCTTAGTGACTCTGAATCCACTCATGCAAATGAAACAGATCCTTCTGTCTGTTTATAAAATAAAATATGGGTTAAAAATGAATTACCACACAGACTCTTTGAATTTATGGCTGTTAAGACACTAATTGCATGGGTTATTTGTCATATCAGAATATTTCTGAGGATCTGTGTAACTCTTGTTTAAACCAATGCAGCATCTACTCTTGATTGGGAAGCGTTAATAGAGAGTACTGTCTGTGTTCCCTGAGTGCTAGTTTAATAAAGACAGACATAGATGAAGAGTGAGGTAGCATGGGAAATGGGCCATTAATGGCAATAAAGAGCAGTAATGTAAGGAGACATATTAATAATGACAACAGCAATGTCATTGCTGATGAAAAATGCAACTTCTACACTTCATAGAAGTTAGTATTTTTTTCCTGGGAGTTTTTGTAAATTACCCTTTCTCTGGTCCCCCATTTACAGCTTCGTTTCTCACAGCTTCTTCTGACCAGGTTATCTTATTGGAAATTACCACAAAGTAACTGGAACTTTAAATGGAATAAAAATATCAGCAACTTTGATGGATTGTCAGGTGGGTACTGCAAACATACTGTCCACAGACAACATGAAATCCACTGATAGAAGGCTTTCCTGAGATGTAAAAGCATTAATGGTTTATAGCTATATCTCAAGAATTCTCTATTAAGTCAGTTAATGTTTAGATGGAATGTGAGTTGCTGCATAACTGGAACTGCAGAGCAGTCCGTTTTGTGGGTGGGTACCTGAAAATCTGACTTCACTGATGGAGAGGGATGGCACACAGCGTGTGCAGCAGATAAATCCACAGGTAAAGTGAATTCTGTCTGCAGAGAAGTGTTTTCTAAATCCATAGCTTAAAGCTTTTCCCTTGGCATTAAGGGAAAGTATTCGCATATCCCCTATTTATGGTTTGGAATGCAAGGTTTAGCTACTGTCTTCTTCTCAGAATGGAATTGCAGTAGCAAAATAGAAGTTAATAAAGAATGCAGTTACAAAGAGTTACATTCTAAATGGCTGTTTGTGCTGTTTATTACTGTGTTCATTGTTAATGTTCAACAAATATTCAGTTATTTATATATTAGCATTTCATTAGTGGGAAGTGAATTGCTAGCTATGGAAAAGTGTTGCGAAGATTATTATGGCTATGCTTTTGGAAATGCTTCCAGAATTGACTCTGAAGTCTTTCTAGCTGAAATTCAAGTAAGGAGGGCTGCATGCTACAAGGTTGAGCCTTTGTTATGCTGTAGAGCAGTATTTAGGAGGGAGTGGTGCCAAAAATGGGGTGAATATCAAACTGAAATGTGGCTTGGTTAATCTGTAGTACACTTAGAATAAGCTTGATCCCCATCCAGAAGATGCAAGGGTTTCCCACTGCCTATTTCACCATTTCTCGTAACTTTCAAGCAAACTTTGAAACATAATGATCACTAATGCAGTTTGAGGTAATCTTGCTGTGGGAGAAATGAGGATGAAAATAGCTCTCTTGCAGGTGGACTATCATCCTTGTGTTGCTCTCAAGTTTTCCTTGCAGCTGCAACCCAGGGAACAGCTGTCCCTACTGGACTTGTGGGAAGATGGCAAACAGTTCAATAGTAACTCCTGATCTGTTCTTGACAACGCATGGGTGAATGTTCCCTCATTTGTGTTCCTTCAGAGCTTTTCCTTACCCTGGTTACTGCCTTAGGCCTGACCTTACTGCAAGATATGCAAGGTGCATGATTCTTTCCCTGCCTGTTACTGGTCTTTATCTAGAGAGATGCTTAACCCCTTAATCACTACCTTCTGAGCTCAGGATCCAGCTATTTAACCTATCCATCCATCTAGAGTGTAACAGCAAAACTTGTAACCAAGTCTCTTGTTGAAAGTCTTGCTAAAGAAAAAGTAAATGCTGTCTGCTATTCTCTTGTTCATGAATCTGGTCATTTTATTTCAGGAGGTGGTCGGGTTGGTCAACCATGGTTTTCCCTGTGGTAAATCCTTGCTGACTGGTACTAATTGCTTTTTGCTCTCTTATACGTCCAGAAATGTGTTCCAAGAGGACTTGCTCCCTGACTTCTAGTCCAGCTCAGTGTATAACCTAAAAGCATGAGACTCTATGTAACAAGGACAACATGGTAAATTGTCTGCCTTGTATTTAATGAGTAGTTCTGTAAAAATGAGCAGTGCAAGCTATCCTATTTGGGATGGATTTAAATTAATGCTGCAAATTAGCAGAATTAGAAAAAGCAGAAGTGTATCATTGAATGGTTTGGGCTGGAAGGGACCTGAAAGATCATCCAGTTCCAACCCCCTGCCATGGGCAGGGACACCCTCCACTAGACCAGGTTGCTCCAAGCCTCATCCAGCCTGGCCTTGGACACTGCCAGGGATGGGGCATCCACAGCTTCTCTTAACTGTTCCAGTGCCTTCCCACCCTTTCCAGGAAGAATGTTTTCCTGATACCCAATCTTAATCTCCCCTCTTTCAGGTTAAAGCATTACCCCTTTACATGTCCTTCTAAAACATTCCCCCCAGCTTCCTTGTAGCCCCTTCAGGTACTGGAAGGCTGCAGTAAGGTCTCCCCGGAGCCTTCTCCAGGCTGAACAAGTCCAAGTCTCCCAACCTGTCCACATGGCAGAGGGCCTCCAGCCCTCAGAGCATCTCTGTGGTCCCCCTTGGACTTGTGTCAACAGGTTGATATCCTTCTGATGCTGGGGCCCCAGAGCTGGAGGCAGAACTGCAGGTGGAGTCTCACAACAGCAGAGCAGAGGGGGAGAATCCCCTCCCTCGCCCTGCTGGCCACACTGCTCCTGATACAGCCCAGGATGCGGTTGGCTTTCTGGGCTGCCAGCGCACATGGCCGGCTCATGGCCAGCTTTTCATCCCCCAGCACCCTGAGTCCTTCTCCTCAGGGCTGTTCCCGATCCATTCTGTGCCCAGCCTGGCCTTGTGCTGGGATTGCCCTGACCCAGGTGCAGGACCTGCCCTTGGCCTGTTGAACTCCATACAGTTGACATGGTTATCACTCATAGCATAGCATGTATTAAACTTGTAGGAGTAGTTTCTCATGTGCTAGAAGTTGGGTAGGAATTTGTTTCATGACTGGTTTACATATATTTTCTTCAATGAGTATCACATTTTGACCCTTAGTGAAATCAGTGTGTTTATTAATATTGGAGAGAGCTGAGAGAATGGGGTTTGATATCTTGCTTTAGTTCTTGCAAGGTTCCTGACAGTCCCTGTAAGAATATTAATTTACATGGATATATTAGGGAATATTGGTGGAATAATAAGACCATGCTAACCTCTTACAAAAGAAAATTGATTCTCCAGAGTTACTGGTGAGAATGAATTTAATGAAATTATATCTGTATCAGCCCTGAGTACTTTTGCCTTGTTCTGTAACTGGACTTACTTTAGAACTGGGTGCATTTTGACTGCACATCTAGGAAAATGAGAGTACCATAATATGTTTCATTAAACTCAATGTAGTTAAAGTTGGATTTTTCTGACTTGCTAAATGCTTGGAAGGTACTAGGGACCTCACACGAGTTAAATATGGCAGATCCAAAATGCCTGCCTTGCGGAGTTACCTGGAAAGGGTGAAGGGCATGTGTAAGACAGACCTGATTTTTTTTTTTCTATAAAATGAGAGTGTAAATGAAGTAACAGCTTAGCTCACTTGCTGTTTGATTGTGGGTTGAGATGATGTCTGAAGCTCCAGCACTCAGTGGGTGAAAAGTGAAGGGTAGCATTTAGCTGGGTTCAGTAGCAGTGTCCCCGGATGCTGAGTTATGTTTGAGTTGTGTGGAAAAGGCTGGTGGTACTTCTGTACAGATGCTGCTTCAGAGTTTTGTGTTGTATGTAACCAGAGCTGATGGTGGAAAAAGGCTGCCTTTGAAAATGAATCTTAACCTTAAAGATAAAGAAGTCATCAAATTTTCTGAGCAAAGACCTGTTGGTCACATTTGTGTTGAATTAAAGTATTGGTTGAAAGGCAAAAAGTAGGCATGGAGACAGCTATATACACTGACTTGGAAGTGATAATGCAAAAAACACCCAATGCTGGCAAATATCTGCAGAGTTCTTAATTTTCTAAAGGACAGAATTGAGGGACATCACAAAGATCTATCACCTCATATGGGGTAAGCATTGTAATTGCTTTGCCACTGCAGCCTGTGTACTCTTAGAGTAAGTAATTTCTATTGAAAAAGGATACTTTAATTGTAATAGATTTTTCCCTAAAACAAATATTTATTTGGCAAAGCCCAATGCTTTTTAATTTGTGCTGCTGCACTGTGCTCATGTTATGTATGCAGACAGGTGCTTTGGGCTGGTATGGAAGAATATGAAGAAGGAAACCACACTATTCATTGGAGCATCCTTTGTTTCATTGCTTTTTAATAGCCCTACCTCAACTGCTCACTCTTTCAGGCCAATTGCTTTTCCAGTAGGAGTTCACAAGCCCTTTTCTGAAGTTCTTTTCTCTGACTTCATTTCATGTCCAAGTCATCTTTGAAGTATAATTAGAAAATCTCTCATGGTTCAGGTGCAGTGCCAGTTCAGAGCACTTTTCACTGTAGTCCTACTTAGCACAGGTTTAGACATAATAATTTGCTGGAACAGTTTTAGCTAAGGACTGAGCTTGTGACTACTATGGTATTTTGTGAGGATGCTGGTGGTCAGGCCTAACAACATTGTCTGTTCATGTTTTAGTCCTAATCTCTGCCTTGCCTCAAGCGCCAAAACTTGGTGAGCTGTCAGTGCTAACTGGTTAGGATTACTTTCCTGGAGTGTCTGCACCAGTGCCAGCTCCAGCTCAAGTGTGTTTTTGGGAAATAGGATTTTTACTGTCCTGTTGCCCTTGAGGTGTCAGGCATTTGGTAGGACTCTGATGCCCAGCTGCCTGGGAAGCTCCCGAGTAGTGTGTGCAATGAACTGTATCTCCTGGAATAAGCAGTAAAACAGGATGGTAATGCTGTGTCATCACTGTTTTGATGTATAAATGGCAGACTTTAAAAAAAAAAATGAGTATTATGGTCTGTCACTTTAAATATGGAAAGTACTTGAATATTATTAATGGATACATGTGCTGGCCTTAGGTAAGAGTTAATTTTCTTCACAGTGGCTGGTATGAAGGGATGTTTCTGGTTTTACCCTGAGGAAAGCACTGAGAAGATGTCTTTTTAGCTGGTGCTGGGGAGTGCTTGTGCCAAATCCAAGGTCTCTGATACTTGCTGTGTTCCTACCTTTCTCAGTACAGGCAGTGTGTGGGGGCACACCCAGTTCAGACAGCTAACCCAACCTAACCAAAGGAGTATTGTATTCCATAGTATGTCATGGCTGGACAGAAGTGGGGAGTGGGCTTGGGGGCTGTAACTCCTAACTCTTCTGTTGAGTCCTTAACTCCTTTAACTTATGTGTTAGCTGCTTTGCTAACTCCTTTGCTGGCTTGCTCGTTAGTGGGTTGTGCTGTCACTTGTGGGGCTTGCTTGGGCTCTGCTGTGATTGCTCTTGGGCTCTGGCTACTTGGGATGTGGCTGTGTATTGCTTGGTGGGTGGTGAGCGATTATATAATGTTTTATTTTCTATTGTTTCAATTATTAGTAGCGTTGTTATATTTATAAATGCAAGACATTAATTTATATTGAGTTAGTAAATAGTTATTGTCTCAGTTTTATGAGCTTCCTTGTCTTTTTCTCTGATTCTCCTCTTCCACTGGAGGAAGGGAAGGGAGGTGTGTGAGGGACAGCGTGGTATTTTATTGCTAGCTGAGGTTAAACCACGATGGTCTATTAGAATAATACATAGTGGTAATGGAACTGATGGTGTTCATGTACAGTGAGGATGCTTCCTTGGGTTTTAAGCAAGATAAAGTTGCAGATGCCTAAAACAACTAATTAAGGGTAAATTACAGCAGCACTTAATAATAATCTACTCTTCTCTAATGGAACAACTTCTTGTTATCTGCCTTAAACACTTGCCTTTTACTGAGAAGGCAGTTAGCAAATTTATCCCTAAAAAAGGTGTTCTATTATGTGTTCCCTTATGTTTCAAAATGAGGAAGTCTTCCCCTTTCATCCTGCAGAAGGGAAGCACTGTCTGATTAAGGCAAAAGAATGTGAGTCTAGATTCATGCTCTTTGGGTTTTGAGGGAACTCTGTAGGTTGTCTGCCTCCAGAGGTAGTTGCTGTTCAATTCTATGGGCTCAGCTGTGATGCCTGAAAGGAAAGGATGATTCAACTGGTACACTGCTGGAGGAAATAGCAGAAAACTGTTGTGGCTCAGAAATGCAATTCATGCCTTCCTTTATCTTGGGATGCACACAGAAGCACTGCTCAGGAAGTTTTCTGCCCTAAGCTGGATCTGTATCTGCACCCTGGCATTACTAGAGCAGCAAAACCCTAGATTCCATGCCTTCTGAGAACCAAAGTGAGGTTTTGCTGCCTCTGAGTAGTATAAATCCATTAGGAATTATCCCAGTCTTATGGGAATGAAAGGCGTTTCTACTACCACATATACAAAGTTACAGCCAAAGCTATTGCTGGGTGCCTCTGATCAACAACAGTATATACACCTGGAGTGGTTTGCAGTCAGTGTTCAACTGAAGTGGTGTGAGGTTTCTCCTGAACTTGAAAACCTGTCCTCTGCAAGTGATTGGACTATAGAGATGCAGAGTTTAAGGTTTTAGGAGCAGAGGGGGGAAAACTATCACTTCAAGTAGTTTCTATAACTTATGGATCTTGTCATTTGCTACACCTGCAGACAACTGTCTTAACCCCTGGATTGGTGACTTTCTTTATAGAAAGCTCTTTACTTCCAGTCTTAAATTTCTTTATGTATTCCTGTCCCCTTTATATATGTCAGTGTTTTCAGCCCCTTCCAAAAGGAGTCTGTAGGCAGTTGTCTGTATGTTGTCTTCAGCCTTCAATGTGCCAAACCCCAGGGATGACAGACTGCTTTAGTATTAGCTGCTACAGCATTTGGTGGTATGTCATTATGGGTGGCTGATCTGCAAGAACCAGGTTATGGGGAAATCCTGGTGTTTAGATTATGTAGTTTATGCTGTTTTGCAGTAATCATAGAAATAGGTGAACAAAAGTGAGCAAGTTCTTCCCCACACCATTGGAATATAACATAATCACTTTATTTTTAATGTTTTATAAACAAAGTGCAAGGGAAACACAACATTTATGGAAGAGGTATGGTGACTGGTTTGGCTTATTTAGTACTTCAAACTAGAAAACATGAGAAGATGCTACAGTAGAAAATATTATGGATTGCTGTAAACCAATTTAATTAGTCTCAGACTTGTGATGCAGATGTTTAATGAAGTGAGCTGGTTCCCCACTGACTCCACATTATCATTTTGAGAAATTTTCCTAACTTGCATTGTTCTGTACAGTCCCATCAAAGCAAAAATAACAGCTGTCTTGAGTTTTTCCTGTATAGTATTCTGAGGAAATAATCATTTTAGTTCATACAAACAAGTTGATAAGTGTGGTGGGGGATATTAATGATGTGAAAACATCCTGCTTGAAAGCTTTCAGTGTTTAAACACAAAAAAGCCAAATGAGTTCTTAAACTACAGTTAAACTTTTTGTGGGGTAATAATCCCTGTTTTCAGACTTTCATGGACTGGTTTTACTTAATATATTGTAACCCTCAAGGTTTCACATATTTAGAATTTTCTATCAAAATAAAATATTTAAGTAGTCATTGAAGTACTAAAAATACCAACATTATTACAGTATTAACAGTAGTTAGTGACATTACTTGTGGGGGTGATGCTCAAAGGGGAAAATAGTAATTCCAATGCAGCTGGAATGATGGGTTGAGAAGACCTTAAGTCTGAATGAGACCAGGAGTAGGTACAGTTGTGGTACTTACACATACCTGGGTGGGTGGACTGTGGGCAGGATCTGTGGGATGGAACTGTGCTTGCATGTGTAGGTGCAGAGAGGGTGGCAGGACATCAGCTTCCCTTATCGGTGTGATCCATCAGTGTTTGGAGATGCTGTCGGTAGGGCTGGTCCCTATTGCTTGGCCTGTGTGGTGGGTGGACCACCAGGATAAATGATGCTCTGGTTGTGCTATTAGGAGCTTTATACATTAAAAGCAGCAAGAGCTACGCTATAAAAAGACACTGCTGAAGATTGAAACTTGAACTTAGGGCTTTCCTAGTACTTCATGTTTATAAATACTTCTCCAAAGCTTTTTCTACTGCTAAAAATAGCTTTCGCTGTGTACTTTATTGCTTAAATAAGTGTTATGTTAAGCATTTGCTGCAGTTTTCCTGTCAAGCCTGTTTCATATACAACTATCTTCCATAAAACAAAATGTTAACCTTGCTGCTCACAGCTGTGTTGATCTGGCTCATGGCCTTGCTTCTAGAAGAATGTACCATGTGCTGTGACTGATGGTATGCAACCTTTTTAGTAAAGCTATTCCTTGCATGTTGGATGAACTCCATCCTTCCCAGCTTCAGTGAGTGTGAGAGTGCAAGCAGCATTGGCTACTCTGTTAAATACCTTTAGCAGATAAAATCTGTGAAAAGTATAAAAGGAAAATAAAGGACTGGACTGAAAAACACATTAAGGTAACAATGGCTCTCAAGTACATATTTTAGAGTTTGCTGGAATTCCCATCCCTAGAATCACTAAGGTTGGAGAAGACCTATAAGATCATCTGGTCCAACCATCACCCCAACACTGCTGTACCCACTAGATCACGTTCTCATGTGCCACATCTATGTGCTCCTTGAACATCTCCAGGGATGGTGACTGCACTGCTTCCCTGTTCCAGTGAAGTTCTTCCTAATATCCAATATAAACTTTCCCTGACACAACTTGAGGCTGTTTCCTCTTGTCCTCTCACCAGTTACCCAGGAGAACAGACCAGCACCTGCCTCTACACCCTGCTTTCAGGGAGCTGTACAGAGGGGTCAGGCCTCCCTTCAGCCTTCTCCAGGCTGAGCACCCCCATCTCCTTCAGCCACTCCTCATCAGGCTTCTTCTCCAAGAAGATTCCCTCTGTCATGTATCTTGGTGCTTGTTCTTCCAGAGCTGTGTGGTCTGTATTCTGTAAGGCTGTTGTGGCTGGCAGATATTACATACTTGGATCTTTAAAAAAAAAAAAAAAAGGTAGTCTGTATATATTTTTAAACCTGATGTTCATGTCAGTCCTTCATTCTTTGAATATAATGACTTGGACTTGATAAAATCGTTAAAGTTGGCACAGGAGGTGGAGTTTACCTCTTGCCACTGTTGAAAGAAAATAATATGATGTAATAGCCCCAGCTTCTGTTTTTTTTCACTTGTATTAAAAACTATTGATTCAGTCATATTTTATTGAAATGAAACTGGAATTTGTTACTCAGCCTTGGCCTAAATAAACTACTACAGAAGATGGCCAAACTAATTTTCCATAAGATAGCAGAGGTAAGTTGATCTGTTCCTCTTTCAACTGTCTTTCCTCCAAGACAGTTCGTGCCTAAATTAACCATTAAGGAAATAGTCAGCAAATTTGCTGCCATTATAAACATGTTTGCAGGGTGGTATTTTCCTACAAGTTAGAAGAACCAGGAAATTTGACTTGCAAGTTGGCATTCTTTTGCCTGGGAAGATAGTCATCATGGGCTTCAAAGTATGCTCTAAACCCTCTTTTTCCAGCCAGGTCCTTGGCTTGGAGGTTCCTTGGATGTCACCAGGGGTGTGCTTGCTTCTGAGCAGCTGTATGTGGTCTGTGTTGTTTCTTTTCTGACAAGGCTGTGTGCAGAATGGGATCCAACAGCAAAACTGAGGTTTCCCAGCTTGAATGTAAGGCTATCAGTTAGATGAAACTGGCTTTCTTGGTTAAATTGGAATGATTGAAAAATGAGTGAACTTTAAATGGTATAAATGGCTCTTATTTGGGAAAGTTAAAGCTCATGTAACCTCTATTTGTAGTGCTGTATTTTTACCTGCTGGCAAAACCCCACAAATAGGCTGTTGTCTGGGGAAACAACCGTTGAAATGAGCTAAACCAGGATAAACCAGTGATGCATGGGGAAATATGTCTTGCAAAGCTATTGAGCAAATTAAAAAAATATTTTGGATAAAAGCCAAATATATATTTGGCTGAAAAATAGTATCTTTATGCTGAAGCATAGAGAAACTTAATTATATCTGAATTGCTTTATAAGGGACCTGAGTATCCTTAGAGGAGAATGAGGCTTTAGCAAGATATGATCAGCTAAAACTCAGCCTCTCAGAGCTCCAAAGGCTGGTAACCCATCATCTGCCATCCTTTCCCCCCACAAAATCAGGTGTGGACTGATGTTAAGATGGGTTGTTCTGCTCCTCTAAGGACAAAACACTAATGTCTTCTGGTTGAAGGCCAAACCCTAATGAATCTGCAGAAGAACTTCTTGCTCTAACCATCTGCTGCTACCTCATGTGTAAGATGATCTCAAAGTTCTGTGGACAATCAGTTCACCATCAGCATATGTAAACACAGATTATTATTGTATGTGTTTCCTCAGTGTGCTTTTCATCCTCTGACCATTCCAACTGTCTGGGAAGTCACCCTTTCATTCTGGTGATCTGCTTGCTTGCTGCTGCTTCTATCTTATTTTCTAGTAACAAAACACCTGTCAGCCTTGTTCAGAGAACTGAATTGAAGGCAGGTTTTCATGTCCCTGGTAGTTCATTGTCTAGGAAACAGGGAGTTTGGTGGCCAAAAGCAAATTAAATGCTGGGCTGAAGTCTAGGTGGCGATGGCCGTGGGCTGCTTCTGGCTGAACATTACTGCTTTTCCAGGTAAGGTTCAAGTAACTAGGTAGTTTAAGGTGCTCAGCTCATCCTATCTTAAAATATTTGATCTCCAAAGTGAAATAATACTGGTCTCAGTTTAGCTGTCACAGAGGATATTTGATCATAATGCTTGAGTGTGTGATTGCAAAGCAGACGTGCCTACCTTCAGCTCTTCTCCCTCTGAACTTTCTATCTGTTTACTCCTACTGGTCAGACTATTGTAAAGTGTTCATTGGTGTTGGCTTACATGCAGCTTTATGGTAGAGCTCGGAATGTATTTCTAGTAGTCAGTGTCTAGGAATCATCTTAAACATTTAATTATTTGTGGTGTAAGGTTGAAGATTGGTGTGTACATGAAGTTCAGTGGGTCAGTTGTAATTTTGCTGCACAAAAATAAACGGCCCATTTTGAAGTTGCTGACTTTGCTGTAGTGTTCTGGTTTAACCTAATACCTGTTGGAAAATATAGGCTCAGGGAGAGGGAGGAGGATCAGACATGACAACAGATGCTGTTGCTGTCCCCTGCCATTTGCTCCATCGCTTCGATGGATGTTTCTGTCCCCAAGGCAGGGATGTCTGCTCAGCTCACGAATCGGGTGCTGAAGAGCAGCAGTTTTCAGTCTGGTGTAGTACAGTAACTTCATACTCCAGTTTGCCTTACTACAGAGGGCTAAATGCATAATCTGAAGTGATGTGAGAGCGGATTTGCAAGCAGATCAGGTGGTGTCTCAGACAGCAACATCTGGCACAGAGATGGGCCACGCAGGGAGGCAGCTGCGATGTTAGTGGTCCAGTTCTAGATTGATGCTGCAAATTTCTCACAGTGTATAAGTGACTGCTGAGATTACAGTAAATTACTTCAGAGGTAAAAGCGACTGGTATAACTACTTCTGTGATTCAAGAAGAAAGGAAGAACAGGACAGCCTTTGCTGCACCAGTAGTAAACTTACTCTTCCCATTGGAAGACAGACCAACACCTGAAGCTTGTGCAGCCTGTGAGACTTTAAGCTTTCTTAATAAAAATCCACAAGTTTAGAGCTGTAACTGTTGATAACAAAATAATGGTGAATTGACATGTTTTAAATGTCTCCTTGTAATCCTACAGATTAACCTGATAAACCACCTGAGGTTAACAAAACTGACTTGAAATTGAAGAAACACTTTCTTCAAACACATTTTATATCTGTTTTGATACCTGTATGTATATAAATGTCATATGTAATTATGAGTTCTTGTATAGCTGTAAAGGAGGATCAAGTGGAGTATGAGGACACACCTCAAATAGGACATCTTTGAAACCTATTGGAAAGAAAACCCCAGAAGGCCCAGAACCTTGTCTGAATCTTTTACTTGGTGTCAGGGAGTAGAATTGTAGTAAAGGAGAAAAGGGAACTGGCAGCTGCTGATGGTTGTACCCTCTCATGCTTTCCAAGGTTTAGGAGGTACCCACAGGAAGAAGCACAAGAAGGTGCCCAGAGAAGCTGTGGGTGCCCCATCCCTGGCAGTGTCCAAGGCCAGGCTGGAGGAGGCTTGGAGCAACCTGGTCTAGTGGAGGGTGTCCCTGCCCATGGCAGGGGGTTGGAACTGGATGATCTTTCAGGTCCCTTCCAGACCCTTCTGTGATTCCAAGGTGCAGTGGTCCAATGCCCTATTGCACAGGCTGGGAGAAGGTGAGAAAAGCAATGAGCATGTCCTGGACTTCTGCCCTGAACACAGTTGAAATTACTCACATGCTCTCCTGGCTTCTTTTGCCCTTAGACCTGAAGCTGCTGCTTTTGAAAAGTTACGTGAATGGCATGGTTTGGCACATGTGATGTCATCCAAGTAGGATTTATCACACTGTCATGGCAGTTACCTCTTCAATTAAAGCTTAGCCTTTCCCTTCTTATTTGCATGCTCTTTTTATCTAGATAGCCTTCAAATAATCTTAAATGCTTTCAATAGTTTTCTTGGGTCCAAAGACTGAATGGGAAAGAATGATTCAGGTAAAAGCAGAGTATGAATTTATTTAAGTATTTTTCTTGTCTGGGAATGACTGATTAATTAGTTGGAGATAATTTCATTCACATTTGCTGTGTTTTCTTCGTTTGTAATTTTTCTCATTAGCTTTTCTGAAAAGCATGAGTAATTGTGTGAAATACATTTGGAATACAAATCACACCTTATCAGAATAGTCTTATTCCTAATTGGTGAAGATAACTTAATGAATACTTAAGCACTATTTTCTTGATTTTATGTAAGCAAACCTGTATTACACTTCTGGCACTCTATGAAGTTCTAAAATTCTGTACTTTTTTTCCACTTGACACACTCATAAAGTATTTTTTTATTCATGGAAATGAAACCTATAATTTATTTTGAAATACTTCATTGCGATTCACTGGAATGCTTTCAGGTGATTCAGTGAACTCGGGAGGCTGTGGTGGAGAATCCAGATGTCATCCTGTGAATGTTGTGCAATTCATTTTAGCCCTCGCTGCTGCTAATAACCTTTCTATACACCATTAAACATAATTGTTCTATAGGTTTTATACAGACCCAGCAGGCTGTTCTGCTGGTGTTAAAAAGCACCTCCCATCTTCAGCCAGCCCCCACTTAGGAGGAATGTTCTTTTTCATGCTTCAGCAGCCATCTGCTGTGGATGGCTTGCAGGTCGTTCCAGCAGCGCATCCTTCCGTCAGCTTTGGGATGAGTTGTACTGCGTGAGACTTGGTCAGAGCTGGCCCCTGTGGGTATCTGCAATAATGAATACTGTGGGCGATGGACGAATTGGGGCGGCGGGGTCAGGAGAGGTATCCCTGTGCGAAGGCCTGAAGGTGCTGTGTAACTGGAGCAGCATGGGGTTTAATTCTTTCAGCAGGCCATGCTTAAATGATGAGGTTTAAGTATGGCCTAGGTATCATCAGGGTGCTTCAGCTCTTGAGTTAGAGTGGGAAGTGGAAAGCATGGCAATGTTGCGTTTTTGGGAACAGATCTGAGAGCTCCTGGTTTCTTCTGCAACCTCTAACAGACTGTGACCTCTGTGTGTATAAGGCACACAAATTAAAAATTGGTTAAATGTGACAGCTGGCTGTCACTGAAAGCCAAGTGCTGTATGAGTTCAGTTTTCTTCATTAGGTTAAATTGAGTCACATGTGCTCAGATGTCACTTTTGTAGGCTGAGCTGGAAGGGCCAGATCCCCCAGGTAGGAAGTGTTCCTAGCAAGTGAAGCAAGCCTGCTGTGGAGGCCTAGATGGCTGCAGAGCTGCAGCAGCATGTGTGAAAGACACTCCAGTGCTGCATCTTTCTCGGTGACAAAGGAGAAGGTGATGCAAAGAAGCTAGAAGGAAATGTTGCTGCCTTTCTCAGTTGGGGCAGTATACCACATGTGAAGATAAAACCAACTTATGCTACTTTTCATGTCTTCAGATACAGAAGATTCTGCATAATAGACCGAAACATTGCACTGTGCCTGGACATACACACTATACATAGTAAGGGACTATAATGTAAGGTGGTTTATAAATCTTAATAATGGGCTAAAAATGGGGATATGGGCAGTATTGGGGCATGTTACTTCCAGGTTGGTGTGTGGGTGTGAATTAGAGATGTCTAACCTTCTGTGTTTGAACTGTGCTGCATTATAAATGACACCTGAAAGGTTTCAGTTTGGAAACTAGATTGTGTCAGTTTAGACTCTTGCTTGGTTCTTACTGAGGCCAGGGTTCAACAGAGCGCTGCAGTACTGGGGCAGATAGTTTTACTGACCTCTGAAATGGTTTCTGGAACTGAAAGCAGGAGGAAGGTTGTAACATGTGGCAAAGCCTGGACAGAATAATAAATATTGCTAGAAAAGATGAGTACCTTAGGTCTGCTCATATCTCGGGATTACATTTAATATGCAGGAAAAGTCTGTAGTATTTCATCACTTGAAAATTTGGCAGTATGTTACTACTGTCTTTTTTTTTCTGTTGATAGGAGCTTCAGTTTTCTTAACTACACTGGTCTTTATCAACTGTTTCAATTCTATTACGTGTACTCCTATATCATTCTGGTTCTTTAAAGCAAAAGTTCTTTTGTTACTGAATGTGCTTTTTCTACAAACTGCTTGTGAAGGTGCAGAAGCTTCCTTCCTACAGAGCTCCCTTTGTCTCATTTATCTGTAGTTATCTATAGGAAAGGTGCTTCCTGGGACTGCATACTTTAAGTGTGTATAGAACACTAGAATACAGGTGCACTGCATGGAGTGGAGGTCTGTCGCAGGGCTGGAAATCATCAATGCGTCACGGATAAATGAGACCCTCAACAGCAGAGAAGCTTGTGTGTAGTTGAGGGTGGTGGTGTTCACTCCTCTTGTTCGAATACTAAAAAAATCTACTCGTGAAATGTACTGTACTTGATTACTGAATGCACAGTGATGTTCTTCATGAAGAGCTTTCCTCACAATTGTCTTTAAGGGCTGGTCAAGCCTGCAGTGAAACAAAGGTACCTTTGTGGGCAAAATTAAGCTGAAGTGTGGAGCTCATAATTCTGTGTTGAAAAACCAGAGTAGATTTTTCTCTAACAAGAGAATATTCTGTTCACTGGTTAGTTTGTACACTAAGGAGTTTGGCAGTGAGGTGATGCTCGACTTAAATGTGAGTGCAAGAATTGTCCTGTGGATTCGACGCTGTCAATGCTGTTGGTGTGGAAAGCTGCTCTGCTGTTCTGTGCATATCATAGCCATTTACGTGAAATGGCTTGAAGGCATTGGCTGTGGAAAGCCATGCTGTGACTTCAGCCCTCCTTTCCTCTGTGCTTTCTGTACTGATTAACTGGTTATTCAGCTGAGAGGAGGCGGTACAAATGGGGCAAGCCTGTAGTACAGTACTGCCATGGCCACCAGTTGTGTACCAAGTTTGGCAGGCTTCATGGCTAAGGCCTGTCTGGCTTGCTTGGGCCAGACTCTTTGTGACTGCCTGCAGCTTTGTCTCATCTGGTTTTGCTGCAACAGCAATTTTGCCATGGGCACTTGGTCAATTAAAAATTTGTTTTAAGTTTTATTTATCCCTGTACAGTGCCACTAGTTTCCTGACTCGCAAATGGTGCTATATAGAGGAATCCGGGCCTGGTGTGGTGATGGAGGCCTGGAGGAGTGGAGACACAGGAGACATGGAGATGCATGGACACAAGGTGCTGCTGGGACTGTGACTTGGCTGTGGGTAGTGCAAAGAAACACAGTCCCCCTGAACTGAACAAAACTTGTTTTAAGAACAAAGTAGTAGTGCCCAACACCCATAAAGGGCATCATGCAGCAAATATCTATGTACCTTGAAACTGTAAACTGGTGTAGAAAGAACAGGATATAAAAATGTTAGCAAATTAACAACAACAACAAAAAAATGCTCTGAGCTCATCCCAGACTGAGGAAGAAGAAACTATTGTCATGATCATCTTATTCCCAGCAAATGGCTAGTGATGGTGACAGCTCTCTAACCATGCCAGCCTCTGGAATGAAACCCCTGGCTGGAAGACCCAGAGGAGCAGGGGAGGGCAAGCCTAAGACCAGAAAGGTAAAATTGCACATGTAAACTCTCATTTTTTCTTCTGTGAGAGTTAAATTCAACTGATAATGATGAGACAGCTAAAACACCAGACTAAGAATACATCCTTGGCATATAGGTATTTATATATAAATGAAAGACGTGCTTTCTAGCTGCCCATAAAACAAGGTTTGACCATAATAAGGGGTAAGGCCTTCTTTCTCAGGGGAGAAATTCCTCTAGATTTGCAAGCCTCCTGAAATCTGTTCTTTCATGCTCAGAAGGGATGCCAGGATGTGATCCTCTAATTCCATCGTAAAAAATCAGATGAATAAGCAATCAGCAATCATGAATATTGTGCCAGAACCACATATTGAGTACAAGAGCAGAGATTGATTACTTCTTGCTTCTGCACAGAGGTATTTTGCAGGAAATCTGCATCACAATGCTTTGGTTCCTATTGGATTGGATTTAATAAAACAAACCAGAGGTTCAGCGTTTTTGATAGATTCCACTTTCAGTGGTGGCTAGATATATTTCTCTCTAAAAATAATGTTATTCTGCAGCTGAGGAATAGAGAACATTCTTTCAGCTACTGCAACATCAGCAGTGCTTTGCCATCTATTTTTCTAGCGTGTGTGTTAAAATGATCCCTTTTATGAATCTGGCAATGTGTCAGCAGCCTGGCTTAGAATAGCAGGGATGGGTGTAAGCCATAAACCAAAAGCTAGACCCTCCTTGATTTAAGAACACTGCTTTATACTTGGCCAGGTCAAGATGCTGGCATCGGGTGTTTCTGCCTGATACTTTGGCTTCATCTTGAGTAAGTAATTTCCTTTATTATGGTGAGAAAAGAAATGCCAGGAGATAAGTGACCCCATATGGGCTGAACAGAACCTGAAGAAAGGCTGCCATTGAAGTTGTGGTTGTCAGCTTAGTTTTGTTCATTACTGGGAATATTTTTGTTGTGTAGTAGTGTAACACTTGTTTGGAATCATTTAATGACTGATGCTCAGGGATCAAGAGCAGACATGTACACAGAACCATACCTAGACTTGGGGGTGATAGCTTTTGTAACTGGACTTTAAATACCCAAATATGTTCTGTGTTCTGCAGCTGTGATCCAGTTCCAGACAGAATGCTCTATTACATTGATGATAAAAGTTACTTTGACCTCTGCTAGCCCATGGCTTGGGCATTACATGTCGAGAGAAATATTGAAAAGCACTGGCATGTGCTCTGAAATATGTGGGTTTAGCTGCATCCCTAGACAGGGCTATCAAGTCTGGTCATCAATCAGTTGCTGAATGACTGCATTTTTTTAGCCAGTCTTTTATTTACATAAATATGCTTGTCTGAAACTGTTATGGTCCTGGTGCTGACTGAGGAGTAGGTCAAGTATCCCTGCCATTGGGATGGAGTTGCCTGTGGAGGAGAGGGCAAGGGGATGTTAAGTCTCTTGTCATGTGTCTGTCAAAGCACTGAGTCTGTTGGAGCTTTATGGCACTATACATGAATTGGAAAATAACTTATTTCTTTCATACTTTAGTGAAAGCACTGATTTGTTTGAGGTTACTACTGGTATGCTCTGGTTATGCCAAGTCGGAGTCCAGCCCTGTCTTTTTTACTTCTTTCACTAGGTTTATAATGCTGTTTTAATAATGTGTCCAAAAGGAACCTCTGATTTGTAACCTAGTTTGGCACAGCTACTATTGGTAGGTAAGTTTAAGCCTCTTCCCTACTTGACAGCATTTTTATGAAGTCTGAAATGCCAGTAAGCATTAAAATAAAACTTTTAACTGAACTTGGCAAAGGAAAACCTGTAAAGGTGTTGAGAAGACCATCTGATTTTTGACAAGTTGATTTTCTTAGAGTGGGAGCTTGTAGTGCCTCTACATTGTATTTTCTAACAGTTCTTAATTCTGAGACTACATTAGCGCACAGTGTCGGGGGGAATGTGTTCACTATATATAGTAATAGATCTTACAGTTTATTGGGTTGATGTGTGTAATAAGCCGAAGCAAAATATACTGAAGAAAGTGCATAAAAAGGAACTTGTGTTAGATTTAAATCTGCTAATATTTAATCTGCACTTCACCTGACAAGTTGAGGAAAAGGCCCTGGTGATACGGAATTGTAAGAAATGAATAGGTTATTTTGGCACATGTATTCATCTTCCTTCTAATCAGGGAAACAACAACCTGGCCTACAGCTTAGCCTGTCAGCAGCTTGTATTAAAATATTTGTGACTGCCACTTGTGTTATCTTAAATATTAATAGATCTATCAGGATTTGTATCTGCAAGCAAAAAGGCAGGAAAGGAGTTAAGGAAGAACATGGAGTGTTTGTTTTATATTTAATAGGTCATGAGCAATGCTATTTCTGTATAACTTATATGCATGTAGCACATAGCCATGCATGGGAAGTATGGTGGGTGATGTGGTGCTTTGGAGCTGCAGCAAATACCCTTTTGGAATGATAACAGTCTGTCTTTTTGGTATGAGCATTATATCTTCATAACAAAGCACTCTGGATTGTATTATTTCTGAATGACATATAGCAGTAGTTTCTCCTCTGCTTCTGCAGCTGCTGTATTGCAGAATGAAACATGGAAAGCTTCATTATGTTTCCTGCTCCGTAGGACTCCCCTGAGGCTGCTGTGCTTGTATGCCAGTGGCCTCAGTTGCTTTAGGAATCCAGATCAGGAGGAGTAAACTTCCCATAGTAGAGATTTTGCACAAAAGCGATTAGTGCAAGGGGAGAAATCTGAGTGCCTGTTAAGGCTGCTGGAAGCAGAAATGATATCAAGGTCACAGCAATCACACCTGATCCTGCAGCTCCAGGCCTGTGCCACACTCGGCTTGGGGTGAACTGCCCTGTAAGCTGCCAGAATTGACATTTAAAAAGTAAACCTTACTGGTCCAGTTCAAAACAACCAAACCCCAGAACCCTACCTTACACAGCTGATCCTGTTCAAAAAGACTGTGTTAGCTGTGGAAGTGAGATGGTGGAATCCCATGGAGTTCCTGTCTAGGTAGAGCTGTGAAGTTTTTTGAAATGAGTGTAGTGTCAGGGTGCAAGTGTTTAATTGGCTCTGTAAAAGTCAGCCAGGGCTGTACGTAATGAGTCCTGTCCTGCAGAGTTCCTCTGTTAACTTGCCAGCAAGGTGCTTTGCTGGTACCTCTGACAGCAGTGACACTCTCCTGTTTCAGCAACAGTACCTTTTCTGGAGACACTGTTGTGCTGCTGTCGACCTGCAGGAAGAGCTGGATGGAAGTCCCTTACCTGGGAAATGCCTGCCTCGTATTGAGCTCTAAGACTTTAGGAGGAGTTTCTCCTCCTGCTCTGGCAGTACTAGAGCACAAACATTCAGTGTGTAGCTTTCTATTTGGGCTTTCCTCTTGCCTTTGGTGATGACCTTCTAGCCATCTGCCTGACCAGTGGCCTCTAGAGCTCAACCAAGGACTAGTAAGAGATCTCAGGAACTTGTGTGGTTGGTCCACGTGATCCTGATAGGAGTAAGGGGAGTCTGCTGCAAAAAAGGATACTTGAAATGCTTTTAAAGTTTTCGTAATATTGTGGTTGTGTTTTGAAATGAACCATCTATGTTATGCCACAACAGATTGTTGGTGGCAGAGTAAACTGTATTGTTAGCTTTGCTAGCTTTCTTGTCCTCTGTGGGTCTTCAGCTTGGCTTTGTCATACCAGGCAACTTGCTAGCTTTCTTGTCCTCTGTGGGTCTTCAGCTTGGCTTTGTCATACCAGGCAACTTGCTGATTTTGGTTTGCCCTGTGTGATTTGCTGGGAACTGCCCTGCTCCTTTGCCCATGGCACAATACAAATGAATGCATCCACAGAAACCTCCTGCTGAGGTTTCTCAGGTGTCCTTTTAAGGCTATGACCTCAAGGATACATGTATTGGTGCATCTACTTGCCTGGTAACTTAAAGTAGTGTAAGAATGCATCTCAAAACTAATGGGAAGACTCAGGAAAGACGTGTGTCTACCTACGGTATTTTCAGACTGAAGTATCAAAGCATTTGTGTTGCAAACCTGGAATATTTAATATCTAATCAGATCTTACTCTGATTTTTCTTATAGCTATTTACTATTGAGAAACTTAGTTGTACTATATTTTTGACAGCAAGAAAATCTGGTGAAGAATTGATCCTCTAATGAAATCTGCATTAAAATATGCACCTTGGAGCAAGCTGTGCTCTCAGCGTAGAGCACTGTCAGGTTCACGGGGGTGGTGTGCTATTCACACTGGTAGCTTGTATGGCACAGAACTAGGGGGATACTTTACGGTGGCATTTAATGCTGCTTAAAATCTGCTTCATCTGATCATGTAGTTGTTGAATTGACTTAAATGGTTCATCTGGAAAAGCAACCAACAAAACAGCTTGATGAAAGAGCAGAAGTAATTAACAATCAGTTAATTTGCTAGACATTAAAAAAAATGCTTCTAATACTTAGCGTGCCATAATATACTCAAAATATCACGAGGCAAAACGTATGAATCATGATGGCACTCAAAGTACAAGCCCTATTCAAAGTGGATCGCACTTCATTTTTGGGTAAATATAATTTAACCATAGAAATAGCTAACCATCAGGCTGTCAGTTATGATCACATAGCAGCACCAGTGTTCAGATAAGAACGTGCTTGATACGGAAAGCTGTGCTAACAAAAGCAGATGCTTAGGTAGAAATCCTGTCTTGTACGAACTCTGTAGATGAAATTCTTCATCTCTGTGGCTGCAGAGTAAGATTAAGGCTGCTGTTGAGGTTAATGGCTGGCTTATTATAGTGGTTGTGTCTAATGGCCAATCAAAGTTAGGCTATCTAGGTGTCAAGTGCTGCATAAACTTACAGCACTTTTGTGGAAAGCTTATAATCTAACCAAAAAAGGATTAACCACTGGAGGGGCATTGGGAAAAAGGAGACAGTGTTCATAGGTACCTCTCTAAATGTGCATTCTTAAACTGTTTACCAATTTTTTTCACTCTTGGAGTAGACTACCTTGGGAAAAGTCTGCAGGAGGATGGGCTTGTTCTGGGAGAATCTCGTGCATAGGGCTCTGACTTACATTTCAAATAGAAAGAGTGTAAAGTTGAACCTATTTTAGAACCTTCATAGAAGATTCGTATTGGTTTTGGCACTTTTCCTGGTTTACCTGGGGCCACAGCTACTGATTCTCTTCCAGATGCTGTGCAGAGGCTCATACCTGTATGAAGGAGAAGGCAGTCTTGAGAAAATACTGTATATTTAGATCTCTCTGGCCTGCCTTAAGATGTGAAAAGATCTGGTGATAAAAGTGAATCATTTCTAGGTTGTGTGATCTGCAGGCACTTCTAACGATTACGAGGTTAGCAGTCACTAGGAGGTTGGTTAATAAGTTTGTCATTATAGTACAAACTATTACAGGCTAGAGATATGGTGATCATTTATTGCTGATAAATTGGCAGAAATACCTATTTGTCAAGATATTTATCTTGATATTAATATCAATATATAAATAGTACATATTTATCAATAGTGTTATTTGAAGTAAATGTGCAGTGGTCTTGCACACAAAAACATACATAAGAATGCAACTTAGGATGCTGAGTCAAGCACCAAAGTTTAGCAAGTTTCAGTATCAGGGTGGCTTAAGTGATAGCTCCATCTCTTCTTCCGAATCTAAACCACACTAAATGAGGTCAAAATTCTGTGGAGAAAGAATTAATGTGGTTATGCAGTTAAGAACTGTTTCATAATGCACACTGGAAGGATTATTTTTAAAAACAAACACTTTGTGAGAGGAAATTCAGTGTGAAGAAAAGGTGTCCTTTAAGATAATTCAAGGTGAAATATCAAAGGGCTGCTCCAAACTATGGAGGAGTAAAATGGTTATTTCCCAGGAGAATCTATTAAAATGGGAATTGTCCCCTGATAATGAAAGGCAAGTGCTGTGATACCTGTAATTATGGTGAAGTGTACCTTTCCACTCTGAAGAATCTTCACTGGGGCTGCATTCCGCTCTCTCCTTGTGTTTTCCATTCTGGTCATGCACTGAAGGTAACTCAGCTTTTTTCTGGGGTGTTTAACATCAAACCATCTGCATTATGGTGGATTAATACAGTGGCTTGCAAGGAGCCACTGTCACCTGTCTGAGAATCTGGGCTGTGGTTGCCCCAGCCCTGAGCGTTGGTGTAAGTTAATTGTCCTGCCAAAAGAAATGCTCCTGTCCCCCGTGGTCTCTGTCTGCTTGTTTGTGTCGGGATATCCATCCATCTCTTGTGTGCCATCTCATTAGTGGGTTTTTGTATTAGCTAGCTGATGGCACCCCCAGCCTAGTTCATCGCCTGGCGCACACTTGCCAGTGTCATGAGGGAAGGATGGGAAGGCCTTTTTCCATCTTCCACTGAACTGTGGCAGAATTGTTTGTTGCAGTGGTTTCAGCTGATTTTTGTGGGATAAGGAGACTTGGATTAATCTTCTTGAAAGATCATAGCATGTCACCTAGGAGGGCAAAATAAATTTTAACAGCTGTGCCTATAACTTTGTATGAGGTATTATTGGCTTGGTGGGAGGATTTTGGGGTGATGAGCTATTTTGCAGGGTATTTGCCAAGGAGATGTTAACAGGCAAGTGACCATGGGAGAAACAGAGAAAGAAATACAAAGGTTTGGAGTGCCTTTCCAGCTTTAGCTTGGCTCTGAGACCTGCAAAATCATCAGGCTTCTTTGAGGTTGCTCTTTGTCCTGGGGTAGAAGGTGACTTGTATTGCAAAATTCTGGGATTGGATTACAGGATTATCAGCAGAAGTATTTTTTCATTAGTCTTTTTGGAGTCTATCGCTGGATCATATTGAGGCATTACAGTCTTGCCACTACTGGCAGAAGCTTTTCCAGAGCCTTCAGCAAAGCAAACCCCCCCTGTCTGCTCATTTCTGTTTACTGACTGATATACATATCTGATTGTTCATTTGGGTCCTGCTTTGTGAGCATTGCTGACTTCAGCTGCGGTGCTGTTGTCCCACACCACAGGAAAACTTCTAAAGCTTTTTTCAGGTGAAAAATTGGGTTTATTAATGTTGGAATATTGGGACCAAATGAGAATAACTTCCAAGTAGAACGTGGTCATTGAACCATGAAGAACAAACTAACCATTTTAGGATGTGTAGGTGAATCAACAGGTAATTTTAGGTTGCTCTCACTTTGGAATGCCAAGAGTGAGAGTACAGCTCCAGTAGCTTTAAGTTCTACAGAAGGAAGAGGCTTTTCATGTGCGTGCAAGTGAAGGGAATTTCCCTTCCTGGTATTTTAGAATATCTTATGGCTGTACTGTTTTACACTACATAATCTTGATACAAGTGTCATGCTTGTTGACATTTTCTTTCCAAATTGCAGGGTCTTGTATTTAGGTATTTGCAGTCTTAGCTACTCTGTCAGTTTTTCTCTGAAACTCCTGCAGAAGCAATACTGGTTGTGAAGAGCTGTGGTTGATGTTTATCATAGCAATTTCATCTGGATCAAATAGTTTTGTGATCTACATTTAGCTAAAAAAAGTAGGAAACCATATAGTACAACAGAAACTTAGTTAAATGCAGTGTCCCAGATTTTAGAAATTACTTCTGGGAATCAGTCCAGTTGATAATTACCA
The DNA here is from genome assembly GCA_027574665.1 of Rhynochetos jubatus. Lineage (NCBI taxonomy): Eukaryota > Metazoa > Chordata > Aves > Eurypygiformes > Rhynochetidae > Rhynochetos > Rhynochetos jubatus. The sequence goes on along the minus strand of CM050654.1, from coordinate 3,220,495 downwards.
GTTAAAAATTTCTTTTAAGCCACTATGCTTAATTATCCATGTAAATATGTATTAGAATTTCAAAGTACCATAGATGCAGTAAAAATGAAATGGCAATGTGGTTGCTTGTAGATGCAGTGATTTTTTTTTTCTTGGTGTACACAGTGCTGATGAGAAATCTAAATAACATGGTACTTGGCCATGTTGCTTTTCCTCCTCCTGGTGCCTGTAGGCCACAGTTTCATGTTCAGGATGGCACACTGCAAAGCCCATTTGCTTTCTGTTTTGTGGGCGTGTGTGTTGAGGCTGCTGAAAGGACCAGGCTCAAGTGGTGGATGTGTTTAGTGACATCTCTTTTTCTGCTGTAAAAGTGGCATAGGCGGGTGCATTTAAAAACTTAAGCACTGTCAGCTTTGGAACAAACATTGCTTGCTCAGAGTTTTTGAATTGAGTGTGTATTGGGTTACCTGCAGGCTGGGTGTGTCAGTCTGTCCTGCAGCCCTGTGTTGAAGCCTGCCTTGGTCAGAGCGGAGGGCAGTGAAAGGTACAGACCATGTGTGTGGATGTTGGTGTTGAGAGAGAAGGAAAAGTGTAAACATAGCTTGTTTAGTGTAACCAGGGCTTAACTGATGTACTTACTTCATAAATCGGCTAGGCTTTCTGACCCAACTTTTCAATACACTTTTGGTTCTCCATGTTGCTCTTTCCACTTTCCTGTGTTTTCCAGTGCTAACTTAGCAGTTTCTCCCTTCACTCCTGAGCAGGCCTCACTTAAGACTGACATAAAGACCATCAAGTCCCATATTCACAGACCTGAAGCAGGCTTACCTGGACCTCCAAGCTGCCCTATGAAAGTTGGTTTTGCTTGTGTAGGTTTTTTTTCCTTAGCAAAAGTTTAAACAGATGGAGGAAAAGCAAGAGGCTCCTGAACTGGGTGCTCTGTTTGAGGCAAGATGCTGGGGTTAGTGTGAAAGAGAAAGAATTGTGGTATTCAGGTGCTTTGGAATAATTACCAGCTGTGTGTGAACTGGTACAGCTTTTACTGCAGCCTTGTCATTACACTGGCATGTTTCTGTGGTCCTTGTTTGCAATGGTGTCTTTGGCATCTCTCCTCTAGCTTTTGGGCTGTAGATGGCAGATCATCCAGATAAACTGGAACACTGTTGTAAGGGAGAGCAGTACCCATGCTGTACTTAATAAAGGGTAAACCTCAGTGAAATAAAGCATTTGGAACACGCAGGGGCTCACACTATACTGATTCAAGCCTAAAGATTGCCCTCCAGTGCCAAGTTAAAGTTGTCTGACTTTGATAGTGTGACACTGCATGTCATCACTGCGACTGTCACCTGCCTGAGGCAAGGAGGAATACTGGTCAGGTTTCCAAGAGGATTATTGTCATGGGAGGGCGAACCTTAGCATCTCTCAGTTCACATTCATCACCAAAAGGTCAAAAAAAAGTCTTAGCTTGAAACAATTTTTAAAGCGTTTTAATAGCTCCTCTGTTACATAAATCCTTAGCAACGGGGCTGAGCACAGGGACTTCTCCGATGGGAGAAGGACCATGGACCTGCTCCTCCAGCACAGCAGCAGCTATGGTATAGCCTCTGTAGCTGCTGTGTGAGAGGGGTATTTGGTTAAACTGAAACACTTAGGATTAATGCTTATTCTACTCCATATGTAATCTCTCCAGTGCCATCTTTGTGGCTTTTAAATGTAGGGTTTTTAAGAACTAGTTCCGCAGTCCCTGAGAGCTTGTATCCCATGTGAACTTGTAGCATCCCTACCTTCCCTTTGAACTGATGCTTGTTAGGCTATAAATGTTAAGGCACAGCTGAATGTTTGTTTGTATTATAATTAAAGAGCAGATTCCCCTTGCCCACATTCTTATGATGAAGCTGCAATCTTATTTTAAAGGTTCAAGATTGGGGAGTCTGTGTATTAATATTAAACACGCTAAGGGAGTGTTGTCATGGGAGTAGCTTATGACCTGGCTGTGTGGACTGACTCCTTCATAGTTTTATTACTCGCTTGAAATGAAAACCTTAATGAAAATAAATGTGTTTCCCAAGACTATTTTTGAAATCCTCAGGGAGAAGGAAAAAAAACCCCAGAGGTTTGGCTGAAACTCGTAACTAGAGAGGAGAAAGGTGATAGTGAGAAGCAGAGTATGAGCAAAGTATCCAATAACCTTTCAATCTTTGTGCAAAGTGAAAAAGTGGGTAGCAATAAAGATTTGTAAGTCTGATAAAATACCTCCAGAGGACCTAATTTCTTTGCAATATTGTGGTTTTACCAAATCAAGGTTGGATAAGAACTAGATTAGCTGCATGATTAATGTGTATATTGGGGCTGCCGTAGCAAAGTCAGCCAGCATACTGAGGGCACTTTCGTTACAGACATACTGCAAACAATCAGTGATGTTTAACCATGCGCAAGGTTTGAGTGGAACAATTAAGTTACTCCTAAAAAAATCAGCCATTCAGTCATTTCAACAGAACTTCATGAGAAGTAGCAGCTTGGATGGAACAGAAGGGAAAAAAACAGTACAATGGACTAAAAATTCCTCAAAGTGTACACTAGTGAATTAACATTTAATGAAACAAATGCACTGTTACCAATTTTTTCCCACTGTAAAGCTCATAGGAGGGAAATGTAGGCGTGCAAAACCACTTGCTGTGTGATGCAGCGCTCTGCTGCACGCAGTAACCCATCAGATGTGTTGGCTTTGCTGTGCACACCCAGCAGATCAGTTGTGTTTGTCCACCAGGTCTTCAGCTTTTGGAGTGGTTCTTGCTCTTTTAACTGCAAAACCTTGTAGGTAAAGTAGGATAAAACCTATAAAATGCATCCGAAGAAAAATAACAGCAAGCTGTTTTAAGTTTGTTCAAATTCATTGTGATATACTTTTTAGATTAAAAAAACCAACCCCACAAACCAAAACTGCAAATAGATGAGAGAATTAGGCTGCATTGCTAGGTAACAGTGACTTGGTGAAAGGGTATTTCTGTGGAAGTAAGGAATAAAATGAAACTTAAATGGGGTTATAGCGAAATCTGAGACAGGAACTCTGCTTGAAAAGGTCTAGTATGTAATGTAGAGAACTGAAACTTACTGCTCCAGTGGGGCTGGGATATATTTGAGAAGAAATCATGATGTTGGCTTCCTTTCTGAAAGGAAAAGGAATGCCATTACTCCTTGCAGCAACTCTGGTGGATCTCTGGTAAAAAGTGTGAACTGTCACTAAGATCCACTCTGTTGCTAGTGATCTCATCATCTACAAGCCAGATGTCTGTGTTACTTGGTACTCTACAAACAATCCCTGGAACAGCTATTTAAGTAGATCAAAATGAATAACAAAGAGCTGAGTTGTGGGGTGTGTCTTGAATACATAGTTTGCTTTTTATGGTGGAAAACCATCAAAACAATCCTTTTAAAACAGTAAGGAGGAATCATTTAGTCATCCACTGACACCCCAACAGAACCCTGAACTTGCCAGCTCAGACCACCTGCATTATTTAATTTTTCAATAGTTCGTAAGAGGAAAGTTAGGTGGACAGAGCTGCTGTTATCTGGTAGGACTGGGAAGAAGAGCTGCATTTCTGATCCTGCTTGCAGTGGAGCAGTCTCTGCATAACACAGTACAGTGCGTTATTACTTGTATGTAGCAGGGACTTAACTTCTAAAAAGTCAAGATAGATCTTGCTGCCATCTAGTTTTAAGCCAGTTGACTTCAAACTGCAACAGAAATACATTTGGAATAATTGGCACATTTTTTACTTCTCTAAATACATTTAAAAGCGAATGTGTTTGCAATTGTAACCACAACCCCATTGTCTATGTATTTTTCTATTATTAATTGAGAACTGAGAAATGGAGAGAAAATGGGCAATTTTTCCTCCAATGAGGACATTTGACTAGAGTAGGGGAGAAGTGCTTTGAGGTAGAAGGCTGACAGTCTGAGGTTGGGTCAGGGAAGAGGTTCAGGTGTTTAAGAAACTGTTGATGTACTCTTACTTTCCTGTTACTCATTCTATCCAGTTCCTGAAAGATGAAGGACTGGTACTTGTCTGTAGAATGCACTGTTGGGTCTGTGTGTTTTTTGGTTTTTTTCCCCTTATTCTGAAAGAATAAGTGCTTGGAATATTGTAGCATAATTTTTTTTCTGTAGAAAAGATGAGCAGCTTGACCAGATGAGATGTTTGTCCATCTAGCCTGTATTTTAAATGGCTACTAGATGATGCTGGGGGAAAAAACAGATTAACTAGGCAAGCTTTTAGTGAGACTTCCTCAGAGGGGTCATCCATCTGTTAGCAATTTGCAGTTCATGGACTCTTTGACCTAAATATATTTTGGTTTTATATTTGATAGTCTTATTTCTTTTATACAATTTCCCAGTCACTTTCAAACCATGTAAACTGGAAGGAATTGTAGTACCCTGTGCTGAGAGGCAAATGGGATACTTAGTCAGAAGGCTGGTGCAAACCAGGGAAAAATGGGGTGTCTACTTGCTGCACACTTCAGCTGCTTTGTGAGGAAAAAGTGGGCAAGTTAGTGGATGTGTTCATGAGGAAATAAAATGTTTTGTTCTCTTGAGGAAAGAAGTTTAGGGATAGAAATACTGATATATCTTGTTTTATTAGTCCATTAAACACCTTCCTAGAAATCAGCCTGCCATCCTCTTGTTGCTGGAGGACATTATGACCTTATTGACAAAGCCATGTAGAAAGAGGGAGCTTACCAAGAGAAGAAAGATGTCAACATCTGCATTGAGTTGAGAAAATCAAGACAAGCACCTGAACAACTAAATTTGTGATTTAGTAGTTCCCTTTTCCTTCAGCAGTGCTGAGGAATTCTTGGCACTGAAGAAGTGGAAACAAACAGATAAAGAGCACAGGAGTGGCTGATCAGAACATCTGTTTCTTCTTTGCTGCTTCTGAAGTGGTGTCTTTTGTTGTGCTGTTTCTTCTGTGTGTGTTTGAATGTTGCTGTTCCAGAACAGGTTTAAACTTTGAACAGTAACAAGAAGAGATTCAAACCTTTTCCACTGTGTGGTTTTTTTTTTTCTTCAGCCAAGTAGCTGTTAACATCATCCCTAACATCTAGAAGCCTGTCAAGCAAGAGACTTGTAAGTTTTGTGGTGAAAGGGAGGAAGAAAAGGACTGTTATTGAAGTACAGCTTCTGATTTGTATTTTAAATATTCACTTGTAACTCTTCTGTGCATGGGCACTCACTTCTGGAGATAGCTTGCAAAAAACTAACCCCTTGTCCCTCCTGCCACTTCTTAAAGCATGGGAAAAATCTCAGTTCAGAGAAACAGTCAGCTTTAGACATTAGAACTGCTGTACAGCAATGCTACAAATGTAGGATACTTACTACAACTTCATTTTAAAAGTCAGTAATTACTTTAGATACAGTTGGATCAGTCTGTGCCTGTGATGTGTGAAACTGCCATTGATCACCCACTTGGATCCCAGAAGAAACACCTCTAAGATAACAGCATGTGGTGTTTCCCCTCATTTTCCTCAGACCTTGTGGCCTGATACGCTAATCAAAGTGCACTGCTTGTGGATCTGTAATTGAATTTCGACTGCAGTTCTTTGTCCTGTGATGTGTGTTGGTCTAGCCTTAGTCACTGGAAAAGCTGTGTCTTTTCCTCTGGCTTCCATGATCCCTGTTGGTAGCTACAGCTGGGGATACTGGGGAAGCTCCTGGGAGGACATGGAGCTCCTGCTTAGTGAGTGATGATCCTAGGTGAAATAAGATGAGGTCTAGAACAGAAAAGGGTTCTGGTCACTGAATGAGAAGACAACAGGTCACCTGTGTTTTCAAAACTGGGTATCTTGAATATATTCTACGCAATGCATCCACTCAAGCATTTGGTCTGAGCAAGTAGGCTAACATCTATAGGTGACTAAGGGATTTCTGATGCTTTTCGAATACAACAGAGGTCTGTGTATTTTAAACTTAACTAGAAATACACTATTGAGGAGCTCTGGAAGGAGAGAGAATGTCTCAAAGGTTGACCATGAGCAGGAGAAACTTCTTGATATTTTAACGTTCTGAGAATATGAAAATGGCTTTTTGGTTGGTGTTTGGCTTGTCGATACCAACTCAATAACCCTGATAACAAGAAGCTCTGCAGAGAGTTGTACTGCTGCTGGGAGATAATGCTGGCATGATAATTAACTCCATCAATCAAACTCAGAGCAGGATATTCCAGGAACAGGGAGGTGAGTCTGCAAAAACTGATATGACTCCACAGAAAATCTTACGTGCCCTGCTACGAGAGATTTCTGAAAGTAACTTGTTAAAACCCATCTGTCAGGAGACAGTTTTCCCTTGAAGCAAGCGCAGGACAGCCCTGCTGTGGTAGGGGACACACATGTAGAAGTTAACTTTTCATTAAACTACAGCAGTAATATTTCAGTACATAAATTCTCATAAATACATACTTCTATATGCCATTATGTTACTCTAGTAATATACAAATTCTCATCAATATTATGCAGAGCTCTGCTGTAGGCACATGTGCCTGCACACTTGCAGACTGTGAGTGTACCCAGCATGCAGGTGTACTTGGAAATGTTCCTTCATGTGGCAGCAGTAATGGAATACAAGTTTTGCTCTGAGTTTCTTTCCTACCATGCTCTGCCTGTTTTTGTCCAGGGTTTAGTGTACATTTTCAATGAAGAACACAACTGTGTTGTCTTGAAGGCTTTCTTCTCTTTATCTTACCATGAAATGTCAGTGCATTTCTGAACAGTGCCTCAGGTGTTTGTTTAAAGTAAATTAATGCTTGAAAAAGACTGCTCTCAAGCACTCTCCTAATTGGTCCTTTGAAAGAGCATCTGTGCCCAGAATTACAGGGGGGACAAGGGCTCAGTCCACCATGGTGGAAGACACTTGACAGCCAAAACCTGTCAGTGCCTCTGGAAGCTGTCCCCTAACTTTGGTATCTGAAAGTTGTTCTGGTGGGGCAAAAGTATCTCGGCTATTCAAGGATGGAGGAGCTTGGCTGCTGTCTCTTGCCAGCACCGGGTTGTCTTTCTGTGTACACCTCAAACAGTGCTCCACCAGGGTGTGACTTCTTGGGAAACACAGGTCTGTCTCCCTTGTGTGTGTGATCACTGAGGGGTGCCTGACATGCTGTGTGTAACGGTTTATAGACTGCAGCAATTACCCATGCAGGGAGAAAGAAACCTGATTTCAGTGTTCCTTCTTAGAAGGGCTGAAAGCTGTGTTTCTTACACGGGTAGAAGGTGCTGACTTCAAAACTCCTCTGAGTCACTGGTTTTGAATCTTCTTTTGACATGTTTAATGTTCTTTATGCACATTGGAATGTATGTGCACAGGAATTTATGGCTTCAGGGATTGCTGTTTGGAGACTGAGCACCTAGAACTTGGCAGGCCATAAAATACCAGTCTGGATAAAGCTCCTCACAACTTCCTCGAGACCCTTTGAGTAGCAGGTTATGTGTTCCCCTAAGGTCCCTTGTAACCCCAAAAAAGACATAAGAGAAAACACACAGGATTATAACTTGATTTCTAGCTGGTTCTTACCTCTGTGTGGAGACAGATCACCTTAGCAGTGTCTGAAACAGGCTGACCTAAGATCTGTGTTGGTTAATTGCACTAGTCAGGACTGGAAAAACCAGTGTTTTTCTCCTGTCTGTATTTTCTGCTCTTCAGTGGGTAGGTGACAGCAAACAGAATAAAGTTGCAATTATCTGGTTGCTTTGGGAAGTAAAATCAAGTTTATCCTGTGTGAGAAACTGTCTGTGTTGGCAGGAATGCTCCCAATACCCCAACCATCTCCCAAGACCATGGTTTGTCTGTGCTGTGAGCCCCTTTTCTTCCCAGCTTGGTCACCTCCCTCATCTGGAAATTGCTATTGCCTGAAGCAATTTAAAGCTAGTTTGGGCAACTTTATGAAAAATACTAGTTTAAATGTGTTCTGAGCTATAACTTCTTGAAAACAAATGAGGAACAAACTCTGAACTCTTCCAAAGAATTTTCAGGAGTCTTCCCCTCCCATGGGTTTCCATTAGAAGTGGGTTATATTGTGCCCCTGGTAATCATTGAATAAATATGTTATAAAGTGCTAGATCATTTTAGGAAGTACCCTCCTGTGGCTTCTGCAGTGCCTTGGTTGAATTTTACAAGATGTTCAACATTTTCTATGCCTTATTGGTTTGACCTTTAAATATTATGTAAAAAGTGGATGTGATCTCATCTGCAACTAGCAGATAAAGCTTATGAGTAAAAGGACGTTATTTTGCTGGAGGATTGCTGTATTTAAGAACAGCGTGGCCTTTGAAGGTCTTCTGAAATAACAATAAAATTAGTGTTTTCACATAGAAAAAGTAAAAGGCTATAGTTTATAACCTGAACTTGGAAGTTTTTCTGTCTGATCTGAGTGTTTTTATTTTCCATGTCTTTAGTCACATGCTGGGCAGTATAAAGGCATGTTTATGGCAAGATGGGTTAGCTGCAGGAATATAAAGAAAAAGGTCTTGTTTCGGCTTCAGTGTAAACTCACATAGAATATAAGTACACAGTTGTAGGGTGTACGTGAAGGATTTGCAGTTCTAGGAGTCAGAGGAGGATTATGAAGTAAAAGAGGGATCAGTTTAAAAGAAAAAATATCTGGTAATGTAATTATATATAAATATTTTTGGTAATTTCATAATGTGTTTTGTGCTGGTTCCGAGTAAAGACTGTAGAACAGCAGGTTGCAGGCTGTGTGCACTCTTAGGTGTTGCTGCCTTCTGAGAGGAGGCCGGGAGTGCAGCCCTTGTGCATGTTCGAGGACTGGGTGGCATCTCAGTTTCTTCTTTGGCTGTGTTGTTGCTGAAACACCGGATGGTCACTGAGAAGCTGTGTATTGTTTTACTGAGGGGTTCAGACAACATAATTTGGTGTGTGATGTGGCTCTTCCTCTGGACAGACTCAAGATAATGAAGATGCGGTGTTGAGGCTGAATTCAAACTGTTGTGTGTTTGTGATGGTATTAACTAAGCTATGTGCATTCGACAGAAAGTGTTACCTTTACATCGTATTCTGCAGGACCTTTTGAAGTGATGTGAGGAAGGTGTGTGATGTAACACTGTCCAGTTCTGCTGTGTGTGCATTTTGCCTGGGCATGTTTGGTTTTCTCTAGAGCTACCCTTGCTGTCTGTAAGCCTTGAGCTGTGGTTGGCGAAGGAAGGATTTAAAAAGCTTTTTCCAGCAAAAGCAGACCAGAATAAGCCCTTTCTGCCAGCTGGGACTACAAATGCATCTGTTCAGTGTGGTGTTGCAGTCAGGCTTGACAGACTCTAATTACTCCATTAGGGAGAGCACTGAGACTATAAAGGGAGCCTGTGAACACTATTTCCCTCTCTGACTTTGACCTAGGAGCCGAATGACAAAAATAATATGGTGTGAAATGTAGACCCTTTTAAAGCTGATGGTTGCATTATCCTCCATTAGCCTCCAGCATTTAAAAGGAAAAGTGTAAGCAATAAAAAGGATACTGCTAAGTTCCATATTTAAAAAAAAGTGGTTACTACTTTGCTGATTCAACTACATAAAGAATAACAAAGATGAGTTTAAACCACAAAATACTTAAAGCCGAAGAATTTTATAAGTGCTGGGGTCAGTTTCTGTTTTTCAGTCTATTTTGTTCAGTTTGCTTAAAGGACAGCTGGTAGGAATTCACTCTGTTTAACCCCAGGCTTAATCTGTTCCTCTCGGGTGGGAATTGAAACCCTTTTGTGCTGAAGTCAGAAAATTCTTGCCAGGTACTAAATATAACACAACTCACTTCTGACTGTATGAAGGTTTTAATTGGAAGAAAAAAGGATGTGGTAATGAATGACACAAAGAACAGTGGCTGAAAATGTTGTCTCAGTTTGTAATAATATGTTGCATTCCTTTATTTCTATTTTTGGTGTTTTTCCAACCAACAAGTTATGTCTAAGTATTACACAAATCTTTTGTCTGAATATCGTATTAAAAAGGACTCGCATTAATTTTATGATCCTCCAGATTGAAACGCTTTAGGCATATTGAATATTCAATTTCTTGCCTAATTTTCCCCAGAAATGGGAAAAGGGAGCTTTTTCACAATGCTGGAAAGTTACAAATGAAATCTAAGATAATTCAGGAGAGGTAACTATTTAATTATTCTGTGACATAGCTTGAGCAGCTTTTTGCCATGTTGGACATCCACACAGTTGTGTGTGGTGCTGTTAAGACATGCTATGGCTACACATAAAAGGATCCGAAAGGCATCAGTGAACCTTGGAAAGTTGCAGTGGGACTTGGCGACCATCCGTAAGGGCAGGAGCTCTGTGGGTGAGGCTGTGATAAGGTTTTTCCTTCTGTCAGGATTGTGCTCTGCCCCTGCACCTGAAGATGTTCTATAGCTATTGGGGACTGCAGTGTAAAGGCTCCCTAAGGAGTGATACCATGACAAAAGCTGTAGTTCTGTAAGTAACAGGTCTACTTCAGTAGTTCGGCCGTTGGGGATACAGCTCAGCATTCCTGAAGCTATTTCTGTGGTGTTCTGCAGGGGAGATCTGTTCTCTGCGGTTCAAAGCATTTCGCTGTCTTGGCCAGGAAGAGACCAAGTGACTTCGAAAGTGTCAGGACTTTATCACTTTGTATTTGTTCTTGTCCAGTGTTCATGTGATGCTGTCCTGCTCTTAAATCAACATCTCATTAGCATTTAAACCCAGGGAAATGACTTCCTTGTATTCTGAGTGGGGTTAGGGCTCTCATCCTTTGCTCCTGTTTCCAAGGGGGAATTTGACTGGCTTCTCCAAACCTCTCAGCAGTCTTTCTTGCTTACAATGCAACAGGTGGATGTGTTACCTTTGTTCTTAACAGGAGAACTACATAATTTATGTAATCTTGACAGCAAAAACTGTAATTGCTACTAACTGCTTAAAATATGACTGCTTCAAGCTTCAATTGACTTTCTTATGCTTTACTTTGCTTTTTTTGTTCTTCTAAGCAATACATAAAACTTTACATTGAGATGTTCGCTTCATGGAGTTGTTTACAGGTGAAAAAAGGTTTAAACAGTTATTTTTTTTCAGCAGTAACTACTAGTTTGACCTTTTACCCTGAGCTGAGAAATAGCATTAGTGTCTCCTATATTTCTCACTACCTGCATCGGGGTGTCTGTCATGCTGGCATGAGGAGGATTGAATTCCAGCATTTTTAAGGTACTTTAATGATGCATAAAAGCTAATTAAGATGGAGATTTTTCTGACCTGGGATTAAACATACCCTCAGATCATGGTGGGGACACATTGTCTCTGCAAGTTCATCTCTGACTCTGCTGTTGCAATGGAATTAGTATAAAGCAGGAATTTAAACCAATGAAGGATTCCAGGAAAAAGTAGATTGTCCTTTTTCCTTGTTGTATGTGATTGAAATGGAGATATTGCGTATCAGAACTAGTAACTGCTTCAACAACCAACTACAGTGGTATCAAAACTGACTTGTTTGATTCTGGCTCTCTAAAACCTCTTCCTTGCTGGCTGAGTGTGTGCTCCTCTCCGTTTGGTTTGCTTTCTAGGTAGAACTTGCTATTTACTCTTTCCTAAGCTTTGACATTAGTAAGAGCTGCAAGTTAAACTACCTCTGTATAAAACTTCATATCCTGTGTTTGGTTATAATTTCTGTGATATTTCTTCTAATGTCCTGAAGCTTATTACAGTTTATTTTTCTGGAGGGGGCTATGGTGGTTACACTCTTTATGCTGTAGCACTTATTAAACCCTTCCCCTCCTCGTCTGCTGAAAGCTAATACAGAGTAACCTTGAAGTTCAACTTTAGACTTGCTTTCCAGGATTTCAGTGGCGGAAATGATTTGAAAAATGGCTCAAGCCTTGTAAGAACTGGTCAAAGCAGGATTAATCCATTAGTTAATTATAAACCCCATTCAGCCCCAAAGGAGACACTGTCATTGCTGTCATCCTTGGCCTTGTATGAATGTTTGGGGGGTATGCAGTACATCTTGTAGACGTTAGGGATACCTGTGAATGTGAGATGACCACTGCTTTGTTTAAAGCTGAGGTGGCCAAGAGCCCGTTTCAGTGTTGTGATTGCTGGCAGGGCTGATGATCTAGTTGCAATGTATCTGAACAGCCCACTAGTTCAAGTTCATTGATTCTCGTTACTGTTTAATTATGTTTTTATTTATGGATGGCATAATGGAGACTTCAGTGGGCTTGAGATTGCCTAGAGCGTAAATGGGTCCCTCTCCTCCTCTGTTAGTTCCATCATATGTAGCATATTCTGTGTGTGTTTTATGGGTGTCTAATGGAGCATGTGTTTGGGCATGCTGGGTGTTTCAGCATTGGGCCTGTCCCTGGAGTAGGTCTCCACATAAAGATATGTCAGCCACCAGTGAGCTCAGTGGTCTGTAAGGCAATTGGAGTTCTAATTATTAGTTTAGAATCAATTCCCTATTTAACCAATACATCTCAAAAATTTAAAGGAGATTGTAGGCTCCAACATTAGGCATGAACAAATAGTCAGAAGTTTTGTCTTCCGAAACATCGCAATGGATTCGGTCATACACAGTTCAGGTGATGCAAACTTGTGACCCAGTTTTGGGCGGAATATTAGTTCAGAGCTTTGCCATCATCTTGGCATCTGAGCTGTACATGACACCTGAGGGTAGCAGAGCCTTGGTTAGCACTTTACACAGGCTGGGTAGAGGCTTTGGACAAACCGCGTATCCTCAGGCTGCTGGGAGCACCTTTAGTTTAAAATGTGAATACCTGCCTGAGCATTCACTAATCGCTTAGGGGAGATTGTCATCTTTCATTACTGCATTAACCTTTAGAATTGACAACAGTGTGCCAGCTCACAATAATTGAGCAGAGGGCCATGAAAATTAGTTTCTTACCTTGTGATTGCACATATGGTCAGGTCATTCACTCACTGGAGTTATTTTGCTAATGACATTCCCCTCTCACTAAACCTGGCTTTATTTTTTAATTACTGGTTTAGACTGTGATCTTTTTAAAATACCTAGCTTGGAGCTAAAGGGGAAGAATGAGAGAAATGCCTCTGCATCCTTTGAAACTCCTATCTTGCAGCTTTTCCAGCACTGCTTTCATGGAATTTAATAGAGCATAGGTTTGAGGCAATTCCCACTGCTGTGTTTGAGGGAAGGAACAAGCATTTGGGACATCGTGTGTTCTGAAATAGAAACTATAATTTTGTTTCACACAATCTGTCCCTTCTTGCCTAAACACTGCATCTAACAAGCTACTTTCCCACCTTCTGTGGTAGAAGTCCTAAATTCTTAGCACTTAAGGGAAATTAGGCAGGTGAAATGTCCATAATAATGAAATAATGGTGTTACTTCAATAAACTTGTTTTTAATTGGAAGTAACACTGTAGATCTGACTGAAAAGCAGAACCCTGCTAGGGATGGACTGTCAGATTTAAATGTGGGTGTCAGGAGGGTGGGGCCAGGCTCTGCTCAGGGGTGTCCAGTGACAGGACGAGGGGCAATGGCCATCAACTGGGAAACAGAAGGTTCAACCTGAACATGAGGAAACCCTTCTTCCCTGTGAGGGTGACAGAGCCCTGGGACAGGCTGCCCAGAGAGGGGGGAGTCTCCTTCCCTGAAGCCTTTCCAAAGCCACCTGGACTTGTTCCTGTGTGATCTGCTCTAGGGGATCCTGCTCTGGCAGGGGGTTGGGCTAGATGATCCCTAGAGCTCCCTTCCAACCCCGACCACTCTGTGAATCTGTAAACATAACTGCTAAGTTGTGTATTTGTAAGTTGGTGTGAGTGACTTGGTCTGTTGGAAAGAAGTGGTACAGAAGTAACTTTGCATGTGGAGTGCACTTCTTGTCTGAACCATGTGTTACGGGAGGCCGTTTTCGAAGTGGATAGAATAAAGCTTTGGAGTTCTGCTCTTGAGGGCTGACCTACCATTACTAGTGTTATAGTGTAATATTTTCTTAATTTCTGTTAAAAGGTGTGTTGAGTAGATTTTTATACTTTAATTTCTGTTGCATTAGAACTTGCTGATATGAAGTCATACAATACTCCACTTGGAAGGAAGATATGCAGAGTATTCATACTACAAGTGCTGAAAACAATGCTGCCAGTAGTTTCTTTAAAGGCCTAATATTTCCCCATATCCCTTCCAGTTATTTAAACAGTTGAATCAGCTGTGAATTATTTTCATTATGTCACTTCAAACTGAGGGGTTGGAAAACAGTATGCAATGATGTTTTTAAGAACTACTATGTTTATCATTGACTATTGTGCTGATAAAGTTTTATTTAGACTTTAAAGATTATGCTGTATTAAAAAATAATTCTGCATATTGATTCTCGAGCACTGGCAAGTTTGGGGGGTCTGAGCACTGTTTATGTACGTAATGGCTTTATGGAATCTGAGGCAGGAAGGATTTGCAAAACCACCAAGTGTGGTGAAGCATGTATAAAATCTTTTAAATGGCACAGCCTTACCCCTGACATGTGTTGGTCTTGTGCATAGCTCATGTTACTTGTTTTTGGAGCAAAGGTGAATGTTGTACAAAGGTACCCAGCTTTTGTAATTCTGTATGTTGAATTTACAATGCAGGTGCAGACTGAGCAATGTATGGTGTTTGCCCTCACTCCTCCCCAGATCCCATAGCTCGGTTTGTCTGATGGGGAAGTTGTGACAAAGCAGAGAAACACAAGTGCTCACTTGCTGCTTTTCTTCGATCAGAGGTACTTTATTACTAATTTGCCCAATGAGCCATTCAATTTCTGGTGGTATTCCCTGAAAGTTTTGGTGACCACCTTTGTTTCACCAGAACTGAAAATGCAATTCTACATTGACAATCTATGATGCAGTTTTATCAGGGATGGAAATATGTCCTCTGACACAATTCTCTGCAGGGACACTTAAGATGTGATGATAACCACTTACAACTTGTCTGGTTACTTTACAGTGTCTCACCTGGATGCTATCTGGAAAAAGTGCTTTGGGGAGAAATCTTGATGCATATTCAGCAACTGATTATATTCTCAATTTTTCTGTTGCTAATTCAACTGCCTTATGTTAAATGTATTTATTTCCTAATTCACTATGTATATCTTCGAGCCTGCAGTCTCTGATGCTTGTTTCCACAAGATATTTTTGACAGTTGATAACAGTTTGAGGACCAAATGCAGTTTTCTCCAGCTTGTAAACATGGCTTTCTATCTTTAGCCAGTGCCTCACTTCTGTCAGTATATGTTACAATGCCTGTAAATGCAAATATTGTTAATGAAAGTTCAGCTTCTCCCAGATGCTTATGCTAAAGTAGTCATACTACTGATTAATCACTTAATGAGATAGCTGATGCTTCCAGTACTTTTGATGAATATTCTGGTTTTTAGATCAATATTGCCTTTTCCAATTCCTTCTGGGATCTGGACTGCTACATGTGACATGGCATGAATGATAGTGCTGAGGATGTTGTTCAGCTTCACAAATTAGCTTGTTTTTCTTTCACTTACACTTAGATGTGGAAGGAACCAGGGAGTGTTTGGTACTGTAGGTATTGCTGCAAATCCTCAGGTTTTTTTTTATGCTGTAGATTGGAAAAAAAACCCTCAAGCTACTGAATTCCTACTGAACTTGTGCCTCCTATCTGTGGCTTTTAGCCCTATCAAAGAAAGAAGTGACTTAGAGCAGCTATCTTTTGATAAACCTTCCTACAGAAAATATTTCAAAGCCTTAGGAAGGCAATGGGAGCCAAAGGTGTGTTAATGCCATCTCGTACCCTACTGCTACACTGTGCTGAACTGCTTACTGTTCACAAGCATCGTGTGCGTGGCAGTGGTCTGGGAAACGGTACTTGGGTCGTGTGTTGGACGTGCGGTGTCTGTATCGTGCTTTAACAAGTAGTCACTGGTGGACTGGCCATGTGAGAGGTAAAATATGGGATCAGTTAAAACTGATTAGAGTTTAAAACTCAGTGGGAGGATGTCACAGTGGATTGTTGTCTTGAGTTGGTAATGGGCTTACTGGATGAAACCTTTTCTGATAGTATTTCTGGAAACAGAGCAATGCAGAAAATAAAAGGGTCTAACACAGAGCTCATGAAGGGCGGTGGAAAGCTTCCGCTTTTCACTGGTGTTTAAATATTTGGTGTGACTTAAGGCAGAGAGTGGGAAGTATTAATCTATTTTAAAATACGTTTTGAATTAGAAGCCCTTATTTTAGTCAGGCACAGTTAGGGGTTTGACTGTATCTTCCACATATTTAAATGTGAATAAAATGATGTCTGAATCCCAATTAGTAAAGTTAAGGATGCCCCTTTCGTGGCTCTTGTCCTGGCACTAGAGTAAGTGATGTTTTCATGAAAAAAATAAACCAGAAGCTCACCAAGGTCTCTGTTATTACAGGATCTGGCATGGACATGGAGAAATTTTGAAGTAATGTGCTCGAACTATGTTGAGTAGAAATCTAGGCTCTTGTTGAAAAAGATTTGAATACACATAGTGATTCCAGGTGTTGTCAGTTGCCTCTGATTTTTCCTTCCTTAATGTGTTTGGTGCAACATGGGACATATATAAAATCTGTATTTCTTGAAGTGGTTGTTTTGATTATTGTTGGTGCCTTCTAATCACATGTGAGAAGGATAATGGGATTATAGTCAGTCTGGTCTCTCTCTAGTATGATCTTTCAACTTAGGGCATGCCTGGTATTTGTATCTCCTAGTTAGGAAAAAGCCATGCCTAGAAAGGTTTAATGAGATGATATACACTTAAAATAAACTTTCTAACTTGACAGATCTACAGTCAAAGCAGGTCGTGATTTGCACACCAGTTTAGTGACTCTTAATGGGAAACTAATTTCTCTTAACGAGAAACCAAACCCCAGTACCTATGATTTCTGGGATGTCTTGGCATAAGGTGCTAGATGCAGGCAATAATTGTGTTTTAGTCTAACTAGATCTGTTCTAATGCTAACTAGTCAGTGGTTATTCAGGGTGGAAATACAGTAACAGCTCTCACCACCAGAAAAAAAGATGCTTTCTAAGATACTGCCACTTTGATATTTTATTTTCTGATGGGGTGACAGCATGAGGTTTTCTATAATTACTCTCCACATACTAGTCAGGTAAGTTTACATTTGGAAACTTGTGTTGAATTCAACAACAATCACTGTTTGACTATTACCAGACACTGGTGCAGTTAGTGCTTTCTCCTGTGTGAATCCAACAAATAGCATTTGTTGTGAATCAATACTTTAAATCTTGTCTCTGTAACAGAAAGCAAAATTTGTCATGTCTTTAGTCTTAAAATAAGACTAACCTTACTAATTGCTAATGACTAAATCATGAAACTACTTGTTGTATGGTGTTATCCCGAAGTTATTTATGGCCTAGGGGCTGTGGAGGCTGTTTTGAATAGTGATGGTGTGTGCTGCTCTACTGGTCACAGTTTTCTCTGCAAAAATGCACTCTGTCATCATTATGAAAAGCTATCAGTGTTGTTAATCATGGTGATGTGTGAATTTTAGGAAGTACAGGGATACTTTAAAAGTCACACTGGCAGCATGGCATTGATCTCAGTTGCTTTCAGCTGTCTGAAAGTTGTATCATTAGTTTAAGATAGTTGCCTGGACTCCCTCTGTATTTAAGGGGGAAAATCGGGTGTTTTAGGAGGCAGATTTGGTCTAATTTGTCTGCTGAACAAAATGTCATTTGGTGTCCATCAGCCCCTCCTGAATGTGGAGTGTGCCTTGACTGTGCACGTACCCCGATGTGACCAGTGTTGCTGGATGCATCCTACTTCTCAGCATCTGGGATCTTCATGTTGTAAACTTTGTCTACCTCTAGTGAAGTAGTGTTTTCATTCTAGTTTAACTTGAAATGACAAAAATAAACACCTTCCTCTTATTTCAAACTGTAGTGTCATTTAGCCTGTCAAGCTCACAAAAATTCCAGGTTGTAATGTATCAAACCACTACAACAAGAAAGTTACTCACATGAAAGTAGAACATTTGTAAGTGTTACCTGCTCGAGAGTTGTTTTGAGGTATTTGTTAAAATTCAGAACTACTGAGGCAATTTTCAGCCTATTGAGTTTGTATATTTGATCTTCAGCAGGGTTAATACTCTCTTTGCTCAGTGTGGTGTTACAGGCACAGGCATGCATTACTTAGGACAGAAAAATGATCTCGGGGGAATAGGTGGGAGAGCCTAAGGAGAGAAAGAAACACTGAGGAAAAGACACCAGAGTGGAAAGCAGTAGGAATGAAGTGAAACTTCATCTGTAGACTATATACATCCGTTTATCTAGATAACCATCTCTAGTGTCAGTGCTGGCTCAGGTCTTATTCAACATACTCAACAATGGCCTGGGTGAGGGGACAGAGCTACCCCCAGCTCGTTTGCTGATGGCCCCAGACTGGGAGGAGTGGCTCATAGGCCAGAAGGCTGTGCCACCATATAGTGAGACCTGGACAGGCTGGAGACTTGGGCGAAGAGAAACATGTATTTCTATCCTGATTGCATTTGAACTGAAGCAGAAGCTGAGGTGAGTATGTTTGTCCACTCAGGCTCAGAATAAAAAATGGCCAATTGGGTTTCAAAGACACTGTGTAGGTAAAAGCATGTTATGTTGATAATCCAAACAAGGTACCCAGGAAAGCATAAAAAGGAAGATATTGAGGAGCAGAAAAGTTGTCTTAATTTGAAATATTTAATGTTCATATAATTTTGGGTTTTTTTTAACTAAAAAGACCCTACCCATAGTAACGATTGCATATAGGTATGCACTTTTACACATAAGGGTAAGTTTTGGGGAGAATATAACATTTTAGTGGAAGTGCAGGACTTCAAGAGCTTTTTAATTAGAATATGGATGTATAATGACCAAAGACCAGCAACCAGAATGTTAGAAATTTACCTTCAGAACTAATAAATAACTTTCTGACTCACTTAAATTCGGCCAGTTAGTGTGCACCTTTATGTGTCTTTCTGGAAAATGAAAATATAGGGTTTAACTTCCTAATCGTCAGACTGAATAATAATAATTTTTATTGTTGTTAAATATAACCATAGGAAACCCCACCTTATCCACAAGAGATATGCCCAATAAAAACAATCTGGAAAATAACTTCTTCATGAAGAAGTTGACTTATACATGTAGATGAAGTTGGGATGTTAGTCCTGAGCATGCAACTTGCTGGCCACTATTGAGATTAAGCAAAACATGCTGAAAGGACTCCTGGAACGTATGCACTAGCTATTTTAAGTCAATTTTGACATTACGGTTATAACACAGGTTCAGACTTGTATGAATCAGAGCTCTACACTAACTTCCTTGCTGCCAGCTATTTCTTTTCCATAACCTAATAAAGAAGGGGACAGTAGGCTGTGGCTACTGTCTCCAGTTAACCTGTAATTCTTTCAAAGTTGAATCCTTTGGTTTTATGCTGCCTATTTATGATGTACTTTAGTGGCTTATTGCTTTTCCTAGTAACTTCAGCTATGAAGGAAAGCCCACCTATTTTTAAGTCTTTAAATACCCAACAATATATTTTGGGGCTTGAAAAATCTTTTAGCTTTATATTGGGCTAGCTCATTACTGGTGTTGTGAGTGTTTCTAAAAATAATAAAGCTGTGTCATGCTATCTGACAAAAAAATGTATCCCAGAATGTAAGCGCAGCGTGTGGCTCGGTGTGTAGAACATCTTGGGATGCCTTCTCAGTCCATACTGAGAAGTCCTTCAGGCTTTTGTTTATTTCTTTGTTTTTAAATAGAAATAGTATGGTGTGGGTCAAAAAATTATTCAGGTAAAATCTCAACCTGTTGTAGTAGTAGTGTGCTACAGAACCATCAGGCAGAACACCAAAGACCTTTATTTGAATTGGTATCTTTGCCAATCTCTCTCCTAACAATCCTTCCCTCCTCAAGTGCAACTCATGGTAACAAGTGATTTGCCTGCTGTGTGAAACTATGTAAATCATCTCTGCAGAGCTGAGTGTCTCAAGCAGAAGGGGAGGGTGTCCTTTAGTAATTTATACAAATGATACACTTGATCATTTGATTACTCATTTACTTAATATGCTTTTCTGATCTGCCAAAGCTGATCAGGTATTTACTCAGTGGCAGCAGTCTTTTAGTAATGAATTCATTTTCATGTCTGTGAAGTAGTAATCATGGGAACCTGTCTTTTAATAATTGCTAATTAATATAAGTACATATTCAGTCTCTACTTTCATCATAATCATTTTGTGACACATGGCAAGGAGAAAATATTGTATGGAATGAGTTGTATTTCTTCAGCTTGAAGTGACTGGAGACTAGGAGATGCCCAAGCAGATGTTGACAGAAGGACAAAACAGAAGGTCACTAGTAAATTCTCTATTTAATATCTAGGTAGTTTATTGATTAACTGGAGCTGTTCTTGCTCCCTGATTTCCCTTCAATTTTATACTTAGGGTACATTTAGCTTTGGAATCTTAGCTAGCAAAACAGGTGAGGGAGAGGAGAAAGAAGAGTTTACTCCTTCTTGGGAAATGGTTCTGTTTCTAGGGGCTGACTGTGAGATCAGACAAGCATACACTTGTAAAAGAGCCTATTATGTAGCAATAAATGGAGTTACTCTTGCCTTGAACTGTTATGAACACTAGAGCACTTCTTTCCAATAATGTGTTTAACCTTACAGTGTTTTAGAAACACTTATAAATCCACTCAGTTTCTGGTTTTGGCCAGGTATTGTTGTGTGGGCTTTTTTTCTGGTGTGTCATAGACACACAGCTGTAAAACCATTGCTATTGCAACATGTGGTTCAGATATTTAACTGCTGTAGAGGTGCAAAGATGAGCAGAAACAAACACTCAAGGTCATTGTTTAGTGTATCTCACACTATTAGATTCTTTTGCTGTCTTCAACTGCAAAGGATATCTGACTCTCTTCTACATGATGACTGTATTGGAGTGCTTCTGGTGGCCACAGTTGACATTCTGATGTCTTTCAAATTGAGCTTATACAAAAAACCTGTGACTTACAGAACAGCTCCTCACTTCTGTACTGCCCAATGCCAGAATAAAAGTTCTGAGGGCTCTGTCAGCTCAGTGGGATGGCAGTGTGACTTCAGGTATTTATTCTTTTAATACCCTTCAATACCAAATCACAGACTGGTTTGGGTTGGAAGGGACCTTAAATACTACCCAGTTCCAACCCCCTGCCATGGGCAGGGACACCCTCCACTAGACCAGGTTGCTCCAAGCCTCCTCCAGCCTGGCCTTGGACACTGCCAGGGATGGGGCATCCACAGCTTCTCTGGGCAACCTGTCCCAGGGTCTCCCCACCCTCTCCAGGAAGAATTACTGCTTTGATATCCAAAGAAGACATAGTTTAATTAGTGGTCAACTGTTTAGAGTTGTCATCTCTAAGCATTCACTGTAGTCTGTTATGTACTAGGGAATCGCTTGGAGGGGAGCGGATGCTAGTGCGTAGCTATTGTACTGGTACACAAATACTTTAGGGAGGGAGATTTTCTTCCCTTGTTCCATTCATGGTCAAATAAAGACAGGACAGCTGCTGGGTTTTTGTCATGAGACAAATCATAGTTGTTGTATAAACCTGGTTCCCATCAGGAATATTTACTGTGGATAGATCCCAAAGGAAAATATTCCTGATAAGCTCCAGAAAGCAGTTTCTGTGTGAATTGTTGATGTGCTATTTAAAAGCAAACAAACCAACACACCCCTTAACCCCCCCAAAAACCCCAAACCTAATGTCAGGCAAGTCATGGAATTTCCTTATAGATGCTTTTCCACAGAAAAGATACCTGCTGCTGCAGACATTCCATAATAATCAATCCTTACATGACTTAATTCTTACTTTATGCTGTACAAATTACAATGTTTTTATAAGTCCCCTTGGTACACTGTTGTTAAATTCTTGCATTTTTTGTAGCATGCATTATCAGGCATAAACAAACATTACAACAATTTGCCAGACAATCATAAAATTATTCTACACTATGTAATGTGTTAAACTCTGAGAAGCAAATTAATTTGCATATATCCCTGGTGCATTATAAAGGATTAGCTAAAGCTATTTCTGTGTAATGTAATTCTTTTAGCTCATTTTCATTGAGGGGCAAATCCAGGCTAAATGTGATGAATAAATTGTTCCCTGCAAATAACTTGCTGGCGTCTAGTTGTGGAGACTGCTCTTGGAGAATTCGCGTTAGAAAACTAATTTTCATAAGCACCCAATGGAATGTGTAAGGATTTCTCTGTTTGCTCTGCTCTGTGTATCTTTAATCCCTCTGTGTATGGTAAAACTGGGCTTCCATACTTGGTCTTGTCAGGAATGAACTGGAAGTGAAAGGCTGAAGCAGATAAAGCTGTATTTTTGTTGTTTTAAGTTGGTTATGACTATTTGATGGTTGCTTGTCTTAAATGTCTGTAATGGACATGTCCTGTATCAGGCTTCATTCTGTTGCCGAAGCATGGAAGGGAATTCTGTATCTGTACCTGCCTCCTCCCAGTTCTGCTGTGCCTATCTGTACTGGTGAACTCTGGGAATAGGTTTTCCTCAAATTCCTCAAGGATTAATTTGTCAGTGTTTTCAAGTACTTTTAAAGTCTTTTTAAAATGCAGGTAAGTGCCATTTTAGGGCTGGCAGGATTATCTTTTAATTCACAGTTTCCTGCTGGGATGTAGTTTATCCAACTTTACTTTTCCAAGTGGATGAATTTTAAAAAAAAATCTTTTTATAACTGCAACAAAATAGTTTTTTGATTCTTCAGTGAAAGCCCAACTTGTACACTTGAGCTGACTGTCATGATTTCCATCTCCATACAGTGATGTGTAGTGGCTGTGAAGCCAGATTTGAGAGCACTGTCAGCATTCCCTGGTCACGCCACCAGCTCTGCCCTTTGGTCTCTGTCTTCCCTAAGGGGCGATAGCCACAACAGACAACCGCTGCTTGTTGCAGCACTGCTGTGGTGCATCCTGGGGTTCCCAGTGGCACTGATGCTTCGACTTCACAGACTCCAGCTTGTTGTGTGATGATCAATATTGCTGGCAGGACATTAGAGAAGTCTGAGTGACCATTAGTCAGCAGGGAAGAGCTGTAAAGGGGATTGTAGCCTTGGAGCAGTAGCTTTGGCTGGCACATCTGACATTGAGCCTTCCCAAAAATGCATTGCCTCTGGAGGAAGACGAAGGACAGAACGAGTACAGAGTATCACTGTGTTTGGAGGCACATAGTTTATTTGTACAAATTCTTCCCTGGGGCAGCACTGCTGCTCTCCAGAAGAATTTTTTTTGTTTGACATTTTGTTTGAATAAATTGAGAACTTGCACTCTGTGTGGCTTGGGAGGCTGTGAACACTTTGTAATAGACTGTCCCTTGAGAACAAATCCCAGGGAAAGGTATGAAGTTTTATAATTTGTTTGCTGAAAGTCAGCCCTGTGCAGCTTATACCAGACTGAGTTGTCTCTGGTTTTGCTTTTGGGCAAGATTTGCTGAGCTTGTACATACTCACGCAGATTCACAGAGTGGTTGGGGTTGGAAGGGAGCTCTAGAGACCATCTAGTCCAACCCCCCTGCCAGAGCAGGATCACCTAGAGCAGATCACACAGGAACAAGTCCAGGCGACTTTGGAAAGTCTCCAGGGAAGGAGACTCCCCCCTCTCTGGGCAGCCTGTCCCATGCTCTGTCACCCTCACAGGGAAGAAGGGTTTCCTCATGTTCAGGCTGAACCTTCTGTTTCCCAGTTGATGGCCATTGCCCCTCGTCCTGTCACTGGACACCCCTGAGCAGAGCCTGGCCCCATCCTCCTGACACCCACCCTGTAGATATTGATCAGCATTGATAAGATCCCCCTCAGCCTCCTCTTCTCCCAGCTGAACAGCCCCAGCTCTCAGCCTTTCCTCACATGGAAGGTGCTCCAGGCCCTTCCCCATCTCAGTGGCCCTGGCTGGACCCTCCCCAGTAGCTCCTTGTCCTTCTGGAGCTGAGGAGCCCAGAGCTGGACACAGCACTCCAGGGGAGGCCTCACCAAATTCCTGGGATATTGAAATCGCTATCATAATCTTTTGCTTTCCCAGTAAGCTGAACAAAATAAGTGTCACTTGTTCCACTGTGAGCCTCTACTGTGCCTCAAACATGATGCTTAATTTCTTTACGAAATGTTTTTTCCTTTATTGTTGCTAGGCAGTGATTGATATCAAGTGTTCTTTCTAATGTGCTTCTTAATTGTCTTTTGTCTTTCCCCAAAATATTTAGCACTTGATTTTCACGAGACTGCCTTTAATTCAGTTCCTGATTCGATTCTTTATATTCTGCTGTGTCACCCTCTCCCTGCTTTTCCTTCTGACTAACATGGAACTTCTCTGAGCCAGGTGATAGTTGTGCAGTGACTCAGGACTGGTAACTAATATTTCAGGAGCAGGTTTAACTGCTAGCAGCAATGCCTGTCATCTCACTGCGTGAGTTACCGTCCATCCGTTGGTAAATCCCTCCAGTCAGCCTGGAAAAGGTGAGAAGCTGTCCAAAATATGTCAGTGCAGATGCCTCTTCAGTAAGAGGTCTAGTTCCTTCTTTAATTTGCTTTTGTGTATGCAGTATTTGTTATTACTTTCTTAAAAATTCATGTTAAGTGCCATAGAATGTGTTTTAGTTCACGTTAAATATGATGATGGTTCTTCAGGAAATGGCACGCAACATGGTCAGTCTGTAATTCTGAAATGGCTGGTCTGACACCTGATCAGGTAGGATATTATGAGTTGGGGCTGATGGAAAGAGGTGGGTTTAGGAAGGGACACTTGTCTAAGAGCCAAGCAAGAAAAGCTCTGTGTAGTTTAATTATCCTTTCTCCTTGAAACCAAACTGAGGGTACTCATTGAGTAAAGTTGGGTTTGCATGTTAGCTATTAGGTGTATATTCAAGGATGTGTTGTACAAAAGTATTGGATCCAAGTCGTGTATGGCTAAAAGGTGTCTGAAGTAGAACAACTTCACACTTCACTTGCTGTTTAAGAACTTTATGATAGACATTTTTCAGTGGTGTATATTTTTCATCTCTTTACTGTTGCTTTGATGGGGCATAAGGGGGTTTCTTAGTCTGTTTTTAATAGGCATCCATTTGCCATACGTTGTTCAGAACAAGGGAAGTGTAGCCTAAACCATAGCTGGATTGATGAACTCTGGGATTCATTTCGGCATGTTACCTGCCCAGAGAAACCAGATGCTGTGATGCTTATTTGTTCAGACTTCAAGTCTCTTGAAATTAGAGCTGAAAAGAGCAAAGGAAAATGGACTGTTGGGCTCTTATGGTTTGTGTGGAGCATCTGTGAACATCAGCCATAAAACTGGTGGTTCTTTCTTCTTCCCACTTTAATGATATTTTTAGTAGCAACTTTGAATTTTTTATTCTTGTTGATCTGACACCATTTTAAGATTACTTAAGCATTTTTTGCTTTAACTGTGAAACTCATTTTTAGCTGCATATTGACACTTCTCATGTTTGTATAAATGTGTTGTTGAATGGCTGCCAGTAAAACTTGTCCTAGATGCTATTCTTGTCATCAGTTATTGTTCCCTTGTTGCCTCAGACAGAAAAATAACTTTAGTTATCCCATCACCAGTTGTGCTGGGCTTTTGGCCTGCTAATAGAATTTATTTCCTTCAAGAAATATTCTGGATGTAGCCCATGTATTACTTGCTGGAATTTTACAGCTTGATTTCTCCCTCGGATTTTTCTCAGGTGTATGTAGCCAGGTAGCCTCTCACCTGTCCTACTTCAGTGGAGCTTCGTTATTTTTTTTCCCTATTCTATAGATTTAGTAATTTTCACACTTTTTCCTTTTGGAAGGTTGGGGAAAGAGAAGAAAACTTACTGCATTCGGTGTTCAGGTTGAAATGTCTCTAGTCTTCCTTTCGACTGCTTGCCTGTGCTCAGGATTACTTAGGTAATGTCTGTTCTGCTTTGGATGTGCTTCTAGTATGGGATTTCTGTTTTGCTTTGTACCTAGCATGTAGCTGGGTATTATCAAGATCAGTTGAAAACATTACATATGTCAGAAAAAGCTCTCCATCGCTGTCTTTCTCATAGCTCTTGCTTGTCACTGGTTTCACAAACTACCCTGGACATCAATTAAACTATTCATGGAAGGTATTTAGGTTAACTTTAAGCTGATGGGTTTTCTTAGTCTTTACTCTTCATGTCTGTCTCTTTCATGTTACTGTTACCAAACAGGTTAGGCTGCAGGTAGGTGCTTCAACTCATTTTGCACGAGTCTTGCTATCCCCAATATCCCTCTTCTTTGAGATTCTCTGTTGGTCAGTCTGTCTTCTAATAGTAGCTTCTGATTATTTTTGATAGAAACAAAAAATAAGGAAGATGGGGGAATTCAAAGCAGGTCTTATTATTGATAAGGGAAGAAAGGTTTTTACAGCATAAGGTTATATCTGCATGTGAAAATGAAGGTCTTGAGAGCAGTGATGGCAAAAGGGGATGAGTAGGGAGTGGCATCACAAAAATGTTAAATCGGTAATAGAGCAAATGGAAATGTTTAACTTGCATCTTTCTAAAGAACTCTGTGCTTTTAAAACATCCTCCATACACCTGGGTAAAGGGAGGGCAAAAGTCACATGAAATGCTCCTTCCTATGCATATGAAACAGCTGGATCCTTTATCTTGGGTCCTAAATGTCCCAAGGCCAAACCAAAGATTCTGTTTGAGACAGACGTCAGTCCTCAGGCTTGGGCAGGAACTGTTCTCTTTAAATGAAATTCACTGCTGGAGCTGGCAAGGAGTTATTTACATGTAAGTCTTTCTATTTACAGAGTAAATGATTACTCTGTAATTACTGGTACTCCAAGTCAGTCATTCTGTAATAATGCACAATCCCTCTGGTTGTTTGCTAACCGTGTGATAATCCAGGTATCCAGCGGGTAACAGGCTGATTTGGTCAGTGCTGTA
This sequence comes from Rhynochetos jubatus, assembly GCA_027574665.1. Taxonomy (NCBI): domain Eukaryota; kingdom Metazoa; phylum Chordata; class Aves; order Eurypygiformes; family Rhynochetidae; genus Rhynochetos; species Rhynochetos jubatus. Next base: position 3,193,560 of record CM050654.1, on the reverse strand, counting down.
GTTGATGAAGAGTACCTTGGCACTGTTGATTCTCCTCCCCACTGCCACTTTACAGTCTGTATGCTTAGTAGGACTCCACATTCTAGATGTGGCCTCCTGAGCAGTGTGACTGCATGGTGTTACTGTTGTATTTTCCTTCTGAGGAGAGGAAGTTAATTCACTGAACTTGATCTCTGCTCCTGGAAGTGAAACTTCACAAAGAAACACTGTGCTAAGGCACAAGCAGCAAAATAACCAAGTTGACCATGCCTAGGTGGTAACTGACACGGGGTTTGTGTGCTCACAGGACGTTGTTCAGATGCACTGAGGGTTTGACCCACACTTGGGAGGAGGGTGCAAGTCCTGTGCTGTTTGTGCCAGCTCTTTGTATTTGGTGTAGTTACTGTGAACCGCTGCAGCTTGGGTGTATTGCGTCTAATTCTGTGTTTTTCTGGGTGGACTTTGCCCCTTGGTGAAGGATTGGATCTGTGACTGCTTTGCACCTCAGAGCAGTTGAAGCAGGGGCCTAGATCTGGCTCACCATTTTAGCCACCTACACCACTTGTTGTTTGGGAAGTTTGTTGTACCTGAAAGTAAGACGCAAGGTACAGTTTTTGTTGATACATGAATAGCATGTAGGGGACATGGGCTACCAAAACACATGTCAAAGCTTGGGTGAGGAAGGGCGGGGCATGAATTAGTACTGCTAAATTAATTACAAGAAGTAGAGGTTCCCTGTGGTCCTCTTCTGCTCCCAAAGCCATCAAACTGGGTTGGTGCTCTGGGATACCTGACTGCCCATGGAAATGCAGTTTTCAGTAATGCAGTGTCTCTCAACTGTGGTGTAGTGAGGGAAACCATATTTTGCTGTACCACGTTGTTCAGTTCTTATTACTGTGTGCATAGAGACATCAGCCTAGTGTCATAGCTTAGTTCCTAGAACTGGGGGTAGAAGGGATGGCGGGAGGTCAGCTCAGACACTGCTGTAGTCAGGCCTATTTAGCACCATCTTGCACTGTTACTTCTCATCTCTTACTGGAGTGGGATCTCTGAAGTCAAGATATCTTTTTTCCCTTTGCTAGAGTTTTCTCAATCTTCTAGGTGTGACTAATATACATGACAAATAATTATATATTGCGTTTCAGTGTATTTCTAACTGTGCTGTTTTCCTTGCAGAGTTGGATCTTAAGGTTTCACCTGACTGTCTGGTGCTTTAAAGAGTTTTCTTCAGAGAATATTTCATTTGGAGACACTAAAGTATCATATATTTGGGTCAGAAGAAGCCAAAGTCCAAAGCCTTTAAGCTTCTTATGTGAAAAGAAGATTCAAAGAAGTGAAAATGATGGAAATAAAGTAAAAGTAATACTCTTGCACATGTGAAAGTGCCAAATTGCCTGGTTCAGCTGTTAAGATAGAGCAGTGTAAGTGCCTAACATGTGAACATGCTTCTCTTCTTGCCTGGGCTGCTGATAGTACTAATATTTTTCTTCATGTGGATTTTTTACATTTTTATCTATAAAAAAAAAAAGAAGCAATTGCTGCTTATGCAGAAGCTTCAGCTCTGTTGCTATGAATCCTGTCAGCATGTTAGTAAGACTATAGAAATCAGCCCACGGACTCTTCACATTCCACATGCTCTGTAGTATTGCACTTTTCAAGTATCTTTCATCTCTTACAAACTGGCCAAACACCCTTGGTTTGGAGCTGACCATGGGAATCTGCTACTCTGGTTGTGTATATGCTGAGGTCTGACTTTTGTGTGGCTATTTCCTCTGTGGATTTACACTTTACCTCTTCTAATAGAAGTATCAGGGGAACAGTGTTCAGAGTTGCTGCTGATTTTCATGATCTTACGTTGATCTTTACTGATCTTCACATAATCTAATAACAAGATTAAATTTTTTCTTTTAACAAGGAAAAATGGTGTGGCATCTTGATAGCAAAAATCAAAGCAAATTAAGGTTGAGGTTACAGTGCTGCGAGGATCCATGCTGAAGGACTCTGGATTCCTGAGACTTTCTGTTTAAATGCTGAAGACCCAGTCTCAAATCAGTCGATTAGTTAACAAATGACTTGTGATTGAAGTGTTTTTGAAAGTATAAGTACTTAGTTGTTCTTGAATATTTAGTCCTTTCAATCTCTGATTGTTTTAATTTTTATTGTCTTTTATTTTCTGATGTTTTTAAAATTATTTGAAAAGCTGTATTTGATCTGTTAGGCACCTTATTCTACTTCTTCATATTTTGAAGAATTGGTTTTAGTTGAAATCCCAGAGGTCTATGTATCCTGCTAACTTCCTGCCCACCCCTCATCTCATTCCTGAAGTGGGTTGCTTTTCTTTGAAAATCCAGAGTCTTTTAAAAAAATAAATGGGCCTGAGGCACTCAGTAAACCAGAGAGCAAAGTTCTGAAGTGAAACCCAGAGGCCTAGAGGATCAGAATCAAACATTATTTCATCGTGAAAGATGGGTAAGATTGCTGGAGGGCTCTCCATCACAGCACAATGTACTTAGGTCTGTTTTTCTGTAATTCTGGACAAGTTACAAGTGATGTGCAGATGACCTGAGTTGTCATTAATTTCATCAAGCACCAACACAAGCATTTCTTCTGTGTTTTTAAAGCCTGAGGGAAGCCCCCTCCCAAAGCCAGCTTTGTCAGCTGAGCTTTTCCTTTCAAGTAAAAGGGGTAGCAATGTCAGTGCTTGAACCTTTCCCTTTTTCACTCTGGATTCTAGGCTCAAATGCTGATGGCTGCTCGTTGTCCTGCTGATGTATGGTTCAAGGAGCTTTACAGAAGAACATAGGGTGTTTCTACTGAGCTTAGTAGTGGGCAGAAGAAAACCTGGCCAGAGCTGAAATATAACTGTATCTGGTGTCAAGGTCATGACTGATGGAGTCAGTTACAAATTATTCCAACTGATGACAAAGTGATCCAGGAACTGACCAAGGAAACTGTGATTAAAATGTCTTTGAGAAGCTTTCTGGCAGTAATTTCCTGTACCTTCAGGTGTTCAGAGAACTGCCCTGCTTCTATTCAGCAGTCTTACTGAAATGGAAACCCTTCACAGATTTTATCAGTCCCTTTCATTCATTTATTTCTTCCTGAGCATCTCGCTACTGAAAGAAAAGCTTGTCTTAGCTGACATCCTAGCTCTGTGCATTCAGCTGAACGCCTGACTTGTACAGAATCCTGAACCGCTAGTAGTGCAGGAAACAGAGGTGGAAATACACACAAAGTGCAATTGAACTGGAGGGCAAAGGTATCCTTTTGTAAGCGTGGAGAGTGGTGTGTGTGTAAAACCTTCAGAGAAAAATCATCAGTGGCAACAGGCATACTGCGAAATGCCAGGCCATGTGTGGTACTCAGAGGGAATGGGATTTCCTAGCAGGTGTGGAGTGTTGCTTTGTCACTTCTTGTACACTGAAAGACCTAGTAGGTCCTTCAGTTTTAATTCTTCTGGTACTCCTGAAGGTCATACAGGCTTGAAAGAGGTCTTGGGCTGGTACTGCCAGACAGTGAAGTGTTCTGATAATAAACTACAGGACGCTGCCTATAGCACTGAAGTCTTAACTCCTAAGTGGAGATGTACGTTCTCATTCCTTCTGTGTCTGAATACACTTGTACGTGTAACTTGCTGATGCATTGGCCCTAATACCAGTGGTAGAGCTATAGTTACTTACAAAGGTATAGGACATAGCTAGTACAGTTCTTTGTTACTAAATAAGCTTAGAGGCTTACCTGTTTTAATTTTCTATAGAAATTTTCTAACTTCCTGTACCCTAATGTACTTGTTTATCTATACACTCTTTTCATCCTGTTTTCAGTTATATGGTGCAGCATTAGTGCAAACTGAATGTGGCAATTCCCAGCCTCTGTGGCTGGGTTAACACCTGCCTGAGGGTGGTGCTCAGAGGTGTACTCTCCTGCAGCTGTGACTTTGCTTCTTTTCTTCTAATTATGAAGGTATTTGGAGTCATTTGATTATTTAATTGAATTTGATTCTGTTGCACTGTAAGCTGTGCCATGCAGTTTCCAGCTCATGAGTTTTGATCCATGCCTGTTGGAGGAACTTAAACTGTTTTCCTACAATGTAGATGATAGATCACTTTTTCTGTGTAAATTACTTTGAAATCAAATGTGGCTGATTTTGGGGGTTTCCCTTTTGATTCTGGAATACTTTAAGAAGTGACGAGATGTCAAACAAGAAGCTCAGCTCTCTAACAATGCTTGGTGTGCCTTAGTTTCTGAGCAGTGGTTTGTATTTGTCTTTTATTGGTTTCTTATCAAAATTTGACCTTTAAGGAGTTGCTGTGTCAACAAATAACACCTCTAGAGACTTGTAACAGACCTAAGCAATTACTCTTAACGCTTTACACTGCCTTCCCTTGTGCTCCTTGTCTACCTGTTGCAAAGAAAGTGCTCTAGAAACTGGAGGAGCAGGTTTTGCATCCTGAACATGCTGTTGAATTCCTTATTAAACGGCGTGTTTCCCTCTACATTCATGTAAGCAAGAATAAAATACATTTGTATTAAAACTGCTGGCTTGCGTTAATACAGTAATGTCAGAATTTTCTAGGCTTGCTTAAGTTTTAAACCTAGAGGTTGAAAACATGCCTGTGGGCTCCGCAAGCCCACCTGGTTCTTGTGCAGTACTGGCTCCCAAAGGCTGCCCTGTGGCTAGTGACCCCAGGTGGCATCAGCAATGGCAGTGCTTCAGAGCTGCCTGTAACTGGGCATGGCTGCCAAATAAAGAATGGGTGTCTGCAGGTCTGGAGTGTTAGCAGGAACCTGCCAGCCTGTCAACACCTGGGAAACTCTGCTTAGATAGATGCCTGAGAGGAGGAGAGGGCGAGCAGGTGGAGAAGGAGCCTCTTTGACAAAGAAAATGTTCAGTTTTTTCTGTCATGTCAATTTTGATTTCTTCATCTTTGTCTGCATCCCTAAATTATCTGCCATAATTGTGCAAGTGGCTTGAATGAAGGAAGGCTTTGCCTAATTAAATTGTGGAAGACTGAAATGCAGGTATAATCAGATTATCCGAGCACAATGACAAAACAAAAATAACATGCAAGTGATTGGTGTGACCTATTGAACCTTAATTTCGCTTGTTGGTTGTCTGTGATACGGCTTTGACTAAAACTGACATCCCCTTGCCTGTCTGTAAAACAGCACAAATAACTCTAATGCACAGCTGGAGTGTCTGGTTCAGGGGAGGGTATTGCAACAAAATTCATACAAGTGGTGCTTCTTAATTCTTGTGGGATCGTTTACATTTAAATGTGCAACTTAAAGTAGTCTTAGGCTGAGCGTATGGCGGTGGGTAAAGGCATGAAATCAATACAACAAATAATTGATTTTGCTTTCCTTATTCTTTGAGTGTAGTTTAGAGCTGTTGGTGCTGTTGAGAACATACACGGTAGGAGGCAGATGTTAAACTCGTCCCTATCGATGTTCTATTGCGTGTTATAAAACGGGATGCTCCTGGTATAGCTGCAGTTTTTGTACCAAATGCACACACGAGCATCGCTTTGTCATGCCTAAACCTCTGTGTAAGGGATGCCAAGTAGCTCAGGTGATCTTCAGGGGTAAAGTTGCTTTCTTCACTGTGCTCTGCATTTTATCAGGGTATATACCTGGTAAGGGAACCAACAAATCTGTTTTCTGGGCGAAGATTTTGGATGCAATTTTGTCAATATGCTCAAAGTAGCTGGTGAGCTTCCTCTGAAATCTGATAGCCTCTTGGTAGCTTCTCTTCCCACGTGCTACCTTGTTTCTGTAAACTGCTGGTAGGGTGATTTTCTTGTAAGTCTGTTCACCGTTCCAACTGCCATCTGACAGCTGTAACCGCTTGAAGTACACTTTGAATCGTGTGAACCACATCGTGATTGTTTGGGTGCTCTTACCTGGGCAGAGGTCTCTGTGCCGGCATCCTCTGCTGCTACTGATGAGTGCTAGGTATCAACTTTGAACGGACTTAGTGATATGATAACTGTTTCTGATTTTGGAGTCTGCTTAAAGGGGCTGCTTTAGCCAAGGCATCATAATTCACATGAGAAGGTGCTGCACCTATGTTACTGATCCAATTCAACCCATCCTAAACATGTACCTGCCTTCCTTTAAGGTGTCTAGGCAAGCTTTGCCTGTGAGCATATTAAGATGCCGAGGCAGCAAGAGTCCAGGCCCAGCACTCTCAGCTTCAGTTGAATGTAGATGTGTATGTCAAACTTCAGCCTTTGTCTTGTGTATCAGGTTATCAGGCTGCCTGGACGTTTTGCAGGATGATCAGTTTTTCTGACTAGAGACACGCCTTGGGGTTAAAAGTTTGGTTGGAAGGGTGTAAAGGATTATATACTACTGTCCGAAGAGGTTGTTTTACATTTTATTCACAGTTAAATATATTTACTTCTGGTGACAGAAATGTGACTCTAAAGTACATGTAATTGAAAATAATGTAATTAAATTAAAGATGAATTAAAACTACTGTTGATTTCTTTTCAGAAGGCCCATGTACGGGACTAAATACAGCTGCATAAACTGTACATTTAGATATTTGACTTTGTCACTAGTACAGAAACGAAGATCCTTTTAATGTTAAAAAAAGTCAAGAAGCCTTTCATACTGTCATCTGGAGATGCTCTTCACTTCCTGGGCTGAGGGTTAGGGTTTTTAAAGGACAGTTTAAAAAGGACAATTTTTAAATCCAACTTCAGTAGCAGAGAACAAGTTCTGTTGAATTTGGTGAGGAGGTAAAGGATTGAGCAAAGCAGTCCTGTCCGGTTCAGAGTCCCAGTCAGAATATTCAAATCCGATACAGCTTCAAAGGCATTGTAGCAGTCCACTTCCAGTGTAGTCCTGTGGGGTTTTGGACCCACTTTGAAATACTTTGTTAAGAATTTGGCTGAAGAAATCAGGTTGACAGCAGAGATCCAGGTACAGGCTTTGTATTCAAGCCAAAGATGATCTTTGTCTATGCCAATGCAATTAGAGTAAATGAAGTAAATTGAGGCCGCAGAGATCGGATCATCAGGAGTAAATCACTGCAGATCTCAGCCTAAGAATGCCTGTGAGTCTGAACCCAGACAGGTGAAGCTTTGGGACTCTGGTCATTGGTATTTCCATTTTGCTTTACTACATTATTTTTGGGATAATCAATAGCTAATGGCACTTTGACTTGAACAGTCTAAAACTTCTCAAAGTACTTATTTCCTAATTCAAATCAGAAGTAGGATCAGAATGAGATCTTTTCAGAATGATTCCATTTTAAGTTGTGATGGAGACTTACCATGCATAATACTGATTGAATGTGTATTTGTAAGGCTAAGGAAAGAGAAGTATTGATTGGTTTTTAACTCTCTCTATTCCTCTCTGTTTGAAAACTTGTGCCACAGATGTGCGGGGAAGGCAAAAGTGTTTATTTTACTGTTTTTTGGGTTGAATCGTATGGATCCCTGGGAGATAGATTAAACCTACATGATTATAAAAGTACCTTTTTTCTTCTCCTAAATGGACTATATAGGTTATAAATAAAGCCCTTATCCTAAAAGGGAAAGAAAACGAAGACTTTAGTGTAGCCTGTGCTTTTCCTGTAAGCAGTAGTCAACTCTGACCTAAAGCTGCATCCGAATGACATACCTGCTCTGGAGCTGCAAGTTCTTGGTGTAATTCAAAGCCACTGAACGCACAGGAGGTATGATTCAAATGCCAGCGCGTGTAATGCTTGGGAATGGGGGGATTATCTTTTCTGCAATTCTTACTTTAAACCAATCATTTAATCATTTAAGATGCACTTAATGTTTTCAGCCCTTATTTGCTCATGCACAGAAAAAGTCATCCCCATCCTGTTGGTTTTGTTCAGACCAGAGAGGAAAATTGCTTGATGGAAACAAAGCAGTTTAGAAAATGTGGTTTTAGTTTAGCTATTGAATTAAAATAAAAGCTGGTGCAAACTGGGGAAGGGACTATTTTGTTCCTCAGATGTGAAATGTAACAGATGAATAACAGTGGGGTTTTTTTTGTTTCCTTTACTATGCCATGAAGTTTAGCACAACTTCATCTCAGTGAATCCTTTTATAATACTCACTTGAAATGTTTGAGCTTTTCGAGCTTTGGGTTGCCTTTTCCGTGATACCCAAACTTCAGTTTTCAGGGAATAAACTACCAGCAAATGGCTGTGAAACCAAGAGCAGCACTTGTGTATGTACTTGTAGGGTGAAACTGGGAGAAATCCCATATCTGCTGCTCCATGTGGAGTGTACAATGCAGTTGTCCAACGTGTTTACCTTCGCTCTTGGTCAGGGAGTGTTTGGTAGCTGTTCTTTAGCCAGAAAAAACCCCAAATCATAGAATCACAGACTGGTTTGGGTTGGAAGGGGCCTTAAAGCCCATCCAGTTCCAACCCCCTGCCATGGGCATGGACACCCTCCACTAGACCAGGTTGCTCCAAGCCCCATCCAGCCTGGCCTTGGACACTGCCAGGGATGGGGCACCCACAGCTTCTCTGGGCAACCTGTCCCAGTGCCTCCCCACCCTCTCTGGGAAGAATTTCTTCCCTATGTCCAATCTAAGTCTTCCTGCTTTCAATTTAAACCTGTTACCCCTTGTCCTGTCACTACAGGCCCTTGTAAAAAGTCCCCCCCAGCTTCCTTGTAGCCCCTTCAGGCACTGGAAGGGGCTCTAAGTTCTCCCTGGAGCCTTCCCTTCTCCAGGCTCAACACCCCCCACTCTCCCAGCCTGGCCCCATGGCAGAGGGGCTCCAGCCCTCAGAGCATCTCTGTGGCCTCCAACTGGTTGATATCCTTCTGCTGTTGGGGGCCCACAGCTGGACAAAGCACTCCAGGTGGGGGTGTTATGAGAGCAGAGCAGAGGGGGAGAATCCCTTCCCTTGACCTGCTGGCCATGCTGCTCTGGATACAGCCCAGGATGCGGTTGGCTTTCAGTGTTACTGATGTTTAGAAAAGTAAGTTGCAGTTAAACTCTTGGTGGTTCTGCTCCTCGGGAGCACAGGGTGCTGATAAGCAAATGGCCATGTTAATTTACCAAGTCAGTATTTAATTCTAGGTTTTGTGGTACTTATCTATAATGTCTGTGTACAATAGCAGTGCTGTGTCATCTTGGTTACATCACATTCATGTTCTCTGTAATATATCCTGTAAAATACTGCACAGATATGAAAAGACAATTTAAAAATAATTCCAGACAGTGTTTTCCTCATCTCTTTTAGCGGAATAATTGAGGTCTGCACCCAAGTTTAGCTGTGTTTACCCCTTCAAAGTAAGATCTTACAAGAAGATTTAGGGATTTATGTGTCTTTTCCTGTTTGGGATCCTTTCACCTCCCTCAATTCCTGTGCAGCAGACAAGAAGGTAATGCTGCATTATAGAGCACAGGACTCCAAATCAAAGTCTGTAGCGAAGTGGTAGGGAACTGGTGTTTCCAGGCTTCCAGTTTTTAACCTGGTCTTCAGTGTCACTGGGAAGAAATCTATCAAGATGTTAAAACTGAGTCCCTAACATTAGAATGTACACTGTTAGGCAGTTATAGAAGCAAATCACACATCACAGCTTTGATGTGTGAAACATGATGCCTAAGGTATTAAAACAGTGCAGTAGTTTACAAAGCCAGGTGTCATAAAATGAAATTGGAAGAAACTTGCAGCAAACCCCCAGAAGTCAAAGGGACAACTGTGGATTTGCATAACTAAAAAATCCTGTGTGTCTTCAAGTACTGCAGGTCTGTGTTATTGGACTTGCTGCAGTTCAAGTAAAAATAACCCGTGTTTAGGGTTTTGCTTTACTTGAAGAAATGATAACTATCTTGTTGCAAAACAGAATTTATGTGAAACCATAGAAGAGTGACGTGGCTTACCAGAGTGGTCACCCTGGGGAGAAGGGTCTGACAATGGTTGGGGGTTACTCTAGCTAATATGACATCTGCGCATCATTATGCATTCCATCACTCTTCCTTGTTCTGCTCTGTTCTTCCGATATTGAAAGTGTCAGGACAACACTGCAAAGCGTAATGGTGCTGGTTTTTAATCAGCTACTGTTCATTAGCATAATTAAAGAATGGTGTAAAATTGTATCTTCTAAATAAAAAGCTGATTTTGGTAGTTAAATAAGATATATTCTCAAGTACATTCCATATTCTCGATGCATTTTCCATCTCTTTCAGGTTATGAGGAACTTTAGGCAGTCTAACACATTCCTTGATCACTTTGTCACTTCTCTCTAACTACTAGACCTGCATTTTGCCTATTTGAAATATGCTCATATGCACTGAAAAGCTTCAGAAGAACTTGTTACAGAGAAAGGTCTCCATTTTTTTAACAATGGATCAAGTGAGAAAAAAAGGTCATATTTGTCTTCAAATGGAAAAGAACAATTGAATTTAAAATGCTAATGTTGTATTAACATATACATTGATCATGATAATTTTGGTTGGTTTTAAATTCTGGAAGCTCATCTACAGTTCTGCGTACAATTCGTTCTATTCTACTGGGAGGTAGTGAAGAAGGGAACAGAAGGGAATTAAACAAGGGTGCTGATAGCCTGCCTTGTGTCGAAACTCTTCCAGCAGGTGCTGCTTTTCTTGGTGAAAATCAACAGACATAAGGTAAAAGGATGAAATGTTTGTCTAACCTGGGCAATCATACAAATTGTAAAATGCAGTGATGAAAGCTGACGGATGCAGTTCGATTTCTAGCACTGCTGACAATGCTTAATGATATGGTGTTTTCTTAGGTGGCCATAATTTGTTGTCAGCTACTTCACTTCCAGTGACTAAAAGCATGTGGCTTTGTGGTGATGCCTTGTTTCACTGAGCTTTGAATACTGCTGGCAATACATAGACGTTTTCTGGTTAGGATCAAAAACTCGGAGCTCTCTATACATGCCCAGTGATTCTCACTGTACTAACAGTATTGGTTCACCCACAAGGTAAACCCAGGTAAATATAATAGATCATTTTTTATGTGCACCATATATTTTTGAGAGAATGGTGGTTTTATGTTTCTTGGTAGCATGTGTGTTGGGTTCTTGATAGCATCATTTCTAATGGAGACTATAGATTTTTCTAAGCTGTTTTGTGTAGGAGATGGTTTTTACTTTCACCTAGGAATTGGGGCACTCACCTAGGCGACTTCTTACCACTTTATTCTGGTTGAGTAGTCTAATCTGTTTAGAGAGGGCCTGAGCTAGAAGGTCTAGGGTTGAATCTCCTTTCTTTGCCCTATGTGGCGATATGTATGAAACATCAAAATATTCAGTATGTGAGGAATGGAGAAAATGACTCTGTATGTGACACTTCTATGGGTGGCCCATTGTCTCATTAACACTGTGCTGGTAGTTGGGCTAAACAGGTGTTGGGTGTTTTCACCCTTTAGGCTCTGTGGTCTTCACTGACACATGTACCCACACATTCATGACAATAGGAGAGACAGAGTAACTCCGTAGTCTCCTGTTCGATTCTCATCTGGAGGTGAAATAAATATTTGCTACAGGTATTTTATGACTTTATGCCAAGTGGAAAGCCACCAGGAAAAGTGTTCAGAGGACCTGTTCCTGAGGGCATGACAGTGGTGTTCTGGTGTTCTCCTGGGACTTGCGTGCAAGGAGTTCAAATCTGCTCACACAATCGGTGAATTAGTAGGTAAAAACATGATGGCAGTTGTTTGCATCAGCCCCGTATCCTCCTCTTTCTCCCTCCCCAAACGGCATCAAACCTAACTTGTAACAATGGTCAAAACTTCTATTTCTTTTCAAGATAGCAGAAACCTTTTTTTGGTGGAAAAAGTTATTTTTGAAAGGGATGGGAATGGAATCTAGGCAAATTTAATGCCAGTTTACTTTGGTGGATAAACCAGTTGCAAAATACACCAAATAAGTTAAAACCAGCTATTCATGGTGACCTGAAATGGAGAAGTGCTGTTGGAAAATGAAGATGGTGCTCTGTCAAATCTGTTCACTGATACTGAATCACTCCACGGGCTTCTGCCTGCATTTCTTTTGTACCAAAAATAGTAAAAGAACATAACTAAGTGGTTCTCAATGGCATCCTTTATAGAGAGGATGTGGCTCAAATGTGCTTCTTTGCTCTGCTCATAATCTATGAGCTACAATTTGCTGTAGTCTCTGTAAAGAGGACAAATAATGGAATAAAGTATGAGAGAGTTTAAAGCTTTTCAACAAACAGTTAAGATTCAAACACAGATTTTTGACAGACCTTGAAAGAAGGGGTGAAAGCATCCACATGAAGATTGACAGACAGAATAAGTAAGAAAACATTAATTTCATATGAGTTGGTAGACTGACTTTCTTTACGTGACTGATGACTTGCAGGTATGGTCTGTTTCAGCTTCTGGTTGTAAGTTCTGACTAAGTACTATCCAGTAGGTATTTTGAATTTGAACTAGGATGTACAGTATGTGCATGTGATATTTATAATGGGGGGGAATTAAAAAAAAAAAAGATGAAAATCTTTATACTCTTTCTTTAGACAACCAGCCTAGTCCTGTCTAGACTGAAAGGTATAGCAATGTTTTCCCCTATTTTCAGAGAAACCAGGATGATTTGCTTAACTTGTAAACCACATTGTATTAGCAGTCATTTAGGGTATTGTGCAGAGAGACCGGGGAAAAGAGATGTTGTGATACGGAATAGATATTGTGAACTCAGCAGTATGAGGGAAGGTGTTTTACACTTTGAGGAATGGAGAGACAGCTCTCACCCACTCAGATGTAATGAGTCCTTGAACTGCTTATTCAGATGTGCTGTATTTGCATTTTCTGTTTAGTCTTCCAGATCAGGTGGGAAACAAGGTAATGGGCTAAACAAAGGAATGTTTAAAAGCTGTGATGGTGAACTGCCAAGCCAGCATTTGCTGGCAACTTGGTTTTCAATCAAATGTCAGAATTGCTTTTGTCCCTACCTTGCTGTAAGTAGACTTCAACAAAATACCCTGTGGGGCACATATACTCTCTGTAGTAGTCCCGTAAGTGGCCCTGTTCAGTTAAAGCTTTCAAAGGTGTGGGCACTTACTTCCTATAAACAGTTCTCTGCTTGGTCCAGTGGTGCATCCTGTGATGCTGGAGCTTTGGGGAGGGAGATGCTTCCATTAAACATCCACATAAGTCTTGTTTCTAACCCCGATAACAGTATATAAATGATTTTCAGAGGTTTTTTTTTTTCATTCTATTACATATTTGGTAGCATAGATTTCAAATGCATAAGCCATGTTGTATGTCCCACTTACTTCCTTGCGCTGGCTGGCTGGATTTCAGTGGGATTGGGCAGGTGAATGCATGATGTAGTTGGTAAAGAACTAGTGCAGTGTAAATATGTTCTGTGTTCTGTTGCTCTTTTCCTGTACAAAAGCTCTACTAGTAGAATAAACAGTAGAACAAACATTGCATGCAATGCTTGGCCTGTTGTTTCTCAGCTGTAAAGCAAAATTGGCTAAACTGAACATCTGGAGCACTCCCATGGTAAGATAAGCTTTTTAGTCGTGAACATCTATGCAGTTTACCTAGAAATGGACTCAAAAGTTTAGCATCTGGAAAATTGTTTTTCCTCTTCTCCTTGCTAAGAATTTCTATTTCGTAGTATCAAATTAAGATAAGCAAATTACAGCCTGACTGTTAAATGCTGCGCTGACATTAAGAAATGGGTTTGGGAATGGATTTGAGAGTCTCTGGAGCAGCCTGTTTCAAATGGGGAATCTGCACAAGAGGGAAAAGTGTGTTGGAGGGTGTCAGGTTTGAGTTTAGAAATATTAAGGCAGAATGCTCTTTATCCTTGATGTAAGTTCATAAGTATCAGTTGTGTCTTGTATTTCTTGTGTAAGAGTAGGGAATGGGGTTTGGGACAGCTGGTTCTTCATGTTGACGATAATTCTAAGAATACTTGTACCTTAACACTAGTTAAATGCATGTACATCATGAATTGTGACTTCAGTTTGCTTTGTCCCAAATAAGTGGATATTTTGGAGAAGGAATGCTTAGGGATATCCCTATTTATATTTCTAAATATGAATATGTTTAGCCTGGAGAGAAGGAGGCTGAGGAGGAGATACTGCTCTCTCCAACTGCCTGGAAAGAAGTTGTAGTGAGGTGTGGGTTGGACTCTTGTCTCAGGTGACAAGTGACAGGACGAGCAAAAAGCTTCAAGCTGTGCCAGGGGAGGTTTAGACTGAATATTGGAAGAATTTCTTTGCCTACAAGGAACCTGTAGTGACAGGGCATTTTTACACGGGCCTGTAGTGACAGGTCAAGGGGTAATGGGTTTAAATTGAAAGCAGGGAGACTTAAATTGGACATCAGGAAGAAATTCTTCCTGAAGAGGGTGGGGAGGCCCTGGGACAGGTTGCTGAGAGAAGCTGTGGATGCCCCATCCCTGGAAGTGTTCAAGGCCAGGCTGGATGAGGCTGTGAGCAACCTGGGCTAGTGGAGGGTGTCCCTGCCCATGGCAGGGGGTTGGAACTGGATGGGCTTTAAGGTCCCTTCCAACCCAAACCAGTCTGTGATTCTATGGTTCTAATGGATGTCAGTCACTGGAACATGATGCACAGGGGAGTGATTGAGTCACCATTCCTGGAGGGATTTAAAATCTGTGGTGCTTAAGGATATGGCTTAGTGGTGGACTTGGCAGTGCTGGGTTAATGGTTGGAGTTGATGATCTTAAGCCTCTTTTCTGATGTGGATGTTTCTATGTCCTTGTAGCACTGAATGCAACATAGTGGCTCAAATTTGTTTTGCCTCAGCTGAACAGAAAACATGGAGTAAGTGTCTTAGGCGGAAGTGGCACAGGAATAACTTGCCAAAATTCACATTGATTTCCATGAGGCAGTCCATGGTCAGACAGTGTGGTACAGCTGTAGGTAAGGTTTCCCATGGTTTCCTCACAGCTGCTTGTGCTCAGCAAGTGCATTCATTTTCTACTGTAGAATGAGGTGTTATGTTGTATGTCCCCTTTACTTCAGTGAAACTTTGGCTTCCAAACCAGCTTCTACTGACAGCAGAAAGTAATTCTAAAGTTTCCTTGTCTGAAAACATCTATTAACTGTATCAGCTCTTTTTGGCTAACCAACCCACAGATTGAGTGCTTAACGTTGATGCTGTGCAAAACAGATCTTGGCCGTGTGCTGATTGCCTTATTAATTCTGCTCAGACCTTGCCTTCCACAAATCAGTGTGGTGGTGTTTTCTCATCTATAACCAAATATTCATCATTAATCTACTTTGGAATACAGCGTGGTTTGTGACATGACAGTAATGTATCTGACATAAGCAATCAGGTGAAACATGATTGTAAGGCAAGCAGGCCAGAGAAATGATTTAAAAAAATTAATAGGTGCATTTAATATATTTGTTTTTCTTTAAACAGTTCAGAAAAATTGTTTTCTATTTCAAGAATCTCATGCAGGCTGCTTTAATATAACTGCAGCAGTCTGAACTGCTGTCGTTCGAACGAGGCGGAAGTCTTAGAGCTGTGGTTTTTAGCTTCTTGGGGTACACTTACTTCTACCTAATAGAGCAAGTAGGGGATGATCCAATGCAGAAATAAGTATGGATGGGATATGTTCATTGTAATGATGACTTTGGACTCCAATGTGAAGTTTAGTCAGGGATAAACTGCTGATTTAATAGTCTTTTGGTCATTCTAAGCAAGTGGTTTTGGTTAGTTTTTCCCTTTCTTGGTATTTGTCGACTTTCAAGTTGATCCTCTTGGCCTCCAGGGTACTTCCTGCATTGTTCTGGACTTTTCAGAATACAAGCAGTTAGAGCCATCCACGGTAAGAAAGGACAGCTGCTACTTCTGGATATATCTGCAATTCTGGAGTTAATTTATATATGCCCTACCTTCATTTGAGAAAAGGGGATGTAAGGTAAACAAGAACATTGCTGGCTGCATCCCCAGCAGTGACAAGTCATTGGGAAAAACATCAAATATTGACTTAAAAAGTGTTACACTGATTTGTATTGGCTGAGAATCAGGTGTATGATGTTAAAGCAAAAAGACAAAGCTTTCTATCATGTGTTCTTTGAGTAAGCTTTTGCATTTTTGTCTTGTTTTTTGTATTTCCCTTCATTTCAGTGTGGTATGTACAATAAGCTTTCATATTTTGAAATGGGGGGACACTGAGGAAGAAAGCATCAAAACAGTAACGGGTGAGAGGAAGTGACAAATGACAGAGTTACCATTTCTTGTGCATTTAAAATGTCATTTGTCATACAGGTGTTCAGAGATCACTTGAAAAAATAGTCTTTTCCTGTGGGTACCAATGGAAAAGCTATATGATTATAAAACGCTTCAAATCTGGGAGAATTCAACCCCAATCTGAGTATTTAATTTTATGGCAAAGATTACTTGGCGATGTTTACTTGCTGCAATAAATTATTGCCCGCTCTTGATTAGGAAATATTACAATGAGATTGGAGTTCATTCAGAGTATAGAAGTTTGGAGTTCAGACCAAGTTATAAACCACGTATCCAAAAATGAACACTGGAGAAAAAATTCAGTTTGTCAGATTTTACATGCTACTACTTTTTTACATGAAAATTTCTCTTTTTATATGTGGACAACAGCTGTATTGGATCTCCCTGTTGCCATAAATGGGTTCATAGGGAAAAGTAATGCTGGGATGAACATGTATACTTCTGCTTTGTAGTCTTCCAGCCTCTATTTTTAGCTAGAGGACTTCCTCAGTCGGATGCGGTCATGCTAGGTTGGACACACATATTGTTATATCAAGGTCATTCATTGCTTGCCAAGTAATTTTAGGGGGAAGAAGACCCCTACAAACAAACAGAAACCTCAACCCATGTGATGAAAACAAGACAGAGGTGAGCATCTGGCTATAGAAGCCAGGATGGTTTGTTCTTGAACAGATCCTTCCTGGTGCAAGTTCTGTGAATCGCTGCCATGGGATCCTAGTGACATGAGAAAGTGCCTTCTACCTTCTCCAGGAAAGCCAGATCTTCATCACCCTTTTTCCAGACCTAATCCTTTACCTACAACTCACTGAAGATGAGTTAAATCACCTGGAATGATTGACCAGCAGAATTTGTAGGGACTTGTTTATGCCTAATGTTTCTGGACTTGTGCCTTGTGAAGCTGCTTACCTCTGCTTCAGCCGTATAGGAAACGCAGCCGGCACGTGGTGATGCATCTGGAATTACTTCTTCAGACGGTGCGGCTTGTGAAAGATGTCTTTTCCTTCGTGGAAAGTCTGATTCAGTTTGCACAGCAGCTGTGGCTGCACTCAACTTGAGCAAATCAGCAAAGCAACACTAAACCATGGTTGCTCTTGTCAAAGGAGCCGGTGCCCTGCCAGCGCTGCTGTTTCGTGGCTCAGGGCTTTGTAAGATCTTGACATGTACAGCCTTGAGGATTCAGAAATCATTTTGCTGTTTGGGGGTCTTGTTTGGTGAGTCAGATGAAGTCTGACCAGCAGGAAGTATTTTACTCTAAATGTCGGTTGTGCTGAATATTCCTAAAGGAAATGGTGATGCTTAAACTGGCTGCCTGCTGCGGTTTAGGTGAGCTCTAGGAAGAGGGCTCCTTCAAATGTGAAATAAATGCCAGTGGGATGTGCACTGGGGAGAGAGGGGGATGTCAGCTTGGCTTTTTGCCTATTGCTTAGGTTTCTGTGACATGAGATGTGTTGGAAGTGGTGTGATCGCTGCAGAAAGCTAGTCTCTCCGAGTTCCAGCCCCTGGTCTCTCAGCTCTCTGAGTTTGGCAATGAATAGCTTTCCTGAGCTTTATCTTACATAGTGGGCAGAACACTGATTTTAAAAGTCAGCTTTGATTTAAAATAGAAAGAAGTTTTCCTTTGTTTTTATGGTACTTTGAAGATGAAATACCTGTGATTTCTCAGATCTGTTGGCCTGTTTCCCCCTTGTCCTTTCTGCTTCACTTGCTGTTCTTGAGTGTTTCATACCTCGCTGTAAATGCGGTTTTCAAAGATGAAGTTTTTTGCCTTTTCCCGTGTTAGAGCAGGTTTACACACCCCCAGGAGCGTGCTGAAAGAATCCTGTGTTGCTAGTTGAAAAGATAATGCTTTGCAAAACGAGTTTTTCCAGCACTATTTCCAAATACCAGTAACGGGATTTGGAATTCAGTTTATTGACTGTCAAGCTAAGGGAATAGTGGACATGATGAACTAAATGGCTTTTTGGAAGTTGGGGCTGGTAAGTGCAATAAAAGGTTTTTGGGCTGGGGTGTTTGTCATGGCAGCAGGATAGATTTTGTGCCTATGAGGTGTCAGCTGGCTCTGTTTTGGCAACGTTGAAAAAGGGAGTAGATTGATTGTGTTTGCATCAGGATACAATTTTCATTAAAGCTATCAAATAAGTGTCATGGTGTGCATCAATCACAGATTCAGAGTGGAAGGGGTTGGAAGGGAGCTCTAGAGATCACCTAGCCCAACCCCCTGCCAGAGCAGGATCCCCTAGAGCAGATCACACAGGAACAAGTCCAGGTGGCTTTGGAAAGGCTCCAGGGAAGGAGACTCCCCCCCTCTCTGGGCAGCCTGTCCCATGCTCTGTCACCCTCACAGGGCAGAAGGGTTTCCTCATGTTCAGGTTGAACCTTCTGTTTCCCAGTTGATGGCCACTGCCCCTCATCCTGTCACTGGGCACCCCTGAGCAGAGCCTGGCCCCACCCTCCTGACACCCACCCTGTAGATATTGATCAGCATTGATAAGATCCCCTCAGCCTCCTCTTCTCCCAGCTGAACAGCCCCAGCTCTCAGCCTTCCCTCACATGGAAGGTGCTCCAGGCCCTTCCCCATCTCAGTGGCCCTGGCTGGACCCTCCCCAGTAGCTCCTTGTCCTTCTGGAGCTGAGGAGCCCAGAGCTGAACACAGCACTCCAGGGGAGGCCTCACCAGCACAGAGTAGAGGGGGGGGGAAAACTTCCCTTGACCTGCTGGCCACACTCTCGTTAACGCACCCCAGGGTGCCATTGGCCTCCTGGGCCACGAGGGCACACTGCTGGCTTGTGGTCATCCTGTTGTCCACCAGGACTCCAAGATCCTTTTCCCAGAGCTGCCCCCCAAGGGAACAGCCCCCAGCCTGTGCTGCTCCATGGGGTTGTTCCTCCCCAGATGCAGCACTTCACACTTGCCCTTATTGAACTGCATTCGATGTCTCCCTGCCCAGCTCTCCAGCCTGCCCAGGTCACACTGGACAGCAGCACAGCCTTCTGGTGTGGCAGCTACTCCTCCCAGTTTGGTACCATCAGCAGACTTGCTGAGAGGATGTTCCATCCCTTCCTCCAGGTCACTGATGAATTTATTAAATAGTGCTGGACCCAGCACTGACTGAAAATACATCTTCTGTGGACAGGTTGTATCTTGTTCAGGATGATACTTGTTGCGCTTCCCCTCCCAGTGTCAACTGTTGCAGTTGTTTGTGTTGGAAATGATGTTATTGCATGTGGTGGGGAAGGACTTGGTAGTTCCCATGTTTCTAACGATCACCAAAGGAAAGGATATGCGTTGTGAATCCATTCATTAGGGTTTGCGAGCGGGAGGTTAAGGACATAAACACTGTTTACTTTCCATCTGGAGAGCCTGCACTACCACATTAGATTCTCTGTGGTGTTCTTTTGTCTGTATTGTAATACATAGTGTGTATGTACAAGAACAAAGCGTGTTCTTTGAGGGTTATTTTTTTAGCTGGTTGGCTCTGCAGTTGTTCTTTTTGGCAGTCATTAATTAGTGCCCCGCTGCATTTCTCTGCAGATACTTGTATATGCTGGTTATTTATTGTCCTCTTAATCTTCTGGAACATGAGTGTTGTTATGTGACTCTTTCCTTTGCTGTATTCTGTTGTGCTTAATACTTAGCTGGAGTGTTCAGATTCCTTTAGTGAATGGCGATGAAAAGAAATACCGCTGGCAATGGGAAGCTGGCACAGTGGGGGGAGAGGTTTTGGTGTACACACCTGGAGGTTTGGCTTGGAAGTGTGAAAGTCTCTCTGCCTAACTTGTGTGAATTCTTTGCATATTAACCACTGCTGAATGCAGAAGAAACAGTAGGCTGTGTTTTACGGTGGATTGGCACTTGTGCCCACGAACGGTTGGACCTTGGGCATTTAGTAAGTCCAGCGCCTGTAATCTTGTGGCATCAAGCGGGTGTTTTTTCTTTATGAGAGGATGATAAATTGGGATATTGCTTCCAGTTTTCTAGTGTTCTCTACAAAGTGATTCTGTTTATCTTCCTTTATATGATTTCTGTATTTAAGATGTTTTGTCTTGTGCCTAAATGAGCACATCTGTGTTTGCCCTCCAGTGAGGGGAACTGGTAGTTTCCATTGCAGCTTGGTTTTGTTCCAGGAGTCTAAATCTGCTTCATGACTTTATGATCCTTGTGATGAGAAAAAGTGTATATATTACTATATAGATCTTCTTACATGAACACAAATGAACTGAAAAAACAATCCCTAGGCTTGGTGGGGGAGGGAGGGGGGAGAGGATAATGCTTTTTTCCTATGACAGTACATGATTCTAAAAGATTACACTTAAACCTGTTTGGATTGGTTTTTTTCTATTCGTGTCCCCTTGATTGGGAATGAAACACGCTATAAACTTGTGTGAAGTACGTCTCGGCCCTCTTTTCTACTGTCTAGCGCTGTGATGGATGCACCCCCATATCACTTGGTTTGAATCAAGAGTTGTGCTTGTTTGTAGAAGCATGTGCACATTTACTTGATAAAATGGGGACATTCCAATGAAACTTGATCGTATAGTACTGTTTTAACATTATTTTTTTCTCAAAGGAAAGTAATGCATGATTACATTCATGCTGTCTATCTCTGCAAAGAAAGACTACAGGTGAGACTATGCCTTTAGGGTGTTTTATTCAATTATCCTGCGTGCCTGTTACACTGGTGGTCCAGATTTTTAAGGAGATACATAGTCCATTTTTTCAGGTTAGTTTTCTTATTTTTAAGTCAGTTGTAGTTTAGGCTTTATTATAGAATTTAATGTTAGGAAATAAAACAATTAGCATTTGGGTGAAGTACCTAGGAGTTTCTTGAAGTACTTAAAGGTTAGAAAAATGTGTGGCAGGAATGGGTTGAATGTAGCTGGTGTCTACCTTGGGAACCCAAATGGAATAGGTGACTTCTTGACCTCTTCTAGGCAGCTTGGCTATGATTCTCTTTAATATTAAATAATACTGCAATTTTATTTTCATTTAGGAACATATTTTCATGTGAATTATCTTCTTCCATTTTTAAAATTCAGAAATCCTGTTTCATTGCAGAATACCATGCTGCTGGTGAGGAATCTCAACGGAGAATGGCATCCAGACCTTTGACACGGGAGTACAGGATTAGGCCGCACTGCGGAGTTTTCTTCACCCAGTTCGTGAGTACTTCCAACATCTTTCAGCTTTTTCTACATACTTCAGTCCCTCCTAGAACCATCACAGACTCCCACAGACAGATAAATTAGCACTAATTCTGTCATACGATAAAACTAGATACCTGTGGGTCTACTCCAGTCACAAGGGAGTAACAGGTATCTAATGATAATGAAATAATTGTATCAAAACACGGTTTGGACTTTATTCAGTGTATGCTGTAGTACATTTAAGGAGCAGGTAAGTCAATTCACTAAGCACCACCTATGCTGTAATTTATTAAATTTTCCATGTTGTTTCAGTAATTAGATAAATAGCATGCAAGTATGTCTATTACAATAAAAAATAATAGGATTTTCAGGCAGTATTTAAAATAGTACTCAAAATTACTGTGCATCATATATGAGATAGTTCAGTGCTTTTCTGAGGAATTCGAAGTGCGATGGAAAGGCCCTGGATTTGATCTTAAAAAGGCAAGGCATAATCAGAATGTGCTTGTGCAGCATGTATGAAATATAAGCACTGCCCTGGTTTGTTTGGGCGGTGTGCAGCGTCAGCCCTGTGCAGGCATCTGGCGTGCACCTTAAAATGAATGACTTATTTTCATGCTGGGTATGTGAGTTTATATTAAAATTTCATCACACATGCACAAACAGGAATACCCACCAGTCAACGAATGGTCTCCTCTGCCTATAGTTTTATTTCTAGAACTCTGTGTCATTTTATTGCAAACTGTGAAGTTCCCCCTTTGCAAACGTTAAATGCTAGGAATCCCGCTTAAGTATAGCAGGATTCTGTTAATTGTGTTTCTGGCAAACGAAGGAGTAAAACTCATTTTCTGTTACATTAGGGAAGTTTTTGTAGTGCCGTTTCCAGTACGGAACTGCAGTCGTTGAGCAGTGCATGCCATGTAATGTGGAGGTGCATGTAGTCTGGAGGTGGTATGGAGACATCCTTACATAAGCAGCTGGTTCCCATCAGTGTTGATTCTCTTCGTTGGTACTTCTGCTTGTTCTTGCTATCCTTCTCAAGCATTCAGCAGTAGACCTGCAAGCAGAAATCCATATGGAGGAACGTATCAAGGTCAAAACACTTCAATCACTTCTCCAAAATGCTCATTTTGTGTTAACAATCGTGCTGCTTGAACAACTTGCAAGTTCGGGTTGAGGCTAGTGTGCACCGTTCATTTTGTCAAAGGTGGGCTAATGTGCTGCTCTGGAAGGCAGGGTAACCTGGAGAGAGCGAGCTAATTATGGCTGCGGCTTATTTCCGTAACAGTGGTGGGAACTGGCACTTCCAGCACAATGATGAGTTATATTTTGTTTCTTGCCCACAGTCTCCAGGAACATGTTCGCTTACTGTAGCACATTGAATCAGGTCCCTTTCACAATCTGGGACCACCGAGTACTATGAGCCTGTGTATCCCATCCGTGGGCTCCATGCAGCCTCTTTTCCATCAGGGTATCTAACCAGCTGTTAATCATTCCTTTCCCCTTTTGTAGACGTGACTAAGTCTTGGGAAGTTACTTAATTTCAGACAAAGATATGGTTAGGATATCAAACCTTTCCAAGTAAACTGTAACTTTTTGTTGCTGTTAATGCTTTGGATGACAGGCAAAAATAAATACCATGTTGCTTAAACTGAAATAAACTACAAAATGGACGTGGAGATAAAAAAATGTAAATATGCCTAGAATTCCAGGGATGCTTTTTTTATTTCACCTGCTATTAACTGAATGCTGTTTCCTACTGCAGAAAACCTTTTTGTTCTTCTGTACCATTCATAATGATAACTGCTGTTTTGCTAAAGACTGAGAACAAGTCAGGAGGGAGGAGTTGAGGTAGTAAATACTTGTAAAGTGTATGAGGTTTCTTGTGCCTTGCTAGTTAGTGTGTGCTGTTTCAAGATGACAATAAAATGTAGTCTCTGCATTGGGAAAAGCTATTTAAAGAAAGCTCATTTTTCCTCTGATATTGAGGGTGTAGAAGTAGGTGAAGACTGAACAAGAGTAATTGGTTATGAATATTTTACCCATGAAGGAGTTTTCAGTGTAAAAATAACATGACAGAGGCAGAAATGGATGAAAATAGCATTGGGGCATTAGGAAAGGGGGGGGAGGGAGAAATCCAACCTACTTGCCTACCCTTCAATTTTTATTGTGGAAAGACAGTGGAGGTGATGCTATAGGTTAGGGAAATACGCCCTTTGATGTCTGCATGTATCTCAGGTTCTGCATTCTCCCTTTTTCTGAATAACTGCTGTTTTATCTTGATTGTGGGCAGGGACCAACTGGTAAATATGGAAAAACATCCAGAAGAGGGGAAGGATATTTATTTCTCTAGGTACAGTCATCTCAAAAAGGGAGATGAAGCTATTTCTCCCGTTTCCTGCTGGTCCACTGGATGGCTCTCTGATCACTCAGATGCTGTACCCCGGCACGTCTCTGCAGTGCGATCATTTCGCATTGTACCAATACCTTTGCTCACGGTGTTGAAGGCAAACGCTGCTGATTCCAGCCACAGAAGCAATCAAACGGCATTGCTGTGCGAAGGGCAGTGGTGTAGAGAAGTGCATACCTAGGACTGCTTGGAAAAGGCCAAGCCTCGGTCCCTTCTGGGCAGCTGTTGTTTTGTACCACCTGGAAATTTCTTTGTGGAGCAGCACAAACAGGTGAAAAGGGGGCATTATGGGATTGCATCATCATTCAGAATGGGTCCAGTTTATGGATATGTCTGGATTTATGGGTGAGAACGGTTCTGCTTGTCTCTCCACGTAGGGTTTTCTACTAGGATTCAAGCATCCCATGTCCCGGTGACCCAGAGGAGTGCATAATTTTGCTGTTTAAGATTAAAAGCGTACTACACGGTTGGAGAAGATGCTTCACTGGTGGTCACGTCAGCATTGAACAGCTTGCTTGGTGAGAGGGGTTTGCAGCCTTGGCCTTGTGCCTTGCATATATTTATGTGCGATAGATATACTCCGTGTCAGACATACTGCAGTGTCCACAGTGGGAAGATCCGCAGTTTTGATAGGAAATGTCAGGGGCAGGTCCAGGCCTGGCTGGGACAGCCCTGGCTGGTTTCTATGTTCTCATTATCTGTGTTCTTGAGGTCTTCTCTAATCAAAATGGCAAAACAAACAGATGCAGTCTCATCTGTACTCTGCAAAATGCATGTTTTATCTTAAAAAGATACCTAGAGGGGAAGTAGATCCAGAAGGCCAGTGATGCTGTAGTCGATTAAAACTGAAGAAAGCAAGAGCTTTTTATAGCTGTCTCTTCCTATAAATCACAGACTTCCTCTTCTTGGGAGATTGCCAGTGTAAAATCCAAGAATTTCTTGGCATTACTGAAATCAGAGGAGCCCTAGTTTATATTCCCAGAACTGTGAAGAGCTGGGAAGTGTTTCATTTCTGCACCAAGGCAGAATGAGCCTCTTTGGAAAAAAAAAACAAACCAAAACTGTCAAGTACATTCACAAATTGGTATACACTGTGTAGTGGCACTACTACAAATGATATCACAGGGAACTACTGCTGTAGTGTGGTCTCTTTAGAAAAGGCTCAGTGTGTAACATGTCCTTCATTTCTCTCTGGTTTTGCTTGAGCTGTGTATGCACTGTGTCAGCAAGGTCAGAGCACGTGAGCTGTACCCCGACAATCTGCATTATTAGCTGTAAGATAAGGTTGTTGGCTTTGTTTTGGATTGGTCTCTCTAGCCCTGGACAAAGATGGGGAACGGTCCAAGGGATACAGCGCTCCAGGGCACGCTCCCTAAAAGCCGTGTGCCTGGGATGCCATCAGGTTTGCTTTCATCCCGTGCTGACTGGGCAGGCTTATGCCTTGAGCACTGCTGCATCCGTGAGCTGATAAGAGAGGCTGAACTGTGCTGTCCCCTGGGTTTAGTTCTAATCTGAATGTTTTCCTGTACAAAATCTTTTACCTGTGAGGCTGAGGAGCAAATTTATGAAGTTAATCCACTGTAAAAGTGAAGGAAGCTGGACTAGTGGAACCATGTGGCTGCCATGCAGTAAATGAATTATTTAATAATTTAATGCAGTAAAATAGACTATATATAACTTTTAGAGAAGTGTTTGGTACTTTTCCCTAATTGTTAACCAGCCTGAAAATAGTTCCAAGGTCTGAAATGGTAGAACCTTCTCTAATTAGCAAGATTCCGTTCTCTCCTTGTCTCAGCAAAATTCACTGCAGCTTTCTGTTAGGTTCTGAGCACCAGTGTGCTGCAAAAAAGCTTTCCCAGAAGTCAGCAATATTTTGGAAGCTGTTTTTAAAAAGAAAAACCATCCAAGCCCAAGCTGGAATCCATCTTAGATGTACGCAGGCAGCGTTTGTCTGCATGAATGGAGTTACTCTGGTACTTTGGACCAAATCTTTATTTGTGTCAAAGTGATTCAGCTCAGACTCTTAACTAGCACAATTCGTTGTTTGGTAGCTGGTGGAGTGAAGCTGTCGGGATGTGAGCGGGCAAATGATGTGTCGTGGAAGTCGAGATTTGCTTCCCTTCCCTGGAGAGGCAGGCAGAAGTGTTGTCTGGTGCATAGGCTGCCTGAAGCAGAGCATTAAGCTTGCAGAGAGGGAGCAAGGTCCATTGCTCCAGCTGTGCGGTGCAGTTCCTCGTGTAGCTGTGTATGCCTAGGCTGTCCTGCTGTGGAGGAGAGCCCGCTCTTCTGCTGTACAGCGCCTGTCTCGGAGCAGGCAGCTCGTGATCGCTGGGCCATTGTGCAGTTGTCATCATGTGGAGATAGGTTAGTGCTGGCCACAAGAACACTTCTCAGGCAGTACCTGTAGCTGGGTAACTTTCTTCAAGACAGAATCCAACTCCTTTTATCAGATTTAACAAACACTCTGAATTAAGTATATTTTTTTTCTGTTTCATGATGTGTCTTCATAATTTCTGTCTTACAGAATCTTTAAATTGCCGACCAAAATATGAATGTTCTGTAGCTCTAAACTTGGCTCCAGAAGCAGAGTTGATGATGAAAAGTTACATATCGGTTTATATCCAAATACTTTAATTGCTGGTGATTTCAGCCATTGTAGATGTAGAAGACTCTTCTGGTTTGAGAACGAGTGATAATCGCAACAGTCAGTCATGTTCTCTGTCTTCAAGTGTTTTGTCCAAGCTAGGGTTCGTGGTGAACACTAAGAAGGGTAAGCCATAACAAGAGTAGCAGTGAAATATTTTTCTTATCTGGGACTAATAATGTGATCATAACAAAATTAGAAATACAAAATGATAATTTTGTTAGTTCCATTTACTCTTGATTCATTCACATGTTAATAATTTAATAGTTAAGTATTATTTTTGAGCCGGTACCTTATCTCACAGTACTGTGTCAGCAGTAATCTGAACTGGAAAAATTTTTCAGTCAAGTAATGTATTGCTAATAACTTCTTTAGATTGCTAAGCAAAACAATAGGATTATTATAGAGGGCTTTTAAATAATGAAAACATAAAACTATAGAAAACCATTAATGTGAAAGAAATGAGAGCAATATTGTGCCTCTGTACTGTAACTGACAACTAGAGCAAATGCAATTCTTCTTGCTTGCTAAGAAATTTAAGGGGTGTGTAGGTACATAAATAATGACCTGCTTTTGTGGGTTCTGATTAGCACTGATGCTTACAGCCCTACCCACGTGTTTACACGTCTGTCTGTTAATGATATATGTAAGAAATCCACATACACCTCTCTGACAATGATGTCTGATTGCTTTCCTCTTTCTTTACTCTATTAGACTGTAATAATTGTATTTATATTTGTATCTAGTATTGCAGTGCTGAGGAAGGGAGCAATCTGATTTTGCCCTAGAGACATAATTCAGTGTAGCAAATTGCTGTTTTAAATGCGTTTCTCCCACCAAACCTAGACCTTTCTTATCTTCTAATATGAGAGATTAAAGTCAGCTTTTCCTATGTATAACCCTTCTGCTCTGTACAAACTCAACTGGTCAAGGTGACAAGAAAATGCAAAACGGAAGGAATAAAGAATTCCGGATTTTTTTTTACCTAAGGGACTTACATAAACTAGAGAAAGTTGATTAAGATACTTATCTGGATATATTTCTTATGATAGGCAGTTTATAAAATATTATAGCAGTCTTAAGATTTAAAACTTCTTAAACTGAAGATCTGAATGCTTTATATGCTTTAAATCAGCTCTAGGTATTTAAGGCTTTACTTATATCAAAGACTCTTTGGGGGGTTCATGGGGTGGGTGGAAAACACCCCAAACTCCAGTTCCATATTTTTAGGAAGAATGTTTGACATGTACAGTGCTACTGTAGTTCTCAGGGGAATGTGAGTGAGGAAGAGAGGCCTGAAGAGAGGGAGATGAGATACTTCTGTATCATACAAAATAAAAATACTGTGTTCAGGTTTTGACTTCAAAAAGCTTTCCAGGGCAGCAAGTCAGTCTTCGTGGCAGAGGGAAAAGGGACAAGCAAGAGGCAGGAGAGAAGGATGAGTTGATAGTCCCGGGTAACCTCAGAGGCAGTGGGGTTTCCATGGGCAAGCCCTAACACAGAGGTGTTCTTCATCACAGGTAGAAGACTTTTCTAATGTAGTCATGGAGAAGTTAAGGTTTGACTCTAATAAGCTCTTGGCTTTCGTGTGAGGGTTATGTAATATGACAGCTTTGGTGTGTTCATTTTCCTGGAGTAAGAGAATAGAAGTTGACGTCTCAGGTGTAGTCCTGTAACCTGTAAACCAGTAGCGAGGCTCAGCATGGCTTTGTAAGGAAAGTGTTTAGGCTGCACTGGCACTGACTGCTGTGCTGGTGTAAGAAGAGATTACATGACCACTGCTTGGGGGTTATCTTTTGTCTTTTGAATGGTGAATTTTCTTCAACTTAATCGGTTGGTTCACGTTTACATTTCAATAGTACTGTTAAGGTTTGAGAATTTCTGCTAGCTCCTACAAGGAGCCACTGTGCAGAAACTAATTAGATATGATCTAATGATAGAATTTGGAGTTCTATTAACTTGAAAAATTTTGCAAGCTCTCCTGATTATTGTCATATCTTCATGTCTGCACTACAGAACTAAGCAATTAAGTGAGCTGTAGAAATGTTGGCGCTTATCTTGTCTGACCTGCATGTTGTCTTGCTTTAAAGATACTTGCTTTTAACTGTAGGGTCTAAAAAGACTTATGTCTGGAAATGAGGATGAACTAGGTTCAGTAGTTGTGTAGTAGTAGTTATTCAGTAGTTCTTTACTATTCAGTAATTGTGGGTGCCCCATCCCTGGGAGTGTCCAAGGCCAGGCTGGAGGAGGCTTGGAGCAACCTGGTCTAGTGGAGGGTGTCCCTGCCCATGGCAGGGGGTTGGAACTGGGTAGTATTTAAGGTCCCTTCCAACCCAAACCGTTCTACAATTCCCTTTTTAGGGCTCTTCTTATGCCTGTTCTCTGCTGTTGGTTCCTGTTTCTTGGCTTTTTCCCTCCCGATGGACAGTGTATTAACGTTATTAGTGTCTGACAGACACTTTTTGCTGTGATTTCCGCAGTGTTTCAGAGGCTGGGCACAGAATTGTGGTGCTTGTCCAGTGCAGTTCAGGTGAGAGGGGCAGAACGCATAGGAGCAAACTTCTAGCCAGAAATGAAATGGAGGGTCCAGGAGAGCTCTAGGCTGCCTTCTAAAGGAATGCCACAAGTACGTGTGGAAAAAGCATGCTGGTGATCATGGGGTAAGGAAAAATCGGATCTTTTGTCCACCTCATGGAAACGATGTCGGTGCTTTGCAGCCTTCACCCACTGCATTGCGGTGGTTGCTTTATTTAATAAACACAAGCTGGTAAAATGCATAGTTTCGTTCAGAACCAGTGTGAACTGTCAGCACAAAGCAATCACGGATTCAGAGCTTTGTGTGTGGACAGTGAAGCAGCAGCAAATGAAAATGCGGTCCTTTGGCAAGACAGCAGCAACTGTTAATTAATTTGGGAAACAAGAGGAAAAAGAAATCTCTTAGGCAGCTTGGACTTGAGCTAAAATAGTAGAGCAAGATTAAAATCAGTAATTGCCAGGGGTGTTAATTAGAACTGGGACCACACATGCAAAGTGTGTCTGGTAGAATAGACTGAAGTAGTCATGTCTGATGTTCGAGAATAATGATTTTGCTTTAGCCTATCTTCTTGTATAAGGTAATGTTTTCCTCTACACAGTGTGTGTAGTCATCAGGGAGCAGAGCTTATTAGGACTGAAAGGATAGCCAGTACATCTGCCTGCGTCCTCTCAGAATTTGAACTTCTGCATGTCAGCTCCAAAGCTGCAAATGCAGCCACAGCATTAAGGATCTTGGAACCCGAGGGCAGTGATCCATTGTTAAGGGTGATTCCTTCATTTTCTTCAGGTTATTTTAGAATTTCTGACAAATCAATTGGCATTATAAAGACTTTGTAGCAAGTTTAGCTCAGGTTCATTCATTAATCCTTTTTTGGATCATGAATATTGAAGTTGATTATTTAAAAGGAGAAGGGAGATAAAGGAGAATATTTATCTGTGAGCTAATTTAACTAAGCATATTCATGTATTGCTGCGTAGAATTGTCCTTCATTTAAAATCTCAGCTGTCCACTGTGAGAACTTCCAAAAATGAGTTTGTTCTCCTGAAAGCTTGCAGGATGACACGGATACAAACTTGAAAATCAGTTCAATGTAGAAGTTTTTTATATTCTCTGGTCACATGGATTTCACTGCTAATAGACATTTGTACAGAAAGTTAATTTATGGTAATCTTCCCTCAGAGTTGTACAGGGCTACAAAGATGCTGCCAGTTACCCAACTTCTTTTCACTCCAAGGCTTTTTGATGTTGTTTTCAATTCTTAAAAAGAACCTTCCCCTCAGCATTGTCGTATCATTGATGTGCCTTGCTTTGGCATGGGTAAGTCTAAGGGCTGTGGTGCTGCAGACCTGGTCTTTTCTGGAGTTGATGGGACTTGGGAAGGGCTCTTGGGCTAAGGAAGGGTTATTTGCAGGATCAGCTTTGGTGCTTTGATTGCAAAAGCAGTAAGGAAATAAGGTTCCACTGAATATCAAGTATTTTTAACAGTCTATTTTGTCTCCCTCTGCTATTCTTGGGCAAGCCCACATTACATCAGACAGTTTAATTTCTTTAACTGTTGTTAATGCATAGGAAAATAGAATTAAGTCAGTACAACTTGCGTAAAGAGTTGAGTTGAGGGATGAAGAGGTGTGTCACACCCCTTGGGTTGTGTGGGCAGGAGGAAAGCAGCCTGCTCTTCCCCCTTCAGTAGCAGCACTAGCCAGCCTCTTCCCATGCAACAAAGCTTCTGCCCCATGTAGTTCCTCTGGCTGCTTGACTGCTTCTGCTGGATGTGTATCCTTACCAGGAGTAGTTGGGATGTTGAGCTTGCAGCTCAACACTGCTCTTGATCCTGAGTAAACAGCACTCGGTGTTGTGCAGGTGAAGGCCTCTACTTATTTCTTCTGTGCGATAGGTGAAAAGGCTCCCACATTTCTCAGTTAAACCCGTTTAATAGACGGCGGCTGTGCTGACCTCAGCGGGCTGCATGAACTTTTGTAAATACATGGGATGGAGCTTCCTCTTTGCATTGGGAGCTTAGTCGCCCCTACTCGGAGTTTGTCCACCTTGTGCCAGAGATATGAAGCAACAAGGTTCTCCTGCTAACAAAAAAAAGATTCCTATGAAGAGCCAACATAAAATCAAGTTCCTATTCTTCCTGTTGGCAGCGTGGGGCCAGGCATAAGGCAGAACCATATGTGCTGCTCGTGTTGTTAGCCAGATTTAAGTGTTCTCCTTTAACTGTTAATAACTGTGTTCTGGGACACTGAGTTATGGTCCAGAAATCTAGCATGCTTTTTTCCAATATTTGAAAATGTGCTTTGGTGCTAGAATGAGGGGAAAAATAATTGTTTTGATTGTTTCAGGGTATATACTGTTTACATATATGCTGACACACAGGGAACTATATGATTATAATACACAAATTTAACTACAGCACATGAGAAGGGGAAACAGAGCACATTTCACGTACAATAGGTGTTAGAGGTCAGGCAGAATAGAAGTACCAAATAAAATGCTTCTGATTTTTAGTAGCTTTGATCCGAACCAGTCCTTGTGCTGCAGAGTCTCTTCCTACATCCACAGTCTGCTGAGCACAAGCAGCGCTCCAAATGCGTGTGAACTCTGGTGAGGTTCCAAGCGTGGATTCAGCGCGCAGATCTTCAGGACCCTCTCCGTAACATGGCCCCCTATCTGTGCTTAATGGTGTGCTAAAAGTATTTTTAGTCTATTGTCTTTATTTCATGCAATATGTGCTTTGAATTATCTGAAAGAGCAGTACGTGGCTGGTGGTGCTTTTGGCCTTTGCTGTACTGCTGCAGGATCTGGTCAGCCTTTCCTTTAGCTCTGCCGAGCTCGCTCACCCTGTGGGAGGTAGCCATGTCCTCGTAAATCCAGTGAGGCATACCTTTAGGAATGGCTACATGAATATCAATTAGACAAGCTCAGAAAATAGATTTCTTTTCCTACTCTCCTGTAGGAAAAAATATTTCTGAACCTAAAGAACCTCCCATGAGTATGGGAGTGGCAGTAGCCAAGTATGTGGAAGGTAGATGGAGAGCAGCATCCCAACACAAAATCAGGTTCTACTTCTCCAGTCTTGTGTGTGTGGTTTGTTTTTTTTAAACAGGTAAGAAACTTGAAGTACAGAACCACAAATTCCTGCTCAAAATTGAAGTACAATCTGTTTTGCACATCTGTGAATGCAGATGGTCACTGGTTTTGATTATTAAGGGTAAGAACCAAGGCTTGCTTTGACTGAGGTACAAGTCCTGTATGTAGCTTGTGTTAGTTGTGTAACAAAATAACAGCAACATGACTACTTTTGCAAGAAGAACCTACATATGTTCAATTTATAAAATATATTTTGTTTTTAAAACAGTAAAATGGGTACTAAATCTTCAACTGGTTTGTTAGTAGGAAATAACATCTTTCCCCCACATTCTATTGCAAAGGTCTTAGGTCCCTTCTTTGTGTGTTGGCACATAATGTATGAATGAAATTGAAAATCTAGTACAGCCTTTAATGTTTATTGGGGTTTTTTGGTTTATTTTCTTGCCTTGCTTTTCATCCTTAAAATAACAAAGGAGAGAAATACGTGTCAGATGGGGAAAACCACAGGGCACTGTACTACTGGTGCCTGCAAGGGTCTGGGAGAAGCAAGCACGGGGAAATAGTACTTGGTAGCTCGCAGTAAAACAGAC
Organism: Rhynochetos jubatus; assembly: GCA_027574665.1. NCBI lineage: Eukaryota > Metazoa > Chordata > Aves > Eurypygiformes > Rhynochetidae > Rhynochetos > Rhynochetos jubatus. Next base: position 3,160,954 of record CM050654.1, on the reverse strand, counting down.
AGAAATCTAATTAAAACAAGTCTAAGAGAAAAAATAGTATTGGGCCTAGTGATAAATGAAGACTGTATTAATACTTGGGTAGCATTTGTAACTTCAGGGGTATAACTTACTTATTCATGTGGATTCTTTCTCCAAAGTATGAAACTTTTAAGAACTGCAGGGTATTTTTTCGTGCATTTAGGAGGATGGTGAGCCCAATATGTAAGTAGCACCAGCAAATTGCAATATCAAGCTCTTTCTGCCTATACAGACTTCTGTATCCTGTGGTTTGCAGCCCCTTTCGGTGTTAAGCAGCGCAGTGGTCAGTGATAGAATTAATTTGCCTTTTGTTTCCCTACCACACTGGGGAAAAATGAATGCTATGATCAGCATGATCATTCATTTCTTAAGTCATTAAAATTCATTTTTTTCAGACAGCTTCCTTTTTGCTGCAGAGATATCCCTTCTTTAGAATAGGTTTACAGAAAATGCAAGGAAAACATGAGCTGGTGTTAATTTGCATGTTCTTTAGTGGTGTCATTGTAATACAGCAACTTGCTCCCCTTTTTTACAGAGGTTGTAGCTAGTGTTCTTTGTATGCTATTTCTTTTATATTGCCGTGAATTAGAAATAACACCCGTGGTGTCAAGAAGGCTATGCTGGTGTAAAGCTGATGCAACCAAAATGGGAATTGGGATCTGTCAGTGCTGCAAGAAGCTCTTTTCAAATAATCCATTTCCTTACACCCTGTGATTTTTCACTGCTTATCAGCAACATTTTTCTGTCTTTTTTCCTAAGTCTAAGGATAGTCTTTATTATAATTCAGATGCATGTTTACATCAGTGCTCTCTCTCGAAGATACTTTGGACTTGTCAGCCAATGTATGATTAAACCTATGGATAAACACTTATTTTGGCCTGAATGGTTTTGGCAAATGTATCAACCTGCTTCTTTTGAAACTCTCACACAATTTTAGAGCCTGGTTGAAGATATTGCTCTGTCAATAATGGGAGCACAGCTCTATGTAGATAAGGAATGAAATAAACCTTCCCTGCCCATGTAACTCCAGATTCACCTTTATTTACCTTTGAAAAGAAATCTGCTCTATAAAATGCTGCTCTAATTACTTTTCTGTGAATAGAGTCCAAAATTCCTCTAAAACAACACAGTACCAGTGCCAGTTTGTAGTATTTTAATTTGAATTGCTAAAATTGATACTTAAAAAGGAGACTGTTGTGATTGCACTGTAGTGCTAGAGCAGGGGAGAAAGGCAACCAAAAAGATTCACCATCAGAAACTGAAAACTGAATACAGCTGTTACTTGGAGTGAAACAGAAGGCTTTTAAAAAAGAAAAAATTAAAAATTGTAGGTGCTGGGGAGGGCAGGGAGGCAAATGGGTACACGTGGCTATGTACACGCACGGTTCAACTGCTGCTTCCAGCAGCCAGTCTGTGTTGGTTGTAAAGTTTGCGAAGGCACGGGCTGAACAAGTGGCATGTCCTGAATCCTTGAACGGTTAAAGGGACACGAGACACAATCTCCAAACAAAAGGCTGATGACGGGAGGATGAACCATGTTGCTGGAGGAAAGATTCTGGAAGCACGTCCTGGAGAACAGAGGGATGTGTGGATGCAGGTGGTAAAGTGACTCCCAGGTCTGGCAGCTGCTGCACAGCACAGAGTGGTGTGACTTACTGCACCTCCCTCCTGGGCCTTGGGTGCAGGTGAACCTGATGCTGAAGTGGTGGTGCGGGGAGCAAGTTGTGTGTGCCTGAAACAACTCGGGTACAAGCTATGAACTCATTGTTTAAGGGAAGCCTGTCACACTGATGTGTTACAGGTTATGTACTCTCGCTCCTGTGACAGTTGACTCCCTTCCATGTCTGTAATAATTTGCTTTGGCAGGCTTAAATTGATTGAAATTCTGTTTTTATCTGAAGTAACTTATTACACTTTCAGCAAAATGAAAATCACTGATTTGTTTGTATTAAGATTTTTTGTACGAGTGCAATTGCTACATGAAAAGCGAGTAACATCCCTATATATGCTGTATGCTTTAGATGGCTGAGGTTGTTTGCTAAGAGCCTGAAAGCTTTCTGAATTCAGGAGCATGAAGGTGGTACGTGACGGCTTTCCAAGAGCTAGCATGACAATTCTGGTGTTTTGGTTAGTCCAGCCTCGTGTTGCTTTTGTAATGTCAGTCCTGTACGTGCAGGTACGCTTCTGAGCTGTGTTTACCCCATTCAGCATTGCTTCTGAGCCATTGTTGGAGTGTGAGGGAGATAGGTGCTGAAGGCTGGGAAGCAGCCTGGAGGATAGCAGCAAGGCTCTCGCTGCAGAGTAGAGTCACAGCGTACGCCACTATTTTAGCATCGGATTTGGTCTGATGGGGATAAAAGGCTGTGCAGGGTCACTTCCTCTTAGTTAAGCTGAGATAGTTTTTCTGTTTGCAGGAATGTTAACCATACTCCAGAGGTAAGCTGGGGAAAGTAAAAATAAAAAAACCCAAATCCACACCCAAACTCTTTCTATAAATGGGGCTGGCTCTGGAAACAAGTATTTACTGTGAAATCCAAAATGGTGTGATGGTATAGATTTTTATATACGCCTTTCCGGTGATAGGTGCCAATGCAAGAACAAATAGCGGTTTAAGGCAACAAATAAGCTGCAGTCAGCTTTATCTGACCTGCTATGGGCTGTGAACTCAAAGTATCAGCCGTGTTTCTTCTGCTTGGCAAAACATGAAGGTAAAAGACAAACTGGTTTTTATTATGAAGCCTAGAACTTCTTTGTACACAATCAGCTGCTTTTCCCACTTTCATATTGACTAACGAGCCTGTAGTTACTCTGAGCTTCAGCAACCTTTAATGTTGAGGTTAACCTGTGTTACTCTGCGCTTTGCAAGTCTGAATTTTGCATTCAACTTAGCTGAAACCTTTGGTTTAAGGAGGTAGATTTTTTCAAGCCTTAAACTTTGAAAAGGAAGAAGTGGAAATCTGCAGAAAATGCCATGCTATGGAGCGCAGTGTCTGGAGAAGTATGCCGTGAGGTTATGCGGCACTGTGCATACGCAACCCCTTTTGTCTAAAGGGTATGTAAGACAGTATATTCACATCAGCAAATGATACGGCCCCATAGCGCTCTGGTAGAGGGGAACACCTGGTTTCAGGATGTTACATCTGCAGAAAGTGTGCTGGAGGGGAGAAAATTCTGTAGCATCTCTGGTTGGAGCCTGTCAATTGAGAGAAGTGTTTTACTTTGGCTCCTGGATGCTGTTTTTACTTAATCCCCAAACAAATCCGTTCATGTGCTTCAAGACTACTTCATTAGACAAACTGAAACACAGTAGTGATCAGGGTGTCTTTTTAAAAACAATAAAAATGGCAACCCATCACGAAGGCCTGGATTCTGTCCGTTATCTCCTTGCACTGATTTCAGTTTCCCAGGAGTCATTCGGGAGCGCGGTGGGGCTGCCAGCCGCAGCAGTACCACCCGCATTTGGAAGGACAGGGCGTATTGCACTGCACGGTTCAATATGTCGTGTCTCTAACAGAGTGTGAGTGTTGTTAGCAGACTGTTTGTCACTCTTCTGCTCCTAGAAAAATCGTTAGTCCGGGAGAACAGAGGAGTCTGAGATGAGATGAAGCCCTGGAAACCTTTAGGCAGCCTGCCATGATTTGTGGAAACGCATGGTACTTAAGCGTAGGCTTGGGAGTGGGCCTCGATTCTGCTTGGCACACACAGGAGTGTGTTTTGGTGAGGATGAATTGCTCAGGGGGTGTTTCTGGGACCCTTCTACTAAGGATGGTGTTAAGAGGTCTGCGGGAGAACGTGGCGGTTTTAGCATCGTTACCGCGTGTTTGGAGAAGCCTGGCACTTCGCTAAAATCAAAATTCAGGAACATCACGAAGTAGCAGTTAGTATTGATTTTTATATGTAAGGAGCCTTTGATTGCTGTGTAGGTTGCTTCTTTTTCCTGGTTTATAAATTACAGTCTTGCAAGATTTTGGTTGCTTGCTGTGTTTTGCTTCCACCTTTGCTGCATCTAGGTTATCCTTACTGAGTAATGGTCTCCACTCGAAGTCCTTTCTAGATCTCACAGAAAATCCTGAATGTGTTTAAAGGGCATCTTAAACTTCTCATTTCACTTTCAAATCTTTACTTGATAGAATTCAGAGCATGAGGGAGAGGTTGGTATTGCCTTTGGCTTTTAATAGCTGCATTTCTGTTGGCAAAAATGTGACAGTTTGTAGTGCTGGTCGAGCTATTTTCACCTTGTCAGATATGGGTAGTGAATAATGCTTGTATGTGCCTCCTCTGATAATGTCAGCCTCGAAAGACACTGATGTAAGATTGGGTACAGCTAACAGTCATATGTAGCGGAGAGTTTGTCACCTGTTATGATGATGGTTCTTCTGGGTGCCACGTTGTGATCACACGAATGAATGGAAGGTGTCTGTCTTGGTTGGTTTTTTAATTGATTGGATGGCACAGGGTGTTAATAAAGCTGCAGAGAGCATTAAGAGCCCTGGGTGGGAGTAGTTCTCATACTGTTCTCGTGTATTGTTTTATTGACACTTCTTTTTATTAATTTCTATAAAGACTAAAGGATAAAAAAGCCAGACCAGGAGAAACCGTATCCGTACACTTTCACTATTTCCCAACAAATCAAGTAAAGACAAAAAGAAGAAAACAGAGACTGAAAGTTAAAAATAAGCATATATATGACTTGTGATTTATTTAATTTTCCAAACAAGTCTGTTACAAAGAACAGAATGTGGAGAATGTTTTTTGTTTTTTCTCTCCGAAGGAACATATTCATGCAGCAAAAAATGCAAATTCAGGCTGGCTAAAAGTATTAAGAAGACTAATTTAAAAACCCTAGTCTACCCTAGTGCAAGGTTTTAGTATAAATAATAGTTACTTAAAAAAAAAATCCACAGCAATTGTTTTTTTTAAAAAACAAAGACCACAGCAATTCAAGCACACTCCTCAAGTTAAACACCTTGGTAAACTGGAATGTCAAGCACCTATCTTGACTTCAGTGATACAATATGTATTGCTTTCAAGTCATGGGCGATGGTTCTGATATGCCAGTGATGTGGATGTTTTGCTGGAAAACAGAAGACCAGTATTGAGTTGTCTGTTCAGTCGTATGTTTGGTTATTTATGCAAGTTGAACAGCTTCAAGTGGAGAAGCTACTCAAAATAAGCAATAGTGAGCCATTTGATACTGAAAGGAAAAAAATAATACTAGAAGTCTGGCTTTTAAGACTCTTCCCTGGGCTTTGTCCTCAGTTATCCAAGGAAATGCTGTTCTGCAGTCTGGCATGATTTGCAGTTCCTCTTACCTCAGACAGCATTGCCCTGTCTTGGATCCTAAGACCAGTCCTTCAGAAAGCTCATTAGTGGCTTCGCTGTTGTACGAAAATCATGAAATCGCAGACTGGTTTGGGTTGGAAGGGACCTTAAAGACCATCCAGTTCCAACCCCCCTGCCATGGGCAGGGACACCCTCCACTAGCCCAGGTTGCTCACAGCCTCATCCAGCCTGGCCTTGGACACTCCCAGGGATGGGGCATCCACAGCTTCTCTGGGCAACCTGTCCCAGTGCCTCCCCACCCTCCCTGGGAAGAATTTCTTCCTGATATCCAATCTAAATCTCCCCTCTTTTAATTTAAACCCATTACCCCTTGTCCTGTCACTACAGGCCCTTGTAAAAAGCTGCCCCCCCCCCCCCCCCCCCCAGCTTTCTTGTAGTCCCCCCAGGCAGTGGAAGGGGCTCTAAGTTCTCCCCGGAGCCTTCCCTTCTCCAGGCTGAACAAGCCCAACTCTCCCAGCCTGTCCCCATGGCAGAGGGGCTCCAGCCCTCAGAGCATCTCTGTGGCCTCCTCTGGACTTGTTCCAGCAGGTCAATATCCTTCTGATGCTGAGGGTCCCACAGCTGGAGGCAGGACTGCAGGTGGGGTCCCAAGAGAGCAGAGCAGAGGGGGAGAATCACCTCCCTTGCCCTGCTGGCCACACTTCTGATACAGCCCAGGATACGGTGGGCTTTCTAGGCTGCCAGCACACACTGCTGGCTTGTGTTCTAAATAAAATGCTCTTTCTGAAACAGCCTTTGTTCCCAACATACTGATTTTAAACCTGTTCCCGAAGGTACATGTGTGTTTGTTCCCTGCCAGTATGCTGTATGTGCTACCACCTCTTTCAGAGGTGGGGATGGCGTTAGTATCTCCTGCTTGTCTTTCACTCTTCCCCCCCAAAGAGCCTTTGACCTGTTCACTGGGTGGATGTTTTGGTCCAAACTAGAGCTGGTTTTTAAGTGCTTAAGGGCCTTCTGTGGAGGACAGGAAATGTGAAGACCCACTGATGGGGGAGTGGAAATCAGCCTACATGCCATCTTCCTGCTAGCAGAGCATCTTTGGTGAAACGTTAATGTCTAAGTGGTTTTTTATTAGAAATAGGTCTCCGAAATTCTAATTCAGCTGTCGGAGGTTGACGGCAGTATCAATAAAAAGCCAGCAGCGTGGCCTTTTATTCCCTACTCCGGTGCTGACATGTGACAAAAATAAGCATGATAATTTTATAGCTGCTTCTTTTCTGCCCCAAACATAGCTGCATTAATCTGAAAGACAGCTGATTTTTCAAGGTCAAAAGTGCCTAGCTACAAATTGATGAGCTATTATGTGTGCTTGTGGTTTCTTTGATGGTTCTGTATTAATAATATGTGTGCAGAACAGGCCATAAAAATTCCATTTAAAGGTATTAAAACATACTGGGATGTTTAATCAGGTTAGAATTCCTGTCAGCTGGCTGTAGGCATGGTGTTGTTCAGGCTGTCATTAACAAAGTATGCAGGATATAAAGATGAGTGCCTCTTACATCAGTTCAGGTTTCCCTGGGATGACCTTTTCTGGGGGGTTTTGGCTAATGGGTCAGTGGAAATATATCGCACAATGGTGGGTACGCTACTGGTCAGCAGAGTAATCTTCTGTTCCTGCTGCAAGCAAACTTACCCAGACAGAGAAAATATGTCTAGTGTGACTACTGAAGCTTTTGCAATAGGAATGTACGTGTTTTGCAGCAAAAAGCATTAAAAAGTAGTGTTTCATCAGTGTTTCATTCATAACTTCGCTAGGAGTGTAATGCACCTGTCTGTCCTTAAGCAACCTTACCTTTAAAACCCATCTATGTTAGAAAACATTGCGGTTGAAAAATAGGTATTTTGAGGTAGCGAGAGTTTTACTGGGTACCAAAGGAGGTGATACTTCTACCAAGATCAGACCCTGTGTAAAGCCTGTAAGATAATGTTGTGCATAAAGTCCTGTCACACAAACTCTGAGTCAACGTGTCCCTTTTTAAACTGAACCTGAAGTAGCTGCTGAAGTAGATGAATCTGGGAAGGAAGGTAAAGATATTGGAATCGCGCTTTTCATGCGCGTCGTGTTTTAACATGCAGTAAAAGCTTTTGTGAAGAGCAAATATTTTCTTAATACAGTGAATTCCCATTTTGAACTGTAGCAGATTTTCTTGCAGATGCTTTAGAATAGACAAAAAAGGTGCTTGTTTTTATATTGCCAGTCTGCTCATAGACCTTGCCTTCTTTTTTTTAAGTAATACCTTGATAAAAATCTTGTGTTTTCATCACCGTGGCAGTCTTTTATTACTTAAGTGGATTCACGTTGAGTGCAAAATATTCAGCATAATGAACAAAAGATGTTTAATGTTTAACCTAGTTCAATCTTGCAGAGTTTGATACTTCCAGATAATTTGTTTTGTGATTTTATGTATGTTTAAAACATCCTCAAATGTTCAATGTCTCTTAGTTTCATTATTTTTATAACGGAAAGTTAGATCCTTTCATTCCTTCTGCCTGTCATTCTGGTAATGCCCTGTAGAAACCCCTTCAGTTGAGCATCAGTTCAGAATTTACCTCCCAACAGTGTTCTTAGTGGTTTTTATTTCACCAAAAAGGAAAAGTAGCAGCACGGGTAGTTCCCTTGCTTAGGGTGAGCTCAATGTCACTTTGCCTTGGAAGCTTTTTCCACGTGCGCAGCTCTTGGTTGGGGTCTGTTCTCCCTTTTGACAGGCGCTGGCTGGCCAAGGGGTGAATAATGCTGCTGCCTGCCAAGAAGCGAACTGCTTCTACCCCAACCCGCTGCACTTCTCTGCTGAAACCGCAGCCAGTTTGGCTCCTGGTGAGGAATTTGACAGAGGCAATTCTCAAATGCTGGCTATTTTGATGATGAAAAAAAGGCATTACGTTAGCTGTTCCCCTGGCTGAGCTGGAGTGAGGGGGAAGGTTCTCCGAGCTGGCTTATGTAAGTGGAAAGCCTTCAGTGCTTTCAAGGTGAAACACATCTATTTGCTACTTTCCTGAATAATTAAATAATTGCAGTAGTGCTAAGGCAGCAGAAAGAAGAGCAAAGATCTGACTTTAAAGCCTCCTCTGCCTCCAGTCGTGGTCCTGTTCATCACTGGTTTTTTTTCTCCTGTTAAATGGTGAGCAGAATTGTTCATCAAGATGTTGAAAAAAGTATTAAGGAGTTAAGTGGGGTATTGGGAGTGAAGTTCAGTGAATGAATCATACATTACATCATGGGACCTTGTAAGGACAGCTGTAGCCAGTTTTCAGCTATTTCCTACGAGATGTGCATGATACTCCCAGTAAAAGTCATCTTAGGAAAACATGAAAAATGGAAGGATGCGTAGCTTTGATTTCAGTACTTTATTATGACTTATCCCTTCATTCCTTCTTCCAGATAGCATAAGAGAGAAAAAGGAAACTCAATAGATTGTAAAAGCCTTTTTATTAAAGTGATACAGCTCCAAATAATTGTCTTTTTCATCAATATAATAAAAGCTCAAGCTATTTGGCAAGTAAAATCCTGACTAAGCAAGCACTTTAAGAAAACTGTTTTACTTCTGAGTCCTCAATGTGCTAATTACATGATCTGATGCCTTAGAGAGGAAAAAGTGTCTTGGGAGATGCCTTACTAACTACCGGGATGTGTTTTTGCATAGCTTTGTGGAAAATCTTTCCAATAAATGGCCACTATAAATAGCCTGTGGGTCTCCAAAATAACAGCCTTCTTACAGAAGGCCGGCAGTACTGCATTGGTGGGTGAGCAGTGCTCACTCATCACACTTCATTGTTTCTGCTAACACACTTTCTCTTACAAGCCGACTGCTGATTGCTAGTAATATATCAGACTCTTAATTTCACTGTGTTTTTAAATAATGACTGTTAATCCTTTAGTAGTTAAAGATTTCATTCTGTGGTTAGGTTTTATATCTTATTATCAATGTTCTCTTACCATAAATTGATGTTTTAGCAGTTGTGGCAAGAGGGTTGTTAGAACAAAGGGCTCCGATTTTCATACAGGCCATAAGATTCTGCTGTGCAATCAGTATTAATAAGTAGGAGTAGCAATCTCTACATCACTCGCTTTAAGCCCTGCCACTTTCTGAACATCCTTGGTCTGATCTGTTTCTGTTCAATTAGTACCTTGAGCAATACAATATTCAAATGTTTTTTAAATACGCAGGCTTGAGACTTGCATTGCTTCCATGCTCTTGTCTGTAAATGAGGTGCTTTAACCCAGTGTTTAAAATCAGCTTCATCTCCGGATTTCAAACTTTTTGGTGCTTTAAAACCGCATTCAGAGCTGCCTGGCTCCTGCTGTTATTTGTCACAACAGCGCACTTGTTTCCAGCGTTAGGTTGTGAGGATAATACATCTCAGGTCACTTGTAGCTGATATAAACGCGCTAGTAACACTTAACAAAGCATTGCAGTGTCTTGAACAAGCGTGCTTAAGGTATTGCGTAACGACAAGTTGGGCAGCGAGCGTGAGGGACGCGTCTCCTTTCATTGATGCACTTACGCATCGCAACTGAAGCTGCCAACAGCAGTGAGTTACATCTTTCCTTACGCTTAGCGCGTGAGCCATAAGGGATCTCCTTGGCATCCTGCTTGCATATGTTCGCGCTCCATGAGACTTGCAGCTAAGGGTACCTCAGCTGCTCTGTGCTGGCTGCGAAGCTCTTTGGGCTCCTGAAGGACTGTTTCTCTGCATATTTAGTGGTTTTTCCTGTAGGGCCTGTGCAGGAATTTTACTGCTACTTAGAGGATGACAAAGGAGGCTTTGTCTGCTGGACTTCTTCCAGTCCAGGGAAAGTTTGCAAAGCTTTCCTGATTGGAGTATACCTGTCTTCAAAAGCTGGGTAGACACTTATAGTCTCTTTCCTGCCATTACGGTATGTTTGGATACCAGTTCTAAATATTTACACATACGCTTATCCCAGGCAAAGAGACTATTGCTAAAAGAATATCCATCTAAAAGATGAAATTATCCCAACAGGCCTGGTAACATCTTGCGTACCTGGCAGTGTGCCAATCTCTGTTCCTGAGGAATACATTTATTTCCTTTTTAAATTTACAACTGCGTTTAGAAAAAACATATTTCTCAAGCTACACATGAAAAAAGTTAAAAATGACAGTGGATAACTCGGAATGCTCCCACGGAACAACCCTGTTATCTGCTCCCTGATGACTGAAGGTGGGGGAGCTAGTTAAAAGTCTGCTTCCCAGAGAACAAGACAGCTGTCACTTAATGTGACATTCTCAGTCTTTTGTAGAAACAATTATAGCATGCAAATTTTGAGTCACTCCTGCAGCATGCACATTCACTTCTACTGATGCAAACATACGCATTTTAATAGTATTCTGTAGTTTCTATAAATCTACTAGCTTGTGACTGCTTTGGTTGTGTAACTGGGCAGTCCAAAATGTATCCACTTTTTACATTATCTTTTTATTATTATATACAAAAATGCTTAAGTTGATGTACCTCAGCTTTATTTTCTCTTGTCAGATAAAATACCTGATGAGAGAAATTCCAGTTACTTGCTGACAGTTTTTAATCCCTGGGCATACTGTGGGGCACAGTGCAGGGTCCTACCCTCTGTGTCCACCATTTCTAGTGCATTACTGTTTATGTTGTTGTGACTGTCATACAACATACAGACTGCACGGTGCACCCTGAGCAAACATTGCAGCACGCTGTTACATTCTGAGCCTTTGGAATGGAAATGCTCATTAAATGGTGGTGTGCTTTGCACGCGATGCAAAATCCAGAGGCTGCGCAGCACGGCCATCCTCTGGACCGCGTGGTGCGCTGGGGTTAGGCTTCTCCGGCTGGGAATTGGAAATGCAGAGTTTTGTAACCCCTGTAAGATTGATTACTCAAAGGTGAGGTCCTGATGCAGGAAAAAAGTGTGGGAGAAGGACTGGGGGCGGGGAAAAACACCCTGAGGAGAGGCAGGAATTTGACCTCCCAGTGTGGATGCTGTCAGTGTTTCTCTGTGGGATGACTTAGAAGGAAGGACCAGTCCTGGGCAGCCTGGGTTTTCTGCGGTACATCCAGGATTTGCACCCTGAACCATGTTTCCTTGTGATGTGAGTGTTTCAGATACGGGAATCTCAGCTTTTCTTTGTGAGGGGAGGGGGATCTGCCAGCAATGGGCTCTGTCAATGTAAATGCTCTGAAAGGATAATATAAACCCACTGGCTACAGATGCAACACAGATCTCTATTTTTAGAAATTAATTAATACATGTTTGAAATAAAAATATGCTAATAAAAACCTACAGCTTCCTGTACAGCATCTTAGCATCACAGAATTACTGATGTACATTGATTTCTATGATATTTCATGTTTTCAACTTCAACAAATTGCCAAGTACTAGGGAAACATACTGTACTCTGTATTCTTCTAAGTCACTGCAATCTGGTACTTGAAGCCATTGTGTAAGCCAAATAACAGCTGTTCCTCAGGAAGATATTACAGGGTTTTATGATCCTAAGTATTTGAGATGGAAGCTGGCTGCAGAATAGGAGCTCGTGTGGTAAAGTCACTCAGCTGCAACTCACACCTTGCATGGTTTTTGGAGTCTCGCTGAGCCTGTTTCTTTTACCTTGCCTTATGTTTCTCCATCACCCTTATCTCTTGCTTGGATATAGTCAGGTTCTGTCAAACCATACTTCAGATAAGCCCCCCGAGTGCAGCATCCTTCAGGAGGCTGTTCGAGCCCTGAGGACATGCCCAGTGTCCTGAGCAGATTCCCTGATGGTGCAGAATGTTCCCTGCTGGAACTGGGCTTTTACAGCGAGTTCACTGGGAGCAGAATTAGCCAGGGTGCTAATTCATAATATGCTGGTTTTTACCCCTGTGTTCAGATTTATGGGTCGAGCACTAAAAACCAATGTAAGTGTCCTGGAATAGTTGGGTTTTTTCCTTTTTTTAAAAAGGCAGATAAAGCAAAACGAGAAGTTCTTTGAAATGACAATGTTCTTGGAGTCTTACAGAATATTAAATTGAAGGATTAATATTCTGTGTACGTAATTATTATAAAATGTATTTCAAAGTAGATAAAATGCTATGCAAGGTAACTGGAAGAAGGGGAAGAGAAAGAATATAAAGAATGTATTCATAGAATTTAGCTCTTTCTCTTGCAAATTGTTAGTGAACTCATCCTGTTTTCAATTATTCATTGTTTTGACTGTTTTCTAAAGATATATTTCAGCCAGTGCATTTTTTTTCAGCTTCCTTGCTAGAAGAATTCCTTCAAATATTCAGTATTTATAGTTTCACATGTGAACTGTTTTTAATGTGCATAGAGATAATAAACTCTTTTGAAGTATGTTTTAAAATACTTTAGTGAATATTTTGGTATGCAGAGTCTTTTGCTTGGGTACACTTACAGTGTAAATGACTTGAAAATGCAGGAGAATGCAGTCAGAATGTATTTGGTACTGTGGTACTGTGTATTTTGAAGTCTAGAACATGGTCACCTCGTATGTCCATCACCTGTAACTTGTTTAAAACTCTGATTTTCCTTATATTACAATTTCCTCACCACTGATGGAGGAATTAAAACTGAATGATGAAATAAGCATTCAAAGGTTCAGCTTCTTGTCTGTTTTCTAGAAACTTGAGAGTATCTTGGAAACACAGCCTAGAGTTTTCTCCACCAAAACTAATGAGACTGCTGCTGGAGCGTGCAGTGAAGCAGGTCTGTGCGCCTATCCAGTTATCACTGTGCAGGTGTCTTTGCTGTCCCATTTAACTGTTATCATGCAGTGTCTTAAAACTGTGCTATTTCTCCTGTTTGTAAAGAATTATAATTGTTCGTTAGGACATTTCCAGTTTCTTACACTAGTTTGCTGAATGGCTGGTAATTTAGTGTGCTCATTTTTTTCAGGATTTGTGAGTTTTCAGCAAGTTAGCAGACACATCTTTCTTACCTAAGAAAAATCCAGGAAGGTGTTGGATGCAATCTGCTGTCATGTGGTCTGAAATGCGATCCCTGGTGTTGCAAGCCCCTCAGGTAGTAACAACCAGATCGTGGAAAAGCATTATGTGGAATGAGCACATTATGCTCACGTGGTTCCTGCACACTTTCCCAGACTTCTGTGGCTGGGACCTGTCAGAAACAGGAGAAGTGGCTCAGTAAGGCTGTTTTATGTTTAATATTTAAATATGCTTTTAATGGACTTCATGTCACTTTTACTAATTGCCTTATTTCCCTCTATTTGTTGTCGGTACCTCTTTGCTTTGCAGGAAATTTGTTAAAAGGTTATCAGCTCAGTAAATGTGAGAAACTGATGTATTAGTTAGCTGTGTTTAGTTATGCTAGCGCTTGGTTTTTCAAACATTTGGTATCGAGGGGGCTTGAGAAGTAATCCGCTGGCAAGTGATGTGTTACCTGGCACCCCAGCTCCTTGCTGAGCCTCGTGGGTGGAGCGTGTTGTACAGCAATTGTCTTCTGCTTAGTTTTCTATCTGCTTAAAGCTGTACAAAACCCTCCTGTATATCCTTTTCTGTTTAATATAGTGCTATAAAAAGCATGTAGAGTTTTTGCAAAGATAGTACATAGTGGCAGGTATAACTCCCACGATGCATTTTAGAAGTGAGGTGTGTTCTCTCCCAGTTGTCTGGTTGAAACCATTAGGAACTTTCATTGCCCCTCACCTTCTGTGGAAATCATACTCTAATCTTTTTGAAGATGGACAGAAGTGGGAAGAAATACGCGTTGCTATAAGCATAGTGTGAATTCTTACATAAGGAATCTATTTTTCTAGTTACGCAGTGGGGTCTTTAGAGCAGTATGTTTTAACTCTGATCAGTTTTCATTAGGGCTTGTGGAGAACCAGCAGCTCATAGTGTTTGGAAGCACCACTTTAAATGACAGTTTACAAGATCAGCAGGTAACTGAACTCCTTACAGTCACCTTCTAAAGACATTTCCTGCGTTCTTAGTTTCCTGTGCACTCTGGAACTTCAGGTCCTTAACTCATCCAGAAGGCTAGCATAAACCAGGTGACTGGCATGGCAACTGTTCCTAACAGTTGTCTGGTAAAGGGTGAGTAAGAGTGTAGAGGGTATCACAAAGGGTGAAGTAAGCAGGTGATGCTCACAGATTAAGGTGAATTAAGCATATGATGAGCTTTTACTGCTGGTGTGGCCAGTGGCTGCGTGGTCACAGTTGTTTTACAGCTATGAACTCCTTGTTTCCTTAAGGAAGGCAGGCAAAATTGACTTTCAATTTAGGGTCTTGTTCTAAAGTAGCTGGATTTTGTGGAAGGTGTAAAACCGCAGCTTTTGGAAATAGAGGTGCCTGAATGTCATCCTGAAGAAACATAGAAGCTGAAATCCCTTTCTGAAGGATGATTCTTCATATTTACATGATTTGGCTGGATCCATTCGGAGTACAGTAAGAAACATGTCTGTTTTAAATACAAATATGTGGATCTCAGAAAATCCTTTTTCTCCTCTGAAATTTGAAATGTCTTCTTAAAAGGTTGATACGTGTTGAATGGAAAACCTGTGTAGTGTGTTCAGTTTTAGTTATGAGGCTGTTGCTCTGTGTGTAGTAGCAGTGAGTAGGAGGTGGTGATATTCTGACCAGTGTTTGTATTTGGAGAATGCTATCCTGCATCAGGATGATATCTCAGTCTTGTGAATCTTTAAAAATTGGTTTTGTCAGTTACTTAGCTAATCTACACCCCCCCCCCCCCCCCAATATTTAGTGAAACTTGAATTTGCAGTTATGACAGTAAGGTGTTTGAAAACATCTGCCCCAAAAATGTGTCAAGGGAACATGTTACCTTCTTTCCTGTCAAATTTCACATAAATTTTTAGGGTTTGACAAAGTGTCTTTATCTGTTAAAGGAAGTGTTTTATCTAAAAATTCCCAGATAGCAAGAATTAAAGCTATCAGCCCTTCAAGATGACGCATTTATAAGTCTTTTTACCGTATTACCTGCAGCCCACAGAAAGGATAGGTAGATTTTTTTCCAGTGGGGTGAGGTGTGCCTTCAGAGTGAATGTCTGCCACATAACCGTAGCGTACAACTGGCCGGTCTCTGGGTCTAATACAAATATTCACCCTTTTGCTTAAGGTGTGAGTTGTGGGGATGCAAATAAGTATTGTTAAAATGTGTTGATTTGAAGTAGTATTTGAAATATTGTCTGAATATAGGTATTTCTACTAAATATGGTGATAAGTTAAGTGGTCTTTACTTTCTAACGCATCGCAGACTTGAACTTGTCTCAGTTCCTTGCAGGATTTCATGCTCTGAAGCCTGTGATGGTTTAACCAATGGATTTCCTACTGTGCTGGTGAATCTTGTAGTATCAGATACGATGTTTACAGTGTTGGGTCTTACTGTTGCTGTTACATATTATATTCATCAATTCCTGGAACTAATTTTTCATCTGAGTTTGTATGTTAGGCCAGACAGAGTTGAAGTTATTTGCCTATGGCTTTGCCACATACCGGACACACTTGCAAAGGTTGAAGAGCAAGCCAGAGTTGAAGCATTGGCACAGTGCAAACAGAAGGTTAAAACATAGTAGGCTAGAGGAAATGCCCTTTTTTCCTACTACTTTGGGTGTTGTTTAAAAACTTCCAATATATTTTAAATGAGGCAGTGGGTCTAATTCCTGTGGTAGTTCTAAAGGATGATGCCCTCAGTTTAATTCTTTCCTCATTCATTGTGCTTCTGATAATAAAAAAAGGTGCTTTTAACTCTTGAGCACCGAAGATAAACGGCTGCAACTAAAGGACATAAACACATCTGTATGTAAGAGGAGAAATAAATATCTAATTCTTCCAGCTTATTTTCCAAATTTCCCATGTTTGTTTCCTGAAATATCTGAAGTGGGGGAAAAAACTTGAATGTGACAGTTTTCAGTTCAGTAAATACAATGGCTTATATTTTGTAAACCTGATTATCCATCAGCTCTTTCAGAACTTGGTTAATGGACTTCTTGGAATTTTGAAATGCTGGAATTTTTGAAAGAGGTTTTATATTGTTGGCTAATATTTAGGTAAACCCTGAATATCAGATGCTGTGTAGCCTGTAAATCGACATGATTTTATTGTTTCTGGAATTTTTGCTTTCTTAACCTTCAGAAACTATGTAACAAATTTTATTTCAGCTATTAATCATTGCTTTTCTGTGGGCACCTCAGGGAGATGCAGGAAGCTGTCCTGCAAGAATCTGCAGGCTCAGGCTTGTGTGTTCATACAAGATGGGAAGTTTCAAACCCTAAATGCCAAAGTGATCAGAGATGCAGGACTGATCACAAACCTTAAAACTTACAGTATATCATCCAGGGCGAATTAGAAATGGAAATATACAGCAGGGTTAATGAGGAAATAATTGAGCGATGTAAGTTTTGTTATTCAATCAACTTCAGTGCATGGCATTTTTTAAATATGATTTAGTTTAAATGAGTATTTCCTACTACAAATGCTAGCATTATCCTTTAAGTGATAGAAATCAATTAAAACATATAAAGCAGGAGCTTAGGCATTATGAAGTTTAATATGAAAGGTGTGTTACTGAGGTGGAATATGTAACTAGGCTTTTAAATCTGTGTACGTAGCTAATAATTAATAGCCCTCACCTAAAGACAAATAGAATACGTTATTTCTAAACAACCACATAGTTTTTCAGAGTTCTATCACAGGCTAATTCTTTTGACAAAAGGCATTTAATTAAGCTCAGGTTAACAGAGTCGTGGAATGGGCAAAAGTGATCCAGTGGCAGAACAGATTTAGACTGTTCCAGCAGGCTTTTCCAGCAGAGACCTGGAACTTCAGCATAGCTTCAGTCACAAGCTGTTCAGACCAGTTTGATGCTTTTTCGAAGTTGGGGCTGTTTAACTCACAAACCAAAACCGGGGGGGAAATCTATGTATCTCTTCTTTCGGCTCATGGTAACTGCCAAGATCCTGTGTTACCTTACCAGGCTGCTTGGTTATACCGTCTACCTCTGTGTTGTGAGAAAACCTGAAGTTTATCTATGTGATGCATTTAAGTGTGAGGGAGAGGTTACCAAAACTTGTTCTTTTTGGTGCAGGAAGGAGTGTGTAGTGTTGCTGGGTTGACATGGCGTTCACCCTCAGCATGAACGTACTAACACAGGGGGAGTCAACGGCCGTGAAGCAGCAACCATCATAGGTTATCAATGACAGAATACTGTCCTCTCTGGAAATGTTATTTAGGAATAAAAATCTTTATTTCACTGCAGCTACCCTACTAACTTGAATAATGTGTGTCTGTTTATGGCAAAGTCGGTATTCAGGTATGCCTCTTAATTCTCTCTCTTATGGCAATCCATACAGTTTGTTATATGCATTCAAAATATTTAACTCCCTCTTCTCCCAGAAAGTTGTTAAGTGCTGCAGATGAGATCCTTGTGTTGTTTTTAAATCCTCAAGTCCAAAACCTTGGCAACTTTAGAGTATTTATAAAGAACAGAGGAGGAAGGAAAGAGAACTAGAAAACAAGAAGGTGGAAAATGAGGGAATACCACGACTATCTTTCAAAATTAGATGTAAATTTACATTCTAGGGTCTTAACCTCATCAGATGAGTAGTTTTATATTTAAACAGGCATTTAGCAGAGCAGAAATGTTTTTCCTGTCTAATATGTTTGTAACGTTGAAGGACTTCACTTTTTTTCCCCTTTCTCTTGACCTTTTATTAGAACACACTTAAAGTGTGAAGTGGCGCATGTCGTAGAGCTTTGCTGGAGGCACATGAAGCTCACGGAAAGCCCAAATGTTACCATATAAAGTTCACAAACATTTATTTTCCACACAGAGGAGACAGGTTAAATAGTCATTTTTTTTAAGGCAATACTCAGAGAGTGACGAGTTGAAAGCCTGCGAAATGCAAGTGGGTCTTGAAAACCATGCTTTGGTTGTGGATGAGCATCAAACTGTTTGAGAAATGAAAACATTGAATTTCCATGACTCCAAAATGTAATGATGGAATGATTCGTTTTGACCTTGTTTTGGTAAAGAAGAATGAAGATGGTGATGGGCTGTGTCGTTCCCATTTTATTCTCAGGCTGTTCTCATGTACAGAATACATAGCACTCGGGCTCACAGGGGCAACCACAGGGCATTTTCATCCTGCTGGTTTCTTTCCATCCTTGTTGGCTTCTTAATGTTTGTCCCCACGCAGATCCTGATGTGAATGTTGTCTGTTATCTCTCAACTCCTGTTTCCGACGTGAGTTAGCAATGACTGCAAGTACAGTTCGTAGCTCAGCTACCCGATTGGTTTTGAGGATCCCTGTTTGGGTTGCAAGAGCCTTTTGGTCATTTTCCTTCATGCAGGTGCTGTGCCAATAACTGCCTTCTCCTCCCGTTCCTCCTTCTGGCCAAGTGTACAGGGCAGTCGGTAGACTTGACCGCCGCGGAGCAATTTCGGCTTGCAGAGCCAGCGTTCCTCCAACAGCCTCTGTTTCCTGTATGTCAGGCCAGTCGTTTTATTTGAACAATTGGGCTTATTTGACTTATAGATGCAGTAGTTGCTGTAATGTGTTCATGAAATATGCATATGGTGGACTAGAGAAAACTATCAAGACTCATGCATTTTGCATGGGGCTCGCTCACTTTCTTCGCATCCCACAGGTCTCCTCCCTCCTGGATAACGTGGCTTAGTACATCAAAGTCTTAAATTTTCAATAAATTCAGGGGAAAAGGCTCTTCAGGAGCCTTGTTGTTGAAAAAGCCTATTTGCATTGTTAAGTGCGGGTGTTAAGCCAGATTCATTCCAAAACTTTAAAGCTCCAAAACCATCAGGAAGAAGTTTGCCAAACTGGAAATAAGGGAGGCAGAAGGTGGCTGTGTTGTACTGTTTGAGGTTTTTTCAGTGCAGATCAAACACCAGTGGGCAGCATCCCAAGCAAGAGTTAGGAAGCGGAAAATTCACCCATGTGTCTTTCATGCTTTAAAGGAAGCCCTGGGCCAGCCCTCTGACCGGAGCTGCATCTGGCGAGAGGTGCCATGCTGTTCAGCTGGTGCTTCCTCGTGTGCTGGCTGTCCTTCAGCTTCCTGTCCCAGGCTTTGAGGTTTCTTTTGCTATTTTGTCCAACAGAGTGAAGGAAAAAATAGAGATCTTCTGGGCACTGATGCCCCGGGAATGGGGTCACCTTCTCCTGCTGCAGTGCTTCACCCACCAAACACTGTGATCCAGATGCCAACCGCTGGAAGAACTGGGAGATACGCAGGACAAGTACAGCTCTGTGGCATGAGAAGGAAGAATATGGGTGCCCCACGCGGTGTTTGTGCTGTATGTAGCGTTTCTAGTTGTGTCTCTAGAAGAAGGAAATGTCAGGGGGTGGCAAGTGTCAGTGCATTTGAACAACTCAAACAGAAGGGTAAGGTAGGCGTGGACACTTAAATGCTAATTTACAGGCATAGTGCAATAAAATGTCACGTTGCATCCGAACTCAGCTGGATTCTTCTTTTGTGCCTCTTGCCTATCTGCACCCAAAACCTTGCGATGAAGAGTTTTCACCCCAGTGACTTCGCCTTGATAGCGATATAAAAACCTAACTGAAAATGACTGTTCAGAATTAGTGTCTGATGGCCACGTACCGCAGTGGCAACAGCCAGCCCAAAACCTAGGGATACAAGGTGACGCCTTGCTACTTAATGTCTTTTGCAAATGCTGGCTAATCTGATCTGTTTATTGTGGGTGCTTCTGATTCACTCCTCGTGCCAGTGTATAGCTGCTGATCATGTGGATTTAGGTGACCTTGCTCCAAGAAAACCACAGCACTTCCAGCAGAAACTGTTTTAGTTTTCTGTTTTCCCTTGTTTTGCTGTTGGCAGAATGAAGAAAAGAAATAAAGGTGAAGTATTTTAAAGGAAATTGCTGGTGGAGTGTTGTTGAAGGGCTGGCTACAGTGTCTTTCAAAACATTTCAGATAATCAGTCAGATTAAACGTGGACTGGGGAATGAAAGCGTGTCAGAAAAGATTAAAACTGAGTGGAATTTTGATGTGTTATTTTATCTTGAAAAAAGGCCATAACTCGCCCCCAATCTTAAAAAAACCACCCCGAACTTCTGCTTGCTTTATCTTTGCAGAGATTAATTGCTGTTTCTTTGCTTCTTGCAGGTTTTAAAACTACCTTGCTAGAGCAGATTTGTAATTTGAATGCCGCAGTACCTGTATTTACACTGAGCAGCGGTTGACATTTTGAATCCGTGGGGTTTTTTTTATCATGTGAAACGTAGAGCTCCAAGCAAAACCGTGGCGACCATAGAGCTCTGTTGCCTGGGGAGAGCTCTTATGTTCCTATCTGCACGTTTTGCCTGTGGCCCAGCTTTAAGAAATGTTGTAGTTCTGCGTGTTCAGCTGTAACGTGTGCTGCTTCTCTGGACCACGTACGAACCTCATGTTTTCAATGCCTTGGTGCCCATGCTGCTGGACACAACCATGGAATATTTATGGTAATGGAGAGGAAAGGGCAGACCTTGCAGCATGCTGCTGTGGTCTGTGGGATAAAGATCTGAGTTTAGGATCTCACGCTTGCTGCAGATATGTGATGACCTCTTTGTTTACCTGTATCCTCGTCTGTGAAGTGGTGACAGCAATACTTGCTCATAATTCAGCTGCGTTTACACCAGCCAAGGGAACTTGGTGTGTGAATCGGGGCAGCTGTGATGGCCTGGGCTGAAGCATGGCAGTCAGCGAGGCCGAGATGAGGAGAAGAGGTTTTGGTTTGCGTGTGTATGTAAGCTGCAGCGCTGCCGGATGCTGCTATGAAGCTACTGTATTGGGGCTCCTTAGGGGCAGTGTTAGACGCTGGAAGAAGTTTTTGGCTGGTAGTAACTCGCTATGAATGACGTAATGTTAGACTGAGAAGAATTGGGATCGACCCTAGGGGATCCTGCTCTGGCGGAGGGGTTGGGCTAGATGATCTCTAGAGCTCCTTTCCAACCCTGACCACTCTGTGAATCTCTGATTTTTTCTTTTTTTTTTTATAACCTCAGTGAATGGAGGGCCCTTACCAACTGTCTCATCATTCTTCAGAATGGAGTGGACTCTGTAGAGATATTTGCCTTTTGTCTCCCTACCCCATTTTTCTGACCATTTTTGCAGTGCACATATTGGTGGGCTTCTGGCGCATGTTAATCTGTGGGAATTTTGGAAGTTGGCTTATTCCAAGCAAAGCAATCCTCTTGTGCGTTACGGGTTTTAATACTTTTCTCTGGCACCTTTTCAAAGTGACAGCCTTCAAGGACACACCAGGTACTTTCTGTTTACAGGACTTTATTTTGCTTTTTCCATCAGACATTGTTTTCTTAGGTTTATGTTGCTCAGCGAATTGCTGTCAGTGAAATGCAAAATGGATTATTTGATAATTAAAATATTTCAACTTTATGAGAGAGCTTGAAATCAATAAAATATTCTTATTTCAGTGGAATGGAGCTATATGTCTGTTAGCACAGAATCCTGTAAGTTATAGAGGAATATAAGTAATACTAATAGCTGCTCTCCATCTCCTTTGGGATTGTCCTGTACTGGATGGTTTGTTTACTACCAGGATTATTTTCTCTGTATATTTTAAACATCCTAAGAGATAGGCCCTGTAATGTACCTATTATTTTTCATATGCAATTTAAAGTGTCTCTCTTCGGGTGGAATCACTTAGTATTACAATTGTGATTTGCAACATGCCTTTGCATCTGAAATGCGAAGCAGTGTTAACACTTCTTAGTGCTGAGACTCATGGACAGCCCAGCATCTCTGGCCAAGGGTCAGTAATGAGGGGAGCTCAGTAGCAGAGTCAAGGAAAAAGAATATATGGAGTTTTTTTAGTACTCTGAGGTAACCTATTCTGAAAGAAAAATGAAAGAACTAGAAAAAGTAATCTTTCCTTTTTATATGTTTTTGTTGCCATAGTAATTCTTGTTGTACACTTTATATAAATGTCACCTGCCAGAAATACAGGAACTTCTACTTTGAAGAGAAAAATACTTTCAGATGTATAATTTTGTCAATGGTAACGTTAACATTTTTCATGGCCAAATCTTTGCAACTGATAAATATTCTTCTGTTTCTGGTTTTTCATTTTCCCCTACTGACATTTTTAAACCAATATCCTGTAAATGTCAGTATTGTTAATTTTACATCTTGGAAAGGTGAAAGGTTAAAGAGTGATATAGCGGGCTGCAGAAACGCAATAGAAATAAATTGCAGTTTAATGAGACTTTAAGTGCTTTTAAGACTATTTTTTTAGGTGTGGGTTATGTGTACATTCTTTATGGCACTACAGCATTTATGCCCACAAAAACCTTCCTGTTAGGTAATTTCCCGGCTTTTGATGATTTTAAGAAGGAAAGAAGTCTGTATAACCACAAAAAGTGACAATCCATTGAAACACTGTTTTAAGATTGTGTTTAAAGCTGATGGATAAATCTCAAATAAGAAGTGAACTCATTTGAAAATTACTCTGAGGATGTAAAACTCATTGTGGTGTGGTGGCGGGTAAGCACTGAGAAAAATCACTGCTCTATTATGCTCACTAGAGAAGTAGTCTAACGGAAAAAAGTCTACAGGGAAAGAGTTTTTGGATAATTTGAGGGAATGGTGTTGATGAACAGAGTTGGCTGTATTTGGATGTCCGTTATGGGCAGTGACACACACCGCTGGGTCAAATAAGTTTCCTTTCCTTGGTTAAGAAGGCAACTGCTTCCTGTATCTGCCTTCCTCCTTCCTTTCCTCTAGCATGGCATGACCTTACCCATGGCTTAAGGCTTCACATGAAAGCTGCACAAAGGTTGAATGTGAAAGTTTCTTGGAGGTGAAGTAGACAAACACCCCCAGTAAAAACCTGTAAATTAGTACTTTTAGTGTCACTGTCCTTTTGGAAATGCAGTTGTGATGAGAAAGTTCCTAGTTTGCTTCTTGGAGAAGCTCCGAACTTTCTTCAGAATAACTTCTGTTCCTCTTTGATGCTAAAAATGAGGCAAAGATCAATTGGTTATTACAGCATAAAAATGTGAACTACCAGATTTAAAGATTTAATGCAGCATAAAATTAGCTATGTGAAGAATTTTTTTCAAGTACTTTGCCCTAAATAGAATACTGTGGAGAGATTTAAACTTCCACGTCCCCTACTAGATGTTGCAAACACTGAAGGGCAGGGTTGATAATGAACAATGCAGAGTTAACAGGATTGGTGGTTGGCCATGAGTGTGACAGTATTTACTGAGCTTGCACAGGAGAAAGGCTGAATAAAATTTGTGTTACTGCATCTGAAAAGACAAGCAAAGGAAGCTAATATTGGTACCTAGATCAGAGAGCTGCTTTAATAAGTGTACAAAGTGTGAACGTTTAGCCGGAGGTTTCAACCTCAGTGTGAAACGTGCGATGCCTCAAATAGGCATCTGCTACTGATTTTCTCTGTATTTTGGATTTTGTGCCAAAAGTGTTGCTTAAAGGATAGCGTGTGTTTACTTGATATCTGCCAAAATATCACATGAAACTGTGCAAAATGTTGTGTTTCTCATTGTGTGGGTTTTTTTACTCATTAAGCTTTTCCCAGCTTTGTTTTATGGTTATGAATTATTTTACTTAGTGTATATTGCTTTGAGGCATTCAGAGATGCGAAATTATGTCAGACCAACTTCTCTTTGTAGTGCTAGTAACAAGTGAGATTTAGGATGAAACTCCCTGTAGTTCAGGGGGTTGGGGGGTAGAGGACTTTTAAGCTGGATGGTTTTGGGGATGTGGTTTGTCAGAGCCCCATGGTGTGTTGAGAAGGGAGTGCTATGGTCAGTGGAATACTATTAAATGTCTGGATGCCATGCAGGTTTTCTGCAGGTTATGTACCTACCTTATTCCTATTTTAATGTATTATTCCTCCAAAATGCGCATGTACGTACTTAAGAGCTCGTTGCTCGTACTTGAAAAAGCTGAGTCTGTCCTTCCCAATATTCCTGCCCTTGGAAGAATCCCTTCAGCCAAACTGTCTTCTGAAATGCTCCTATACCCTTTCAGCCCTGTGTTAATTGTCCTTAGCATGATGCTGCTGCTGCTTCAGCAGCAGCTGATGGGCATTTCCAGGCACCTGTCCCTCCCTTTCTTCCCTTGGCTGATCAGCCCAAGGCAGAGAAGCCCAGCACTGCTAAAATCTGATGCTTCCCATCAGCTTGCCTAGAAGGTTCCCTGATTTAATAGTTATGAACAGTAAGAGACTTCAGCTATTTTCCCTTGTTTTATTGAATTTGTGACTTAATAAGAATACAGATGCTTTACAGTATCGTTTTAGGGCTACGGTCTGCAGTGATCCTACCAAGAATAATACAAAAATTGATACAACTTAGAATCAGGATTCTTATGTTAAAACTTTCTAAGGGTCCTATGTCTGCTCTCCTACTGAGGAGTCAGTTTTCACGCGGGAGAAAAATACTCATTTCATACCTAAAATTATCAAAACATTTTCTTTCTTCTTTAGTCTTCTAACCCATGTATGACAAACATGATCCTGGGAAAAAAAGGTAATTCATTTTAATACTGCGAAAGTGCTAGTCTCATTTCTTCTTCCGCTCCCTGCTTCAGATTTCATTCTTGCATCGGAAAAGTTACCAACAAAGGATGAAGAAATGCTTGTAGCTATTAGTGTATGATGGGAATATTTCAGACATCACAATGATCAGCATCCTGTGGGAAATTATCTTATCTCCCTCCTCTGTGACTTGATTAAAAACAGAGCTTGGAGAAAAGGTTTATTGCTGACTAAATGTGGAGATTCATCTGACCTTTCTGCTTAAAATGTTATTTCAAATCAACTTTATCTATTAAAGAGCTATATTGTAGGTTATCGGTGTTTAAGAAATGCTGGAGTATGCAGTTGGTATCTTCACATAGACCTCTCAGCTTATCTTCATTCTGTCTTCAAACCATCTGCTCCTTTCCTGTGGTCATTGTTTTCCATATTAATTAGCACAGAGTGTCTGCTGACTAAATAAGGATTTAAAGACTTAATTCCTATGTGCCTAACTGTTTTGGGGGAAAAAAGAAAATAGAAAAAAAAAATACAGCAATGCTGTTTGGAATTTGCCATCATTAGTATAAAGCTGTGAGTGCACTTCTGGGTGTTTAGGCAGCTTGAATAATTTAGGGCCTTTATATATAGCTGACTTGTCTCATTTGATTTATCTTCTTCACATGGGATTTTGTACTATTTCTGGGTACTTTATTATCACTATTGTCTCTCACATTCATAATACGGATAGAAGAACAGAGCATGAGCAAAGATTTGAGGGAGAGGGTAGCATCTGCTTACCATCAATTGATTTAGCAGTAAGTGGTATGTAAGCACATTCAGCCTTTCCCATCGGATATGAAAATCAAGCTCTGTGAGATACCAGGACCATACTTTTTCCTTTCACGTTTCAGCCTGCTATTTTTCCAAGTTTTTCCAATTTTTCAAATTAACAGCATTCATGGTCACTAAAGGTGTAGCTTGTCATGGTTTAACCCCAGCCAGCAAGTAAACACCACACAGCTGCTTGCTTACTCCCCCTGAGTTGAGATGGGGGAGAGAATTGGAAAAGGGAGAACTTGTGCATTGAGATAAGGACAGTTCAGTAAGTGAAGCAAAAGCCACACGCACAAGCAAAGCAAACCAAGGGATTCATTCCCTGCTTCCCATCATCAGGCTGGTGCACAGCCGGCTCCAGGAAAGCTGGGCTCCATCATTTGTAATGGTTACTTGGGAAGACAAACTACATTGCTTGAACGTGTCCCCTTCCTCCTCCTCCCCCAGCTCTATATGCTGAGCATGATGCCATATGGTCTGGAATATCCCCTTGGTCAGCTGTCCTGGCTGTGTCCCCTCCTGACTGCTTGTGCAACCCCCACCTACTCACAGGTGGGGTGAGGAGCAGCAGAGGCCTTGGCTCTGTGTAAGCACTGCTCAGCAGTAATGACAACATCCCTGTGTTTTCAGCTCTGTTCACAAATCCAAAATGCTGACCCAGGCCAGCAACTATGAAGAAAATTAACTCTATCCCAGCCAAAACAGGAACATAGATCTGTTTTAATATAAATACTTTCTGTTGGTTCTTGTGATCATTTTTCTCGAAGGTATTTTGCTCCTCACAGCACAAATCCTGTGTGAAAATGAAAGGTGGTATTTGGGTTGTGTGAAAACTTTTCACCTCCTGTCATGTGAGAATTATGAGCCATTTTTCTGCAGAAATGTATCTTTTATTTAGAGAGAAGCTGTGATGTTGATTGTAACAAGAGCGAACACATACTAATAGGCTGTGTTGCCACTGAAGGTGCTGGTGCAGAAGGATTGCAGTCTTGAAATAGATACTGAAGGACACAGACCTGACGTAGGAGGGCCAAGAGAGCTGGCCCAGATTCAGACAGAAATTTGTTTCTAGCTTTCATGGGTTTAGTCTGATGTGTTCTTTTGTGATTCCAGTAAAACTTGTGGTGCGTGCATGCTTTCGCTCTGTACTTCAGTGCTGTTCAAGATCCAGCATTAGAAAGCTGGTGACGTTTTCTCCACGACATAAAGACCTTGCTGGAGCTCTTTTGCAGAGTGGCAATTCTTTTTTTTCCTCCAGACTTGCTGAGATCTCCGTAATGTGTGCAAGATGGTCGTTAGGATGTGTTCTGGTGTGCCATTTGCACCTTTTCCTTCAGACACGTACCACACATCCTAGAGGGTTCTTGCTCTCTGTTTCCTCGTAGCTCTCACAACTGCGTTTCTGCTTGGTGAGGTATTTGCGTGAAAGAAACGCTCTCTGTGGCGGCGGGCTGGGGTTTGGTTCTGCTACCCTTTGTCCAATAGATTCCACTGAAGGGGTCTTAGTTTGACTGTGGAGTGATGCGCACCAAAACCACGCAAAATGACAAGTCGTGCTGTGCAAACCTGGAAAACCTTTCCGTGTGGGTGCGTACGTACCCAGCAAAACCCAAGTCTGGTGCAGAGGCTGTGCAAAACTTTGTTTAATTAATTACTTGAGGGAGGAAGCACAGTTCAGTGTTAGAGGTTACATCTACTCTATCCTGTGCCCTTGTAGCCCATAGATTGCTATACACACTATTACCTTATATGCAAAATGCAGTGGAAGGCATATATAATTAACCGCTGAGATAATGTTTCAGCCCACTTCTGTGCATACCTCACAGGTGTTGGAAATGCCCGATGTGTCGATATAAAAACTTATATTTGGACCCCGCAAGCACTCTTCCAATCTTGAAAAAGCCTGTATTTGAAATATTGTCATTAAAAAATGTGCTTTGATTTCGGTATCGTGTAGTTGCTGATGTTCCTCCTTAAAGCCCGCGTTCTTCCGTTCGCTTACGATTGCTGGTTTTCAGTGACAACGCGTTCATTGTGATTGTAATTAAATATTTATCACACGGTTCTCTTTTGTCATTTGGATGTTAGAAGGCAGGCAAAGGTATACTTTAAAGGCTGAGTAGTAAGCTATATTATGATAGTATATCAGGCAAATGAGTGCTTGATGGGCTGTGTTAATGTGAGCTAAAAATAAACCCCCATCTGTTCACCTTTCAAACTGCATCAAGACACTGCGTATGCGTTGTGGAATAATTTAATGAAACGCACATGAAAATATGTTTATTTCCATTTTGCCGAAACAAGGGAAACAGGCAACTTGTTAGTAAAGATGTTTTAACAAGCAAGGAATTGTGTGCTTACGGCTTTTCTGGAGTGCAGTAGCACCGCATTCATTTAAAAGCGTAAACAAGTAGATATGGAAACAGAGATGCTCACTGAAGACGCTGTCTCTAATCATCAGATAAAGCTCAAATCTTGATTACTCATGCCAAGAGTTTGAATTACTTGCACAGTTAAGGATGTGCCCATTAGTATCAGTCCTGCAGAATGCATTGTTTATCGTGATCTGCAGAAACACCAATTTTCAATGCTCATTTTTCTTACCACTTAATGTGTTTTCTTAATTTATTGGTAGACTATAGAGAAACTTGAGAGCCACATGTGGATTTACCCTCGCTGATGACCTGGTCCATAAAACCAAGATGTTTCAAGGTATGAGGCATGCTCTGTATCATGGGTAGGTGCTCTACAATGAGATCACCACTGTCTGAGCTCTTGCTGGTGGTGGTGTAAGTTGAAGCCTCTGGAGTGTCAATAATTTTTGTGTGCTCAGGATTTTTCAATGCAGTGCCTATTTAAATCCTTCTACTGGAATGCATTTTGTCCCACTTTTTCAGGTAATTGAATCATTGACGTAGTTGTATTCATCTCAGTGCTCTGTTGTGCTACAGGCCCTTGAAACTTTTGTCTATCGCTTTTACCAAGCATTTCCTATTGTTTTTCCTTTCTCTTCAGCCAAAGCTCAATTGTCTCTGCTGAGCTCAACTCTGGTTTACTAACCCAAAACTACTGGCTTTCTAAAACAAAATTAAGAGATGCCATGTAGTCTGTTAACTGCAGTTGGAGGGTATGAGGTGATTCGTTTCGGTTTTTTGAAATAGCTGTGTGACCTAATCCTGAAATTAGGAGTTCATTTGCCATGTGTAGGTTTCTTACAGTTGAGGAAACACTTAGCAAGGCAGGGCCAGGTATGAAGGGTTCATCTAATTGCTGAGAAGAGTAAAAGGAAGGTATAAAATGTCAGGAGGAGAATAGCTTGGAGAAAGCCATGTCTTCTCCTGGCTAAGATGTGCCTATGTTCAGGCTACAGGGCCACATCTTGCTCCATCCAGCTTCAAGACAGGGGGGAAAAAAGAGCTCCTGTGCTTCTGGGAAGAAAATCTGGATGCCAGTTTGCAGTATGCTCCCTCAGCCTCCCAGGAGATCGGGGCTGGTAAGTATACCACAGGCTGTACAAGTCCATCCACTCTTTCTTGGCTTTGACGTAGTGGCTGCTGTCAGTAAGTGTATTTTAAAAAAAGCTATGCTGAGCAGGCAAGTCAGAAGGGGTGGGTGTGCGTGTGTATATATAAAACTCATAGCGCTTGCTTGGGTAAAACAGATTGGATTCTCAAGTAGCTGAGACGTGTTACAACAGCTCTGAAAATGAAAGCCACTTGCAGAAGCCTTATGTCAGAGGGGAAAGAAGTGTCTGACTTGTCGTCTTTAGCAGGTCCCAAAAACCCCTGAAGCTGTTTGACAGGAAGGAAATGTTGAGCAATTGCTTTCTCTCAGTCTTCAGTGGCAATGTTTGTTTTTTTTTTTTTTAAAAAAAACCCCATGTTTATGTACCTGCACACATCTGAAAATATGATGGAAGGTACACAGGTCTCTTTCATCCTGAAAAAAATTTCTTATTTAAAAGAAACTTTCCAAAATCAAAGTATTTTCTTGAAACATTTTGAAGAAGGGGGTGGGGGGGTGGGGGGGGGGAAGAAAAATAGTAATGCTTTATTCATTGATTTCTATCCAACTCCAGCTTTGTGAAAACTTAGTGATGAAAAATCTCTGGAGAAAGAAGGAATTCTTTTTTCAACCAACTCCTGTTACATCGTAGCAGTCCATTTTGCTGTGTACTTGCATGCCTGAGGCAGGTACCATGTGCATAAGTAGGTAATTTAAATACATTAATAATTTCTTCTCTTCAAAAGGTTATAAAAATTATCAAAGTACATGAGCTAAAATCCTAAATTTAGAACATAGGTAGAAATTAAGAGAACTTGTTTAATTAGCACATGTGTGCACAGATGTGAAACGGAGTCAAAGCCTCCTCATCTGAAATCTCTCTATTTTTACTGGTTTTAGTTCCTTATCATAACTGTGCTTTCCTGATGAATGGGGGAGTTTTCTACTGTCTCTGGTTACCCAGTGCTTAGGATACATTTTGACTGTAGACTTGACTCTCCTGAGGTGCAAAGGAAGACGTAAGGGCCAGTAAAAACGCTACTGGAATTCTCTGTAAAGTATGCCAAGGCAAGAACTTGGGAACAGTTCCTCGATGTCTGTACTGTTGTACCTTTCCATGATGGAGCTTCAGGACAACCAGCTCAAGCGCCTTGACACGACACAGTAATCATCAGCAATGCAAACGGTTTTTATCGAACTCCTTGTGGTTTTACAGGGAAATTCAGGCCGATATTTGAGCCTGAAAGTCTTGTTACAGATTGTTGGTTATTTGGTATTCATTAAAGGCTTTCAGATGTCAGTAGATTGCCACCAGAAAATGCCAAGCATTTCAAGTTCTGGAAGTTGGTATGCCAAGATGGAATTACACATGGTCTAGTGGAGGGTGTCCCTGCCCCTGGCAGGGGGATTGGGACTGGATGGGCTTTAAGGGCTCTTCCAACCCAAACCAGACTGTGATTCTATGTGACTAAATCCACTCCTGCTGGAAGTATTGCATCACTGCTGACTGGGAGAAGGAAAGAACCAGCCTGTGACAGGTTCACTTCCCATTGCCTCGTTTCTGCTGGTACAGAATATCATGGTATTGATACGGTTTCTTCTTCAAGGGTTGTGTTAGCTGTGGTCCTGTGCACTTGTGTGCCCCCCTCTACAAGCAGCTGTCACTGCTGGCCTCTGGATCTGCTGCCTTATCCTTTTAGATATTTAAAAGTAGGCAGGGCAAGGCAATCTGAAGATGTTGTGACCAAAGCAGAGTAATGGTGGTATTGTCCTGCAGTGTCAGCTGTAATGCATGAGTCAGTGTATGTGTTGTCAGTTGCTTTACATACTAAGTTTTCCTTCATTTTTTTCCCCTTGTAAGAGGTCCAAGTTCCCTCTTAAGTTTCCTTTCTTCTTCTTCTCTTTCCACAGCTACCCTTCGTACACTTCAGGTATGAAATCTGTTCAGCATTTGTATTCCTTTCTCTGATTGTTCTGATGAGGTACAATATTGTATTGTTGAAATCAGAAAGGCTTTTAATTTTGCACTTACAAGTTTAGGAAAGGATGTTACCTTAAATATTTCTTTTGAAGACACATCCAGGAAGAGTCATACACTTTTCTTTTTACTTTCTTCTACCGTTTCATTCTCCTTTTTCCTTCTCTTTGCAACTTTGAGGTTAGAAAGATAATTATCTTAATTTGTTTTTTCCAGGTCTAGGACAATTTCCTCTTCTTGCTTCGATATTACTTGTTCTCATCTGTGTTTCTGGACCTCTTGGGGGCTGAATGCGAAGCTTTCCTTGCCAGTACTGATGCTTTGCTAGTGCGATGGACCGACTGTGTGCAGAATGAAACAGATGTTAATAGGTGTGTTAGTCCCAGAGGTTTGCTGCTGTCAGGCTGTCCCCCCTCTCTGGCGCTGACGGCACCCTGTCTGCACTGCCGCTGCTTTTCCTTCCCCTGAAACAATCAGACTGCAAAGTCATGAGAGAAAGACAGCTTCACACAGATTAAGTTCTTTCCTTAGGTGGTTTTTGGTAAAGTATGTGATGGCTGGAAATATGGGATAAGTTATTCTTACAACTGAACTGCCTTGATTATTTTTACATACCTTAACAGTTTGTTTCCATTCAAACACTGAAGTGCCTGACTGATGTTTCCCTTTGCTCAAAATGTACCGAGAGCTTCAGCCTGTTAATAACAGCGAGCATTCATTAATATCTGAGTAACGTGAAACAAGTTGGCACTTTGTTTCCTGTCCTGCCGTCACTTTTCACCAGAGGAGTCAGTTTTTCAGGACATACAGTGAGCCGTCACTGCAGCTGATTGCTGCGCCAGGATGGACTATGGAAAATTTAGCTGAAGTTTATGGGAGGTAGGAACAGAGTTTTGGTTGTGCAGCTTTAATTATAGCGCTGAAAATTTTAGTGTAAAGGTAGCTCTGTTTTCTTATGTGAAGCCTTCAAAGGAAGACTCTGCATCCTATATAGTAAATAATAGGATTAGGGAAATCAGTTGCTATTGAAGAAAATAACATAAACTCTTTCAAAATTGGTGCTGTGCTGTGTCCTTAATTAGCAAACAGAAGCTATAGAGCAGCCTAATTCAGGAGTAGTCAGTAACGATGAGGTGTAAAAATGGGATGTCTCTAGGAGTCTCCCAAGGAAAACTTGAAAAAGGTAGTTTTATTCACACATGTCACCAGACAGTAGTTTGTATCCACCCATAAATGCAGGCGGGTATAGGCTGTCTTGGGATGTTCTGTTCCGGGGCAGGGGTCAATACAAAGCTGTGCTGAGTCTCAGGTGAGTGTCAGGACTGCCAGAGCGGTTCATGTTTCCACTGATGCCCTTTTTTGAGTTCCATGTTTCTCGACGCTGTCCCAGTCTTGGTAGGTAGGTCAACAGTGCTCCTCTGGCCTGGACAGTAAAAGTGTAACAAGTGAATTATTGGCTTAATTCGCTGCTGTGTAACTTGGCAGATGTGCTGATTGATCTGATCCTAAGGTGGCATGGATCGATGTTCTAAGTGCAGTTACATCTAGGGAAGCTTTGTTCTTTGAACGTGTGCGTGGTGACTGAGCGCTGCGCAATAAGGTATTTTGGTTTTCTCACGATATCTGCCTTAGGAAGTGGATGGTTAGGAGTACACAGCCTGCATCAAACACTTATAAAACCTTGTTGTTCTGTGAATGGATCCTTTCCTAAATTATGAGACATCATACAGCTATTAAGGTGGAGACTTCATGGAACGTATACATGAGCGTATTGAAAAAACGTGCATGCAAATGTTATTCCCATTTGTCTTCTGGAAGGCAATTAATGTCTCTTTTCCTCTGGTACCAGGTAGCCTACAGGGATATATAAAAATAATTAATACCTTGGAAGCATTATCTCATGTTTATTTAAAGTAAAGTATTTCTACTACAGGTCAAAAAAATCAGGCGAAAATCGGTGTTCCCTGGAGATAATTCAGGTGCTTTAACAGAATCTGTTTGTGCTTCTCTGTAAAGATAAGTTGGTACCACTGCTGTGTGCAGTGACATGGATTTTAGACAATTTTGTCTTGGTTTTGGCTCAATAGAGTTAATTTCCCTCCTAGCAGCTGGTACAGTGGTGTGGCTTGGATTCAGCATGGGCATAATGTGATAACACACTGTTTTGGTTGTTGCTAAGCGGTGCTTCTGCTAAGTCAAGGGCTTTTCAGCTTCCCATGCCCTGCCAGCCAGGAGGTGCACAAGAAGCTGGGAGGGAGCGTAGCCGGGACAGCTGACCCAAAGGCATGCTCCGTGCCATATGATGTCATGTGCAGTATATAAACCAGGGAGACTTGGCTGGGGGTGGGCAGTGATGATTGCTCAGGGGCTGGCTGGGTGTTGGTCGATGGGTGGTGAGCATCACTTGTTTTCCCTGGGGTTTTGTTTCTCTCTGTCTGTTGCTTCCCTTTTCATTACTATTTATGATTATTATTAGTTTTATTTCAATGGGTTAAACTGTTCTTAACCCACAAGCTTCCTTATTTTTGCCCTTCCTATTTTCTCCCCCACCCAGTGGGGAGGGGAGAGGGTGAGTGAGTGGCTGTGTGGAGCTTGGTTACCAGCTGGGGTTAAACCATGACAAGTATCAGCATGTCACAATTCAGGACATTAGTGTAGGTTCCTACAATTCCTTCTCAATTCCTTAAAGTTTTGTGGATAGTGTGCTCACAGAAGAGCTAGGCTTCTCCACGTGCTGAAGTGACGTACTAGAGAATCCTGTTAAGTAATCTTACACTTCATGTTATGTTCAGAAAGAGGGGGTTTGTTCCATTTTTTAAAGCACAATAAACAACTAATAGTCTAGGTAACAATACTCCAACCTGTGTGTTCTTCTGTACGAGTCTCTGGTTGCATGTTATGTGCTCCAATCTACCATTTGTGGTTCAGTTGAAAATACTGTACTGGAAGGAACAAGTGTGAGGTGCCCCAGTTGTGTGGTATGGAGAGAAAAGTGAGTCAGTTCCCCTGTTTCATGTGCATTAAAAAGGGGGTAAGATCTTTACTGATAGACTAGAAATGTATATAATAATAACAGAATATATAGAATAAAAGTATTAACGTACATCTTTACCTGCAAGGTCACTTAGAGCTCTCTTTCGCTGGATGTGCCTTATGAGCAGACCACGGTGTCTGGTGTGGGAGGGTAGGTGTACGTCGTGGTTGGTAATGCTACGTCCTTGCCCCAGTAAACGCATACTCTGCCTGCGGTAAGGTAGGAGCAGCATGCCCCAGGCAGTGTACAGTCTGCTGTTAGATTTCAGCCTAAAGTTGCCTAAGTACAATCCCTGCTTCTGTTTTAAAGAAGAGCAATAATAAGGGAACTGTTCGAGGCACTTTAAACTCAGTTGTAAAACTGCCAAATTAGTTTTGTATCTGACATATTACTTGTTAGGTATCTGGTCTGTTCTGTCAACAGACTAAATTCTTTTTTAATGCAAATGAAACCCAAAGTAAGATAGCCAAACACCAGAATCCTTTTGTGTCTCTTTCCTTCTGACTCTTATACCGCATTCTAGGGATGACTCTTGCAGGCTTAAAGGATTTGGGTTTGGGGAATGTTACTGTTTTACAATGAGAACCTTGATTCAGCCACAGCTTGAAAACATCTCAGAGGCTAAAAGTCATTAGCACAGATAAATCCAAGTCACACCTGAGCACATGAGGTGTTCCCCATGACCTGCAGGCCTTTCCTGCAACCCTTTTATGACCTTTATCTGAAACAATTCAAATGGTGAAGGAAGGAGAAATCTTGCCTACAGAGGCATCTGCTAAAGTGGTGTGGCAGTTGCCCAAGCTGGCACGTGCAAATGCCTGAGGGCATCTCTGGTGATGCCTGAGGGCATCTCTGGTGTGAAAGATGCATCGCACATGGGCTGCATTGACCAGCGTTTGGTAAGCGTGTACTGGGGCAGGCTGGGTTAGTGCACACAGTGGTGCTCCTGCTCCCCTTATCTCTTGGAAATCCCTAAAGCTCCTTGTCACTCTTTCTCCAGACCTCTATTTTCTTGATGGGCATGTTTCTACTTATTCCCTCTTTCACGTACTCTGATTCTTTGTTCTAGTGTCATCTCCTCTTTGTGCCTTCTCTGATGTTTGTTCATAGGTACCTACAGATGGTGCATGTTACTGTATCTGTTCCTATGAACTCTCACAAAAGTAGGTGGTGTGAATCATGGAAATGAAGTTACAGCATAAAGTTTATTAGTTCAAAAGTTTCATATATGAAAAGTAGATTTTAATGTGTGAAACTTGCAGTACCATGGAAGTTGGAATTTATAGAAAAATTATACTTGGAGAGCAGCTTTGAAGGCATTAGTGCGTTAACAAATACAAGCATTAAAAGTAATAGTCCTTGTACAGATTCAACAAAGATGTTTAATGTTCTCCAAATGAACTCTTAGATCAAAGTTTCAGATTGTTATTTTAAGCTTAGTTTTTAAGGCTGTGGAGATACTGAAACCAGCAGATAGAATAATGCAACCTACTCTGAAAGAAACCTTTCCCAGATGTGTCCCAGAGCCCTTGTCCTCGGCTATCCTCTGCCTGGGGTCTGCAGACTGGGTGCCAGGGTCCCTTTCTGTAGACACGGGGGACCAAGGGGCGAGGCAGAGGAAGGAGGGGGAAGAACACCTGTGCCTAGTTCTTGTCTGAGCCTAAGTCAGGGTCTGGTCCTTGGGAAGTGCTTTTGGTTTCCACATCCTAGGTTACAGTAGACATCGCTTCAGAACCGTGAAGATTGTAAAACTGTAGTTTTCGTGGTACTGTTTTTCCGAATTGTAATATTTCTCTTTACAGGGAAGATAGTCATACCAAGGCAAGAGATCCCCAAATGGCTTTTCTAACTGCCCCTATTTAAATACATGATCTTAATTTAAGGACTTTGCTTTCTTTTGTCTTGTTAGGGGTGGAGGAAAATGGATATAATTTTTCTACTCAGATGAAAATTACAGATGAAATAAAAATACTGGTTGTCTCTTACAACACGTGTCAGGTCCAACTCCTTTTCCATATCTAGCTTCAAAGTTATCTGTACCCATCCTACATAAACCAAATGTTTCAGTGTGTCTACTATCCCACTTTGACCAAAAAAAAAAGGGCCTGATGTTTCTAGTAATACGCAGTTTTTCCTATGTGTTTTCTGAGAGGTTCAAGTGGAATACTTGAATTCCATGTATTCTCATAACTGAAATAATTAGTGTAGAAGTATTTAGTAGGAGAATGTGAGCTATTTACAATAAGAATACAGGCAATGACTTGTTAAGTCACAAGTGTTTTCATATCCTCTTACTTGTTTTAACCATATGAATGTTTAGCAATATCTGATGTATTCATTCTGTGCTCCTACAGCACCTGGTGTAAGTGCCTTATCCTGAGCTCGAAGGCCTGAACACAACACAAACTAAGATGAGGTTTATGAGTATCTCTCTGAATCCACAGTGATGCAGAATTATCAGACATCTGGTTTGTGTTTAAAAAAAAAAACAACCAAACAAACAAAAAAACCCAGAAAACCACACAAACCCCAAAACAACCAAACCCAACAAACCAAAAAACCCCCAAACACCCTTCTCCTCACCACTCACCCACCCAACCAAAAACACACTGGCAGAATAAAATGATTCACAAAACAATTTGGACTCCCCAGAAAACTTGTCTTGAGGGTCCTGCATAAACTCTATGAAATCCAGTATCAGTATATGTGCAGAAAGAATGTATTGGTGACACCCAGTCTGAGTGATGCCAGAAAAATATACCTAGTTCAGTAGCACTGAACCCCTCTCTACCTGCTGTCAATTAGACTCTCAACTCCATGTCTGTCTGTGAGCCGGGTATGACACAGGATGTTGCTTGAGATGCTGAACTACTGCAGG
The DNA here is from genome assembly GCA_027574665.1 of Rhynochetos jubatus. Classification (NCBI taxonomy): domain Eukaryota; kingdom Metazoa; phylum Chordata; class Aves; order Eurypygiformes; family Rhynochetidae; genus Rhynochetos; species Rhynochetos jubatus. Next base: position 3,123,880 of record CM050654.1, on the reverse strand, counting down.
CTGGACTGTGCTGTTGTACGCTCCTCTCTCAGCGATGCTGACTTACTTTAATTGGTTGCTCCTCAGAGTACGACTTTGAAACCCACCATAAACTGAATTTGTAAGATTTCATAGCTGGAAAGCTGTCAGGCAGAAAAGGACCTGGGGGTGTTGGTTGACAGTTGGTTGAATATGAGCCAGCAGTGTGCCCAGGTGGCCAAGGTGGCCAATGGCATCCTGGCCTGCATCAGGGACAGTGTGGTCAGCAGGAGTAGGGAAGTGATTGTGCCCCTCTGCTCGGCACTGGTGAGGCCGCAGCTCAAGGTCTGGGTTCAGGTTTGGGCCCCTCACTGCAAGAAGGACATAGAGATGCTGGAGTGTGTCCAGAGAAGGGCGACAAAGCTGGGGAAGGGTCTGGAGCACAAGTCTGATGAGGAGCAGCTGAGGGAGCTGGGGGGTTCAGCCTGGAGGAGGCTGAGGGGAGACCTGATGGCTCTCTACAGCTCCCTGAAAGGAGAGTGTAGGGAGGTGGGTGCTGGTCTGTTCTCCCAGGTAACTGGTGACAGGACAAGAGGAAACAGCCTCAAGTTGTGTCAGGGGAGGTTTAGATTGGATATTAGGAAAAACTACTTCACTCAAAGAGCGGTCAGGCACTGAACAGGCTGCCCAGGGCGGTGTGGAGTCACCATCCCTGGAGGCGTTCAAGGACCGTGTAGACGTGGCGCTGAGGACACGGTGTAGTGGGTACGGCAGTGTTGGGGGGATGGTTGGGCTGGATGATCTCATGGGGCTTCTCCAACCTCTGTGATTCTGTGAATGATCTAGGAAGTATCTGTATTTTTTCCTTCTACAGCTGTTCCTGTAAATTTCAATTAAGTTTTATTTTGAAAGTGAAAAGGGTTGTGGAAAATGAAAGGTTGGAGTATATTTTGTAAGAGAGACGAATGTTGTGGTGTTCTTCACCCTCTGTGTGGTTGTCTGTATTTCCAGGTCTCAAAATCGGCTGTCTTACACAGGACAACAGATGCTCATCCAGCCAAGCTGCCTAAACAATTCCCATGTCAGTCATAGCCTCAAATTGCTGAGTGCTTGAGTCCCAGGTGAAGTAAGTGACAATTAGAGGAAAATGGTTAGGGTAACCTAGATGCATTACATTTTAGAGCAGTTGCAAATATATTAGTTGAGCGTAAGGAGGCAGGAATTTTGAATCATTTGCTCAGCTTTACATGCCAAACGATGAGGGCTGAGATGCACTTTTTTTAAATGAGTATTGCCAAGTCCTGGTCAAAAGTCTTCTACAAAAATGAAGATTTTATTTATTGGCCATAAAGACCTCTAAATGTCATATAACAACAACACCCCCCCCCCCCCCAAACTAACAACAGTCTCTAAGGTGATGTGAAGGATATCACTTAAACTTAAAAGAAGGTGTGGGAGAGGAGAGAGAAAAAGAAAAAAGGGGGGAAACCACCAGAAATAAGTGACAAACTCTGTCTCCTGGAATACCTTCTGATCCAAGATCCAAAGTCTTGAACACTGAATGTTCTTAGCTGGAGTAGCTGAAGCAGTTGGCAGGCAAAAGAGAGTAGCTACGCTGTCATCCTTCTCTAAATACATATGTAATTTGGTAAAAACGTAAGTTGTGAGAACATCCAAGTATTGATTATGGCCTGTGGGAACTGACTGTGTTCTTTCTGATGGAACGAGGTCCTTTGGTCCCTACCTCTGTCAAACCTTGGGCAGCGTTAGGGTGCTGTAGCCAAGCTTCAGACACAGCTTAGTGATAAGTTTATCTCCAGAAAAGTTCTTTTATACGTTAATTTAAACATCCAAATGCAGAATTTGGAATTAATGACAAACAATCTCAGTGTTTCAGAAATCTAAGAGATTAAATTTGAATTGAAATTACTTAATTATGGTCTGTGAAATATGCAACCAACCCTGAGTTTTGAGCAAAGTTAAAATAAAGTTTTATAGCAGTAGGTACTTCAAATTGTCCAGGGTTTGATTTTCTGTAAGGAAAATTACCCTATTACCCTTTAAAAAGTTATTTCTACTGTTAATAAATAACCCAGAGCTGGAACTTCAATTTTTCAGAAGGGGAAAAAAAAAAAAAGATTATATTAACCAAGATAAGCAAGAGATGGGAAAATAAATTTTCACTTCCTGGGGAAAGAAACAGATTGTGTCTCCTAATGACTTTGCATTTGTTTAAGTAATTTTGTACTCAGTTCAGACTGGTCTGAATTGCACCAACATTTATTATTGTTACTACTACTTATCTGGACAATAATAATCAAAACAGACCTATGAAAAAGCTCATGAACAGTTGATACTGGGGGAGGGAGGATGGAGTATATGCCTGTCCCTCCAGTAATTAAGAACGTAACTAAACATTCCGGCCAAAATGAGCTGAGTCCTCCTTAATTTCTTGTTGTTTTCTTCTAGACCAACCAAGCTGAAAAGAGACACTGATTTAATTTGGTGAGGAATACGTCGTTTGTCTGATGCCTTGTTTTCTGCTTGCTCGTGTCTTGCCAACAATTATCTTGTCAAAAGGCAGTGTAGGCAAGAGATGAGCAGTCAGAAAACTTTTGATAGAGGCAAACTTAGTGCAACAAAACTTGGTGTAAATCCAATCACGTGTTATTATTTAAAGGACTTCCCTTTACAGTTGGTGTTTTCTGGACCTGAACTCGTGGCCATTAATGCAGATTATAGCACAAACCGGGTTTAGATTGGAAATTAAGATTAATTAGAGAAACATGCTCTAGAGCTGGGTCTGTGTGCTTTTCCAGTGCTGTTCACTGAAAAGGATGTAGCTGGAGTGTTCCTTTTGGGATCTGTGACACTGGGGCTTTGGAGCTAGAAGCAACCTGGGACAGCAGGCGCTGCTGACTGCCATGCCGGTGCAGCATTCTCTGTAGGAAGGAGCAATCCCTTTTTAGACTTCTGTTGATGAGTATAATAAATTTGTAAACTCTGACCAATTGTTCTCCATCTGTTTTAGCTGTGAAAGTTTGTTTCTTGTTCAGGTCAAAGAAAGCTCTTGTGTCCAAAAGGCTACTTGTTTCTTTCCAAAAATAGCAGTTGAAAATACTGTATCTTCCTCCAGTCCTTGCCTTATATCCCTAAATCACCTTGGATAAAACACTGCTGGTACTTGTGGTGTGTTGGTGGCTATCTGCAAACTCTGCCCAGCGAGAAACTGGTTATTTGCTTGGAGTCTGGGTAATCTGTATATACACACACATCTCTCGTGCCTGTAGGCTATAAGTAGACATCTGGGTCAATGCAAAGCCTAAGAATCCATGTAGGCACTGGATTTCTTGATGCAATGACATACTTGACGCTGCTTCTACCTATTGGGCAAGCTTAGGGGAGAAAAGGGATCCTTTTATTAGAGACGTGGCTTGAAATGTTACAGAGCCATCAGAGTGGGGTTGAAGGATGGGTGGTCTGCGGTGGGGTGGAAAATGTGGTCTTTTGTTGATCTATGAAAAGTCATATGTCAGCTCTCGGGCAGTGTGCTGGCTTGGTTGGGATAGGATTTTGGCCAGAAGATGCCTTCTGTACTTGGATGCAGTAAATGTTAGGATTCAGGCTAAAAGGCAGAATGAGATTTAATTTACCACTTGGATTTTTCTTTCAGGAAGACCTGGAAAACTGATTATGCATTTAATAATGCAGAAGCAGATGATGGCTGAACCATAATTTTGTTTCTTTACTTTTGTAGTTCTTCTGTAAAGGTTACAATGTTCTTTTGGAGCAAGTGCATGTGCTTTGGGCTATTTACATTTACTTCAACAGCAAATACTGAAAGTGTGGTGATGTTGTTTGCCATAAATTTGAGGGTGGAGGCAGAATTCTGCTGTTGAGTAATAAAAAGATAAACTTTTGTTAGAAACCTTGTGTCCGTTAATAGTTGTAATGTGTGCGAATTAAAATCTTACATCTTTTTAAAGGAGACATTAGGAGGGTCATAATCAAAATGCTTTCCCCTCCTTTACAAAGCTGGGATTTTGCTGAGTTGTCATGGCATCATAACTAATTTTCTGTTATGAGATGGTTAACGTGGGTTTTAATGGTGCTTATATGCCTGTTGCATTGGTTTTTGGTAGCAATTCTGGAAACTCATTTTCCCTATTGCTGAACGGGAGTCTTAGACTTAAATTACAGCAGGTCTGCACAGAAAATATACCCCTGTTTTCTTCAGAGGGCAAACGGAACGGTGATCTCCAGTTCCAATCACACTAGATCACTTTGGAATGTGTGATGTTCTCCAATAACCCTCTGGATGAATAACTTGTGAGACTTGCCAATTTACTGGGCCCGTAACCATCTTTCTGTTCTACAGTTTTCAGTATTTGGTGCAAAGTGACCTTGTCCCACAATTCAGAACTCGGTGTCGTGGCTGCAGTTCAAGTGCGTTAATAATAATATCAACTCTTTGTGGAAATTAATCTGAAAATAATTGTGACTAATGAACGACTAAGAAAATGATGATGGCGTTAATAGCAGCTCATGAGTTGGAAAAGAAGCCAAATGTTACAGAAGCGTTTTGTTTTGAACTTTTCTGCCTATGCTTCAATATTCACGAAAGTTTGGGAATGGTTCCTGGTACCTCATTGCCATGGTGATGAGCTCTGTGCGTGAGAGAACGCATGAGTCAGTGCGAAGCAGAGACCCAACCATACTTTGAGCTGCTGTATTTGTTTACATTTCTATAGGCTGTGAAGGAATTGTTTTGCTTTTCCGATTAGCCATGGTGTAGCAGCAGCAGCCACAGGAAGGTAGAAGGGGGAGGGTAGACAAACACTGGAGGAAGAAAATATTGAGGTAAACATAATCTTTGGTTGTTATTCACAAATTATGGACGTGCAGCAAGGGCTGGGGCTGTCTGCTGCCAGAACAAAGATGCTCAGGACTCTGTATTGGCTGGTACAGAAATCTTTCTGCTAGCACTAATGCCAAGGATGTTACTGTGTTGTGTCAAGAAATCATGATGCTCTGAACTTTGAGGATCAAAAACTGACAAGAAGGTTTTTATTCCACATCTCTCTTTAATTTTCATGGTTCTCTCTTTGTCTAAAATTTGCCTCTGCCTGAAGTTTTTTTTTTTCCTGTTTGATTTCATAACTTCTAAAATTTGCATGAAAAGACTTGAAACACATAATAGAGCCTGTGGTATTTATAGTGTAGTAGAGAGAGGTTAGTTTAACTGGGTGATGTTCCTGTCTAGTCTGGGTCTGTCTGTCTCTTCAGCCTCCCACAACTCTGAGACGGGAGGTTGTTAAATAAGGATCATGTTCTCCAGATTGTCTAATTTTCTCTTTTTCCTTACACGCTCTTCACTGTGTTGCAGAGGGTGGGAACGCGTTGAATCAACTGAAGGGGTGTCGTGGTTTAACTCTGGCTAGCAAGGGGCAACGGAAAACATGTTGCCTGTAAAACCTGGAGGGAAGCCTAAAGGTTGGGTTATCCAGCTGGCTGCCCCTCTCCTTCACATACCTACTTGCCCCAAGGCACGACAGCTCTCTCTATTGGGTTTTTTCTGTCACCTTCTGCAGTTTCAAAGGTATTAAATCAGCTGAATTGCACCAAATTTAAGTGTTTAATTTTTTAGTACTTTTTTTTCAGTGTGGTGTTTATAAGAGCTATGTCCTTTAGCATCAGATGAAAGAACTCTCAGAATTAAATCACACTGAACTTTTGTCTGTTGCATCAGAGATACAAATGGCAATTGCAGACGTTTTCTTCCCCAACCTCCTTTTTGCATTTGTGAAATGCAGGCTGCGGCGTGCGTGGGTTTACAGCTGCTCTTGGAGGGGCCTCCAGCTCTGTTTTCTAGACGACAGCTCCCAGGACATTTGAACTTTTGGGTGTTGATTATTTCCTTCTGGGGTTGCCCGTTGGTGAATGTATAGCGTTGTATGCACCTGATGGCAGTGCCTGCAATGTAATACCAAGAAGAAGAGAAAAAGCTGTGAAACTAATGCGAGCTGATGGAAGCTGCCAAGGAAATGACAGAGGGGTAAAAAAGGGAATAATGTTTTCTGACAAAGAAATAAAAGACAAAAGGTAGAGGGCTGTGCAAGAACCCTTTGCCCTCTCCCCTGGATCTGCTTTGTCCTTAGGCTTGGAGCAGGATCTCCCCTGGCAGCATTTGGGAAGGATATTTTTTTACGAAAAACCAGTGTAAGAAATGAAGTGTTGGGGAACATGGAATTACCAGGAATTACTTCTTTCCCTTGCCCTGATTGGGTTCTGTTTCCCTCTCTGGCAGTCTTGCCAGGTGCACAGCAAGGCAAGCAATTCCAATTTGAAGGTGTTGATGGTTTTTTTTCTGTTGGTGTATGTTAAATGTAATGGTTCAGAGGGCTCCAGTCAGGGAAGTTTACCTTTACAGGCAGTATGGCAGTAGCCACGTGCCATTGCCAGCATCTCCAATTCTACCTTACTCTGTAAAACTCGTTAGCAGCAGCATGTTTTGGAACATGCAAGGAATACCACACATGTAGTGACAATTTATGAGGACCCTTTTCCATGCTAGTCTTTAATTATCTATCCTGAGATACTAGTTGTATGCTTTTACTTACTCCCACCTTTACTCCTTTGTAACAAAGAGCCTTTGTTGCATAATGAAACCATAGCAAGGTGGGAGAGCTGATGCTTCTGTGGGTAAACGTTGTAGCACTATTTAAAAATTAAGGATAGAACTGAAATAATACTAATTAGAAGTATTTGAAGCAGACTGTGCTCATGAACTTCACTGGAACTTCCTATTTTCTGGCTGTTTTTCATAAAGCGATGGTAAGCGTCACTGGAGAGGGTTTCCTGTGTATAACGAGTAGGCTCGTTGCTGCTCCCATTTCTGCACAGCACTGTTTGACTGTTCCTGCCCTTGTTGGATTACTTGGGCTCTGCTGGTGTCCCCACCTAGCCCTTGTGCTCAGCTCAAAGCCTCACAGCTTCCAGCAGTCTAATCTGATTTAAGCTTTCAGTGGAGCTTAAACATTTTGTAGTTTTGGCTGTTCATAATTTAAAAATTTTTCACCTGTTTTGTGGCTTTTATTGCTTTGAAAAATAGTTAATGTAGCAATTTAATCTAGCTAACTCTGGATTTTCTTTTCTGCTATTAAGTGTTTACCAGAATACTCAGGCTTCCTTTGCATGCAATTTCGGAAAGGTTTCAGGGTGAAACTAGCATGCACATACAGCACTGACAACAACCTGTTCGCTGAATCATCTGACAACCAAGATGCACACCTACACAGGTATATTTTGGTGGCTGTTTTAAGTTTTCTGGATGATTTTGCAGAGTGTAACCTGGCAAGTGCCACTGGAGGGCTTGCAAGCAGCTTGAAGTGATCCTTTGCTACCCCTGTGTGCTGTATTCATAATTTTCGTTACAAAAATCATCATGCTCTAGTTAAATCATGCACACCGTGATTTTGATTTGACTGAAAATAATTGTTCAGGTAGTTGTTGACCATCACTGAAGTATTGATTGGTCTACTGATAGAGCTGTCATGATTCACTGCCGGGTCTTCGGCTTCCTGCTGCCAATTATTTTGGTCTGTAGATCCTTTTAAGGAGTAGAAAGCTAAAAGCAGAAATACTACTTTATATTTACATTCAGAGTGATCCACTGCTGACAGTCATTGTTCAGGTAAACAGTGACTCATGGAGCTCACGGGTAATGGCCTGGACAGTTGGAGTTGAACTTCTTGTGTGCAGTAGTGCTGAGGTTTCAGCCTGACAGCTCAGGGATGCAGTAGAGAAAGGCATAATATCCCAAAGGAAGAAATAATTAAGATGATGCAAAAGAGGAAGCCAGGGAGAAGTGATGAGAGACGGTAGGAACCAGAACACTCCGTTGTGTTTATGGTGGGAATAAATGTAAAGGCGACTCAGATTATGCACCTTAACTAAGGACAGTGGTGAGAGCTGTAGCGGGACAGTTAGTTGCTGGCTGTTGGAAGAAATCAGGAACCAAAGAAACTCCAGAAAATCAGCACAAACTACTTCCCATTGCTGAAGATCTGAGCTAAAAATGTCAGCTGGTTAGAATTACAAATCAATAGCCAATTAACTCTTTGCTCTTGAGTTTCTTCTGTAGGTTCTGAGTAGGAGCCACTCTTTGTTCCTCCAGTTTTTCCATCACTTATTTGAGCTGAACTGATTTCTGTGTGTGAGTACTGACTCTCCACATATGTTGCACAGAAAATCGGAAATTCATAACAGGTGAACCAGAAAATGCCACATTTTTTTCGGCCTGTTTCATTTCAACGTTTCAGTGATGTGCAGTCCTTAGGAAAAATTGATCTAAAAAAAGTGTCTGAGTTTATTAAAGCTATTTAAAGTATGGCTATAATTCACAAACCCTCATTTCTGATCACTTAAGGTCATTTTTCAGTAGCAGTTTCTCTCTCTCATGTACTCGAAGTATGTTGTGCAGCTATATCAGTCCAAACTTACACCCATAGGCATTTAAGTAGTATAAAGAGAAACATCATCACAAATAAGCTGCTTAATCATAGGAAGACTCTGGTAAAAATGTATCAGTCTAGTCTAAAGAGCTTTAATTTGCCACTAGTTATTCGCATGAGCATAATGCAATGGTACTGCACTGGAACTCAGATGGAGAAGTTGTGGCATAGCCCAGCGAATTCTAATGGGATGTAATTCCCATATATTTCACCACGTGGAAAGCAAAAACGCTCCTGGAAGATTGTGAGCTGTGCGCACACATGATGTGCTGTAGGAGAGAATCGTTATTGTCAATGAGACACCTACAGAACACATGTAGAAAGTCTTCAGCAAAACTACGGTGGGCAGAGGAAAGAGTAAACAGTGGTCTTCCCGGTGTCGGTCTGGATTAACTCAGTGAAGGGGTGAAGAGGCTGTGCAAACGTGGCGTCAAAACCCAGTGCTGTGTCTTCACCCCCGAAGAGCATTAGCTTTTTTAATCAAGGAGATGTATGGCCTGTTCCCCATCCTGAAAGACACTCTGGAGATCTCTAAATAGGAAGGATCCCAGATTCTTCTGGGAGAAATCAGTGTTCTGCATTTGATTCTGTAAGGCAGTCCCATCAGAATTCACTCAGATCAGGAGTTTGAACATAGCTCGTCCCCATCTGCACTGTGATTGCTGCAGTGGTGTTTGTTGTAGGATAAGATGATAATCTGATATCTGTAGGATAATCTGTCTCTGCATCATGGGTACCGGTGAGACCTAGAACAGTTTTCAGTTCACAGGTCCATATAGACACCTCCTGTTCATCAGAACGATGGGCCCTGAAGCGTCTAAAATTCCCTGTAATACCTGTTTTGAGCTTAAGCTTATAAAAATGCAGCTAGAGTAGTGCTGGAGAGTAAACAATGTGCAAGCTGTACCTAACAATTTTTGATTTATATGCTGCACTGAGCCAAAACAAAGGCTCTTGGAAAATTTGCACCCACGGTACTCCTACAGTAATAACTGCAGGTTGACAGCCCCCAAACCAATAATGAAGAGGTAAGGGCTGTACTGGGGACCTTTTGTTGTTGTTTGTAGCTGCTTCAAATGAATCAGATGGGGGGAGGGGGAGAAACAGTTATAATTAGAAGGCTAAATTCAACTCTAGGCTTATACTGGTGGATGTGCATGCTGGATTCATTTTGCTGCTGGGAGTGAGCTTGGCGTTGCACGGGTGTAAGTGCGGACTCGTGTCGCGTGTCCTGTATTGGACATGTTCCCACACAATGCTACAAACCAAAATGCCTTACGGCATCCATGAAAATTAACATCCCTAGGGGACCTCCTTCCTGTTCTCGTAATTTTGCCGCTTCATTTATTTGCTAAATGACTGTTTTGCCAGGCAGCTAGGGTAGATACTTGAGGGGCAGCAGATCTGTAGGCTTTGCAGTTCTCCATGCAGCTGGGCTGTCTGCTCCACCCGCTCTGTCCTGTACCAATAACTCTTTTGGCAGTGATAGCCAGGAGTCACAGGCTTATTTCTTTAAAAAACCCCAAAGCTTTAAGGTTTATGTGTTTTTAAAATCTGAGCTTTTAATTCTGTATCTGCTAGATATTGCTAATATCCATTATAATGTAATAATATCTGAGGTAAAATAGAAAAGAAAGGAACAGTAGGAATTCTTTTCAAGGATGCTTTTAATACTGCTTTTACTGCAGATGCTTTCTGTCTCACAGCTAGGTGCAAACAGGAGGACTGTTCTGAGGAGATTTGTGTCAAGGTAGTGGCTTGTGTGATGAGGGAAAAATTGTAATTATGAAGAAATGCATACTGCTTTACTCATAGCTCTGTTAGAAATTCCCATTTTTCACTTTTATAAATGACTCGAACAGTCTTTATATGGATTGTACAGTAATTGGAAATAAATTTTTTTTCAGTAATAGAAATGAACGTTAAGAGAAAAAATCATCTAGACAAGTACATAAGGTAACGCTGGTAACCTCAGATGTGTCTGACCGTACATTACTAGCAAAGCAAGAAAGAAACAGCTTTTCTTATCTCATTATGGCATCCTGGGGTGCATTAAGAAGAGCATGGCCAGTGGGTCGAGGGAAGTTCTCCTCCCCCTCTGCTCTGGGGAGGCCTCCCCTGGAGTGCTGTGTCCAGCTCTGGGCTCCTCAGCTCCAGAAGGACAAGGAGCTACTGGGGAGGGTCCAGCCAGGGCCACTGAGATGGGGAAGGGCCTGGAGCGCACCTTCCATCTGAGGAAAGGCTGAGAGAGCTGGGGCTGTTCAGCTGGGAGAAGAGGAGGCTGAGGGGGATCTTATCAATGCTGATCAATATCTACAGGGTGGGTGTCAGGAGGGTGGGGCCAGGCTCTGCTCAGGGGTGTCCGGTGACAGGACGAGGGGCAGTGGCCATCAACTGGGAAACAGAAGGTTCAGCCTGAACATGAGGAACCCCTTCTTCCCTGTGAGGGTGACAGAGCCCTGGGACAGGCTGCCCAGAGAGGGGGGGAGTCTCCTTCCCTGAAGCCTTTCCAAAGCTGCCTGGACTTGTTCCTGTGTGATCTGCTCTAGGGGATCCTGCTCTGGCAGGGGGTTGGGCTAGATGATCCCTAGAGCTCCCTTCCAACCCCTGACACTCTGTGAATCTAGAGTAGGTCCTGCCACTTTGCATCTGGACAGTTAATGAAAACCCAAGGTTCCTAAAATGTTTTATGTCCCTTCTTGCTTCGTTTAGTTCTCAGAGCTCCAGCTGAATAGGTCATCAAGCACTTCCTTCGGAAGATTGATTCACCAACTGCAAAATGTCACTGCCAAGAATAATTCTTGCTGTTCAGCCTGCATTTTCCGTGTCAGGAACATTTCTGGATGTTCAGTCTATATTTGACCTTTCTTAAGTTCCTTGTATATTAGAGAAGAATTTCTCAAATAGGCTTAAATCCTACTCCTTGGTGGGTTTGCTTTAGTTCTTACTTTCTCTCACCACGGCTTGGTCCTGTTTCTGGTTAGCCAACATAACTTTATCTTTAGTCCCTTAAAGAATTCCTTCTTCTTGGAGAGAGACTGTATAAAACACATGGGACATAACTGTAGTTGGGTGTATATATATTTGAAGTGAAAATGCAAGTTTGTATTGAGTGAATCAGTACAATGTGGTAGGAGACCTTTTGGGGTGAGATTCTTCCAGGGTCAGTCTCAATGCAGCATATCTGTTAGTTTTATGAGTAGTTTGTGTGGCGTGAAACATGGATTATTTTCTCACTGGCAATCCATGTGTAGTCTTGGTCACTGGGTACTCCACAAGATCAGGAGGTAGGTTTTGGTGCACTGTCTCAGCAAACAAGGGCCTGTTCTCATGACCAGTTTCAGCAGAAAAATCTAGCTAGGTATCATTTTTAAAATGCTTCCCATCCAGACAATAGCTAATAATTGATTGCTGAATGGTTTGGTTAATAACTGATAACGTTTCATTTCTCTGGAACGTTCCCCGCAAATGGCTCAGTCCAAGCGCTTGGATTATTGATCTCTGTTCTAATCCTTTTCATCTTGCTGCAAGTCCTTTCATCCTTCTCTTGGTACCGGGATTAATCAGTTTTAGTTTACATCTACATTTCCAGGTGACTCTGGAATTCAAGCTCTTGCTTGAAAGTTGTGAAGTTGCTTTGCTGGGGAGCATCAGAACTTGTACGTGAAGGATAAGGTTTCTGTCCCATAATTAATTACCACAGCCTGGTCTGTTTCCACTGCTGCCAATAATGGGCAGCAGTAGGATGGGAGAATCTGCCCTATGATCTGTTTAAATTTTAGTGCCACTTTGTGGCCTATTTTTTTCACCAGTAGAAAAATTTAGCTGGACAGCAGCAGCAGTCACATTTTGTAGAAGTGGAAACTTAAACAAATAAAAGACAAGCTACAAGTTAAGTGGTGTGGAAATATTAGGAAGATGCCTGCAGTAAGTCTGAGGACGCCCAGTGCTTTTATCTGTAGGTGAGCAAGCGACTGTTGCTCTCGCTGTTTGTATTTGCCCAACCTTCCATTATCAAATAAAATCCAGAGCAAAATACAATTTCTGTCTGAAACAAATATGCCTGGAATCCCCAGAAAGACTCTAAAGGTCAGATCACCTGTCTTGAAATATTGCTACCCAGTATCTGTGGGGTCTCAGAGACATTGAACAGCACAGCGTGTAGATTGCGAGAAGGTACCCCGCAGCACAAGCTGTAAGCTGGAAATAAATAAATAGACTTCCAGCTCGGACCAGGATTTGTGGAATAAGACTATGGTGGAGACTTTGTAACTTGGCAGCAGGTGAACTCCAAATCTCTGCTGCTCCTGGCACTTTGTCTGCTGGTCTGGTCAGATAGTGGCTCTCACGGAGTCCGGGGACTACAGCTAAAACTGTCTTCCACACCTATTGACTTTGAAAAGAAAAAGGGTGATTGCTTTGTGCAGAAATGGACAAATATTTGCATTTTATAATTGTTTACACAGAGATTAGGACAACTGAATCATAACAAGGCGCTTTGCTTCCTTTGAAATGGGGTAGCATTTTAATTAGCCTTACTCCTTCTTTAGGAAATATGGCACCATAGGAGGCTTGCTGTAGTCGTATTTTTTTTCTTTCACAGGGAGTTTTACCAGGAGGGTTCTTAACTAATATTGAAATGATTGCTTTGGCATCTACTTAGATTGAATTAGAAGGTAATTTAAGAAAAGAAAAGAGATAAAAAGGCAAGTGTATCTAAAAATATTAATTGGAAGACATCTTTTATTAGGGATTTGTATGTGGGAAAGAGGAAGAGAGTGATTTTCGTGTTTACCAAATTCTCAAGGATAACTGCACACACCCTGTTATGTAACATATCTGTCCTTTAAAAATATACACGTAAGGATTGTACAGTGACACATGCTTACTAGGTCTGTTGAAACGTAGAGATCCAGCAAAACCTCCGGTGGTGACGGGCAGAGTTTTTTCAAATGTTCTGTTGTTAACTAGTTAATTTTTGTAGGGGATAAAAAATAGATAGTTCTGGAAATCAGTGGAAGTTGGGCATGTAATCTCCAGGGACGCCTCTGAAAACTTCCTTCCTAGAGTTCATCAGTAAATGAGAAAACCTAAGTGAGAGATGGGGTGAATGTGTGTGTTAGTAACTGCAGCCACATACAGATATGTACAAGGCCAGGCTGGGTGCAGAATGGATCGGGAAGAGCCCTGAGGAGAAGGACCCGGGGGTGCTGGGGGATGAAAAGCTGGCCATGAGCCGGCCGTGTGCGCTGGAGCCCAGAACGCCAACCGCATCCTGGGCTGGATCCGCAGCAGCGTGGCCAGCAGGGCGAGGGAGGGGATTCTCCCCCTCTGCTCCGCTCTGGGGACACCCCACCTGCAGTTCTGCCTCCAGCTCTGGGCCCCCAACAGCAGAAGGATATCGACCGCTTGGAGCGAGTCTGGAGGAGACCATGGAGATGCTCCGAGAGCTGGAGCCCCTCTGCCATGGGGACAGGCTGGGAGAGTGGGGGGTGTTGAGCCTGGAGAAGGGAAGGCTCCGGGGAGAACTTAGAGCCCCTTCCAGTGATTGGGGGGGCCTACAAGAAAGGTGGGGGGGGGGGTGGGGGCTTTTTACAAGAGTCTATAGTGACAGGACAAGGGGTAATGGGTTTAAATTGAAAGAGGAGAGACGTAGATTGAACATGAGGAAGAAATTCTTCCTGGAGGGGGGGGGGGGGGGGCACTGGGACAGGTTGCCCAGAGAAGCTGTGGGTGCCCCATCCCTGGCAGTGTCCAAGGCCAGGCTGGAAGAGGCTTGGAGCAACCTGGTCTAGTGGAGGGTGTCCCTGCCCATGGCAGGGGGGTTGGAACTGGATGGGCTTTAAGGTCCCTTCCACCCCAAACCATTCCATGATTCTATGATATAATTCTGATATTCTAGTCATCAAGAATGACACAGAAACAGTGCAAGAGCAATTCCAAGTAGCAAGCAGTATTTTGTGCAAAAAAGAAAACTCTGAGGGGAAATAAGGCTGGAACCAGAGGTGTTTCTGTAAGTGACTGCTTCCGTATTGCCATGATAAGATTTTGTTTAGCTTCTCAGGAGATACTTTCTATGATTAAATTTCACTCCTGAACTACCCTGGATCCAGCACATGATTGAGTCACCTTCAATCCAATGATGGTTTAAATGAGAAAAATCTTACTCAACATTAAAATAATCATTTTTACTCTGTGTAACTCGTTTATAACATGCCTGCCTCTGTTAACACAATGCTACCAGAAACGGTTTCCAGCAGTTGGAAACTCTGTAGGACTTAAAGTGTAAATGAGATTTTACTACTTAACTATGCACAAAAGTGAGTACTTAGGTTCTAAGCATATTTGTTTAGTAGTTTTTATGTAATGTAGAGCAAATCTGAGAGGCAAAATATTCATGGCAATATACTGTTAAAGGAAGTATTTAATTGCCTTTATTGGTCACACTTGTATTGCTTTTTAGTTGCTTGATCATTCACTAATGCACGATTTTAGCTCTGAGTGGTTTAGTAGAGCTTGGGCTGGGGCAGCCACATTCCATATGCTTAGAGGATTTCTTATAGTTAGAAAACACTGAACAATCTCCTGTCAGGCGCTGAAGATCACCGGGGTACAGAATCAGCTTTGTTGAGGTCACATCCTGAGCCCCGTGATCTTCTTTCCAGTTTAAACCAGGGTTTCCTTAAACTTCTATTAAATTAAAGAGTCAGAGCAGGCTCCTGCTCTTGATCTCATGCTTGCAATGACATGCTGGGTTGTCAGCGTAGCCGAGTTAGGATCACACTTTGGAAGATTAAATTCCTTGGTTTTATTTTCTTGTTCGTATATATCTCTCAGCCTAGTGGAGTCATGGTCTAAGCTTAGACCTCTAGTTTAGCCCTAACAAAAAAAAAAAAAAACCCAAACCCAACAGGCCTTTGAAATCTTCACTCTTATCAAATTGTTATCACTGGCATGAGCAGCTTGAAAGACAATGAACCTGTTACCAATATCAGGTTGTATTTATCATTGGGCACAACCCGTTGATGTTATTGATCTGCTTTAGGGCTAATCGCTCCGCTGTGCAATCTAGGAAGTTGTTAGGTTTCTTCTTGCCATGGCACGGATGTGTTTAAACCGTAGGTTGGGAGCAGTATAATATGAACACTAATTGCTCTGGTGAGATTGTGTGTGAGGGAGATAAGGACACTTCAGAGCTGGCTGGGCAGCAGCCGCTCACAGGGACTGTTTTCTACCTTTTTCCAGCCACGTGGGATATATTGAAGTTTCCACCCTGTGTATTAATTTTAAAAAGAGAGGTTAGAAGGGTTGTCCTAACAGTGTTCTCAAATCACTACGTATTTTACTTTACAGCTGTGAGGTTAAGCAGAAGTGAAACAGAGCTTTGAGCCTTTCATCTTTCATAAGACTAGAGGGAAGATGTTTAATCGTTCTTTCAGCCAGAGTATAATGTCCTGTGGTATCTTTTGACGTGTTGTCTTTGAGTCTTCAGTAGGCAGAACACCTGTGGAAATGCTGTTGAATCTGGAAATCAGTAGATCCATGTTGAGTTTTGCTGGATGAAAACCCAGGTCCCTCTAAAAGCAAGCTGAGAAATACCGGTTTCCGCAGGTTGCTTCCTGAAGGTGTCTTGTAACGAGTGTAGGCAAGGACTTCCTCTGTCAAAATTCAGCATTCAGTTTGTGTCGAGGATTGGCTTTTTATAATTATACATTTTTCTTATCTGATGTAATGCTGTCTTCCAGGCTCACAGACAGCAGAGCACGGACCTGATGGCAACCACAGCGCTAAGGGAAGTGAATCGAAGCATATGACTTGAGAAGTTCCCTACAGTTGTATGGGATAAAAACCAAGGTAGGTGCTTGAGGTGGCATCACCTGAAATGGGGTCCTGGCAAAGTCTGAGGTTTCAGTACTTCAATATAAACGCACAAGGGAGCCAGGTCTGCTTCGGAGAGTGATGACGGTCGTGTTATGGATCTGTCTTGGGCACCATAAAAGAGATGCATGATGATTATCGGGAGGCAATAGCTGGTATCCAACAAAGGTTTTTAGCAGTTGACACTCCATTTATTTTAAGAGATGGAAAAGTAGTCACTGACAAGTATTCCTGCTTTATCAACGATAAAATCAGTTTTCACACACAGGTGGCTGTAGAAGGAGTGCTGCTTTGTTTACAGGTGATTCTGTGGCTGAATAATTAAAAAAAAATGCTTCTAGTTTTTGCCTGCAGTATTATTTATTGCTGTTGGTAAAACTGCAGTCTTAACGCAAAAATAACTGCTAGTATTTTATTTGGAATAAGTGATTTTTAGTTAAATATCTCAGCTTATATGCATGACCCGAGGCTTGCTGGTGTTAACTGAGACGTGCTGGGCGTATACACAGACTTAACGTGGTGGTGTGTTTCGCTTTCTTCCATATAGGTCTGTGCTGCAGGGACAACTCGTGGGATCGATAGATTTTTTTTTTTTTTTTATTTCACTGGCTATACCTGGTGGCGTACAGATTAACGGCAGCAAAGGTTTCCCCGTTCTACTGAACGCTGCTGCAATTTATTGTGGAGTGGTTATCTTTGAACCTGGACAGTGAGAAAAGATTCTGCTGCCCTGTAGAACAAACTCTGTCTGTATGGAAATCTGTGGCTGTTTAAGGAAGGATTTAAAATAAATTACTGTTGAACTGCTGCGGAATGACTTGATGAGAAAGGTGAGCAGAAGATACAGGATATTAACTGTCTGTTCTGTTTTGCTTTTCCCATAAAAGGTTAATGATTTTTAATACAATTATTAAAACAACAGGGGATAGGAACACGCTAAAGAACAGGTCAAAGAACTTTTACATCAATTAGATGCTTTCAGCTCAACAGGATCTGATGAATTTTACTCTAGGGCATTTTAGTACTAACTAAAGCGATGTCTGTGCTGAATATTGGGTAAAATCCCAGGAAGCTAGAGAAGGCCCAAAAAAAGCATTATTTCCGAAGACAGATGGAACGCAGAGTTTCAGGAAATATTAAGCAGGCAGCCTAATTACAAAATGCAAGGAAGACGCTGTAAAATAAAATGATCCATATGTATATATGCAGAAACTGAGACTACGTGTCCAGTTTGGTGGACTGTCAGGAAGAAATCATACCTCCTCTTTGACTGCTCATAACAGGCTGACATGAAAAGGTGGTGAGATTAGGGTGAAGTAGCAGATGTAATAAGATGGTGATAAAGATTTGTACCTAGCCCTCTACAGCAGTCACAAAAGCAAACAATATGCACGCGGTCTTAATGAAATTGTTGTAGAATGGGTTCAGTTTATGCAAGAGGCAGAAGCCCTCTCCACCCCCCACAAAAATGGATGTCAGTATTGTGATGTTGGAAGGACTTTTCCCTCTGGGGTTGGTACCGGATGCAGTTCTGTGTCATAGAGTAATGGATTTTGTCGTCAGGGTGTCTGACTGTGCTTCTGCTCCTTTCTGAGTTTTCTAGGGTACAAAAGCTAGTACATCATTGGTTACTACGTGTGCGTGTCGGCTGCGACCAGTGGGATACCTGCAGAACCAAGAGCTGCTCTGTCCTACGCTAGAAACGTGTGCTGCCTTTAAAACCTTTTCCTTGTTTGCTTTGCTTTGACTGCGCGCAGATTCTTCAGGGCAAATTAGGATAGGTAAATTAATGACAAAACTGGCACGGTACGCGTCCCTTCAGTGGTTTTTTGAGGTGGTTCCATGCTCCTGGGGTTTAGCCGCGCTTGTCGTTTGCAATCTGTAATTTTCCTGTTTTCTGCGATGGCAGAGAATTAAAGACCAATTAGTTTTCAATCTGAGCACAGATCCAAGCTTTGGCCAGCTTTGCATTTTACAGATTTATACTTGAGTGGAAGCACAGTTCATTGTTCCAGCAAACTTTAACGTTTTATTATTGCGTCCCCACGCAAGAGCTAAGATAGCCGTACTTCTCGGGTTGAAAAGAAATGTTAAATAGCTTTTCGTGACACTTGGAACTACCCCATCATCTCAAGCTGAAGCCTAAGGATTGAAGGACTGTTTGCAAGGGGTTTGTGAGTACAAAGAACGATTTCTTAGAGCTGATTTTGAGCATATTGGATTTATGCTAGTGCTCTGAAGGCTGGGTTCTCATTGTGTTATTAAATATAATTGCATCGCTTTTTGACATTACATTATATAACCTATTTTTGGAGAAAAATGGTGATGAGTAAGACAAGATGCCACTTTTAATTGCTTCAAATCAAAACTTGTGGGCTGCTGTGGAGTGGGTGGGGAGGTGTGCGCTGCATCTCTCGAGCAGGGAACGCTGTTTGGAGCAATTACCGAAACTGCTTGGAGACCTTCAGAGACATCTTTTGTATTTAAAGCATTTTCTGTTAGGCATGAGACACGAATGTCTCTATGTGGACAAGAGAAAAGCTGCTTTAAGATGGTTTTTAAGCATGTTTGGAAAAAAGCATTGAGGCCCCTGGAGTTCCTGTCTTGAATTCCAGCGTGGATGCAGTGTTTGCATAGTCCCTCAGCAGCAGTGGTGGATTTCAGCAGGAATTTGTTGATTGTTGTTCAGAGTTATTTTTTACTCCTCCTTAGCTATGGTTTTCATGAGGTTTCTAGTCTAATATAAGATGGTTTTTCTTCTCAAGAGCTCGGTGATGTTGTTGATCTGCAAGCATGTCCCCAGGCCAGGAACCTCAAGAAAACCGATGGGAATGCTTGGGTAAAAAGATGGTAAAAATAGTCCTTTGAGACTTACCTTTCTAATTTGGGGTAACATGTATGATTATAGCACCCTGTAATTGTACTCCTGTAATTCCACTGTGCCTTGGGGTGTTACACCTTTGGGAAGGAGGCACATTTGGGAACTGGGACTGAAGCTCATTACTTAAATTATTTTCAGCTTGCAGGAAACAGCAGTTGCCAGGGGCAGCTCATTGCCCTGTAAGTCATAGCCTGACTTAGTGTTGTAACATCCAGCTGCTGTGGTCCCAGGAGAAGGTTCGCTCACCTGTGTCCTGGGTGGTCAGCCGGATGGGTCTCCCTTGCAGGAGGAAAGTGACTCTGAGCATTCTGCTTGCAGCAGAAGTAGCTCAGTCTTAGATTTGCCTGTAGGATTGGTCTGCCAGGATGTTTCCTTCCCATGAGTTATGGTTACAGTAGGGGCACCACATGGTATCTGTGCACCTGGAAACACAGGTTAGAGACAACTGTGCTCTTAACAAAACCCACTAGATGCGTTATTTCTTTTAGATTAACCTTTTCTTATCATGGTGGTTTTTTATTTTCCTCCTTAAAAAACCAGAGGTTTATGTTCTCAGGAAGAACACATTTCTGTAACTACAAAATGAAGTTCCAGTGTACAAGAAGGATGTAATTTTTAAAAGCTATGCCAGGCCCCACACAAAGTCCCTAGCTCGTTATCTCTTCTTGTCTTCAGTGATTTACGACTCAAACTGAGATAAAAATGTTTAATTTTGAACATTTCTGTGCTGTTCATTAATAAAATGAAGTTTTGGTAATTAAGCTACGATGCCAGAAACTAGATATGCATCAAGAAAATCCCATTAATCTAAAAATGTAAACGGTCTTTTTAGTACTGCTTTCATTCAGTAATACTAATATCAGTTTAATAATATCACATGGTAATTGTCAAGGTTCTTCTCTCCTGGGTAAGGAAAGTGGAGAATGATATGGTTATAATTATTATGCCATTTTAGAGAAGGAAAACAAATTCCCTGAGCTCGCATGCTACAATGGGTTTCAGAAAGCATTAAAATCGACAGCCGTTGCCCCTGTAAGCAGCCCATTACATCATACACCCTGCATAATCCATACACGGGTATTTGCAGTGATGTGCATATGTGTAAAGTAAGATTTATATTCAAGAGTTACGGGCAATATTAAAGAAGTCTTGAGCTTAAGGTGTCTGACAACAATAAAACTTCAGAAGGCCAGGGAAAGTCCAAGAGGAATTGTATGTTTTAGTGACATTCATATAGTGTTGTGTAATTGTATTTGGTAATATGGAAATTAAGGCATCGTTTCCAAAGATGTTTTGGACCAGAGCTTCTGTCATGCTTTGCTTTAGAGTTGGAGGTGGGAGAGGTTGTTCTCAGCAGCTGACTTGGAGAAAACTGTTCCTCCTGGATTTTCTTGCTCATTGAATTAAAGGGTAGCTGAAGCTAAGAGCCATCGGAGTAGCTTCAGCTAAAACCCGACTGTGAACCCTTTCATAGAGGAACTTGCTGCTCTCTGTTTTCTGGAGAGGGAATGTAGATTGCGAGAGCTGAAGCTCATGTTTCTGAATACTTTATGTGCAGGAATTTATTTGATGTCATAAAGTATCCACATTACCGTAAATCTAATACAACCTTCCAAATTCCTGCTGTCACGCAGCCTTGGAAGGGCTGAAGTTCTGATTTTCGGTGACCTCTTTATGCTGTTGGAGCAGCATAAAGTGACTGTGTAGCAGGCAAAACTGCTGACTGGGAAATCTTGCTCTTGGCGTAAAGCTGGCAAAACATCTTTGTACTTTGCTGTGGCTGTCCCTGTTATTCTGTCATTTTAGGAATAGGAAAGAAGAATTGGTCAGGGGGGATGGAGAAGCAAGGAAGGAGGATGGAGACAGATGTCAGACATGAGGAGGAGATGGCAGATGTGAGACCTGGATCTGTGTTGGTGGGAAGCCAGGGCACAACATGCTCCATCTGCTCCTGACTGTGTTGTGACCCAAGCGGCAGTGAGCTCTGTATTTACCCTCTAGGGCAAGAAAACCCCCTTTCAGTGGAGGAGAACAATTAAAGGGACAAGACTGGAAAAACCCCCCGATGTTAGGAATAAAGCAGGACTTGTCAGAGGTGGCTGAGGAGTCACTGACAGAACTTTGGACGTAATTATTGTAGTTTTTCAAGCAGAGATGCATGACTGTTTCACCCATTCCCTGGGTGAAGAATGAGATACGCCAAAGGCATGTGATGAAAGTTGGGGTTGTGACCCTTCGCAACACTAGTCACATAGCAGAAAGCTGAAAGCAGTGGCCATCATGCTTGTAGATGACCTTTCCTGGACAGCAAGGGGGTTCTCCGCAGTTTGTCAAAACCTGTCAGATGTATACGTGTCTCTGTAGGACGATCTGCTGCAGGGGAGAATTTCTGGTTCTGTCTGCTTCCAGCAAGAGCGTCCTTGTCTTCCGTGTTCAGCAAAGAATTTCTAAAAGTAGCCTGTTGCCCTGAACGCTGTTCAGCTTCCTTCCAGGCTGCTTGGGGTAGAACTAAACCGGGTTCCGTTTAAAACCCATCCAGACTGTGTTTTTCTTGTTGTTTCCTGTAAGGCCAGACACCTACTGCCCATCAGCGGAGAGCGAGCTGAGTGAAAGGCTGTTTGTGAGAAACAGAAGCGTGTGCCATATTTCACAAAGTGTTGTGAATGTCCTAATATTTTTGCATTGTAGGAGCTCGGCTGCCTGGCTGTAATACCTCACAGGGATGTGCGTTTCCTCTCCTTGAAAAACAGGCTGCCTCATTAGAATAAGAGAAAGGTTTCTGATGAGAGCGTAAAATGCTTCTGTCTGTCCTAATATTTAGCTCCGTGAGGACACAAACAGCAGTGAAAGAAACGGAACAATAAAAATCTTGCTGTCCCTTTTAGTGTCAGAAAAATTTCAAGATCATCAATTTCCAGATGGTGCGATGCCACTTAATTGACTTGGACAAGTATGCACTACAGGAGGATATCAATAGGTGTTCTTTTCAGATGTATGTAATCAGGACTTGCTTTAAAGAAGAAGAAATAAGTCTCAAGAATGGCTTTATTCTGCTCAGAGAGACTGCAAATGAAATAGTCTTTATTGCTGGAGTGTTAAACACTTCAGAGAAGTATAGAGAAGAAATAAGCATAGTAAGAGCAAGTAAAAAGTATTCATGTGTTTATAAAATGGAAGTGGCAGTAAACACAGCTGCTAGGTGATGAAAGAAAGAGAAAAGACAGACTAAAGTATTGTTTCAGAGGGAGAACTGGAAGACTGAATTCACTTAATTTCTGGTTATTGCCGTGGACACAGCTCCTGCTCTAAAGCTGCGAGTGTCACCTCTGTCCTGTGATACAGTGAGTTATGCTGAATGATGACGTTCATGGGTGGTAATTAGAAGTAAGTCCTGAGATAAATAGTAATCTAACACGTGACAGTTGTTCACTGTAATTGATTGTTATTGATAGTGTAAACGCGATTTCCACTGCTTTATAGCAGGGAACTGAATCATGGGAAGAACAGTCCAGTAGAACTGACGTGCCAGTGCTTTTCCGTCTGTTGCTGGGAGCGTGTGGTGGTGATGATCTGGTTGTACCTCAGCAATAACATCAATGGTCTGGTGGTTGGGCATTCATCTCAGCTTCAGGTTTGTAGTCTCTTGGCTTTTTCCATTTCTCTGTACAGCAGTGTTGCAGCTTGGGAAATTCTTAAGATGGAAAAGGGATTTAGGATTCGGAAAACTTTCATCCTTTTTAGTATGTCTGATCTCCTTGAGGTTCTCTTCTCGTTTGGAGCATCAGTCCTCAGAGAACAGTTATCTTTGCCTGGGTCCAACTTGCAACCTTGATGTCCAGAAGGAGAAGGGGTAGGAGGTAACCGTGAAAGAAGAACTTCATTCCATGCCAAAGGAAAGCTTCAGTTTGTTACTGTTCTCATTGCATAAGTGCTTTGGTCTTGTACTGTAATACAGGGACCTGGAGTTACTCCTTCCTGCATCTTGGTGCTCTCTCTGAAAGCCCAGATCCAGGTGGGATCTGGCAATGTAGGTGACCCTTGGTGGAAAAAGTTCATTCAGTTGGCAGTCTCAGAACATGCCACCTCTGTGAGCGATCCCCATCTCGGTGTTGCCGGTATTTCATGGTGGCCACGTGCTTTTGGAGTGGGGGACCTGACTTCTCCTATTTCAGTTTTAAGAATTATAACCTGCACCTCCCAAGGCTTTGTCTGAACATCCAGGTTCTAAATTACTTGGTGATGGATTTTTTTTTTTTCCCTTCCACTGAAACTTTTTGAATGTCACTTGGAAAATTGGACTTTCACTGGGTTACTGCCATTTTTCAGTCATTCTAGATTAGTGAGTAATTGAAGGGTTTAGCTAGTAATTGAAGCTGGAGAGCCATAACCAGAGGGTAAACGCAACAGCCCTGTGCTTGTGTATCTTATTCTAGACAGTAATTGATACACATTTATCACATTTGCCTGGTGAGGTGAGATTTCCCTAGGTTGAGGGCAGGGAGGGGAACTTTTGAAGGTTTGTTTTTTTTTTTTACTTTCATATATGGCAATTTCACACTTACTATTTTACTTAAAAAAAAAAAAAAAAACCACCCCAACCCTGTGCATTTGCTTTTACTGTAATTTGGCTTTTTCTGCTGCCTGAGATTATCTGTAAATCAAGACCTAAAAATTTGAATAAAACAAGCATGAACATGACTGAATAATAGGTTATGAAATTTGCAGGAAGACAATAGGTATTTAAATTAAGGAGACATCAAAAATTTGCATATAAAATCTTTAGCATAAAGATTACAACAACTAACAAGATGAGACAAGCAAGAACTCATCAGCAGAGGGAGGCTCTAATTGGAGTGGCACAGTAAGGTAGGCAAAGAAAACTGACTTTTCAACCTCAGCTGTGTTTTTTAAGGAATGAAATTTGTCGAGAAATCTCATTCCACTGTTTACTGCCGTATCATCAAGGTAACAGAACAAAATGTGTTAAGAGAAAAAGGCATCAAAGAAATCCTGTAAAAAGGAATAGCAGCCTGGGATAGATGGAAATGCTCCCTCTGAGTCAAATCAATCCTTAGAGCAGAATAATACTGTCTTATGTGTTGTCTTCATTAGCAACTATTCTGCATCCCATGTAACAAGTATTTCTGTGAGTGGCAGAACGTGTGAGGTTTGATTCTTCTCCAGTGCCATCTGTCATGTGGAATCTCTAATACTGGTCGAATCTGCTCAGTAAACGCTTCTGCGTATTCGTCAGTCTGTCTCCTTGGTTGTTTCATGCCGCTTCTGCTGAGAAACCCAGGAGCTTAGCATCTTTGCTACTTCTTATCCTAGTGTCAGAAAGGGTTGAGCTTGACTCCTAAGCATGCATGAGAAGCTTGGGTAGTTACAGGGCAGAGAATGATGGATAATGGGAATCTATATGTTCTGTTTTCTTAGGAAGGAAGGAATCCTGAGCTGGGCTTAGAGAAGGAAGCTTACTTCTGGTAATAGGCTCATGCTGCTTTCTGAATATTGTATTTGTGAACAATCAATAATGCTAAATGACTGAGCCACATTCAGAATGCTCAATTTGGTCCTAAATAGCTGACCACCCCTCTGTGTGCATTACAGCACTCAGTCTGCCATGAGTAACAACGCCTATGCTCGCAGAAAATGTGATATTAGGCATCTGTATGTCGTCTTTTCACAGGGTGACTTTCAGCCTTTACCCAGAAAGTGTCCCTGTGAGTGCCTGGTTTGGCTGTCACATACAGCAGTGTAAATCAATTAGCTCGACTGTGGTGGTGTTAATCCTCATTTGCATGAGCATCGGTGACACGAGAAGGCGGCCCTCTGTACCTCATCTGAAAAATGTAATTACTCTGTGCGTACAGAGACGGATCAGATCCCCCTGGAGCTGAGGGAATGCCTCCCGCTGCTTTTGGTAGTCTCTGGACCCTTATTGGAGGCTTCTGTTTCATTCTGAGGTACAAAAAAGAATAGCCTTAACAGCAGTGATCAAGCAACGCGGGTCCTGTTTAGAAGATGAATTAGCTGGTGAAGAGGAATGAAAGCTTTTATGAGAGGTACTGTAGTCTAAAGGATAAACCATTGTTTTCTTAACAGCAGCGGTTATTTCAGCAGACTGCGCTTTTATCACCAAATAACAAACCCTGTTTAAATCTCCGCTCGAAGTTGGCTGTCACTAAAATATTGGTAATGCGTTGAGCAGGTAGAAAAACATTGTCATTAAGGTCAAGGATCAGAGCCTTCTCTTTGGGAGGGAAATCGCCATCGTGTGAATATGTCTCCATTATGATAAAATAAGGAAGTAAACCACAAGGAGGTCATTGACTGTAAGAAGCAATTTTCCAGCTCTTATTGCTTCTGATAGTCTCCAGTGTAATTCACAAACAAAAGCATAAATCAGCAGGAACCTTTTCCAGCAGGTTAGCGGAGAATGGGGAGAGATGAAGCCACATAACACAGGATATTAAATTGCCATGACCAATTTCCTGTAATCATTCTTAAAAGAAAGCAGAACATTTCTTCCTTATAATTACAAAGATATTTTGTCTAGTCCTGCATATTTTAGGAGTGTTTCAGAGCACCCAATATAATAAGTCTTCCTGCTGTAAAAAATATGAACAATCAAACAAACAAATGCAAGCATTCATATATATTCCCCTGCCACGCTAGTGAATTTTCCTATCACATGCATGACTGCTCCCTATTCTGGCACTTACTTTATCACAACATTTACAAAGGCTTCTCGGCTGCGAACAAGTAGTTTCAAGAAAAGTATGTGGAGGCTGCCGTGTCTCATAAATACAATCCATTTTCTTCCATTTCTTGATAGTATGTGCTCAGCTATAACAATTCTGCGGAGTCAGCTGTTGGGAGCATTTATAAATTGTATAGGTTTACGTTTCCCAATGTCTCAGGGCAAAAATTACCTCAATAGTTTGATGCTTCTTCAGCGAGCAGTGCTGCTCACAATCCTTGCGTGCATGCATTTTGTACAATTAAGCTGAATTTAGCAGTAGAATCGTGACCCTCTGAATGTACATTTTAACTTTGAAAAATGGTTGGCTTCATTTCATTTTTTTTCACGTGTTGGAATTACAGCAGGATGTCAGTGGTCCAAGCTGTGCGCACCTTCCCTACTCTACTGCTGTCCCTTTCACCTGTGTCCCGCTTTGTGGATCCTGAATACTGTTGTAATGATACCTTTAGTGGCTGACACGCTGAAATTTAGAATGAGGGCAAGCACGGTGAGCGTTAAAGGGTTTGAATAGCTAATGAAAGAGGAGAACCTTTACACCTGGAACGTGAGCCTGAGATCGGGATTTCCAGTTGCGTCTTGATGTGGCCATTGACTGAAGGTGATTTCTGCACTGGGGTATGTTATTTGGAGTAGCCTGGTAAGGTTATGCCTTCCTTGTGCGGTGGAAATGTGAAGTATTGTGCTACCGCAGCAATTCATTGCATAAAGTTGGAATTAGCTTGTTATTCTAAACTTGAGTGTTTTGGGGGTTTATGTTTTTAATAATTTCTTCTCTCTATCATTCCCGTCTGTGCAAACTTCCATAGAGACGGTCGTGTATCCCTTCCTATCTGTGACTATCTTAGGAAGGGTTTTTGTGGTTGCCAGCTGGTAACTCAGCACCACACAGCCACTTGCTCACTCCTTCCCCAGTGGGGTGGGGAGGAGAAAATATAAGGAAAGGCTGTTGGGTTGAGACAAGGACAGGGAGGGATCGCTCCCCAGGTATGGTCACGGGCAAAACAATCAGAAAAAATCAATTTAATTGGTTAACAATCAAATCAGAGTAAGACAAAGAGAGACTAAACCAGGTTTTAAAACACTGCCTCCCTAGACTCAGCTTAGCTCCCCATTTCTCTCCCTCCTCTCTCTGCAGTGGTGCAGGGGGACAGGGAATGGGGGTTGTGGTCAGTCCATCACATGCTGTCTTTGCTGCTCCTTTCTTCTCGTGAGGATCCTCGCGCTCTGCCCCTGCTCCAGCGTGGGGTCCCTCCCATGGGAGACAGTCCTCCACCAACTTCTCTGACATGAGTTCTTCACGATCTGCTCTGGTGTGGGTCCTTCCCACGGGGTGCTGTCCTTCAGGAGCAGCCTGCTCCAGCCTGGGTTTCCCACGGAGTTATGGGCTCTCAGGCACAGCCACCTGCTCTGGTGTGGGGCCCTCCCCAGGCTGCAGGGGGGTCTCTGCTGCCCCGTGACCCTCCACGGCTGCAGGGTACAGCCTGCCCTCTCACCATGGGCTGCTGGGGAACCTCTGCTTCAGCACCTCCTCCTGTCTGCTGTGCTCTGACCTGGGGGTCTGCCCTGCTGTCTGTCTTCCATCCCACCCTCTCTCTGCTGCTGGTCTCTGTCTTCCCCTCTTAAGTTAATCAGAGGAGCTAATTAGCTCGATCATGGCCAGAGACAGGACTGACGGAGTGGGGCAGGTTCTCACAGGAGCCACCCTGTGGCCTGTCCCCCGCTCCCAAACCCCAGCACGCAACCCAACGCAAAGGTAGATGTTTTCAGGGAAGTCCAGATTTCCAAACCATGACCTTGCCATTTCTTTGTTCAGTTATTCCCTATTTTCAGTTACATTTAGAAAACGGGTCTTACCTACAAATGTCCTCTGTGGTTTTCTGTAGCAATGCTGTGGAGAACCGAGTTTTGAAACAAAGGTTTTCATTGATCTGTCTCCTTAAAAGACAGGCGATTGCTCCAAGTCTGTCATTTGGCAACGTGATGCTGCTAATGTGAGTGATGAGGTTTGTTCTGTTTTCATGGAGCTTCCCAGGTAGTTAAGGAATGTATTGTTTTAGGGTGATGTGTGTATATCTGTATAATGATAAACCTTCCTGTAACAGAAATAGGAATTGCCATTTGAGGAGCTACCAGTGAAGGAGAAATTAAAATGGAAAATAGAGTGTCGAATGTAAGTATGTTTGATAGCAGAATCGTAGAGATACATCTCCCATATTCTGAAGTTAAACCGTACATGCTTTTCCCATTCAGTGTAAAGACGTGCACTGTGAGTAGTGACATTCATAATAAATTTTACCCTTCAGCTGGTACAACAAATTCCTTGTGGCTGAATACATAATTCTGTTAATTTGTTCAATGCCAGCGCTGGGGATAGCCATTTTTAACAGGCGGGAAACTTGTGAACGTGAAAAGCCAGAGTGTACAGAGAAAACCGCTGGTATCAAGTCGGTGTTTCAGGATGGTGCTGGTAAAGAAGTTTCAGCCTCGGGAAGCGGGGTTGGTCCCTGCGGTGCTGGGGCTTCCGACAGGGATAACCCAAAGGCTGTGGGAGGGCGAAACATCCCTCTGGGTTCGGCAGAACCATCCAAGGAAGGTACGTTGGTGTTAACACTAGTTGTTAACGAAGAATAATTAACATTCTAGAGAGAAAGCAACATAATAATCTGGAATAACTTGTGCGTGCCAATCACACTTCGGCCCTACTGTGTTCCCTATGACAAGGAAAAGGGTAAGGGCAGGGCATCTGCGTTCTTCCCGTCTGCCGGTGCTGCTCTCCTGCTACGTGGTCTCAATGTTTTGCTCATCCCACATAGCGCTCGCGTTTTCTCCATCTGCTTAAATCATGGTTCAAATTACAATTCAATTCAAAATTCAGTACCGTGCACGCGAAGCAGCTAAGCGGGAGCAGCTTTGCCATACTGTGTCCTCGCAGCACTCGGTTATCAGTAGCTGTACTCTAGGAAGGAAGCGAAAAAGGAATAAATAGTTCTTTCACATTCCATAGTTTTGCTTTCTCCTGGAACTAAGGTGTTTCTCTCTTTGCTGGGTGGAACTCTGTGAGGGACCTTCATTCCCTGTAAGAAACTGAGATGGATGTGTCTGTAAAAGATCACTCTTTTGAATCTGTTTCTCCTTCAGAAAAGGAGATGTTTTTATTTGTTTGGTACAGCTGTGCTAGGGAAACAGTTCTGAGTATTTCACCTGTGAAATTAAAGTGCAGGAAATAACTAATATCAGCAAAATACTGAGAGCAATTTTGTTGTTTGACTAGAATAGAAAAATGGCAACAAGATCTCACACACGCCTGTTTCTTTGATATTTGCCATGTAGTTGTGTAAGGTGGAGGTTGTAAAGCAGCAACTTTTGGAGAATATACAGCAATTTTTCTTTTTATCTAAAGGAAACTCCGTCATCTGTCTCATCTCTGGATAAAATCTTTCTAAACAATAGGTGATGAGACACGAAACCAGGAAACAGCAACAAGCAGACAAACCCCAATACGTGGAGATAACATCTTTTTCTTGTAAATATGTTGATTTTAAACATAATTATAGGAAAACCTTTATTTTAGATAAGCTTTATCTTATGTCATATCTCTGTGAATATTAAACGTGTTTTGTTGTGATATTCACACCTTCTTAAAACTGCTTTCTACGTCTGTCTTCATGGCACTGTTTCTCTGCTTTATGGAGTGGTGAAAGAACACCGTGCTAGTATTAAAATGCCCCTGGGTGTCTGCCCGAGCTCGGCACCTAAGCAGTGCTTTTTGTGGGTCAAAGCAAGGTGCACCGCACCGATTTAAAAGTTACCTTTCTGAAAGAGTTTGGCAATTGTATTTCCTTGTGTATAGACAGAAGGACGTTGCCAGCAGGACCCCTGTTTTCAGAAGAGAATCCCTCCTTATAAATTACCCCCGAGCCTGCATAGCGATGAGGCCATTTATATGGAAATGGATGCACTACTCTCCTTCTGCTGGCTCTCCAGCGATTCATGAACCGCGTTTCACATTAGGAGAAGTGCTCCATGGATCAGCTGAAAAGCAAAATTGAGACACTGGTAATTTCTACCTTCCTTTGATACATGCTGCTCCAGACACGAAGATGGTGAAAGAGCCAAGAGGTGTAAGACAGAGGAGGTGCGAGTGATGGTAATGTCACAGGAATCGAATGCTATTGCAGATAATGGTCTCCTCTTCCTCGGGTGATAAACACAGAAGGACAGCAGGAACATTTATCAGAAGATAAACAATGAGTTGAAACAAAGGGGTTTATTTTCATAGAGGGAAATGCCTTTTACTTTTGGGTTATGATGATGCGTTAGTGACTCACCAGTTAAAATCGAGGGTCTCCAGTACATCAGCAGAGCAGGTACTTACCCAACTAAGAAGGCTACTTGTTCTAATTTCCTTCCAGAACAAAGATTTGAGAGGCATTGTGCTGAATCGTAGAAACATGGGTGACGTAGTTGTTTCTTGAAAAGAAAATCTAGCAACTTTCTAAGCAAATGCAAGTAATTTCAGGTGGAAGTAGCAAGTATTTCAGGTTTGTTGTCTCCAGTGAATAGCAACAAAGTCATGGTAGAATTTGAGTTTGCATTAATTCGTTTTGAGCGTCACCAGGTAGTGAGTGAAGGCTAGAATTTGGGAAGGGATGCCCTAGAGTGCTAAATCAGGATACTGGTGGTTTCTAATAAGGGAGCCATAGAACTCCCTAGGAATTTGTGACACTGTACTCTCACCTACCAGTTATTGAATAGTGTAATGTATTTTAGTATTTTTTCATCATGTGACGTTTCACGTAGCCCAAGAATGCAGTTACATATGCACACACCTTTCTGCACGTGACAGCTTTTGTCTTTGTTGTGAATAAACCCCACTGTTCTTTGAGTATTGCAAATTGTAAACATTTCCTTGTGGTTGGAAGGCATTTGGAAAGCAAATCTGTGAGAATGAAAAAGAACACATTTTAAATCTCAACGTTGTAAAGGAGAAGGGGATGGTTTTTTCTGGGGACTGAATTACAAGACAGCTTAACTCAGGTTTGGGATTTTAATAGCTTCCTGACACTTTGTTATTTTCAGGTGAGTGAAGGGGAGAAGGAGTAATGTAATATTAAAAGTGAGGGTGGATGAATATTTCTGCATTTTTATCAGTGATATTACTAATTTGTCTTAGTAAAACCATGTTGGATTGGCTGCCTTAGCTGACTGGTTGAACAAAAGTTTCCCATAACCTAGGAAACTTTCAATTCTGCTGCTCATTGTAATTAAAGGCACTCAAAGACAGAGAAAAGGGTTCAGGAAATTAGGGTTTGAAACCTAGATGGGGTTTTTTTTCCCCCTTTTCCATAAACAACGTTTTTTAGGATATATTTTCCTTGGTCAGTGAAGGAACTGCTTGAATTTCTCACTAATTAGTCTAGGATGCAAAATGAATCACAAAGCGCAGGGGCTAAAGAAGAGGGCAAAGTATTGTGGGGCTTTGCCAGTGAAACAAACACTGCATTTATCCTATGGCGTTCCCTGGCTCCAGGAGGGAGAAGGCATGCTACTCGTTTGTGTACGGAGATCTGTGAAAGGTATTCATCTTGAGCTTTGTCCACTTGGTTATTATTACATCAGGATGAAATATTGGACAGTGGTTTTCCTTCTAAGGGAAAAAAAAAAAGGAAAAAGTAAAGGCAAAAAAAGAAATGGGATAAAAGTGGAGATTTTTCTTACTATGTCAACTCTGTCTTTTCTTGATGTCTCCCGTTTCTCCCCCAGAAAATGGAATTTGAAATGGACTGTATAAAAAAGATGATTTAAGAGCCTTCACAACTTGACAATGCATTTATTTATTCACATTTCACCCTGACTCATTACATACCATCATGAGGCTCCCCAGGCTACGCAGAAAATGAAGAGCAGGCGTAAATCAAACTAGATGCAACTCTTTCCCTTCTTCACTGATTTTCACATTCCCCCCCCAGGAATACACACAGAGAACATATATTTTTTCCTTATTACTCACAGAGGGAATACCATTCCTTATATTATCATCACTCTGTTTATCCAATAATAATGGTAATAATGCTGATCCTCATTGCATATGTATTTTAAAGCAGGTTATAATTCTGTGGAGATACAAGCACATTATTTTTGCCATTGTTCATTCTCTCTTGAGAATTTTTCAGTCTAGTGAGTAGTTGATATGAAACTTTTCTGTCAAGTCTTAAGATGAAAAGTTTCTACTAAACAATTCTTAAGTGTGTTATCTCTGATTTTTCACTCCATATATAGGAAAAAAAAAATCCAGTCTTTAAAAGTGTGTGACCTAAATGTATCTTTTTTCCCCCCCTTTTCTATGGGGACAGTAAATCCGAAATAAATTCAGTGCGAATATTCTATTGAAATATCAACTGGATTTAAAGTTTTCTGAGCTTTTTTTTTTTTTTTGCGACCTGTATTTTTAGTAACTTTTACAAATTCCATGTGGGTGCTATTCTTTCTGCTTTGTTTTAGGCTATTCTCTGGGAACAATCTGTCTAGGCTCTTTTATGTTGAATGATGTGAGAAAGGTTTCCCTGGAGGATGAGTCACGGTGGGGGTTCGGCTCTGCGTTTCTCTTCAGAGAAATAGGGCTGTATCCCTGTATGTCCCTTGTCAGGACAAGAACATGTCTCAGTTCCCTATTGGAAATAGATGACTGAGTACCTTTTCCTTCAAATTCTTTGTCTTTTTGTGTTGGGGTTGGTTTGTTTTCTAATAGAGATGCTGAGCTGGGTGTTCATGAGGTACTGCAGAAAAGGGGGCTGCCAGTGCAAGCCGAGAAGTTAGGGACCCCCCTAAGATCCTGTGTAGTTCACCACATCCCTGCCTCTGTGCTTGTAAAGGGCTGAAAAAGCGGGGGTAGGGTGTGCCTGGGCAGAACAGGAGAAACAAAGCACTTTTTGGAAAGTGACAAAGTAAATAGTGGGGATATGAGAGAGAAATTTCTACAAAGGGCATAAAGAGAACTCTGGACTTGACAGACCAGTAAGCAAGCTGCTGCTTCTGGGTTTGCCCAAGGCATATTGAAGTTAATGGCCGCGTTTGGTTTTTTTTTCCTTGATGTTGATCAGTCCATGTATGGAAGAAAGTCAAGATTTAGTGACATGGGACAAGGACAGTCAGAGCTGGGGGGTGGTGAGGTCCTTCTTCAAATCTGCTAACGTGAGTTAAGATTCAGGTTTATCGTTCAAAAAGAATTACGTTGCAAGAGAAGAGGGAACAGCAATTCTAAGAAACACCCCTTCCCCCCAAACCATTGTAGTCGTCTTCTGAGAAAAGAAAGATGATTCTGTCCTGAATAGACATCGCAGCACTAGTTTTAGGGCATGTTTGTTCAACATCTTCAAGATCATGCCAGAATGTTGCCATCTTAAATTTTAGATGTCAGTGGAGGTGAGACTTGAATCTCACTGTTGTTCAGACTGGTAAGGATCATCCCAAATGGTAAATATTAATTAGCCCTGGTTTTCACCCAATTATTCCTCAGCCTGTATAGATTAGGAGGAATTTTTTTTCTTTGTTTCCAAAGAATATTACAAGAGGGGTTTGTTTTTTTTTTTCCAACTGTTTGGTGGTGGTACTTTGCAAATTTTTTTAACTCTAAATGGCCAATGATGTTCTTAATAGTAAATGTTTTTCACTTTTTCCATTATATATTAAGGGTAAAAATAAATAAGCATTTCTTTCCAAATGGAATGCAGGATTTATTTAAAGTCTTTGTGTCAAAAATCATTATTTTCACATATGTAAAAATCTTTACGTTGCTATATCAAGAACTTAAGAATAAAGTCAGGTTGTATAAATTATGACTCTAGCATTTTAAAATGTTACAGTAGAATATAAAACACTAGCAGATGATCAAACCCTGTAATCATTAGGATTTTCATCTTCCAAGCAGTAAAAATCACCTGCTTAGGGTAATAAGAGACTTTGTCTTCAGGTTTTATGCAATACAGTCCCTTCTTCCATTTTTTTCTGTCCTGATAGCATGATTAAAAAAAAAAAATTATATTGTAAATGAAGTTAGAATAATAGATAACATCAACTATTGTCCTGCACTTCAGATAACTGAAACGGTTTTGGAGGAGGGTTCAAAAATCAGGCTTTTGCTTTTGATCACAGCTTTCCTAGCTATTAAGACAGATTGCTTCCTTTTGTAGCTCTGTAATATAGTGGCTGTCTCTTTGGTGTCTTCCTTGAAAGAATAAATGCACTCCAAAAGGAATTACTGCCAGGAGGGAGAGTGCTTCTCTCGACAGCTTCTTATGCAGTTAGCTGGAGGAAAGATGCTGATCTTGATGCTAATTCACAGAGGTTCAGTGAGCTACGACTGAGTTTCAAGGCCCACGTCAGTTTTCAGAGAATAAAGGCCAAAGGAATAGATTTCTGCATCTAAACTTCGTGAGCTGAGGATTGTACGGGAAGCCTTGTGGGAGAATTAGTTTCTTAGCCTGGGAGTCAAACTGGAGTTGTTATCTGCAGATTCAGGTTGCCCGTCTCGGTGATGTGCCATCTCATTTTTCAGCACTGCTCTGAACACCAAGCTGAACAGGGAGGAGCCTGAGTCTGTAATAGATCTGTAGGATTGAAATGATATCCGTAATTTGTTTCAGATTGGAAGGCAACATTTTAAATTCCATTTTATGATTATGTAGATAGAAAAACCTGAGTTGAACAAAACCTGTCCTGTTCTTCAATTAGGAGTTGGTCTGAGAACATTTTCTGTTGTGCCTCGTTCCTGGTGTCTGTGCCTGGTACATTACACAGCATTATCCTACTGGGTCAAGCAGCGCGCTTCAGGGAGTAGCAACTTACACCTGGTTTTACTAATTATCACCTCATGTAAACCTGCCAGAGGTGAGCTTGGATCTGTGGAACCAAATATGCACGTGTTGATGCTTAACCACCTTCCTGCTTTCCCTGAGGCGTGATGAAAGCCGTGTGTCCTCTACATGCGGAAGGTGGCGGTGTCCAAGCAAGTTGATGTGGATCTAAATGGAGAAATTCCAGCTTCATCTCTTGCTTTTGTACTTTATGTGCATGTTTCCCTGGGACCACAGCAGATGAGAAAAGTGGGCAGGAACAGAATTTCCCAGTGTTGCTGTTCCGCTTCAAGCCTGGGAATATTTACAGTGGTGTGGCGTTTGCCTTAAACCCAGCAGATGACTTTAGAGACAGTGGCTGCTTTTGAGTGTGTTGCTGTGCCACGGTCTCCTTTCCTAGACGATGCAAAGCCTACAGGGAGGGAGTGAATCCATCCAGGAAGAGCCTTGAGAAATACAGGGCTGGTTTCACTGATTTTAAGGTGTTCAATCTCATTATCTCCAGGACCTTGTAGCAAGGACCTGGTGTGTTCCCATGCCTTTGTGAGAAGAAGTAGGAATAAACCAACGTTATGAAGAATCACCCTATCTAGGTGCGTGTTCAGACTGGTTTTGCTGGGGGAGGCTTTCTGGAAACTGTTTATTCAGTGGAGAGACCTGTCACAGCATCCAGTTCTTGCTGTACGTTAGATCGGGGCCCACCAGTTGCGCTTACCTGCTGCAGTGTTTACTGTGTTGCTCACTGCTGCTCTCCTTGAAAAAAAAATCGGTAAGGCCTTAACCATAAAGGCTGTGTCATACCCTTTATGTTCAGTTAAAAACAAAGCACACACACACACACCCCCCCGTAGTTTGAAGTGAACTTAATCTTGTAAAGGATAATTCAACATACTTTTGTATGATAGAAATAATAGAATTAATTTCATCATAAAAAATGCAGTTTCTGGAGATCACTATTCATGTGGAGAATAATTAGGTTATTTTTAAATGGTGAAGTCAGGTCCTATTAATCTATTGATCTTACATCTAATAAACTTTTCAGCTACAACGTGTGGGTGAACTTACGCTGCTGTGTTGGAGTGATAAACATTATAATGGTATTGCATTTACTAGATGGAGATTAGTTGCATTATGTGTGTTCTCTGCTGAATGTCTAGCACCAGTGTGTTGTCACAATTCTACCCTTTTAACGATATTAAAATAATACCAAATGTTCTTAACTTGTGGAGATCAAATACTTAATTTCACCAATTCACACTGAACAATATATAAACCCTCGCCTGTACCTGTAATTTGCTTTGTGCAGGGTTTTAACCTTTGAGTGCTCTAAATTGTCTTTGAAAACCTCCAGCCCTCTTGTGTAAAAAGTTACTCAGATGGCTTTAAATATAATTTTGATTTTTTTCCAAGATTAGGTACTCACTTTTTTCCTGTTGTCTTGACGTTATCTTTGAAACTAGTCCTTACAGATGCTTGTCTCATCTTCCCATAAATATTGGCATTAACAAAACCATGAAATACTATTGCTTTCTATTATTTAAAAGCCTTAACAAAGCTTTTAATAGTATTTCTACAATTTAAAACCCAACGAGGCAGTGTGTTTCCTCACTCTCTGTGATCTGGTGTGGTGCGAGGCAGAAGAAATAGTTGACACTTCACTAATTTTGCACTGATAAACTGTGATCTGTATTGGTCAGTACCCACTGCGGCTGTCAGCCCAAAGGTGAAGTGTTTTCTTGCCTTCAGGCTGGTGCAAGGAAGGGGAGAATCCCCTATTTGGTGTTTCTTTAGACCCGTTTCTCAGCAGGGGCCACCAAATGTACAACCAAATGCCACAGCAAACAATACCTGACCCTGTAATGTAAGGAGATTGTAGATTTGTCAAGACTTTAGGGACAAGTACGAAGTGGTTTATGTGACTGCCAGGCATAAAGACGAGCTTACTCTTGTTCTTACTTAGTCCTCAGACTACTTTGTGCGAGTAAGTGTTCATTCAGCAGTATGGAGGCCTGATTTTCTGCCATGGTGTGAAGGCTCACAAGAGCACTTGCTACCCAGCACAGGAGTGTAGAACATCCTATACCTTACAAAATGATATGGCAAGAAAAGAGAGTGGTTAGGCTTTCAATCTATATATATGTAAATTACCTATATATATATGGGGTTTTTTAAAAGTTCTTTTCTATTTTACTATTTGTTGGGATGGGTAAGATGTGTTTATTAAATCGATCTGGGAAATTGGTACCAAATTTAGTTTGCTAACGCTACAGGGAGAGGAGAAAATTGTTCTTGGGCGTGCGAGGAGAACGGAGGCTTAATTACACTCGCTTTTATGACTACTGAACTTTAGCTTTTAGAAACAGCCCATCGCTGCTCCGAGTAACAGTGCCTCAAAGTGATTTACTGTTTCCTTTCGATAAGTGACTGCAGCACAGCTGACTGGAAGTGGAAAAATTGGAGGGTTTATTAGTGTGGGTTCCAATTCCAGAGCTGGATTTCAAGCGTGAGCGTATCTATCTTTGCCTTTGTAAAAAGTTCTCTTTAAAGGTGTCATTGGGAATGTTACCTGTGTATGGAAATGATGTTTTCAGACAAAGGACTACGGTTGAGTTGCACCACGTGATAAGAAATCTCTGATTTTCTCAGAATTCATTCTTTGGAGAATTTATGACACTGAATCATGTGTGTTGGGGAATCTCCTGATCCAGTATGTGTTGATGCTGGACGAGATGGTTCCAGTCCAACAGTATTCTTCAGCTGGGGTTGGTCTGAAAAGGATGTCATTAACTATTGTTTAACTTGGTAGTTTTTTAAAAGTTGTTCATTCAGATGGCAGAAACAGCATTATACGAAGAAAACCGTTGTCAAGAAATTATTGATAAATAAGTGATGGGTTAAATGTAAGTTTAAAAAATAGTTTGATTCCAACTTATTAGCCAGTAATAAAAAATTATAATCAAATTATCAGCTAAAATCTTATTTTGTTTATCCATATCTATACTAATGAAGT
The DNA here is from genome assembly GCA_027574665.1 of Rhynochetos jubatus. Classification (NCBI taxonomy): domain Eukaryota; kingdom Metazoa; phylum Chordata; class Aves; order Eurypygiformes; family Rhynochetidae; genus Rhynochetos; species Rhynochetos jubatus. Next base: position 3,086,022 of record CM050654.1, on the reverse strand, counting down.
GCGTGGATATGGAATAACAAATAATTTAAAAAGCCCAGAGGTGCCCCTAGGTAACTAGAATTACGTGTTCCAGAAGCTTTTTAGGACAGACCCCCAATGCAACAAGATGGTTTTTTTCTTTAATTGAATTTCTTTTCCAATCTGGTTGGTGTTTTGAACTGCTATTTAAAAGACTCGTCTCCAGGGAAACCAGATCTGTGTGGGACCGAGAGACTCCAGCTGACAAATGAAAGTGCCATTGTAGTCGGAAAAAGGGACTCTGGAAAAATGACATTGTGGGCTTCCATATTTTTCTTTCTCTGGGACTTCCAGGTCAAATTGGCTCAGCTGACAAGTCAATCAGTGATTTCTCTAACTGCCAGCGTTTTGGCTCAGCGTGAGAACTGGAGATCAGACTGCAGCATTTCTTCCTCTGGCTGCACTGCTGGCGGTGCTGCTGTCAGACCCGAGATGGTATTATTACCTGATTATGTGAAATAAAATCCCGCTCAGTTTCCCTGTTTGTTTTAAACAGGGAAATGATACCTGCTTGGTTGTGGGCTTTATCCAGCTTATGCCTGTCTTCGTCTACTTTCCTTAATTTATACTGATCCTTGATTAGAACAGTGCATTGATTTCATCTGCTGGGACTGTAACTTCCATAATGTTTCCAACTTGGAACAGGTCAGGTGTGTAACATTTTTCTTGACAGGTTGTTTGCCTACTTACTTTTAATAGGGTTTTTTTCACCCCTTTTTCCGGCTTTCCTGTTATAAAGGTGGAGGGAGGCTAGAAGTGGAGCAGGCAGCAAGGTGTGGAGAGCAGGAATTTGCCAAGGAACCTGTGCAAGTTGTTGACTAGGAGATACAGAAATGTCATCTGAGAAGAAGCACTGTCAAGGACCTGGTTTAGTTAGGCAGAAAGAAAACTTGTTTAGGATGGATTTGGGGATGAAACTTATTGCAGATCCAGAGGAGGGCCAAGCTCACAGGTTACAGTGGCTTAAGGGCAAAGCCTGAGGGAGAATAATTAGTGTGTTAGGATATAGGCTCCTCATAGCTCCCAGGAGTGTTACTGCTGCAGTATCTGACCACTTTCCAGAGCCACATTAAAGCTTCCTGGTTCGGGAGTCTGTATTTTCCTACGGGATGCTTCCCTGCAGCCTAAAACCACGCGCTTGGAGCAGACGAGGCGGATGGCTGGCTGGGCAGTGCTCGCGGTTGGGAAAGCCAAATGCTTCTGCAGCAAATACAAGTGATTGGAACAGAGCTTACCTGGAAGAAATGGGCAGTTAGAGGAATACTTCTCCTATGTGTGTGCCTGTCTAGGAGCTCACATATGAGACTGTTGGTTTTTTTAGGGAGAACTGTTGGTAGTGTTTCCAAATTGGAGAAACATCAGGAGCGGGATGATTGTTCAATAAGCAACAGCACCAAAGTCTGGTTGGTTTGTTAATCTCTTGCAGTTTTCCCTCTCGGAGAACTGTTTATGCAGGACAACAATTTATTTTGATAGTTTTCTTTATATTTCAAAGTATCTTACCTTCTAATTTATAAAAAGTAATGCACCTTACATTTGGGCTGGCTGGGCCTGAGTTCTGTGACGGTCAAGTCGGAGCTTGTTCACTTCTCTTGGATCAGTTGATTGCAAACAGCACCGTGTGCTGGGCAGGCGAACTTCATCTTTATGGTTAAAGAGGGAGCAGGGTTGCACGACCTTTCCTGTAGAGCCCTCCTGGAGATCTTATCCATACTGACCTCTGCTCGGTAAGTGTACTGGACCAGAGGATCCAGGTACTGAATGAACAGTGACCTGGTCTTGACTGTCGACAGAAACAAATGAGAAGCGCGGTGGGAGGCTTGCCCTCTGTGTTGCCAGCAGAGGAAACGTAGCTTTACGCACTAGCTGAGTACTTCTCCCTCGTGTGCGCTGTGGGAGTGGGTGATGCTCTTCACTGAATGCCGGGGCAGTGGCAGTTGTCTTCTGGGAAATACAGTACAACTTCAACACTAGCACGCTTTTTTTATGCTGAAGTTGGGTGAAACTTAATTGTACTTAACCATTTCAGCCAGAAAACATGTATTTTTATGAAATTCAATAGGCTTTCTTTGTTCCATTGAAACCAGCTGTGTCATACTAATGATAGCAATCTTGTTTCTTTTCTTCACCTGTTTTGTAATCTATTAACATAAAACCACTTTTTGTACTGTTTTTCAATCAACCACTGTCAGACACTGTGTATTCTGAATTTCTTTACGTAAGCATATCATTATTCCAAAATGGTCCTTTCTGTAGGTGAGTGTTGCACTAAAATTTCCTCTAATTATTACTTTTGACATCAGTACTTTATTGAATTAGCTGTTTCCAATTTAATTATACTCGCTTCATTGTCTAGGTCACCTTTTAAACAAATTCATAGCAATATGAAATTGCTGGTATTATTGAATTGGGTTGTGATGGCTCTGTTCTCATGAAGACGTTTTCTCTTTTGCTCACCTTTTGGAAAACTGAATTAACATTAATTTTTTCCAATAGTTTATGAATCTATTATTACTGATATTAAAAATGGATATAAGTAATGTTTGCTTGTTTAGTTTTCAAAAACATATGGGAGACTATTCCAATGAAGTAGTCCTTGGTTTAATTACTGTTCATTGCAGAAAGCAAAAAGGTGAAGTCATCCTTTTTTTTTAGATTTCTGAGAGATGCAATGTATGTGAGGACATCATAGAAACAAGCTGTATCATTGATCTTTACTCTGGGGAGCATGAGGTGTTGAGCACTTATCCAGCCTATGTTGAAGCCCCCAGGCAAGCCTACTGGACTTGGATGAAAATAATTACAATCACAGTTGCTTCAGGATTAGGTTTTAAACTCAAATTTGGCACAACAAATAGTGTCCGTAAATACATGAACCCAAATGTGGAAGGACAGGTTCAATTAATCTGTTAGACAGTACCGTAATGACAAAATAAAGGCGAGCTGTAGCAAGGGCATGTTGGTAGATCAGGCTCCTTATAAACATCTTTACGGTCCTGTTACCCTTTCTAGTTGAGCTGGGTTTTACTACGGTTGTATGGTGGGTGTTTGCAGCTGTTGTAGTAACAAAACCAGTGCTAAGCCAGTCACCTACTATTACTGCTACCAGGTGGTCTTCTACATGTTCCTTGTTTTTTCTTCCTATTGTAGATGTCCTATGGGCAGGACTTCGGTGCAAACAAAACAGAGTTTGTATTAATATCCGTTTGCTAGCTCACGTGAGTTTGCTCAAATACCGCTCTGTATATCTGACTGTTTTTCTTCCAACGATTTTCGTTGTAGTGTTCCTATAGTCAGTGTTACAACTTTAGAGGTTTGGGGTGTTTTTAATGGCACAAACATATACGAATGTGCTTCTGTGTATACATATTTCTGTGGTGATGTATATGTAATGTGAGATTTTATAATGCAGAAGTCAACGAAGCGCTCGCTTTCAGCCAGAAGGATGAAGTAGAAACAACCCTTTTTATATAAGGCCAAGCCATGATGGATGGCCAGGCTGGTGGGGAAGAGATGTCACCTTAGAGCTCCTCCTGCGTGCTTTTCTCCACCTCATAATGGTGTTTTAAACACCATTCTGGTATACTTAGCTGGTGTAAAATCTCTCACATGTCCCTTAGCTCTGTGCAGGTGCACGTTCAATCCACCTGCAAAATGATGATCCGCTAATAACCGAAATGCGTGGCAGACTCTGACTGTCCTCCCCTGCGGCTGAACTCGAGTCCCCATCCTTGTAAGCTTTCTTTCAGTGGTTACTGCGTTTATTCATCTTCCAGGAGAAGGGCGAGCAAAGCCTGACTCTGCTTTAAGAGACTCGGTCAAATCAGTATCATGACACCTGGAGCGTTCGCTCCTGTACCAGCATTCCCACGGATGAGTGCTTTTGTGAAAGCGAACATAACGCTTGTTCTAGGTCACTGGACATGTAGCAAACAACTCTGATCCAGGCTGCGTTTTCTGGACATGTTGTACACCCCCATGAGAGATGCAGAATAACCTGGTTGCATTATACTGACCTTCAGTCAAAGGGGGAAGTGCTTCCTCTCGTTTATCTCATGTTATACTTCGCCTGGCAGACAGTTTCATATGTTCCAACGTTTAATTGCCAGTGCTATTAAAAAGATAACTGGAGACTGATGGACGCGTTATTGCCCGCTTCATCTTTGGTATATCATATCCAGCGAGCTGGGAAAACATTTGTTTCTTATGGAGCCATTCTCCACGCTGTCTGAGATGATAGAACTCGGAGGTCAGCCGTGTTTCTTGGGCTCAGCTGGAAAAAAGAGATGTTGGGAAAATCTCAGTGTTTCATAGGAAACTGGCATTTTGTAAACAGTAACAACCATGTCTTTGAAAAATGTCTCTTCTGAATTCATGGGAAAGTTTGAAGGGGGGGGGGGATTTCATTTGACAGTTCAACCATAATACAGTATGCTGTTAGGTTACACTATGTCTGGGTCCAGCACTATTCAGTAAATTCATCAGTGACCTGGAGAAAGGGATGGAACATCCTCTCAGCAAGTCTGCTGATGGTACCAAACTGGGAGGAGTAGCTGCCACACCAGAAGGCCGTGCTGCCATCCAGCGTGACCTGGGCAGGCTGGAGAGCTGGGCAGGGAGACATCAAATGCAGTTCAATAAGGGCAAGTGTGAAGTGCTGCATCTGGGGAGGAACAACCCCATGGAGCAGCACAGGCTGGGGGCTGTTCCCTTGGGGGGCAGCTCTGGGGAAAAGGATCTTGGAGTCCTGGTGGACAACAGGATGACCACGAGCCAGCAGTGTGCCCTCGTGGCCAAGGAGGCCAATGACACCCTGGGGTGCATTAAGGAGAGCGTGGCCAGCAGGTCAAGGGAAGTTCCCCCCCCCCCCCTCTACTCTGCGCTGGTGAGGCCTCCCCTGGAGTGCTGTGTCCAGCTCTGGGCTCCTTAGCTCCAGAAGGACAAGGAGCTACTGGGGAGGGTCCAGCCAGGGCCACTGAGATGAGGAAGGGCCTGGAGCACCTTCCATCTGAGGAAAGGCTGAGAGCTGGGGCTGTTCAGCTGGGAGAAGAGGAGGCTGAGGGGGATCTTATCAATGCTGATCAATATCTACAGGGCGGGTGTCAGGAGGATGGGGCCAGGCTCTGCTCAGGGGTGCCCAGTGACAGGATGAGGGGCAATGGCCATCAACTGGGAAACAGAAGGTTCAATCTGAACATGAGGAAACCCTTCTTCCCTGTGAGGGTGACAGAGCATGGGACAGGCTGCCCAGAGAGGGGGGGGGGAGTCTCCTTCCCTGGAGCCTTTCCAAAGCTGCCTGGACTTGTTCCTGTGTGATCTGCTGTAGGGGATCCTGCTCTGGCAGGGGGTTGGACTAGATGATCTCTAGAGCTCCCTTCCACTCTGTGAATCTGTGAAATCGTATTTTAAGTACTAAAGCCTTTTAGGTAAATACAGTTTTATCATCTCAGTCTGTTATGCTTGTTTCTCTGTAGGGGGAATGTTTTACTCAAAACTGACTAGAAAGTGTTTTTGTTTCAGTCAGCAGCTGCTGAAGTTTGAGGGAACACACTCATTTTGAAAACGGCGTGTTAATGTGTTTCCAAAAGGAATGTGGTACCTTCGTGTGTTTTGTGGGACATCTAAAAATATTTTATGTTAAGAATAAGAAGAGAACCAAATTTCAAAATATCAAGAGACTCATGTAGACCAAAAGTTCCCCGTGTCAATGAGCTCTGTTCAGAACGAATCTTCTGACTTTTTTTGAGCCAAGGAGCATTTATCGCTGTTCCAAGTCCTCATGGGAACAGACCACTCATCACCAGCGGCAGGCAGGAGCTGTGACAAGGTAAGAGGGAGGAGTGCTCATGCGCTTAAAAACCACAATAGTGACATCTGCAAACACTTCTGAACTTAAAAATCCTATGCTGGGCATTAAGAAGTACAAACTTCACATTTTGTGTAAATAGAGGCCCTCTAGCTGATGTACTTTCTGCTTGAAAGTGCTCTGTGTTCTTCGTGGCAACAGAGACTGGTGTGTCCAGAAGGGCAGAGAATGCACCTGAAACAGCATCCGAGCTCACAGGCTGAGCGTGGAGGTTACTGGGGGGAATGGTCGTGGGTCAGCGGCAGAGCCTGCAGCAGACTGGAGCACACAGAACCTGGGATGCTTCCCTGTGGGCAGTATAAAGGAAATGGCACTCAACAGAGAACTGAGTGGAAAGCCTGGTAAAATAATGGGTATTGAAAATGGAAATAGTACAGTAAGGTGCTTTGGACAAGCATAGGAGTCCCCAGTCACACTTAAAATGATCACCAATAAAGAAGCTGTTTAATGTTGTGCTCCCTTATGTTTGTTTGGAGAAACGCTCTAATTTCAGTGATGAAAATATTTAATAAAAACACCACCTTGACTGGATGCCTGATGTTTCAAATCTTAGAGATTTAATAAACGAGGTGCTGCTACTTTTATTTGGTGTCTTCAGGTGGTAAATTGACTACAAGAGAGCTTCCCTATTGTTCCATGAAAGCAGTAAAAGCAAGAGGGAGAATTAAAAGCAAAACACTCATTTAAATCGGAATGTAAGGGCTAGAGAGTTCAGAGAGCCTGTCTTTGGCACGCAGTAATATTCATAGGAAGGCAGAACTTTGTAGAAATTAAATTTAAATATATAGCATGTATTTGAATATATGCAAAAACAGTATACGTGCTGGATGGGAGCAAAGAGAAATTCCCTTTGCCTCATATTGGATTTTTCAGCTGCTGCTTGTTCTTGACAGACGTGCGAGAAGGGACTTGCTGGAGAGGAGCAACAGCTGCATGAGAGACGGGATCTAGCCTGGCTGGGCAACGGACACGTAAACACGTTAAGGATTGCCAACAATGCACGGTAGGGAGAACCTGGAGGGTAAAAGCTGTGTCAAAACGTTTTTAAAGCGTGTGGGAGACGACCACAGGGACTGCTGATGTCCCGTTCGCTACAGTTTGTAGCTGAGTCCTCATTACAGCAGTGGCAACATGTGCACTCCCTTAGGGGTAATCCCTTGCACCTTGAGTGCCTACGAATACCCCTGTGGGTCCCTCTGCGTGGCCCCCTCCCACGAACCTCACGGGGGAGCTTCGTACAGAGCCTTTCCCTTCGTAGGAAGACGTCATGGGGCATCGCTGCCCTACTCAGGCACGTTGTTGTGAACTTCAGTCGTCCCATCCCATTGTCACACATGGCTGCGTTGTCCAGCACCTTCAGTTCACTGTGAAGAACGTGACAACATAAGCATCTCTTCCTGGGGAAGCTGGACTTAAAAATAACATGGCAAAGAGACAGAGGAGGAGGGTGCAGATGGGACCAAAGGGGTGGGAGAAGACAACAATATTGAAGTTCTAGAAACAGCCTGCCAAGGCCTGGGAGAGTCAGACCATCTGCTTCTGTTGCAGCATCTCTACACAAGCGTCTCCTCTCTTTGTTTCTCTTTGTCAGCAAGAGGGGATAAACCATGTGCGGTGTAATGTGAAGGCTTGGTTGTAAAAGAGATGATGGAGTAGCCTGCATTAAGAAAAGCTTGCTTTATTCACTGTGACTTGCAAAAGACCTCTCGGCAGTGCGGGCTCTGACAGCGATGTGCTGTATGAAGATTTGTCACTGAAGCAATAGCTGTTTGCAAGCCCTTCTCCGCGTTTATAAGGCGATACCTTGTGGATACACTGCGAATCCCTTGAGCACAGCAGTGCCTGCTAATGTTTTACGCGTCTGAAGCCTAGTTAAAGCTAACTGGCATTACAATAAATGACCCAGCTGACCGCTTCTCCCAGGCGGTGTGATTCAGGAAAGCTGAGCCAAAGGTTGCTCCCAGGGACCAGAGTGGTTCAGAGAGTTCTTAACAGAATACAACGCCTTTCACTCCTGGGTTGCCTGTCTTGGTCCAAAATGACAGAGAGATTTATGTTTGTATGGCCTGTGTGCTAAAAAGGGGTTGTTTTACTCCAGCCTGCAGCACAGCTGACGCATCGTAACAGTAGCTGCAGGAAGACTAATGATCCCGTGTTCATACGACATAAACCACCCCTAGCGACTTCTTTCGTTTCCACCAGGTCAGGATGCACACGGAGGTAGGAGTTTGCAATGCAGTTACCTCTTCTGGAGCTTCTGGGGAATAAAGAGCCACCGTAAGTCTCCATCAGTCTGGCACCTCTAACGAGCGCTGAATTCCCTCAGAAGGAATGGCGAGAGAAGTATTTGGGAAGCATATAATAGACCGAAAAGGATCTTCATGCCATGGAACTGGACTTTCAACATTTACAACAGAACAAACGTTTTACGTGCATACAAATTTCTAGCGAAACAACCACAGGGAGAATTTTACATTCACTAAGCTGCTGCCAGGCTGATGGGAGAGGGGAGTGCATACGCAGAGCTGGGTGCAAGTTCTGCATTTAATTAAATGGGAAGCCTGCATGAAGGTTATGCCACCTCTGTAAGAAGCCCTGCATTTTTTAGCATTTGACAAGCAACATTATACGTAGGAGAATGGTTAAATGACAGCCACAATAACATGTTATATTGTTCAGAGCAGTCAGGTGTCAGCAAAATGGATTGATTGCTATTAGGAAACACGAAAGGAATATTGGATTCAATTGAATGATGTAAATGTGCTGTAATATCTCTCTGAAATTTCCTGCATTTTCCTGTAGTGGCACCTGAAAGGAGTAAAAATGTATGTGTAAATACAGATATTAAAGAATTGGCAGATACTGAAAAATTCCTTTCCAGGAAGCCCTGTGGGACCATATTCTTGTTTACTGCTTCCCACCCTTCTGGACAGGATGCAGATTTCTAATCCTATGCTTAAAGTAGTATTTAAACGGTGAACGTGTCTTGCTTTGGTATTTAGCTCATACATGTTTAAAAAAACCTGCCGAAATCCGCAGTGAAGGCTTCTGTTCAGGCTTTGTGATATGGAATTGGTACCCTCTTAGCTTAAATCTAAGCAGTCGTTTAAACAAAACCCCTTCCAGTCACGTGCACAGCCTGGTTTGTATGCAAAAGCTAGGCAAGTGATAGCAGGAATGGGAAGTATCTTTTTAAACACGTGTGCTTTATCCTCACACTTGTATAGGTCTTACGAGCAAAGTGAGAAAAATCTTCGGTGTGCACTCTGGCACTCCAAGAGCCCGATTTGCCTTATTCTGGTGCAGCTTGCTCCGATCACAAGTTCTTAGGTTAGACAGCATCGGCTTTTGTGTCGTTCCCTTTGGATGGACTGTTTTCCATGACATCTCTGTTCTACCAAGATAATCGTTACACAGTTGTCCTGTAGCCGCTGTCAGCTGGGGGCTGATACTGGTACGGTCTCAGTTGTAGCAGGATGTACACAAAAGGTTGCAGTCTGTCAGAATTGAATGACTTGATGGAAACACCCCCAAAAAAAATTAGCAATCAGTAGTGATAGTGAACAGGATCTGAATTTCACCTACGATAGGTTTGATCTTGAAATCCATCGCATGGAACTTTCTGTCCTTGCAGGCATCCGTTGGTGGACACAATGGATTATCACCTTGTGTAACCTCCTGGGTTATTTGATAGGAGCGAGGGACTGCAGAATAGAGTCACCTTTGTCACAGCAGCACAACAAGCAGACCCAGAACCCTGCAGAGAAGTCCAAGTAATGAAACCGATGACTTTCGCACCTCTTTGCCTGAGCAGTAAGTTGGCTTTGTCTGGTGCATAGGTACGGTAATGCCAGAACAAACTGACAGCGGTGAGATCGGACCGAACTGGGAAATGAGTGCTTGCTGTGGGAGCTTGGGGGTATTCTGACCCGCGCGCAGATATGCAGACCTTCAGAGCTGGGCTGGATATCTGCGGCGTGTTCGATTTTAGCTGCTGGACACAGCTGCTTACCTTCAGCTGGTGCTTGTACTGGGGTGGTCTTCAATGCGTTTCTTATTGGGAAGCAAAGCACTAATTTCTGCTCATAGTCTGGGCCTTGTGAAGTAAACAAGTCCTTATTTGTGCCCTTTTTCTGCTCCAGTTCAGATGTATGGCAGCTGAGGTTTTTATTGCTGGCTCCCGTTCCTGAATACTGCCGGTGTGGAAGATCGCAGGTAAACTGTCTCTTGGTTTCGCTTCTCTTACTGCTTTCATGCATTGCACTGTGAGGGTGACAGAGCCCTGGGACAGGCTGCCCAGAGAGGGGGGGAGTCTCCTTCCCTGGAGCCTTTCCAAAGCTGCCTGGACTTGTTCCTGTGTGATCTGCTCTAGGGGATCCTGCTCTGGCAGGGGGTTGGGCTAGGTGATCTCTAGAGCTCCCTTCCAACCCCAACCACTCTGTGAATCTGCTGCTATTAGCCAAACCATCAATATTTGTTATGCTGCATTATCTGTGATCTTATCTGATTCCTGAATAGAAGAAATAGTAATTTGAGGTGATTATTGTATTTTGAGATTCTTACCTTGCTTTTATAGAAGAGTAACTCACTTGACTTGGGTCGAGATGTTTCTGATTTACATCATGGAAGAAAGAGAGATTGAGAGAGGGAGAATAAGCTGGCCATGATGTTTTAAGGATGATATCTGTATTGGATGATAGTGGTCTGCAAAGCAAACTGGATAGATATGAGATACTAAATCAGAGGAAGCCATATCTCAGTTTTGTTTCTTTTGAAATGTGAAGCTTGCTTTTGTCACGGTTGTGAGGAGGAAATATTGCGTGCTCACAGGAACAGAGGAAGGGAACAGAATGGTTTGTATATCATGAACACATGTGGTTGGAGATGGATATTTTTTTTCCTCAAAATGACAGCGAGAGGCTTTACAGGTGCATCTTTGAAAGCTCAAAAGTGGAGTTACATGCATCCTAAAGATCAGAAAATTATAGAAACAGTGGTGTTAAGATTTTGTGATCTTTTCCTGAATCAGCTTCAAACTGAAACTGCAGATGCTGGAAGAGACTGATCAGTGTGAATATCAACACAGTTTGGGATACTCAGCCAAGAAATGGACAAAGAAAGAGCTAAACAACATAATGGGAAGATTAAAACAGTCATTAATACCGCAAAGCTAAAGCGGGATAAAAGGGGCAGTGAGCATTATGGTGCAGCTACCCATGCAGCCTACAGCGCTTTTGTAATTAAGAAGCCATTAGCAGTCTAAATGCTGGGTAGTGTTGTTCTAACTCCTGCTTCATGTCACTTAAACCACTGTTAATATATTTGATGCATTATGAGGTAAATCAGAAATAAACTGCTCAGGTCTAAGAAGATAAATTTATCTTTTATGCTTTTATAGAACTTCTGGAGCGGGGTGTGTGTGTGATTTTTCAGTACCGGTGCTTAATGGGAACACTATATTCTTGCCTGGCTCTCCAGTTCCTGGGTTTGCACTGAAACCTTGGAGGAAAGGGTTCAGTTCTGGGTTCTGCCATAAGCCTGCGGAGCGAGCTTGTCAGTCATTTTTTTCCTCCAGTAAGGCTAAGTTTTGTTATGTGTGGAAAAGAAAAAAGTTGTGATTACTATATAAAGTAGTTGGAGTATTAGAGGTTAAAAATGTTGTTATTCGGATAGATCTAGAGATATATATACACACGGACTCACATATGTTATCGCCAAAACCGTTGTACTTCACACTTTGACAAAGTGCCCATCTGTTTCCTACTTCTTTCACCAAGACACTCTGGTTTATTAACATCAGAGGAAAGGGAAGCAATTGCCCTGCTAGTTTTAGCTTAAAAAGTTAAACTGGTTTCAAGTGTTCTGTAGAACGCTACTGGTCAAAATATGTATATACCCACTGGATATCCACTGTGATTAGAGATCAGAGAAGAGTTGGAACAAACGTTTACAGAAATTAAACAGGGATCTAAAGATCTGTAAGTCCTGAAGGTACAGATCGATAAGAAATTAATAAAATAGTTCAAAAGCAGGCACAAGAGCAGCTCTCAGAATGATCTTCAAGTGTAGACCGAGTGTTTTGGAAAGAAAGCAAGGAGAAACGGGTGCAGACTTTGCCAACTGTGTCTTGTGCTGAGTGTATTTTAATATAATAAATGAAACCTCAGTACCATGTAACAGAAAATGGATGAAATGGTTCCTGTTCAACAAATATAAAAGGATGTCAAAATGCAGCAGTATTTCTTAAGCCTAAGCCTTTCTAGTGGCTTTGGATGGGAAAGGATGACAACGTTTCAATAGTCTGGGGCTTGAGATTTATTCCTCCATTTAACCTCTCTGTTAATTAGTTCGTTTTACTAACTAGCCATTCATGTGACGGATGATTCCTTAAGTAAATGCAACAACAGTCATGCAAGCTTAGAAATACTTTTTCAGAAGATCTGCCAGTATTGCAGGTGGGGATTAGTGATTAGCTGATTAACATGTACATTTATGTTCAAAATTATCACAGCCTGTGGTGTTGAGATGTCTGGGGTTCAGTCTGTTAACACTTGGTCTTTCGAGCTGGAGAATTGCCTGAAAGGGTAGCTGACAGCCCACTGTCAATAGGTAGGTATGAGATTTTATATAGTACTGGAAACGATGCATCTGTCACATAACAGTCAATAGTTAAGGGAAGTAGAGGAGTCTGTAATTGATTCTAAGGAAATATATATAACTGTGCCCAGAATTACTGTAAAAGAAAAGCTGACTCTATGAAGTTGTTACTGCTTTTCTCTGTGTGCCAAAAAGAGTGTTTTGAAAACCCTGTGGCTTCAGGGAGTGAAAACCTGGACCCGTTGAAGTCAATGGGAGTACAGTTAACTTCAGTAGGAGCAGGATTTCAGCTGAGCTTCGAGCACAGTGAAATACGTCGTATATGGATCTGTGAAGTACATCTGGCTGTGTCAGATTACTGGGTTGTTGTGGGTTTGTGAACAACTGACGGGGTCAGATTTTTCTGCTGAAACCCCTCTGATTGCTGCCATTTGATCCAAACCGAATTTCTATCTCCTTTTAGCAACACGGGATTGGAGCAGTTTCCACGATGCCACGTGAAGAGCATTGATAGGAGAACAGATACTACAGTGTAGCGCTGATGAAGTTTAAATCTCTCGCTAACTGCTGGTACCCAGAAAAAAGGGTGAGTGCGTTACAAAAGGAGATCCCATCCTTTTTTCTCTTGTAGTCTTTTCCGAAACATCTGCTGGCCACTGTTGGAGATACAGAAGTAGCGTGGGTGAACGTGTTTGGACACTGTGGTTGTTCTCGTCACTGTAAGCTTCTGGGAACAATATTCCCCCTTCTTTCTCATTGGATTAAAACTATGGAGCAAAAGAGTAAATATGTAAATCATGAACTTCCTGTCCCCCTGAACAAGGGGGATTAGGGGGCTCTCTTCTCAGTACACATGGTGTGGGGAAGCTGTGGAGGTTACTTGCTGGCGAGGTAGTGATGTGTCTAAACTACTCCACATAAGAGCAAGACAAGCCAGAGAAAGTAAGGTTGTTTGATCCCTTAGTTCTAATAGACTTTCTTGGAATAAATCTCTCAAACGCAGACCTGTGTCAGCCACGTAAGGGTCAGTGCTCTTCTAGCACACACATCCATTAACACGTGACGTTACGCAGTTTGAGGAACATCCTCTAGCTACAATTCCTAGGACCTGATTTAGTTGGGGAGTTTAGTTCAACTCCCAGACCAGTGTCCCTGCCTTTCTGATGCGTTGCTTGAGAAACTGGTGGTTCCTCTCCAAATGAAGTGGCAAGAGTAGCTAAATCCAAGGCAAGCGTGGGCTTGCTCTGTGCACCTCCTGCCAAAAGCTGGGGTGCTTTTTGTAGCTTCTTGATATCAGCACGGGGCTGCTTCCCTGGTGTTTTCCAATACTGCCTTATCCTTGACTTCAGGAGCGCTTACCTGCTGTGACAACGTGCCTGCTCTAGCCTTATGATGGAAGGGAAGCAGGGAAGGGCCGTCACGAGTGCTGGGTAGACCCTTCTTGGTGCGAGGTCTGCGTGTTCTCGTGGTCCACTGTCTGTCTGGTGAACATCAGCTACTCGTAGCCAGACTGTGGGCTCCTATTTGTCTGGGAATATCATGGATTTAATTTCATGTAAGTCGTAAAATACACAAATAATAAAGCTGCATGAGCTATGTAAATATCATGTAGTGCTTTGAGCGAAGTGTCCCACAGACAACAGAACAAAGGAATCAATAGGTTCCTGTTTCAGTTATGGAATGAGAAATTATTAAGTAATGGAAAGAAACAACGCAAACAGGGTTATCTCCGTTGTTAGGGTTCATCAGAGTGAACAGGAAACCTGAGTGAAGGGGAGCGCAGGTATGTGGGACAGTTACAGTGGGTTCACTCCCTGCTCTGAGGCGACCCGTCAGGCTTCCAGAGATGGGGTGGGAGGGAAAAAGCGAGGGCTATTTCTGTGTTTCTAATGGGGAAAACCAGCATTGTGGGTAAGCCTAATGCAGTTCGTTAGCTTGCAGTGCTGTCTTGTATTAAGAACTCTGAATTTAGCATTTCCGTTATTTAAGCTAAACTGTGGTAGAAGTTGACCTTTCAGTAGAATTCCTGAGATTGTTTCCTTAAGAGTGTACAGACAGAAAGGCTTTAAACATGGAAATATTCTTATGAACTAAACGTACGTTGTTATATCTAAAATAAATTCAAAATTCTTTGAGTTCCTTACTGTTTCGGATTATTTTGGCCCAGACCAAATATTTAAGTTAAGAAACTGAACAAAATCAATATCTCTGAAGTGCCAGGTGTCTTGTATATTTTCTTTAAGATAGGCATTGAAATTGCAAGTGGATCAGAAGACAGTTATTATAGTGAATTCTGACTTATCAAACAGATGCTGAAGGGTTTAAATAAATGATAGGGTTTTTTTCCCCTTTGTGGAGCAAAACTGAAATGATGAAAACGTGCAGTAGCCCCAGACGTTTGTACGTGCTCCTGAAGTTTCAGCGTTTCTGGTTATCTTCAGAATGATAAATGACCATGGAAGGTATTTTCTAGTGAGAAAGGAAAAGTCATAAATTGCAGCAAATGCTAAAAAGATCTTGGCATGTTAATACTGGAATACTAGGATGTTGTTTATGGCCATCTAGATTTTTCTCTTTAGATTCTTAGGAGATCTACCATGCTGCAGTTTTTTATTCATGCCTTTTTAGTTTTGTTATACTGTGATGGGGTTTTGGTGGTGTGGGTGGCTCCTGTGAGAAGCTTCTAGAAGCAGGGAAAGGAGTTTTTAAGATCTGGTTTTGTCTGATTTGATTGGTAACTAATCAAATTGATTTTTCTTCCCCAAGTTGAGTCTGTTTTGCCTGTGACCATAACTGGGGAGTGATCCCACCCTGTCCTTGCCTTGACCCACCAGTCCTTCCTTGTATTTTCTCCACCCCATCCCCCTGCAGGGAGGAGCGAGCGAGCAGTTGCGTGGTGCTGTGTTTGCTGGCTGGACCTAAACCATGGCATGTGCAGAAATGAATGCAGATTCCTGGAGGTAGAAGGAGCTAAAGCCATCTCTAGAAAGGAAAGAAGTTTTAAAAATCTTTCAGTCACCAGAAATCCTGTCTGGAAGAGGTTTCAGTTATTGTATTATGGAGGTAGGAGATGGGATAGGAAATAAGATACGAAACAAAAAGTTTAGAGCCAGTGTGTAACATTTGCCTGAAGGGATTTGTAAACATTCTTACACAGCATTTGCTCAGCACTATTTACTCTGTGTGGTTTCATCATTTTACAGTCGTATCAGTAAACCTCAGTACTGATGTGACTTCTTGGAACAGTTACACTCTCCTTGTTCTGTAAGCTTACAAAGCATTTAATCCTCGGTGTCGGTCTCTGCCTCGGCCTGTGTGTTGCAGGTGATACTTTGGTACCTAGTAGTAAATATGTAAGATGAGGGGTACCCCAGGTTGGTTGAAACAGATTCTGAACATACCTGAGAGGAAGGCTGTCCTCCCAGTTGTGAAGGTGCTCCAGCTTCCCAGGAATACTGATTAAAATAAGAGTGAAATAGAGGACTACTGGAAAACTGTGAAGTTAGGCGTTCAAGACAACACGTTGTACAAACTTGCAAACCTGTGGAGTCCTTGATCCTCTAGTTATTAATATGGTGCGGTGCAAGTTCATTTATTTTCTCAGTAGTGTTTCTGTGGGATTTTTTGGTTTTGTGGGTTTTTCCCCCCCTTCCTGCCTCACTGTTCCCTCCTTACTGTCATTTTGATGATCATAATATTGACAAATCCTTTTTATTCAAGATTTAAAAGAGACTATTAAATTCCATTAAAATCACTGCAGAGTCTTTTCCTAGGCATAACTTCCAAGAAAGTATTTTGGCTTTTTAGTAACCTCAGAACTGGACTCACCCAACTTTGTTCCTTGGAAAGAAAAAAGACCATTACCTGGCCTGTTTTGGGACGTGGTTCCTGAGTTGCATTTTGTAGTGAATGACAGAAACTCATCATAAAAAAATCAATGGCTGCATCCACTGTGGCAAAATCCCTATTCAAGGTGAGTCTTGATGTACCCTGCATCAAGTGCTTACCACACTTGGAGTGGATATATCAGCTTGTGACAACTGATGTAGAAGTGGAAGGGAATTAAATAGCTAACACAGATGAGTCGTAGCTGCGTGAGAAGAATTTCAAAGCAGATCGTACTTGCTTGTACAGCACTTAAAGGAAGATTGCCCCATAATACCAATTTTCCTATGAATCCTGTTTAAAATAGGATGATTATGGGGTGGGGGAGCCCAAAACAACCCCCCAGATGCCAGTATTTAAAAAAAAAAACCAGCCAGTAAAGGATTTGGTAATGCAAACCAAATTGCGACTGGTACGAGAAGCTAATTAAATGGTGTATGTGTAAAGATTTTTCATCTTAAGAAAAAGTCATGGTATGGGTAAAATAATCTTCTTTCATTTTTGCCTGAGTTTCCGAAATAGGTGTCTTGCTGTGGGACACAGTACGTTCGCTGTCACCTGTGGCTTGCTAGTGTGGACCGACATAGTGAGCATCAAAACCATCACACGTAAAATCACAACAGAACATCTCTTGTTGACAGTTCAGGTCCCAAAATAACATGGGTTTTACTCCCATAAAAGGATGTAGAGTTATTATTTTTTTAAAGTTAATTGCCACTAAACTATTTTATGTAGCTAAATGGAATGGAGACACTGAACACTGCTGTTAAAGGGACACTGCTGCTAGGCTTGTGCTACATAAATGTGAGCAAAAGAAAACAGTCTACATGTAAACATCACAAAATTGGGAGTATACAAAGTCTATAGAATCCCATCAACTGTTAGATGGCATCATCATGATATATATGTCCATATACGGTCCCCACCCACTGTGACAGAAGGGATGGAAAATTGTACCATTGCTCTTTCTGGACAGATTTTATGCATGAAAGTGGTGGAATGAAAATTCAAGGCCTTTCCAAAATTAATATAAACGGTGGAACACTAAGAGCAAAGTCTTTTTCTCTGTCTTGGAGAAGAAAATTCAAGATAAACAGTGACTGTTTATCCTCTGTTTGCGTTTCCCCCTCATTCTTAGTAAAGGTAATAAAATCACAAAAGCTTAAAAATGGAGGGCAGTTCCTCAAATTTATTCTTCTCTAGTGGCTCCTTACTTCTAATTTCCCTGTTCTGAACTTGCTTAATTAAATCTTGGGAAGGTTATATTGTTACACGTAGCCATCCAAGATTGTTAGCTAAACAATACTGTAATTTATATATCCTAGGTTGTCTAGGGACATGTATGGAAAATTAGAACAAAATGTGACTACCCGGCTTTTATTTGTATGTAAATTTCTGCTATTCTGCAGGCATATACTAGACTATCAAACCAAACCAATAATAAAATAATGAAGTAATTAATGTCAAAAAGTTACAGAGAGGAACAAGAAGTCATCTTGCTTTTATGGAGTTTTATGTAGGAGTTGATAGAATGAGTCCTTTATAAATCATGACTACTTCAAGTCGGAACATCTTTTACCATGTTTATATAGAGATATGTGTTTTTTAAATTAGGTGCTGTTATTCTCCCAATTCACATAAAAATTTATGACCTTTTTTGCCGTTCTTTCAACATTCTTTTTACATACAATGCCTCTTAGCCTTAAGCAAAGTAAAAATGCAGATAAAATTGTGAATTTAGTGCACATTACAAATTTTGCATGCCGTTTTCCCGTTATAATGCTACCCCAGATAATAATATATCTTTGTCCTTTTGAAAGAAAAACTATAGCTTGAGACCTAAATAGCCTCAAAAGGCGATACCTGTCCTTTTTGAAGTCCGAAGAACGTTAAAGATGTTCTTTAGAATTCCATATTAAAGTTTGGACTTGTGTGCACTACCCTGTGAACGGTTCCTCGCAGTTCTTCACAGAAATATTTAGTGCATATCACAGAAATATCTGAAACTGAGATACTGAGCACATATTAGAGCAGTTTGCAGCAACTCTAAAATAAGGTGTTGCAGCCAAGTAGAAGCATGGAGAATTAGATTATTATGGATAGGGATATTAGACAAAGCTATGAGTTAATGTGTAGTTCTGAGTATTAAGAGTTTGGCTAGCTTAGCATTAAAAAGATGCGTTAGATAAGCTTGCAAAAAGTCTTTAAAAATTCCTGCTTTAACAGAGGGTTTTAAATGAATCTAACTTTAGGGAACACCTCCCTTTATTGACATGGCTTTAAAATAATAGTGGAGTGGTTTGGTTTTGACTTCCTGAAGTCAGTCAAGGAAAAACGGTGCTGCTTCCAAAATGTTTGATACTCCAACACAGTCAAAAGCTCCTAGGAGGTTATGCATTTTAATGCTGGGAATCTTTAATGGTTTGTTATCCTTAGCTAGACTGTAGCGGTACCAAAACATTCCTGTAAAACAATTAGTAAACCTGTGTGGAAGTAGGGTTTGTGTGTGTGTGTGTGTTTGGATTGTAGCTACAAGAACTTTCTAAACTCTTCAGAAAGCTCAGGAAAGCCTTGTGTTGCATGGATTTAGGGTGGGGGAACTGCTGAACTAGTAGGACAGAAATTTTTCCAAGTAGTATGGGGGTTGTGGTCCTACAAACATATGTACAAGAAGCTAGCACCAATTAGATATATTTACTCTCCTTAAAGAATTATTTAAGTAAGCTGTGTTGGAGTTTCCGTGAAAAGCGGTATTTGAAACAGTGTGCGTGATGTTTACAGAATCGCCTAATAAGAAATTTAGATTTCCTAGGTAGGAAGCATAAGTGTGATAAAACTGTGTCTCTTGATCATGCCAGCAATTCAAAATGGATTGTAGAGTCATGCATACGTGTGTGTGTATATATGTATATATATATACACGTGTAGAATATGTTAGTGGAAGCGTTTTAGCTGTTGGTTTTGGAGAAACTTGTGATGAGCCATGGAAACTGTCCTCTTACTCCTTTTTCCTAGTCAAATTGAGGAAGATTTTTGTTACTCTAATTTCCAGATTTGTCTTAATACTCATTCAAATCCAGGGCAAAAATTGATTGGATTTAAGCCACTGGGTTAATTACGTACCATATAAAGTGCTGTGTAAGTAGAATAAGGATATTGGAATGGGGTTTGTAGTAAAATGCCAGGAGAAATAATACTTTAATCATACAGGGTCTTAGTCATTCCAGGTGCACAATGTTATCTGTACGTGAAACACTTATTTCTTCAATGTATTTTGTGTCTCGTAGATTCACCAAAGATCCCTAAATGTAGTTTATGAGACTACAACAGGTAGTTTCTTTGCTACCTAGATAGGAAAAATCTTCACAACCATAATACATACAGGTATTTTTCTATAAATGTCTAAGAATCTTCCTTTAAGCCTTCATCTGTTTTTTTTTTAACATCCAAATGAAATACTGATTAAATTGCAGTATCTAATTGCTGACTTAGTTATTTGCAAACTCCTTTTTGAATAGATTAATCAAAGTAATATAACTTAAAATACGATCTGGAAATTGATTTGATTGTGTGGTTCTGTGTCCCTTTTGAAAACAAGCACTATGTGTTTTAATGCAATTATCGTATCTGTTTGACTAAGCGTTTCATTCCACGTTAATCACTGAACCTGACTCTTGTTATTTCCCCTGTTGCTTCAGAAAGCCACAAAAATATGTACTAGTCTATTTTATTGACTTCTTTTATCCCATTTGGCTTTCAAACTCCCTGAAGCACTACTAAAGGTCAAGGGGTTTTAGAGTGAAATGCAATCCCTTCACCTGGCGTACAATAGCCCCTAGTACAATAATAACAGAAAACACGAGTTTCTTTCTAGTGACTATTAGATTGCTTCATAACTGAAGATCAGAGCAAGGAGGCTGAAAAATAGAAGTGCCTCTTTGAGTGGTTTCTGGTACTTGAGATTCCAGTGCCTGGTACCTGATGGCTAAACCTTATTGCTGTTTCACCCATTGGAAACTCAGTGGTCAGAGCAATAGTTAAATGTGGACAGTGAAAGTAAAAATAGTTTAATGTCTTCCTGATGTGGTCCAACTCGAGCACAAGGAGCTTGAAACTACCTCTGGTACAATAAACCCCAGATAATAGGAAGAATGAAAGATGACTATTTATGCACATCCTAACATGAAGCTTGCATAATACGCGTTCCGTGAGATTGCTCAAGCGTCTGGAAATAGGAATAGGTTTGCTTTAATGACTTGCTGGATCGAAACAGCGTGGCCATCTCTTTTGAAGGATTCATTTTCCCCTTTCTTACCAGTGGTTGCAACTGCAGTGCAGGTTACTGTTAGCTCTCCACTTTCCTGCATTTAAGAAAGTAAAATTCTGTAGCATATTTCTACCTACTCAGTGGTGTCTCAAATTTACGGGGATGGAAACTATTTCATTTCCTTTTTAAAGAAAACTTGTAATCACAGAAAAGTTAGTGTTCTTTAAAGCAGATGTTTTGTACTCGTTTATATTTTCATTGGGCTGTGCTGGTCATGAAGAAGCTCCAAACTTCAGAATGTTACTGCAGCAGGGTTCATATTTTTCCTTTTTTAGTTCACAACTATCACGAATTGGAGGCTGTGATGAGTGGTTTAGGGCGCTTAAAAGATCAGTGTCACAAATATTAGGGGGAAAGCTGTAATTTTTAATAGGAATTTGTGAGAAGTGTGACTCAACAGAATTCGATGGCGAGGGCCACTCTACTGCTTATTCGACATGGAAAAGCACACAGAGGCACAGTCAAATTAGCGACAAATTAGTGTGGTTTATACATGAATTATAAATGATTTACAGAGTCAGGGAAATCAAGTCAGGATTGGATTGTTGGGATAGGAGCTAGGGAAAAGGGGCAAGGAAATTCCTCCCGTTGGGTCAGAGTGGACCCACTTGCTTTCTAGACTCCTCAAAAGAGAAGTCTAGGGGCAGCTGAACCTACTCCTCGTCCCAAACCTGGGCAATGGTTTATGTCTAAGGATTTAGGGAAAGGATCAGAGTGTGTGGAGTTTGTGCTTTGTGCGAAACTTTGGGACAGCAGCAGTTCAGAGTTCCTTAACGCTATTCAGATAGATCACACCGATTATATGACTCCCTAGTAGGACTAAACTCTGAATAAATCAGTCCAGTGACTTCATTAAAGATTTAACAAAGTTATCGACTCAAAGGTGCACGCACACACTGACACAGATAGATGGGTATACAGATATGTGTATAAAGGTACCTGTTGCCATTTCCCCCTCAGTTCAGTGAAACTATTCCCGTTGGATGTCAGTGCATCTCTCAGCGGGCGCAGAGTTGAGCCCCAAGGAGGTTTTCAGCCCAGTTTGTGATGACCGTTCTCTGATTTCACAAACCTGAGTTTGTGGACCCTGAGGGGCATCCCACTGAGGGAGATGCTGAGCCCAGCCTGCTGCAGTCCAGGGGAGCACCAAGGGTCGTCTTTGGAACTGCTGTTTATAGGGTTGTGAGGTAATTGACTTTAGGCATAAATGAATTTACATCCTGGCCGTGATTTGTGGAGTACCTTACCAGTACTCTGAAATGAACATTTCCAGTAGTGAAGAGAAAGAACTGCTAAACTCCAGAGTGAAGTAAGGGTCCAGGGCCTCGTCTCTGCAGGTGCTGTGCGGCAGGGTTAGGCATCCTGTGCTTGCTGGCTACAAGCTCGTGTCTCTGTGTTCAGCAAAACCTTACTCAGATCTTTTGAAGTTGTACAATAAGCAGATGCTGCTACATTACTCGAGGAGGAAACGTTCACTCTTAATACTAAAGGCTGATACTGTAGCTTTCCTAATTTTCACACAGCAACAAACAATTATCACAAGTGTATTTGTGTTACACTGAGCTGCTGTTCTGTTATGTTCCCTTATAGGAAAAAATCTAAAAACCATGAGATGGGATTTTTTTGGATGATGTTCTGCCCTTGTGCGCTCCTTCCCTTTGTGGCATTTACTGTGTACGTAGTAGGACCGTGAGACGAGTTGTATCTTGTTAGAGCAAGGATCCATTTGGCTCCATATCCTGTTCCTAGCAGTCTGCAGTGATGGATGGATGCTAGAGGGAAGACGTGAGCTTGGGACAAGCAGTGCTGTCAGAGATGCCTCTATTCTCTGGGCTGCAGCAAGTCATGGCTCAAGGATTTCCTGTGCTAATGGTGGTCTCTTTAAAATTTAATGGCATGTAATCGGAAGCATATGCCTATTTTGTGTATCCTGGTGCTCACTTTTTATGATGGGCAGCTTCCCAGTAGTGTCAGCCCTTGTATGATTATATACAGGAGAAAGCCAGCTGCAGATTGACTTTTCTGCAGTGGGGTTTAACTCAGGTCTTTCAGAGGATGAAAATAAACTGTACTGTGCTGTGAAGTTACAGCAAGAGGAATTTGCCTCACTTCCTGCCTTTTGTTTTTCAGCATCTTGCCATGTCCCTTCCCACCCCCCTGCCCCCAGTCCCCAGTTAACTCCCTTTGCTTTCCTATTCTCCTGCCTGTTTATTTAAATGGGATCGGTATATTTTGGGAAGTGTCTACATCTTTGGATGTTTATCTTTTTCTTTAAGTCATGAAATTATTCCCTGACACACCTTATCTTGATTATATCTCTTGTCCCAGGGAAAGAGGGCCTGGGGGGAAGGTGGTGAGAAACAAAGCCCTTACCTCAACACTGCATTCCTATAAAGGTAGTGGATAGGATCTTTGTAGCTTTTTAAATACTGACCATGTTGTATCCAGCCTTTGCTTTTACATCTTGTAAAGAGACAGGAAACTTGTGAAGAAAAAGATAGATAAAAATCCCCTCCTTGGATTTTAATTACTTGAGTGTGTGGTTACCATGCCTTTGGCTGTAGTTTCACTGAAAATGGCTAGTCTGTCATCGGCCCGACCCTAAAGCAAATGGCAGTGCTAAAGTGGGAGGCAGGAGTGTCATGCCAGTGTCATATTGGCGTGGAATCAGCTGCCCCTGCTCAAACAGGAGATTTGTATGTTGCTCACCAGGATGAAAGTACCATCTGTTTTAGAGTTAAAATCCTTACTGTGAAAATGATGTAGGTACATTTGAATTCATGCAGGATAAAGTTCTTAAATGCTATCCCAGCCAACACATGGGATTGTACAAAACATCAGTCCCAATCAGAGCTTTAAACTGCCCCTATTGATCCCATATTTGCAAAGAGCTTCTATCGTGAAGCTATCCAAAAGCTGGTGAGACAGCCAAGCAGAGATGCTTTCAAGTCTCAAAATCCTAATGTGATGCGAAGCTCCTAAAACAAGCTGTGTGACTGCTCACACCCCCTTACCCACCTGTCTTCAATGCCACCCCAAACCTACCCACCAGCCTCTGGAGGTCACTGGCATCTGATATAGGTTGGAGCCACCTCGCACCAGTTCTCATTTACCTTGGCAACAGCACAGGCTGTTCCACAGTTCAGGGAGTACAAAGGTACAGTTTTAGTGCTGCTTGGGAATGAACATTTCTTTGCTGCTGCTTTGGATTTTAGCCATCATCTTCAACTTGTATTTGGGATGTGGTTACACTGACTGCTGTTCTGGTCGTGGTATTTGCCAGAGAACTGCTGTAGGTACGCATGGAGCTGGTTCGTTAACTGGAAGTAAATTGCTGATTTATTTTTTAGCTAGTTAAAGGGAAGAAAAACCAAAAGAACCACCTTCTTTTTGCAGGGACAGGATTGTTTGTTTCCAGCGCTGTGGACTTCTTGTGTTAGCTTTCGCGCAAGACATGAGCAACCGGACCAGTCGTTTGCTGCCTGTGCCCATCTGAACTACTGCTGCAGCTTTCTGGAAGGCACCGGGCTCACTGGGATGATCCAGAGCAGGTGAGTCATGTCTCTTCTGGCAAAGTCTCACAAAGCCCAGACTCCTTGGTTTATGTATTGCTGTGACCTTAATTTGAGGTGAGTTGGTTGGTTCAGTGAGGAGATGCAAGGTAAGGACGGTGTCACTCCAACTCCTTCCCTTCTGAAAGCAGAGCTATAGCTAGCCCAAGCCACTTGTCTCTGAAGGCAAACCTGGACTCAGTGTGGTTTTACTAACACAGTGTTCTTGTCTGCTGATGGACAGGCTAGTAAAGTAACTAAATAAAAGCTTAACATTCAGAATCCCGATGCCTGGCAGTGCAGGTTACCTTCTGTACCTTGGCCTGATGGTGGAGTACACGCGTACTTGGAGACTGGTTTCGTGGTAGCCTCAATGTGGGTGACTCTGCAGCTCTTCCTCCTGGTGACGTGTCTTGGGTGACTCTGCAGCTCTTCCTCCTGGTGACGTGTCTTGGGTGACTCTGCAGCTCTTCCTCCTGGTGACGTGTCTTGGGTGACTCTGCAGCTCTTCCTCCTGGTGACGTGTCTTGGGTGACTCTGCAGCTCTTCCTCCTGGTGACGTGTCTTGGGTGACTCTGCAGCTCTTCCTCCTGGTGACGTGTCTTGGGTGACTCTGCAGCTCTTCCTCCTGGTGACGTGTCTTGGGTGACTCTGCAGCTCTTCCTCCTGGTGACGTGTCTTTGCCTAGCAGACTGTAGAGCAGCATCCAATGGAAATGCCCTCCATCCTTCTTGCTGAATAGATGTCCCCTCAGTCATTCAAGGTCTGTGAGGCTAAAGAAAGAGGAAGCAAGAAAGTGTCTGTTTTGTGGCTTAACTGATAGAAAGTACCCCTGCAAAGAAAGGTGGAAGTTTGGGGATATTTCTCTCCTTACTACAGTTTTAATCCACTGGGTGGAACAGTTTTCAGGACATCAGGTTACATATCTTCTAGGCTTATTGAGATTATTTTTCTTCCTCAAATAAAATGGAAAGAATGAACTTGTGAATCATTGATCTTCAGCCTTGTCTCCCAAAATATTGTTCAAGGTGTAAATTCTAACTGTTTTCTTGGATTTACTTGGACAGAGGCCATACTCAGCACTGTAGTCACTACTAGAGCACAGTTGTAAGTAGTAGGTGCGTCTCAGACGAGATAGCTGTGCTGATGTGAATAGCTCTGTGGGATATGGTAGTAAATGCTTCGGAAAGAAATGCATCCCGGGCAATGTGGGGTAAGCTTTAACCTTTTGTGCTTCAGTGTACCAACAGTAAAAGAGTAACAGCAGCTTTTAATACATCTTAGTAGCTTTCCAAGGGATAAAGGAAATGCTTAATTTCTGTGGTTAAATTAGGACAGAGTGTGAAAGAGGCAGAAATTCTTAATTTGTTCATTATCTTGAGATCTTTGATATTAAAACACTTTGAAAAACTTCTGTTTTTGTTAATGTGTAGATTCAAACAACTTAGAAACTGAAACGTTATTCTTCCTCTGAGAATGTTGTTCTCACTGTCATTATTCTCCTATTGTAAGACTAATAATAGGAAATATTTTTAGTAAAAGAAAGCAGATAAAAAACACATTTACATTCCAGAAAGCACTTTGAAAAAAACGCTGTCTTTTCAGATTTGAGTGTTTAATACGATTGTTGCGATCTCAGGGCTCTACCCTGAGCTGATCCGTTTCTGCCTTATCCCAGAGGACTCTGTTTGGTTCAGGGAACAGGACAGACATTTCTGAGGTCGACTTATTTTTTATTCTCAGTAACTTTAGTTTGTGCATGTTGTCTAAGTTCTCTAATTATGAATGGCAAGTGGGTTTTGATATTTAAACTTCTCAATGTACGAATGTCGATGTTGCTACTTCAGAAAAAAAAAAGTGGAAATAATGAATAAAGTCATAGCTGTGGCAGAGCCTCCAAAAAAGCTGGAGGTGGGAACGTTAGACTGCTGGGGTGATTCTAATTCTTCGTGCACTCGTGCGTAGGGACCTGTGCAGGGGTATGTAAAGTAGCGATACCCAGTTCTCTGTTACGGAATCAGGTAATGCAATTAATGTTGTCAAAGAATAGCTTTTATACGCAGGAAAACATCCGTAAAAGCATTTTGTCCGCAGCGTATCATTTGATGTTCAAAATTTTGAGAAAGGTCAGTATGGGACTTTCAGGTTATACCTGCACAGGAGGTGTGCCGATGTACCTAACCGTTCCGTCTCACTGGAGAAATAGGAGCGCATTTCAAAGGACTCGGAAATTCTGCATTTCCTTATCTTTCATCATTTTGAAGGAAGGAAGGAAACTAGCTTTGTGCTTGCAGTTCATGCCTTTCTTGGTTCTTTGAGGGTGGCACTGAGAGGACGGAGGGAGTGTAAGCAGCCTACCTTTTCATAAACATGTCAAAGGGAAGATTAGCCTAAAATGATATTTTACGATCATAACGATCTGCAATAACTGCAGAAAGTCGGATCTCTCACTGAAAATGTCAGAAAAAGATTATCCTAAAATAACTCTGGCTGATAGATTACAATTGGCATTTGATAGCTTAACAAAGGAAAAGAAAATGGCATAGTTTGAGCCACCAGCATCCTCTGCCTAATCGTACTTGCTGGCTAGAACTGGAGGCAAAAGAGCGATTGCCGAGTCTTCCGTTGACACCTGCTCGTGCTGTCCCCTGCTGGGGTGTCCCCGAGCAGGATGGGCTCAGTGGTAGGCTGGGCTTCCCTGCCCTCTCCACTCACCCAGAGGGACGGTGGCTGTTCGGCATAACGCTGCCCTGTGCTTCGCAGACCTGTTGTATGAATGGGTGCCTAGGACAACACCTGAGCGCTGGAATTCCTGTCCTGACTTGTCACAAGAATAATAAAGTGGATAAGGTGGATCTGGGGCTCCCGTCAGGAATACTGTATTATTTCAGGCTCAGTGGCCTTGAGAAATAACTAATCCAAACTCTCCATCATATTTATAACAAGGTGTTTTAGTAGTACTGTAATGATTGCATGGTGTGGCAGCTGCTTTTTATTACGAGCTAGGAATGAGCTAGCCAGTTGCAGTCGGTACTTGCACACCTCGAGTGAGTAGAGCGCCCCTTGCACTGCGGCACTGCTCTTTGTTTCGGTGCTCGTGTACCCCTGAAATTTAGACAAGCGTTTAAATGAAGCATCTGCTTCCCAGCGCTCCCGCTGCTGAATAAGGCCTTCTTCCAAACAGGGCCAGGATGTAATGCCCAATGTCAAATTGGTTCTAAACCTGTAGGGAGTCAGGCTGAAGTCCCCTAAGGCGTGGGAATTGCAAGCTAGGTGCGTGAGCATCCTCAGCCGCCTTTTACCGTAGAGTCTTACCGGACTGCAAATTGCTTTAAGGTTTTGATAATGGATGTTGTCTTCTCAGTTGTACCGGAAGAGGACAGGGCGATTCCTAGCTCAAAGACTTTAATTTTTGAAAAGCCTCTGTCTGTGTATAAATATTTTAATAATGAAATATTTCTTGTGGTAGAGAAAAGGTGATTAGGGAATACTTGCCCTGTTTCAGCTGTTCGGCTAACCCTCCTTTTTCCCGTTGTAGTGATGCTCGTTAGCTTTCTGGCCACATGGCAGCAGTACGTAGACCTCAGTTTTATTCAATCTATGCTATTTTTGCTGCAGAAACGCTTGGGAAGCGCATGTTAGCGGTGTCGGGCTGGGCCTTGCTGTGCACAGGCTGCTGTCCTTGTATTTGTGGTTAGACCCCTGGGACAAGGGAGAGATGTGGGAGTGAGCCACTGCGCAGGGCATATTCTCTGCAGGCGGGTTTTGCAGCTAGTTTAAGTCTTTTGGCAAAAGAGTCACTGAAAAGAGTAATTAAGGAACAACCGGTTATCACAGCAGTAAATTTTCAGATGAGGTGGCTTGGTAGATCTCTCTTGAGTCAGGGCAGAGCGGCAGTGTTGACTGCCAGTTTTGGAGGTCCTGTGTGGTCCCAACAAAGATACAGCTCTGAAACTTTGACCTTAATGTACCCAGTGGAACCGGGAAGTGGTGATTTAGGTAGGAGGGTTATTGTGTCCTTGTTGGAACACCCAAGAGGATAAACTGGTAATAAGATCACAGAATTATAGAATCAGGAAATGGGTTGGGTTGGCAGGAACCTTAAAGATCATCCAGTTCCAACCCCCCTGCCATGGGTAGGGACACCCTCCACTAGACCAGGTTGCTCCAAGCCTCATCCAGCCTGGCCTTGGACACTGCCAGGGATAGGACACCCACAGCTTCTCTGGGCAACCTGTCCCAGGGCCTCCCCACCCTCTCTGGGAAGAATTTCTTCCTGATATCCAATCTAAATCTCCCTGCTTTCAATTTAAACCCGTTACCTCTTTTCCTGTCACTATAGGCCCTTCCTTGTAGCCCCTTCAGGCACTAGAAGGCTGCAATAAGGTCTTCCTGGAGCCTTCTCTTCTCCAGGCTGAACAAGCCCAATTCTCTCAGCCTTTCTTCATAGGAGAGGGGCTCCAGCCCTTGGAGCATCTCTGTGGCCTCCTCTGGACTCGTTCCAACTGGTCTATATCCTTCTTATGCTGTGGGCCCCAGAGCTGGATGCAGAACTCCAGGTGGGGTCTCACAAGAGCTGAGTAGAGGGGGAGAACCCCCTCCCTCGCCCTGCTGGCCACACTTCTCGTGATGCAGCCCATGGTACAGTTGGCTTTCAAGATGGAAGAAGGGATGTTGTGTCTGAGTGGGGTGTTTGGATTGCTGTGCAGGTATCGCGGACAGCCCGGTGACACTGCTGGTCAGAGGTCGCAGAGGCCAATTCAGGCGCGTAACAAGTGGGAACAAGAGCTGGTGTGATCACTCTGGTGTGGTGTTAAGGGCTGAGCCTCGGGAGAAGCAGGACGGCTGGTAGAGCAGGAACGTCGCAGAAAGCAGGGTGGGTTTTGTTGGTGTGGCATTCTGTTCGTTTCCTTGCGGTGAATTTAGGAACTGCTCTGAGGGGTTTGATCCATGAGGGTGTTGCAGCAGTAACAAAACCTGTGCTGAGGAATCCGGTGGAGTTTAGATCTGGCAAGAACACTTGGATCCCTCGCTGCTTTTGCCATCACCCGTCATTAAGACGCACCTGACCAAGTACCAGAACACCCTTAACTTACGTAAACGTGTCAAATGTTTTGGAAGAAGCCAAGATGGTTGCAAAACTTTAGGAGTTGACATTCTTAGGTCTCCAAAATTTTATAAGAAATCTTAGGAGGATGGGACTACCAATGAGCCTCTTGGAATGTGCTGCCTCAGGCTGTGCCATAGGTGCCTCAAGCTGTCCTCCTCCAGCCTCCCAAAGCTCCAGTCCCCATCAGAGTGGAAATACAGGACTGCTTGTATGTGTGTTAATCCATGAAGGTTCACTGGACACTTTAACAGAAAACACGACCTTTTTTAAACAGCCTTTTGAATTAAAGACTATAAATGGAAAAAAAATGAAGAAAAAATATTTATTTTCCTTTTCAAGAGCTGAACCTTCAGTACAAAAGCATTTTTTAAAATGTATGAGCTAAAACCTGACAAGTTTACTGGGTTGTCTGAATGAATTCAAACATTTCCCTGTTTCATGATGTGTGGCTTTTGTCCTTTAAAACACAACTTTTACTTACAGTTATTATTTATAACTTGTTTTTAAAGAAAGCAAAATGCAGAATTATTTATGGGCTGCATTTCTTACATTAAGGAAAGTAAAATTATTTCTAATTTTACACTTCAGAATTTGCTGATCATTCGCACACTTTTGATCCGGTTAATTGTTTACTGATAACATACATTGCATGGAAATAAGAAGATAAAATGTCATGGGAACAGAATGCAAAATAGTAGCTGATGTAAAAAATTAAATAATTTGAGGTCACCAAGTTCTATATTTAATAAAAAAGTGACTTTATTTTGTCATTTCTGGAAAGTCAAATCATTGATCTTCCCACTTGTAATGCAGAAGCTCATGGTTGTATTATGAAGTAGAGGAAGGTTTTACAGAGGTCAGCTGATAAGACAATTAATGTGCTGCTTTCATTCTTCGGAAAGTTTATTATTCATCTGGGTAAAATGACTTTCCCCCCCCCTTTAATTTTTTTAAGACACAAAACCTCTGTTTCACGGTATAAAACCAAATGTGGGTGGGGTTATTTTTTTAGACAAGTATAAATTGAAATTATTTTTGTTAGTGTATTGCATTTTATTGTTATTCTATATATTTATATATATTTTATTTATACTTTTATCAGGTAACTCAAAGATCTGGCTGGAGTGCTTCTAGTCCTGCCTCTCACGAGCTAACAGGTATTTTAAAAAGTTCCCTACACTCTTATTTGCTGCAAAGCCTAATGTAAGTCTGATAATCCTCGCTTATCTGCATTAGAGTGACTTGCACGAGAACACCAGTTGATCTTTTATCTCTGGATTTTCTCATAGGAACTTGAAAAGGAAGGCAGTGCAGATACGACAGCAACATTAAAATGCTGTAAAATCCCTTGTGCTTTCTTGGTGAGATTTGAAGATTTAATACGTCTAAGTATATAATTTTTCCCCCCTTGTTGAGATAACACAACATAAGCTCCCTCAGAGTTTGATTTTGTGTTGGTATATACCTGTCACTTGTGGGAGTGTGTTTGAGTTTGGCTTTGGTTTCTTTTGTGGTATTGCTTTTGTTAAAAATCTAATGGGAAGCAAATTGAACTATTATTAATGAATATTAGATTTTTTCCTTGGCACGAGAGTCTCAGTTTATTGAGATTATCGCTTCTGCTACGAAGAGCAATTTAGTTTTGTTTTATTATGGCAAATATCTAAGACTGTATTTGAGTTCACATTTGTTAACAATGCTGTGTGTACATAATCTCAGGAAGAAATATTTCCTTAATAGAGTATTTCTCTTTTACATATTTAGTTGTATGAGCTTACTTTTTAGGGAAACTTCCATTTTGTGCCATTAAGCAGAGGGAATATTCTTTCTCTCAGGTGTTCATCCTCCTCTGGCACATTTGAGCCTCCAAGAAATATGGTAAATGATGTGACTAATCTGTTTGGTCTCATTCTTTCCCCTGTACTGATGGGACTTGCTCAATGTGTCACTGCATTGCATCAGTGCCCAAGGAAAGACTGCTGTGACTTCCAGAGCGTGGGTGCTGTTTGAAATGGGGTCTGGGGGGGTTAGACCCAGGCAGGGATTTGGTGGTCTAGTTCTCTGCGGATGTTTCCTCTCCCTGAAGCAGGTTCCCTGCTTTACATACAGCCGCTGTTAGGCCATTGTCCCTTCCTTCCATGGCACTTACCGGCGTAGTTGCTATGTTTGGCTAGACCACAGCTGCCCTTGGAAACCAGAGGTGTGCAAAGAGAAATCAGTTACTGGGCACGTAGAAGCCCTCCTCTAGTGATGACCGAATCTTGGCTTGCATAGACACGTGGGCTGCTGAGTTACCTATGGAACTTCTTTGGATGTGTGACCTTTTTGCTAGAGGCGAGGAGGCACAGCAGCACTTGCTGGGTGGTTTAGAGGTCAGAATCCGAAAGGCTGCACACTTCTATGCATGAGTATAAAATAAGCAGCGAACGGGACAGCAATCTATGAAGTGATTTGTCAGTGTGAGGAGAGGTGTCCTTGAAAATACTAGTTGATAGCTGAAGTCTGTCTTCTAACGAAGCCTGCTTTTCTTGACTTTCCCTAAAGTTTAGCCAGCTGTTTTCCTTTTTGCCACTGATTTTGGCTGGATGTTCAGCTGCCTAGTAACTTTGCCATTTCAAATATTCATCCATGTACCACTTATGTTTCACCTCATGCTGTGGGGGGAAAAAAAAAAGCTTTCAGAATGGCTTCCTACAGGTGTTGAATAATTTAGATGAAAAATGAAACTCTGAATGCCACAATTGGTTTTAAGTGTATAGAAGAGTTACTGATAAGAATGACCTTTTCAGGGAGTTTCTCTTCATCCATGCAGCTTGTTAGAGACTTCATTATCCCTTTAAAATTAATAATAAAGATTAAACATATCTTATTGATGTGGTAGTAATAAACCTCGATAAAGTTTGATAAATTTGTTAACAAGATTAATAAAAATAATGAGCGCTTGATCATCAAAATAAAGAAATCTTTAAAGATACTCACTTTGCACGCCAACACAACCAAGTTTCTCAAGTTTGTAGTATCAGGATTTGGCAACTCAGGGCAATAAAACTGTGTTACAGGGTGTAAGAAACTCTCTAATATTGGTGTCAGCGTTTATCCTTAGACTGTGTGTTTCAGGAGGCTTATGATACTCTGGCAAAAATTCGCTGAGTGTTAAAGGCATGGTTTCTCTGTTCCAACTAGGAAAATAGGGCTTTCAAGGGGGATAAATGGTGTTTTAAAACACAGGTTATAAAGTGTGATATGGCTGTTCTACTGTTTTGTTTTAAAATGTTTAACTGAATATGAGTTGAAACCAGCCTTCATTAAAAAGTCTTCAAGGCCATGAAGTTCAAAACCGGGCATAATTGCTTCTGTTATTTTTGGTTTGGGAAGGAGCGATGTCACTCACCAATTTACCCACATATAGGACTTATCCTTCGTCAGTGTTCCTGATACATCACAGTTGTTTGGGTTTTTTAAATCCCACCAATCCCTATTGAGAAAGCAGACTTGCAGTTCCTTCCCAGCTGTGCAAGACAACAATCCTCGTTTTAAAAGCATCTACTTTTAACTCACTTTTGTATAAAGCTCGCCGCTGTGCGCTCCACTTAGAAAATAAACCAGAAATTAATCTGAAGGAGAAGCTATTCATCATCAACATGTCAGCTTCCCTAGTATCTTATGGATTTTAAAGGGGTATTTTGAGCTACATTATAAAACAAATAATACCCTTCTTCTGAAAGAGAAGAAAGACAAAAATGGTCTTTAAATAGCGCTGTGTTGTCATGAAATATGTGCTTACTCTCAGACAAATCCACTTACTTTTAATAACCCCCATGTTTTCATAATATGCTGCCGCTGTGAAATTGCCCTGCGGTTGATGAAGCTCCGCTGTGGTGGAAGGGTCTGTGCTGATGGATGGGGTTGTGAGGCCAGAGCCACCTTACCAAATTTATCTGCCAGATGCCCACTGAATCCGTAGGGTGCGATGAAAGGGGCACCCAGAAAATCCCCTGCTCCCTTTTCTCTGTTGAAATGTCTTACAGAAACCTGAGTTGTATTTCCAGCTCAGCCTTTAAACTGCTGAATGGGTCCCTTTCCTGCCTGGGCGACAGCTTTTCTGGTGGATGGAATAGAGAAAAAAGGTCAGTGGTGACATCCCTGGCAGATGCTTTGAGGTCGAGGGATGACAATCGGAGCTGGAAGGGGTAGGTGTTGAGACATCCTCCTGTATGTGCAGATACTGTAACTGTGTCCCACGTGGGGAAATACAGATTTTGGCGTTTGCCAGCATACACGAAAAATGAATACCCTTAACTAGGGAGCTGAACATACTCCTTTTAATCTGGGATAGCAAGCAGTGTGGAGACAGATGCAATGGGGAGTGTTTACGCTACCGCAGCCATATGGTGGCTTTAGGGAACGAACAGCTTTACCTCTCCCAAAGCTGAAATACAGCCATGTGATTGTATAGTGAAAGCATGCAGCGTCCGTGGGGAGAAATGAGCTTGCTTTTAAAAGCACGTTGAATTAAAGGTGTTGTGAAACCAATAAACTGAACCTTGAGTGGGGGAAAGGGAAAAGGAAAGCAGAGGTGTGTGTTGCCTTGGCGGTGGGAAGGAAGTTACCGTGACCATAGGTGTAATTCTTAGGGTTTAAAGATTTCTCCTTGTCTCTCTGTTTTCTTGAAGGTTTTCTTTAACGCTTTTTGAGTTAGGACTGAATATGAGCAAATTGCAACGCCTGGAGTCGAGTGCTTTTGGCGGATGTTGGGTCTGAGGGGCGGGTGGGAGCAGCCGTCGAAGTGGTTGGCTGTGTGCTGAATAGGTTAGGCCGTATCAGTAAGGTCTTCCCTTCGTCTGGGGGTACAAGGCACATCTAAATGCCCCCTCTGGCATCGTTCTGCTGGGTCACCTTATTGCATAGATGACTTGTGACAAATGAAACCCGGAGAGACGTGTGCTGTGCTCCTGGCTGATGCTCCAGGGTGTTTCAGGGATGCTAGCAGTGCTGGGAGGGGGTTCCTCATTCCGTGCCACAACGCGTGCACAGATCGCATTTACCAGAGTTGTTCTGGGTTATTAATTGGATAATTAATCTGTATTTTCCCCTTTCATTTCCAACCAGAGCTTTTTACAATGAAGAATTGTGTTGTTATCCCACGGCTCAGGCCTGAGCAGGCTGTTTGTTACCGCTGAAGTAGATTAGTATCTGCAGCCAAAACAAAACCTAAATCATCTCTGTGCTGAAGCAAAACGTGGTAATAATACTTCCCTGTGCAGTGTGGGAGTTACACTGCAGACCTCTACAGGTGTTTAAGGCCAGGGAGGAAGGTGAGTCGTTGAAAAGCAAGAAGAGTGTAGTATTTTTTCCAATTTCTAAACATTTTCGGTGTCTTAATATTGGCAAATGTGTGATTGACGTGGATGCAGCCCTGAAGTTGCAAAGTATGGTGGTAACAGTGGTTGGCGATCACCCATAGAGGGTGGTTTAATCTGCACTGAAGGCTGATAGATTCTCTGGGACACACACGCACATATCCGTGCCTACGAGAGGTGCAGACGCTGTTCCTCTTGAACACTTGGCTCTGAGTTTTGGGTGACAAATCCTGTCCTGCCAGGGACTGCTCTTGCTGAAAATCGTAGGAGCCCCGTGGAAGTATTAAGAGGGTTGCAGTGCCTTTGTGCTCCTGGTGATGTCCAGCTGGCTCACGGGGGTGAGCTGCCAAGTGCCACTACAAGACTGGAGCTTGGGTGGCACAAAGTTAGGCTGGGAAGACAGCTGGGAAATCTGGAAAAAGTCCTTGGCGCTTCCAGCTCAGGGAGTACATCTGCTGTCTTTGAGCGTGGTGTAGCGTGCGGACATCTGTGCATCACTCGTGGGTGCTCAGGTGTGGTGTTGGCCAGCAGTGCTTGTTTCCTTTGAAATCTGGCTGGAAGGACACACTCTGCCTTGCGGCGTGGAGCCTGTTGTCATGACTGGGGTGCTTGTGTTGGTGTTAAAGGCTGCTGTTGTGACACGGGTCAGAGGGTTTGGGCAGAAGGCACGTGTCTGGGGAATTATTTCCAGCACTGTTGGATCCTGGTGTCGAAATCAAGATTTATCTGTACTAAGATTGAGCTAAAATCTGGATAGTGGCAGACTGCCCTGTGCCAGCATTTGAGAAGTGAAAGGATTCTTGGTGTTTCCTTTTGCAAAACTTAGCCTCCAGCAGTTTCTCTCCTTTTGCTGCTCGCTCGCTCTGCTAAAGCCTAGTCCCTCTCCACCCTGACCTTGCTTGTGAGCCGGGGGCTCTGGAGATCCCCGTGTGGCTGCATGATGGCAAGGTATTTTTCTCTCTCATCTTAAATGGTCATGAGGCCAAATTCCATCCAGTACAGAAGAGATGATGTCAGATAAATTCAGACAAATATTGAAAGTTAGTGGCTTTATCCATGTGCCTGTTATTTTTAATGCTTCCTTTACTGTAACAGATGAAGCGAGCCACTAAAGAATCTTCCGTTTGTATTTTAGCTGTAAGACTTCAGCTGTGAAAGATCTGATAAAAACGTTACAATGCAATAGAAAAAAGATTCAGTTCTCTTAAAATTCTTATTAGAGACAGTTGCATCTCAAATGTGTCTGTCTTTCAACTGCCGCTTAACAGCATAGAAATCAAGTAGCATTATGACAGTGACTGTAATACCATGGGAGGGGACTGTGGGCCCAAGTTGTTAGCATACAGTATTAGAAATAGACTAATCTGATTAAGTTTTAATATAAAAAAAAAAAATTACATTTGCAATTTGTTAAGCTTCTCTTCCTGGACTGATACTGTTCATCTGTAGCATCCTTCATAACTGATCTTTATGTGCAGCTTTATTTAATCGACAACGTGGCCAACTGGAATAAAAGAAGCGTTAATGGAAAAGTATCTGTGATTGTAACTGTGTATCTCTGAATATTATTTTCATAGATTTATATACTTATTTTTTCTGCTTAGATCTCATGCCTTTGACCTCGTGAATGCAGTTTTCACAATACATCCGGTCTTTGAGACATCAGTGCCAGTAACAAAGCATCTCCTTGAGCTAGGAAAATGCAAATTAAGTAGAAAAGAATCAGCTGGGTCCTCCTTTGTCCATGCTGCAGTGTACATTGTCCTACATTAGTGGTTTTATAAAGATGATGTTTTTTAGAAACAGCTTTTCCACCAAAACCACTGATACTCCAAAAGCGTGGCAATGGTAGTCTCGTTAAGAACAACTTCCCATGTGGTTCTCATTGTAATTCTCTTAACGTGGAAATCGCAGTGAGTTATTTCTAACCTGTGATCCTTTTGACTGAAATTCTTGCCACCTACACAAATTCTGAGCTTAACAGAAGCTTGGGGAAATACAAGTTTTGAGGTAGGCAAAATCCAGAAATCGTCAGCACAGACAACGTGCCCGTATCGCTGTCCTGCTCCTTCGTAACTTGTAGGGCCACGTAACCAGAATCTTTGGCAGTTCCTCTGCCTGCGCTGATGGATGCGGTGGAAAACTTTACCGTGTCAGCAACGTTGAGGTACCTGGTGAAAACGGACCAAGCACCGCTTCTTTTTCTGGTTGCATTTAGCAAGAATTTGGCCTGGCTTGGGAGGAAGCAGAGTTACGACCTTATCTGTTAGGGGTTTTCCCAAGCAAGCCTGACTTGTGGATTAACGTGGTTTTGGCTTTCAGTTAAACACGGTACGCAGGAAACCGTGGTAGGAATGGCTGGATTCAAAAAGCACCAGTTGTAGCTAAATCTAACTGTTAATGTTGAAACTCTGTTGCAATACAGTAAATGTGTTTAGCCTGTAAAGCTAAAATCTGTCAATGCATGTTTTTTGAAAAACAGAGTCTTTTTGAAGGTTTCTATTGGATAATATCCTTTTTTATCCTAATCTTGGTGGGATTTTTTCCCCAGTTGCACGTTTTGTCAGCTCCATCGCACCCTGTTTATTTTAACTCACCATATCTCAGGTTACTTCTACCACATCAGCTGTAGCGTTCAAAAAAACCGTCGTGGCTGAAGCCAGTTACGAGTGCCACTGTCACCGCTGCTTATTCAGGCTGGGAGGAGGGAAAGCTTACTTGAGATGTGCAGCCCAGACCGTCTTAATTCGTTATTTTTGGTTAAGTCAGGGCTGCTATTTATTTAGCTCTGAACTACTTAGTTTTCACAATAAAAATATACCGTAGACAAGATGTCACATTTGAGTAGAAAAAACACATGGGTATGTATTTTCATTCCACTAAATGCAGCGTCTGCGAAGTACGGCAGCTGAATATCAATGTGCGGATCTGTCATATTTTTCATGAACTTTAGGTGACAATTTATGTTCAAGACAAAAGAGAAGCCCATGACTACTTTTGTTAACCATCTGCACTGAAATTTCAACTCTGCAGTACTCGTCGGGTCGTTTGCAGAGCTTGTATAAAATGCTTACTATTAAACGTATAACAGCTGCTAAACCCACCTT
Source organism: Rhynochetos jubatus (assembly GCA_027574665.1). NCBI lineage: Eukaryota > Metazoa > Chordata > Aves > Eurypygiformes > Rhynochetidae > Rhynochetos > Rhynochetos jubatus. The sequence continues at coordinate 3,048,201 of CM050654.1, read as the reverse complement.
CTTGATGGGACTGGAAAAATGACTGTTTATCATATCCCACACTGGATCATCCATATCGAAGTAAAAATAGTTTATGCCCGTAAAATTTCAGGTGCATATACATTTCTTCTGTTATTTCAGTGCGTTTCATTTGGGCTGGTGGAGGGCAGCGGCGCTGCGAGTGCCAGCAACCACATCTACGTTACTTGGCTCAGGTTGGAAAACAAGGAAAGAAGGCTCTGAGAAATGGAACAATTTGGGGGGAACCCTCAATATTGTCTTTAAATACAACCTTGGTTGATGACGTCACACCGTCCTGTTTCCCTTCTGCTTTTTTTCCGTAGAAATGACCTTCTGCGATGGAAGTTGGCATAAAAACTGCTGTGCTTTAATACCCCAAACATCTGGTTTTGCCTGGGGCTTAACACTTGATGAAAAAATATCCCACAACAACAAAAACACCCCGTTACACCCCAGGTTTACTTGCAGTTTACAGAACAGCCTGACTTGCTAACCTGCTAAAACCCTTCCTAAAATGGGCGATCAGTATTCCGAGTACAGCCGTAAATGCTTGCCCGCGCAGCGCTTTTACCGTACCAACGTCTCCTTTTGCCGGTTTACCTTTCGTGTTTCGGTTTGCCTTACGCAAGGTGAAACCTCAGCTGGCGATGTAAAATTATTTGGTGACGTTAGCACCCAGTGACAGCCGTAACGTCAACACGCGGTCTTGGTGCAGCGTTTGTCACTCGAGTGCTGCTCCGTAGGATGGAAACGCACATCCTTGCCTTTGAGAAATGAAAAGCTGCTCCAACACACGAAAGCAATCAGTTGAACCCTATAAATGGTCCAGATCACTCTTCTATCCCTTTTACCGCTTATATTTTAGTGTTTACATTGCTGATCTCTACCCTATGTGTGAGTTTGATCATTTGTTAAAGAACCTGCAACTGTTTCTGTAATTTTTATGCAAGTTTCTTGGATTTATCATGCTCCGCAGTTGTTTTTTTTTCGTCCTTCAGTTGTTATAATATCTTTTTCTATTCATCCTGCGTTTCCATTATTTCACCTGCCTTTTTTTTTCCCCCCAAGATCATCATCTTGCTCCTATTGAAATCTGCAGCAAATTACTTGTCTTATTTTCATGACATGATTTATCCTATGCCTAATAGGCAGGAAAAGATTCATCTTTCTTTGATATCCATCTTAGAGAAATACCCAGCTGAAGACCCTTCCTCCCCTCGTTGTTTGTTTCTTTACAGCATCCGGCTCAGGGTGTTTCTGTGCATTAGTCTGTTATCCCTGCAAGGGGTGACTTGTGACTTGCATTTCAGTTCTGGTGACTAATCTTTTCTATTACTAGCTCTTTCTTATTTATCCCTTATTTCTTTCTTGACATCGCTATTTATTCACCTTGGTCTGAAACATCTCCCCCTACTATAAACTAAGCTGTTCTCAGAAGCTGAGAGATGGGAACTCCAGATAGGACCTTCAAGTTTACTTTGTCCACAGTTTGAATTCCCAAATCTGGTTGCCTTGTTAACTAAGATAACTAATTAATGAGCTACTTTCCTTTTAATACAACATCCCAAGCCTCAGTTACATTTAAACCGTGCACAGTACGACTGCCTGAGAGGTAAACTACGTCCCTCTGCGCTGGTAGAAGATGCTGCCTCCTAGCCCACTCCATGCTGCAACTCCACCAGCTCAAGACTTGAAGCAGTTGGTCTGGTTTCGGTTGCAATACTCCAAATTAAATCAGTTTAATAGGTCTAATTAGTTTACATGAGAATACTGCCTGATGTGGTTACATTTCTCCTGGTCCCAGACTGATAAAACCACGTGTGGGTTTTATTGGCTCGAAGTTCAGGGCGCTCTGCGCCACTTCTTAAGCAGAAGTATTTGAAGATGAAGTGCAGCCATTTAGATACCTGTCAGTATTTCATTTTTGCTGTCTGTCTGCGTAACAAAGACACGCGTTATTTCTGGGACTGGAAACAGGCCGTGGATTTATCTGAGGGTGCAGCTCCATCCAGCGCAGCCTCTAACTAGCAGGAAAACCGCACTGACAATGAGACGTGAATGTTCGACTAACAATAGGAGGTCTGTGGGGAATGATCAGTAAAATATTAACTTTAATTAGTCCTACTAATTTCTTTAAAAAGTACACAAGCTTTTTAATGAAAAAATGTGCAGCTTTTTGGATTACTCTTGATACAATCTGAGTAAGACCAGGCTGCTCTTATTGTTCCAGGCCTGTAATTTATCTGCAGGCTGCAGGACACATGAACTAGTGGTTTAAAAGCAAACAAGGTGTTGAGTAATACAGAAAAAGGGAAGTCTGAGGATGAGCTTTGCAAAAATACAAAAAAAAAACCCCCAACCCTAAAGAATTTTCCCAGGTCAATTAATTATAAATGATGAGGTGTGTTTTCAAGAAATGCCATTACTGCATTTGGTGATGCTGTGGGTTTTGAAAGCTGTAGTATTGACATGAGGTGGCCAGGGATGCACTGAAGCTTGAGCAGTCAAGCTAGGCCACATTAAAACCCAGGATAAACAGCCCACATGGTTTTTAAGTACGGTGTATTGGAAAGGCTTTTCTCTGTGGATGGTGATGAAGACCAATGGATGTGTGTCGTTACTGGAGAGCTGAATGGTCCTGGCTTTAAATTTACAGCTCAGCCCAGCCATTATAGGGAAACCAGTAACAACCCTTAATCCGTGCGGAAGCCCAAAGCGTAGCGCAAAATCCTGATGGGCGTAGAAGTAGGAATGTGTTGAAGCTGGCTGGCAGGTTTAGCTTTGTCCTGCCCTGGATGCGGTGGTTTGGGTGTTTGGGTTGTTCATGTATTATTGTTAAACATAACATTTGAAATTCATCGGCCGCCTTGCATTCAAAATGAACATAGCCTTTTTGAGGGTTAATTATAACGTGACCCCAAAAAATTAATGTGGGAGGTAAATATGGCTCAGGAAAAATTTAGTTTTAAGCTTGAATGGGTACTCTCCTCCCTTTCCCTCTCCTCTGCTTTTAAATTATTTTGGTCAGTTCCTCAGCTATGTTTGTGCATTAATCAGAGTATCTAAAGGATTCACGCTTGTCCAAGACCATGCAGTGTGTGAAAAATACAACACCCCATCAATGTTGCTGTTACGTTCCTAGGACATACCCCAGACACTGGAAGAATTTTATTTTTTGCTACTCTTCGTGATTTTCTAGTGTCTCCCTAAGCTATTTTGTCGATAGGAAAAGGGATACAATCATCTGGAAAATTCCACTCATGTTTGTTTGCAGTCCACCACATCAGCCAAAATGCTTGCCGTCTCAAAATGACCCAGATAATTAGGAATTGAGAAAGCTGTATTTTTTCCAGGAAAGAAGTTTGGCTTTGTTTAAGCGTTATATCTTGAAAACAGTCTGTTCTGTCTGTAGAACTGTATTCTTCTTTTTAGGTACAATTTATGTGCTGTCATTTATTTTTCAGGGTTTGCAAATATCAGTCTCCTGGAAGTCTTTGGCTTCTTTTCTGGCTTAGTGGAGGCAAGAGGTATTTATTGCCTGATGTGACACGTTTAAAAACCCCTTGGAAGTATATTGACTGAGGTTGCTTTGCAAAAATAGCTTGGTAGATTTTCCTTTGAAAGCATGGGCAGAAGAGGATATTATCAAAGCGTTCAGTGGAATAACTCCTTCATAAAATAGGTTTAAAATTTAATGAGCCCTTCGGTGTCTTTGTAAAGGACGAATTGTAACTATTTGGGCAATGTACGTGGGTAATTTTACTGTTGCTTCTAAGGAAAGACTGAAACTATTAGTTGTTGAATACAACCTCTTTTCTTTTTTTTTTTTCTCCTTTGTTTTCTGCCAGTTTGTTGATAATTCTGATTTATTTCCGTACTCCGGAGCATATTCCTTTGGCCCCCAAGACAGGCAGGTGAAGCTCTGGTTCCTGCAGGATGAACTATTACTTTAAAGCACTCCGATTCTTTGTCACTTGTCATCCATATATTGCATTCTGCAGATGTATGTGAACGTACTAGGCAGGGATTAGGCAATCTTTCATCATTTACAAGCGGGACAACGCCACGCTCCGCTGTGAGTAAGCGCTGCCAGAGAACTGACAGCTTTGCATGGGAGTAGTACCCGGGGAGACCTGTCGCCCTGTTGCCCTCCTCACAGTTATTAAAAGAAGGATTTAAATGCAGTGCACAATTTCCTGGCCCAGTGGGGTTTGGGGATGCTGGGCCTCGACCAGAAGCTGTGGGGCAGTAGCTGGTGATCTTCCAGGCTGCTGCAGAAGGGCCGTTCCAGAGGTACGGTGCTGAGGACAGTCCTAGTGCGTAGACCAGAGCAGGGTGTTGGACGCATTCACCTTGACTGATGGGTATAGCTTGTCTTGGAGTGCAAAATCAGCACTCCTGCTAGAAAAATTTGTATCGAGGTGTTGTCCTTGATTGAGCCATTTGGAAAGGACTGTTGTCGTAGCGGGAGGGCAGTCTGGTCTTTGTTTTTCCCATTTTCCTTATCTATGATGTCTTTTTTTCCTTCATCATCTTAGCCCAAAGGGAAGTTGGGACATAAAGGCAGCTCTTTGGCTCAGAGGTTTTTCCTCTGTTCACCATTACCATAATTTCCTTCTGCTGAAGCCAGTGACAAAGTCCCTGGGGTTATTCCCATGCTGAGCACCTTCCACGTGTGCCCTGCTGCCACCTACGTTGCCTAAGGAAGAAGAAAAGAAAACAACCCATGTTTCTCCACGGAATGTTTTACTGCCCATTTGATTCTGGTTTATTTCTTTTAATGTTCCTACTTTAAACCTTTATGGGCTGAGCGGTATGACCTTAGTTTTTCGGTGAATTTAAGCGGCGTGATCCCATTAGATTTTGTGACAGCAATTTGAATTTTTATTTTACAGTGTAGATAATCTAAATGTTAAGGTGAATTTTTTTTTTAAAGTAGGAAGGTAGAAGTCATCAAACTGAAGCTTTCTCCTTAATCAGAAGGTCTGCCTCAGTGCAAAACCAGATAAATATATAAAGGCAAGAAGTCTGAAGCCTAATATAGAGGATGTCAAAGTGATTAAAGTAATCTTGGAAGTTATTAGCAATATCTTTGTACAACTAAGTTATTTTAATACTAATTTGACCTACTTAAATCTTGAATTAAAAAAAAAAAGGCCACACAAGGCAAAAAATGTTTCGGCCTGTACGCTGTGCCTGTTACCTGCCCCCTTTAAACTTGTTCACCAGAACCATGTGATAAAGAAATAAGGCAATTCAGATGATCGCTTGCTGTTTTGCTGGTTTTTGCAAAGCACAGAGGATAGACACCCTCTTCTGTTGGTATCTGAAACTGATGGGTGTATTTGGTGCAGCAAAGCAGCCATTAAATTATAGTAGAATGCTGAAAAACCTTACAAATTCTGTGCTCGTGGATAACGCACTCTGTCACTCTGTTCGTGTCATCATGTCCGTGATATGGGAATTGATGTCTCCAAGAGTATTGTATGCTGTTTCTGCTCACATTTTCCTTTTAAATTCCTGATTCTGAGAGGTCCTGGAGACACACATTAGGCATACCACTTCGTGAAAACAGTGGGGAAACAAAAAAGCAGGAATATTGACAAAAAACCCCCGCAAACCTGTCAGTGATTTTATATGGATGTTGTAGGAAGAAGAATGTGAGCCTGTGGCTGTGGAAAAAAAAAAATCAGTATAACCGTGTCCATCCGTAGTCTGTTCTCCGTTAAAAACTCACCCTGCTCATTAGCAGGGACAGAGTAATTCTAGAGAGTCCCCCCTCTCCGACGCACTGCTGGAGAAGCAGTGGGTCCCCGCGGTGGAAGCGGAATGCTGGATGGTGTGCGCAACGCTTCGCCCTGCCCATGTCTCCGGGAGCAGCTGGAGGAGTTGCAGAGTGTGCAGGGCTGGCGTTTTGGTCAGGAGAAGCGAGGAGTGACGAAGGGAGTATGGAGGGCTGTTATCAGCTTCGGGAGGAGCTGGATCACAGCAATCTGCCCGTATCATATTCTAAACCCCCAAATACTTAGTTCTTCAGTGGAGTCCAGTGTTATTTATAAATATGAAACTTTTCTGGACATGTACATAAAAAATATGATTTCATAAGATGCTGGGATATGACAAACTAGAGCTTTCTGCTGTGGGAATGTGATGACATTTAACACGGCAGCGGGTGGGAAAGGTGAACAAATTAAGGCCACGATGTTTTAGGGAGTGGGGAATACATATCCTTGTGAGCGGATAATAAGTGGTTTGGGTATTTTTAGTATAAAAATAATTTGGCTGGGTTTTCACTGAGAGTGTAAAGTTCCACGAAGGGATTGAATGGAGTATTTCACACTAAGGAATTACTGCCTTTCACGCCTATAATTGTATATTGTGTGTGCTCTGCCCGGTGCATTAATACAAAACCGTCACAGGTGCGCTACACACAGTTGGAACTACTCCCATTATCCCCATAACAATGGTGTATAATGATACTCCCCCTTTATAGCGGGATTCAAAACACTGAATAAGCTATGAAAAAAGAACGCCAAGATAATTTTTCTCGGTCCAGGAGAAAAGGAAAAGGATACCCAGAAAACGAAGCGAGAAGGACAATACCTATTATTGCAAGTGCAAGTGAATTTGCATCAGAATCAGTTGATGCTAGATTTCCCCCCAACCCCTTGTACCTGACGGAAGAGGAGACTGCTAAGTCCTAAATACTGTTCCAAAGATGCCTGGCAAATCAACAACAGCTGGCAGTCTTACTGGTTATAAAACTGCTTTAGCCACGGTAGCTTTGACTTTCAGAAGTTTGTCCTGAGCCTTCAACCTTCCTCCTGAAGTGAAAGATAGGGAAATACTTGAGTGAAATTGTTATGTTCTCAGTACCACCACTACAGCTCCAGGGATCCTAAAGCCTTTTGGAAAACCCCCCTGCCCTCTTCAGAAGGGACGGATGCTGAAAAAGGTGCTCTGCTGTTCTGTCGAGCAGCAGCGAGGGAGCGTGAGCCCTCTCTTGTAGGCTCTGATTTGGCTGCGTTCTCAGACCTCGGCGTGTAGGGCTGTGTCGTGCTTGGGGATCCTCTGTGTCTGCGCACTCTGTTGAAGTCTTACTGCGATAATACGGAGTTAGCTCCTCTGCTTCAGCGGCGGCTTGGAGAGGTCGTTCGGAGTTGCTTGGAAGTGCCTCCTGTGGTGCCACAGCAAATAGCAGTGGAGAGAGTTTTGCACAGCAGAAAGATTCTGAGGATGTTCGGGGGGTGTGGGAGCAAGGGTGCCCCAGCCTGGGGGTGTTCTGGGGTCCAGCCTGTCTGTGCCGTTATCTGAAGGTCAGGTAATGACCCAGAAGTGTACAATGGAATAATCTTTTATTCCAACCTCTGTGCTGCCACCTAGAACCAAAGTTGGTAATAATGGTGGCGATGGTGGGGAATTAAATATTATTCATCATAAAAGTGTTTTATTTACATTACTGGGGGAAAAAAAGCCCCGTAGCAGGAGGTTTAGGCGATGGTCAGAAGAAAACCATTCTCTGACTTTGTTTTGATTGGTGGCTGTAATTGCACCTACCTTACTTCTAAAGGAGCCCGTCAAGCTTAGTGGTGTTAAAGTGTTACATGAAAGAGCAAAGATTATTGGAAAGGCTCTCCTGCTAAAGAACTGCCGTCTTCCAACTCCTTTTCCTTCCCCTTCTCCCCCAGGTCAGGCAAAAAACAGGGAATATATGCCCTGTACATACACATTATACATCCCTACGTCTACATACGTACATTTTGGAATGTATGTGCGTACGTCTAAGGTATGTTTTAGCCTAAAATTATCTTTGTGCTTTTCTTAACACTTCTGTACAGATTTCATTATGGCAATGTGTTGTTTTTTCAAGAGAAAATAAATTGTAAGTGAAGAGTAAGGCCACTAAGGCAAACATTAATGTTGTCTTCTGGCAGGTGTTGGTGTAGACCTCGGTGCTGACTGTCAAGAACATGCCAGGGTGGCTAAACCCTTGAAAGCCTCATGGGCTGTTTGCCTGCCGTGGTTAATGCTCTGGGCTGCAGGCAGGGTTGAGCGTGTGCCACTCGCTTGCAGAGCAGCTTTGCGGATGGCAAGGAGTGCCACCTCTGAGTCACTAAGCCTCTGGACGGTGCCCCATGTGGGCATGGCTGGTGGGATACTGAAAACCCAGTGCTGTGTTAGCAGCACACGGAGCTGCTCAGTGTGTTTGGAGAGGGAGGCCAGGATGCTCTTGAAGCAGTCCCTCACCGTGACTGAAACCACCTAGAACTTTGTAGTCACTTGCTGAGGAACGGTAGCCAGCAGTGACCCAACCCAAATATGCCAGGAGTGGAAAGCTGTTGAAAACAGAATTGGTTGTTAACCCTGCAGATCATGACTAATATCCTCAAATCTGGGAAGGAAGGCTGAGAATGGACCAAAAAATTACCTGTTGCATAGAGCGGTATAAGCAGATACCCAAAGACAAGGAACAGATGCTGCAATATTTATGATCTTTCCCCATGTATACTTTTCCTAAAGTATTAAAATTTTAAAGTAGATACATGCATCTACCCCCAGACCATGAATTGACTTAATGATTTTGTGGCTGAAAAGTATCGAGTTTAAGGCATGAGGTAATTCTGTTTGAGTCGCTAGGGAACTGGATTTATAATAATGTGGGAAAGAGAAATTTAATTTGATTATCGAGCAGGAGATCAAAAGACCTTTACGAACGCAGAAGAAAGTCGCTGGCTGCTTAGCAGTGTCTTAGACTAGAAAACTGGGAGAAATGGAAATCTTGGAGGAAAAGATAAATTCTGAAAATGCCTATTAATAATATAATTAGGTAATCTGAAGTGTTCTTGCAAGCTTTATAGATCAATAAAGCATGCGAGTAAAGAAAATGGAGTAATACATCGAGTTACTCGTTCTATTCTTTTTCCATTTTTAGGGTCTTAGGCACAGGCAGGACTATGTCAGTGGGAATAACAAGAGGGCAGGAGGTCCAAGTAATTTAGCATCCTAAAATTGGAGGAGATGCATTGTCTATCCTGTACCCTGGTGTCGTGTGAGATTGCCCTGTTCCCAGACAGTTCCAGATAGATGGCTATCTTCTCAAATTTAGAAATCTAATAGAAGTGATTATTCCATAACCTCTGAGTAACCTTTTCCAGGGTATGTCTACTCCAGCAGATGCAAAGGGGTTCCTGTTACACAGCACGCATTTTCTTTGCTGTAGGGAAGCAGCTATTGTTTTCTAGCCTTCTGTGAATTAAAAAAATTGCCAATATTTCAATAGTCTCTCTCTCATACCTTATGCTCTTGGTGTGCCATTGTCCTGTATTCATTGGTGGTGGTAACAAATCTGCTATGGGAATATTGATGAGAAAAAATTAGCACTTTGGTGATAGGAGTAGCTGGATGTTAACGTTCCTGTTCTTATCTTACTGTAGACATTGACATTTCATGGAGTATTTAATTTATCACTTGGAAAACCTGTTAGTTGTTATTACAGCTCAGCATTGCTTTTCTTTGGCTAGGAAATATTTCAGAGAAGTTAATTGACTAAATATTTTACAGTTTGGTCACTTAACATTGGTGAAATACGCTGTCAGTCAAGAATATTTTGGGATGTGTGTCTTTGATGAAAGCATTAAGGTTTTTATCCGCATCATCTTAAGTCTAACTGATGCTTTCACTGAGCTTAAGACTTTACATTGACAACAGCTCTACTTTTGTTGTAAATTGCCTTCCCAAAAACACTTCATGTCTTCCCATTTTTCACATTGCACCAGTCCTTGTTTTCCTTCCTGGATTTAATGACAAGCCTCATTTATAGACGGTATTAATAAAATGGCAGCATCTGTCTTCTCCCGGCATTTGTGCCGGCACCATTCGGGTTGTCCTAGAGAATCACTTGTTTAGGCTGCTGAAGGCTGCCCAGCCCACCAGGGCAATCTGCACTCTCCACTTCTTCGGTGTAATAGTCAAGCTCTTTAAAACAGGTAGTATAAAAAGATAATGACTTTGAAGATGAGCATGCAAAAAATCTTTGACCTTAAAAGAGGATAATGATCAACCGTGACATTGTCTGTTACATGGAGAACTCTTTAGGAAGGGCAGCAAAAAAGGGGAATATTTACTTCTTGAGCCTTTTTGAAATCAGACCTGTTTGAAAACTCTCTTTCGATGAATAGGTGAAATACAGGGAAACATTCAGGGGCAGAGATGCTTTGTTCCCCTGTACTGTTTCTTAAATCCATACTGGCCTCTGTGATGGAGAACTACTTTGTTTTCTGAGCCTAAATCTCACTTAAAAAAAAAAAATTTAAGTCAAACTGCATATTAAAAAAAAAATTATGGGGACCCTTTTTGCTGCTGAGGGCTAAAGAAATCTTTCAGGAGCCTTTGGCAAGTCCTACATTACCAAACTCCTTACTGTGATCCGATAATTAGGAGAGAAAGCGTCTCAGCTGCAGGGGAATATTGGGCAGAACAGATGTGGGCAGCCAAGGGTCCAACACTGTTGGGTGAAAGCAAAACGGCCAACGCCGTCATCTTCCACAGGGCAGCCCCAAAAGCTGGTTGTACTCTTTAATGTAATCTGGAGCAAGGTGGCATTACAGACCTTTGGGAATAGTTTCCCGTTACAATCCACAGATATAATTTCTTTCCCCTTCCATGGCTTACCCTGGAGGCTTGAGCTACAGGAATCTCAAGTGTAAAACCTCAGTGGTGCCGGCTGTCATTCGGCTGTGACCAGTACTAAGGCTGAATTGCTTTAATTAAAGGGTACTGTGGGCTCAGCTGCCAATAGTATTCATTACTGTGAGATTCAAGTTCGTTTATTAGGTTGTTATTGATGGAATTAAGCCGACTGATTGGTAGCAATTCAGAACCGAAAGAATTGGAATAACTGTGTTGTACAAAGAATGTGAGACCACTTACTGGTAATACCAAAAAATGTATGGGTTGAAATCATGAGATCATGCCAGTTTACCTAAAGGCAGACGGTAATCTATTGCAAAGCTCAAACTTTTATTCTGCTGTGCTCCAACAGTCCCTGTGGATGAGCAACTCTTATGTCCAAGGTCAGCTGTGGCCACAGCAAGCTCCAAAATCTTCCCAGCGTGCTGGGGATCGTTTCGGGATCAGCTGGGGCATGCACCCTTCGAGCCAATTCCTTGGCGCCGAAATCTTTCCGTGATGCTGGTGGAGGATGGCTTGCAGGCCAGCAAGGCACTGAAGCAAATGCCAGACTCGAAGAAGACCACGTATGCCAGCTGGAGGCCAGAGCTGGCTCGGTGGGCATCTGGGAGATGCTTTTCCTTGGGCGGAGGGGGCCGTAGGATGCGAGGGAGGTGGCAGGAGCATGAGATCCGGGCTCGGCGCCAGCACCACCCCAGCTAGAACAATGACTTTAATTGGCCTGTCGCTCAGTCTGTTCCTGTTTCTCACCCTGCCATCTGAGGAGAAAATTAGAAACCAGCCCATCTCTTTTTTTTTTTTTTTTTTTTTTTAATTTTCCCTCTTTAGAGAGGCCTCTTGCTGCCTGCCTGCAGGTGATCTATAATTAAAATGTCGTATTCCACGCAGTTTTGAAGCTATGTGGCTGTGTTGCGAGGAGGGGCAGAGGTGGGGCTGGGGTGAGGGGACATGTTGCCTAAAGGGCCGTTTCCCATCTGAGCCTTAGATTGGGGTATTTGTAACCTCCACTGATGTAGGGATGCTGCGTGCTTACAGAGGTTTCCGGAACGCCTTTGCGTGTTTGAATTGTGCTGACCTTGGTTAGCAGGCCTCCTGATAGGCATTAGAAAGATAAAATGGGAAAAAAAAAAACCCTCTCCAAGAAGTATATTCTCTTTTTGCTGTTCAGTGATTAATGTGAGTGGCTGTTCACAGTGTATTTCCGATTAATTTTAGAAAGGGAGCTCTGCTGGCCTGGTACATGAACTAAACTTCACACTAAAAGATTATTTAAGGGATTGCAGGCTAAGGATTGAACACAGAGCTTAAGCTCCAAACTAGCCATCATGTGAGTCACCAGAAAGCCTGCTTCTGCCTCAACGTGACTCATCCTAATGATATACTTGGAGCCAGTGGAGTTTAGTGCCCAATCCCCCTGCCACCAAACCTCGCTAAAGGTCTGCTCAGCCTCTGGTTGCTCTGAGGGTTTCCGACAGCCCCAGCCGTGACTGGAAGAAGACGAGGAGAGGTCACAGCGTGTGGAGGGAAATAAATGGGTGTTCCAGTGCTCTCCGTTTCAGAGGTGGGACTGTGGCCAAACAGTAGTCATGCTGCAAGCCCCACCAATCCCTGAAAATCAGAGATACCTTTTGTCATCTTAAGGAAAAATATTTTTGCCTCCTTTTTCTTCAAGCTCCTTTGGATACTTACGGTACAGTTATATATCATAAGCAGAATAAAAGTGTTGCTGCTTATGAGAATGCTGTTCTTGCTGTCACAGACCTATTTTCCCTCTTCCCTGAGCTATAGTGTTCTCTACAGATACTGTTGACGTTGAAGAGTAAGAAAACTTTTTAAAATTGAGTTTTGATAATTACAGCATAGAGACCCCATGTGTGCCGGGCTTTACAAGAGTGAGGGCTAACAGGCAAACCTTCGTAAGCTTAACTGGAGAAGCAGAAAAAGGAGGAACACATTAATCAGCTCTAACTCCTGTAGATTTATTCTGCTAATGGCCAGGAGATAGTATAACTTGAAAATAGCTGATTCATTCTTCCACTTTTGCTCTCGGGATGTGCTAACAGCTGCAGGATAGGATGCCAAGTGCTGGCTGCTGCCTGTCCTGGATTCAGACTGGCTGTGGGGAGCTGTTAGGATGGTGCTGACTTTAATCCAGTAAACAGTGACAGAGAGGGAAGAGCAGAAAATTTTGGCTTCCTGAGGGTGTGCGTGGGCATACGTGGTAGCCAGAACCTTTGGGATGGAGAGAATGTGGTCTGAGAAGCTATTTCAAGTGGTTGATTATTCTTTTTTCTTAAGTATAGCTTGGTTTGTGATGCTTTCCATTACTCAGCCTCTTCCTAGCTGCTTTACCACTGGTATGTGGTGATGGATGCTTCTTCCCTCCTGTGTTATCACATTTGAGATTTTATTATGCTGAGAGATGACAGTAGGATAAAAAAGCGGGAAGACATTATTAGGGGGTGTATAAGTTTGAGGGAAGATGAATGCTGTTGTTGTTTGTTCCAAAGCAGCTGATACCACTTTATTTTCGAGATTTGTGAGAGACAGGAGGACAACAGGTTGTACTTCCGTGGCGTGCAGATACAGCTCAGTCTGTACAGAAAGCACACTTACATCTGTTGGCTGTAAAGGTTTACAGCTGGTTTGTTATGATCCGTTCACTGAGCAGAAGGAAAAACTGTTACATTCAACATGATATATAGTATAGGTGCTTTTGATGCAAATAAAAAGCAGAAGCTATTGGTCGTCACTAAAAAAAAAACCCCATTTTTTCCGTTTGGATTGAATCTTGAAGTGCTTTGGAGCAGGATGCCCAGATATCAGGGTGCACTGTGTGAACATCGGATTCGGGTGCTGTAGGTGCACACGGTCTCTGTTGTCACTTCAGGTCTGCTCGAGGCAGGCAAAGAGTGAAAAAGTAGAGATGGCCCCTGTGTAACGTAGCGTGTGTGTGATCGCCAGAGAAAATCGGGTCTTGCAGAGGTTGGGCAATAGCAAGCCTCAGCTGGTCGAGCATCTGCCAGCAAGGAGGATACTCTCTCTGGGGAATTTCTCTCTCTTCCCGGATAATCCTGCAGGAGAATCTCTCTTTGTAAAGGATGTAAATTTGGACTGCTAGAGCGAGGAGAAAGGGAATGGGCAGAGGAAAGTGTTCTAACTTCTGCTGTTAGAGATTGTACAGCCAAAGTGATTGCTTTATAAACTTTGCTTTGTACCTTATTACCAAGTAATATTCTATTGAAAGTCAAAGAGAGGATACCTGTTTTAGCAGAGACAGCTCTGCTCAGATGGAAAAAATAAAGGTACAGACAAAGGGTAACTATACTGAAATATATAATCCCTCCAGCAGAAAAGTGGGTTTCACAGAAATTTGGCTGTGTCAATCAGCTAATAGCTTAGTGGTTCTGTGGGCCTGGAGCACTATGAGTGGGCGAGTTTTGGCTGAGCGTGTCAATCCTCACTCTGTCTTGTTGGGAGGGATAAAAAAAATGCCTGTGCTGAACCAAATTCGCCAGTTGATCCCAAGAACTATACAGCAGGGCTTCCTGTATATGGACCTATATAACAGCTTTACAGAATCACGGGATGGTTTGGGTCAGAAGGGACCTTTAAAGATCATCTAGTTCAAGCCCCCTGCTATGGGGCATTCTTTCTGTATGCCACGCCTCTTACACGGTGTTTCAGGGGTGGGAATCATTCAGGTTTTCCTGCTCGAGAGAAGGGCTGGAAACCTGTCAGTAGAAGATCTCCACATTTTCCCTAGTTTCTTTTACGTTGAAAGGAGGAAAAAGATGTGAGTTGCAGGTTTCCAAGTCAGAAATTGCGGACTTGGTTGCTTGGAGTGCTTCTGCAGCTCCTTCCTGCAGCACTAGTTCTTGTAAAAAAAAGTGTCTCGTCTGCCTCTTGACCATATTTGTAGCTTTTGGTTATTCATTCTGGCTGCACATGAATTTTTCTGTGAAATTACTGGAAAAGAATGAAGGCAGATTTGAGAACGAATTGCCTGGAAAAATTCTATGGGTGGGTTTGGCTTTTACAGCTGCCGTTTGTTAAAGTGTTCACCTGGATATGCGACAAACAACCCTGTAGAAGCCTGCTTTGTTTCTCATATTTTTCCTCAGATAGTGTTCACGGCAGTTTTTCTACTCAGAAGCCATTTAATTCAGAGCGTATGAAATTTGGGGCCAGGACTGTACATTTTCAGCCATCTCTGTTTCCCTCTCAAATGCCTCTGGCGCATAAGCGTCGTGATGCAGACCTGGCGTGTGCAAGTTCTGATCTCTGGCAACGTGTGGACCAGCGAGGAGTGACACGCAGGCGCCGTGCGATTGGGAAGTAGGTCTGTAGGTTAGAAGGAGCAGAGAAAAGCATTGCGTTAAGAGGACATAACGGAAGAAGAGGCGGGAAAGTTGTATGTCTATTTCTGCATTAGGATTGGATGACTTTTTGGGTGGCTTTTTAGTGTTTTAAATTTTTAGCTTTTTTGTTTTATAGCTTACGTTACCCCAATAGCACCACGTATCGCAAATGCGACTGTTGGAACGTATTTGCTTATAGATACATATATTACCCTATAATTACAATGAGAATTATTACAGTGACCCTGAGAACTGGGAATGCAGGGTGAGATTTAGCTCTCCACTGGAATATTGGTCATCCATTCTCCATCACGTCGGCCTGCCGTCAGCAAACGTGCTGTACGTAAACACCAGGCGGAGATCTTGGAGTGGTTTTGCGTGTTGAAAAGTGCCCTGCGGGAGAGCAGTGCAAGTTAGCGCTGTCTAGTAAAACCAGAGCGCAGCACAGGAGAAGCCAGAACGCTACCTTGCTCTTCACACAGTTGTTCTGTTGGTTTGATTTACTGTACAAAGACGACTCCTCCATCACCCAGAGCTATTCCAGAACCTCGTGGGGGTGTAAGTTGATACAGCATTGTGCCATTGGGGCTGTACCTGCGCCCCTATGGTGTCGCTTGCCATTGAAAACACAATTTGCCAGCAATAACCGCTTTTCTCTGAGGGTGTGGTCCCTGAGTAGATTCTCCTGCTCCTTGGGAAGAAGACCTAAGCTGTGTCGCGGTCCTGATGATAATTTCTGTTTGATTTATTTTGTCAGTTGAATTTAAAGACTTGTAAGCAGTGTCACAGCTTCTGTTTTACTCCTTGTGAAAATCAATCATGGGGAATGTGACGGGGGAAATGAGCAGGGAGTTCCTTGAGCAAGCAGCTTATCCCCACACCCTTTGAATTGGAAGTACGTATTATTTTGGTTCTGTTGTGTGGTGTAAGATGAGAGCTCTTCAGTAAGGGTGAATGGGTGTGCTTTTTGTAGGCCTCTGGTTCTCTTGTCTATAACTTTTTAGTACGATAATTGTAATATGATACTTTATAAAATTATACATTACAAGCCAACGGTACGTTATTAAAAGTATTAATGTTTTATGCATTCCCTGAGGTGAAAGTTCTGCAGTAGGGATCTATAATCTATATATCTATCATGTGTATCTATAAAATATATATGTGTATATGTTTATATCACCGGCATAATGGAGGTTCCTTCCTTGTAGATACGTGTCCCGTAGTCCTGATTAACTCCAAGAGCAGGAGGATGCGACAGATGGGTGGCAGTGTACAAGAGGTTTTGTAGGGACTTGTAGGATCCTGGCACGGACGATAAGAAAATAATATATTGTTGTCTGTGACCTGCGAGAACACCTGAACTGGAAGGAGATTGAATAGCAGTGGTGGTGCTTTCAGGCATTTCAGCTGCTGGAATGGAGATGTTCACATCTAAGCTCTCGTGTTAGAGGGAAGCAAGGATGCTGGACACCCTGTTACAGAGCCATGAACTAGCCCTTTGTCGTAAGGTTAGTGCCTAGAAAGGCTTGTGTCTAGCTCTCCATGCTAAGAAGGAGGAATAGCGTAGTAACTCGGCTGAATTCTTTAGCAAAGTCAGACGCTGCTGTGGTATTGTTGGCAGATAGCTCATGTCTGAAAACACAGTGGATGGGTTTGTTTTCGTGGCTGTGAGTAGCAGGCATGGCAGAATCCCTGACTAACTGGTTTCCGTGCTTAGCTGTCTTCCCAGCGCAGTGTATTTCCTAATCTTTACTGGGTCGTTTTGCTTGCACAACAGTGACACTGGTGGTTTGCTATTTTAATACTGTTGTTGGTCAATGGCTGCAGTTCAAGCAAAAATAAACTCTAAGGCCTTGGATATAATTGCTTTCTGATGTTCCGTGCTGTCAGTGAAGCAGATAGTCTGTCTATGAACGAGGGTGATTTAATCTTGATTTCAAAGCAGTCAGCAAAGCCATTCAGCTCTCCAGTTTCTGATTCTGTTTATTACCTATGGATTTGCATTTATGCATCTCCATTTCAGCAAACTCCTTTTTTGAAGTTTTAAGACTGACTTTCCTCAATTGATGTAGATTGGAGGTCTCGTTGGTTTCATTAGGGCTACTCAGTGGTGTACATTAAAGGATGTGAGAGCACTGTCCAGGAGTATGGCCTCAACATCTTTAAGGATCGTTAAATTGCAGCGTAGTGAAGGCAGAACCGGCAACAGCAGAACTATTCCTAGTGTAATACTCAAAATGTTGTAGAGCCTTGAAAGAAATGTGGAAAAAATGTTGCTCCTGTTAGGACTTAGAGGATTAAAAAAGCCCAAAAGCAAACCCACCCACATCTGGGAACTACATCAAAATTACGGTGAAATTAAATTGGCAAAGGGACGATAAAGGCTTTAGCCAAAGCACTCTATGTTTACCCAGTTTCAATGGGAAGATCTTTTCTGTTGCCGAGTTTTGCCTTGTGCTTTGTGGTGCTACAGGGTACAGATGGCTCTCAGTAAATGCTGCGTATTGCGTATTTTAGTTTTTAAGTCTGTTATTTAAAGAATTTCAGAGAATACATGGCTGTTGAATGGAAGATGATTGTTCAGTGATAGGGTTTGAAAATGGATTTGAAATCCATAACAGACATAAACACAGATGCTCTATATTCTTTGTTTTCTGCACTGGTTGTGAGGGCGTGTTCCTTCAAAGCTGTGGAAGGACCTTACTATATATGTTAGGGGTTAAATAACTTCTTTTATTATTTTTGATTTAGCTTCCATTTGAACTTAAGCACTTTCACCTGCCCACTCCTGGGAGGAATGAAATATATTTGCTTTAATTCAACTGTAGCTTAATTTCCTTAGGTACACAGTAAGCCAGTGATCTCTGGAGAATCTGCTTCTGTTGTAAGAGGCTTACGAAGAGAGGAAAGCATTAAATAATTACACGACTCCCAGATATTTGGCTGCAGTGAGATCACCTGACATTTGGGGCTTTTTTTTTTTTAATCTGAAATTGAATTTATCTAGGACCTTTGGATCTTAATGTGTAAAGCCTTCCATGCTTTTAAAAAAAAATAAATCTATTCTCTTTTCTCACCTTGTAGTAAAAAGACTTACACAGAGGTCTACCAAATAAAAGCTATTAGTAAAGTACCCTAAATAACCCTGATCATGCAGTGATTGTGGTTTTAGAAATACATAAATTGAGGTGTGAATTTGATTTCTGTTAATATTTTTACTAACTCATGGCTAGACTGAGCAACTGTTCTCTCAAAGTCCTCTCAAGGTATGAGGTTCAGTGGTGCAAAATTAACGTGATAAATAGAAATTTAAAGGCAGGAAAACCAAAACTGTGCTGCTGGTCAAGAGCAGTGGAAAGGCTGATTGGAATTTCTCATTATTAAAATTAGCAATCAATTATTATGGTTGCATTTTGGGATTATTAAAATCTCTCCCCGCTCATGTCATTTTAGTTTATGGGACTCTTGCATGTCATTTGATCCAAGATCCTGGGAGCCCACGGCCATTCCAAAGCCAAGCAACATTTTCCAGTTGTATCCATGCCTGGTGCCCTGCAGCAGGCGTTGGCTGTCACCGCACGCTGGGGGCGGGCAGGAGCGAGCGAGGGTATGAAAGGGAGCACAACTGATTTGCTATGCGTGCACCAGTACCCAATCCTGTCTGTTCTCCATACAGAGCCCAGCCAGTAGGTTCTTTGTCCTGCACTACCTGTGCTCGCAGTTCCCACAGACAGCAGTTGCAGAGCTTCCTTCGTCAGCAGAATTGATTCAGTATGTCCATAATCTGTGAAGAGGAGATAAATCAGCAAAAATAATCAGAGAGGAGGGAGGAAGGGATAACAAATGCCTCCTCACTCGCACTCAGAGAGTTGTGGTCAATGGCTCGATGTCTGAGGGGAGAGCAGTGACAAGCGGCATTCCTCAGGGGTCAGTGTTGGGACTGGTGCTGTTTAACATCTTCATCAGTGACAGGGACAATGGCATCGAGTGCACCCTCAGCAGGTTTGCCGATGACACCAAGCTGCGTGATGCAGCCAACACGCTGGAGGGAAGGGATGGCATCCAGAGGGACCTGGACAGGCTGGAGAGGTGGGACCGTGCCAACAGCATGAAGTTCGCCAAGGGCAAGGTCCTGCACGTGGGTTGGGGCAATCCCAGCACAGGGTCAGGCTGGGCGGAGAATGGATCAGGAACAGCCCTGAGAAGGATTTGGGGGTACTAGAGGATGAAAAGCTGGCCATGAACTGGCCGGGTGCACTGGCAGCCCAGAAAGCCAACTGTATGGTCTCCATATATCCATATATATCACCTGGGCTGTGGCCAGCAGGTCGAGGGAAGGGATTCTTCCCCTCCACTCTGTTCTTGTGAGACCCCCCCCCCCCCGCAGTTCTGTGTCCAGCTGTGGGGCCACTAACATCAGAAGGACACTGACTGGTTGGATCAAGTCCAGAGGAGGCCATGGAGATGTTCCAAGGGCTGGAGCCCCTCTGATATAGGGACAGGCTTGTTGGGCTTGTTCAGTCTAGAAAAGACTCCAAGGAGACCTTATAGCACTTTCTAGTACTTGGAGGGGCTGACAAGAAAGGTGGAGTGGGACTTGTTTACAAGAGCCTGTAGTGACAGGACAAGGGGTAACAGATTTAGATTGGCTATCAGGAAGAAATTCTTCCCAGAGAGGGTGGGGAGGCACTGGGACAGGTTGCCCAGAGAAGCTGTGGGTGCCCCATCCCTGGCAGTGTCCAAGGCCAGGCTGGATGAGGCTTGGAGCAACCTGGTCTAGTGGAGGGTGTCCCTGCCCATGGCAGGGGGGTGGAACTGGATGATCTTTAAGGTCCCTTCCAACCCAAACCATTCCATGAGTCTATGATTGTGTTTTCCACCCTGATTGTGGATCGTGGCTGCAGCTTCACCCTGTGAAGTACCACTCTGATAGACCCTCTGTGGGCACCACGTACGTGCTTTTCTAGAGCTGGTAGGATTTTGGATAATAAAGGATTTTACTTAAGACACATCGGAACGGTTTTTATTGTAGCTGCATCAGCATAAATTACTCTACATATAAATCTACATCTGCCTCTCCTTGATGTTGTCGCTGATGTTCACCGTTTTAAACGTGTTTTTATAGAAGAACACAGCTGAGGAGCTTGGGTTGGCCGAGATACCGTGTGCCTGCTGTCAGGCTGTGGCCAAGAGCCAGCCAGCCAGGACCCAAGGGCAGCCCAGGCATCTGTGTAGTTGTTTTTTTCAGCTGGACCTTGGGGAGCAGGATCGACCCCGTTGGTGACGTGACGGAAATGCTTGCACTGCTTCGGGCAGTGCGGCTCGCTGGCTGGAGCCAGCAGCGCTGTCCCAGCATGACTACTCCCAAGGACATCACCTCTCCCACCACCCAGCAGAGTCTGGAAACACAAGGATCCCTTCCTGGATTGTTTGCCTGACCCTCAGACAAGGAGGAAAAAGTGGTTATGTATATATTGCATAACCATAACCTGCCTTCTTATGACATTCCGCTTTGCTGTGACGCTGTAGCGCGCTTGCGTACTTGCCTCATCGGAGCACCCTCATGAGCTCGCGGTCTGGCCGAGGTGTTACCAGTGCGTTGCAGACGAGCAGGCAGACCGAGACGCAGGCGTTAGGAACGGGAGCTGGAATACCTGGAGCGGAGGGTTTTTTGTGCTCAGCCAGCCGTATTTGTCAAGCGGAGTTTTTCAGCCTCGCTCTTTGTGACGTGAAGGTGATGGGAGTCGCGTCGTCCTGCTGAAGGTCTGTGCGGAACGCGCTCGCGCTGAATGCTGCCGGAGGGATTGTGGAGAACGTGGTTGCCACCTCGTATGTATCCACACGTCTTGTGGAGACGTGTAGGGTCAAGGCAGTGCCTTGTCCTATTCAACAGCCCCAAATTTCCCCTGCTGCGTAGGGCTGTGCTCCAGGGACCTCTTCTCAAAGCATCAGATGCACAGTCACATCATGTAAACAGGACCCAGACAACAAAAACGGAGGCATCTTTATTCCTGCATGTCTGAATAGCGATAAAATCCAAATGCTGAACACAAGACTGTGTCAAAATAGGGACTGCACGAAGAAACACTCAGGGTGTGTTTCAATGCCAGTCATCTTAAAAGCCAAATAACCAAGGTGATGAAGACTGCTGTTACCATCCTCAGAAAAAGGAAAGAAAAGGAAACTAAACATATATAATGTGCCAAAAAGACAACAAAACTAGATCTAAGATTATTTAAGAATAATTTTCACAAAACCTTTCCTGTTATCTTATAGTCTTCCTCGTTACCCATCTGGAAAAACCTAATCACAGCTCTTTAGCCCGGATTTTATTTAGTTCCCCTCTTTTCCAGCATGATCATGGTTCTGGCTGCTCTTAGGAAAGTTAGGAAATGAGTTTGCTTCAATATTAATGCAGCGAGTTACATTTGCGAAGGCAATCAAGAGCTTTACACGGTGTTCTGAAATACCGGAATTCAATTCACAGGCTTTGCCAAAGCTCTATTTTTATTTTGACTTCATCTGATGTTATCAAGGTTGTTCGTGTTCCAAAAATGGATGAGTTTTAGCAGTAGTTAGCAGTTGGTAATAGGAGTCAAGAAGACAGAGGCTTTTAACACATTCAGAATGTTTAATTTCCCCTCCATCTGATGATAATAATTTAACATGTAAAAAAAAAATAACATAAAATTATGTGGATTTAAAAAAAGCCTCCCACGCACCTTATGGAATTAAAATACTGTGTGGGCCTGGAACCACGAGTATGTTCACCAAGTATGATCTCCAGAAGCATGTTAGATTTGAGGGGAAAAAAATTAATGAAATATTAATCGTAGCTGTTTTATCCAAACACTCCGCTTTCCCAACATTTTGCTTGTGCCCATTAGGCAACCATGCCATTTATGTTTAACTAAGGGTTTTCCTTAGGGTGATATCTGTAAAATTTAAATATTTGCTTATTCCCTTGGCGAGTTTCTATTATTGGAACATAATGTTACGGTAAGTCTTGAAGTATGTCCAAGGAAAGGTCAGGCTTTGCTGGAACTTTCTTAGCTGAAGCTTTTTCATGCCAAAACGTATTTAACGGTGTAGTCGGCTGCGTACTTTCATCAGGTTGGATGCTTTTGGTTGAGGTATGAAGAGCTGGTTGGCAGTCTGGGTTCCCAAGCAGACTTGGCACACGACCAGGATATATACTATGCTTTGCAGAGTCACGTAACAGGCTGACGCAGGAGACATACTGTAGATAAACGTGGGAAATCCTGTCTGCTTCATCATCCAATGGATGGGAGAGGAAAAAAAAACCAACCCACCCTTCTCTGACACATTTTTAGGAAGCGATGTGATGAATATATACTATAAATGCTTTCTGTGAATTGTATTTTTCTTGAAGCATGGGAGGTGGGACTTGGAAATTGTTAGAGGGCAGACACAGCCTTAGCATGTTCAGGAATACGTGTTGCTGCATTTCATTAATAATTAAGTCTTTTTTAATTTACTTAAGAAAAAAATAAGATGACCATAGAAAAACTATTCCTTGTAATGGTTCTAGGAGCCCTGTAAAATGAGAAGAGCACACCTTGCAGTTGTAAACAATCCCATTCTGACTGCTGTCAGGTTAGTTTAGATTTTAGTCTCAGGATTAGATTAGATCAGAGACACTAGGAGGTGAAGCTGTGAAATCTGCAGAGCAGGAAGAAAGGTGAAGCTGGGTGAGGGAGCCCTTATTTCTTACAGCCATTCATCTTAAAATGCTGCCCGTTGCGGAGCAGAGAAGTCCTCACAAATTCAGAGCGCTGCTTGTCTCTGCTATTCCCAGAGGCCGGACAAGGATGCTGGACGTGCCTGCGTTGTTTGTAAACGCTTTTTGAATTGTCCCTGCAGTAAATATAGCACCGTATGAAAAGTATAAAATTTAACTCATTTTCTTGATGGAAAGGACAGTATTGCTCACAGTGAACCTTTTTGATACCTGATTTGGTCTAGAAATAATCTTGGACTTGGTAGATCTTAGCACTGTAATAAAATGTGGGTGATTTTTTAAAATATAATTTGGGATACAGCAGTCAGTGAGAAGGTGCAGAATGACATGGAAAAGATGCACGTACAAAATACAAATGCATAATATATTTTATATAGTGATGATGCCTTGTAGTGTAGACCCTTTATGATACAATTAGGCTGCAGTTAAGGATTAAATCACAAAGAAATTTATCAATGGTGGTTTTGTACTACGTGTCCTTTGACACATTTCATTCATAAATCTCGTATACTAAGAGCGTTTTACGAGGTATTGCAGAAGCACTGAAAAGATACAGTAATTGCGAGCAGGTTTTGCCAAAACCCATTTCCTGAAGAAGACAGTCATGCACAGCAAACCAGAAATACACTCTTTTAAAATAGATTTGTATATAGAAAGCATCTTCAGGAAGATGAGATGGAATTTTATCCTCCTTAGGTATACGCCTGTTGAGGTATTTTTATCGTGTACTGCAATCTAATGTTAGATCACATAGGAGAGGGTGTTTGCACATTCCTTTCTCGTTTCTGTTAGGAAATTAAATCCTGATAAGGTTCTACAAGATGTCTTTTATCACTCCGTAGAGTAGCAATTCAAAGACCAGAAACACATAGGGTTTTCATCTTTATGATCCAATTTTGACCACTGGAGTTGGTTTCCTGCTGCTGTTTTCATGAGGTCAGAAAATGCTTTGTCCAAAATCCACTTAGATCGCTGCTAGCCTTTGGTTTAAGGAATGTTCTCTTAAATCCAAAATGCATGGTTGCAATGTTGAGCAAAAATGGGCTTCCTACTAATAAATTAATACCAATAGGATTTGGTTTTCTCTCAGCTTTCTTGTTAGTTCCTCATATGAAGGGCTGAGTAAACTGCCGATGAGAAATGATAAGAAAACATATTTTGCAAAATGAAGCATTGGTTACAGTCAAAAAATTGACTGTACTGAAAATGAAGCAATAAGGAAGACAGATTGTGGATGTGAGGAGCATGTGATGCTGATATGAGGGCAAGGCCTTGCCAGCCCTGAAGGGAGAGCTCAGGGTCAGGCTGGAGTATCCGTGTCAGCCCTTACCAGAGAACCTCCACCAGCAGAAAGCAAGAAAGGCTCAGGTGATGATCAAAGAGTGGTGAAGTTCCTCCTACTGTAGGCTGAAGGTGTAGCCTACCCCAGCTAGCCTTAGGCTAGATGCTTAATTGTCAGGTGATGATGGTGTTGTAACGATGGCTTTCTGTAACGAGTGGAGAGAAAGGAAGTGTTATCCGTGGTGTGTTTTATCCCATCCCCAAAGGTGGGCGCTAGGCAGCGCACAACTCTTACTTGGCTGCAGTGACGTGGGGAGTGCCCACCGTAGCCGTGTCTCCGTGAAGAGTTAGTAAGGTAGAGGCGTGCCCCGCGTGTTCATATTCAATCTCAAGTGGCGTTCCCCGAACGTTTTCTTTATTCTCATTCTCTCAGGGAGACAACTTGGTTACAGCTCCTGCTTTTCAACCTTTATGGTGTTACTGCAAGGCTAATCCGTGTTGTTGCGTTCTAAAAATAACGTGGAGGACGTAACGGAGATGAATATCCAGCCAAAGAACTTGAATTGCCGTCTCTAAGTGATGACCTTGAAATATAATCTGCCTGCAAGTAGATTACACTTTTGGTCATTTGGATATAAATATACCTTTCTAAGAGAATTTTCTGCTCTGGAAGGTGAGCAGAGGGAATTTAGAGAAGATGTACAAAAATGGCTGGGAAGCTCAAGGAATCAGCGTGTGGACAGGAACTAAAGTAGTGACAGTGCAGCTTTACCAGCAGAAGCTACAGGGATACAGGGATGGCAGTGGCTTGCAGCAGCGCATGAGCATTTGTGAAAAGGAAGCCAAAAACTTGAGGATCATTTGATTTCAGTGTTGGGTCACATAAATGACGGGCCTTTCAACCTGGCTGAAGTGTAGCAGTGAAGACACAAAAGTGGCAAGTTAAGGCAACATAAGGGGTGAGGGACCATCCTGGCCGTGGCTGAGCCTACAAGGCTCAGTCTTAAGCAATACAAGGTACAAATATCAGTATTTCCTTCAGAAGAATTAGGGTTGGGGTTTTGTAGTGATGGTTTTGGTTGGGTGTTGGGTTTTTTTTCTTGTTTTCAAACTAACTGCAAATCAGCAGGTTCAAACATGTTGTGTTTTTTTTTTGTTCTGCATGTTTTCTGTGTTTTTAGTGTTTTTGCTGCATTTTTCTGTAAAAGAGTACGCCAGTTCCCAGGAAATGGTTAAGTTTAATTTCTGTTCTGGCTTTTAAAACATTCTATACTTTCTATTCCTCTTACTTGTTGCATTTCGAATACATTAGGGTTATCGGTTCTAATGGGAATGCCAGTGTTAAGGTCGGTTCAAGGGTAATTGAATGTGTTTAGGTCATGTCAGTTGAAATTCTGTAACAGCAAATACGCGTTATTTTGAGTGTTTGTAGGTACAGACGTTAAATTCAGGTTTGTGTGGAGAAAGCGTAATATAGTGAAATGGAGGTATTTCGTGGGACGTTGGAGTGTACACAGCAATAATAAAAGTGGAAAATTAAGCTCCTGAATATATATATGCACACTGTATGTCACAGTTACACAAGGGAGGAAGTGGAAGATGGTCTTTTAAGACTGGAGAAATTTGATTTTTGGTGGCCCTATCCAAGTACTTCCCTCCAGGAACTGTTGCTCTAAAGGGCCATGTGAACGTAGCTGTAGAGCACAAAGATCTTGAAACTGCCTAGATGTTTTTCCACTCAGATAATAAAGGAGTTCAGAATGCATATTATTTTAATTAAATTAGTGTGCAGTCATTAAACGTAACAGTATTTCATCCTCCTTTCAATCTTGGAGCCAAGAAGGACTCTGCATGCAGAGTTCAGCAGTACAAAAGCAATATAACTCCAAGGCAACTCAAAAATTAGATGAAAAAACAAACTGCTCGTGTTTCTGTTTGGGCACAGATCTTCAGCTTACCCGTGGCGGTTGTCTTGATATTGCTATTAATAGTTGTCTGACTTGTCTTCTGATTACACAGGTTTTACAGATACTCAAGAAAATGTACATTTAGATAAAACTGAGTATGATTTATATAGCTTGAGCTAATGAGTAAGTTTTAATTAAATGAATTATGTTGACATTTTTTAATTGTCAGAATGCCAAAACCGATATGCTGGGCTTTGGAAATCCTCTCTATTTTTAGAACAACACTGACTTTCTTTCTTATAATGAAATTTTTCAGGCGAGTAATCTATAATATGCTCAAGGCTATTTTGATATTGCTATCTTTAATTAAGCATGTAAGTTATTAATATTTTGAAAGTCGGATTAAATTATTTTGATAGTATATTTAACATGATTATTTGTAATTATATTCTTTTGCTACAGCAGACAGATTGGTAAGTCATTAGTTACTAAGGAAAAAATATAATTGTTTTAATGAGTAAACAGGGCCTTTCACACAGTTGATAGTGTTAAGCACCACTCGGGAGGGCCTTAATGAGCACTTCAAGACTGTCACCGTACTGCATGGATCTACCTGTATTTAAATCATAAGTCATAAAAAATTGTGGGGTTTAAAAATGATGATGGTGATGTATCATGCAGCTCATAGAACTCCTCACAGGAATATTTACAGCTGTTTCAGGCTGCACAGTAAAAAAGGTAAATTCACCTCCAGTCTGTTCAGATAAAACCAGGAGATGAAACTGGTGCAGCACGGTAAACCAGTGCAGACGTTAAGACTCTGACAGCCTCTGCGTCTTGCTTGGTTTTCCCAGGCAAGCCTTGCGGTGCTGTTGACAACGTGTCGCGTGCTCTGCTACCCAGGATCCACAGGGTCCACCTTCACTATCATCACCAGTCTCACCGCTCGTGCAGGTTTAAAGCTAGCTCTGATTATATACGTACGTAACCGTTACTGCTCCTCACAGAAGCTGTGCGATGGAAATTGTAGGCGATATGTCATATTATACGATACTAGAAATCTCCTTCCCCAGCACGTACTCTGTATTCTGCCGTGTGTTGGTATTGTTAGGACAAGCGCCCTGTGAAAGGGAACCAATTAATGCCTGATGTGATTTATGGTGTCTTAAACTGGGAGGTTGTAACCATAAATATTGTGAAGGGGGTTGGTTTTAAGAGGATGCCAAACCTTCCCGTTCTAAAAATTGGATCTGGGTGAAATGTGTAATATTAGGGAAGTAAACACATCCATTTCATTTCCATTCTTTCCTGTGACTGTTAGAGATCACATGAGAAAGGAAGCCATAACGGTCTGTCATATATTGAACTCAATGAAATGTATTAAAATATCCATCAGTGGAGCTTTTTTCCCTGGTGGGTCTCTAACTTACATTGGCTCATTCAGGAATAATACCGTGCTGCTTTCTGACCTGCCATCAGCATCGCTCCAGCTCTCACACTGAGAAAGTGCTGTCGTTGAACCGAATGCTAAAGAAGCAAACAGTGTTTAGTTGGAGAGTTAGTACGCTAGCCCTTCCAGAAATGTTGGGAAATTTGTCTTTCATCCTTTGAAAGGGTTTAGAAACCATTTTATTCATCCTTCCGTTACTGTGGCGTAAAGACCAACAAACACCTGTTTCCAGTGTTGCGTGTGCACGCATAGAATAGGTGTGCGAGTTCACACACGCAAAAATAGGTATGGATATAGAGAGAGAGACAGGATGAATACTTAAGTGAACCCTGGTAGTGTTCAGAGTTCTGTTCCCAGTTCTGAACTTCTTGATCTCATTACCACCACCCAGTGGAAAAGCTTGGAGCTTATGCCAAGGCCTGAGGTGAAGTTCAGGGTTTCTTCCTGTGGAAACACCTACTCACTCCAGTAAATGAGCTCCCACACACTGAAGATGAAGTTTCCTATTGACTGTGGAAGATTTTTCATCAATTATTTAGACTCCAGATCTTTTAACTTTGGACAAAGTTACGTGGATGTTGGGAAGGAAAATAGTTGACCTTGGCTAAATGGCCAGAAGCCATCTGCTCTCCTAGATCCCAAAATGTACCATTTTTGGAGACCTTATAGCACCTTCCAGTACGTGAAGGGGCTGACAAGAAAGCTGGGGGGAGCTTTTTATAAGGGCCTATAGTGAGAGGGCAAGGGGTAACAGATTTAGGTTGGATATCAGGAAGAAATTCTTCCTAGAGAGGGTGGGGAGCACTGGGACAGGTTGCCCAGAGAAGCTGTGGGTGCCCCATCCCTGGCAGTGTCCAAGGCCAGGCTGGATGAGGCTTGGAGCAACCTGGTCTAGTGGAGGGTGTCCCTGCCCATGGCAGGGGGTTGGAACTGGATGGGCTTTAAGGTCCCTTCCAACCCAAACCATTCTATGATTCCCATTTATTCACTAATTTGCTTTTGTTTACCGTTTTCTTTTAATGGCTCGATTATTTTGGTTAAAAGCCTTCATTTTTAACTATCTTTGAAGTGTTGTATTTTTTAATAAAGCAAGTTTTAACTGGTTTAAATTAATGTAAATAATTAAATTATTGGTTAAAATAATTTAATGTTTACCAATTAAAAATTGGTGCTCATTACTTAATCGTTCCTTGCCCGGTTGCTCTGTTACAGAAGCGCAAGAGGATTTTATACAGCAGTTGTGAAAAGCTGAGGTATCGCTTTTGGTGAGATCACACATTTTTTGTCACATGATTTTTTTCATAATTTGATTTGATTTGTTCTGTTTGGTTTTGACTTGGATGTTTGGTTTGAGTGGATGTCGGGAAACTCTAATTCCATCCATGGCAGATTGTTCTCAGGATTCACTTACCCTTTGCTGGCTCCACTTTTCACGCAGAGCCACTCTTCAGGCGTGCGTGGTGGAGGATTTGCTGCTTCAGTCGGTGTTTGACACAGGGTGAGTCGCGTTTTCGGTGTCTGAAGCGAGCGACGGTTGCTTTCCTGAGGGTTCTTGTACCTTGGCTGGACCATCGGGTGGTTTCTGGCCCTTGTAACAGTGTCCTGCTATGTAATGCTTTTTGTGGTACTTCAGTTATTTGTTGGTGTCACCTCATATTCAGAGTGTCATTTGTGGGTTTTTTTGTCTTTGTTTCTGGTTTTGGGGGTGTTTGTTGTTGTTTTGGGGCTTTTTTGTTAGGGAGGGATTAGGGGAGAAGGAGTGTGCGTGAGCTGTTGGGGAAATTCTGCAGCATAAACATTAAGAAGGGAAGATGGAGAGAACTGTATTTGATTCAATAACAAGAGAAAGCTTTTTCCCCAGGAGTATCCTCACACAGACACTGGTAGTATTGGTAATTTGGAAGAGAAGGGGGTGGGAAGGCGTTTGCATCTCTTACCCACATAAATGTGTTCCGGGCTAGATATAGATGCTATGTGATATGTGAAAAGAGGGAGGGGGTAAGTCTTGCCAGACTGCTGCTTCCTGGAGCTGTTCTGCAAGAGCTGTGGTATAAATTATGTGCCTTGGAGGGCTGAAGGAGCAAAGAGAAACAAATACAGTGTGTTTTAATAAATCTTTGTTGCTACTTTTTGGGATCAGGCAGAAATACTGGTTTAAGCCTTTGCAGTTCTCTTCCTGTGGCTTTTGAGGGCTGCACGGTACAGCCCACAATTTGACTGTGCGCTACGGGACTTCGAGTGGCTATTGCCTTTCTCAGCTTTTGTGATACAGGCACCCCGCTCAGCTCACGCGTTGAAACAGGGAGCCCGCCCTGGTACTCTTCACGTGCGGTGAAGGATGTGCTGAGGAGCTAGGCTACCGGAGTGCCCCGCTTTCCTTTTTTCGGGTTTCACTGCCCTCATAGCTGGTGAATGAATGCAGTTGCAATGTAGTGTCTAATGCATGTTACACCGTGATGGCCTTTAAGAGGTACACAGGATGCTCCCATTTTTCCTTCCGCTTAATGCAAGGATGACAGGCATTCGGAACAGGGAAAAACATCCAAACTAGCTGGGAAGGGGGGAAAAAAGGTGTAATAAAAGGAGTCTGAAAGTGCAGGCGACAGTAAAAAGGTGCGCCCCGAACAGCAGATTGCTTACAGGGAGATATTCCTGGCATAAACTGAACTTTATTGAATTCAGTAAGAATTGCTGTGGGACCTGAATTGAGTTTCTTGTGACTTAGAGCACTGGTACCTCGCTATGCTTGACGGATGTGTTTCAGCAGCGAGTGAATGATTTCTCAGGATATATTCACATGGTAACACATACTCTGTGCCATTCTTTAAAGGCTGTTAACCAAAAGTGGATTGTTTATATTGCTTAATATGTTTTCTGGGTTATGCCTGGCCTATTTCTTGAATGATGAATGTGGTGAAGTACTAAACCGCGGAGTACGGGGTATTATCACTGTCACAGGCAGAAAGGCAGCACAATGTACGTGAATTAACGTAACCTGTTCGCTGGCTTCTAGCTCACAAGTTTTCCAGGACGTCTCTCAAATCCACAGCCTGTTTCTTGAGTCGGTATTTCTAGTTTTATACAGGAACAACTTCTGGAAGATTTTTTCCGAATTGGAAATACCAGGGAAAGTAAGAGAATCGGCAGCGCTGGTGGTCATATGGCAGAGGTTTGAATAAATAGCAGTGGACACAGCTCCAACCTCAGATATTTCCCCAGGGGAACAGGACAGAGACAGAAATAGGTAAGACTGATGGTATGTGGGAGCCGTGGGGTTAGGGACTGATGGGATGAGTGATTTATTGGGATTTAAAGAAAAAAGGGTTAGGGAAGGAAGAAGCATCTTGAGCCTCTGTGATGACAACAGAGAAACAGAACGAGGCAGGAAAAGTACAGTGAAGGATTAAAGGAAGACACATGAGGAAAACTGGAGATAGCAAAGTATCAGAGAAGCAGCCCCCCCCCCCCAAAAAAAAAAAAAAAGAGGCCAACCAGACTAAGTAGGAGTAGAAAATTGCTTATTAGGTGCTATTTATACAACTTGTCATTTCTTTATAAAGTGCTTTGGAGAAATCAAGCGCCATTTAGTCGTGGAGTTTTATTTTTAGCTCTTTAGCAGAGGAGGACAACAATCTTCATTAGAAGAAGCTGGAGCAGCTTTTAAAGTTGTTTAACAGCCTCTCATTTATTAGAAAGCACGTTGATCCTTTCAAACTTGAGCTATGGGAGTAGGTTATTTCTCTGTTGCTACAATAAGACGTTTCCCAAGTTCTTGGACTTTAAAGCGCGGGTAAGCGGTGCCTGCACGCCTCTGAAGAGCCCGAGAGCAGCCGTACAGCCCTAACAGGGCCCGTGTATGATTGTGGCAGGTGTAATTAAACGCGTCGGCCACGTGTCGTGAAATGGTCAGCGCAAGGATTTCAGAGAATAATGTTCCCTTTCTTTGAAATGATGGATTTGTGGAGTAGACCCACTGTGAGGAGTTGCGCTCCCAGGCAGAAGGGTTCTGACATGCCAGTAGCACCGTCACCTTCGTGACGGCAACGTTATCAGTCACCTTCTGAGGAGAAGGTGGAAAAATTGTTGTTCTAGTCTAGGTCGGACTCTGGTTATTCTTAGGAAGGAGTTGCACATTTTTATTTCTTGCATAAAATTATGTCTCGTCATTACTCTGTCCTGCCTAAACTGCTGACATGTCTGAAAGACAACCACACCCTGGATGCTGTCTGAAACGGGAACCGGGCCTTAAATGTGCTGTGGTGTTTAAATCTATCAAATATTTATAATATCGACTTCCTTTTTACACCGTAATGAACTTGCTGGTTATTTCTGGAGGTACACACATACTTGTAAGCAGAAAAATAGTGTTATGTGCGGGTACATCTTCACTCTTTTTTTTTTTTTTTGCTGTAAAAAGAAACAGCAAATTTTCATCTCTCACCTGTGTCTCAGCTGCCAAACCTTTCCACTTTTGCCATTTCCATGCTTCCTTCCGAAGTACTGGAAGTGCTGAAGAATGAGTGACAGCTGTCAATTTACTATTCACTGTGTTGGAAAGGAAGCAAGGCTAGCAAATTCTTATCAGAGGAAGGCACCTCATAAACGGTGTTTGAAGGATACAAATGGCAAAGACGGGAATTTCTGCCAGGGAAGTGTGTGTGTCCCAGATTTCCTGGAAGCAGCGCCTTTCCTTTGCAGGACACATGATAGGATGGTGGCATTACATTGCCCGCAGTAAATGCTGACTAAGAGACATTGTCAGGTGTTGCATCATGGTTCTGAGCTGCTTTTCTAAGGTGTTCCCTCTTTTGGCTTTGGGATTTCATCCCATAAATCTTGATTTTGCAAGCCAGAGTGAAGGTAAAGCAGGCTGGAAGATGAGCCAGCTGAGAGTGCTTCAAGTCTTCCGTGATAAAGCTGCAAATCACAGATCTCTTGGGGAGGGGAAGGACTTGAGCATCTTTATTAAACACCTCTTACGCTATGACAAATTCTTGTTCTGGCAGCGAGTTCCGATCTCTGCGCTACAAAAAGCAGCGCGGTGGTGAAGGAGTGTGGTGCGTGGAACAGTCACCTCCTGCTGATGTACGTGGTTTTTAATGGTTTTTAATCCATAGCTTGCTCGGGGCTTAACGAAACGGAGCGAGTACGTTAGAGGCACGTTGTACATGAGCGGTACGTTAGGGCTGAGGGCGAGGATCGCGGAGGCAGCGCATCAATCCGGGGTTCCTCCCGTTTTCCCTGCAGCCGCCGAGGCCCCCCGCAGGCTCCGGCCGGCCGGGGCGGGCAGCAGCCGCGCCGGGGGAGCCATCGCTACCCGCGGGAGGGCCGGTAAGCGGCGGCGGGCACCCCGGGCGGCGTGCAGCCCGCAGGATCCTCCCCTCCTCCCCCAAAACAGGCCCTTGACCCACAAGTTTTTCCTCATGGTTTTTTTTTTTTTTTAAAGGTTGCCGGCCCGGCCTGGGGTGGGATACCGCGGGGATGGGCTGCGGCGGGGATGATGAGCTGCTGCACCGGCTGCAGCCCGGCAAAGGGCGGGGATGGAGCTTGCCCTAAGCGGGGATGAGAAATGACCCATTTTCACCCAATTACGCCGTCACGGGCCAGAAGAAAGCCGAAAGCGGGGGCGGGGGCTATCGATCCTGCTAACGAGCCCGGGCGCTCCGAGCCCCGGGGCGGGGACCGGGGTGTTGGGGGGGCGCTCCGCCCTGGGAAGGTTAAGGTGCATTGCCGAGTTAGGCATTCAAAAAATTACATATATATGTATGTATGTACGCATATATAATAAAAAAGGGTGTGGAGGCTGCTCGGAGGAGGGGCGGGAGCTTTGGGTTTGGGGCTCTGCCCCCCCCTCCCCCCCAAATCCCGGAGGAACCGCACTCGTGCGCCCGCGGTGGTGCCCCCCTCCCCCCCGCCCCCAAATAGCAGAAGGGAGCCTTTCCGGGGGGGCACACCCTACATGCGGGGCTGCGGTTGGGATAACGGCTCTGCCCCCACCGCCCCTTCTTCCCCCTTTACCTGCCGCCTCCCCGGCGGAGAGGGGGGCTGGAGGGGGGGGGGTGTCGGCCCGTCCGCGGCGGGGGCAGCGGGGGCTGTGGGTGGCGGTGAAGGCGGCGTGTGACAGATGTCCTCCTCTGACAGCTCTCGCTATCAGCCCAGTGGCTCCCTGCCATTGGCTCAGTGCAGCCGACCGGCAAGGCTGCTCGCTATAATAACACTATGCCCGCCAGAGGCGGCAGCTCAGACGGCTCCGCCGCGGCCGCGCCGCCGCTCCTCCCCCGGCAGCCAGCGCCGCGCCGAGCCTGAGGGGCTGCACCCCCCCTGCCACCCACCCCACCCCCCCCCCCCCCGCCGCACATGCCGCGGGGCCCCGCCGGCCCCGGCCCTCCCCGCCGAGCCCAGGCCGGCCCGAGCGCCCCGCCGGTGGCGGGGAGGCGGCCCCGGCCCCCTCCCCGACCCCATGGAGTGCTACTACATTGTCATCAGCTCCGCGCACCTCAGCAACGGGCACTTTCGCAACATCAAGGGAGTTTTCCGAGGCCCCCTCAGCAAGAACGGGAACAAAACTCTGGTAATGGCTTCTTCTCTTGCCTCCCACCCCCGTTTCCCTCCTCCTGGCAGCAGCAGCCTCGGCTAACGGGAAACCGCGGCGTGTGCACGGCCAGCGATGCAGGCGGCTGGCGGTGCCTTCGCCGCCGCGGGGATGCGGTGCCCTCGGCTCCCGCCTGCCGGGCTCCCCCCGGGGCAGCGGGAGGGTAGGTGCTCGCCCGTCCCTTCGGAGCTGCTGATGGTCGCGGAGAGGCTGTGAACGGGAAGAACCCTTCTCGGCGGGGAGCTGCGGGGCTGGGGCTCCACCGCCCTCCGCCCGGGGTGGGGGGGGGATGGGGAAGGTCGGGGGGGAGGCGGCAGCGGCTCCGCCGCGGCGGCTGATGGGCATCCCTCGGCGAGGAGGGCAGCGGCGGGGTCACCCCCGGGGACTCCCGTCACCCCGGAGCCGGGGACAGCCGCAGGATGCTGCTCGATAAAGCGAGGAAAGGAGCAGGAACTGAGTGGTTTGGGTAGAGAGATTGGTTTGCTCGAGAACAGCTTCGGCAAGGATGTGCATCTTGGTTTCTTGGTTGCCAAGTTTTTAAAAGCAGAACTCTGGGTTTGAAAGGAATTGATGAGTTCAGGCAATTTGGCTAGATACTCCGGAAAGTCCACGCAGGCTATTAAAACTGTTCCTCTGTACGTACGCTGTGCTTTGTTATCTTTACATCCGCTGGGTTTCCTCTGGTTTTTGCTGACTTGCTTTGCTACTGTTGCTGAACTTTAATGGAAGAGCTCTGATGCGATAGTGTTGGCAGGACATGTGCTCTCCTGCCTGCTCAGCTAGAAGGGATGGAGGGTAACAGCGGGCTGGGTGAGCTGCATCACGCAGCATCTCAATCACGGCACAACTGAGCGTGGACAGATGTCTGGAGGGTGGGATGGAGCTGAACGAGGGGCTTAGCCACGTTGTTCAGCGCTCTCTCCCAGCGCCGTCTTACTCCAAAATCTCCTTTGGAGGAGATGGAGCAGAACTTACTCACCACATTCTTGTTCCCTCGATTGCACGACCTATATTGATGGGGAATTTACTCAAGTACTTAACATTTGCTAGAGTTGGCAAGCTTGCAGTTTCTCCCTAAATAAAGAGATTAAAGTAAGTCTGAGCCAAGTCATAAAAATAGTAACTACTACGAGAGAATCTGAGGCAGATTTTTGGACTGTTTTAAATGTAAAGTTCCTGCTCTCGTGTTGTAAATCTTACCACAATTTTATTTGCTGTGGATTCTGCATATATTTCTGTTAGGGATTACATTCTTGGAATTTTAAATGAGTATTTGTAGTATCCATGAGATGGCAATACGTGTGTAGTATTTCACTGTTACAGTTGCAAAACCAAGACCTGCTGTAGAAATATTTGCAACACTTTAAATAATTGCACAATACATCACCTTCTTTCTGCTGAACAGTTTCAATAAAGATGTATTTGGCAGGAGAGAGAATACTCTGATGCAACTTTTGGACTGTGTATTATATTGAAATTCAGAATTGATTCTGCTTCAATAGCATTTTATTCTTGCTTCCCCCCCCCTCCCCCCCTTGTCAAAAAAGCCTTGTTTTCTCATCATTCCTGATTTGATTGATTTACTGGTAAAAACACCAGTGACCAAAACATGTTGGGGATGAGTAGTGTTAACTTAAAATTCAAATAAACATACTGTATAGGCTTTGAAACACTCCACTCTGGGAAGAAACTTAACTCAGTCCTGCTCTTCGGTGAGATAGATGTGAGGGCAGACAAGTTAGTTGTGGATTTGCCCTGAGAAACCTTACCTTTAAAAGCTTCTGTGGGCAGTGAACAGTGTAACTGTCAAAGGTTTTGCTGGGTTGGAAAGGGAGAGGTCTTGATGTTGGCCCTATAGCCAGCAAAATGAAGTCCTTTGCTATGAAACAAGCCCTGTATATGAAGACATCAAGACTTTTGAGTGATTTTTACCGCCCTTAAATTGAAGATACCATTGGGTTGTGGTGCAGGATGACCATATGGTTCAGACTAAGAGTTCTTGAGGTGCTGAAGTACATTTCAGGCAGCTTCTGTGGGAAAATCAAGTGTTAGATCATTTCAGAGGGTCAGTCACTGTGACTGTAAATGGACTTTCAAACCTAAAAAGGTGAAAATCTTTATTCATACAGAGTCACGTATGTCTTCAGATGTCCTGATAAGAATGCAGCCCTTTAATGTGCTCTTCGTGTCTTCCATCCTAGAATAGGACTAGGAGGAACAGAAATGTGTAAGTCTGAAACCCAGAAATATTTTGGAGCCACTCTGAGGTGTATTGTCCCCTTTTTGTTGTGAAGCATTCAGTCTGTCTTCATCTATGCTCCAAGCTTTCTAAAAATCACTGCTTCCTCGTAAACTGAGGAGAACCTGGAAACAGCCTCTGCTTGTACAGTGCAGAATTACTCCTGGGCAAAACTTGTGATATTTGTTAAGCTTTGCTTGTTTTAAAGAGTTCCGCCACCACGCCTGGTCTGGAAAGGCGGCGATACGTGCTGCTGTGGGATTTCACAGCCAGTAGGAAAGTGCTGGTCCTAGTCGAAGGATGAAGTTGTGGTTTCAAGATGATTTCACGTACCGGATCTCCAAGCCCTGGTTAGATTTCAAGGGGGGAAGGTCCTTAGAGCTTTCGGTTACAGTCCCACTCTGGGGTGACCTGCTGTTCACCTGCAACTCCTCCTTTTTGCCCTACTCTCCAAGAGAGGTCGTGGAGAAACACTTGTCCCTGACTGTTTGTCCTGCAGGTGATCCTTACGTGTTCATCCTCTGCCTGCGTCCTGTTTCACACAGAATTAGTCATTTATGAAGCGCTGGTTCACAGCTCCCAGAAGAGCCACATACCCTTGCTCACCTGGTAGGGAACATGAAGCACAATGCATTGTCCTTCCACAAGAGTCTTTCTCAGTGGAGAGCATCAGAGTTGCATTTTGATAGAAGAGGTGCAGTAGCAGTGTTTCTTTTGCCTAGTTCCGGACATGGCCTTTCTTGAAGACGTGTCTACCCGAAATGCCTGCTGAGTGCAGGGCTTTGAGATGGAGTTAGTTGGGAGGTGGAGAGAAGGGGGCAAGGGATGAAGACGTGAAGCAGGAGAAGGAAGGCAAGGCCGCGGTTCTGTTCCTCAAGGGAAGATGTACAGGGAAACCCTGAGCTTGGAGAGAAGTGACAAGCACAAGAGGACATAAAACAAAGGATGGATTTAGGCCAGCTGAGCAAAGAGGCTATGGTAAGAAAACACCTTTTAAATTAAATAAGAAAAAAAGGCTTGTGAAGGAAGCTTGGGTGAGATGGTGGGGGGACAATGAAGGGACGTGTATCTATGTACAGTTCTGGGGATGTGATGGCACACCTTTGCACTGAAGCCACTGTTGTGCTCCCCCCGGCATAACTGTTCAGCGTGGGTAGGACCCGCCTGCCTGGTTGTAACCTGCTGCTCCTGATCAGGAAAATAAATCTGGGAAATGGGTCCGGCACGTGTGGAGCAGCAGCATCGAAACTATTAAAATTCCTTCAGAAAACACGGCAGTTTGGTTAAGAAATCGGTGGTATTTGAGCTGTTGGATCAGATTTTATCTTCTCCCTCTGCAGACTTTGTACTGTCTGAAATATCCTTCAAACATGTACAGTCTCATAACGGTAGCTACTTGGCTACTGGAGTAGCAGCTCTTTGGAAGGGTTTTTTGTTGGTGCCCTACTGTCCAGGGGAACCAACTGCTGCCTGGGCTTGGCGTGGCAGATGGTTTGTGAACAAGAACCTGAAAACTCACTGCGTGGGTCAGTAATGTGCCACGATGTTGCAGATTTCTGATGCTCTTTCGGCATTTTTATGTAATATTGCTTATGTCTTGGTGTTTTAGTCGATGCGTGTAGGCCTGGTGGCTTGGCTGTTTCTTGTTAGGTTTCGTGTTTGGTGACTTTGGAGCTTTTCCCAAGACTGTTCTGTTTTAGCAGCAGCAGTTTAATAGAAATCAGTTTGCCACAAACTCTTTTTTTGTCCATGGATTTCCTGATGTTTTCATGCACTTATTTTATTCTTTTTTTTATGCCTCATGTTACTGATGTCAAATTACACTAGTCCTTCTTTGCAGCTCATCTTCCGTGCTGTGGCTGCTGTCTTGCAGCTTGTAATCCTCAAAAGTATTGAAACTTATATGAAAAAATAGCTCTCTGGAGGGAGAAGTCAGTTGTTTGGAGTCCCAACCACAGGTGATTTGCCAAATCCTTAAAACGTCTTTCAGAACATAAGGCGAAGCATTTCAAGTCATTATCCTGGTTACATGTACAATTTCTGGTTGGCGAGCAAGAGAACTGACACTTCGCTTGGTCTTCTGAGGAGCTGGTACATGGGTGGTGACTGAATATCTGCTATTTCACCCCATGATATTCCACTCATGTAAATGGCTCTGGTTCATCAAGGTTTACAGTGATGGAGAACTGCCCCTGTAGGGCTCGTTCACTTCTTTTAATTGGACAAACACATTTTCTCTGTGGGTGATCAGAATGAGTAAGGTCCTGGTACTTGCCCAAGGAGGTCAGTGAAAAGTTTAGACTTTTATATGCTACAAATTGCTACTGTAATTCTAATTTTTAGGGTCTTGTTGCTATTGATAGGAAACCAGTGAGATCAAAGATTTCCTGGCAAGTAGCTAGTTAAAGGACTGTAGTTTCAAAGGTACCAAACACAGAAATCTATTACCCTCTAACAATAACCTCTCTCTAGGTGTGTGTATATATATAGGTTTATACTTTGGTTATGAATACGGACACAGTGAACTTCAGGGGTAGAATCGAAGCAGCGATCCCCGTACAGCTCCAAGGGAGACAGGCAAAGATGATCTCAAACTGGAATCAAACCCTGAACTCTGTGGTAAGTCTTGTGGAGAGGAAGATTGCCTGAACTTCAGGTGGGTACCACCTGGTACAGCTTTGTGGCTCCCAGTCAGCTTGGACATGTTGACCTTTAAAACACAGTGTAGGTACAGGTCTGTCTAAAAGTGTTGGATTTCCATTTAGCCCATCCATTTTATTAATCCAGTTGTACCATCAGCTGTCTTGCCTCTTAGGTTTATTGAACAAAACTGCTTTGAATATTGATTTATATACAACATATGTGTGTGTAGATTCATACATCTCAATATATACAATATA
Organism: Rhynochetos jubatus; assembly: GCA_027574665.1. Taxonomy (NCBI): domain Eukaryota; kingdom Metazoa; phylum Chordata; class Aves; order Eurypygiformes; family Rhynochetidae; genus Rhynochetos; species Rhynochetos jubatus. The sequence continues at coordinate 3,009,020 of CM050654.1, read as the reverse complement.
TGTGTGTGTAGATACATACATCTCAATACTTGTAACTCCTTTTAAAAGTCTTAGGGCTTAGTTCTGCTTCTGTAAAAACTCCAGAGAGTTCAGATACTGATGCACTAGTGTCTTCTGAAAATGCCATCTGTTGTTCAGGCTGTCTGTTGTCTTTAGTTCTTTTACGTTTTCTAGAATATATTCATATTTCCAGATCAACTAAAGCAAATATGTTGTGGTGGACATAGAAATTCCCATAAAATAGATTTTTACTGCAAATGTCCATGCCCTGCTGCAGTAAGAAAGCAGTAAACTACCTGTAAGCCAGCTTTCCTGATGGAGAATACTGAAGCTGCTGTACTTCTACATGATCAGGTGGAAACGTCAGCTGACTTCAAACTGTCTAATACATAAGTAAAATAGTATTTACTATAGGTTTATTTTAAATACCGGTAAAAGCAGGCCCTGCAGTTGTTTGCCGTGTTGTATATTGCCCGTAGCCGAGCGTAATTTTTAACTTAGATCTTATACGTGCAGACTTGAATAAAACTATTGCAGTGTATTGTTTTTCATCTCTAGTGTTGCAGAGTTTGTAGGGTAGGGTTATATTAGTTAGGGAGAAAAAGCACCTGTTATTTTCATCAGTGGTTTGTCCCCTGTGGATCTGTTAATGTCTTTGGCATTTCAACGTGCTCGTGACCTGAGTTTGGAACTTGAAAATGTTCACATCTTTCCTATGAGAGAAGCTGAACAGCCCTTACTCATTAAAATATTAAAACAACAAAACGAATTCTACCTAATTTAATTTGAATAGTTAATCAGTGTCACTTAAATCATGATGGAAAACCAACTGCTCAGAGCAGACCAAAATAATTCAGTAAAATGGAAGTAACAATAAAATCATATTTTTATGCTACTTCTGGAGTTCATTTGTATGAGCCCAAGAGACTCTTCTTTAAATAATTCTCTCTGTGATGGTATTGATTCAAAGCAGCATCAACAGGGTCGTTTTGGCGACCTGTTGAGCGAACAGGAGGCTGTCATAATTTAAGTGCATTTCCAAAGCATCTCTGAGAGGTCACGAGTCTTGTGCGGTGAGGTGTGGCATTCTCACGTCCATCAGGTTCCCTCTGAGTGCTTTGTCTCGTCCAAAAAATGACAGGAGCCCGAGTCCGATGTGCAGCAGACTTAAACATGGTCAGCTTCTGATCCAGAGCTACTGCCGGGGCAGACTTCTGTGCTGTGAAAGGTTATTAAGTGCATGGTAAGCTTCAAACACATCGCCGTTCTGTTGAATGTAATTAGACCATTACCATGGTTAAATTAGTACACTTGCTTAGTTTTTTCAGATCAGGGCCTTACAGGGTAAGTCTGACGAGAGCATGTGCCTGGACTGTTTCCTGATGCAAATAGCCGTAGCAATCAGAGATACGTAACATTAATTTTAACACGTCGCTCAAATATGGTAACTGGAAAACAGCAAGTTGGCTTTTGTATTTTCAAAACCACACTTTTTTTGGGTTCATTGAACTCCCTGAACCGTCTCAAGGTACAGGTTGTCATTCTAAAAGTCTCACCTTTCCTGTAGGCTGCGGGACCACTTGGGTTTTCTGACCTTCCTATAGAGCAGGGATTCACTGTTGGAAGAACTAGTTAACTGTGAGGAGCACAGCTAGAGGACACTGAGTAGTAGCCTTTTATTTAGCACTTGCGGGTTCTGAGTAGGACTTGACCGTGTAGCTGCAAGGTCTTGGATGCCCCTAGCTGCTGACCATTACAGTATTTCCTTTTCTGAATGGCACTGGGTGTGCCAACAGGAACAATTAATCTCTGCAGAAATCAAAGGTCTTGAATAGGTGCACCTTGAACTGTAGGGATGGTCTAAGAGAAACCCTCAAAGTCAATGCAGAGTGTTTTCTGTTATTATGTAATATCTTGGTTCAGTTAATAGTGACGGTGGCCTTATTTACAGCATAGATTCTCTAGCACTGCCTGCTGGTGGCGGAAAGTGCCTTGATGTTTGTTTGCTCACTTGTGATTCCGAGGTAAACACAGGAGAGGGAGTGAGCCTTCCTAATTGAGCTGTATCTGGCCAATCCTTTCTAAACAAACACTAGTCAGATCCTTTTATTTTTCCACGCATTTTCAGAGCGAGAACAAATGCTTTTCCTGCAGCATTCTTGAGAGACTGTTATATGATGAGCTGTGACTTAATGTTGTTTAAAAAACCCCAGACTAAACAAAACAACATTTACTCATAAGGAGGCACAATATTTGTCATGTTTAACCTTGTTTTTCAATAGAGATAAGAAACTGCCTGAAGGCTTCAGGAAACTGGAATTCTAACCTCGTAGTGTAATTAATTTGTTTAAATATGTTTACGATTCCCTTCCTTCGAGGACGAGCCATGGCTGGGGTGCAGATTGGGCAGAGGGTTTTGCTTTTCCCTAGGCAGAGGATGTTTGTTCTGAACTGAGTTGTGTGCCGGCATGGTTTTCTGTGGAACCCTAGTCTTAAAAATAAATTTAGGTAGTAAATTTCCAAGTATTTTCAATATGGAATTTTAGATGGCAGTAGTTGTACAGATAGCAGTGTAAGAAAGGAAATGCAGTTTCTTCCCCCACTGCTCTAAGAGCAAATCCTCCAATGAGGCCTGGAGAGTAATCTCCAGATCTCCCGGCTGGCATTGCTCTCCTAATTGCATACGATAAATAACAGGGTTTTGATTAAAATTCTTGAAACGTCTTGGAAAATATTTAGATTTGGTTTGAGGAACTCAGAGATTTATTTTTTTTTTTTTTTAGTAGCTCATCAATATTCTTGGTTTGTACAAATGATTTAGGAATTGTCAGACTTTTTGTCTGACCATGCTGATTTGCACTTCTTTAAAATGATGATTTTTTTCCCTTTTTTTTTTGTGAAAACGTTATTTTTAGAGAGTTCTTTCCTTGCGTAGCAAGTGATCAGACTCTGCTTCCTTGGGGACCCAGCTCAACTCACATATTGATGTTGCCGCATTTCCCACAGTTAGCACATAGCCGTATCGCTTACGTTGGCCAAATCTTGGTCAGGTCGGTTTATTTTAAAACTTGTAGTACAAAATGTCTGGTAGAATTTACCTCTTCGCTGTAGAAATAAGTTTCTAGACTAGGAAAACTGCTTACTTTTCAGCTTACTGATAACATACTTCCACAGCAAATACAAATCAATTTATCTGAGACCTGTGAGACTGTAATTTAAAAAAAAATAAAATAAAAAGTCTTTTGTCTGTGTAGGTGTCCATGAAGTTTTGGGATTTATTTTTTTTCTTGTATGCTTACAGCTTGATTTGCATGGCAGAAACGTAATTGTTCTTTTAGGGTATCTGTTTAAAGAACTGCAGTTTGGAACAGGAGACCAGAATACCCATTAGAGAATAGCGTATCAGCTACTCCTTCATAAAATAGACTTGGATAAAATGTCTGGAGTTGAGACCCGGGGACACTCTTGAGTCTGCACGGGGTTGTGATGCGTGCAGGGGTCTGGCCAAGCATTGCATGCAACAACCTGAGCCTGAATCTGTACAGCAAAATGCTCTCTCATTTTATTTCTTTAGAACTAGGCATTACTGAAACCAAATCATTTAGAGAAGTTTACTTAAAGATGTTTAGTTGTAAAGATGTTTGGCCTTGCTCAGTTGGAAAGAGTTGGCTATATCTTGATAAAGAATGGCATGGACAAAGATGTTCACTTAAGCCTTGCTGGTCTTTGAACCTGCCCGTCCCAGGGCCAGCACATAGGTCTGAGGCCGTTCCCAATTTGCAGGTTAGCTTTCTGCCCTTTTCAGCAATGCTGGTTTTCTGTGGTATGAAAAAAAAGGCATGTAGTCTTCCAGTCTTGTGTCCAGTCCATGTCTCCTTATGTCTCGGTTTATTGCTGGCCATGTGGGACAGGAGTGGAGGGGTGGCAACGAGGAGTGCTTGAGAGGTGTGGATGGGGAGGATGGGGAAGTGACCTGAGCAGCACGTGGGTACCAGCTGTAACAAGCTTCTCTGGACCAACAGACTTAAATTAATCAGCAAAGCTAACTTTGATGTTCAGGCTCTTATTTATTTCTTTCTTTATTGTGTATTTTTCATATGTTTGGATAACATGTTTTTATACCCCTAAAGAAGCTCATAAGGTGACACCAAGAATGACTTACCCGTTCCATTAATGCAAAAACTCTTCCCCATTTGTAATAGCACGGGAAGATGTTGATCTAGGTGTTAAGCACTCCCTTGGTTTGGTTTCTGAATTAAAATAAAATGACAGAATAAAGTGGTATAAATAACATTATGCCAGAGATCTTGGGCTTCTTATGTACGTGCAGAATAGCACTCTAGACTGTAAAATTCCCACCCCCCCCAGCTACTGGAGTCCAAAGTATTTTATCTTTATGAAGTATCCTTTATTGTCAAAAATGGATGCAAAGTTTAGGTCTACCTAGAAGCGGGACTCTGGAAACTTAATGTAATTACGTAAAACACATTATGCTCTTTTACATGAGCTGTAAACAGCTGTTTATACAGATGAAACAGGGTTGTTAATAGATAATTGTTTTACAAGCAAAATACCTTTTATGCTGCTTATTTATGATACAGTCTTAAAATACAGTTAGTTGACGCTTTAGAATACACTGAGGTTAGCAGTGGAATATACTGCTGAATAGCTTTGGGTTGTGTTGGTTCTCTGCATCAATATTTTTAATAGTAGTGCTGATTTTCTTTAATTTTAAGAAAAATATTCTTCCATGAGGGAGAAAACCCATGATAATATTTGCTGTGCCAACGAGCCACTAAATCATCTGACACCTGTTTGTTTGGCAAATAAGCGAATGTGCGTGAACTAGCAGGTAGATTAAAGGATTTAGAAAGAGATTAAAACAGTTTTAAAGGACCTCTTCCAAAGGTTTATGGAGTTGTAGTACTAGTGGCCTGTTGAGCAGAGAGAAGAGCGTGCTACCAACAGGATGTCAAAAATACTTGAGAGTTTATGAAACACCTTCAAGTGCTCGTGGGTATGGAAGCGTCAAGGCAATGTAATTGAAAGTCTAGTGAGACCTGGTAGCTGTAGCATTCTGCTGGCAACTGCAGGTGGTGATGGAGTGTGCCCAGAGTGCACCTGCTTTGTAAATAAATAACTGAGAAATAAAGAGAAAAGCAGAGTTTTCCAGTGTGCAGCTGGGTGGGTGAAGGAACCAAAAATACCCGAGCTCTTTCATACAGAGAGAAGGAAGAGTTACCAAACGATAGCAAGCCGTTGCAGTGATTTAATGATAAGATGGGACTGGACAAAGACCATGACTAAGGCTTGCCTATTGCTGTCAGCGTGTTTGCGGTGGCAGTATCTGCCTTGTTCATTCAGGTTCTTCCCTTGAGAAACTGGATAATCTTGGAGACGTTTGGCTTAGACTCCTCTTGGAGGTGGTGTGATGGGAGGCAACAAGCTCAAGAGGTGGGAAATTCTGATCTGGTACAAGGGAAAAAGAAAAGTTTTGGGGGTGGTCAAACACTGGAAGAGGTCACCAGAGAGGCTGTGAGATCTCCATCCTCTGAGATGCTCAATACTTGACCGAGCAGCCTTAACCTGCTTGGCCATGTGTTAGACATGGTGTAGGATGAAATGTCCCTTCCGCCCTCAGTCAGCGGTATGATGCCATGCTCCATCTGTAGGAGAGTGGCCTGTGATTTAATCTGCTGTTACGAGGTTGTCTGGGGAGCAAGGCACATCACTGTCGCGTCCTGCTCACAGCCTTTCGGGGACCACTGGGTGCTCGTGGCTCACCTCGTCCCAGGTGGTGGGTAGCTGGCAGGAGGGGTGTCTCCACTGACTTCCTCTGGGGAATGTCCGAGGTCTGAAATACACCCCTCGTTTCATCTCTGAGTAGCGACCACTGAACCTACTTATGCTTTCTTTTTAGGGATTCCTGAGCTGAGTCATGCAATTCATAGACAGTGACCCAATTTGTAATTAAGAAAGATGATGGACTCGGAACTTGTCCAAAACTAATTCATATTTAGCTCTCTCCCCACACAAATCATATGCGTTATCAGCAGTACTTTATTGATTACGCTTTTTCATATTACAAATTATTGGAGTATATAATCTTAATTTTGGAAAGGCTTTTAAAAGGTACTCGGGAGCACTACCGATAGAGGAATTGATTTGTTGTCATTTGCACAGCATTATGCAGAGGCAAGGAAAAATCCAGCTGAGCATTTTCTAAAGGCATTGTATGCTGCAGTCCTGCATCACTGGCGATGCAGATTGTTGCAAAGAGGGGAAAAATAAGGAACAAGCCATAAAGCTTATCTTCTTCAGCCCACTGAGCTGTGGGATGGGCAGTGTATACATCCATGTTTCCAGGAAATCGGTCAGGTACTTTGCATCTTTTCATGCAGTGGGTATGGTGTGCTTAGGGGTTGGTTTTGTTTGGGGTTTTTGTATAATTATGTATTTAGTTTGCAATATATATTAATATATTTCATGTGTTTATGTTACCTTACAGGAACTATTTTATATATTGTTTATATATATTCTAAATGTTCAGACCTGTTGTTTAACATAGTGATGTGGCATCATCCTTATTTCTTCTAGTTCATGATTTACTCAGAGCAAATACGATTCTGAGGGAAGGCAGTACCAAAGCTCTTTGAGTGGCTGGATCTCCCTTTTCTGTAAGGGGGGGCTATTTGATACAAACAGACAGTTCCCAATTAATTGAAGGTGACTGAGCAGAAGACCAATCTCGGAGCAGTCTCTGTAGAGCAGATCTGTCTACGTGAAGACTCTGTACCATCCCCATCACAGCAGACGTTTTGAGCTTGTTTTTGAAGTGCTCTGGCCGCTGCAGGCCCAGGTAGTGGCTAATGCTGACCATGTCGTAATCAATGTCAGATTTGCTTTCAAATCAATTAGTAGAGAGCCGGAGCCATCTATAATCACCTTCAAAAAACCCCCCCAAACCTGTCAGAAGTTTGATGCAAAGTAAATGTGAAAGCTACAATATGGGTTGAATTATCAAATGTCTTTGAGTTCAGTGTCTCTTTGAAGACTACGGGGGGGTGTGGGGTGTGTGTAGAAGAAATTACACTTGCGTTTTACACCTGCCAAATTGAATTACAGCAACAAATCCCTATAATTACAATTCGGAGACCATGATTTATTCTCAGAGTTAGGTAATTAGAAGCAGGGCTACACTTGAAGTTTCAAATTGGATTCTTAGAGAGAGTCCCTTACATGAATATGGCCTGTACAGAAATCAGTGTGTTCATCTCTTCTATTTTAAGAATTTTGAATCGTAATGTAAAGTGACTCATCTATTATTTCCTCATCTCTTCATCAGTGAGACGCACAAGAAATTGTTCCTTTGATTGTTTCCCTGCAAATCTGAAATCTTTACGGTTTCTTCTCTTTTCAACAAGCATTCATAAATCCAATTAGCATTAATGAGTCTCGCATGTGTGCATAGAGGGGGAAAAATGGACCTTTTTAAGTATGTGTTTAACTGCAGAAAAAAATTAAGAAAAAGCTTTTGGTGAATTACAGGTCACAAAGTCAGTAGCATCTATCTCATTTTCACAGTAGCTAACACCTTTTCCTAGTTCTCTCTGCCCTGTCAAGGGTCCTTGTATGAGCTATAAATGCAGGATGAGCGGTGCTGTGAGTACAGAGTGGTGTTATTACCTCCAGTTCTAAGATTAATTACTAAGAGGCCATATTTTCAAGCCAGTGTCAGGATTACAATAGGGTTAATGTAACTGTACTTCTGATGTCTCATGACATAACTATGGCAACAGAATGAAAAGAGGTAAAAAGTACCAATATCTCAGAAAGAAAGAAGAAATAGTGCTGCTGTTCTTCAGTGATTCTCCTGTCGTCCCCCTAAAGAACAGGACCAGTGTTGCAAGCAGTCGGTGACTGTGTGTTATTTGGTAATATTTCTTGTTTACTTCCGGGGAACGCTTAAAGCAGCTGTGGCTCTTCCATTTACACAGGGAGAGGTCTTGATCAAGCTCAACGCTGTTAGGAGGTGAATGGGGTTTTAATACATTAAATACTGACCTCCCAAATGGCACCTGCTCCCGTTGCTGGCAAAACAGTCTCAACACGGGGAATTTGGCTTAATTTCATTCACTGCCAGTTAACACCAACCTCAATTACTGATTTGGGTATTGGGGTTGGGAAAGAAGCCTTAATTGAAGAAAGAAACGCTTCCTTAAATCGGGCAGGGATGAAGCTTGAGTGGGGCTGAGTGGCTCACAGCGGTGTCACGGCTGACCACAGTGGGAGCGGGGTCCACCGCAGCTCCCCCCGCAGCTCCCCGCCACCCAGAGCTGCCGTGTGCCCCAGTACACATCCTCAGTCACAGCTGACATACAAAAAGGCTCCGAGGAGCTCATTGCAATATAAATACACTGAAACCATATGGTCTATCAGAATCATAATATCACTTCAGAGGTTTAGAAATAGCTGTAATCACTCCAAAATTCTCATTTGAATGAGTAGCCGTAAGTACTCAATGCAGTTAATATTTCCATACAAACCCGTTGTGCAGTTTGGTTCAGAAAAGAAGGCATCATCATTCCCATGAAAAGAAGAGCGGTAGATGGGTCTTGGGTTGACCCTCATGTTTAGCAGCCATCTAGTAGGATCATGACTCTCGCGGAGGTAGAGATTACAACTGCGTGTAAGGTGATCTAGTGTGCACGTCTCTGTGGGATGCTCTACACTCTAACGTAACTGTTCTTGCCCTTCTCTGTCACGCAGCGTTTCCTGAAACTCTGCGTTATTTGAAGTTAAGCTCGTTTTGTCCTGACTAATTACTGTCCCTCCTCAATGGTTACATCCTTCAGGTACTTGTAAGCTGGAAGAATCCTCGTTACTTGCATCTTTTCCAAGCCTGGCACGCTTAGCGATTTCTCATCTTTCTTCATACATCAATTCTGCTAGACTTGGTTATGCTGTGGCTTATTGTTTTTTTTAGCTTGCTCCAGCTTTTCAGTGTGAATCTATCGATGGTTCCCAGTAGCCCATATAAAAGGTGAAATGAGAAGAATTCCATGAATGTTGCTAGCGGTACCTTGATGTTACTGATCCTTGGGGGTGGATTGTGCAGTCTGTATTTATAGTGACGTGTGGTTATTCTATACATAGTCTCACTAACATCATTGGGACCGCTCGCTTCATCCTATTCTTATCACTTCCTCAGTTCCCTCCTCCACTCCTCAAATTCTGTGCCGCAAACGCAGCATTTGGCTATGGGTAGGGTTGTTTTCTGGAGTCTGTAGTTGTGCTGTGCCTTCTCTGTTGCCTTCAATGTATGAGATAGAATTTTCAGCTTTTTGAGAAGGTGTTTTGATAAATCCCTGATTATAACACTTGTAAGAGATAGACTTGTTTGTATTTTATAAGAATAACGTGATCCTTGCCAGGAGCTGACAGATTTATTTCCGTCTGCACTGTTAATTGCTCAAACTCATATATGTGCACGTACATATTTGTTCCTTCCCTTGTGAAAGAACTGGAATAAATAGGAAGTACTTGTACACGGTTAGAAACGTGAGACTTATTTCTGAACTCTTTGTCTTAATCTTTGCCTTATATTCTCCGCCCTGTGGTTCCCCCCCTGCCCGTCTGTGGAAAATCTACCTCCCTTGGTTAGCACTAACTCATTTTGCTGTCCTGCTCTTGGCAAACCTCGCCTCAGCGGCTGCGTCCATTCTCTGTCGTGGCGCTCTGACCCCCCTGTCTACTTCAGCTGACTCCTTGCAGGCTTTTTCTGGGCAGTGGGATGATAGGGATCCACTGAATGTTGTGGGTGTGTTGGTTGGTTGGTTGTTGTGTGGTTTTTTTTTTTTAAGGTGGTCAGATGTGCTCCTTTCACTGCAAATCTTTGGGAACACCTGCGTTGTGTTGAACTTGGATCTCACTGTTGATTCTCATACAGTTGTACAACTCAATTTTCTCAATTTTACCGTTCTGACTAGATTGCCATTCTCATCACTTACCATCTACCACGTCTTCAGGTTCTTCCACCCTCTTTTTGTAGACTGAATTGTTAAAATGGCAGACATAAATTGAATGAAGTTGAGCTTCATAGCAGACAAGTGCTAGTCTCCAGTACCCTTAAGTTAATTTTTACTTGTAATGAAACATGAGAGCCACATTTAATCCGAAAGAGCATACTGCCTTTGCAGCATCCATTTCCTAGGGACGCTGTAGACGGCCAGGCTGCAGAAATACTGTTATTGTCAATTTTTTCATGACAGGCTTAGCTCTTCCATCTGTCTGATTGTTCTTTTCCCCCCTTCACCGCTGCAGAGGAGTACAGGCCATAACTTGCGGAGATTTCGTGTTATTCTGCTTTGGGGCAACCGTGTTGTGTTCTTCTGTCCCCCCCTTATCTGTGCTGGGGAGCGGGGTGCCTGGAGCAGGGCGCTAACCTGCCACTGGGGTGGCACAGCTACCTTGCTTTGCTCCGGTTGGAGCACTGAGCTTGGCGGTGAAAGGAACAGAAGAAAATGTCATAAAGCTTTCAGATGCGGTGCTGACAAGTTCATGTGCGTGCTTAAACACTTCAAAAATTGAAATAAAGCTCTGGGAGGCCAGGGCTGTCTGATGAGCGATCATTCTCATGACAAAGCTGTGGATTTGAGAAATATTTGAAGAAAACAAAGAGATTTGGTGATTATTTTCCTTGGTTTTTCTTTCTCACATGCTTTTTTTTTGCTTACTTTTCCTTTCTGCCTATACCTCCCTAATGCTGCTTGCGTTCTTTTTTGTATTTTCGGAGCTTTGTTCATGTCCCAAATCTCGGCAAATTATTTCTCAAAACCAAATGCCGTTTTAAAACTAGATTAACTGCCTCTGGTCCATCAGAAAACGAGAAATCAAGCTCTGAGCTTTTGTTTTGATATTTTTCACTGCTGTTAGAAGAAAAGAAGCATTTTTTGATTATGTTGTAAGAGTAAGGTCTCTAATACAGTCTTAATTGCTTTGCTTGTTAATTTGTTAGATCTGGTACAAATTTAATGATATCGTTGCAGCTGGCATTTAGCTGATCGGGAAAATACGACAAGTTTTGTATTTAGATATTGCAAATGAAGGAATGGTGAAACTGGTTTCTGCTGCTCTATTGCACTGCTTGTGATACTCCACATTTGTGAGCAGTTGGGTGGGTGAAAAATAAAGCCTGGCTAGACAGAATTCAGAAGTTTGTATTAGTAAATGCGTGCGTGGTTATTACTATTATTTCTTTTGCTAAAAAGCAACTGACACACCAGGCTGAATGTGTGTGCGCTCCCACCTGAGTATACGTATATAAAATGTCTTGTGAGGGTCACCGTTCCTTTCTTAATGTGGAGAGCCTGGTGAAGGCTGTATTTAGGTAGGCAAGCAGGGTGGGATAGAATCATAGAACGGTTTGGGTTGGAAGGGACTTAAAGATCATCCAGTTCCTACCCCCCTGCCATGGGCAGGGACACCCTCCACTAGACCAGGTTGTTCCAAGCCTCCTCCAGCCTGGCCTTGGACACTGCCAGGGATGGGGCACCCACAGCTTCTCTGGGCAACCTGTCCCAGTGCCCCCCACCCTCTCTGGGAAGAATTTCTTTCTGATATCCAATCTAAATCTCCCTGCTTTCAATTTAAACCTGTCACCCCTTGTCCTGTCACTACAGGCCCTTGTAAAAAGCCCCCTCCAGAGATGAAGAGATCTCTTGTAAGATTTTCTTGCAGAGATGTTTTTGGATTTTCCTTCAACAAGGAGACAGTGGCAAATCTGAGGTCTGTTGTTTTAAACCATCCATCGTGATGGTGAGCACCTAATCTGATGTGAATTCACCTTCAGGTCTGTAAGATATGGACAACAGCTCAGGTTGTTTGACAAGAAGATGTTAAAAAAATAATGAAAAAGTGGTTTTGAAGACATGGGGGGTGGGTGAGGAAGCGGAGGAGGATTTGCCTGGTAACAATCACACGGATTGTTTCACTAGCATTGCTGGAAATGCAGAGGCGCGTTCAACTGCTGGTAGCTGGAAAAGGGCAGTGTTCATACCGGCGGACAGATGGACTTTCCAGGGAAGTCTGTGGCTCTCTGGCCCACTTCTTGACAGGTTTCAAGAACCTGTGGCAGCGTGTAGCTTTGCTCAGGTACGTAATGAGCTACATTGGGAATTGCTCCTTCTGCCGTACTCGTGAACTACACAAAGTCAGAAAGTCAAGAAGATACTAAGCAAGTGTGTACTGAAACTTCCATTTTTCTTAAACTTTGTGTTTTCTGAAAAGCACAGAGGAATGTTTAAAACAAGGTTGGGAAACTTTTGGCACCTCCAAACTGTCAATACTAATGGAATCTTTCTTGAACAGTTTCCCTTCTGCTCATGTCCCAGAAGAACAGTCTCTCCAGATGACAGTAGTAACCAAACACTCTAGTAGACACATGCATGGTAGTTCAGTCCTACCTGTGCCTACACACACGCGTGCTTGCTGGTCTGTGTATGCGTGCGGAACGTCTGCTGTAAGGAGTTAGGCGCCCGTACGCGCCGCTCGTCAAGCTCATGTCTGGAGTGTGTAGGAAAGCCACGTGCCTGGAAAGCATCAGTGAGGAGGTAACATCTTTAAAAACACCTAGTGCCACTCGGAGCCTGAAAAAGCAACTTGTTGAAATATTTAAAGACCAGCATCTTTCACGGGAAGGCTGAGTGATTCTTACCCGATAATTTCACTGTCTTTCAGTGTTACAGTCGCTCAACTGATAGGAAAAACTTCCCTGGATTGTTTTATACTTGCATCCGTTTGCTACCTGGAAATGCAGCTTGTCCTGAATGTTAATTTTTAAAGGTGTCAGATAACAGAGAAGTGGTTTCATTACACTGTATCAAGCATGTCAGAATAATAGTTGAGTATGTTGAAATTGGTAGGCAGGCAGAGATCGTGAGCCTTTCTAGCTCTGTAACATAGCACTTCTGACTCTCTTCGTGTGAAGAAAAAGTGGGGGTTTTGGCAAGATTACCGCTTACGTAGTGTGCGTTCTGCTTGCTTGAGCTGTACGAAATGCTAGTTTTCACTCTTACATTTAATGTCCTAATGCAAGCAGTAGATTTTCTGTTTCCTTCAATGTTGCCTTTATTTCAGGGGTAGATTAAATTAATCCCCTGGTAAACGCATACATGCACCCAATCCTCTGTCAAGCTCTTGTTGTTAGTCTTGGAAACGTTTGTTTATCATCAGGCTTGTTTAAAGGTGTTGAGTGCAAGGCACGTGCCCGTAGTTCCCACCTCGTTCTTCCTGGAGCAAAGTGTCCATCTCGCTCATTTTAAGTGTTTGTAACAACATGTTACAAGGTGTCAGTCAGTGGCAGCTTTTAAAATAGGGCCATGTCTTGCTTTTCTGCTAATAAAATAAGAGTGTAAACGAGATCTTCTGTAAGGTCTGCTTCAACTGGGCAGCGGAGACTGAATCACGTGTTTATTCTGATGTTAGTGTTTAATACATACAGGCCTTTGGATACTTCATAGATGTCTGACCTGTTGAATAGCCTGAAGATTGCTCAAATTTCTGCCCGTCTCCACGTGGCATGATCCATGCCAGTGAGTGGGTATCATGAGAGCTACTTATGCCTCCTATAGCAATAATTGGAGAATGCTTAAATCAGTCATGGGAATGTAGGAATGATTGCATTACCTTGGCTTAGAGATGTTACCCTGTGTTATCTGAGCTTGCTTTTAGCCTGAGCAACGATGAGTAAATTGAGCTTAGCTTTCTTTCCTCCTAGGCTAAGCTAATTGGAATTGCCTCGCATTACTTGTGGTTAAGGGCAGGATGCATACAACCTTTTGAGGAGTTAGGGTTGCCCGTTTGAGCTCTAGCCGCTGCCCTGAGGTGGCTTAAGTGCTGTAAAATTATTTTGCCAGTGTCTGCATTGTAATTAATTTTGGAGAGGTACTGTCGTTTTGAGGTGAATTGCCTTTCCCCCGTTATCACACCTTGCTGTGGTTTGCAGGGCAGTGCTGGGACAGGGGAACTAGTTTGGACTAGGTGAACTAGATTCCTTTTGGAGAAAAGGAAACTCCCCTCTGAGTCTACCAAAATACATGCTAAGCCATACGTGAGAGTCCAAACCAGTGACTGGCCTTTTGGATAGCTTTGAAACACGTGTTGGGTCTAGGGAATCGGAATAAATCTAGTTTGAAGTCAGGTCCCTGATGTGCTTCTGGGACGTGTTTGTTTACACTAACTGCATCGATCTAGAGATCCATCCTGTTGGGCAGTTTCTTTGTAATGTAGACATGGCCATATGTGTACATAGGATGTAGACTGAGCTATTTCCAGAATCAGCATTTTACTCTATAATATGAAAGTGCAATTAAATATTATAATAATTATACTCATTCCTTTGCAGCCTATGAGGTGATAAAGCAAGGCAAGAATAAGTATTTCCAGTTTTTGTATTACGTGCAAACATTCCCTCTTGCGCAGATGCACACAGAATTTCTCCCCCAGGTGGTTGGCAATGTCTGTTTTACCGAGTGAGGAGGCACGAGGGACGCAGGTCTGTAGAGCACGAGCATCGAAACCTCAGTGTGTACAACGGACGGACTCGGGGGCTTTTCCTTCTGCTAGCTCTGGTGCGCCCCAGCGGATTGAGAGGCCATTAGCAGGTGGAGCGCGTGAGACAAGTCCTGGAGTGCATCTTCCAGTTTCACCTGTGTGCTCCAGCGCTTTTCCATGGGGTGAATCGAAACACAGGCAGATGAGAGGGGTTGGGATGTCCAGAGGTGCATGCCAGTTTGGGACCTCAGGTAGTAATGCAGACACATCTGCTCATGTGCTCACTTCTGCCAAACAGCTTTTACTAGAAGCGGGTTTGGTTTTTTTCAGGTGAGAGATGAATGTGGGAGAGGCTGCTGCTACGTTTATGAAAGCCCAGAATGTTTTTCTTGAGTTAATTTATATTTGCTGTTGCGTTTTCTCGTTCTCCAGCAGAATATTCACAGTGGAGATACCATTTCAGTACACAGCCGAGAACTAAGCTTGCAAGAAACGCTCCAGCTCTTCCTGAGTGTTTGAGGGCCGAATCAGTGCCATGTCCACCCGTCCCTATTCCCCTTAGATTGTGTCATTCTGGCTTCGTTAGGAGTAGTAGCATCAGCAGGGGGGACTGAACCTTTGCTCTCTCGCCCGCGTTCTCCAGATTTTCTCTCAATGTTTGCATCCCTAAGGAGTTTATCCCTTCTATTTCACTTTATTGAGCTAAGTTCACAAACCTAAACTTCGCGCTTACTGCACCTTGTTTTTCTGGCCCGATTCCCGCGCTGCATACGTTAATTCCTAATCCCTTTCCATTTGGGATTGTATGAATCGGGCCAGAAAAACAAGGCGCAGTATTTAGAAAAGACATTGAAGATGATTAAAACCTTCAATCCTTTTCATCTGACACTAGGCAGAATTTGTTGTAGAAGTTCAGTAATTAAATGAGGTGCTGGGTCGCCCATACGAACGAGCAGCTCGGCACCAGCGCCGCAGAGCCGCCCTCCTGAGTTTCGTCAGCGGTTTGGCCAACAGCGCTGCGTCAGAGTAACTGGATGCTTCTGTTCAGTCTTCTCCAGTCGCTGTGCTTGGATCCAGACGTCTGGAAGAGCGTGGTGGATCAACTGGTGGAGCTTAAAGATTTTAAATATATATATTACAGTTGTGCTCTGTCTCTCTGGGATGGGGGACTGTGGGGGACAACTCGGGCTGTGTGAAAGGTGGGTTTGCTCTCGCTCTGTCTTGTGCCGGGGACGTGGCACTCCTCTGCAGTGGGACGTGGCCCAGGCTTCTCTTGCCTGCAGGGCCCCTTGTGTGGCCAACGGAGCGAGTGTTACCCCCCTGACATACGCTCTTGTCTCTGAGTCGCCCTCTCACCCTGAACGGCAAAGGTTTCTTGTTGAAGTTGGTGGCCAAATGTTGAGTTTAATGTTGGAGCTACTTTCTCCTACTGTTTGTATGAGATGTTTTTTCTCTGATGATGTAAACCATGTGCAGATGTTTGCAATAGATGATTAAATGTGTACTGTGTGAACTTTTGGGACATTGTTGCTTGCTGTTGCTGCAGCAAAATGCTGAAATGTGTCTAAAAGGCTACAGTAATTGCTAGAATAGACATGTTTTCTTACGTTTGTATTTGTGAAATTAAGGAAGACTGGGTATCTCTGTAGACTCCTGACTTTTTCAAAGAAAACCAGTAAGTGGCCAAGCATGTTTAGGGTATAGAACTATTTTGCACAGAGGTTAAATGATGCCATTTTCCTATGGAATGAGGTGCAAGCAGATCACTTGTATTTTCACTTGTATATATTTTAAATTACAGGGCAGCTAGGTTGGTAGTGATGCATTTTCCTGTTGTTACTGATGTATAACCGGAGCCGACAGCTCCCCGTAACAACTGGGCATAATAGCCCTAAATGGGGTGACTGCTACCTGCCTGTGCTGGGTCCTTCTGTTCAGCTGGCATTTTGCCCGCTTAGAAATTGCTCAGTAAAAATTGAGTAAAATAGATGGGCACGTAGTGATCTTCTTAAAATCCCTACCAACACCTTCCTTATTTTACCTTCAACATTTCCTGGTGTTTGTTGGCTCAATAACATTACGTGTATAGCTAGGGGAAAAAAAACCCCAAACGTTAATTGGCTCTGTTGTAAAAAAATATGATGAAGCTAATTTTCAAATAGATGTGTAAAGTAAAAGAACAATATTCAACTTTTTTAACCTGAACTGGAAGTTTAATAGTGGCGTAGCTGACGCAGTCATTTAGAAACCAATAATGCAGATAGAGAGGGAATAACTACTGAGTTTTGAGTATGCCACATGAGCTGTAATTGCAGGTCTTGCTCATTCTTTCAAAAAAGAAACCAAACCCAAACAGCACCTAATTCCTTGGGCTTCAATAAAGCCTTTGTGGGGCGTGAATGCACATTTCTGCTGCAAAGCCATGGGTAATGCTGTATATTTCAGAGTATTTTAGTAAAAGTGTGACCACTCATCCCATTTTCTGATGCTTGGTATAGGTGTTCTGAAAACTTGGGTGGTTTTTTCCTTCCCTTTTCTGTTTCTAGTTTTAGATTTTGATGGAAGAAAAATACTCGTGACGGGACTCGCTTTTGCCAGGTACAGCCGAGCAGGATTAGTTGGCTTTTAGTCACAGCGAGCATAAGGACAAGAGCAGTTCAGCACAGCTGGGTACGGGAGCGGGAAGCCAAAGCCTGGAATAGCCATTCGCCATGTCCTGGCAGGCGAGAGCGTGAATCAGATGACTCCCAGGCAGGGTGGGGGGGTGCTGCAGCATCTTTGTTACATGACATTGGAGAAACCTTGAGCTGATCCCGTTTTCTTTGCCAGAGAATGGTTTATTGAAAGTAGGGTATTTTTTGTACTTTGTATTGCCGTTTCTTGCGTTTCGGCTAGAGAAGTCCTGTAATTGAAATGAAGGAACTTTAATCTGTATCCTGAATACATCTGTTTGATATTTAGGTTGAAAAAAGAAAAAGGGAGGGGAGTGGAGTGGTAGAGGAGATAATTAGAGGAAAAGTAATTAAGTTGTTTGCTTTGTATTTTTTTATGATCTTACTTTGGAAATAACGTATAATACCTACTTTTCCCTGCTGCCCTCTTCTATCCTCCTCTCTTATTTCATTTTGAAGATGCTAGCATTTTATGAGAGGAGTTTTAAATGTTGTTGTTTTGGGTTTGCTTTTTTAATTTTTTGAGATCATTCTGAATATTTGTCTTTTCTACCAATTGACTGGAGTCTAATCTGCTTGAAAACAAGTTTTGATTAGGGCATATGGATGTATGAAAGGCACAGGATATCCTTTAAGCAACAGACCATAGCTTAATTTTCTCTGCATCTCCCCCTCTTACAAATTTCCTGTATCTTTTAACCACCAGGAATTCATTTGGCAGAATTGGAATTCCCAGTACCTGATCAGCAGGTCTGTGTATGTACTCTGCAGCTTGGGGTTTGGGCAGCAAGTGCATGGCAGAGGAGACAGAAATTCCTCTTGTTCAGTGAAGTGCTGCTAAATACTTGTGTCCCTTTGGCCTCGTGGAAGAGCAGTAGAGTACAGAAACAAGTCTAGTACGAAAAGCAAGCATGGAGGAATTTGCTATTTTCCAGGATGATTTAAAAGCTGCAAAGCTGTGATAAAATCATTATTATTGTGCTTGGCCTACAAACTGTGGTTTCGCTGTTTGTTAGAGTTGAAAGGGAAAATGTTCGTGTTCCCCACCAGGTTGGTCCCATATTCTTCACACAACTCCAGCCCTGGCGGTTGTTTCTGTAGTACCGTGGGAACACGTCACAGTGTTCTTTAGGGGTAGGAGAATAAAAAATAGTAGTAATAATAAAAAACCCCCAAAATAACTCCTTCCCCTCCCCCCCCCAAAGAAACTCCAACCCAAAACCAACCAACCCCCTCCAAAAGCCAACGGGATGGTCCATTACAAGGTATGAGATGTTTACATAGGAAAATAGTAAAAAGCGTGAGAGCTCATCAGCTTCCTTATCCTCGTCTGGTTGGGCTGGAGAAGTGGAGAATTTTCCTTTCCCACCCTGAGTGCGAGCCCTCCTCTGCCCTTCTGCTGGGGACTTCCTCTTGGTTTGGCCACTTCTGTGCGCAGGTCGCTCCCATGGCCTTGTTGGTTTGTTTGGTTTTGGTTTTCTTTCTGCTTTAATTGGTGCACGGTTTTAATTCAAAACCTACTTGTGGAGTTCAGGGCGTGTAGCACTTAAGTTCCTTGAAAATTACAGCTCTTTCTTTTTTCCCCTCCCCCCAGATCCTTCAGTAATTATGAAAAGGATAGATTATTTTATCTAGAGCTTTTCCAGGCACGGCAATTTTGTCAAGGTCATCGCTGTGCCCCTATTCAAAAATCTGATTTTGCAACTTTTAACATCATATATTCCCTTGGGAATTAGCCTAGTAAGAGAAATACAAATAAAATAGTGGTTTTGTGGAGGTCTGCTAAGGATTGAAGAGCTTAATTATTAATTGTTGTTAAGGTAATAGTGAATATTTTGCATTTGTAATACCTTTTTGACAATTTACCAGGAGATCAGTGTGGAAATAAGGGGATGTTAGAAGTCTACTTAGCAGGCTTCCTGGAATACTTACTTTAAACCTGCTTTCCTGTCATTTATTCCTAAACAATTAATGCTCAGACGCAGTGCACCTCAGACGAAGGTTCTGTAGGCTAACCATGCTGGTTGGGCTAGAAACGTAGATGTTTGAGTGTTGACGTGTCTGTTCAAATGCCATTTCTTTGGAGCACAGTGGGGATGAGTACTGGACTGGATGATTGACGTTTGAAGCCCAGGAGAATGTAGGGATTAGTCAACTTTGGGCAAATGAACAGGAAACCAAGTTTCGCTGTTGGGTGGAGGATGGCACAGTTCTCGCTCTAGTTTCTGTGCCCTTCCTTTGAGTTCGCTGCCAGACTTAGAAAAACGATCGGATGTAGCACAGATCTCACTCTTTATTTGAATGTGAAGTAGGTGCTACCCTGAACCTGTCTGTGTTAACGTTAAACTCGAGCTGGTCCTCTCTGTCCTGCCAACAGCATAGAACCCATTTCGGGTACATCTTTGTGTCTGGCTTAACCCAGGCCTGAGCTCCAGCAGCAATCTGGTAGCGAGCAGGTTCTGTACCCGTAAGCGCATGTGAACGTAACCGTGGGTGTCTGCTTTGGATGGGATCTGCGGTGCCATCCTCGGTTCACCGAGTACGCGGGGGAATAAAGTAGGGGGTTGATCTCTGAGAAGAAGAAGGGTGCAAATAGGAGTTTTGGCCTTGTGAACTGTATTAGTCTGTACTACGGCCAACTATCCAATGTGATGAAATCATAAAAGGGTTTTTCTGGGAGGTGGGAAAGATCTTTGAATTAAAGATCTGTCATTAGTCCGATTTTACGTCCGTATCTCTTATGTTTTCAATGTTAATTTTTGCAGGCTTTATCAGTGAGGTCTTGGGAAGGCCGAGTACTGTGAAACTGTTGGAGTAGAGATAAATGTAATTTTTTTGGTCATTAGTTTTGTTCCACTGGAATAAGAAAGGGAGGCTGTATTCTTTAAGGCTGTCGAGAAGGGGAATTGAAAATACTGAGTCTGCCACACCAGTTAGTTTTACAGAGAAGGGTGTGGAGACGCCAGGGAAGAGCTGGCTGTGGCCTGGCTAGGGATTAAGTATAGCTACAGAACCTTAAGGGAGAAGGGAGGTAAAGGTCTGCTCACAGGTTTAGCCAGAGGGGTGCTTTCCCAGGAGACAGAACCATACCTGGGAACAGCCCCAACAGCTTAGGTGGCTGATACTAATTCGACATAGTAATGTGCTCACACTTTAATTCCCGAGGAATTGAAATTCCACTGTACTTAATTTTTTATTGTTATTGACACAATAATTTGGAGCAGCCTAGACTGATTATTTTATAGTATGGTTAATATATTTTATTTAATTTATTATTTAAAATTAGTGCATTTGTTTTAGTCTCTTATTTAAACTAGAAACCGACATGTGAAATGGGATGCGGTTTAATGGGAGGCTCAGGTGCCTGTTCTTGCTTCATCTCTGTGACATTTTGGACTTTGCCTTAGACCCATGCTCTCTTTCCCTCTCCAGCGTTTGTTTGTTCCCATGAACTTTCTACTTTTAACCTTTTTTCTTGTGTTGCGTAAGTCGACTTTTCCCACATCCTTGGTTTGAGGGGATCAGTGGGGATGTAAAGCTGGCTGGCTTGACAAACCTAAGGTAAAATTAATGAACAGTTGAGCTGGGGAATGAAAACAATGTGTGTTCGGGTGATTCTTTTCCTTTTCCAGTACGGGGGGAATCTGGCACGTAACAATCTTCAGTAAGCGTGCTGTTCCCTGTTACTTGTGTAGATATTTAAAGAACAACCCAAAAGAATGAAGGAATATGAGAAAAGTACGAAACAGTCTTTTTTTTGTAATCCAGATACTTACGTCTGTTAAAACATACACCACACTGGGGCAGCAGTTAGCAAGCGTAGGTTGTCTGAGCTCCCGTCTCGTGTCACGAGTGTTATCCGTCTGGCATTCTCAAGGAGTCCAGCATCTGATTTTGATTGCCTTTGTGTGGTTTCTTTTGAGACAGACTTCAGTCGTGTGGATGTTCTGATTTGGATCAAGTAGCAGTTGATAACTGCTTGGATTGGTGTGTATGAAGAGGAAAAATTGTTAAAGACAAAAAGTGTTACCAGCTGATGCTCCTGTCTCTAGTGTTCTCGTACACATTTTGAAAAGCATTTTGTGAATGTGCACGTAGTAACTTAGCCATGGCTGCCTACCTACCAGTGACACTTCCATGTTTTAAGTTCTCCCTTTCCCCCTGCTTTGGATTTCTGACGTAAAGACGGTAAGTTTCTCACTATAATCTGTGGTTAGAAGGGGGCTACAGGCTAGCCTCCCCCAAGGTTCATATTGCTTTCATGAATTCCAAGTCCTTCTCTTGGTGTCAGCTTGGGCTTCTGGGCCATTGAGTGTTTAGAGGAACTGTGGTAGAAGCCTGGTAGATGGTTAATGCACTTTCAGGCTCCAGAGCTATCCAGAGGCTCCTTCCATTCCTCTTGTTGCTCATGGAGTCCCAAACCACACTGAGAAAGAGCCCACGGTATTCGCAAGAGCGTTGTGAATATTATTGGGTTTAAACAGTGTTAATGTTCTGTAGCTTACCTGATAATGTGTTTGTTGATTTGAGATTAATACATTATTTTTATATTCTTAGAAATTACTTTAATGGAGTAGAGATGATGTTTCCCAAAAAAGAATGAACAGCAGATTACAATTCTTTGCAGTGTAGTAGATGCCTTACTACAAGAAAGACTTCTATAATATTTTTTAAATTACTTAAATAATTACCTGAGAAAAGTAGAAGGCTTAAGTATCTTGCAACATGTGTTTTCTGGCTTAAACGTGCCAACCGAGGCTCTTGAGCACGATGCCTGGGCTTTCCATGTGAATTGAGAGAGTTCATTGTGTACCTAATGACTGATTCGCATTTGGGTCCTTAGATTTTAAAGTAATTGTTTATCCTCTGCAGATTCAGTGAGTTAATTTAAAATAGTCTGACAAATCCCATGAAGGTGACTATTGTGTTATAATCTGTGATAATTCCTTTTAGGAAACTTCACAATTATCCCTGATTTCTCAGCTGCTAGGTTTGGTCATGTAGTGGCAGGAAATAAATCAGAGTGAAAATGAATATGAATCTGAAAATTGCCATGTGAAGTTAATTATGCTTGGAGTGTCTGAAGGAGGAATGTCTATCTTCTGAGTGATAAAACTATTGATTCTACTGATAACCAGTGGGAAAATCACTTATTCCTCTTACTGCCATTCCAGAAAGGCATTTGCTGTCTAGATTTGGTATCCATGGACATTCTTCTAATGTGCGTGGCGCTGTATATTGCTGACCGGAAACGGTGACTCCTGCCCCAGGAGCATTGTGTTGAGAAAACAGGCAATTTCATACTTACATATGTCATGTTTTGATTCCTGTACCATGCATGTTGTGAAGGTGGCAAGGAGCCAGTTAAAAACCTGACCTGGTAGACCTGGCTGTAATGTTACTGATAAAAATATAGTGCAAACACGCAAAAACTACAGTAACATAGGTGAGCTGATTAATCTCTGCATGTCTTGAGAAGAGGCTGAATCTATTTGTAATACAACTCGGATTTGTTTTTTCAAGATGGAACTTGAAAAAAACTTGTCAGCTTGTCTGTGTGAGAAATCCTGAGTATTTAGACAGGTATATTCCATAGGTTTTGGTGTCAAAATATTGAGACCGTGTAGTGCTTTTGCCAGGCTTTGTGCTGGAGATGGAGGAACGGTTATGCTGAAGTCATTTAAAAATGCTCACTTTAGTAGGGTTAGCATGGTATCTAAGATTATGTAAGTAATTGGCTGAGTAACACTTTGTAATATGTAGGGATGTGGTATCCGTTTCTGGTTTTTTTTCTCCCTGAAGAAATTACAGAGAGAATTTCAGCATGGTTTATCAGTCTAGTGGCTACGTGCAATGGCCATTGATTATTGTTCGTCTATACGTCCTCTGCCTGTGTGCACATGAGGTACAGATGTCTACGTACGGGTATGTCTGGTTTAAAATGTGTACAGGTTTCCTGCTCAACTTTTAACATTTAGCTCTGCAGTTGAGGCACGTGTACCTGAGAAATGCATGGATTTTTACAGGCCTACCTACGTACCAACCTGCTTTATTTTGTATGTGTCAAGTCCTTAAAACACATGTTACGACTATGCTGGGAGGAAATCTTCTTCACTGCTTTAAACCCAGGGCTGTCGATAAACTGCAGCTACATTCACCTGGCCAATGTATTTATTCTTCCTCTTTAATTATTTTTCTTCAATGGGAAGAAATGACAGAAAAATGTCTCTGCCCATTCAAAGATTATACAATATTTTAATCTTTAATGTTGCTCTGCCTGAAGTCTTAAAAGGTGACCTACAGGCTGTCTGATGAACAGGGTGTAGAAATAGTCTCTGTACCGCATATTTATTTATTTTCTTTTGAGTTTTGTGTATTGGAAGTGGGGTTGTGTGTGAAGGGTTGGGGTGAACGTGTGTTGTCAGGATGCGGTGGTTTAAAGCAGAGAACGGTAGAGATTAGTGAGGAAAGGCTGAAGAGGTGCGTGGATGGTTCAGGGATATTTTTGTACCTACTGACTCGTGAAGGGAAAGTCTTTTGTTTCCCTAATCTGCCAATTAATTCTTTTCATTGTTTGTGTGGAGATTTACCAGCAGTAGGTGGGAAATGCCAAATAATGAACACATCCCCATCGAAATCAGTTGACAGACAGTTCTCATTGAGCACGGCTCTGGCTGAAGCCGCTTAGCCAGCTCCCGTTGCACAGCCTGACCGAATGCTCTGGAACCAGTGGATCCTGTAGAAACTCAGGGTGTGCAGAGAGCTATTTCCAAGTCCAGCTATTTCTAAGACTAAAGCTACTATTTAAATCCGTAACAGTATATTCTTATTAAATGTTTTGTTGCATTATCTTAAGTGCCTTTGAAATAAATCCAAAGCTCCTCTGTAAAGTTCCTTGATTTTTTTGAACTCGTAACCATGTTCACAGTATTTATCCCAGCATTTTCCCTTCTAATTTTAGGAGGCAGTATCTTTCATATGCCCTTTCTCTTATACTCTCACACTCCTTCTTCCAAACCATTGAATTTCTGTGGCCTTCCTGGGGTTAACGTATGGTGCTCCCGGTGTCTTTAGCTGGGAGAAGCTCAACAGAAAATACTGTGGTAGGCTTCTTTGAAAAATGCTGGCTGATTAGACCTGGATTTTAGTCTTTTACCTGCATGAACTACTATTTTACTCTGAGTACTTCCATTGCAATTAGTGGCACATCTTCTGAATAAGAAATAGCCAAGATTACCAGAATAGTAGGCAGCATCTTCCCAAGACTTTTAATGTTTTTCCTCTTGTAGCGGTTTCTTAAGCCTTCTGACTAAAATCTCCCCCTTTCTTGAGAGAGGGAGGAAAGCTATCAGGAGAAAAATGTATCTGCTCTTGACAGTGCCTGTTTTCGGAGGAGAAAGTCTTCCAAACACATAGTAGCTTCACTGTTACTCCTTGGTTCTGCTTCATGGGTTTAGTAGATTATTGCTAATATAAAGGAGGAAAAAAGTCATCAGAATTTTTTCTCAAAATAAGTTTGAGGATTTTTTGCCATTTTCTGGAATTTCCTGTGTGCTGCTGACAGAACACAATCAAAAGTGTGCTTTTGTTACGCTGTTCATAATGGATGTATAAAATAAAGCTTGGAGCTTTCAACTCTGGAATGTTACAGCCGGTATTTAGAAGTATGAAATGACTGTGGTTTTGAGTGATTACAGTTAAGATAATTTTTTTTTTTTTCAGAAGGAACAGTAAATGCTACCTTTTGAGGGAATTGAGCAGGTCTTCAAGGGCTAATCCTGTCATTCCTGCCCGTGTTTCAATGTTTGATGAGTATCCGGTGTGCTTTGTGTTCATGGAGGGGTGTGATGAAACAGAATGGTGTGTTTCCGTTTCTATTTCAATGCTCCTTTTTTCTTTCATGCTAGTGGTTACTATTCAGCTAGCAGCAAAGTGGAAGGTGTGCTTGCCATACCCATGCCAAAGGTATCTTAAATATTGGCCATGCAGTCTGGAGGAAGGGGGAGGAAGGAGAACAGACACTCTAAAAGCTCCCAGGAGCAGTTTTCCTGCCTGGATTTTGACTCATCAATTGAAAACTCATAGATTGAGCAATTCAAAACCA
Organism: Rhynochetos jubatus; assembly: GCA_027574665.1. Classification (NCBI taxonomy): domain Eukaryota; kingdom Metazoa; phylum Chordata; class Aves; order Eurypygiformes; family Rhynochetidae; genus Rhynochetos; species Rhynochetos jubatus. Next base: position 2,983,691 of record CM050654.1, on the reverse strand, counting down.
ACCTCAAAACACAGATCTGGAATTTCCAAACATTCCAGTCTGCCCCGTGGAAAAGCAGGTGCTTCAACACCATTGCTCTCCGGGAAGAGATTTCTGCCCACTCAATCCTGGCCTGTCTCTGCTAATTCACGGTAACCCTCGCACCCTACGGAAGGCTGATGGGTGCGTTTAGAAGGTGGAAGATGCCTCTTACAACAGTGAGTTGATGTGAGCCCATCTTGAACGGGGAGGTTGTCTTTATTTAATGCCGTTATGTTTCATTAAAGGACTTTGGATAATCTGAAATGCAGAAATACGCTCCGTTAGGTAAATGGTGAGGTGGTCACCTTCGTGTCGCTTGGCTCTGTAGTCTGGTTTAGTCCAGCCACATTAATGGCCTTACAGGGCTGTGCGCCTCTGGATTTGAACTGCCTTTGAAAACGTTTGTGTTAATAAATTGGGCTTATGAATACATGAGGGCAGATTTTAGGACGTGGGAGTTGAGAAATATTTACTTATTTCAAGGTTAGATGTAGTAGTGTTATTACTATGAGGTTTACTCAGGGGAAACGGTTACTGTTCTGTACAACTTCCAAAATGTTTGGATTCTTAAATGTAGGTATACGGATGGTCCCTTGTTCAGTTTTATGTATTCATTTTTAAGAAAGTGTTTCTCATTTTACTGTTCGTCTTTCCAGCACATTGCGTGACGCAAACTTCAGGCAGTTTGAGTATGTACTGTGTTTTAGGTATTTCCACATCTAAATGTGTCGTAACGTTTATTTAACTTGTCTGGTAACTGGACAGGCATTACCAGCGGTAAGAGCACTAGACGATACTCCAGGGATGTGGAGTTCTGGAGCTCATGTTAGTGGCTCCTCCTTGGTCTTGGCAGCTGAGTAAGTTGCGTCGTTGTGGTGTTCTGCGACTCAGCAGACGGGTGCTATACCTGGATCCGATTCAGCTAGAGTGAAACCCAGGGAGGCTAAATATTGCTTCTGGGAGCAGGGAGTTTTCTGAGGCCTATGAGATGTGACACTATTCTGCTTAGCTGATAAATTGCAGTGTAGCAGGAAGGATGCTACAACGAGTATTGATTTCTTTTGTGCATAGAACTCATTTTGCTCCAGCTTGTGAATTACCTCCATGAGCTGACGATCCATTAAGGATCACTTTGTGTGTCTCTTCCTTCATTATTGCTTCTTTTACTGCTTTCTGCTTTACTGCCTTTAAAATACATTGTCAAGGCAAAAATAAAATAGGTACTCTAATAGGAGTGAAGCAATTTGGCTTTGAGTAAATTACTTTATTGCAAAAAATATTTTACTAGGAGACTCGAAAGACAATTTCAGGGGGCTAAACATACTATATTAAAATTATTTTATAGTAGGGTAACTCACTTAATGATTGTAATTTTGTGTCATGAGATAGACCTCTTACTGTAAGATGATTTCTTTTTTTGAAGTCTGAACACCTAAAAATTCAGTTTTATGTGGACATAATTTAGTCTTGTCCGTTCTGCGTGGTCAGTCAGCGCCTCATATTCTGGATATGGGCCAATAATGCCTTCACAGATGCAACACTTGGCTTTGTTCAAGCTCAGGGCTGTTTCTTCTTATTTGGGGTAAGCAGGGAAACACTGTATTTCTCTTTAATAATTTGTTTTGCTTTTCAAGGAAGTAGATACGGTCTGTGCCAAAAGTGCATTAGTAATAGAAATGTACATTTTTTGCAGGAAAACTTGGTATTTTCCATGGTCATATGATTGCATTGATGTGGTTTGGACATTTCCATTGTAGGAAGGGTTGGTATTAAAAAATTCTAGATAAGGCTGTCATAAGACTAGCAAATTAAGAGGACCACTCTGCTCCATTATGGAAGAAAGGGCGTTATTTTTGTCACCAAGAACATTTAACCTGTAATACTTTCTCACGTGTCATTGTATCCTTTCCATGTTGTTTTGTTTGGTATTAGGCAAGTCCTATCCTCCCACGGGTCTCCTTCTGTTACCAGCCTCTTGGTGTCAGGGATGGATGTTGACTGTCTGCACAGCGTTCTGTGATCTCGCGGTGGAGAGCTCTACTGAAGAGGAATGCGTTTTTAGGAAATAGATGTTGCCCTTCAAAGCTACTTTAAAAAATACAAATAAAATGTCCTGTGGCAGTGGCTGTTAAACCTAGCTTCATGCAGTTAGTCACACAAGCAGGGTGGCTTTCACATTGCGGCAGTTTTCTTTCTTTTTCCTTTTTCTTTCCCCACTTGGACATTTGTGTGAAGGTGTGATTCATCCGACTTCTGGCAGGTCCCGAGTTCTCCTGCCAGGAACCTCAGCCTTGGTTCCTGCCAGGAGTTCTCCGGTAGACAGTGACCTCATGAATCGTGTCTCCTGGCTCTCTCGGTGCAGCAGTGCTTAGCTATTTCTACCCGAGAGTGACTAAACACGTTAGGCAAAGTTGTTTTGTACAGGCGGTTGGCCAGACTCTTGATATTTGCTTCACCCTCACATCTCTTCTTCCTTGCCCTCACGATTTTAGCGTTGGCTGACCATGCTTGTTCTCCAGTGTCTCTGATCAGTCACCTGAGGAGTAATGTTGTGGTTCTATTTAATTAAAAACATAGTAATAATTGAGGTCATTAAACACCTTTTGGGAACTAGACTGCGTCTTGGTTTCCTTGGCAAGGGTACAGAAGTAAAATGAATGCCTTTTTCCTTTAAAACGCATGGTGCCACGGGACGCGCTACATGCGTTCAGCCCCATCTCAGGAGAGGAGAAAGAACAAATTGGATAAGGCTCATCAGTTCCAAGATGGGATTTTCTGGAGCAGACTTAAATCTTTCCAGTATGTCACGTAGATGAACTGGGACTATTAGTAGACATAGAAGTGAATAAAATCGGTAATCCCTCCCCAAACCACACATGCCAAATCGGGGAAATGTTAGTTTGATGAATTAGTTTTGTTGCAGTTGATTTCCCGACTTCGTTCCTCAGCCCCTTTGTGTTGCAAACCATGCTGTCCTGCTCGTGGGATTAAACACGGTATCTACGGGACTGTGGAAGTGGCTATAACCATCTCTCTGGATCCTTTGAAAGTAAAAGATGTATTTTTAAAAATACATAGAAGATAATCCCAGAGCTTGGATATTCCTGTATAAATTCAGCAACTTTTTTTTTCTTTTCTTTTCTTTTCTTTTTTTTTTTTTTCTGTATTTACACTGACATTGACCTGACTTCATTGTCTGGATTTTGGAATTTTTTTCCTTAACACCTTTTTTCTTTTTCTTTCTTTTTCCTTTTTTGTTTATTTTTAAATGGGGAGGGCTTTTTATTTGTTTGGGGATTTTTTTTTTTTTTTTTTTTTTTTTTATGGGACTTAGCTTTTATTGGTGTGTACTACAGCATTCACTTCTTTTTATTTGTTTAGGGTCAAACCCTTGGCCATGTACACGGAGCATCGAGACACAGAAATAAGAGGTTTGTGCCATTTCTGCATACCGTTGAGGGTCATTGGGGCTGGAGCCACCTGCTCCATGCTCAGGTCCTGTGACAGCAGACACCTTAAATTTCTTCTAATCCTTGATGGGGGTAACTCAGGCTGTCAGGTGGGGAGCTGGGATGAACATGGTTTGCAGTTTGCTTGGAATCCTCCTGAGAATTCTGTGAAGGATGCTTATGAAGCAGGCCACTCATTCTCTTTCTTTCCCTGTCTTTGTCTTCCCTGAGCCCTAAACCTTAGCTCTGGTGTTTTGCCCTGATGTGTTGGATGGTGGGGACCAAACCGTGATCAGTCTGTGGCATCGTCGTTGCAATCAGAGCTTTTGAAGTCAGTTTTCACCTTTGTTTTTCTGCTGCTGCGTGCTTAATATAATAGTTTGTACGGTGTAAGTGTACGTGTATCTTTTTCAGCACCTCAGCAGTGAATCGTTTGGCGTGGCTTTGGGGAACTGGATCATCTCAGTACTCACACTGGAGGTTTTACTCTGAGCCAAATGAGGTGTTAAGTCCCAGGTTTCCTGCTAAAGACATTAATTGGACATGGGTAGATTGAAAGGCTCATTTTCGGTTTGAAGTATGGGATGAGATCGAATTTTATGCACATAGTACGGAACTGTTCCAAATAATTAAAAAACCCCGAGAACTGTAAGCTTAACATATGAGCACAAAAACTCTACAGTAAGCATAACACACACAAAATACTCTGTGGAGGAACGTACTTTGCAAACTGCTCATGCAAATGTAGCAGTCCAGCTTAGTTTTGCCAGGGTACTTGGTAATAAGGAAAGCAGTAGTCTTGCATTTCTTCACAGTTAGTAAAAGCTTTCTCAGTAAAAAGGCAAGCTGAATATTGCGAGGCTTTTCTAGGGGCTCTCACAAGCCGTACCCAAAAGCTGGTGGAGCAGTGGCAGGAATAACGGGAGAAATGTCTTTTAAATGAAAAATGGTGGGATCTTTTGTACGTATGTTTTTTCATAGTCTGTCATTTCTCATACACAAGAAGCCCATTTTCCATTTGCACTCGTGTGCTGGGTACTAACACTGCTTTCTCTGCTTATGGTGGAAATACTTTTAGTATTAAAAATATTAATTTACTGTCGGTTTGGTTCAATACTTTTGGGTTTCTTCTAGGGCCCACGTTGTTGATTTTTAGACCGGTGCCTCAGTAAATAGTGCCTTATTTTCATAAGTTCTGTGATGGTTTATGATTTGGTTGATTTAAGCTGGCAACTCCTGGAACTCTTGTGTCGGTTCTTGTGCATCCACAATAGTTTCTCTTTAGGATAATTAAAAAAAAATTCTCTTTAGAAGTGGGTTTTTTTCCTCAAAGTAGTTTATATCCCAGTTTCTACTGTTGCCAGCTCTAAGCGTTCAAGGATTACGCAGAGAGAACAAATTAATAATGAAATATCTGCTGATATTTTCTTTTTCTTCATACAGACAGCAAAACTCCTGTAAGTTTTGAAATGACCGCTTTTGGTTTTAATATCCCTTTGGCTAAAGAAAAATCACTGCTGAAAGATAAAAGAAAAACAGTTTCAGTACCACGTTGGATGAAGTAGGTCTGCTTCTGCTCATTTACTGGAAATCTTTCTGAGCGTTAGCTAGTCCTTACAGCTCCCAACGGGCTCTTTTAAAGTTGAGAACGACTTGGATGGTGGAGCGTGCCAGCGAGTTGAACACGCAAAACTACTGCGCGTGGGTTTTTGTGATAAGTGTGCGGAGTTGGGAGAGAGATCTCCATCCATCCACGTCACAGGCGTTTTCTGTACGAGGCACAACCCGGTGCCAAGCAGCGACTCTCCCCAGGCTGAGCTTTTTATGCAAAGCAGGTGAGAAGCAACGTGGGCTTGAACTCCACAGAATTCCCATTGCAGACCAAAAAAGGGAGGTGTCTGACAAGGAAGGAAAAGGAGGAAGAGAAAGGAAACAGAGAAATCATATAAAATAACCTTTGCAAGGGGAAAAGTGTTCACTTCCCTCTGATTTTAAGGAAAAGGACGGTAAGATGTTTTCAAGGTGAGCCAGTTAATATGTCTCATTCTGTGAACACGGTTGTTGGCCAAGACAGGAGGATGCGCAGGGCTAGAGGAGGAAGGCAAATACCTGAAGCTTGTGTCCGGTGGGTCCAGACTGGAGAGTTGCCTTGCTCTCAGTGCTCAGGGCGTACCGTGGGATGCAGTCTGCCGTCGGGTGGTCGAGACGGGATGCTCTCCGGCCCAACGTGGCTGCGGCCTGACTGTTTCGGGGTGTGTTAATTTCTGGTTAAAGTTCTTTAAATCTCACTCATGAAGTTTGAGCTGTTAAATTTATTTTTGTGAGGTACAGCTTTTACGAGTCATGTGGTGTTTGAGGTGTATTTAGTCAGTATGAATAAATAAAATTACTAAAATGAAATACACCTTTTCAAAACCCTTTAGTTTGAGCTGAATTTGATTGAATTCCATTTGCCTTGAATTCAGGTTTGTTTTTATAGTAATTAGCTGATTACCTTCATTCATTTTTATACACTAATAATTTAAAATACTTTGAAACGTAAGTTGTCGCTTTATGGCCACAGTGCTTGGGAAAGAGTGAAACATGCCTAACTAAGACTTGAAATAATGTGCAAACAAAGAGAAGGGCAGAGGAATTTTGGGGGGAAAACTGTTTCTTAAGTAACTTACAGCAACAACATCCTTAATACAGTTAACTTTTGTAACCACAGTAGTTAACTGTAAAGCAGAGAAGTTAATTGAAGTTAATCTTATATTTTTACAGTAAAGTATTTATAGCGAAATACTTTTTCTCTCATTCTGAAGATCTTCCAAGTGTGTTAGGGCTACATAGATAAAGAAATCCCTTTTACCATATGTCAGCTGAGTCTGTAAGGTGATGGGGGAAAGTTGGGGATTAAGAAAAATTACTGTTTTCAGTGTTACTATTTCATAAGTTGCGATAACCTTATCGACATCAAAAGCACCTGTAAAAGTCATAATACTGATTTCATAATATGCTACTGAACTACTTATCAGGTCTTTTATGCTTTATTACTCTGTCATTATTCTTGGTCAATAGGGCACATGGTCGAGTTTTATTCTGATAACATTCTTTTGATGCCAGTTTTTAACGTGACAGACACACGTGGGGGCTGTGTTGTAACAGCCCAGGATGAAAGAACATGTAATATTTTACCAGGCCCCTGGGACTTTTGGCTATGTCAGGCTACTTTGTGCTTCATGGAGTATTTTGGCTTTGATTTCTGTGTTTTAGTGACTTAACCTGTGTGCAGGGAGATATGGATGCGGCTCATGAATTTATCCTTGACCTTGAGCAGGGAAGTTGTAAAAAATTTGGATGTGAACGTAATTATTTGCTATCAAAAATCCTTGACTGTGAGTGGCTTCAGTTTTCTGTGGAGAAAAAGATGGAGAGAAACATTTTTACTTGTTTATCTCACATTTTTTAGTCTTCTGTGTTTGGGAAAGTAAACTGTTTGTGGCATGTTGATGTAAATAGTAGTGGAACAGGACCATAGTTTTTGCCTATTGACTTAGGGTTTATTGGTCTGGCTCCTTATCTACTGTATATACTAAACATACTGCAATGAGAATATTTTTTCATATTTAAGTTATGAATTTGTTAAAAATATTAAATATCTGTAAAATAATTGGAGAAGAAATGAGAGCGTTTTAAAGCTATTTTCAAGTCAACCTGCGTACTGAGCTGTAATGTGAAGGATGACTTCTGTTTAGTTTCCTCATTTTGAGCAGCTATCACAAAAAAATCTGTGTGATAGCACATAACTATAATACTGATAAGCATGAGGCGTTTTTTCCTTCTAATTACTTTTATTTCAGAGCTTTAAGAATGATTTTCAAAGTAAGAACAAATGTGCTAAATTTATCCTAAAAAGCGAGACTTAAATTGTAAGCATCCGAAAAAAGATGGGGGTTTGGGTGGAAATGAGTTGAGTTCTAGACAGCTGTCACTGGTTTTAATTTAAATTTATTTTCCTAGTGTTGTGGCACTAAATTTATTCTGGAACCTGAGCAGAGGTCTCCATTTCTGCAACCAATTTATTATCCCTTACCCCTTCCACCTCTGGCCCTGGCTTTTTCCAGCGGCCAGGTTGCTCGCCCCAGGGTAGAGGTGCCGTTCACCCTATTCTTTGCACGTTCATCATCTTCTCGTGCCCATTGCCGGGTGTTTTCTGGCTGGCTCTCCCTCACTGCAGAGCTACTGGGCAGCAAGGGCTTTCCACGCTTGTTGTGGTGTTTGGAGATGATCCCTCTCCTTTGTCGTGGAGGCGGGTTGGCCCTGGGTGTCCAGGGAGCTGTTGTAAAAACAGTCAGCACTGCTGGGGATAAGGTTCACGTGTCCTGGCAAATCTGTGGGATTTCTGTGAAGTTGTAGGGCTGAGGAGAATCCATAAATGATCTTGGACAAATGTCTGTGTGTCAGCACTGCGTTTTTTTCTCCCAGAGACGCTGGAGAAGTTTGAAATTTCACTTCCCCCCCACCTTCCTCTGAGCTTATTTTAAAATATAGTTTGATGAGCCTGTTTGTGGTGGGAATTACTTATTTTTTAGGTTTTCAAACTATCAACGTTATACTTGGAGTTGCAAGATAACTGCCAAAATGCTTCGTAGTGAGCCATGCTGTCTCCCCCCAGGTGCATTTCCCCCATCAGTCCCAGTTGAGCCACTTCCCATCTGGGTAAACTAGTTTTCCAGTAAACTATCCAGACTTGCAGCTTCATCTGCTGTATCGTATCCAAGGGAGATAGTGGAGCTGCCTCATGGCAGCACCGTTTCTCCAGAGAGCCACCCACAGGAGAGAGCAGGGCTGGAGGGTGCTGGGAGACAGGAAGGTGCTTTGCTGAAGTATTTTAGAAACAAATGCTTGAATTCTTTTTGTAGGTACTTCAGATCAATAAAATTCAGGAGATAAAATATTATGGCTTGGATTATCTGGTTGATAGTACAGAGAGTTCATTTTCTGCCAGAAGACTAGGTCTGATGGAGAAATCACCAATAGCTCTGCTGTGTCTCCCAAGGGAGAACCTGGATTTGACTCAACTATCCCATAGGTACTATTTTGTATTTTGCCAAATCTTCTTTCTTCTCAGACTGTTGCTTTTTTTTTTAATGATTGCTTCAATAAGAGAATACAAAATTTACATAGATATCTGTCCTAAAAAAATACTGTATAATAGCAAAGACATTAAAACAACAGGTTCTTGTAGTGCCTGGTTGAGGCAGTCCAGAAAATGTGATGAAGAACAAAATCCTTGCAAGAATAATTTAGAGGGATTACAGCATCCTACCTGTAATGAACAGCCTCCCCAACATGTATGTAAGTTCTAATGAAACAAACTGAAAGGTATTAATTACTGTATTATAAAGCTGTGTTTTCACAGTTTTAATCTGTCTGAGTTTGGTTTTAGATAAAGACTCCCTGCTAGTTTGGGTTGGTTCCGTTTTGCTTGAGGTAATCATCAAATAATAGCTAATTCAATACAACGATCACTTCAGTTGCAGATTAGTGTAGCATTCAGCAGTAAAATAAATACCCCAGAAGTGTCCATATCCAAAGCAGTGTTTAATTCTATTACAAATTACGCTGAATGTTTTACAGATTTGTGTGACTTGTGTGTCGTCTCGTGGTCAAACCAAGACAATGAGATCTTAGCACCACGATTCAAGTGGAGGCACAAATAATGCAGTGTCTCTATATACTTTAGGCTGCCTTACTTTAACATACGCAGCTCTTTTAAATTTTGCAACTTCAATCCCTGATAAATGGGTTTTTTAAAGTGTGAAAAGAGCTTATCATGAAAGAAAGAACACTTAGTTTATTGTACTGGGTAAAGTCTTTTGGAGGTGATTACTCTCCATAAAACACTGTGTTCAGCACCCTTGTGGCACAGGCATCTGTCACTCAACCAGATGTCACCCCATAAACTCGAAAATACAACTTTTTTTTCCATGCTGTGTGGCTAAGTGAAGTCTTCAGGTTGATATACTCGGTGACATTTGTTGAAGTGACAGATGTTCATGTCTAGTAGCCCTCAATGGGGAGGTGACCTTGTTGTCTTAGTGGGAGTTCCGTGTCAAGTGCTGTAATTATTGTACGCTGAGAATATATGCTTTTACGAAGGATTAGAATCATAAGGATGTTTTTACGCTTCAGATTGCTGTGTGTGTAATGGAAAGGTTTGGAAAAATATCGCAAGGTCTCAGGGTTTGATTCTAACCTGCCCTAAATAGATCAAGATTAACTCAATGAGCTCTGTTAATGTAAAAAAAAAAAAAAAAAAAAAAACAACCCAAAACCACAGACTGTGGAGGATGAATGGTATGACAACAGGCCCAAGGGTCAAGGTTTTTGAGCTTGTTCCTTTCTCCTGGCTGGTCGAGATGGTACAATCTGTCCAGCCTGAAGGATTCATTTACTGAGGAATGTCAATAGCTGCAGGTATGGGGTTTGCAGGGAGAAGGCTTTTGCTCTGAAGAACTGAGATCTCCAGACATTTGTTTGGTCAGTCTAATGTAGTGCCTGGTGCTGTTCTCACCAGGCAGACGTTGAAGCGTCGTTTATGCATAGCTTAGTGTAGGAAAGGTGATGGGAGGTTTTTTCAGCAAGCTGGAAAGCTGGGAGTAGCTTTAGGATGAGTACATCTACTTGGGGAAAAATGATGGTTCAGATAGTTCAGTCTTCACTGCTGTTGTCTTTGGTAGCTCTCTTGGTTTCTGTGCACACATTCCGAATGTAGGGTTTGTCATGAAGCTATTCTGAGTCTCCACAATGTTCTCTTCGGAGAGGTAATCTCTGCCTAACTCTTCCTTTCGGAGCATGACTGATCTTCATTCAGTAGCCCCAACGGATGGACTTTCTGCACCCCCTAGCCCCTTTATTTTGTAGCTGCTTTTTAACCTGTCACACTCGTAGTACCTGAAAAGTTCTGTGACAAACAGTCCTGCAGCGTACTGACGTGTGGTCTCAAAACAGCCTCCTCAGGCTTACTAATTACATGCCTACTAATTACGTGCTTACTAATTTTTTATAGTGGAAGAAACTAAACAGCATTTTCCTTTCCACCTTCTCTATGTAATTTCATAATACGCAAAATCATCAAGAAAATCCCTGCAGATACTTAGGATTGCTGAGATAGATATTTAATTAAAAATTCGGAGACAGTGTCTTGAGCATCGTGGTCTTTAGGTGTGAACTTCTTGCAGACGTAGCTCCCAAGGGTCTTTCTAAAGTAGTACGACACACTCAACCTCTCAGTTACATTTGGCGATGACTTTTTGTTTGGAGGTTGGTTTTTTTTAACGGTGAATTCTTAGTTTCGGCAAGGAGCTTTGAGAATGAATTAGAAGCGTAGTCGTGGGGTTCGTATACGTACAGTGTGTTCCTCTTGTACAGCGCGGATCTTTGGCTCCTCACTTCAGTCGTTACACCGTGTTAGAGAGAATCCTGGGGGTGGGGACACGGTGTGTGCAAGAATTCAGTGACTCAGCGACGGTGCCTACGCATAAAAGCAAACAATTTTTAATTAAAAAAGAAGGGCAACAAACATTTCTGTAGGAATATGCTTGTGTTTACTATGTAAGTACGTACAAAATGCGGTAGTCATGACTGCAGTAAGAGGATTATGCTACAAAGGGGTAAAAAATGAAAATCAGTGTTTAAGCATCTGTGTTTGGGTCCTCATGACAAGTGGGGTTTTTGTTGTTGTTTTGTTTGTTGGTGGGGATTTTGTTTTGGTTTTACATTGTTGGTCTTAATCTTTCAGTACCCTTAATTTCTTTTCAGCAGACTGGGCTTAACAGAACGCCTCTGAGAGATGATGTGAGAGTTAATGGATTAGCATTAAGCACTATAGAAAACCCGTTGAGAAAAGTAACTGCTCAATTCTCAATTTACTGTTGTGTGTATTTTCAATTTTATGTTACCTTTCTGCCGCAGCTCACTCCAAGTCTGGGTTCCAAGTCTCGGGCCATTTACACGTGAGGATTTTGCCTGCATATGCGGTTTTGTCAACAAGTCAGTTTTCCTAAGTAGAATTTCATCCATTATTTGATAAACGTTTCAGAGGCCCCAGCATAGTTCGGGGTGTTGTATTAATCACATGGAAGCTGACTGCAGAGTCCAGCTTAGCTCTTGCCTCTGTATTTTGTCACACTGATTCTTCTACTACTTCGCTTAAAAAAATGAATATAGTAGATGAAACATTTTTTCTTCATTTTTATTCCTTACGGTTTTCTAGAATTTAAAGTGAGTGAATTAAATTCCAAATGAGTTGATTTTATTTGATGGAAACTGAAATTATTAAAACTAGTCTGAAGATGTTACTGACACAACAGGTTTTGAAGATGCAGATTTGTAATTGCCCCAATTTTTTCTTAACGTATGTTTTCAGTGCAGTGAAAACATGACAAAAATGAAGCATCTTGTATAAAATAAACTCGGTGAGTTTAAAGAACTTTTAGTCCAAATTCATTTTGATTGACTCTCAGCCTTTTAGTTAGGAGTCTGCATATGGCAAGCACAATATCTTAATGAATGATATTAATTACAGGAAAATTACTCCAGTTTAATGGTCTGCAGGTTTTTTTACTAGCAGGGACCGTGGCAAATTCTCTGTGTTCTTAGATGTTTTAACTTACTGCAGGGACCTGATCTGTGCGGTGGTCTGTGTGTGAGTTTCAAACCAAACTCTTTTCACAGTGGAGGTTTTTTATCTTTCAGCCTGGTATATTCACGTTGTGTAAGTCATCAGCCAGGTGCTGGTTTTTTGACTCTTGTAAACATAGAATCACAGACTGGTTTGGGTTGGAAGGGACCTTAAAGCCCATCCAGTTCCACCCCCCTGCCATGGGCAGGGACACCCTCCACTAGGTCAGGTTGCTCAAAACATACCCTGTTCTTTCCTGTGAGCATTGTAACTCTCATGATGCCCAAGAATTTGTTGTACAGTAAGGGGGAGGAACACATACCCTGTCCTTGTGTGTGACTTCACAAAAAAAGAAAACCTAATTGCGAAGTCCTCTGTCCTTACCCCTGAAAATCTCTGGTATAGTTTTACTACTCAGGTTTCTCTACTCTTACAGAGTGACCTTATTTTCCATCTGTTTCCTCTTGTCCTTTTTATGATAGAGGTACAATACGTGCATTTCCACACCCATTTTTAACCCAAATTTCCTGCTAGTAAATTGACTGTTCCCTGATTTATTAAGATAGGATGCTACCTCTGCCATCCCGTTAGGTTAAAAACATCTCTTTAGTAATGAGGGGAAGACCAGCATTATGAAGCATCAGAAAGCCTTCCTGTAACTACCACATTGAGACTTGACCCTCTTCTGTATTCCGTTACCCTTGTGTTGCTTAGTGTTTCTTCCGGATTCTGTGCATTTCCGTATGGAGATCCTTCTAGATACTAATTCTGTCAGGTGTGTGCAGGCTGGTTCTCGTGGCAGTGACTGTGTAGAGCCCAGAGAATTCGTAAAGCTTGTCAACTTCTGTGCATGTCAAATACCAAGGTGTAAAAGCCGGTGGGAACGGCAGTAAGACAGCGTATGGAGAGAAGATACGCACAGTCTGTCTTTTAGAGGTTTGATTCTGGTGGGGGTTTTGTATGAAGTTTACACTTGGGATATTGGGATATTTTAGTTCCTTGTACTTCACACGTGATTCTGGATTAGCTGTGGGCTTTCTTATATCTAGGTATAAAAATAGAAATTAGAGTGTAGAGAACCCATCAAAAAGGTCCTGCCTAAGTTTTTCCTGAATATTTCTTTATCTATCCGAGGGCATAATAGGAAAGTGAAGTTTTTGTTGCTGTAATCTAACTTGTTTGTGGAATTCCCTCTTTACCGCTTCACTAGGATGCGTGGATCTGGCATTACAGCTGGAAAAGCGAAGTCACTGGGTTGTGTGTCGACTCCTGCTGAGAGCTATGCCTTTGGAAAGGGGAGGATGTTACTGCTGGCATTTAGGTACTAAGCCTTCCAAAAAAAAATCCCTCTTGTGTGGATTTATTTTCTGAAAATGGATCTCTCTCCCTATCAAATATCTGTATTTGGATTATTTTCAAATGTTACTTAAAATCTTTGGGGAAGATGCCATTTGTTCACTCTTGTCATTTTTCATTTCTTTCCGTTTTCTCTTATTGGGCATGGCTTTCCTAATTTGAGACCTCTCCCCTCTCTATGACCACCAGTGAAAAATAATTTTTCAGCAGCCCTATGTGGCTTTCAGCATACCTTTTGCAGTCGGTGTGTACGAGTTCCTGGGGGATGGCTGCTACGTCTGTCACGCGACTGCGCTACTCGTGGCATACACGAGTACTTATCTCTCAGGGCGTTTTAATTTTTTCTCTTTGAATACCAATAGGGGTCTGTGTTACAGTTTCCTGAAGACACGTCTGGGGCCTTAGCAGCATCACGGGCTGTGCCAAGGTGACTGTTTCACCTTTCAACCTCACAAAACGGACCACAAGCATTTCCCAAGTTAGTCGTTCAAGCTGCTGCCAGTACGCTGGCTCTGGCTGTGGTGGTGACTGTGCTGCAGCGTTGCTGTTTGTGTTGGACGATTACAAACGTGTTATTTTAATAGAACATAGAAATTCAGGCTACGAAGAACGTACCCCTTAATCCCGCTCTGTAGGATGCCGCCTTCAGGGCAGAGAATGATGCAGAGTCCCAAAGGGGATACACCCTTCCTACGCACGTCCTGTCGTCCTGCTCAGCGCGTTCATGAGTTGGGAGGGAGCTCCCCAAGCTTGTCCCCAAAAAAAGTCTTGCCTTTTTTTAACCAAGTGAATATCATCCCTTTTTCTGAAATGCTTTCAGTGCAGTTCCAGTTTTACAGCCTTTCCAAGGTAACCTACTAGCACTGGATATCATGGCTTAGATATAACATTTAAAAACATCCTTTAGTGTCTTGGCAAGTGGCTTCAGAGCCCAGCGCTTCCCTGCCGTGTGGGTGGGTGCCAACAGATCTCTTCCCATAGCGATGAAGACTGGATACGAAGAGGGACTCGGAGCTTTAACGAGATAGCCCTGGGTGAGTGCATGCAGTGAAAAACCTCTTCACCATCAGCCCCTATGTACAGCCTCAAATTATCCTGCTTTGCTGCTAAATCTCATAATGTTGAAAACCTCGGTGCAGGAATGGTGAAAGTAGATTAGGATAATTATTAATCATGAGTCCTCTGTCCCCCTCGCTTCCTCATCTGGAAGAAATTATCCCCTGCTTAAGTTCAAGTGTGTTAACTGCTCTGCAACATAACAAGCCCTTAATCTTCAGGTTTTTAAAAATGTCCTCTGGTGCCTTCAGATTTTCATCATCTTTAGGCTGCTTTGGCTGCTTTGCATTGATTAAAAAAAAAAAACCAAAAACATTAAACACTTGCCAATTTTTCAAGTTAAAGCTCCAGGAAAAAAAAAAAATCATTATAGACTTTTTGTAGGTGACTTGTGAAATAAATATTTACTGGGGGTTGATCCATTTTAGCATACTATGAACGCTACTTTGAAGTTTAGTGTTTGGGTGTAGGAATGCTACGGTTTTTTCCATGAGTACTGTTACTGATGTACCAGCATTTCCTCTGGAAGATACTTTCTCTGACCTGTCCAACTCCCGTGTGTTTTGTAGCCTGTGTATTTGCATGTGGATGTCTATGTTATTGTATATTTATCTAGTTAATCTAAGATTCAAATTACTGACGGCAGGCTGTTATGTCATATAGCACTTACACCGTTAGAAAAAAATTATGATGTTCCCTTAATCATTGGGATGTACTTTTAATCCGCCAGATTAGCGGAACAGATTGTGGCCCTTGACCACATACACCCGTCAGGCCAAGCTGTCTGATGGAACCAGAGGGAGAGGTCTGGTGTGAAACACTCTCCTGTAAAATCCAATCTTACTAGTGCTTTCCTCCGAGTGCTGCACTCTGCGTTGCCGGTATGTCTTCTTGGGACACAATCAGAAATTCAGCTTGTTCGTTCTGTTAATTTGCCATTTGGTGCTGAAGCTGGAATTTAATACCAATTTACTTTAGCGACACGGTATAAAATGATCTCAGTGTACTTGCTACTTATTTTGTCAAATGAGTTAATGGTCTTAGAGTTCAAAAATAAATGCATCGTCTCGCAATGTGCCTTTTTTTTCAGCAGTAAGTGCATGAATTACATTTAAAGTTAATATTTCTGTACACAGACGTAATTCGGGAAACTCACGGTCAGTTAAATGTTTCAAGCCTGTTGTTTTTTAATACGTTGTGCCCAGTTTCTCTTGGTGCATTGAATTAAAGGTCCCTAGTAACGTTTATGCCAGGGATGAGTTTAGTCTGTTGGGCCAGCACGGCAGAGTTTGCAGGCAGGGTACAAACATTGCCGCGTGCTTTGCCGCTGCCTGCCAGGACGGGGGGCGCGTTGGGCCAAGGCGGGCTTTTGGTCTGTGGCTCTTGCATCCGTGGGTCTGAGCATGTTGGAACCTGTCTTACTCAACGCTGTAACGATTCGGTGGTTAAATAACGAAATGGATCACTTGTGATGGGGAGGGATTAAAGGAGTTAATGGCTGTATTTGCTTTCAGAGGCGTGTGTGCCTTCCATCAAAATAAATTAGTCTCTCAGGCTTCTGAGGAGAGTATTAGACCTAACGTCTTCTTAATATATGCCAAAGCTGTGTGTCTGAGAGAAGTGAATTAAAGGATTTTAAATTTCTAATTACTTCAGATGTAATTAATTTACTCTTTTTTTTTATTATTTAAATAAAGTTGGATAGGAAAATGTGGTTTAAAAAGGCAGAGAGAATGGGAAGGGGAATAACTGTTATCCTGTGAGAACTGCTGCAAAGCACTGAATTAATGATTTGCTTTTGTGCGTGGCAATTACTCGGGGCAGGATTTTGCAGATACTGAGTCAGCGCTTCATTTTTGTTTGAGAAACGCCGTCTTTTGCTCAGAGAGACTCGCAGCATCCTTCGGACCAGCACCCTGCGTTGGAATGGGCTGTGGCCTTGCAGAGGGTACCTGGAGAGCTTCATCCCAGGTGTGATCCGGCTGCTGCCTGCCCACAGGGTTCAGCTCAGCCCCGCCGTGTCTGCAGGGGGGTGAAACGGCAGCAGAAACGACTCACGACAGTGCAACGAACCCCGGGAAGAATTGTTCTGGGTCGCGCTGTCCGTGAGTTTAGAGCTTGTGACATCTGACTGGGGTTCTGTTGGCAGCCCTGGAGATTGAGCAGCACTGCCTGATCTCCCCTTTATGTCTTGCCATAAATTTAGAGAATTCACAGCTGCTGACTTCTGTCTGCATTGCTGGCACCAAGCATCCGTCGCACTGAATTTCCCAAGGATGTGTTTAACTACTTGGAGGTCGGTGATGAATCCACCAAACTATCACTTCTGCTTTGACCAATTAAGAGCACACTAAAACTAATGAATATAGATTTTGTAAGTAGAGATGCTGTGTTGCCTTTACATATTCCCAAAGCACTGTCAGTATTATCTCTGGATGGCACAGCAGCTCAGTGCTGAGTAAGGGCTAGAAACCATTAGATGCTGCACTCTGCTGCTGCAGTGGTAATTGAAGATCTGTCTGCTAGGATGTCTTCCACACCTCAGTGCTTTGTTTTCGGAGAAGGAGGGTGATTATGGGGACCAGGCACTCCACTGACAACTTCTAAAGTAATAACTTGATATAAAACCGAAGTCTACTTACAAAGTTTTTAACCTTGGTACATTAGAAGAACATGCTCAAATTAAGCCATGGGCTGCCAAGGCTAATTTCTTACTCTCACATTTTCGTGCCAAGAGAATTAACTGTATTTATTTAGCCCAAAAGTGGAGGTTAGCAGAAGCAGATTTGCAGCACAGCCTTTCCTGTCGTCCAGAAGTATGGAAGTCTCTTTCTTCCTATGGCTCTGGATGCACAGGAAAATCCATGCTGCCTTGCCTCATCACAGAAAAGATTCTCTTACCAAGCTGGATCTTTCTCATCAGCATCTTCTTCCGTGGTTAGTCCCATCTGTTGGGTGAGATCATGGCTTTCAAGTAGAAGCCAAATAAACCTGAAGGTACTGACAGTCCCTTCCAGGCTTAGGCGCACCTGAGGTAACCTCAGACTTTGGACGCCGGGCTCAGATGTTGGGTTCGAGCCTTGTGCTGGAGGGTATTCGTGGAGGAACGCTGCTTCTTCCCACCCCCTGCTCAGACAGAGCAGCGGGACAGGGTTGCAAGCAGTCATTCCTCAGGAAGTCCTTTAGCAGTATGTTGCTTTCTTGTGGGAATGATCATCTTAGATGCTAATTGAATTCTTCTTCGTCACTTTTGTTTTCCCTTTAGTGTTCTTTTTCAAATAAAAATCTCTTCCCTTGATCTTATCATCTGTATGTATGCATTATAAAAGGGATGCTCAGAGAATTCGCTGCTGGTGCCTGTGAGCATGTAAGAAACACACATGAAATGTGCTTTTTTTTTGTGTTTTGGTTTGGGTTTGTTGTGTTTTTTTCCTGTCGCTTGCATTTTCTGTAACTTTCGTGGGATGGCAAGAAGTGCCTCTCTAACACCAGGGTGAATTCCTTGTAAAGTTTCGGTTCCAGCCCTAAACTGTAAAGTGACACTAGAGTTTCCCAGTGAAAGAAATCTAATCGTTGTTTTGATACAAACAACACGACTTATTTCCCCTTAGCTTTGTCTGCAAAAATAGTTCCCTGCAGCTCTCCGAATCATTTCTGCTAGGGCTTCTATAAGATTTCCTCTGCTCTAAGCGATAGCAGGAAAAAGTGTGTGTGTGTGTGAAAATAAGGGAAAGTGTTGGGAAACCTAAACAGTAGTTTGCAACCAGCTTTTTATTCTTGTTAGCGGTTTTCCTGGGTTTCAGTTGGCAGACTGGTTTGCTTACCTGACATTCAGCTAGGTTCACATATGCAGAGCCTAAATATCAGGGGTGACAGGTTATTTTTTGCTCAGGACTCATTCTTTGGGAAATAATTATTCTGGAAAGAAGTGTTCTGCTGTGTGGAAAGGGGGATTTCTAACTGAGGTTCTGTACTGCGATTTATTCCCCACACCCCTCCCAGTGTGTTCAGTTCTCATTTCTTGCTCAAAGACTTTTCCCTTTTTTCAAATTACCTTGTTCTTATTTGTGTTTATGCTGCTGTCCACGGCTACTGGAGACAAGTTATCTGGAAGCTGCAAGTCACCGGAATAAAGTGAGGTTAATCGCCAGTGTTTTTCTGTAGCTCGGTGTGACAGTGTTTATAACCTGCTTCTAGAAAAGCAGAGCTAAAGCTTTAAAGGAGCGAGGATGAACATATAAAATACGAAAGTAATAAATGTTGCATAAGGTCCTTTTTTTCCCCTCTTTGCAATGCTACTCTGCAGTCTCAGCTCACTACAGCAAAATGGAAAATCTCCGTTTAATAACCTTCTTGCCACCACAAATCTGTATTTGAAAGCATTTCCTTATGCAGTATGGAGTGGTAAAATAATTGTCAGAGTGTTTAAGTCAATACGTCCTCAGCTGGAATGAATAATGATTCCTCCCAAGAGGAATTGTGCTGGCAGGCTGTGAACCTGGCCAGGAGATCCTGGTACTTTTGAGGATTAAGGAATCGCTTTGTCTACGTAAAGAAACTGGAATTGGGTGTGTTCTTAGGTAGCATAGCACTACAGTGCCATGCTCTGCAAAGCAGGGATTTTACAGTGTGGTTGGGAGGTAGGGAAGTATTTCTCGAAGGTTGAATCCCAGGGAAAATGTGGTCAGTGTCACAAACAGCATTGCAGACGCTAATTTTCTGGTGCCTTCTCGTCTGTTTGCCCATCGCTTGCGGTGGTCCCTGGAGCCTTTGATTCCATCAGTAGGCAGAGTGAAGTTCCTCAGAGCAGGATCCCGATGAGCCGGAGGACTGCCCAAGTGATTCCGTGTGAAGCATTGAGACCAGGGGGTTTAGGTCCAGGTCCCATCCAGGAGGAAGAGTAAAGATGATCCAAAGGCTCCCATGGCGCATCGCGTGGGCAGAGACAGTAGGAGGTTGGAACACCTTGGATGTGACCGTGTACCAGAATGCCTGCTGGCGTGGAGTCTTGGCAGTGAGCCCGGCAGAGGTGAGTGGAGTTTGCTAATAGTTTCAGCACAGTAGCGAAAAGAAGTTGTGCAGTGCAATCAGGACTGAACAATTATGCCCAGAGACCAAACCAGTAACCCTAGTTACTCCAAGTTAGTCTGTGAGCCAAATAATCAACACGTTTTTAACCTGGGGCCCAACTGTAACTAGTGGTACCTGTCACTATATCCTGCTGCTGTGTAGAGGGCAGTTGACCTTCCTTGTGTATGTAGATATGTGTATTAAACATCTCGCCGCTTGTGTACAATTTTTGGTAGCTAGCTGTAGCTTAAGCTTAACAAACACACCCCCCCCCAACCCACCAACTAGTTATCTTGTTAAATACTTGATGTATGGTGGACGAATGTAGATGACGTAGGAGAATTGGGAACATCACTTGTGTAAAAGAAGGTAAAATTGCTCTGTCCTTTGCCATGGTATTTGGTTGGAGGGACAGGCATGTAGGTGAACTGTGTAACACAGCTGAAAAGGGGAGCGGGGCACAAAGGCTGGAGAGACTACGGTGGCAGGGTGGGACTGTGAATCTAGGAAGCGCGTGAATTCTGTGAGGGACTCAAGAAATGGAAGAAAACTCCGGGGCAGTGCAGAAAAGCTGCAGGCACTGAAGTCTGTTGTTTCTCAGGGAACTATTCCAAGTGAATAGTTAGTGAATTCCACTGCAGCCAAATAGTTCTGCAAATCAAGTAGTCTTCCAAATAGCACGGAATCTGCTGACCGTGCCCTTTACCTTACAAACCCGGGAGCGGGCCAATTGCTAAGTGCTTGAAATAACCAGAAGGAAAGGAGACTTGATGGAGGGATAGCTCTTCCGAGAGTCAGCGTACGTCACATCCTGATGGTTTTAGGTATGACGTTGGAATGAAGGGGCTGATGTTCCACGCTGATGCCAGACTTTCAGGTAACTTCGTCCCACTCAATGATGAGCCTGTATGAATGAGGTGTAATGGGCTAGTTTGAAATACGGGGAGCCAGAGGAGGGACATTTTTAGTTTTTAAAAATTTGGCGATCCCTGGATTGTGGTACGCTTCCAGTAAAGCCTCCGATACAAGAATCTGACCATCAGAGGGTTTTTGCGTAGTCAGACACTCCTTAAATTCAGTTTCTGAGCAGTACAAAGTTCATATTAACATTATAGCAGGAGTTAGAGTATTGCTGATACCCACTGCAAAAAATAGTCCCGTATTCGGAATATTTTTGGTTGTTTTATTTTGGAAAGACACTGATTACGGCTGAACATCCGAGACTACTTAATTGCACTGACAGTCTTTTGATTAATTATTAGTGTGAAGTGGAAAGTTTACCACTGGTATCATTTCACGTAATACTGTATTATATTGGTGACTTTATTAACATGCTGAGAACTTCGCCGAGACCTATCTGCCAAAGTTTTTATCCTCTTTAGAAAAAGGGCTATTAATTTCTTTGTGCTCAGTGAAGTAAGGACATCTGCAAATTATAATTCTGCTATATAATTACATGTTTTGAGTAGCGCGCTGAATGGTAATAGAAACATAAACTATGTTTAGTGATAAATATATCATCAGACTCCCGCAAACTTTTGTTATCCCTGTTTTAGTTGCGTGTAATTAAACTATATCTTCTGATTAAGTTTTTCAGATCTCTTTATGACTTGAAATTAAATTTGGGGCAGAAAAATACCCCAACGTTGAGGTGATTGAGATGATTCAGACTTTGCTTATCTTCTTACATCTGCTTCGCTCAAGTGCAACAAAGATTATCAAATTTATTGGTAATATTTTAAAGTTGAGGCTTACCCAAATTCTGCACACTGAGTATTTACCTCCTTTCTCACTTTAAAGGCTAAACATTCCATGATGTCATAGGCAGCTTTCACTAATAAGGGTAGAGTAAGTGTTTTCTTGTTGAGTTTTGTGTCTACAAGGATGAGTTGATCTGGACAGGAGGGTTTTTTGGGCTCAGCTGTCTATGGCTGTGCTTTGTGACAGCATCCCAGGGACCAATTCTCTTTGTCTGTAGCGAGGTAAGTCGGCACAAATGCCCAAACTGGCAGTGAAACACCATGTGTGCGTCTTGCCCTTGGATGTCATGCAAAGATTCTTTAGAAATTTACTTTTATGTACATATACTGGCTAATAATTAAAATGTTATGTGAAACCTGCAAAGTATTAATTAAGAGACACAAGTCTTGTGAGTGTTGTTCATTGTTATACAACAGAATGTACTAAAAGGGTCAGTGAGAATAAAGAAATACTTTTCTCCTTTCCGTGTTAAATTCTCATACAACGGCATCCACCATTAGTCTTTCTGGGTGGAAATGCCAGAGATGATTTTTAGTTTAGATGCCTGTGCTCCTAGTGCCCAGAAAGTTATTCCCAAAACATTTACTGCTCATCTACATCCTTCATAAACAAACCCACAAGCATTATTGCCACACCTGTGGTGGTTTTTAGGGGTTATAGTGTTTGGGTGTTTTCCATTGCAATTGCCAGTGTGGAACAGGTTTCAATGGAAGTTTAAAATAGATAGAGATAGGATTTAGATCACGCTGTAACATTGCAGTATGTGTGGAAAATTACGAAGGGGAAATATAATTAATTGTAAAATAGTTGAAAGCTGAGCATGCAGTGAAAACTCTTCAGATTTTATTGAACCGAACGCATTTCAGAGTGCTTCTGTAGTATTGTCTGCGTGTACATGGCACACCTAGGGATGCTACAGCTTGGTTTTGGGCAGCAAAACTGAGAATATAGCAGGGGGGAGGTGTGGGGGTTGGGTGCGGGTGTTTTTTGTAAGGACTCAGCACTGTTAAAAAGCAATCTTACTTTTGGACTCGGTTATTTTGAACTGAAAACACAAAGGTTTTGAAGTTTAGCTTCCCTTGAATTATTTATAATATGGGACCGCTACACATTGTGCTTTAAAAGTAGGTGATAAGCCAGAACAAGAATGAATGAATCTCCTTGTCTGCACATCTGCATTTCTGAAGATTAGGCAGAATTTGACAACAGTCTGAAGATTGTTTCATTCTTTGAGAATTCCATCTACGCTGTATTTCTGGAGCTGGTATCCATGGCAATTTGCAAGGCTGATTCAGGAGCTAGGCTTGATAGGATAGTTCTCACTCTGACATGTGCTGCAGCATTACTTTGCAGGTTCATTTATAGAGGTAAACTGCTGTAAGCAGTGCGCTTAAAACCCTTTTCTCTCCCTGATGCACGCAGGATGCCCATTTTTAGTGCAGTGGAGAATCCCTAAGGATTTGGTTCCACTTCTCTAACAAGTCTGGAATCCAGACAGTGCTGGATATATCTCAATGTTTTTATAGCTTAGAATGAGACATGGATGGGACTGAGGTGAGCGGTGATGGGTAAGGGCGGTGACTTACACGTTAGCGGTCCTTCGGTTACTGAAACATCACTTGATGACGTCAAATTTACCAATAACGATATTTAAAGTTCTGAGCATCTTCAAAGTCAGTAAGCCTCCTAAATCTTAACCAGGGCGGGGAGGAGATGGCACAGGTCAAATACTTCCTCATGGTATTTGAATTTTAGAAACCTTTGGAGCTCAGAGCCATCAACATAAGCCAAATCCAAGGACTGTGATTAAGTAAGCCAGGACTGTCTTCTCTTAAAAAGCTATTTATTGTCTTTTGCTTGGAGATTTTATAAGCTTCTGTGCCATCTCTCACCTTTCTGAGACAGTCCTTTAGCCCAGTTCAGCAATATTTTGGTTTGATCAATAGGTCGATGTTGCCATGAAGCTACATTTATTCTCTGTTTGGATTTTCGTTAGGTACAGGGTACGTAAATTATATCCCTCTTTTTATTGTTATTCTCTCAGCCATAGTTTTATTCCTTCATCTCTTCTTCAATTCCAAGCTTCTCTAAGAGCTGATCTTAAGATTTTGCAGTTTGAGGAAAACAAATAAATGCATGCATTGGCTGAGCTTGTTAACTTGGTTACTTGACATAAAACTACTTTAAAGAAAATTTGTGATTTCTCACTAGATTATTACATTTGGTAGTTTTAATAAACATTAAATATGTTAAAGTCAATTTAGAGTTATTTTAGCAGAGTTGTATTATGGCCTACTTGTGATCAACAAACCTAATCTGTAAATTCTTAGACAGTAGAAGGAAGAGTACTTCAGCAATGTACTAGGTCATAGTGCTTTGGCTTTTGTAGTCCTTTTGAAATCATTTTGGTGAGCTGGGAATTTGCTTCAGGTGGGTTGTGTATACCTTAGGGTACTATTGTATGTTGAGAAATAAATTTTCTTGAGAAGCTTACAGTTGCAAACCCAGTAACCTCCTTCAGTTTTAATCCTTCCATCAGATCTAGGAAGGCAAGGATTTGCTTTCAGACCAAAGAATTCAGTACTCTTTTTTTTTTTTTTTTTTCCCCCTCACTTTTTCTGTATAAATGCTTTTGTCTTCTCTGATTTTATAGTCTGTCACCTGAAGTTCCTGACGTGAAGCTGGCTGTTGTACTGACAACACCCAAATATTGTAAATCAGAGCTGAATTTTCCCGTTACAGAAGCTAACGGCCTAGATGTGGATTTCAGTGACTTAACCATTAGTTAAAAATGGATTAATTCATTTTGCATGCACAGCTATGGCACTGATTTAAAAAAAGAAAGAATAGCTGATCAGTCCTGGAAGAGACTACAGGGGGGTTGAGGCTGGCAGCGCTCTGCCTGAAGCAGCCCAGGATGCAGTCGGCAGCCTTTGCCGCAGGGGCACGTTGGTGGCTGCTGGGCGGCTCGGTGTGACCCCCAGGATCCCGAGGTCTTCCCTCGTGACATGTCATAAGGGTTTTCCCATTGCCTTTATCGAGCTGATGCGTTAATGCGTGCGCAGCGCTCTCTGTGCTGGAGTCAGCAGAAAGCGGGAACAGCCCAGTGTACTGGGACAGTGGAGAATAAAGGTGAGTCAGGTTTGTGGAAATAAGAATGCATTTGTCCAAGGTAGAGCTTAAACCTGGCCCTGAAGTGTCTGGTACTGCATGGCTGGGGAGTGACGCAACGTGCAGGGGTCTCGGAGGTCTCCTTTATAGCCAGCTGACATAAATGGATCAGGATTGCTTGCGCAGCTCGTGCAAAAACGCCTCAGGAATTGCACAGTGTGATGAAGCTGAGACAACAAAGGAAAGCACAGGGAGGATTTGGCTTCGCGGAGGTGATTTTCAGTGTGGCTAGAAGATGAGATGAGTAATCTAAATGCATGCTGTATGATACCTAGCATGGCTTGATAACGTTTTCTTTTTTTATTAAATTATTCAAATGGCATTGCTTGTGCAAGTCAACAAATGCCGTAAACCCGCCCAGTTGCTGAAAACAAGTTGTTTTTTTGTTAAAGTTGCTGTATTGAACTCTAAAATACTATGTAAATATAATCAATTAATTTAATTTTCTGTATTTTGGCGCGTCTTTCGTTAGTTAAGCAAAGTTAAGTTAGTTAAGCTTCACGTTTCTTTAAGTACTGTGCTATAAAAGAAATCTAAGTTTAGTGAATAAATACTTCATTGATTTCTAAATCATGCACGTGTTATTGGCTTCTGGAAATGAAGCGTTTTTCTTTATTGGATTTTCATTGATTCTTTTAATTTTTTAAAGTAGTTATTTATTTTTTATAATAGATCTCTTAGTATGAACCGCTTGCAACTTTAACCTTATCTTCCCTGCAAGTGCTTCTTTATATAAATCCCAGCTAAGGTTTTAGTTATAAAAAGAACGTAACCAGCACCCTACCTGAAAACTAATGAAAACCATGAAAAGGTACGAGGAAAACACCAAAACGCTTTTCTTGACTATTTAAAAAACAATCTTGATATGCTGTCCCGTTTCAAGGCCGTCCACGCTCTCTGGTTGCTTTCAGGAAGAGCTTTTGGCAGAAGCGTGTTGCATGTCTGTGTCGTTCCCTCCCTCTGGCGATGAGCCTGCATGAGAGCTGCCGCATGGAGCGGCCAAGACCCTTTGCCTTGGGAACATGATGAGGCCACACCAGTCCCACAGAGCTTCCTGAGCATCTTTTCTGTGTCCTGAGTAATGACTCAGTCATCTCCGCAGTACCCCTGAGTATCACCGTAGCTTTATAGTGCAGGCACCTGCTGCCTTGGCAGCAATAAAATCCTCTATTTATCTGAGACCCGCTCTTTCTTAGGTCTTTTTGTCTTGCTTTCAGACTCTTGTAGAGCTGTCCTGGGGCACATGGGACTGCTGAACTTACCTGGTGCCACAGGGTTTCAACTTCATGGATTCTTTTCTTGGCATCAGTAAAAGTCTGAATAGAAAGTTTAGGAAATTTTCTCTTCTGTAGCACAAATTCCCCTTATTCACCACTTGCTGGGGGTTACAGATCTCTGTGCGTTCAGCTTAGCTCAGTGGATGCTTTATTCCTATTAACCTGCAATCTGTCTAAAATGATTCTTAATGCTATACAAATGTGCAGTTTTATTTAGGACTAATTAAAAGCTGATAGCTATGCTGAGAAAAATCTGTATTTGTCACTTGCGGGCTCAACGGGATCGTAACTCCCTGTTTTTACCACTTAGTATTAATATTACTCTACAGACAATTTAGACATCTGTGCATTGTGAAGCCATTCAAAACTGCTCTACTAGACTGACTTATTAAAAACGTGTTATCTAATTCAACAGCTCATTGCTCTAAGCAAACCAGCTGGCGTTGCACAGAGCTAGGAGCAAACCCAATGAAAGGTGAATTTATAGGGCAGAGTCGGTGGTTTTTATTACAAATGATCTTTGGCAGGAAGGAAAGTATCGCTTGTATTTTCTGTTAATTAGAATATTAATAACTTTGTGGCAGTTGCTTGTCTCCTGCTTTGGTGAGCAGATGTGGAAGATCTCTCGACTCTGCAAGCATTGGAAAGCTTGCAAGGGTCTTGGAAAATAGGTGTTGATTTGGGTTTTAATAGGTTCAGTATGTGCCTTCCCCAGCTGTTGCAGCTGTGTTGGAAGATGGACAGTCACCATGGCCCCATTCTTAGGCACTGCTATGGCTGTGCTGGAATTTTCCCAACCTGGTGTTAATGCCATAAACAGGGATTTGCCTGTGACTGGAGTTGCACGTGCCCAGTACCTAGGGATTGAAAGCATAATCCTTGCAGAATTAATTAGAGTTTATCAGGAATGTGCCCAGTAAATGAAATTGTGCAGTTGCTGAAGATTATAAACCAGTATCTAAATACTGGAAAAGATGGAATAGTTATTTGGATTATGCAGACTGCTTTGAGGTTATTGGAGTCTGCGCTAAGAATGAATTTGTGGGCATCTCCACGTCATAGAAGCAGCACAAGTTCCTTTGACATTTGAAGGCCACGGTGCTTTAATCTGTTGGAGGTCATGCAGGATCTCTTAATGCACAGCTTCAGACGCTGAAGGTGTGATACCTTCCAAAAGTACTTCCCGTGACCTAGGTAAAAATTGCTGTGGACTGCAAGACTGTCTGTGAACTAGACTTGTCTTCTCTGTGGAAAATAGTGGTGGCTGTGGTATAATCTGCATCTTTAATCTTGACTTTGTTTTGTAAACCTCTGCACGTATTTGTGAACAATACAGAGATTTTAGGAGAAATCCATCCACATAACTCAGAGACTTGCGTATGATGGCAGCGTAATAGTAGTAGGTTGTTAATCCCCAGCAATGACAGAATCATATGTGCATTCACGATGGACGTTTTTAGTAAACTAAATCCGTTCATCCACTGAGCCTCCCAGAAGTGTATCAGTGACCTGAGGTCTGTGCTCTGTGTGTGCTTCATCTTTGTGGTGTGTGGGTTGGTTTTCTTGGGTTTTTTTGGTTTGTTTGTGGGTTGGTTTTTTGTTTGCTTGGTTTTGAGTTTTTTTAGTTTCCTTTTTTTTTTTTAACCAGAAACAGCTGATTTATCCTGCTTGTGACATATATTGAAATATTGCTCTTGAAACTTCTTGTATTGTTAGTAATACACTTCTGGCTTCTTTTTCCCTAAATTTATTGGCATAGAAAACAAATGCTTGTTAAAGCTAATAATTGAATGTACCTCTAAATAGGAAAGGATTAGTCTTAGCAACTCGCTTTTACATCTGTGTACAATATCTCTGATTAATTAGAGAAATTTTAAGTAAGGTTTCATTATATTCTTTGTAGAAAGGTAGTTAGGCATGCGTAGTCCCTCCTGGCTTCATGTTAAGGGAAGGGACTAGACCAGTGGTATTGGGTGGCTGCTGGTCTTACTTCGTAATCCTTTACATTTTGCCCCATGCATGGTGTGAGTTGAACACTCGGAAGTGTTCTCATGAAAAATCTTGAGTTAAAAATATTAACTAGATAAGAATGTGTTCCATGGAAAGAACAAATAGTCTGGAATCCTGCCAGCATCCCTCGCCCAGGGTCTGACCCATCTAGTGTTGATGGAAAAAAACATATGGGGGGAAAAAAAAATATATTTTTTTTTAAAGTTTGTCACTGCTTTTAGTGGGCCATCTCATAGTGCTTTTTGAGAAGGAAAAATATTAACTCTCTGAAGCTATTCAGCATCATGCCTGTTCATAGGAAATAGGGGAGATTAAAATACCCTTCCTATGCTGGAACCTGCACAGACATCTGTGCTTCTACACATCCGTATCCCTTCAAATTGATTCTGTCTGTCTCTAAAAATACTATCACGTACTGTATTTGTCTTGCAGAAATGAAATTTTCTCTAATGTCCAACATAATGAAAAATTGGATTAAGTGTCTTAGGATGGGTTTGTCTTTCAAATGTTTTGCCATCATTTTCCATTATAATGACCAGTAACATCAGGAGGAGACATTACCTTCATCATTTGTCTCTTTTTCCCCTCCTTTCTGCCTCCATTTCTGTCACAGGGTGATGAACACATCCATGCTCATTATCGGAGCTTTGAAATGAGTAAATAAGTAGGAATTTCGAGTTGGACTCTTCTTGAGAGAGGTAGATGAGTTTTATTCACTGGGCTGTTCCCTTTGGCTGAGATTTTGAGTTGATTAACTTAAAGTCCTAAAGGAAGCGAGCCAAATTGGCTTCCACGTTTCCTGGATTTCTGCTAGGAAAACAGTCATTATAGCATCATAGTTTTAGTGCAAGGGAACATACTGTGTACTTTCTCTAAGAAACGCATGGAAAGAACCGAGGCTGTATTCATCTTGTCCTGTTTACCATAAAACCATGGAATGGTTTGGGTTGGAAGGGACCTTAAAGCCCACCCGGTCCCATCCCCCCTGCCATGGGCAGGGACACCCTCCACTAGCCCAGGTTGCTCCAAGCCTCCTCCAGCCTGGCCTTGGACACTGCCAGGGATAGGGCATCCACAGCTTCTCTGGGCAACCTGTCCCAGTGCCTCCCCACCCTCTCTGGGAAGAATTTCTTCCTGATATCTAATCCTAATCTCCCTGCTTTCAATTTAAACCCGTTACCCCTTGTCCTGTCACTACAGGCCTTGCAAAAAGTCTACCCCCAGCTTCCTTGTAGCCCCTTGGGGCACTGGAAGGTGCTGTAAGGACAACATAATTTATGCTCGAGTTTCACTCATACTATCTCCAGACAAATCACAAAGCTGTTTTGGTAAGTGCTGCTGACCAGATGCATCCAATTTGAGAAAAAAATTGCTGTATTATGAATAAAATTAACCAAGGCGTAACTTGGACAAGGGTGGTTCAAAGTTGGCATCAGGAAGTGGCGCAGGGCTTCAAGACTCTTCAGCGTTTAAATTCCCTTTGTAACTCGAGTCTGTTGGTTACTGTCCTGCTTCTGGGGTGCCCATATGGAGCTCTGCTCCTGACATTTTCCCAGGGAAAATAATAAAAGTATACTACAGCTTTCGCTGAAGGCTTAATTACCGTGCTTCTGCTCCCAGTGGGGTTTCGTCTGGATATTTGGGAATACAAGCTCCAGTTTTACATTTCCTTGCAGCCTTCCACCTTGGGCTATGCTGTTGTCTACAGATGTTAGCCTTTGGACGTGTTAGTTTAAAAGCAGCAAGTGGAAAAGCTGAGGAGCTCAAGATGTGATGCCGCTAGTTCAGAAATCAGTAGGGCGGCAGTGATAGCTGCGTTACTGCGGCTGCCAGTTATGCTGTTGATAAATGGTAGGCGCCGACTTTCCCGTGCGAGTCCCTAGCTTGGCCAGATGTGCTCACGGACTAGATGTGTAATCTGGACAGGGAGAATCCAGGATGTGGGCAAATCTCATATTTAACCGATCCTGTTGCTTGGGCTAATCAGAGTTGGTGATGTTTGTGGGTTGTTTTAAAAGTGTTTAAACAAATGTTTTTAATTCCTGCCTCCTACATAAGGGAGGCTGTAACTCTTTCCTCTCCTTTCTTTCCGCCTTCCAGAACAACCCTGTCCTCCTCCTGAAGCTTTGAGGATTGCATCAGGCAGGCTTTTGTTTTGGTGTTATTTGTTTTCGATACGCGGTAGGGCATATTTGCAAACCTGTATGTCTGCGGATGCATACGCAGACACGGCGATGTTGGTGTACAGCCTCTATAAATCCGTATGTGTTTACACAGTGCGTGACACAGCGCGGACCTGAAGGTGCGTGTGTCTGCATATACACGCACACACCCCCCGATTTATGAAATCAAATACACGGTCATGATTCATGTTGCTAAATGTCCTTCCAAAAAAGTGACGTTCTGTTGAATGATTCATAATTTGCCAAAAGATATGGAAGCTCAGATGCTAATTGCTGCAAAGAAGTTGATAAGTGATTAATGATCAGTGTTTGTAGACCCCTCTATTTTTGGGCCCTTTGAAATTATTGCAGTAGAAAGGAAAAGAACAGTATTTCTGGAGGCTTATGTCTCTGAAAAGCATCTGCAATGTTTCATTATGTAGATGATTATGCCTTTTTTGGTTTTCATCCCTTAACTTCAAGAAGCCTTTCTTCAGCCTCAGCAGTTGGTAACATTTAATTTTGTGTCATTTTACATCTTTAGAGACGTGTTGACATTTCTGATTTTTAGAATACCATTGTTACTTTCTGTCATCAGCCTGTGTGTTGTAAAATGCCGTATTAACCTTTCTAACACATTTAGGTGTTACGCAGAAGATACTATTTATGGACTAATATACTGTTCATTAAGTTAGTAGTATATATTGTGTGAAAGAATTGTTTAACACCAAAACTCAGTCCAGACAAACATAAGCGTTTGCTTTAGTCGTTTCTGGGCACAGCACCTAACTATTTAAATAAACTTGGAATTTTCCTTCAGGAAAAAATCAGTCACATTTCCAAACACTGAGCTGAACCAGCAGTGTCCGCTGCTCTTGTCTCCTCACAGTTTTGTAAATGTCTTGGTGTTGGGTTGTGAGAGCCAGTTGTAAGAGCTGTGCGTGGTGGTGGGAAGAGAAGAAAAATGTTCAAGACTTCTCACCGAACACTTGGTACAGTGTGAGCGAGAGATGTTCTGCTTCAGCGTCAGTAAGGTAATGGATTTAACTGAGGGCAGAATTTGCCCTAAAATGTCAGTAGTTGCATGTTGAATCTGTTACTTTTGTGTTTTCGTGTACTTTTACAGCTATTTAAAAGTTACTACCAGAAATTGTCAAAGTATGTTCACCCTTTGCGTAATCCAAACATGTTACATGGCATAAATACAGGTTTAATGTGAGGAGTAGCTCCTGCTTTATGGGAACATTTGCCGGACTGATGAATAGTGTCTGGACTTGGTGTATCCATGTGGCATTTTAAACACTGAAACATTTAAATGTTGAAATTCTAGTTCAGGTCCCCAAAACAGCAGTTACATCAGTATGGTGCTGCCTTTCAGCTGCAAATCCTTTACGCAGAGGTTATGAGGTCAGGCACTGGGTCACCCGCAACAGGCTCCACTGCTCTGGGTTTCAGAGCAGACCTAGTGGCTGCAGGTCTGACGGAAGGTGAGAGGAGGCTTACCTTGAAGTAGTCTTTCCCTCTTTATACGAGGTGTTTTAAAATTCCTGCATTTTTAATTTGTTGCAGCCAGTTTAGAATGCTAATGACACTCTCTGACAGTGATCAGTGATTTTTTCACGTGTATTTCTAATCATAACAATACAGTGATTCATAAAATCTAACCACTACACGGGCATTTAGTTCACCAGGCAGCTAATGTTCTAATACATCTGGAGAATAACAATCCAGCAATCAACCTGTATTCCTATAATTGCATGACAAAAATAAATTCAGAGGTGAGGGGGAAGGAGAGCAGTGGAGGCACAGTGTGTGTTGTGCTTTAAAAAAAAAATAAAAAGTAAATTAGCAGGATTTATTCCAAACTGAATGCGTAGCTGAAAAATATTTGGGGAACAATATGTATTGTAGATAAAATAAGGGATAAGCATGATTTTTAAAATGGTTCTTCGCAAATTTTGCCAAGTTAATGTTTCTGAACCCCGTGATTCTGTTTTCACAGGATCACAGAACGGTCCGGGTTGGAAGGGGCCTTCAGAGGTCATCTAGTCCAACCCCCCTGGCAAAGCAGGGTCGCCCAGAGCAGGTTGGACAGGAACGCATCCAGGCGGGTTTTGAATATCTCCAGAGCAGGAGACTCTCTGCCCTCCCTGGGCAGCCTGTTCCAGTGCTCTGGCACCCTCAGAGTAAAGACGTTTTCCCTCGTCTTGAGAGGGAATTTCCTAGGTTCCAGTTTGTGCCTGTTGCCCCTTGTCTTGTTGATGGGCACCACTGAAAAGAGTCTGTCCCTGTCCTCTTGACGCTCCCCCTTTAGATATTTATAAGCATCGGTAAGATCCCCTCTCAGTCTTCTCCAGGCCGAGCAGCCCCAGCTCTCTCAGCCTTCCCTCGTGAGGGGTGCTCCATTCCCTTGATCACCTTCATTGCCCTCCTCTGGACTCTTTCCAGCAGCTCCCTATCTTCCTTGAACTGGGAGCCCAGAACTGGACACAGCACTCCAGTTGTGGCCTGACTAGGGCAGAGTAGAGGGGGAGGATAACCTCCCTCACCCTGCTGACCATGCTCTTTTTAATGCCCCACCCAGGATTCCATTGACCTTCCTGGCCTCAGGACATGTTGCTGGCTCATGGCCAACTGATTGTCCCCCAGGACTCCCAGG
The DNA here is from genome assembly GCA_027574665.1 of Rhynochetos jubatus. Lineage (NCBI taxonomy): Eukaryota > Metazoa > Chordata > Aves > Eurypygiformes > Rhynochetidae > Rhynochetos > Rhynochetos jubatus. The sequence continues at coordinate 2,951,031 of CM050654.1, read as the reverse complement.
TCCCTCTCCACAGAGCTGCTTTCCATCAGGTCACCCCCAGCCTGTACTGGTGCCTGGGGTTATTCCTCCCCAGGTGCAGGACCCTACACTTTACACTTGCCCTTGTTGAATTTCAAGTTCCTCTTTGCCCAAGTCTCCAGCCTGTCCAGGTCTCGCTGTATGGCAGCACAGCCTTCTGGCCTATCAGCCACTCCTCCCAGTCTGGGGCCATCAGCAAACGTGCTGGGGGTACGCTCTGTCCCCTCACCCAGGTCGTTGATGAATATGTTGAATAAGACTTGGCCCAGTGGGGAACACCACTGGTCACAGGCCTCCAACTAGAGCCCGTGCCCCCGATCACAACCTTCTGAGCTCTGCCGTTCAGCCAGGCCCTGATCCACCCCACTGTCCACACATCTAACCCACACTTCCTAAGCTTCTCTATGAGGTTGTTATGGGGGTTAGTGCCAAAAGCCTTGCTGAAGTTGCGGTAGGCCACATCCACTGCTCTTCCCTCACCTGCCCAGCTAGTCGTGCCATCGTAGAAGGCTAGCGGATTGGTCAAGCGTGATTTCCCCTTGGTGAATCCATGTTGACTACTCCCGATAACCTTCTCTCCCTTGGCACGCTTGGAGGTGACATCTCGGGTGAGCTGATCCATCACTTTTCCAGGGATGGAGGAGAGGCTGACCGGCCTGTAGTTTCCCAAATCTTCCTTGTTGCCTGTTTTGAAGACTGAAGATTAGCTTTCCTCCAGTCCTCAGGCACCTGTCCTGTTCTCCATGACCTTTTTATCATGTCACATTAAGGTGAATGTGTGACCTAATTCCTACATTGAAACTTCTAGCCTACACCTCAATTTCTCCTTATGTAAACAGAACTATAACTTTCTGTCTGAATTCCAGTGTTTATGGTCAGAAACAAGCCTGGCAAAACGTGCAACGTTGACTTTCATTGAAATTAAGACCTCAGGATCCAAGAGATCCTATTAAACAGGGTCAAAAATGTAACTTAATCTAAGTCATTGCATCTTACCTATTTCTAATCAGTGGACGTGGCAGATTCCCTTTCCCACCTTTGTCCTGTTTCTTGATGCTGTTACGTAGCTCTGAGGCATTTGCCTGCTCCTGTTTTCTGTGGGATATAATTGTGTCTTGTCTGAAGATGTATGTACACTGCTGTGCTGCAGCTCAGGAAGGATTCTACCAGGATGTCCCACATACCGAACAGCATGCTGGAGAAAACGTACTGCTGAGAGACACTGAGGATAAATGCTCTGCTGTGACATGCACAAGTGGGCTCTGGTTTCTGTATTAATAGGTCTGACTTCGAGTTAGATACTAAACTTTATTTCCAGGTCCCAGGTGGGTCAGAAAGCAAATGTCAGAGCCTTATTAAATGAGTTAACATTATTGTTAGTCAGGAAAAGTCAAGTGGGGTTTTTTGTTTGTTAGGGGTTTTTTTTAAGATTTTTTTCCCCTCCTCTCCTATGTAATTTTGCCTCCCAGTCTGAAAAGGTTGGCTTCCTTGTGGAAATTTTGCCCTCATTCAGTCTTAGCCTTCATCCTGGTTTCAAGAGGGAGATGTAGTTATGGGTGTCGTGGCCTTTGTGTCATGCATTTTGAGAGAACCTGGCTTGGAGATTGCTCCACAGAGTCTGTTAAATAATCAACTAATTCCTGCTTCTACTTCATGATGTCTGAATCGAAACTTTACATTCGGGGAGCATCTGTTTTCTTCTGAGATTAGTTTATTTTTAGATAATGAATAAATGAGTATTCACAGCCTTCCTTTAAAGCAAAAAAAAAAAAAAAATCAAATTTAGTAGATGTTTTTCAACCGCAAATAGTCGCTATTTCTTATGTTTGTTTTCACGGTTTCCCTTTTATCGTGACACAGGGCAATGCAATTTAATCTCAACCGAGGGATGTTAATGCTGTCAGAGGACAGCAAGGGTGAACAAAAGGGGCGTCAGTTTAGGGCAAACGCAGTACTGCTGCTCAAGAAGGGTAAGCAGCAGCAGATGGAGGAGGGAATTCCTTGGGTGCTAAAATATGCTCAGAGCAACTGCAAGATAATTATAAATGCTCTCCGAACGTTAGTGACTTCGGGGTGGCTCACGTTTGCATGGTAAATGCTTCCCCACATTGCATCTTGGCTAGCTTAACAAAGAGGCTTTGCTTAGATGGAAGCAAACCCGTGAATCGTGTGTCCTCTTTCTGCTGGGGGGCATGATGCCTGTGGCTGGCAGCAGGAGACCAGAGAAGGTTTTTGTTTGATTTGCTTAAGAAATGAGGAATGAGAGAGACATCTCTAGTAATTTCTTAATTAGAGACCTCAAAGTAATTTTTTAATGAAATACTATTGTTTCGTCTATATATTCATGCACTCACTGTTAGTGAGTTGTTACCCTCGCAGAGGTTTTTATTGGAGAGTTACAATAAACATTGTTTTCTCTTTATCCTGTAGTTGGTTAAAAGGATTGTGGAGAAGTTTCTCATTATTTTTCTCTCTCCCTTTTAGAGGGTGGGTTTTTACCCCTCTCAGCTCTCTTAACAGCTTAGTATTTTCTAGCTTTCTTTTGAGTGTTAGATCCAAACTGAAGTCCAACATATTGGAAGATAAACCCAAGGTTCACAATTATCAAATTGCTTCAGTTCAGGTTCAACTTAGTGTAAAAACTTAGTCTCATCAAGTTCCTAGGAGGAACACTTGATGTTTTCAGGTTAGGAGTGCTGTAAACCAGGAGGAAATAAGTCTTGTAAAAGAAGATGCAGGTATTTTGCCAATATTTTCCTTGTGATTTTAGCCTGTGACATAGAAGAGCTTAATATGTTCTGGGGTCATGTGTCTCCTGGCAGAGGTGGTGTTGGGTACCAGGATGAGCTAAGCAGGGTCCATAACAGCTGAGCAGGGATGTGAAAAGTGTCCAGAATTTGGACCTGAGGAAGGATGGAATATGTCTGTCAGAAAGTTAAACTTGCTTTGTGTTTGACAAGCACTGCTTCTCTATGTTTAATTAGGTACGTTAATGACTTGGACCTCCTGGAATTATGGTGTAGATAATAGTTTATAATAATTCATTTCTTAAGCCCTCCCTAGTGTCAAACAATTAATTTTTAAAGGCAGCGTATTTATCAAATTTGGTGATAGAAACTTGGACTATAAACCCCCAAATCTGAGCCCTGTAAATTAATATATTTTTTTTTTTTAATATGGGAAGATGTTTTTCCAGGGAGAAAGCATAAAGAATGCCATGTCATCGGGAAGAGGGAAGCTAGGTAAGTGGCCAAAGAGGACTTTATGCCCTTGAGGATGTAAGGACAAATGTTTATACACTGTTTTTGATCCCAGGGGAGAGCTGCCTTCCTTTCCTTCCAGGCCTGGCAAGGCTGTATTGCAGCAGTCTGTGTCTGAGTGATGTCATTAGGCAATCCCTTTAAGTTCCTTACCTGAGTGGTGAGTAGCAAACAGAGGAGAATAAATCCTCCGCTGTACAGAGAAGTTGAATAATAGTGAGTATATTTTGGAGACAACTGCCTTCCAGACAGACCACATAGGGCAAATACAATGGTGGTTTTGTGTTTGGTTGTGTTTGTATTTTTACTTATGTGCGTAGCGTCATTTACCTGCCTGGGGTATATTTACAGATTGCTTTTACCTGCTCTGAGCATCCTCTATATGGCGTGGAAATCAGATGAGAAATATGTCATTTGAAAAAAAACCTTCACTACAAAAATCTGTTCACAGCACAAATTCTGAATGGATTCTGCCTTCTGAGTGATTTCTTCATTCAGGATCAGTTAAATGGTGCTAAGATATGTCTGTGTCATTTCTCATGTTCAGAAACAGAATTATCTATTATACATTTCTATGTCTTTTGATGTAAGACATGTAAGATAGTCAGGAAAATATGTTGAAAGACTGAAAATAGTATTTCAGTCAAAGACTAGGAAATCTTAATTTATGTGTTTTGTCAGGAACAGAAACCTTCGGTAACTGTGTTAGTGTGATCCTTCCCTGGCATTTATCTCAGCATCGGGCTAGGAATTGGTGGTGTGTCCTATTTTCTCTCACGTAGCTTAGCATTACATAATAGATGTTTTGCAGTTCCCTCGCGTGAGAGCAAAGTTCAGCATGTGGATTCTGTCATTTTGCTCCGCAGGGTCTGGCAGTGCTATTCTGGGAGACTTCACCGGAGAGAGTATCCCTGTCCTTCCAAAGGGCCTCTTTGTCTCTACTTGATCTGGATGGTTTGTTTTTTTTCAAATCGCTTCTTGATCACCCAGAACATAATCTACATCCCCCTGAAGTAACTTGGAAACTTAAACTGTATCTTGTTTGGAGTTGAAATGGGCTTATTTTTTAAAGTAACATATTTGACCTGAAAAACTTGGCTTTGCTGTTTGGCAGAATGTTGGGAAATATGTTTTATTCCCAAAGGTGTTGGGAAATATGTTTCTCTTTGTATTAAACTGGATAGACTTTCCGGATGATCTGTTGCTCACCTCACAGCAACAACAACAGCAACAGAAGCATCCTCAGTGTTTTCTGGTTCCTTGAGGTACCTCCTCGTGCCCTCCCTGCAGCACTGAAGTGGAAGCTCTGCAGTTCTCCTCTGAGCTCAGCTGTCGAGTAGGGTCATACATCTTCAGCTGCAAAAATAGAAGTGGAAATAAACAAATAGATTGTCTGGGGCAGGAGAGTGATCAGTGGTGAGAAACTGGGACTGTAAGTTAACGTAGCTGTCGTGATTTATCTTGGAAGGGAGCTAGATTTAAGAGAACGTGCTGAAACACAGTATTGCTGTTTTGGTAGCAGTTGTGGGCTGATCCTTGCTCTGCTGCTTCCAACTTCTCTGCGAGTTGGTATATCCGATCGCCACGTCCATCTTTTCCCTCCCTAGCTTTACTGCTAACGTTTCTGTGACCATCTTATGAGAATGCCTAAGACATACTAGAACTATTGTAATAAATTTAATGAGGCTTTAAAAATCTCTTATGAAAGGATTTTTTCAGACCATATATTATTCCTTTATTGATGATTCCTGCAATTTAACACATGTCATGTAGTAGCTTGTTCTTAAGATGCTCAGACTGTTCCATATCAAAACTAGATTGAAGGGAAGAAGGCATTGAGGGAGATAGGGCAACCCGTCAGCAGCCTCTGGCTTAATATATCTGGTGGGAAATTCTAATTTACCATCAAAGTGACAGCAACTCGCTTGGTACGAAGTGCCAAGGAGACAGATGGCAATGTTGAAATATTCTCTGTTGTGCCTACCATCAGGTCTAGTGAAAAGAGAACTCAGGAGCAACAACATGTTGTAGTAGAGTAAATAATACTTGCTACCACTTTTCACAGGGAGTGAGTTTGTTTGAAGCTGCTGATGTAAGCTGAGCTGGATTCTTTAGTGGGGATGGAATAGACATGTTAGTTAGAAAGACAGGTTTATATTAAAGTCTTACTACCCAGGAGCAGATAAATTAGATTTTTATTCCAGTATAAGAATATGAACTTTAATGTTCAAGTTCAGTGGAAGCAAGGAGGGAAGCGTGCAAGTCCCAGACTGCCGGTGGGGATAACTCTGCATTAGGATTGTAGTGCCTGCCTCACTGTCTTTGCTTTTTGTCCCTGTTTCACATCCGGATGATATTGCTACTGCTTCTTCCAGACTGATGTTGATTTGAGGTATTTCCTCATGATGAGTTGTAGCATGTGGGATCCTCTGATGTAACTTATATATGAGCAAATTAAGTTTTGTTTGTATTGTTAGATTGGACTTTGAAGGCCATACACCATGGTTTGTCGTAAGAGGGTCTGTAAGGTAATATGGACACATATGTGAAGTGTTAATAGCTACGCCACCTTTATCTCGGTGGGAAGAGGACGTATTGCCAGGATGTGTTTGCTCAAGCTGTTCCTTTGGAACAGGCACCTAAAAATCAAGACTCCAGTGCTGTGCTGTCTCTGCTGGCTTGGTCCATGAATCTGGGCATGTCTCTGAATGTCTCTTTCTTGGTATGTGGAAGACCAGTAACGATGCCAGGAATAACAGTATCAACTGTGATAATGCACTGGAGTATTTGTAAGTGGCATCAAATTCCTAAAAGCTGCCAAGTATTTGGAGAACATGCACACCCTTCTACTTCCTCTAGATCTTCTTCTAACTAACAGCTTTATGCTCTGAATCCTCAAGGTTGATCTCTAACACGGGAGGAAGCAGAAGAGCTAAGAATTCGCTTCCAGAATTCCTTCTCTGGAACTGTGGGTTATTGCGTTCTTACTCGTGAAAGGTCTGTTAGGAAAAGAATTTTAGTCTTCATAGGAATATCTTCTTTATGAAAAGTTAAGCAAAACGAGTAATACAAGGTATTTACAATGATGTGTGAGTTTTAAATGATATAGATTTTAAATATAGTAATCGTATATGCTCAAGATGCTGCTTCTGGTTATTAAACTGATTTGGTCTTTGCATTTCTTTGGCTGGACTCCAGTCAGGGCAGTAATTCCAGCTGGACTTCAGAAATCTGAAGGAAATGGCCATTTTATCCACATAGATCCTCTTCTCCTTTCCTTTGTTCATTTGTTCATGGGCAAAAATATGAGGAGCTACCACTATTTAGTTTCAAATTGTGTTATTGTATGGCAAGTATTATTCAGGTCTTAACAAAACCAAACATTAATTTGTATGACAGTCCTTCCCTTCCCTTCATCTCATCAAAGTCTTTGTCTAGTGTCTTGGTCTGTTACACACGTTAAATAAAAACTCAATAGTCTTATGTTTGTTTTTTGCAAACAGGGAACAGGAAACAGCCCATGAATGTGTGTTTGACCCTTAGGAGGGATCTTCTGGGCTCATTCTCTTTGGTTAGCAGATGTAAGGAGTTTTATCTATAAGGACTGTAGAGAATCTCACCTGTAACATTGTGCAAATGAATTTCAGTTCTTCTTTTGTGGCTTCTTTTAGTGCTACTTAAGACCCCCAGATGTAGGTAATGGTAGGGAAGGGCTCACCTTCTGTGTAAATGTGCTCACTGAAAATGAAATGGTTTATGCTGTTCCAGCCAAAACATGTGCTCTCTGAACATTTCTATATTCTATCACATCCCAAATATAAAGAAATGCACTGAAAGGATAAAAATGAAAGATGTACAAGATAGTTTAGGTTGCATGAAATTCAGGATTGGAAGCAAAAAAAAGAAGTAGGAGCAACTGACAGGCCTAAACGATGCTTAACAGCAAGGGGTTATGTTTTTTCCTTTTTCAAACGAAGAGTATATACATTAGTAATTCATATTCCAAGGACATACATTATTTGTTAATGATACAAGGTAGCAATAGTGCAACTAAATGCGTTCCCAATTTAGTTTAGTAGGCTTTCTATAACCGGGCGAGTAAGACAGAGATGTTCTGCATTATAACAAGCCCATCATTAAAATGGCAGATGACCATAAAATTAAATCTTGCTGTCCCATGGGATATTTTTGAATGTTAAGTGAAAGCATCTGCAGCTGATTATTTTGTCCTTATTAAGCTCAAACAGTCCAGAACCTTGAGTTTTAAAATGCAAGTTCATCTCTTATGTCGTGTATTTGTGATGAAGTAATTGAATAAAAGGATGCAATATATTTTTAATAGCATAGACTTATCTCACTGATTGATTGTGATTAGACTCTGGGTTGAGCCCTTCCTAGGCATGTGTTGTTTTGGTCTAGAAATCTGGCTGGCAGTTTCACGTCAGGGATACTGCTAGAGCAACTTTAAGACTTACAGAGTTCAGTTCGTGTGGAACTATGTTATCACCTGAGTGTTTTATTTCTAAGCCTGGCTAAGAGCAGCAGGTATAGAGGTCAGCGAGGATGTATTTGTTCATTCCTGTTGTAATGGAAACAAATTGGCAGGTAAGGAGGAAGCGACTGATCTGACATTAAGCCCTTATAAATCTTCTTATAAACTTGCAAATCCCATATTTGCAATGTGCTTCTAATTTATGTGAACTTGGCTTCTCCCAGGACAGTGTGTTGCCTGTATTGCCTGAGACACTCTGTGTATGACTAGAAATTTACAATGAAATCTTTCTTTCGGGCTAATGTGATTCATAGTAACTAGTTTCCAAACATGAATTTATCTTGAAAGCCACTTTTTATAAATGAGAGTAGCTGTATTGTTACAGCATCATCCCTCACAATATCTGGGGCATACAGCAGGTACCCATGTTTGCCATTTTTTTCTGATGCAGGACACGGGCAGGTTTCATTTTAGATCTGCCATTGGTGACTTCCGTATTTCTGTATTCCTTGGTTTTGACTCTAGTGGCTACTGATTCTAATTTGAACGCAGAAGTGCCTGAAAAACAGTACTAAACCCAAAATGTATGCCAAAGTCAGGGGGATTTTATGACTGCACCATCATCCCTGCGTATATGGACACTTGAGTTTTCACTGATGCTGAAATTTGTGACTGTAATGCACTTGCATTTACAAAACAGCTTTTTTTTTTTTTTCTAATGGCCAATTTTCAAACATTGTATGTAACAATGTATGTTTAACCACGACATGGTAACATAAGTTAATAGTAGTGTCTTTGAAGACTTAATTCCTCTTTGCTATTTTAAATGATATCCCCTTAATGTGACAACAGACCTGACGATGGGTTTCAGGAAACTCTTTTCCACCTGAGCAGCTGTATTTTATATGACAAATGTGATACAATGTTTATTATACACTGCTATTAGATTTTAATAATATCTTGTCCTCTGTGTACTCCTTTGTGTGTGCAACATAAAATAGATGTGCTTAGGAAAAAGAAAACTAAAGAGAAGGACTTCGTGAAACCTGGGAGAAGTGTCGGTGCAGGGATGCGTTCGCCGCTGTAGAATTAGTAGGATATTAAACGATTTCAGTTGACTTGGTAGAGTTATAAGATTAAAATAGTTTGGGTTAATCTTACTTTTTTCCCTTGAGTTAAATTGCAAACAAGTTTTCTTCAGAAGTGACTACAGAGAAGAAAAAGATAACCCTGAACAAAAAACCCCAACAAACCCCCTAGTGATAGTGTCAAACAGGTGATGCGCTCTGACCTGATGATCATTTGCTGCTGTATTTACTGTAACATATTTATTATGAAAGAAAAAAATCTAAAACATACCAGCAAATAGTCCTGACATGAGTGTTTTGTTGCAAACTCAGATAATCTGTACATCTGAAGGCTACAATTTTCCTATTTTACGGCCCCCTTAAAGAGATTGTACCTGCAAAACCAGCAGCTATATGCAATCAATTGATTGCTAAAAGTTATTATCCCCCTAGGATGCTTTCCTTTTTATATGCGCTAGAACATTAAATTTAAAAATTAGGCCTGCTGTGAAACTAACAACAGTCTTCAGCTGAAAAATGTCAACCCACTTCAAACAATTTCAAGAAGGTGCCTTGTTTTGCCCTTCACTTAAACCAAAGTCTGAAGGAGCTGCGTAGCACATCCTCACTTGAGCTGAAATCCTGGCTCACCGTGGATCATGAAGACCTTGAGCGTGGCCTTGTCCCTGTGCTTTCTGGTGGCTGTGACAGAGGGAAGGTTGGAAGGTGGCAGTTGGATGTGCACCAGCCCCGTTTGGGAAGATGGTAGGAACTGAAGGACTTTGTGAAGAACAGTCCTCACCGGACATCTTCCTTTCTTCACCCTGATTGACAATTTACATCCCAGACTTTGGCGAGACTGAGCTGTTGGGGTTTTTTTTCACACCTTCTGCTGGCCAGCACAAGAACAAAGAGCATATACTGTGAGAAAACTGTTAGTAACTCTTTAGGGTTAAGGAATATAAGGAGATGTTAGCACCTGTGAGGCCAATGCTTTGAAAACTCCGTTTCTCAAAGAAGCTGGCAGCGGTCGGGCTGCCTTAAAGGGTATCAGTGTCAAAGAGGATGCAGAAAGCCTAGCCAGGAACGTTACTAAGCCAAAGGATTTGTACTGGGGAGTTACAACGGAAAAAGTTCCACTATAGGGAATTTAGTTAATGATGAGTATCTGTATGGGTCAATGGCAAATCAAAAGATGTTGCGTGAAATGTTGATTTACTCTCGCCAAAGTCAGCAGAGGTGCAATAGATAATAATAGAAAGCTAATGCTGGAAGCTCTTAAACTTTGTTTTTTACAAAATCCAATTTTAGGTGGTATTTTCTTCTCCTTGCAATTTTATGCCAGTTGGTTTTGTCCTCTTTTGGGTTTCACTTAGTTTCAGTTGGAGTTGCCATTTTGCTGTCTAGCTATGAGTTTGCAAAGTGCCGGGGTCAGCTCTCAAAGTATTGGACTAACACTAGTCCAATTGAAAAAGGAATTGGAGCCCTACTCACCACATTAGTTAGGAAAAGAGGAGCAACGCAGCATGTGTTGAGTCAAATCCGCCTCCATCTTCTGTGGAAACCATGGAGCTGTATTTTGCAAGGCCGTAATAGGTTGCCTACGCTTATTAACTGCTATTTTCTGCCATTCTGAGTAAGTCTGAAATAATTTGAGTTCAGCAGTGGAGCAGTGATGATGACTGTTACCTATAAATCTTAGAATTATATTTTCCTTTATATTCGGAAGTGTAACTTCATTCTGTTTGATTCTCAGTAATAAATAAAATTAGCCAAAATTAACTCAGAAACGTGTGTGAAGGAAAAAGTGTAGAGCTCTGGATGTACAGCTGTGCAGAGAGGGGGTTAGAGTCATCTCAGTTAACTTCAGCCATCTACAAACTGAAGATGACTTTGGCTCCTTTTCATGTGCTTTAGTCGGGTGCTGCAGCCCTCCCGTTCTAGCCATCTGCATTAAAAAGGGATAAATTCAGGCCACTGACATTTTTTTCCTTCACTGAGAGATGGGAAGGGTAAGAAACTGGTTTGGGTTTGGACGTAAACCACCATGTAGAAGTTTTCTTATCAGACAGCATTAACCTGCAGAAATGTGAAAGTTTTCAGTAAATCGACGTCGAACGTTATTGCAGTAGAAGCTTGGCCAGCTATAAAAACGGCATGCGCTCTAATGTGCGTGATGCAGAGAAACAACTCAGTATTTGCGGGCTGTCAGGCATGTAACAGTAAAGGGGGAAGCTACACTTATTGGAAATGGATTTCTTACGATGTTTGTCATCTTCCCTGGTGACCGTCACTCTTCGGTTCCACGCTGAAGTGCGTTCAGTCAGCCTATGTAGCAGGTACATGAGAGTCCATTAACTAAATCCTGTTAAGAGTTCTTGCATGTCAGCAATGAAGGAGGAGAGTTTTAAGTAGCAGAACTCTCTAAAGGTGAAATTCACTACTGATACAGAAGAAATGGCTTGATAAAAATTGTTTTCTAATAGGAATCATTAGGAGAATGAAGTATACTTAAAACTATTAAGTAAAACCATTTTATTAAAAAGAATTTTCTTAGTGTGAGCAGGTAAAATGTTGCCTACCATTTGTATTGAAGAGTGAAGGGTTATTTTCACTTTGACTTTTTAATAATACCTATTTTTAAAAGACACGGTAATGTTATATCAGTTTTATTCCAAGCAGAGCATATGATATATGGGGTGTGATGTAGTGCGGTTCTGTGAATGCTCACGTTCACGTTAGCCCATTTTTGAACTGGTTTCTGCCTTTAATGATCAGTCTTAGCTGGGCATTTGGCTGAAAGTCAGATTTTATTAATTTATTAATAATAGTTGGTTCCAAAAGTCTAAATAAATAAGAAATTGTTTGGGTTTTTTTTCTGATCAGTGTTGCGATTTGTCAGCTGTGTTTGTGGAAGTTTATGAAGGCTCGTGTCTGGACTGAAGTGAGAAGAATTCTGGGTATTTTAGGAGGTCAGTTGCTGTCCTGTAGTTCTTTGTCCCACGTGATGTGCGCTGTACTGGGATCAGAAAAGGGGGAGAGCTCTTCACCTTTGCTACAGCTCATCTTTTTGAGCAAGATATGCCTTTGACACATCATCAGACAAACCTCTAATGTGCTGTCATTACAAACCCATTATGTTTCTGGGTAATAAGTACTTTGTATATGCATACCTGTTTGGATTTAAACTTTCTCAAGTGCTTTGTAAGATTGATGAACACCAAAAACCTGGGAAGGCTGCTCTGGGTCGTACCACAGAATGGTATTCTGTCTCTCGCAGAGACCAAGGACAGTTGCTGAAGTCCAACCTCTAATCCTTCTCAACTCAGTTGCTTCCCAAAGCCAGGTATGGTTCATATCAATTTTCACACCTCAGCAGATTTCTCACAGATTCACAGAGTGGTCGGGGTTGGAAAGGAGTTCTAGAGACCATCTAGCCCAACCCCCTGACAGAGCAGGATCCCCTAGAGCAGATCACACAGGAACAAGCCCAGGCAGCTTTGGAAAGGCTCCAGGGAAGGAGACTCCCCCCTCTCTGGGCAGCCTGTCCCAGGGCTCTGTCACCCTCACAGGGAAGAAGGGTTTCCTCATGTTCAGGTTGAACCTTCTGTTTCCCAGTTGATGGCCACTGCCCCTTGTCCTGTCACTGGACACCCCTGAGCAGAGCCTGGCCCCATCCTCCTGACACCCACCCTGTAGATATTGATCAGCATTGATAAGATCCCCCCTCATAATTCTCTTAGAGTAATTTTTCTGATCTCCCCTACGTTAATTTTAGCATCTACACAGCCTGTAGCAGGAAGTTCATGGTTTAACTACACCTTGTGTGGTGAGCTGCCTCACTTCTTTGAGGTCTTAAACTGGTCTAATGCTAATGTCGTCAACTGATGACAGACTCCCCTGTTAGAATAATGAGTAATTGCTTCCTGTCCAACCTCTCCATGTCGTTCATGTTTTTAAAACAGGTACTCCCTGATTGTAGTTGGACTGACTACAGCACAGAAACACAGGGTTGATGTATCTTAGGGCCTTGTTCCATATCCTGTACTACCTATGCAGTATATGTAGTCATGCACATTTTTGTCCAGGAAAACTGTTAAGGTTGGGTTTTCTTTATTTCAACTGAATAGCTCTGATTCTACTTTGGCTAAATAAGGTAGCGTTTACGTGAGGAAAAGCGGCAGGTTTGAAGTGGAAGCGAGCAGGGCACGTGGGTGGCTTGTATGTTTGTTCAAACCTTCTCAATAGCGGAGAATAAGGATCAATAAACATTTTACAGTTGAAAAGGCAAAAATGAGAACTTTCACAATAACTAATAATTTTTAGGTAGTGTAACTTTTATGTGAAAATAGCAGAGTTTAAGGTATGTACAAAATGTATTGTGTTTAGAAAAGAAAGAAACAATTGAAATACATTTGGAGACCAAATGCGCTGTTTCTGTCATTAAATAACGATTGGATTTCACAGCCTGTTTATTTACAGGGGATAAACAAGCACGTTTATGCAGTGTCTGTAATGAAAATCTTGCCAGTATATGAATTAGTTGGGTTTTTTCCTCTTGGTGTAGGGAGGATCTGCCTAATCCAGAATTAGGGTGAATTTGTTTTAAAGATCAGTTTCCCAAATAAACTGTAAAGTGTTCTGCAAAGAAAATGACTGTTAAAAAGCCCTTAGCCCACACTCAACAAAGCAATATAAGAAGAAAAAGAATTTTTGCAACACCTTGAAGCCTAACTCTAGGTTAATAATAAACTCCCCAATCTCACAGGACTACTATTTTGATAACACGGTTTTCCTACCTTAGGTTTTCTCTAAATAAATTATACTGGCTATATTCTAAATTTAAAATTGTTTGCTAACGTCGTGATTGGATATGCAGTAACTTAGTGTGTCATAGCTTTTCTCCGAAGCGTGCAAATTGTTTTATCTTTGGTGATCTGTGGCCTAATGAGGATAGCGTCGTTTCTTCCGAGCGTGTGCCCTTGTTATCTTCCTACAACACGGACTTTTGTGGTTTCAAAATGCTTACGCAGCGCTTCTGAATACCTGGTGAAAGCTGGACGTGGCTGCACAGATAACAAGAGAGAAGAGTCCTGGGCATCAGGGTTCGTTTATTAATATGAAAATAGAGTAGTCCACGTGTCTGCTTTATTCTTTTCGTTTGCAGGGAAGGTGTGAAACGCACGGCGTAGAGCCACCTGTGACACTGTCGCGAAGACGTCAAGAGCGTATTTTAATTGACTTAATGCAGGCTGCGTCTGGGGGCTGGTTGGGTAATCTTTCTCCTGGTTTCGTTATCGATGGCATTGGTTCTTTAATAAAATGGTGCCCATGGCTGCTTTCCCGCACTGCCTTTGTGCAGGGTGTGTGTTAGCTGTTTTCTGCAGACCTAAGTCCTTTTTTCATGAAAAAGTAAGAATGGTAGCTGTTGCTTTCCTTGTATTTTGATAGTTTCTTCTACACAACCATTATTGAGCGTGGTTGAAGAAATACTAAAATCCTACGTGACTCTGTCCCAGTTGATGGAGATGTAGAAAATTATGAAAAACATCTAAGCAAATCTTCTAACAAGAAAAACAAGATAAAAAGAAGTGTAAAGGGCATATTTCACTTTATAAAACTGCCATGAGGTGGAATCTGCCGGGCAGCACCAGAAATACTGAAGAGTTAGGGTTCCACGGAAGGATAGACGCAGTGTTTCAAGTGATGAGAGAGAAGTACAGAATCTTAGCAGGGATAACTGATGTGATAAACACTGTTCAGTAGCGCTTCTAAATAAGCAGTGATTTTGCTTAACGCACAATCATGTTACAGTGTCTGAAGTTCGGGGAGAAACTGTCTGGAGGTGTTGATCATCACAAACCTTATTTTGTAAATGTATTAAAGAAAAATTCAGCTATTTTCCATCAATATATATTTTTTCTAGTCTTAAGCAATCTTTGAACTAGATGGGATGGATATGCTGAAGATAATTCTCTGTTGATGGGGTACGTAGGTGTAGGTAAGCATTTAGGGAATTCATTAGGAGCATTACGTAGTAGGAGCTGTTGTGGATTTATCCATCTTAATTTGTGTTGTACAACTTGGCACTGTAACTTCTTTGTGGCATTTGTATCCTGCTTGCACATACCAATCGTTCACTTGACTGCACTTTCAGAAGACTCGAGGAATGGACTGAAAACGTCAGCATCTCTAAATGCCAGTTATTTTTCAAAGGTTTCGTACAATTAAAATCTGTGAAGTACAAGTTGATTTAAGCTAACATTGTTGTCATGGCATTAAACACATCTGACCGCAACAGGCTGGGAATATTTTGGCAACGGTGCCGCAGGGTGTATCAAGCTTTTGGCTTGATGGGCATGACCAGGCATTTTAGCGTGGATTGAGGGTGCGGGTTTGAGGTCGGTCTCTAGGTCATCTCCACTCGCCACGTGCTCGTTCACGTTACAGAGCAGTTTTTAAGTGACCTTCCTTTGGGTGAACCCTGGGCTGCTCCGATGGACGATGCGGCCTTCAGTAATGGGAGAAGACTGTGTTTAACCCAAACCAACGCCTACTGAAATCTGCTCGTGTTGCACCACACGAGTTGTTAATGCAGGCACAGGCAAAATTTAATTAATGTTTCTTTTGAATTTACTTAATCTTTTTGCCTGCCCAAACTGTTATCTTGTCCCCTTTCACCACCTTCCAGTCTCATGTGTACTTAGCCATTCACTCACTAACTTTTCACATTTTTCATCCAAAAAATTGCAGTCAACTATCCCATCATCTTAAAAAGAAAATTAAAAAGGATAATTGATCTCTTTTCATCAAAATTCAATTTCCCCTTGTGTTTTGTGTCTATGAACTGCTTTACACAGGACTAACTGATCTGCAAGATTTCTCACCTGTACCGTGTTTCTTGCGCCTTTTGCGTCACCTGGACCTTTTCTACACTGTGTTATCAAAATTTTCAATGATCTGCTTTTAGTGATCTGTTTATCTGGTTTGTTCTCGTCTATCTTGCTTGGTTATTCACATTCAAATCTGTTAGCTCATCCCTTCCTAAACCTCTGTTTTCCCTGGGCTTTTAGGATACAAATACTGTTCTCTCTCTGTCCTACCATATTGGTGAATTATGCAACTTAAGCAAATCCACAATAGAACACCCAATCCTTTTGTCCCATGGATAAAGAGAAATTCTTGACGTGAACTGTAATCTGGGACAATATTTTAAGATAGGGTATCTGAAGTGCGTTGTAGGGCTGATCTCTGGTGGAAGGAGGTTTTACTGCATGTTGTTAAAAGAGATGGTCTTTCAGACGTGAGAAAGTGGCCAAGGGCAAAGTGGAAAGAAGAGATGCAAAGGAGAAAGAGCATTAATTTAGCACAAAATCAAGATACTTGAAAACAACACTAATCAATACATCAAAGGAGACGAAAAGGAGGAATGCTTTGCCTTTGTGCAAATGTTAAGAGCCTGCAATAAATAAAAAGTAATGAAATCCCTCATTTATAATAAATTTGAACACGTTGCTAATAATGTAGTCCATCCATTTGAATTTTCCCATTAAAAGACTGAAAACATATTTAAATAACACTGAAAGGGAGGAGGAGGAGATGTGGTGGCTCAAATGTGTGGAATTTTTCTGTGTTCATAATAACTTAGGAAGTAATTCTCTTGAATAACTCACAGCTTCACTTTCTAATGTATAATTTGCAAAATGGGGTGTAATTCACCGTGTGCAGTAGGCCACCAGCAGAGAGCAACGGGGCTAGCTCCTTAAAAGCCTCCTGTAATCTGTAGGAAGAAAAATCACTGTTGCGGGAGACTTCAATTTCTGTGATGTTACCGGAGTCACACTGCCTTCCAGCAGTACTGTTTGAATTGGTTTAAAAATACATAGCTAATGTACATAAATGTAGATGATGAATTTCCTTCTACAAAAATCTGATTCTGAGAGAATTCAATTTTAGGCCTCATCTTCGCAGATGAAGACGAAATTAGTGATGGCTTAGGTACCAAAGGGAGTAATTAACCAAAGCACAAAAGAACACGGGTTAGCTGAATTCTGAGCTGCAAGAATGGTTTTAGAAACTCTGTGTGTGTATCCGCATATATCTGCATGTGTGCTTGGCACACTCAAGAGGGAAGCTTTTGAGAATAACTGTGACACTTCTGATTAAAAAGACAACTCAGAGGCCAAGGGAGAGTGGCTAAAATAAATCTACCAAGAAAAGAGAAGAAGCGGATGTTAACGATTACGAATCAGAATGTAGACGTTGTAAAAAGCGCCTGAGGAATGTGTGCTTGCATATATATATGTATTATAGACATATATATCACATATTGTGTACGTATTTTTAATTGCACTAGGATATTATATAGAAAAATGACATTAAGTAAGTAAGCATAGCCTTAACATATCATTATCTCATTAGTAGTATAAATCGAAAGGTTTTAAATAACACCATAGAAATGACAAAGAGAAGAGTTTGAAATGATGACGCAGCGGTGTCAGATTCTGGGCAAGTATTGATGTTCTGTATCTGGAAAAGAAAGCAGAGGAGCATGACACAATTTTGTCACAACAGTAGCTGCGGATGTTTAATAATGGATACTAATGCTGGGCATTTTGCAATCGGCAGGTTTGAATTATGAGTCTCTGAGAGCTTTAAAAAAGTCTGCTTGAGCCATTCTCTGAGTCATTACTGTTGGTTTTTAGTAAGTCGTAGAATATTGGGGAAGTTCCAGATGATGGGAAGAAATCTAATGTTGTGCCAATAAAAGGCTAAATGGGACGACCCAGATAATTATAAGTCTGTCAGGCTGACATTGATCTCAGGCAAAATAATGGAATGGTTTCTAAAGGACTCAATTAATAAAGAATTAAACAAGGGTAATATAATTATTGCTAATCAGCATGGGTTTATGGAAAACAGACCATGTTCAATCAGCTTGATATCATGTTTATGATATTACCAATTTAGCCAATGCAATGAAGTTCTGTAGGGCACTGACTTGGTACAAAGTATTGATGAAAAGCTGGAAAAACCTAGGTGGTTATTTTGCAGTGTAGAAGGAAAATGAGTAAGTTCAGAGCTTTATGGTTAACGGCAGAATAATTTTTTTTTTTTTTTTACTGCTTACAATGGAGAATGATCTAACTTTAAAACAGACCCTGGTTTATTTTCTGCTTCACCAGAGACCATACTTACAACAGCGTGCTGTCTCCCTAGAGCATGATGTATCCTGGTATTCGTCTAAAAATAACAAAGAGGATCAAATACTGGTAAAAACCAATCTGGTTCAGATGGTGAACTGTGAGCACTGTGTCTGAACCTACCCTAGGTGATCCTGCTCTGGCAGGGGCTTGGGCTAGATGATCTCTAGAGCTCCCTGACCACTCTGTGAGTCTGTGAACGCTGTCTGATAGCAAGATTGCAGGAGGAAAGAAGGGTGCAGGTAGCCAAGGATGAGAACTGTGATTGGTGCAGACTGCAGGGGTGTAAGGATGGTAGATGACAACAAGATCATCTTCTTTCCTCATTCTGTGTTTCTCTTTGCCTTATTGACCAGCTGTGTCCTTTTGTTCGCTTCTTTGGGTCTGCCAGTTAATGTACATCTACAGCTCCTGGCACGGTCAACTTGGACACTATACTTCCCAGGAAGGAGAGTATTGTAATTTTTTTTTTTTTTTTTTTAATATCATGATGCAATATTTTTCTTCTTGCAACCTCTACTATTATTGAAAAAAAAAATGTATAAAGGCTAAAAAATAACAATTTGTAGTTAGCGTACATGGAAATGAAATTTAACAGCCCTTTTTACCAAGTTCTACAATTTTCTCAATCTCTTCTTATGTGAATTGCTGGTTCTGCTTCCTGAGGCTTGATTAATTAAAAGTAAATCAGGGGTTTTTTTCTTTTATTCTGGTTGGTTGTTAGAGCTTTCTGGAAACATTCTGTTCTTGGGAGAATTCAGATCTTGACAAGAGAGCAGAGAATAGAAGCGAAACTTCCAAACTTCCATCAGCTGTGATTGATGAAGAGCTTGCTGTGCAATGTTGCAAGAAATTTTCATACATTTGTCATTCCCAGAGGTCTGTATGGGAAATCCAACTGTAATCCACTGGAGAGCTTTGGTATGAGTGAGGTGATGTTCTCCGTCGTGATCTCCGTCAGGTTTTGTTAATGCTTTATGTAAAAATAGCAAACAGAGGAAGAATTTCTGAAGTGGCTCAGGTCTTAATGAGCTGTAAATAGGGCTTATCTAAACATATTGTAGTTGCTTCAATAATTAATTCTGAATAATTGATTTTGCTTCATGTGTCTGTTAGATTTTCCTCCTCTCTTAAATTAAACTTATCTGTTGACATGCAGGATTTCAGGTCTAAGTACTGAAGTTAGTATACCCTCAGACAATATATGTGTATATATATGCACGTGCGTAAACGAGCCGTGGCGGGAACAGATCTGGATTTCCTTGTGGAGGTTCACAACACTGAAAACGTTTTTATAACTTCACTAATTTCTTTCTGAGAATAACTAAGCAAGGGGAATGCAAAAAGGCGATACGCTTTTACTGAAAACATGGTAATTCTGCTTGAGATGTACAGAATTACACTAGATTTTAAAATTCTGTAGATTTAAAAATATACAGTACCATAGGATCTACTGTAAAAATGCCAGTATGAAAGTCAAGTCTGTTCTGTTTGACACCCTTACTCATTTATGTAGATTTATTAATTAATTTTTACTCCTGTTTTCTCTGAAAGGCTTTCACTAACAGTTTTTGAGTCCATCAAATGTGTGTGCAAGGTGAGAAAAGTCTGAAAGTAATTTTAGTTGAGAAGATGTGAAAAGGCTTTTTATTAAAGGTAAAGGGGACGAAAAAGACTGTTCTCTTCCCCATAAATAACGAGGGCTCCCACTCTTCCCATCCATCTCCACACATCCCCCTCCCCAATTTACAGCAGTTTGGGCTGTTTTAACATTGTTCAGAACCAGCAGTGAACTAACCATTGAAACTGAAGGACATGACGTGCAGAACCGAGAGAAGGAGCTCGAAGTCATGGATAATTCAGTATGACAGAATACCACTGAGGCCAAGAGCGTGATTAAAGACAAATCAGAGCATCTCTTTCTTTAGATCTGCAATTACAGGAGATGAAATGTAAAAATGAAAGGGAGTAAAAATCCCTCATTCTTTAAATAAACCTACAAAAAAGAAGTGGTAGGAGGAAAAATAGATTTTGTTAGGAAATGGTTATTTTTTTCCAGCGTCTTTCGGGGTATGCGTTGCATGACCTTGGAAAGAACGGTTAGCATTGGTGATATGAAATTAGAGGTACCTTTGGTCCACCTTGATGTGACTGTTCTTTAATTTATTTGGGCTGTAAGTAGGAGATTTTCAGAAAGTGTATAAAACCTGCAGAATTTGCAAGCGAGAAAAATTAGATACTTGCATTTAACTTGGCGGTTTGCGGTAGGTATTTCTCAAGGCCAGCATAGATTATTGACGTATAAACTAGATGTGATACATGTGCTGCTTTTAGAGTGGCTACGGAAACCTTGGTCGTAAAACGGAATCTGGGAACACATCTCCAAATATATAGCGAGACAGTTTCAAAAGTCCGTGATTTATGTAATTGTAGCACCGTGCTAATCTGATCAAACTCAGGTATGTGCAGGGTGCAAGCCTGAATGTACTCCACTGATACTTCTCTGGGTTTCAGTTACGGAAAATTTGGGGGGAGATAGTCGAAAAGACAGTATGGATTAAAATAGTCCACGGTTTTTCTGAAAATCATTTGCATACACTTTCAGAAATAAGTACATCCAAGGTATTGGGATGTTTCTGCAAAGGCAGGCAGCTGCTTTTGTCAATATAATGTTCTAAGTTGATTTAACGGTGGTTTCAGTCAGCAATAATTTATAATCATGCTAAATTATGAGGTTGAGTAGGTGGAAGTGCAGCATAGAACAAAGGATATTGCAGGTGTTTGTAAAGTGAATAAAGTACTCTGAAAGTTTGGAGATGTAGCCTTTTTCTTCTCTCTCTATTATTTTAATGCATTTTTAATAGTGGATTTTTTTAAAAAAGACAAACCCGGCATTATAATTTTGGGATCAGTCTCAGTAGAGTATAGTGATTGTGTGTGTGTGTCTGGAAACATGGGGAATAAAAGAATGCACTGTTAGAAATCAAAATACAGAATTATGCTCTTAATGTTAGAGACTCGGGAGAGAAGAGGTAGAAGCAATGCTGCAGGCAGTTACCTAGAGGCTTGCTAAGCTCACTGAGCCGTTCATATTAAATATACTAATTCCTCAGGCATTAACTTAGCTCAGGAAAGTTTCCTAGGTTTCTCTATATTAATATATAGGAAGAAAAGCAGGGAAGCCAGGTCAGTTCATGAGGTTGATTGGAATGCAATGAAGCTAACAGAAAAGATGCCTTCATTCTCTATTTGTAAAAGATGCAGATGTTTCGTCTTTCAACTTTTATGTCAGAAAAGAAGGAAGAAATGTTCAAACCCCATAAATTGGGAAGCCCAGTGCAGAATACAGGATGTTGCATTGTGGGGACTGTTGGCCTGCACTGAGCAGCCAGCGGTCCTTGTGCTGATGAGGATCCCTTTGCTGTCTCGACACTGAGGAAAAAGATTGCTGTGCTGCCTCTTTCTTTTGGACTGCGGCATCCTCCGTTTTGCCCTGCTCCTGCTGTTGGTTATTACACCTCTTCTCTGTTTCTGAAATTCTTTTCTGTCTCCCTCTTCTCTTTTATTGTGTCTGAGAATTTTGAGACCAAACTGGCATTTCCCATCTTAGTAACTCATTCCATTGCTGTGTGGGCATTTCACTTAGCACGGGACTAAATTCTCCCATCCAGCCGGGTTTTTCACTTGACTCTGGCACAGCTGGAGGAAAGAAAGTTCTTCCCTGAGAGTTTCTGGGGGTGTTGCTATGACTTTCCTACTCTAGAAGAGGAAGAAATAGGCTCAGACTGAGCAGTGTCATTTTGTTTCTGTTCCCCAAGTATTCTCTGTAGAGCATCTCCAGTCCCTAACCCGAATTCACATACACAGAGCAAAACCACTCCTGTGGTATTGTTTTACTGAAGAAGCTTTTGTCTGGTGAAATAACTGCAATTCCAAAGATGTTGGGAAATGAGAGGCTGCATTTGTTCCACGAATTGTCCTTTCCTCTTACAGAGTGCCTAAACATTTAAAGCTTATCTGTCGGCTTAGGTTAATCTCATCTGCAAATGCCTCTTGTAAAAGAGTTCAAATAGGAGTATATATAAATATCTACTTTATGTATGAGCCTATTGGAAGTTTTTAAGGGCGGTGACATGACAAAATGATGTGTTTTCTCTCTACTATTTCCTGGCATTTAGATTTCATTTGGCTGATGCTACACTTGCCGTTACATGTGTACCCTAGCGCTTAGGAGGTGAACAGGTTTGATGTGTGGCTGCACACAGAGCGTTTTAAGGGTAGATGAAGTGGGCCATTGTGGCCAGTAGGAGGAAGGAACACCATCTTGTAACTCTTCATCTGTGGAAAAAATTTCTTCTGCCTTTTTTTTTTTTTCCTAAAACATCATCAGCTTGTGCTGACTCACAGAATGTTTTCCTGGAGGTAGAAAATGTCATTGTCAAATTACCTTTAGAACTGAAATCCATTTTTTAATGTTGATCCCGAATCGTATTCTGGTTTTGCTAGTTTCAGTTTGCATACTTTTTGGTGTCTGTAGGTAACACGAGGATCCGGTGATAAATCTGTGTGCGATTCGGTGAAGTGTAACGTTGGACGAGCGTTGGACACGGAACAACCCCTTGGTGTTTGTTATGGGCGTGTTGATGGTTTGTTAAAAGAAAGCATCTAGCGCAAATGTGTTAGAAGCTAGAAGGCAGCAGTTGCTATAACAAGAGAAGTCATTTCTGCAAAGCTTATACAGAGTGTAATTCAAGCTAAATAATGTCCTTGGAATTTTCCTTCAGAGTTCAGTTAAGCCCTTGATGCAGCCCTCAGTTTGAGAGAGTCATCATTTGAAATTGTCATCTAGATACAGTATCTTCATTTTAAAACGACTAATATGATTAGTTGCTTGGCACAGCATTGTCATTAAAGTATTTAATAAACTGTGTAAGTACCCTTCCTTTTATCCGTACAGTTTCTTTGTGAGGTTGAGTTTTCAGGTCTGAATTCTTAACAAATTAATCAGCTTTCCACAGCAAACCAAACACAATTTCCTCCCTTGCATAATTTAAGTAATCCAGGCTTGGGGGAAGGGCCCAGTTTTTGGTGATGATGGCTTTTTTTTAATTCCTGCTTAATTCTAAATCCTTGAAATTAAAGATGTAACAGCAGAACAGGAGAAGCTGCAATGCGCTGTTTTTCTACCTCGTTATCGGCCTGTGCTAACGTAGTACGAACAAAAGGCTTTCCGCTGGGCTGCTCTGCAAGTTTGCGTTGCAGTGGTTTGGAGATTCACCAGCACACGTGAAACTAAATGCATATGGAAAGAAGCAATCTTTACTTCTCGTTTTTTCAATATATAGGTAATTTTTGTAGCTCTGTAGCCTCCAAGCAGCTGAAGCTCAAGCTCCCATGACTCACGCTGCGCTCAGATAAGCAGGGTTTTATTGACGGAAGCAAAGTAATTGGTGGACCTTTTACTTGCAATGGTTTCTTTCCTCTGCATGGTAATTTTCTTACACAGAGACATTTTTTCTGCTGATGTGATAGACAGTGGCAACCAGATTTGCTGAATGTGTTCGTCCATAGCTTTAAGTAGATGAACTGCATGCTACCTCCAATGCAATGCAAAATATATTTCTTTCTGGAACCTGTTGAGATAATAATGAGACCTGCAGACTAGAGTATTTTTAATTGTGTTGTTACTGGCTATTTACTTAAATAGACACAGACTATTCTTGCAGACTTTATGGGTCTCATATTGCAAACAGGGTTACCCCCGTGCATAATCTCACTAAGATTGGTGCCCAGCAGTTTGCAGGAATTAATCCCAGGGATCTTGAAATCGTTAGCGGTCTGATGCTAATCTATACCTCTGCCATAGCCACAGCCGCTTCCTGTTAAATAGAAAGATGTAAGTCTGAATAGGTTGCAATTAATTCCAAGTGCTGCAGCTAGATTACCTAGATGAAATTCAGCCCTTGTATCATTTCTGAGCTCTAATTTATATTCAGGTTGCCTGTAACATTTCACATCGATTGCAAGGATTTGCATCTTCCTTGCCCTGCCAAATACTGCTTTTAACTGTGTGTTTGGAGTGTTCCGCTATGTATCTCTTCTACTTTTATTCCATCTTAATGTTTTCAAGCATTAGAGGAGCGAATGGCTGTTTCATCCTTCATCTACAACAGATTTAGGATTAGGCCGGATTGCAGTTGTAGGTGGTGTTTGAGTATCAGTAGATGCAAGGGTGTGTTGCTGCTTGGGGACAGAAGTTCTTCAGGTCTTTGGTTTTCAAGTTGGAGAAACATACCTTTAAATAACTTTAAATCTATTTTGCATATATTTGAATTGAAAAGTTTGATATATTGTACTTTTTTCAAGAGAAATTTTGCAGTCTCAGTGATTTCTGAGGCTACAGGAACGTAATATATATGTTACGCATTCTTTCCTGTTTAATCTGCGCTGTTTAATGAAGTGCAGAAACACTACGCTCTTGATTGAACTGCCATTCACACTTGGCCTCCACGCTTCAATTCTTTCTGATATACACAGTTGTTTTTTTTTTTTATATATGTAAACTGTAATTTTCTAGCAGAACTGCAGTATTCGTTGCGGGAGGGGGGGAGGAGGGTGTGAGCATTTTAAAGAATAGGGAGATCAGTTGGATTTTACTGTATATATGGATAATAGAGTGGATATCGTTGAAGTGCATGGATATAGATTGAATTTGGAGTTTAAATTCACCGCAGTTCTTTCCCATGGCACTTATACGGTGGGTGAGAAATCATTGTTAAGTGTTCAGCTGAATTATTTATGCCCATAGAAATTTTTATTTGATCTGATAATTTTAGCCTGGAACCTGCTGAATAGGAAGTACTTAAAAATCTCCATTGAGAGAAAAAATGGGGATTTGAAATGTGAATATTACTCCATGTTTTGGAGTGTGGAAGGATAAGTGGAGAAGGTATCCTTCTGTGCAATTGGGGTGAGCACCTGCCTCCTTGTACCGGAGGAACAGGGTGCAGAGAAGTCTGTGTCAGTCAAGTCCTTGCAGGGCACAGTCATTGAGCAATCTAAGCATTGCCTAACTCTTGTTTTAAACCCAAAGCACTATGCATTCTTAAGCAAATACAACTGCAAAAGCTCTGAATTCATCTGACTGCCAAGATTTGCAGCTCTGTGATAAAAATACGGGGGATGAGTGTATAATTGGGACTTTACCTGTTGAAATTGTGTTGTTGGATGGGGTTATGGTTGCATTTATAAGCCAAGATAAATATTATACAAAATAGAAGATGGAAAATCTCTGGAAGGTTCACACTGCAAATATTTATTGTGTATGGGTCTAAATACATTCATCGCAGAGGTACGTACAGTGCGTTCAAGCAAAATTTTAAAATAAGGTATCAAGCCTTTTCCCCTGGTAAGGCCAGGCATTTTCTAATCACAGGCTTTATTAGAATTTCGGGAAAAATTTATCTAGGCTCAGCAGGCTGTTAAAAGAGAATAACCCTACTTGCAAGGGGTTTCAGGACAATGTGCTACAGTTGTTTTTTTGAATCAAACGTGGTCTTCCAAATTTCAGAGTGTTGGTAGGTGGGGAAGAGCTTTGTGTTGCCAGAAATATTTGTAGCTGACTTCTAAAGCAAAAATTTAAACCCTGGGTAGATTTAGCTGCCTGTAAATAGAAAATCTGATG
This sequence comes from Rhynochetos jubatus, assembly GCA_027574665.1. Lineage (NCBI taxonomy): Eukaryota > Metazoa > Chordata > Aves > Eurypygiformes > Rhynochetidae > Rhynochetos > Rhynochetos jubatus. The sequence goes on along the minus strand of CM050654.1, from coordinate 2,925,307 downwards.
TATTCAGCACTCTGAAATATTTTGTCTGGCCATCAGCTGCTGCTGCAGAAACGTGCGGGTGTACTGTAGGTGCTGTCATGTCAGACACCATAGAGAATCAACAATACCAACTAATCTCTAGGCTTAGGTAACTGAATCCCACCATGTGTTAAAAACTAGTGAGGTTTTTCTCAAAGGCCCATTTAAGTGTTTTCCAAAGCTGTTCACTACAACCCAGTTTAAAGGCAGCAATTCATGCCTGCCTGATTATTTGCTGTACAGCAATGAAACGCCATTAAGAGCATTTGAAAATGTAAAAAATAATATGAGAAAGCAGATAGTTTAAACTGGAGAACAGTTTCTTCATATCCAGCTCGCAAATGCTGCCTTTTGGAGCTTGTGCTTTGCCCAATAAAATTTGAGTGAATATGGGTTTTAATAAATTCTCGGTTTACATACTGCATATAAGAGAGCCCTGGTTAATATCATTAGAAAATGAAAACAGCACGGGAGTACTTTCTAAGTACTTTCAGTCACTTTTCTGTGTCTTCCAGAGAAGTAATTTTTTCAGGGTTGGATAGAGAAAAACACTGATACGTGTTCTGTCGTTAAAGATCTTAAACTGTTTTCCGTAAACTGCTGCTTGTATACCACCAAGGATTGCTCACCTGCATCATGAAGTTTACTGAGGGTGATGAAAATCTGGGTGATGGAAAGATGTTTTCAATTAACATATTTTGTATTCCTTCAGAATTCACTACATTTTTTATGATACAATCTTGAAATTATACTGATCTTGTATGTGAGGAAGTTTGACACTATAAATTCAATGCAGATTTCTCTCTCTTGAAAAATAGATGAACAGATGAGTATTCTTAGTCATATTATATAAAATCATAGCAAACCAGACATTTCATTACATGGTGCTCGAGGACTCAAAAGTACTCAACTTCCCCTGCCCTGACTTGAGCAAACAAAATTACACGTCTGAGTTAGCCAGTGTAAAGCGCGTGGGCTTTAAGAACTTCTAACATCCTGTTCAGGAGGAGCACGCACATGTCGAAGACGGGTAAGTAAAGTTTGCGTTGGGAATACTGTTCACTGATTCCCTGGGTTTTCGGGGACTCTGACAATGTGGGAGTCCGTTCATGTCCGTTCAGTCTTATCTACAACACAGCAGTGAAGCGCTTTGCAAAGTTCTCTGCAGGTTACAGAAATATGCTAAATACCAGTTCTCTGAAGACTGCACTTCCCATTAGTTATTTTCAGTACACGTACAGAATTTTATGAGCTGTTTTCAAAGTACACAGCTGCGACAGAGCACTGGGACAGGCTGCCCAGAGAGGGGGGGAGTCTCCTTCCCTGGAGGCTTTCCAAAGGCGCCTGGACTTGTTCCTGTGTGATCTGCTCTAGGGGATCCTGCTCTGGCAGCAAGTTGGACTAGATGGTCTCTAGAGGTCCCTTTCAACCCCTAACACTCTCTGTGTGAATCTGTATCAAAATGCACATATAAAATATGAAAATGAAAAATAATATATAAAATATGTATTTGAGGGCTCTGGTAATACACAGCATCTGATACGAGATTGGTGTTTCTCTGAAGTATTCCATACAGCTAAGCACCACCTCCCATCTTTCCTCTTACCTTTTTTTGGACCAAGAAATGAGGCCACCTTACCTGTAACTCGGAGTCCAGTTTCTACACACGCTTTCTCGTTGGTTCAGGTACTTAAGAATATTTTTCTTTGTGTTGTCTGAGGGCCTTTCCATCCAAGCTCTGGGTCTTTGGTGTTGTGAATCGAGACAGACTCTGATGCTCGTGATTCTGCAAGTGCTTCTTGAGATCCTTACTGATATTAGAGTGCTGAAATATTATATGATACCACTATTCTGAACCTGTATTACTGATCATATTTGCACAGGGGATATGACTAGCTGGTGATTTGTGTGCCTCTAGTAATGTTAGTTAATTCATTTTGATAAAGCAAGTACCAAGAGTCTTTGTAGAAGAGTCAACTTCCGATTTATAATAGGGGGAAAAAGGTTAAAAGTAAGAAGCACTATCAAGAAATTATTCCTAATCATATTACTATTCCTGAGGTATAACAAAAGCGTTCTGGAAAAATAAAATTGCAGGATGCAAACCTCAGGTGTCAACTTGTCAGTATGTTACATTTAAAGTAGTTATTAAAATCATGACGCTATCAACTGGTGAAGTTTAGATACACCAAATATAGCAACCTGGTTAATTGCTCACTCTTTTACAGTGAGTGAAAGAAAGGCAGAAGGGGAGGTGGGAGTGGGGAGAGAACGGTAGGTTTTCAAAGCACCCATAAAGGCCTCTTTTCCTGTGGAGGAAATTAAGCATATGCTGTTCAAGAAGACCTTAGTCTTTGAACATAGAATATGTTATTAGAAACGCAGCTGCTTACTTGTCTATGTAGTTTAGAAAAGGTTTTATTGAGTTCTTCCAATAATGCAGCACAACACATACTGACGTGACTCTGTAGCGCTCATCATGTTATTGGCACTGCTTTTCTCTTGGGGAATCAGATTGAAATGAAGTGGTGTAGCCAAAAACACTGTTCAGAAGTACTTCAGGTCAGGTGTCAAAAGGTAATTTCCTATTGGAGTAAAGCTGGAGAAAGTCAGCTGATGTTACTTCAGGTTTGTGTAAGGAGGAACTTGACTTTGATTACTATAGAGACTCGTCAGCGAAAAGGCTGAAATGTGATTGTACGTTAAAACAGTAACTTACAGCATTGCTACAGTCACTACCTCAGCCTGTGAAAGGACAATTTCCAAAGTATAAATTCTCGGAGGAGGGCGTCAAACGCACAGCCATTCAGTTCTGAAGGGTGATTTTACACCAAACAATGTGTGGTGTCCCCATAAAAAAGTGAAGAATGAGGATGCTTAGCTGTTATGGTACTGTTCTTTAGCTGTTAACCTTTCCTGATAAGAAAAATGCAGAAAACTAAGCTCTATGTACAGAAATTACTCGTTGAGTGTATTTCTGTAGTCTGTGGAGGTCATTGCAATTATACTATGTATATAAAATTTGGAAAAAATGATAAACTTGATCTCTTTCTTATTAAACCTAATGTTAGGGGGATTAGAACAGCAGAGAAATGTGACTGGAGGTTGTCATTCACTAGGGGTTTTTTACCTTCTGACTGGCAGTTCTTGCCATATCACAGTATGATTCATCAAGACACACGTGTATGCTTTGGTAAATGTCTGAGTCAAAGAATATGCATCATATCCTCTTCTGAGGATAATTTATTGAAGAGAACGTGGTTTTCATCTGTTCAGAGGATCTATAGAGCAGATATCCCTTCCATCCATCTGGCCATGGGAGTCGCTGGCACAGCGTGCTGCAGTTACATCCATAGATTTGTTAAGCATTTGTTTGGAAGAATGGGAGCTGATACTGGGTTCATTAACACTTCTGTAGTGGGATGTTATTAAGGTTTTAAGAGCACTGGGAAATTTAGATCCTCTGTTCTGTCCAGCAGGGAAGGATTTAGCTTTTATAGACTACTGTAGCATCACGGTTATTTATTTCATGACTCCCCGCTTGCCAGGAGAAGTTTAAAAATGAGGCATCTTTGCTGGTTTTAGTCAGGACAGTTAATTTTCTTCACAGTAGCTGTTATGAGGGTGTTCTGGTTTTGCCCTGAGAATAGTGCTGATAAGGTATTTGTCAGTTGGTGCTGGGGAGTGCTTGCACCAATTCAGGGTCTTCTCCAGCTTCTGATACTGCACCTGCATTCCCAACTCTGTCGCTGCAGGCAATGTGGGGACACACACAGTTCATACAGCTAAACCAGACTATCTGAAGGAGTGCTGCATTCCATGGCTCTGTACATAAGTGGGGAGTGAGCCAGGGAGGGGGCGGGGGGGCCTAACTGGCTTGTTGGTTTAGTTCGTTTGTTTTGTTCATTAGGAAGTCCATGGGTTGGTTGGCCTTCCGGGTCTTGCTGTCACTTGTGGGTCTCGCTCAGACTCTGATGCTCTCTGACTCCTGCTACTCGGGACCTGGCTCTGTCTCAGTCAGCGGGTGGTGAGCCATTGCATCGTATGTTTTGTTTTCCATTGCATGTTATTAGCAGTATTGTTAAAATTATTAGCATCACTATAATATTAACGTATATTCAGTTTTGAAAGAGTTCTTATCTCAATCCACCAGCTTCCTTGTCTTTCCCTCCGACTCTCCTCCACTGGAGGAGGGGGGAGGTGAGCGAGCGGCTGCATGGTAGGTAATTGCTAGCTGAGGTTATACCACAGCAGGATCCTATAGAGGGAGAAATACCTACTTCCTTCCCTCTGTACCTTGTCTCTTTTTTTTTTTTTTTTTTGTATAGAGCTACTATTCTTTTGACCAAAAGCATGTATTTTTCCCATAAGTCTTTATAGTAGAGCTGATGTAATTACTAATTGCACTTTTCCCTCCAGGAAATGTACTAACATGCATCCCTTTTTGCATAGAAGAATATCAGCTTTCTATGAATCTATAATTTAATTTTGGGTGTCTCTATTTAAAACCAGTTAACACATATGGATAGAAATTATTAATATACCTACTCATCCAAATAAATTATTCTGGATACTCTCCCTGCTGTGATATGCAACCATAATTAATTCAAGCAAAGGTTTATAGTCAGAAAAACTGTCTTCCTATTCAAAGTAAATAAGATATTTTGAGGGGAGGAGACAACCCCCTCAACACCAGGCTGGTAAGTTTGGTCACTAAATGAAATTGGTTTTGATTTTTCCCTGATTCTTCCTAACAAAGCCATGACACTCAGGTTTATAGTCAGTTCAGTGACAGACGTGTCCTTGTCCAGACATACATACCCATTTTTGTTTCTGTTTTTCACATGGGCTGTATTCTGATTGTACCTCGTTTACCGGTCCCTGGCTGTACCCTTAGAAGTGCTTCGGGCAGCATAGGTGTATCTTTGCATTTTAAATACTCAGGGCCCGTTTTCCAGGTTCCTCTGAACCGAACGTGGTAAGGAGAAGGATGACGTTACTACTTCCTTCTGCGTATGCCGGATCTGCAGGGCCTGGTTGATCTCGCGTGGCTAGGTGGGAAAGCTTGGTTCCGAAACTCTAATGGGAACTTGCTTTTGTGTGTTTCAGACTCAGCATGAGATGGAAATGAGCAGAGTGGACAGTGTGAGGAGTATTGCCTTTATGATAGCTATTAGCTGTATAATTTAGATTCTTCATACTTTCACAGTGAAGCACTTTTAATTTTATTTTTTTTTTAAATGAAGATATGTTAAAAATATCTTCGTGAAAGGTACCTTTCATACGGTGTCAGAATCCAGCGCACCGGAGGGAAAGCCAACTTGATTCCAGTCATCTCCTGTAACGAAGGGGCAGGAGCCTTCAGTCCTGATTTCTTAAGCCCTTTTTTAACAGCTTGTTGGAGTACTGAACGTGCTCCATCCCACCCATATGTATTGAAGGACTCCTGAGTGGGTTGGGTAGTTGGGGTTTTTTTGTCGCTTTGCCGATGTGCGTGACATATGTGCGTGCAATTTTCACTTTATATTAAGGGGCTGTCAAACTCAGGCTGTGTTGACCAAAAGCCTCTATTGCGATGACAGAATTCTAATATAATAATTACCTCTTATGTCTGTGCATTGATAATTTAACTTGGACAAAGAGAGGGGTTCCAGGGTCCTTAATTTTCTACCAAGGCTGACTTTCTACAGAGTCAAAGGTAGAATCTGTTGGTTTCTTTTTGGTTTGTTGGTTTTTTTTTTCCTGAGGATGAACCCACTTTGACTCAAATTCCAAATTTGTGACCTTTGAGAACGCCCTAAAGGGCAAAGCCTAGTTTGCTTGTGTATTTTGGTTCCAGGATGTGTTTATGGAACATGATAAAACCCAGAGTATAAAGTGCCCAGAACTGATGTTTACTTTTGTTACGTGCAGACTGCTATTGTTTTTTAAACATTCACATTTAAAAATAAACAAACACCAAACCCACAAGCTATTTTAAAGGCATTTGATTAACATGAGGAGGCAGTGATGACTGCTGGCCACAGTACCAGCATTTCTGATATAAAATGCTGCCCTTCTACGCTCTGCTGTAAGAAGGGTGATGCAAGAACAGCTGTGCGCTGTTAGGTCTTTATCTAGGTTTTTTAAAATGCGATTAGAAATTGTGTATCAGTTGATCGGAGATACACAATTCTTGAGGGATCATTCTGATTGCTTACGTCACTCTTACGTCACCATGTAGGTGAAGACTCCTGTCGTTTTAGTCACTGGAAATTCCGTGGTTCATGGAGACGCCTCTCTTCAAGGCAATCTGTCCGTTCCTGTGTGCTCGTACAGTCCTGGTGTCAGTGGACGGACCTTACTGGCCTTGTGTTGTTACACCAATATAGATGGAATTTATTGTCGTTCTTGGTGTGACTGGCGCAGCAGGCTTATCTTATGGAATTGCAGACATAGCCCGCAATGAATTTTACCTTTTGTGTCTAAGAAAGCTGATTGGCAGCCTCTGTGAGTAGCTGTCAGAGATAAAGTTTTCCCTTTATCTCTCCGCTAATACAAAACTCCATTTGAATACAAAAAGATGGAGTATAATCTTTTTGTGTGTGTGTGAAGATTATAATTATACGGAAGCAAATAACTGAAAAATGTTGCCCATCCTCTTTCTCCAGAAGTAAAGAGAAATTCAAGGGTTTGAAGATGTGCCATGCTTTTTTCGTTAGATTCAGTCTGCATTTATATTAGTTGTCCAGAAATGACATGAAAATGTGCTGATTGATGTTTATGTGGAATAAATTGAATATATTTTAATATTGCAACTAGGAGCATAATGCTGGTTCATGACCACAGTGCAGATTCCAGCCTTGTCCTGTATGTCAGGCATTCGGTGTGCAATTTCTGATGTTAAACTCATGTCAACAGGTACGTTAAGTAGACTTCTACGAGCTGGTGCCTAAGAAATCGCACGAACTGTTAAAGCCAGCAGAGTTGCCCTCTTGTTTCTGTGAAATAAAGGCAGACTAGAAGGGCACGGCTAAATCGGGGTTGTTCAGGAAACAACAAACCGTGCAGTGGTGCCAGGTAAAGATGTAGCTTTCTTAGTGTGGCATATTTGTTTGTACGAGTTTAGAGGTTATTGAGAAAAAGTTCAAATTCACTTTGAAGTCGATAGCTCAGAAGAGAATGAGATAGGCGTGTTGGCAGCTGGGCGGGTGAGGGATATCGGTCTCTGGGCCTTTCTAAGTCTCGTTACTAGGAATCTAATTACATTATGAAAGGCCTGTTGGCTTCCAGGCCTTTCTGATTCTCAGCAAGGATGGTTTATTTGGATGTGGGGTCTTTGGCGCTTCTCTTTGCCTCTAGTTTTCTGGTGGTGCTTCCTAAAAATGGTGGGGAAAGGAAGGATAACAAATTTTCCATTTCCTTTCGCGGGTTAATTTTGCGTTCTCAAGTTTGACCATGTATTAGCTATAACGTGATAGTCATGAAGCAATCTCAAAGCATGTTTGCTTTGGAGCAAAAAGCATTCTTAAAGTTATTAATTTAGATTTAGCTTTCAGGATGCTTGCTCCACCTCTCTCAAGCTTTGGTTAGAAACATGAATATTGAATAAATGGCTAGGGGTGAGCAGTAGTTCGAAGCATGAGTGTAGCTGTCTGAGGCAAATAGCCCAAAGCCGATTAGATGTGTCAACCTCCTCAACACCACTTGACCTCGACACGTTTTGGAGGCGGGTTCTCCATATTTCATCATTGCCATTGTTAAAGACAGTGGCCTGTTGACTTGTTTCTCACGGAGGTCAAACACATCAAATGGAGTGGGACATTAGCATGATCAGGTCTAAATGGGTTGCTGCACCAATTTCTAGCTGTATTGTGGTCTAATACCAAATCTACTAATTTCTGTGCAACTGAGGTATAAAAGACACACAAGGTTTAGGGGGAAAAGAGGAAAAAAATTGGAGAAGATTTATATTTTCCATCAATTTGTTATTAATCTGAACTTCCAGACCAGGAAGAGCTGTGGAGGCATGGATTGCAAAGCTCTGCCATTTATTGACTGAATTTACTGCTTTAGAATAAAGTTAATTTAACAAGTTTTATGAAAGAAATATTGGTGACGTGGCAATACAAGCTTTCAGTACTTTTATGGAAACGCAAAATGGCCTTTCAGAAAAATAGCAGCATTTCAACACAGTCACATCTTTTAAAATAGACTATTGAGGGGGTTCCGTGATCCTGTGGGAGCTCACACAGAAATCTGCTGAAACACAATCAGCTGTAACTTTTGACCGAGCGTAGCCTGATGCTATATTTGTGTGTAATCTTCAAGCTCCCAAAACTGCAGCTTTTTTCCCCAGTATGTAATATCACATCTTAAGCAACAAAAGGGGCTGTGTATTGGGTCCTGAGGTTGCCGTCAGAAAGCTAAATTGGCCTGAGAGTCTTAACCTGTTTACTGAGTTTGAGAGCAGCGTGTTGCTGTGGTGTGTTATTGGGCACAAAGTGCTCTTAGTATGTTAGGGCTGGACAGTCTTTTAGAAATTAAATGTTTTGCTCCAGGTATTTCCTTCATATGTAGACTAAGAACTGGGGACGAATTGTACTTGAAACTGGGAATAGTGTCTGTATTTAGCTTCAAAGAACAAACTTTACCTGACGTGTGAATCTTTCGGTTAGAGGATGCTATTTAGAGAGAATTTCCTTCCCCACATAAATGTTACGTAAACTCCTAAATAGAATTTCACACCTGGAGACCTGAGAAGAAAATGCAAATGTAGTAAAAGTTTGGTAATCCAAGAAATCCTGCTCATAGAGAGGTTTAGAGGATTTTTGAGGTGTGCTTGTGGGTGTTTGGGTTTTTTTTTAGGAGTAAGGATTTTCTCAGTCTTGAGCAAAGCTGTTATAATATGCTAAAGGAAGTTTTGACGCTATCTGTAGTTCATCAGCACTTCGATTCCCCTAACACATCCCCTAAAGTCTGTTCTCTCCTCCTGAGAAGCTTGGATACCAGAAATGGACAAAAACCTGTGCTCTACCTGACAGTTGAAAGAGGTAACAGCTGAGAGAATCGCCCTTCCTTCCCCTCTATTGCCTGGATATAAGTGGCAAGGAAGAAGCAACTTCAGCAGGCTCTAGAAAGGTGTGTGAAACGGGGGAAGGAGGGTTGTTGGGAGACCTCCTTCCCTCAACCGCTTTGTGTTTCAGAAAGCTACCTGAGGTCCCACCGATGTACAGGCCCTTGGAAGGCAGCTAGTTTTTGCACTTTAATTAGTTGGAAGGTAAATGCTGCTTTGCAGGTGGGTTTCGACAGCTAATCAGCTTTTCGTTCGTGTGTTGTTTCCTCTGCTCTTTTTTTTTTTTTTTTTTTTTTGAGAGCTGCAGCATGTGTGGAGCTCTTATAAACCCTGACAGAGTAAGTGACAGATGTGGCGAGCATGGCAATCCTCAGGCTCTCCTCCCCTCTTTATGGAAGAGGCTTTATGCTGCCTGTAACATAAATAGCTAAATCACGTGGAAATGATCTACTGAGAACCATTGGCTTCAGCATGGATTGAGGCAGTTTGATAAATGTAAGAGCCTTTGTATATGCTCAGGTTAAAACCATTTTTCTAGATACTATTAGGGTTGGTATTTGCACATTTTAAATAAGGAACTCTTCCCATCCCAAAGCTTATAATCAACTGTTGTTAATATATTTAATTCAGTATTATAAACCTGGATTAAGCCCAGTCTGAAACTGAGTCTTTAAAATGATACTAAGCTACATCAGTTGAAATGAAATCTATAAAACTGCTTTTCCGTGATGAACACAAGCATGGTTGATTTCATTTGAAAATTAAGATAAGATCAGAGATGTTATTTGCATTCACTCTGATGTTTTCTTCCTGAAACCCATGAAAAGGCCACATGGTAATCAGTTGGTGGTGTTGGCTATTGTATAAGTGCAGCTTTTGCGGTACGTCATTAATTTGATTCAGGTCAGGTGGGCTGAAATAAAACCGTCTGAAGCAAGTCTCATTTTGTATGGCATTTAACAAGTGTGAGATGATAATTGCTGTTACTGAGGCATGACTGCTTTTGTAATGAATACTTTCTGCTCGCGCTCAGAGTGTGTAGCTCTGTGTGTGTAATACAGCATGCTTTAATCTTAAAATAATAGGCAAATTGGAAATTGAATTTATTGTTCAATAAAGTTGTATTTCACAGAGGTTCTAGCTTCAACAGTCAAGTGATCAGTGTTTTAATTACATAGTGCTGGAGACATCCCATACACCTCTTACTGGGATGGCATGTGTTTCCCAACACTTATGTTGATAATCAAACCTGAAAAGCATGGTTTTAAATTGGTTAATGAAGTTAAGCGTTAGCCCAGCACATCACGTTTTCTCCTCCGTGCTGTTCGATCAGATCCCTGGCACTTGTTTTTACAGTAGCTTTAGTGTAGTCCTCTTGTATTTAGGTGGGATTGTGTGGTGACCTCGCCTTTCCGTCGATCTTGCCCATTGATGATACTGATGTTACCTTTCTGCTCACGTAAAATCAATACATTCAGCATAGATTAAGAGCTAATCCCTTCTCCCTGAGAAAATAAGTACGATAGGACGGCTTTGCCTTCTGGTCCTCCTGTGCAATGATAGAGCTGCTGCGCTATACATTAATATAGGTGAGGGCTGCGGGAAAGTTGTAAGGTCGTTCCTGGCATTAATAAATACATGCTTTGATCCTCGGTTCAAAAATTCTTCCCCAAAACTCAACCTCTTTGAGTGTGGGGAAAACTGAGAACCACCAGAGGTATAACTGCATATATAATGTGTATGTGTAGCACGTTCGGAGGAGAAACAAGACTTGAAAGTCTGAAATATCATTGTTGTAACCATGTAGGGTTCGGTAATCGGAGATTTTTGGAAACATCATTTTAATGTTCCAGAGATAGGAAACAAAACCAAAACAACGTAACAGTCCCAGAACAGAAACTTTTCAGTGTAAGAAACTTTTTGAACTGAGGAAGGAACTGCCATGTTTTGTTGGACAGCAAATGCTATTTAAGTCTTCAAGCACATTACTGTGGAGCTCCTGCTGCCTAAAATTGGAGAATGCGTTGGGGACGTATGCTCAAACTTGTGTTTCACGATTTCAGAAGATACGGAGAGAAAAAAAAAGGACAGGGGAAAAAAAGATTTTATTAAAATCAGTATTTGCTTGCTATGGACACGAGTAGTGGACCTGCGGAGGTGAGCTGGGTCCTGTCTTTCTGCTGGACACTTCTCCCGGCATGCCTCATTTGGCTCCCCACCGCCGCTAGAAACTTCTGTTAATGTGACTAGTTACGACGTCTCCTCGTGGGTGTTGAGCTGTTTGCAAGTGATGAGATACTACTTCATTCGCGGTTAGGCCCTGGAGCATAGGGGATGGGCTGTTTGGGGTTGGTTACTTGGGTGCGGGGTGACATCTGTTGGGAGACAGCTCTTCTCTGCCCGCCCTGCCAAAACGCTCGGCTGCCCAGACTAAAGACTAAAGCAAGCAAAGCGAGAGCCAGGGAGCTCTGAGACTATCCAAACAGCCATTTAAATGTACATTAAAAGAATTTGCGTTTTCGCTTACATACTGTTGAACTATATTTGCCTACTGCTTCTCTTTGTGTCTCTATTGCTTTCAAATGCAATTTAAAAATCCTTCATTTCATAATTATTTGTGTGGCATATAGTTAGATCGGAAAGAAGAATATTATGACTAGAATCAAGTAGGCAGGGGGAAATGTATTTGTTAATGGAAAAAGTAAAAGCTTTATGCTAGTAAATATTTTACCAGTTTATGAGAGAAAATGGTGTAGGAAAGCTTTTTAAAAGGTCAATGAATTTCTATTAAACTGTTCTATTCTCATTGCCTTCAAAATTAAGCATGCAAGGTCAGTGTTAGAAGCCCTATGTTCAGCAGCTGAATTGCTGTTCAAAGCAGAAGTCGAACAGTTGGGCTCAGCGAAGAGAAAGGAGTGAAAACTTTCTTCCTACGGCTTTTGCGGGACCTGCTGTTCACAGCAACAATGTTAGATCCACCTCCTTTGGTAAGATATTTCCAAAGTGAAAACAGTCTAGATGTAGAGAATGTATGTGTATGTATACCATCAGTGCTAACCTCTTGCTGTCAGATTCGGTCAGTCTCACACAGATTCACACAGAGAGTAGTCGGGGTTGGAAGGGAGCTCTAGAGACCATCTAGCCCAACCCCCTGCCAGAGCAGGATCCCCTAGAGCAGATCACACAGGAACAAGTCCAGGCAGCTTTGGAAAGGCTCCAGGGAAGGAGACTTCCCCCCTCTCTGGGCAGCCTGTCCCATGCTCTGTGACCCTCACAGGGAAGAAGGGTTTCCTCATGTTCAGGCTGAACCTTCTGTTTCCCAGTTGATGGCCATTGCCCCTCGTCCTGTCACTGGACACCCCTGAGCAGAGCCTGGCCCCATCCTCCTGACACCCACCCTGTAGATATTGATCAGCATTGATAAGATCCCCCTCAGTCTCCTCTTCTCCCAGCTGAACAGCCCCAGCTCTCAGCCTTTCCTCAGATGGAAGGTGCTCCAGGCCCTTCCCCATCTCAGTGGCCCTGGCTGGACCCTCCCCAGTAGCTCCTTGTCCTTCTGGAGCTGAGGAGCCCAGAGCTGAACACAGCACTCCAGGGGAGGCCTCCCCAGCGCAGAGTAGAGGGGGAGGAGAACTTCCCTCGGCCCACTGGCCCATGCTGTCCTTAACGCACCCCAGGGTGCCATTGGCCTCCTTGGCCACGAGGGCACACTGCTGGCTCATGGTCATCCTGTTGTCACCAGGACCCCGGGGTCCTTTTCCCCAGAGCTGCCCTCCAAGGGAACAGTCCCCAGGCTGTGCTGATCCAGGTGGTTTGGCAGTGACCTGGAGGCCAGGAGCTATAGGTGGTTGGTTGGCTGGAGGTAGCAGTGGGGAGCGTTATTGGTCTGGGCATGAGGGGATCTTTCATATGTGATGATATGTTGGGATTGCAGGTTTGATCTTAATTTCTGCTAATTGTAGTTGCTGAAGGCTGATGTTTCCATGCAAATAGATGCTGTATTGAGTTGGCCAAAGAAAGGTTTTCTTTCAATAAAGACAGAAATCAATACTTCGGTAGCTGGTTTGAAAACCATTAACAGAATTATTTTAAAAACTCAAAGCGAGGGCCACCATCCCAACTTCTCTTCTTTCATCACTTGTGATTACTGAGCTATAAACCCCCATTTTAAGGTGAAAGAACAATCCTGAAAAAAAAAATTTGAAAAACCTCACAAATTCAGGATGTGGGAAATTAATATAATCAACAGACATGTCTCACATTCTCAAGGAAAGACTCCAGACAAAACCAGGATACTGCTGAGCATTTACTAGGTATTTTCAACTTTCTTTTCAAGGACACAAATTGTGCTAAAATCCTTATTTTTCTCCTACTATTCTTATTAGGGCATTTTTTAAATAAGAAGAGATTGCTAACAGCTGCAGCAACTGTTAAAATCTCATATCAAAGTTAACGGGATGTTTAATTCATTTAACTTTTAATCTGGTTTAGATTAGAATGACCTTTTCTTTGCTTCATATTAAAATCCTTTTCTTGAAAAATTAATGTATTCCTCCGTGTTGCATATATTGATTATTAGTGCTGGTATTTATTTATAATTAAAAATACAGTAGGCAAGAAAACCATTTATAGAGCTTGGTCTAAAGCTTTCTGGCATTTTTATTTCACTGCATTTTTATGTTAACCCTTGTAAGCATGGAAATAGAGGAACTGTCCTGTTTAGAGCTGTAAGAAATACAGATGGGTCAAACTGTCTTTCAAATTTGGGGCTTACCCACCTCAAAAGTGGTCTAGCTGAATCAGGAGCACAGTCGGTGCTTTTGTCGTGGCTTTGGATAGTCTCTGTATGAAAATGCAGCTTTGGGCCCCACAGTATCTGCACAAACCCCCAGCGGAGAACTCTTTGCTCTGATTTATAGTGCTAAAAGTAGCAACTGTCTCTTCAGGAAAGTAATTATTTCTTTTTTTTTTTCTCCCCTCTTTTTATAATTTTTTTTTTTAATGTTACATGAGCAAAAAGCAGCCAAATATTAAAAAGATTAGAAAGAAGCAATTTAGCTTAGAAAGAGCTATATAGATTGTGGAGGGTGACAGAAGCTGTCAGTATTGATTTTCTGCCACTTTCCTGTCTGACCTTTTGGATTCTAGCCGGTGCTCTTAAGAGGATTTAGCTTGTACCAAATTAAAGATATCACAGAACAATTGCTGACTCACATTAGGAGAGCTGACTGAGCTCCTTTGCTATCAGTGCAGTCTTATTGTCCGCAGGGACATGGTCATTTCTTGATTTAATGTGCTCCTGCAGATAAAACTGATTGAAAAGCTGTTTATAAAAGCAAGGTTAATGATGATAAATGCGGTTCCCATCTACCTTACACGTGTATATGTGTACACATATGTGTATATTTAAATGTACAATTTTAAACATTGTCTTGTAGAATTTATGAGGTGCAAAGGGATAAAAATATACCAAAAACATTGATAAAACGATCCTTAAAATTAAGTAAGCCATTTTAAATACTTCTGTATGAAAGCTTCCTCTGCATTGTTGCGGATGAAATTGGAAGCAAAAACCAAAGTGCTTTGTCTTCATTTAACACCTCCTGGCAGCATCTCGACACAAAACTTCAACATGAGCATCCTTAGCTGAGTACCCTTCCAGCCTGCTTGGAAGAAATAAATTGCTCATCTGGAGTGGTTAAAGGACTTTAATCTCACTTAATCATCTTGAAGTATTTTACCTTATGATGGAATTCGTTTTGGAGACATAATTATTTTTTTCACTGACTGCCCAGAATGCATATGATAAATATGTAATAATGAATAGGAAAATTCATTGGAACTGTGAGTAGAAATTTAAGAAACAAGATAATAGTAAGTCATTTTCTCTGTGTGATAAACCTGTGCTACATTAATGTATTTTAAATTCCCACAGGAATATTGGATCCAAAAGAGCTGTCGCTGTGAACGGCAGCGAAGGGCTGAATATGGGTGAGGGAGCAGAGCGCTTGGCATGCTGGTACCAGCATTACCACCTCCAGCTCTTCCCACTTTGGTGCTCTTTTATTTTTTCCTCACAGCATTTGGCAGAAAGGCCAAAAGCAGAAAAGACTGTCAGGACACTTCTTTCTGATAAGGTCAGGTTTAAAACTGCTGTGCTGGTGTTGGCTGGGATAAATTCTTTCCCAGTAGCTAGTATGAGGCTATGCTTTTGATTTGTGCTGAGAAGAGTATTGACAACATACTAATGTTTTCAGTTGTTGCCAAGCAGTGCTTACATTAAGCCAAGGACGTTTTCAGTTTCTGATGCTGCACATGTGTTTCCAGCTTCTTCTCTACAAGCTGGGAGGGAAAACAGCCCGGATAGCTGACCCAAACCAAAGGGACGTTGCATGTCTTAAAACATCCTGCTCAGTATATAAGCCATGGAGAGTTGGCTGTGGGGCTAGCGGGCTCTCACTGCTCAGGGTCTAGCTGGATGCTGATCGGTGGGTGGTGAGCAGTTGTATTTTTTTTTTCCTTTGTTGCTTTTTTTCCTTTTCATTGCATATTATTATCAGTAGTATTTTCCATTACGTAGTAGTAGTATGTTATTAGTATCAATATTTAATTTATTTTTACTTATTAAACTCATCTCAACCCACGAGCTTTCTTGCCTTTTCCTCCGATTCTCTCCCCCATCCCACTGGGGAAGGGTTGGAGGTGAGCGAGCGGCTGCATGGTGCTTTGTTGCTGACTCTGGGGCTAAATCACAGCAACCGCGATCAGTTTAGAATTCAGCTTGAGCATCCCCACTGTGCTGACTATTTTAACACTGGTTTTACCTAATTTCACTGGGTTTTATGGGTCATATTCCTTGGGGATTTTTCTTTGTAAAATTGAGCCTGGCCTAATTGTTTCCCAAATCCATTTCCGTTGCTACAGGAAATTCAGCTAGACAGCAGATCACTTTAGCTGTTAGGTAGCATAATTTAAGTGTGGTTTCCAAAACTAGGTTGCTGCTGCTGCTGCACTCTGTATGTGTGCGTGTTAACGTACATGTGTGCATACATGAAATGGAAAACACACTTTAGTCTAACTTAACAGAGAAGCAAGGTTCTCAATTTTTATACATTTTTTTAAGGGTGGAAGAGGAAAAGCCCACAGCATGAGGGTATTGTTGAGGATCCACGCTTGAAACCCAGTTCCAGAGGGAAATCGGACTACTGCTGCAGTTGCTGACTGAGCTCTGTTTTGTTGAAGAAGAAAGTCCAAGATCCAAAGCTTTAGGAAAGAATATATCTTTTTGTCTGCTCCCTGATACTTCAGGATCATTTTAGTTGCCCTTGCTAAACTCTGTGTCCAGAATGTCAGGGTTCTTTTATAAATAACCAGATTACTGCAGTGCTAAAATGTGTTGGTTTACTATTAACTGTAGATAAGCTGGAACCCTGTTCATCTGACTCCTGTATCAGCAATATTGAAGATACTGTTGCTTTTAAACAACTATTTGCGGGCTCAGAAATGCTAATTTTGCATACATTTCACCAATGAGTCCTGCTGGAAAAGCCTATTGTGCATCCAGCAGTTTCCATGGTGTGGGGCATTTGTCTGCCCTGTTTCTTCAAGGCAGCTCGATTTCCTTTCAATTAAAAAGGGAAAACTTTTGGCTGGGCAGGGATAGCTTAGGGCTAGGAAAGAATTGAATAATCTAATATGAAGCTTTTGAAAAAAAATCAGTACTTGTAGGCAAGAAATCTGCTTCTTTTACCGAGTGCCTCAAGCTCACCACTGATGCTGGCATTTCCTCAATATTCATTTCTATCTAGTGTTCTGTGCCATTGTTTCTTCCTTCCAATCTTTTTTTCTAGTTGTGTCTAAGGATTTTTGAGCCTCAAGGTTATGCTGCTTCTGTAACTGGTGAGCAGTTCACAACCCTACAGCAATTTCTTCGTGAAGATCGAATAAAGATCTTTGGATCTATAGTTTCATGGAAACCTAAAAGTGCACATTTATCAGACAGAACGCAACATTAGGAGGCTTCATTTTTAGGTTTGGTTGTTGTACTCATTTCTTTTGGACTTTATGCTTTTGCTACTAGCTTTGATTTTCCCCTTGTAATAGAGTTGGTCGGTCTTGGCCAGCTCCCTGACTTGGTCCATATCTCATGCAACCACCCTGTGGTTTGTTCTGGAGCTGAGCTGGATATGTGAACTGATTCAGGTTTTAATTAAACATTAATTTTTTTTCCCCCTGAACAAGTATTTTTAATGTAAATCAGCTTGCTGGTCTAAATAAATGTATGACCCTACAGACAGCTGGGCTGGCACTGAGGAGGAGAAACTAGACGTAGAGGAGAAGCCTTGCTATTGAGAAGGAGGTACCTGTAAGGTACCACTTCAACTTCTGGGGACATTAAAACTGTCTTTGATATTCTGTTGAGAGTCCCTAAAGCAATGGGAACCTATAGGCGCTGCTTAAATAGAAATGATGGGTAAGACATGGAATACTTTTCATGCCAAAGTTTCAAACAGGGCCTGTTGGGTTTTGCAGTGTCCTTGTTATTAGCAAAAGTCAAGACAAGTGTATTCACACGGCTCATGTGGGATTGGTGGTTTAGCATCTCCCTCTGATAGTGGCTCTGAGCGCTGCAGTGTGTGACAGATTGGCAGAAAGAGGTCTTCGAACTTCAATCACATCTCGGTCTTTAGTCTGGTACTGAGCTGTTGTGAGTGTGTATGGAAAATGTATTTAAAACCTCATTTTTTTACCTGACAGCATGACAACATGTCATTCTCTGCGTTTAGCTCAACTTAAGGGATTTTTGACAATTTGCTGTGCAGAAAGCAGAACAGAAAATGAAGAAAAATGGAATAGTGTGACTAAGGATCAGTCTAAATGTATCATTTATGCTAGTGTGTGGGTTTAAGTATGATACTTCTGAGGCAGCTTTGACTGTTTTGTGGATGTGGATCATTTTCTCTGCATCTCTTCGAATGCGGTTAACGATTATGGGCAACGCCAGGTAAATGCTTCATCTTTGTGCGTTCATCTCGCAGCCAAAGGTGTCACTCACACAGCACTGCTGGCATCCGGGCAGTACAGAGCACGGCCACTGTCCTGATGCTTTTTTTAAGAGTCTCCTTGGAAATGTCATTGGTGGTAATGACCAGTCATTTCTAGGTATTTTCCATCAGCTCGTGTACCGTTGTAAGAGATTTGAGTTTGACTATCCTCGTTGCAGGGCTGGCTGTTATTGAACACTTGCCTGGGTAGGAAGACAGCAGAGAGATCAATAAAAATGCTTTTTTGTGCCTTTTCTGTATCTGATGCTCTCAACTTCTGAAGCGCTTGCCCAACAGTATATCTTGACATATGGCTATGCCACAATCCGTTTTGTCCCCATTTTCCAACACAAGGTGAAAAGTATCAGATTGACCAAACTATTTTCTTCTTCCCTTTGGCCAGGAGGTGGAGTTAAAATCAGGCTTTTATGTACGTATGAGCCTTAAATGGTGTTTTTATTAAGCTTCCGCCGTCTTTCCCTTCTATTGAAATTATTGAGTATCAACAACACAGTTTTCTGGCCTGAAGTCTTGAAAACTTAAGTATTATCATTCACATAAAGTAGCAATTCTCATGAGTTGCATCTATACAAATGGTGTTTTGTGTGTGTGAGGGTTTACAGATTCACAGAGTGGTCGGGGTTGGAAGGGAGCTCTAGGGATCATCTAGTCCAACCCCCTGCCAGAGCAGGATCCCCTAGAGCAGATCACACAGGAACAAGTCCAGGTGGCTTTGGAAAGGCTCCAGGGAAGGAGACTCCCCCCTCTCTGGGCAGCCTGTCCCAGGGCTCTGTCACCCTCACAGGGAAGAAGGGTTTCCTCATGTTCAGGTTGAACCTTCTGTTTCCCAGTTGATGGCCACTGCCCCTCGTCCTGTCACTGGGCACCCCTGAGCAGAGCCTGGCCCCATCCTCCTGACACCCACCCTGTAGATATTGATCAGCATTGATAAGATCCCCCTCAGCCTCCTCTTCTTCCAGCTGAACAGCCCCAGCTCTCTCAGCCTTTCCTCAGATGGAAGGTGCTCCAGGCCCTTCCCCATCTCAGTGGCCCTGGCTGGACCCTCCCCAGTAGTTCCATAAATGCTCCATCTGCAGTTTGTTTCTCACACAAGTGAAAAGGTAAGAAAAACTCTTTATAAGTCATTGGAAAAAGGCATTTGCCATGGATTGTCAGTTCCTGTGTTCAGTATACAGACGGATGCTTCAGCAGCAGCTACCCCTTTCTTCTCCCCATTTGCAATGCACTGTTTGTATAGTTGCGTTGCTCTTTGTCTTGGTTGGCGTTCCTGTCTTTTCCCTTAGACTGAGCATCTTCATCACAGTCAATTACTGCTTGTGAAAGAGTATTTTGAATCAACCCAGAATTAGAAGGCATTTTTGGAAGGATTTTTTCCAAGGAGTTTTCTCCATGGCAAATTTAAACTTAATTCCATTTCCCATTGGGACAAACTTTTTCTCTGGGATTCTGTGTAAAAAGATTTATTTGCATTATTGAAAGATGCCCAAAGAAATGATGTGCGCTTTTTAAACTTTTTGTGTGTGTGTGTTCAGACAAAGTATTTTTCTGAGGATTAATTTTGGGAAAATGTAAGATGTGCTGCATCATATTGCATTATAATGGAAATCTCAAGCGCGTACGTATTCATGGTTCGACAACTGAAGGAGCTCAGGAGACTAATTCCTAGTGGGTTTTGGTGTTTGTTGTTGCTGAGGTGTTTTTTTTTTTTTTTAATAAAATTAAAAGTACGTTGTTCCAGCCCTACAGGATGCGTTACATTTAATAAGCCAATGTCTGTGTGGGAGATATATTTTCCAGTGGGATAAGCTGATCCAGGCAGTCAGCGGTGTATCAGGATAGACTATCCTTCTGGTTTGCAACTGGAATTGCTTCCTCTGTGAGTCCAGGCCTTGTTGGGCAGGCACACAAACCTACCTGTGTGGGTTTCAGAGCTGGCCCAGTCCTAAGGGCTCTTTTTCAGTGTCTGGGTGTTTACCTGCTCGTGGCGCGTAACTTCACAGCACATAACGTAAGGCTGGTCGGGATGGGTCCCTGAAGCTATAAAAAGATGAGAAATTTAGGTTTGAAAAGGTTTAATGGTCTGGAAAGCCATTGTAAAATGGAATCGGTAAAAGGGTCTGTAAAGAAAAATCACGGAGCCTGCTGTGGGGATTTCCAGGAGCACTTACTTCAGCAGCGCCCTGCTCCTAGCACACACGTTGGCTGTGGAAACGGCAGAGGACCCATGAATTTAAAATACAGTTTGAAACTCCCTCAGTAGGGCAAATGGAATGCTCACATTTTTGAGACATTGATTTATACTTAAGTAACAAAGTTCCAGATTTGTTTGAATGTAGAACAGATTGCAATTTTTACCAGTCATGGAGGAGGTGGGTTCTTGAGAGGAACAAAATGGGACAGAAGCATCTTTATTTCAGTTCAAAGATTCTCGTATTCCCTTTTTCTTTCCTTAAAAACAAACAAGAAGAATCTTATAAATATAGAAGCAGAAGCAGAAATGGAAAATACAGGAAAAATCATGTTTTGAAAACAGAAAAAAAAATCACTATAGAGGATCTCAATAAAAATCTTACAATGAAGAATTTATTACAGTGAAACACAGCGGCCAAAGTTGGGAAAACTGAACTCAGAACAAGAACTTTCTTCCTAAAAATACTGGTATGCAGATTTTCACATGTAAGTTGCCCCATAGGGCAGTCGCATGCTCAGAATTAAGTATGTTTAATAAGGTGGGGTCCAATTTTCTGTTTCCTTGATGCCCCAGTCAACTTTACTGGCAGTTTTTGCCAGACCAAAACCTAACTTCACCGACAAATGAAAGCTTGAAGAGCTCTAGAGCAACTTTTAAATATGGATTAATAGCAGCCAGTCGATTGGCAGTCAGTTAACGGGGGGTGAAATAACTAAACACCTCGCCCTCCCCCAGTCCTTTGCCCTTCCTCCTATCCTGAAACGCCTTACATGAGACGTCGTCATGCCCCTTGGATCGAGCGCTGCCGGGCATGAACCCTAACATTTGTTCCAGTGCTCGGGTTTTGTGCTCAGTAGGGCTTTTGGAGTCCATCTCCAGGGCTGCTGGTTCTGCAGGGTTAAAAGGCATTTCATTTAGTTCACTGTGTTGCTGAAATGGTCAAATAGAAAAGCTTGATTTTCCTAAAGACTCTAATTGTATTAGATGCTCACCTGTCAATGGAATTACATTAAGTAGCTATGAAAATCTTTAGATATCTGCATGCCTGCTATAAGGAAATTAAACGCCAAAAGTCAACCAGAGGGTTTTTTTAAATGAAAATTCTGCTCTAATTAAAGTGTATGACTGGACTGTCCTTCCCTTGCTTATCATTAAGCAGGGATGAACATTCAGTGAAGAGGATGTTACCTAGAGTTATAACTTCTTCTACAGCAAAACCGTCTTCAGTTCCTCCTTGTATGGACATCAAAAGATTAGTGGTAGCGATGGCACAGATAAATATTTCTCCATTATAATTAGGCCCGTGCTTTCTCATAAGCACTGATGATGAAGGACTTCTTAATACTCATATCCAAGCAAAAATCTGTGGCCAGCACTCTCACCTTGTAAGTGCATGCTCTGCCTGGAAGTAGGTTTTAAAGCAGTAGAATAAATAAATAAATCTACAGATCTATGCACAACGGTTAGTTTTAATGGCAAAAAAACCCCAATCAAGCGATTTTATGAGTCCCAGTTAAAAGTAATTATACAGTATAAGTGCTTTAAGTAAGTTAATGAGACAGACAAATCTGATAACGAATTGCTGTCTCATCATAAGCTTCCTTTCAAGTTAATTCAATCTCAGCGTTGCAGGACACTGTTCTGCATTGCTTTGCTCTCCGCTGAGTCCAGCTCTGTCCCCGTTCGCATCCATCTCACTCCATTTAGTGCGGGGGACGCAAAAATCTCGTTCAAAAAATGAGATGGCGTTGGGAAGCAAACAGCACTAATTGGAATGAATTTTGCTATTTCTTTCTAATTTCACTGTTATTTATCCTAATGCTAGGGTGTTTATCGCAATGTGAAATACTGGCTTTGTGTTTATGAGGAAGTTGAGAATCCAGTTTTATAATTATTTGCATGTTTTCAGTAGCATTTTCAAGTACACACGTAGCAGAATACTGATTAGCTATCTCACATGTAATAAGTGTTTGGTTGTCCACAGGTGATCTTGAAGAGAAAATAAAGGTAGAGTGGGTTTTTTCAGCTTCTGATGTTCAGTTAATGTAAGGATCTTCAGTGTACCACTTTCTCCTTGGGCTTATCATCAGCCAGTGAAGTGAGACAGTGGAGTCATGCTGGTGGAATCTCCTTTGCCTGAAAGGAAAATGTCATAAGGGAGCAAGAAATCAAAGAAATAGCCTCTGATGTTTATTGTCTTGTGAGTTTTAGGTTGCTGTCACAGCTCATAGCTAATGGGAAAGTTCCAGGTAATCAAAAAAAATCTGACAGCGTTCTTGGTCTTTATTATTCCAGCCAGTCTCCTTTTAAACTTGGTATGAAATCGAAACTCACAGTGCGCTGCTTGGAAATGAGTTTAAGATCAATGAGTAATTTCATCAATGTATCTAATTGCCTTTTGCTTCGGTCTCACCGCCGTGAGAAAGACAAGAACCTTATAAATAATTAGGTTTGGTACTAGACTGCAGTAATGTTGTTAATGTATTCTATTTTTTATTTATTCCCTCAAGTGCATCAGTGGGTGATGTGTAGACTGCTTACACGAGAAAAAGTGATATGCGAAGAGACTCAGAAAAATTGCATGTACCAAGTAATACTGAGGTTGATGGCAGTTGTTTGTAAATTGTATGTTATGTTCTTCATACTCTTCTCATAGTACCTAGTACATCTGCCAGAAGTGAAGGAATCCTTGTTAATTGTGTCCATGGGTATTGGCTATAGGGAAGTGTGCTCTTAAGCTCAGGCTGGTTTTTCCCTTGATCTATTATTGGTTTTTCCTCTTTTTTTTTCGGTAACAGCATATTTTAGGCAGATTTTTTTCATATAAATACAGCTACTCTATAGAGTAGATTTGCCAAATGAAAAGAATTAGCTGGAGTTTCTTGACAACGTTCAAAATACAATTTTGCCTTTTTCTCTGCAGTTATTGGCACAGAAAAAAATGCTTTAAATATTTTTAGTGAAATAAGGTTGCACTGGAACATCTGTCAGGTCTAATGTGGTCTAATCCAGAGGATCAGACCAGAGCAGTCTAATCCTCTCTGGGATGACTGTACCAGTAAATTATCCTGAAGAAGGGGTTGGTTTCTGTAATACACTTCACTTTGCAGTGACTGCATGCCTGACCCTTTTAAGTCTACAGTAAATGCAGAATAGCTTACTGCAATAAAAGAAGCTGATGTATATTGTAGAGTAAGAATATTCGCACTGGCAATCACCATGGAGTAGATGATGTAGTATAATTTCACGCTCTTTTCTTTCGAGCTGACCTTTCTGCAGACAGTGTAAGTCTGAGCCTGAAGTGCACTCCATAAAAACATCCACGAGGCTGAGGTACCCATTCAACACTCCAAAGTTATCTGTGTGATGTGGTTAGTGTTTCTGTGGCTTTCCTACTTTTTCTCTTGTATAATGGGAACAGAAGGTCCAGCCTAGGTAGTTAGGGGTAGCCCTTCTGGATGCGATTTATCACACAATTGCAGTAGCAGTTGCCCAGGCTTAAGGCTTTGGAGGATGGAGAAGATTTAGGGAAATAAAGGCAGCTGATAGATGTGATCACTTGTTAGAGATCTTTCATATAAATTATGAAAAATGGCTACAGTGAATTATCTCTGTAGGCTTTCAGATAATAACCCTCTCAAGGGGGAAAAAAAAAAAAGAAACTAAGTGACAGTCAGTTCTGAGTTTCATTACCAAGCTGCATCCTAATTCAAAGTTCTGTTAAAACTTCTGGGACGGTTTGCAAATCTTGATGAAATTGAGACTAAGCTTGATCATATTTAACCACCTTGAGTTTTTTGACTGCTACTTTACTCCAGGAATATTCCTCTCCAGTAAGTTTCCAGGCCATTTCTCTCTGCAATCAATTGCCCAGTACTGTCAAGGTCCAGAGAGTGTAAATGTTTTACTGTCAGTTTTTGGGCAGTTATCCCTCATCAGAATCGATGGAGCTCGCAAAAGCCTCCTCTGCCAAGGTAGTTCTCCTTGTGGAATCAATAGAAAGAGCCTAGCAGGCAGAGAACCAGCAGCCTGTGTTCTGTTTCCATTCCCTGTTCATCCTTGAAGTCAGACTTCGCTTGGCTCCTAATGCCAACCACAAACGGCAGCTTATCCTCAGTCCTGACACAGTCTGGCCGCATGGAATCTCCTGAACACCCTCCATTGTTTTATTAAGGGCTTTTTGTGGATGCATGTGCAATACAATAAGCTGAAGTCTTGGAAAGGACTAAGAGGAAGATGTTTGGATAGTTGATTCAATATCTTTTCCCACCAGATTAAAATAAACTTTTATTTATTTAAACTTTTATTTATTTTATATGTCTCATGGGCGTAGTCTTATGAGCTAACAGGAAGAAACAATTTATTTTCATGTTTCCTGATTGTTTGAAGTGCAGCACAATGCAAAAGTTTGTAAAAATGAAGACTCCTGCTACTGTTGCTTTTGAAATTTTTGGTGCAAATAGATTCCCGTTGGAGATAGATACTTCACTGCCCACAGTGAATAGTCAGTGCAATTGCCCATGCTTGGATCCTGAAGAAACGTGAGGTTTCTGAAGTCAGGTGAAGTTCAGTAGTTAGATAGAAACATCTCCTGCCAGCAAAATATTATACAGCAGCAGAGGATGTAGGTGATACAGGAGTCCTGTGAAAATGTTGGTTTAGTGCTCTATCGTGATTTTTAAAAATTCTTACGCTAAGACTTAATACAGAAAAGAGAAGGGTAGAAAATGGAGAACTTCAATGTAGTATTATTGTATGGCACCATGGTATATCACGTTATCATGTCTTGTTTGGGAGGCTGTGGAAAGAACAAGCAGAGGCAATGAGTGGCCTTGATACAAGGAATGAATAAATTAGAACTGTGTCATTCACAGAGCGATACCTGAGACACAGTGAGTTAGGGGATGTATATAATTATGAATGACCCAGTCAAAGGCAGTAAAATTGGGTGTTGGTGACCTTCTCCAATATGCAACAACTGAAACTAGCAGAATGCAGTTGCAGAGCAAAGGGAATGTTCCTTAGTTCAGCACCACTTTGTTAGTTGTACAGAATAAAATCTTACACAGGTTTAAAAGATTGACCTGATCCAACGCAGCTGTTCCTGTGTTCCTAAAGTCAAATACTTCTGGTTCTCATCATTTAAAAGTTGTTTTTCTCCTCCCTCATGCATGAACAAACTCCATTATTATATTCCATCTACTTATTTGTGTCTAATTTAAGTGATGTGTTGATGTTCTCTGCGTTGCCCCGGAACTGTGACGTAAAACTGTGATGTGAAATGAACCCTATCCCTAAAGAACCGTAGCTGAAGGAATTCAGTAGTAGAAACCCAAAATCATGATGTGATTTTGTTACTTTGCAGTCAAGTTGTTCATGGGGTTCCAGTGTCTGTGCTCCATTAGGACTGTATCTCCTTAGGGTCTCCACTGCTTTCCTTAACATGAGCATCTTGATAAGAATTGAAGTGGTTTAAATCCTGTATTTTTTCACTAGTTGATACCAAGAACTGAGTGCAGAGTTTCCAGGATAAGTTTCCATACAGCATGAATGTATTTCAAAGTGTAAATCACTGCTGTTTCTTGAAAGAAAAAGCTAACACACTTTGGTTTTAAACGGAACAGATTTTATGAAACATAGTTGTAGAAATGTGTGAATTCCTCATGTGTCAGCCAGTATGCAAAACACCCCTCTGAAGTGGATCTTGCAATTCTTTCAATGGACAAAATTTTGATGAGAGAGTACCTCAGTTTGGGTATGAATCAGTGGTGTTTGCTAGCAGTCCAATCATGCTGAATTGTATTTGCAGTACTATTTTAAATTAGTACTTTGTGAATATAAGTCTAATTGTATGACTGTTATTCCTCTCTTTTTTTAAATAAATTTAATTGTTATGAAAATATTCTAATCTGATAAAAATAAAGTTTCCATTTTTAACTCACAAAATATATTGGAAGTATATGAGTCCAAAGCTGTGAAAACTGCTCACAAATAGAGACTTTTCACCCCAAATTAACTCTATTGTGGTGTACTGATTAAGAGATCATCTTTTAATGTAACCAAACAAGGAAGAAGACATAAAACAGGGGAATTTAGGGTCCGTTCCAAAGTGCTCACAGCGATGAATTTTCGTGAAAGAAATCAAAGGGGTGTATTTTCTCAATACTTGCCGCATTGGGGATTTCAGGGTGTGATTCTACCCCAGACTTGTCAAAAGCAGAAGTCGTTGTGCTGAGGTTGTGCATGTTCCGTGTTTTACTGGTATTAAACTGATTTGGGATGACAGACCGTTGCCATGCGCTTTCAGAACAGGCTGTGTTATCATCAGCGTGCTTAGGATGTGAATAAATGTTGCTGGTATATAATTGCTGGTATATAATGTGCTCATGAATTATGAGCAAGGTCGGTGGTAAAGCTAATGTACCGTAAAGAGAGACGTGTGTCAGTCCTCCTAATACTGGACGACAGATAACAAAGGTGTGGAAGATGCTCATTGCAGCTCAGCTACAAAAGCGTCACTCATGTTTTCGTGTGTGTGTGTGTGTTCAAGAAGGACCCAGTAGGGGTTTCTTTAATTTTGTTTTCTTTTTAGGGAGCCTATTTTCTTGTAAAACCCTGCGAACTAAATTAGTGCCGTTTGTATCTTCATGCTTGCGTCTGTCACCTAGCAGAACTTTAGAGCAGCGAGTCTTGGATTGAAATTAAGTTGAAAATAGCCTTCAGCATGATAAATATTTGTATTTGGACAGAACCTGGGGCAATCCTTCTAGCCTCTGACAGAGCCCCTAAGGGGGGCTGGCAACTATTACAGCAAAAAGCGTGCAAATCTTCAGCCTCGCGGCAGATAGAGTAAATATGTGCAGTGTAACCCAGCAGATATGGGAAGGCTTTTCGTTAGGTGTGTAAATGTTTACAAATACGATTAACTGCAGAGCACAAAATCCATTCGCAGCATCAAAGGCAAAACTAAAATTACTTTTTCCCGCCCCCCTCTAGGATTATGCTGAAAAGAAAAACCCGATAGCAAAAGCTCTGGAGGATCTTAAAGCCAACTTCTACTGTGAACTCTGCGACAAGCAGTACTATAAACACCAGGAGTTTGACAATCACATTAACTCTTACGATCATGCGCACAAACAGGTAAGAGGAATCTGCTCGCTACTTCAACTGAGTTTCAGGTAGAATAATGAAATAAGACGTCCTTCAGGTGCGTTTGGTTATCGCCATTGTCAGTTGTGGCCAAATTTCAGGTTTGGGAAAGCAAAATACTTTGTTTTAGAAACAAATCCTTACAGGAGATTTTACAGTCAAGAATTCTGAGGTGGAAAGAAGGGGGAATGTGAACAGTTAAGTTGTGGAGAGGAACAGGGAGTGATGACAAATGCAAATATACAATTTCCTTGTTATCAGTTTAATTTTTCACATAAATAAATGCTGTGGTGTAGCTAGGAGATTATAGGGAAGCATTTGTTGCAACAGATTTGCATAGGAAACGACATACTCTTCAGTAAACTTTCTTTTTGCACAGGTACAGTTCTGAAATGGGCTATTATTTTGCTTAAGTGCACTGAATATAAAACACCTGCCATAGTGAAAATTTACTGGCTCAGCTTACAGTAAGATTTGTGTGAGCTTTAGAATATTCATATTTATGTTGTTACCACCACATTGGTAACATAAAAGCAGTGCTTCTGTGTAACAAGTGAGGCAGTGCATCCCAGTGCAACGTCCTGGTCTCTGGAGGGGCCAGGACAGTGTAATTCAGAGGAAAATGCAATGCATCTTGACTGCACTGAAGAGATATGTGATGATTATGTAAAGGTATGGGAAAACCATACAGGAAACAGGCTGGAGAGGTGGGCCTCTGCCAACCTCATGGAGTTCAACAAGGCCAAGTGCGAGGTCCTGCACATGGGTCGGGGCAATCCCAGCACAAGGCCAGGCTGGGCAGAGAATGGATCGGGAAGAGCCCTGAGGAGAAGGACTCGGGGGTTCTGGGGGATGAAAAGCTGGCCATGAGCCGGCCATGTGCGCTGGCAGCCCAGAAAGCCAACCGCATCCTGGGCTGGATCCGGAGCAGCGTGGCCAGCAGGGCGAGGGAGGGGATTCTCTCCCTCTGCTCTCGTGAGACCCCACCTGGAATTCTGTGTCCAGCTCTGGGGGCCCCAACATCAGAAGGATAAAGACCTGTTGGAGTGAGTCCAGAGGAGGCCACAAAGATGCTCCGAGGTCTGGGGCCCCTCTGCTATGAAGAAAGGCTGAGGGAATTGGGCTTGTTCAGCCTGGAGAAGAGAAGGCTCCAGGGAGACCTTATTGCAGCCTTCCAGTGCCTGAAGGGGCTACAAGGAAGCTCGGGGGTACTTTTTACAAGGGCCTGTAGTGACAGGGCAAGGGGTAACAGGTTTAATTTGAAAGTGGGGAGATTTAGATTAGATATCAGGAAATCATTCTTCCCAGAGAGGGTGGGGAGGCGCTGGGACAGGTTGCCCAGAGAAGCTGTGGGTGCCCCATCCCTGGCAGTGTCCAAGGCCAGGCTGGATGAGGCTTGGAGCAACCTGTGCTAGTGGAGGGTGTCCCTGCCCATGGCAGGGGGGTTGGAACTGGGTGGGCTTTAAGGTCCCTTCCAACCCAAACCAGTCTGTGATTCTTTGAAATTTCTATGTTGTCCACTTAGCTGGTAATTTTTCTGTATATATATATATATATATTTTTTTTTTTTTTTTCTCTGATGAAATTGTATGGTTGTGGATTGGATTGACTGCTTTTCATTCTAATTCAATCTCCCCTTGTCCTGTAGTTCTGCTCAGGGTGAATGTACACGAATTGCTGTATGTTTTGTACCTGTATTATGTAAGCCAGTGATTTGCTTTTCTTTCCTGTAGTGCTTCTCCCTGGAACACTTCCCCCTCTCTCCCACTGGTATTTTTATTTAGTGCGGAATTTACACTGTCAGCCTTACATTTTCTACGTGTTAGATTTAGTTTGAGAACTATGGAGATGTGGACCTCATCAGCACCAGCAATCTGTGAGAAACTGGAGGGAAATATATATTAGATAAGGAATTAGCTGGTAGCTTCATTGCATCCTGTAGATACTTGCTATGAGTTGTGAATGGTTTTAGTTAAAATACAGCTAGAACTGGTTTTTCAGGCATTATGTTTGCACAGCAGCACCTCGTTGGTGGAAGGCAGGAAAAAGGAAGTGGTGAGCGGTCTTCCCCACTTGAACTCTCTTAACATTAGGGGTTTGGTTTTAAGTGCTCTGAAGCACCTTTAAATGATGAGAAGCTTACGGCTGCAGTGTTCATTCCTCTATTCAGTAACAAGGGATTTGGAAACAGAGGTCAGGTGTGAGACCGAAGCAGGGACTTGCTTCCTGGGGCTCACACAGCTATTCAAGTAAACTCTTCTGAAGCGGTTTGGGTTTTTTTTGTTTGTTTGTTTGTTTGTTTTGTGGTGGTTTCTATTGGTGTTGTAAAGATAAACCATTCTTCTTCCCCTGTTTTGGGTGAAAAGGGGGACGGGCAGCATATGCTGCAGTGCAGGCTCACTCAGGTTTGCTGAATTTTCAAGGAACTTCATCCCATGTGCCTTTTTTGAGCAACCTGATTTTACTCAATTTGCTAGACACTTTTGCAGGTGCTACTGTTGATGAATGCTCTGATTTTGTCTTGAAACTTCCTTCCTCAATGGCAGAGGTTTTCCAGCAGTTCAGCGAGAGGAACAGAGAACCTGACTTTGGATTTAGCTTCATATTTTCCTCTAACTTCCTCCCTTCAATCACACCTTTCTGCTTATAATGGACAGGTAAGGGGAAGCACTTATTAGAAGAAGTTTCCCATGAGCCAAGAATAGCTGTAAGCATATGCAGCCAGTTTGGTTTTGCTGATCCCAGCTCCTGGCAGTGGTTTCTGTATGATCAAATGGATGAAACCTCTGCCTAAACCTGAGTTCACCCCAGCTGTTCTGACGAGCTATATTTAATCCTAATTGAGCACTCTGTTATCACAGCATCTCAGCCGTGGGCTGGTTTGTCAGGGAAAATGTTCTTAACAGCCTCTACATCTCGATTTTATTTTAGAAGATTTACTTCTTTTACTTTCCATTGAATAAGAAGTTTCTAGCACAGAAAATTTACAGGATGAAATGCAAGATAGTATAATGACATGGGGTTTACCCCCCACTTGATGGGGGTCTGTGTACTGTCAGAGATTGGTTGCGTTTTGATTTGTTGTCTTACAGCATCTGAATACCCACTTCGAGAAAGCATGAGGCCAGTCCAGAAAGAAAGGGTAGAAATAGGGCAAAACTGATTTTATTTGCTAGGACCTGAAGCAGTTCAGACCAATGTCTCAGGATCTCCACTTGCCTCTCTTAGTTTTTTCTTGTTCTTAGCTTTCACAGTATGGTTTGGAAAGCAATATCGATGGCCTTTATGAAATATTCCTGGAAAAGCAACTTGCAAGCAGTCAGTGGTAATAGAGAAAAATGAACTCTTGTTTGCTTTGAAAGCCTAGACAAAAAAAAGAGGAAACCAAAATAGAATGCAGGTTTCTTTAAAAACAAAACTGTTGTGGGCTCAATACAGAGAGAAATTCAACTAAGGCAGAACTGCTGTTATTTAATATAGTCATGAGAGAATTGCTATTTGATGATGATGGTCTAAAGTCGCAGAATGCAGCTTTTTAGAGCTATGCCAGGACGTTACAAATACCTGTGTATTTTTAAACAGCATTTCTTAAGTATTTGGAAGCGCATGAGGGGCTCTCTGAAGTGCTGTGTTCACACAGGGTGAAAAAATCCTGCCTGTGTTCCTCGAAGTGCTGCGGTTTTGATGAATGTGGCTGGGCATTAAGTCTAAGGCTCTGAGTGACCTTCGTCTCGTAGCTGTTCAGAGCCGGTGAGTTGTTTTGCCTTGTTGGTGAAGAAGGCTGGATCACACAGCTATGTCCCCTACATCAGTCATCCCTCCAGAGACTTTGGTGGCTATACAAGAACAAAGTGGTTTTATTCCTGTATTTGAAAGTCTTCCTCTCCATCCCAGAACTTCTGATTAATCACCTAATATCACAGCACAGCACCCGGCTTGGTGCTGTTTCATCTCCCAGGAGTGCTCTTCCAAATATCAAACAACAACAACAAAAAAAGGAAAAATAAAAGCTGTGATGAAAAATAAAGTTAACAGCCCTAATGTATTTGAATCTAGATAGGCAAATACAGTCTATTAAGTAAATTATAAGTAGGAATTTGTCCCCGCAGAATCAGAGGTCATTTCTCAAACTGTATTTCCCTGGATGAAAATCATCTTCGTGGTCTAAAAAAGTGGTTAAAATGGTATGGAGGGTCTAAGGCACAAATTATGCACGAAGACTAAATTGGTAGCTGTCTTCCTTTCCTGTTCCAGACACAGCTTTCTCCTGCCTACATTTTTCTCCTCTCCTTACATGTTTTAGTTTGCACCTTTGTTAAGAGATCAGTGCCAAATAGGTTAGAGAATATCAATCTGTAGCCAATCAGAAGTCCAAACTTTTATCACCTTCATGTGTTTGAGTAAATCTTTCATGGAATGTGGGTGAAGAAAAAGAAATTCCGAACTGGAAGGGTGTGGTTAGGCATAACAACAATAATAAAACCATAATTGTACTCAAGGTGTACCTACTATGAGGTGTGAAGCATATAAGGTGTAAAGTAAGAGGAGCATAGCGCGTTTGGGGATGCCCGTATTCTCAGCAAAGATAATGGGAAGTTATTGGTTGTTTGACCCTGCGTTTAAAAACGAAGCAGCAAATCCTTGCAGTCATCTTCACAGCTTCTAAAATATCTCATTGTAGAGTTATTGCCTCTTAAAAAAAAAAATCCCATCCCTTCTAGTGCCACTGTATATTCTCTTTTCTGCCAGTCACTGTTGACAAAGTGTCCTTGTTTCGTTGGTAAAGACTTTAAAAAGTTTGAAGGTGCAGCACTCCTTTAAACAGCTTTTTAGGACAAAGTTTGTGTATTTTCTACCTGTCAGGAATGGTGTGCAGCTCAGGGATCCCTCTTCAGTGCTGTGGAAATCTCCTGGCTGGTCAGATCAGGATTTCCCCGCAAAAACCAGTTGGAAGGAATGACTTAGATTTTGGACTATATTCATGGTACCTGAGGAAATCTGGAAAGATGTGTGGTTGCCAGCGGAAGCCAAACTTGATCTTAACACACCTCACTGCTGTTTGTTCTCCGTAACTTCAAAACTCTGGAAATACATGACAGAAATGGGAATTTTCCCCAACCTGTCAGTGTCTTTCTGGTTCCCTTCAATGCACAATGAATTGAGAAGAGTGGAGGGGGCGAGACGCAACAAAACTCAGCTTTGTAGTCATCTTTTGGGAATAATCTGGGTCTGCAGAGGATGCACTGCAGAGCATCTGCTGGTGACGAGTAGGTCAGTTCAGGGCACTGCGGTGGATCTGCTTAGAGGCCACCTGCAGTTTCTGGGGTTTATATCTGTTTGAAGGGAAATGCTACATGTACTGGCAGAATTGCAAAGTGAAAGGAATTAACTGCTTACCGGGAGCCAACAGTATTTTATGTGGTATTTTTCAGGCCAGCTTTTCGCAGGCTATGTTCCCCTGGAACTATTGCAATCAGACTAAAACTGAGGCAGCACATTGTGTACCATCTTGGAAACGTAGAAATAATGATTCCCAAAAAAACATCATCTTTTAGAGCAGCGTGTCAGCAACGGGCTTGTTCCTAGCACAGAATCAAACCATAATAGCTTCAAAAATGTTGTGTACGTTTGCTTCATAAGCAAAACAAACATGATGTAGTGGGTCATAGCTTAGGGGATGTTCACCCCTTAGGGATTCCATAAAATAAGCATGTTAAAACTTCTGTTTCTCCACTTTTAACTGTAGCCCTTCCTGTGGATAAGCTGGAGCTGGTTATTTGATAGAGTAATGGTGATGGGGATCACCAAGGGTGATGGAGAGCATACTGGTGAAGGGGATCACCGGGGGTGATGGAGAGCATAATGGTGAAAGGGGATCACCAAGGGTGAAGGAGAGGAAGACAACTCTTGTTTTGTGACGTGTATCTGGCTTTGCTGGGCTCTGCTTGATGAGACACGGAGGCAGAGCCCAAGGTCACCTATTCTCAGCTGCGTCCTGTCCTCTTTTGCTGGTTGGCAGCCCTCCTATAGCTAATAGTCATAGAATAGTTTGGGTTGGGAGAGACCTTTAAAGGCCTAGTCTTACCCCAGCCCCTTCAGTGAGCAGGAACATCTTCAGCTAGATCAAGTTGCTCAGAGCCCTGACCAGCCTGACCTTGGATGTTTCCAGGGATGGGGCATCTACCACCTCTGTGGGCAACCTGTGCCAGCATTTCACTGCCCTCATTGTAAAAAAATTCTTCCTTATATCTACTCTGAATCGCCCCTCTTTTAGTTTAAAACCATTACCCCTTGCCCTGTCGCTACAGGCCGCACTAAAAAGTCCCTCTCCATCTTTCTGATAAGCCCCCTTCAGGTTCCGGAGACCTGGAATGGCATTGCGTTTGCTGGACCTCGCCGTGCGCGGAGCCCGGCCAAGGGGGATGTTTAAGATGACAAAGTAGACAGGAAAGCCACTGTGAGAGTTTATGGCTGAGTGTGGTAAAATAAATCACTTGTTCCAGCGCTGCTTAGGCTGGTCTTGGGTCAGAAGAATGCCTGTATGGGTATCTTGGCGCAGAACCCGCGGTGCCTGTTGTGACGGAGGGGCTGTATTTCTGCAGGGGGAGGCAGCAGGGAGGCGGTGGCGGTGCCAGTGCCAGCTGCTTCACGCAGTAGTGGGGAGACGTGACCCCGGTGCATACCGTTGGGTAGAGCTTGTGGGAAACTGGGATGGAAGCACTTGCAACGTCATTTTGTTCCATTTCTTGCACGTGAAAATAATTATTTGCAAATAATTTCAGTATTTCTCTTTCTCTTTGTATTTTTCTTTTCGTTGTAGCTAAGGGACTTACCGCTTTTAATATCAGATAGGACTGTGGCAGCTGAAATTTCTGCAATGGAGAAATTGTATATTCCTTCCCTTATTCCAGCTTGTTTCTCACATTGGAAGAGACCGACATCTTTGTGTGTCCTTCTGGGCAGGCAGTCTTAACTTCCCTGAGTGTTAAGCAAGCTAGGTGAGGATTTAACATTTTTGTTGGACTCAGTCTTGTGTAGCTCTTTTTTATTCTTTTACTATTGCTTTTGCAGAATGTAACTTTGCAATTCTTCCTATTTTTTTTTTATTCCTCAGGAAAACACAGTCATCTTTGTAGCCTTTTTAAATACCAAGGGAGCAGCAGCAAATGTTCAGCTGTCTTTGTTTCATAGAATCACAGACTCGTTTGGGTTGGAAGGGACCTTAAAGCCCATCCAGTTCCAACCCCCCTGCCATGGGCAGGGACACCCTCCACTAGCCCAGGTTGCTCCAAGCCTCATCCAGCCTGACCTTGGACACTGCCAGGGATGGGGCATCCACAGCTTCTCTGGGCAACCTGTCCCAGTGCCTCCCCACCCTCTCCGGGAAGAATTACTTCCTGATGTCCAATTTAAATGTACTCATTTTCAATTTAAACCCATTACCCCCTGGATTTTATACCTGTGTATATTTGTAATGCAAATACAGCCATGAACTGACCCCCTCATCTTCCGAACACGCGCTGCTCCATCACTATTTCAGTTTTCTTTCATGCATATTGCATTATTTAATGGTCATTTGTGAGTGGATTGGAGTTCCTTTGTTTGTTTTTTAGTAAAAAACTTCCTTTTAACTTTTAGGCACTTACACTGACAGTAATAAGGCTCATCATCAGGCCTATTAATTATAGCTCAGCCCTGCTGGTAGCGTTGGAGCAGAGTATTGCAGTAGACACGGTGCTTCCTTTCCCAACTCCATTAAAAAACCCCAACAAAGCTGTTTCTCTTTCTCTGAAGAGAAAGGCAGAACGTGACAGGACACCCCCGGGCCCTGAAGAAGGAGGGAAAGAGAAATGAGGATCTCTGCTCCTTTGTGATGTAAGGAGGTGCCCAGAGCAAACGCTGGAGAGAGATTTCCAAGGGGCAGCCTGTTTCTTGGAAAGACAAGAGCTCTGCCAAGAGCTGCTTCTGGGGGTGCCCCCCACCCTGGGTGGGTGGTTTGGAGTAGGTGGTCCTCCCCCGATGGAAACCCCCTGGGCCGGCAGTGCCCTGGGTGCCAACAGAATGGAGCGCAGGGAGGTCATCAGCAGGAACTGGAAGGCTTCAGGAAAAGGGGGAATACAGTCCCATTCCTGGTGTGTTGGTGATGCATCCTGCATTGGAAGGCTGCAAATGGTAGTCTTTATTCTGCCGTACAGAATGGATTTGAAAATTAATCCTTTAAGTTCTGTTACTTATGAATATTTAGTGCAATTAGGGAGCAGCTTTCCACACTGTTTCCCAGAAATTGGTGTCTTGGTTGGTATCAGTGTAACGGAATATTTAGGCACTCTTTAGCTCAAGACTTGCACTGACAGGTTAGATAAGGATATTCTTGAGTAAAATATTAATACTGCACAATCCGGCTTTGTTGCCAACTAACATTGTGTTTCCTCATTACCAGAAAGATATATCACTGCATTCCTGCCTTAGTAATTAAAGCAGAAAATATACTGCATGATGTTTTCTGGTTTTCATGTTTGGGAAATTCCGTTCTGTAGTAGTGTTTGATTAACTGACTCACTGACTTTCTTCTGAAAGAAGTGCTTTTAGAACAAACATAATTACAGTAGAGAAGTATATATCCTATCTGTCCCACTAGTAGCCTGCAAACAGAATATTAACCCCAG
Organism: Rhynochetos jubatus; assembly: GCA_027574665.1. Lineage (NCBI taxonomy): Eukaryota > Metazoa > Chordata > Aves > Eurypygiformes > Rhynochetidae > Rhynochetos > Rhynochetos jubatus. The sequence goes on along the minus strand of CM050654.1, from coordinate 2,889,163 downwards.
GCACTGGCACTTATCATTCCACGAGAAGCCTCTTCTTTACCACAGGAGTGGCGTTACCCAGCTGCAACCCTTCCTGAGTTTAAAAACTCAGTATTTATCCTCAGTTCTTTAATTTTTTTGTCTGTTTTGAGTTATTGCAGCCTTCTCCTTTCTGTGCCTTTCAATATGCATATCACTCTGATAATGTGCTAAATCACTAATGTTGTATTTTCATGCAAAAAAGTGTGGATTTAATTCAAACCCCGTTGCTCATTTATTATTATTTTCCAAATCTCAATTGAGCAAGTTACATCGGAGGGGGATAAAATAATACAGTGCCAACGCAAAGAGGGAGGGAGGAATAATGGACAAGAGGAAACATACATCCTGCATGCTTATCTCCCTGGCATGCATTTCTGCTGTTGTGTGCTTTGCTCTTTTATTTAAGGCCATGCTCATAAATTTTAGTTCAGCTTTGTCTTTTGAAATCAGCTTGTGAAACTGTCAGCTCAGCTGAACTTGAGGCTAATTTTAAATTTTGCTTTACCCTATCGGCATTTATCAGGTTTCTGCTGTTTGGCCAAACCTGTTACAACAGAAAATACTCTTTTTCTATTCAGCAGGAAGATAAGAATGGACACAATAATCGGGATTTGAAGATAGGAAATAATTTCAATAACATTTCAGTACATGATTTCTGAAGCATCATGCATATTTTATTGCATCTTTTGGCGTACAGTGTTTTGATGGGGAGAAATTATTAAAAACTTGTGTTCTACAAACTTGAGGATCAGGTGGTGGTTTACCTGTCACTTGCTTTGTTGTATGAGGCTATAGATCAGCTAAGTAATCATCTGGAAGAAAATTCTGTTTTCTTTTCATTCATTCCACAGCAGAATCAATCTCCCAAGTTAATTTAAGCCTTATTATGGCTGCAGAGTTCAAACCAATCAACAGAACTACTTTTCTGTAGTTTTCAGAAATTCTGAATGCAGTTCCATTGCTGTCCTGAAAGTAATCAGGTAGACTAGAGATTAAGTGTAAATAATGAATAATATGAACAGCATGTTGTTACTCCATCGTTTTGAGCTGTAGAATAAAAACTATTTACAAGGTTTTAAATGTTTTTGAATGAAGGAGCAACTAATATGTTGCTAGTAATATGTTAAATTCTGACCTCACAAGGTGGATAACTTCTTGTGACAATGACATGATTTAATTTGTTAAGACAATGAAGTGGTGTGAATAGTTAGTACCCCATGCCTGGTGCTGCAAAAGTCACCTCTCATTTTCCTATTTGCTACCAAAACCAAAAAAAAGGGTGTGTTCTGGGTGTTTTTTCCCCTTGGGAGCTCTGCTAGAACTATATTTTGTGTTGTACAGCTTCTGCATGCTGGTTTACACGTGAGAGTTTATTCCTCGTTGGGAGGAACTGTGCAACCTGTTCGGTACAAGCCACAGTAAATCTTAGCGTAATTATTGCACTCAGCTGATGCAAAATCAGTCTTTCCTTCATGTCAGAAAGAGCTTGTTGTTTTTTCAGTGGTGGCTCTGCCCTGCTGACAAAGCATAGCGTTGCAATCAGCGTTGCCTGTTGTGAAGAGATGTGATGAGGCAAACAAACTTCATGGAAGGGATAGTTGGTTTCCTTTAGCTGATGATTCCTGCTCAGTCTGCATGCTGGGTGCAGTAGGACACCGGGACCTCTACGGAGCCAGGGGTTGCCTTAGGGTACAGCTAAGGATAAGCTGTGTCCCTTGATCAGACGACTAGCGCTGTAGTTTCTTTAGGCAGACTAGTGCTACTGTAGAAATGATAATTGCTGTTGTTCTGCATATTTTAACTGCAGTTCAGTAGCAGCTTCCACAGAAATGTCTCCAAATTCCTAAACCGCTTTAGCAGTGTTCAGCAAAGCCTACAGTATGAAATTGGGGGTTTCTTCTTCCACGTGCGGTCGAGGCAGTCTTGGAACAGTTTAGCTGCAGGGCCTCTTCTATGTCAGTAGTTGGCTTTTTGGGTTTGAGCTCTGTTAAAGACTTTTCCTCAGACCAAGAGGGTTGCTCTAGGTATGCTATTCATTTAATCACAACTCAGAGTTGGGCCACCACCTCAGTGAGTGGCCAATGGCCCAAGCTCTCCCACCGTTTTTATACCATTCAATCAATACCCATTACAGAAGGTCCGAAGTCTTTGTATATTTCCACTCAGCCTCTAAGTCCCCAAAGCTCATTGTTTATCAAAGACCATCCCAATCCCCTGTCTCAACTGCATTCTTCTCTTCTGGTTCCAATCCTTGGTTCAGTTTCAGGGTCTCTTCGGGTCGCCGTCTCCGTAATCACTCTTCTGTCGTTTCTGTCTTGCACAATTCTGAGACAGACCTCGAGATGTACTATTAAGGGTTTACCTTTTGTCTAGCAAAGCACCTGTGCTTAATTAATTAATCAATCACTCTTTGTTGAAACTGTCTCTACATGATGAGCTTGACTGGGTTTGAAACCAGCCTTGGGTGGGTCTGTACCAGGAGCAGGTTGAGAACAAACATTCTGGGCCTGTTGAGCAGTATTTCTGCACTTTTACAAGACCCCAAACCTCAGATCTAAACCTGCACTAGAGACTCTGAAAGGCTCCTTTACAAGCTGCAGTGATTAGCTGCTTGGCTTTTGTGTCAGTTTGGTTTTTAATTCGTGCCGCAACTGCCGCTGTGTGGTAAAGGTCTGAGTGAGTCCCTAATTAAAACTGTTCCCACCCTCACGCTGTAAATGGCTGAAGTAAGACAGTCTTAAGTAAAGGCTCTGTGAGCTTTTGTAGGGACAGGTTAGGTGAGCAGGAAGGCAGTGTGTTTTGGACTCTGTTGGCAGATAGCCAGTAGCCCTTATTTAATATTTCAAGAGTCAGTGGAAAGGAAAGCTAGAAGCGTGCCCCTGCCTTCAGTCCTGTTTGTATTTTGGAGTCAGCTGAGCCTTTGTCTTCACGTCAAGGATACCATACATTGTTATTCAGGTAATACCTCCTAGTTTCTCACTGTGCTTGTTCACGACAAACATCCTTGTGACAAACCTGAAGCATTCTGTAAAGGACTTCTCAATTTCTTCCAAAGTCTCCATGTAGGACAGAAAAGTAGTGTTCAAAATAGCTTCAACATCAAACAGTTGAAAGTGTTGATGTGTTTTGGTTGAATGACTTACTTTTTTAAGACATTCCATCTGCAGAAGACAATTTAAATACAGTCTACATGTGCCTCTTCTTGCAGGCATCCTTCTCATCCCTTGAATTTTCTGTTCCAACAGCGTGCTGCATCTTTTCTTAAATTAGAACAGACAAGAGACCCATGGTATACTGTAATATAAATAATAAATAACATTAATTCAAGTTCATTCATGATTGATGCTACTACTTTTAAATGCCCAGCGTCTCCGATATGACTTACTGCTGTTGTCTTGATATCCAGTCTCGATATACCTAATGATACCGAGAGAGAACACAAAAAGCTAGCTCTGCACCTGTCACCCCCCTTCCCTCTTCTAGTGCTGAAATTCAAAATATTTTTTAATATATTAAATTAAAAACTCTACCTTCCTTAATTCTGATTTCTATTTAGTTATTTATTTTCTACCTTCCTCAATGCTGACTTCTGTTTATTTATTTAACCATAGCCACATTTTTTTGTATATTTGTATAGCTATTAAGGGCTTACTTACACTGGCATCTCTATGTTCACATCTGGTACCGGATCTCATTGTGTTACATGATTTATAACTACAGAGAGATGTGTCTGCCTACAAATTGCTTGTAATGAGAGCTAGAACCAAGGCCAGAGACTCGCAGCGATAGCATGGAAGAGAAGGGTTACAACAGCACCAGAGGTTAGGGATCATAATCACAGGCTCCCCTAAGGATCAGACCATAGAATCACAGCTTGGTTTGGGTTGGACAGGACCTTAAAGCCCATCCAGTTCCAACCCCCCTGCCATGGGCAGGGACACCCTCCACTAGACCAGGTTGCTTCCAGCCTCCTCCAGCCTGGCCTTGGACACTTCCAGGGACGGGGCATCCACAGCTTCTCTGGGCAACCTGTCCCAGTGCCTCCCCACCCTCTCTAGAAAGAATTTCTTCCTGATATCCAATCTGAATCTCTCTGCTTTCAGTTTAAACGCGGTCTCCTCCTCCTCACCTCTGTGAATCTTCCTCCCTTACTATGATTGTTGTCCTTCTCCTGGCTGCAGGAAAAGCAACTGTCCCTCTGGCCAGAGGAGGCTTTCGTGGAGGCACACTGGTTACGGTGAGCATTGCAAGAGCAGGGCACTTGTTTAAGGGCACTTAAGGGTATCATGTCTTTGTCTCGTGGACAAAAGGCGCGGTATGACACATTGCTGTCACTAGGTATGGTGAAAAAAGGGAGGCAATATTGAGTTGGAAATGAACTCACCAATGGGATAAATTAAGGTGAAATAAGTGTGAATGAAGCATTAAAATGATGCTCATCAAACTGGTCCTTGTTTTCACTCCCTTTTGCTCAGCAAGCATTAACCTAACATGAATGGTTCACTTCTCTTTTGTGAGATAGAGGCTGCTGCCACCTCTCCTTTCATCTCATGTCCCTCTGCAATCCCACTTCTCTGCCCCAGCAGGAGATATTTCTTCTGTGCCATTTCAAGACCCATTTTTTTGCTTAATGAATCTTTCCTTGTTTGGATGTGACTACAACACGTGCTACTGATGTGGGTTACTTCACTCTCTTCCCTCGTTCCTACCCATAGTTACATGCTGTGCTGGGTTCAGTCAGGAAGGAGTGAACTCCCTTCACCGTGGCTGCGAGGGAGCTGTTCCTGGGTGCTGAGAGCAGCACTGAGAAGGGTTGTGCTGGCGCTGGGCGATGCCTGCACCCAATTCAAGGTCTTTCTCCGCTCCCGACCCTGCAGCTGCGTTCCCAGCTCTCGCTGTCTCGCTGCAGGCAGTGCAGGGACACACAGCTCAGACAGCTGACCCCAGCTGACCAAGGAGTGTGTCATCCCACGGCACGTCGTGCTCGGGGCACAGGCGGGGAGGGCTCCAGGAGCCACTACTCCCTCCCTTACTCCCTCTTGCTCCTTTACTCCCAGGCACTTGCTCACACTACCCCTGACCCCTGCGTTAGCTGCTTTGCTCACTCCTGTGCTGGCTCGTTCGGGAGGGCGTTGGTGGGTTTGTTTAGTTTTCCCAGTTGTGCTGTCGCTGACAGGGTTCGCTCGGAATCTGCCGCGACGGCTCTCGGGCTGCGGCTCTCGGGCTCTCTGGGTCTGACTCTCACTCCTCAGCACCTGGGTGTGCACTGGTTAGTGCATGGTCAGCAACTGTATCACATTGTATCATGTTTTATTTCCTATTATTTTAATTGCTTATTGTTAGTAGTGTCTGTATATATTCATTTAGATTTCATTAGTAAATAGTTCTTATCTCAATTTTACGAGCTTCCTTATTTATTTTTCCTCTGATTCTTCCCCTCCACTGGAGGAGGGGAGGGGGATTTGTGAGAGCGGCTTCATGATATTTTGCTAGCTGGAGTTAAACCACGACACATGTAATTTTGGTATTCTAAGGAATACCCCAATTAGTATATTTTCCTGGCATCAGGCTACTATATAAAGTTGGCTACATTTGTGTTGTATAAGGAGAAATACATTAAAAATACCATCTAAGATAAATTATCATAGTCTACCTGTGAGCATTATATGTGAGCATCACTGAATAAGAACGTGTTTGACTCCTAACCTGTCTCACATCTGCTTTGCCTACAAAGGCTGTAACCTCTTCACTGAGCACTTGGTGCTTTGCTTTGCGCAGTGAAAGCTCTAGTCTGAGTTACTCCTTAGTGACCAACACTGCCGACATCTTCAAATTGCCACACTCAGTATAACCAAGTTCAACTCAGATCTAAAAGAGCAAAGGTTTCTGAGGAACAGGTGAAATCACTGGGGGATGAACAGCTAAAACTAATACAGGCAATATTTACAAGGAGATTTTTTGTGTTCAGATGCTTAGAAGTAGGTCAGGGCTGAAGCAGATGTCCATCCATCCCGTGCCAAAATTCCTGCAAGGCATATGCTATGCTCAAGCCTATTTTAGGACCTTTTCTCTTAACTTAAAAAATGAGAAGGAGGAGGAGGAGTGGCTCCAAGCATAGCACTCGGAACAGCTGAGCAATAGGATTTGCAATGGTGAGAGCTGGGCAGCCTTAAAATGGCAGTTGTTGAATAACCTCACTTATGATGATGGGATCGGGAGCTACTTTACTTAAATAGCGGTAGATAACGTCTTAAATGATAGCAACTCTTTTCCAAATGACTAGTGAATTTTCTTTTCAAGCGCCGTTCGGATATCTTGCTTTGGCTTTGCACACCTGCCTGGCTATGATCAACAAGACAAAAATCACGTCATATCATTTTCCTCAAGCAATAGTGAGGAGAAAAGATTGTGTATTAAGAAGTGCTGGGTTTGGAAGCTTTTTATTCCCTTAAAGGGGACTTAAGATAAAATTCAAGATTTATGTCCCCATTTGAGTACAGCTTCTCTCCCTGCTCATGGTACAGTGGAGATTCACCACTATAAAGGGGCTTCTGTGCCTTCCCCTGTGGGTATGCACGGGGAGTTTTGACTCCTTTGCAAGTCCCTCGAGTTACCATCTGAGCTGGAGATGTTTGATCTGTGATTTATTGTTAAGTAGGCAACTGAGAATAACAGGGTTCAAGCAGCGTACGTAACTTCTCCTGATCCACTGCAGAGGGTGAGCAATTCTGCAGGGGAAACCAACCCCGTTCTTCATTGTTCTGGGTTTTTTTGAAGTGAAAGCGGGGGGGAAGGAGAAACATGTTTCTGAGCTCGTTTACCTCTTGGGGTGAGCCTCACAAAAACAAGTGAATGGCCCTGAGTGCTGTGAAAGGTCTGAATTAAACAGGGAGTCGGAGCAGGGGAAACGAGGGCAGCCAGTGAGATCAAGGAGGGAGCGATACCCTGCCTGCCCTTGCGCTTGTTGAGGGGAGAGCTCACCTTCCCGCGGGAAGTGGCTGCAGGCTTTCACTCCCTGGGCAGGGACTGTGCGTAGCTGGAGGATGTGGTGTACGGTGTGCACGCCGAAGCGCTTCGCTTCAAGCACTCATCCGTACGTGTGCGCTTTGGAAAATAAATAAAGAAACCAAATAAAATACACGGTGTTCATAATAAAAATCTAAAATGCTAGCTGGTTCTGGGAGCACAGATGAGTTCTGTGGAATAAACTGCCTGGTATGCTGCTCAGGAAAATATTTTCTTGTACATTCGTAGCTGATGTCATTGACAATAAAATTGCTTGAAATATAAAATAATGGTAGTGTGTTGCCTACCATGACAGAAACCGTAAAGGGTTTTGGCCTTTAGTACACTTTAATGGGTGCTCTGCAGAGGAACTGACACTTCCATTTGTTAACTTGTAATTGTCCAAAATAAATCCCGCTTTTTTCCCTCCCATTAGATTGAAGCCTAGTATATGTTAATTGTGCTGGGTCTTCTCCTGGCCTGACACCTTGACAGCTCTTGTCAGCTTTTAAGTTATTCCCCTATGAAAAACGTACCTCCACTGGTTATTCTCCAATAATGGCCTTGCCACTCATCTCTTCTGTCTTTTTTAATTCCGACATCAAAGTTTATGCTTAGCATTGCTCCCGGAGAGGAGCGCATTCTCTAATGACTAGCGGTAGGTCAATGCTCCCTGTCTGGGAGAGAACGTGAAAAAATGAAATCCAGCGTTCTGGTCTGCGAGTGGATGCCTGGGGCGCTTGCTTTGCTAAGGCACAGGTATTTGCTCTTCATTAAAGAAATGCCGTTGTACAGTAAACTGATTTATTAGCTATACCACCTAGTGCTCTCATCTCATCAAATCTCACACTGTGCAGGACTAGAGCATCTCATAATTTCTAAAAAAAAAAAGACTGCTAATTAACATTTATGTGCTACAGGACACGATGGTACTTCAACGGGTGGCACTTTCTCCTCCGAGTCGCTATTGGAGCAATATAATTGTGTTGCCGGAGTTGCTGCCTTCCAGCTATAAAACTAAGACCTTGGCCACCACAATAATTGAAGTTCCCAGACTGCTTTCTTAGGAGCGAGGGTGGTAACTCCAGTCGTGCGCTGGCCAAAATCCAGGCAGGTAATTAGATTCTGTTACGTTAATCCCCTCCCCCCGCAGCTCTAGCTGGTGATAGCGGCTTCTTCTCTTCCCATCCTCGCCATTTGGTGTAATTGGTGTGCGCTGTTAGAGAGCTGACACCTTCTGAGTCAAGAGCGGCTGTGTTTCACTGATGAACGACGTGGTACCGGTGTACTCCTCACCCCAGCACCTGGAAAAGAGTAAAAAGCAATTGCTACACCGTAGAACCCGTTGCTGTCAGAAGGATAGGATTTGGGTAAGGAAAAACACTGCTTTCTGTATTTGAGTACTTGAGTCACCAGAAATCCCGGGTTTCTGCATTTGGGTCACATGTGCAGTTACCACGGCACTGATCACATCACGTTGGAGAGAACGCAAGTTAAAGGAATGCTTCTGCTTCCGCTTGCTGGAAGGAAGCGCAGTAGGAAAATATGATTTGGGAGAGTTTGGTGTGTTTTGCCGTGGGTTTGTTTTTCTGAAGGCTACTCTGATGTGCCATAGAACGTGCTTTCCCTGTGACCTGGAACATGGTGGAGTTACAACAATGTGAGGAACACGCAGTAACTGGGAGAGGCCAATAAACTATTCTTCTCCAGGTGTTGACTCTCAAGTATCATATCCTCTGGTAAGATGGTGTAATTAATGGTTCCACTGCGTTCGGGATCTTAAAGAATGAAAGGCAGAACTACCAAAATCGGTGGTAATAGAGTTTCATTGTCAAGTTCTAGTTGGGCTGAGCCTGGAAGACCAAGCTGCCTACTCTGCCTCCCCAGAGAGCAGAGACTGGAGAGACCAGTTCTTAGAAAACTGATTGTCACCCCCGGTTCTCCTGTTACCTGGAGGATTAAGAATGACAAAATGGAAGACATTTCTATCATAAACCCAATTCAGGGGGCCATGAAGAAAGACCAGAAATAGTTGAGGAGCTGTGCAAGAGGAAGGATCAACTAATTTTAAATATGAACGGGCATTAAATATAACATGTCTTTCCTAAATTTTACATCCCATTGGCCTTTTATTTGCTCCTGGTGGATAGAGTTAAGCTCTTCTGTGAAGTATCAATGGCTGGAGAATTCCTCCACAGTGGAAGTGGGAGAGGCAGTGCTTTCCCTGGCGCCAAGCAGAAATCCGGACACAGATTGCAGATGTGCTGCGTACGAGATGCTCGCTGGTGTCTTGAGGGTCAGTAGAAATTTCAGACAGAATGATTTATTGTTTGTGATAGTGCCCCAGGCAGAAGGGAGAGTTCACAGCATCAAAATGACGTGTACTCTTTGTAGGCACACAAGATTTGTTCCACAACATCTGTTAAAAGAGGAAAACAAGTTGAAGCTGTGTTCATGTGCTTGTCAGGGTGTGAGACTGCTACCTATAGTTGTATCAGAACTCTTTGTCGCCTCTTGGAAACCACTAGGTCTGATTTCAGTAGCGGGAGGCACTGGGGACTTTGGTTGCTTAAAGGTGCGTAGACCCACCTTGTGCTTGTGTTAGGGGCAGCTGTGTATGTGCAGTGTCTCAGGGAAGGCTTTGAATTTCTGATGGGAAGCCAAGTATCCAAATTCAGGTTTTCGGTGATTTTGTTCTTAGATGTCACCATCTTTTAGCCGTTGAATGAAAGCTTGGAAGTTTTAACTGCAAAAATACTGATATTTTAATACAAGAGGTGCTTAAAATTATGCAAAATTACTTAAACAGTTCTTGTACTTTGATTTTAGCGTCCCTTTTCCATTGCAATCATTAGTATACATTCTGGAAGGCTGTCAGTGTAAAAGATGATTTTCTTTCACAAAGATGGCCATTTGCAATTTTTCACCCAGGATCTGATTACCCTTCTTAAATTTTAGAGGAAAAAAAGGGCTAAAACCCTAACATAAGATGTTAGTTCAAGGCATAGCTCCATTCGGTTTATCTCTATGCAGTAAAGTGCTAATACATTAATAAGATTTGATGGGAATAAAAAACTTATGTAACTTCTAACCAACGTATTAAAACTAAGTAACTATTACTTTAATTCCATCGTAGAAAGTTATTTCTTTTAATATTGCTCTACTTTGGGCCATGGGATCAAGAGTGGGCTTTAGTTGCCTGCTTGCAGCTCGCTCAGGGACCTGATTGCTCAAAATTTGGGAAGGTCCTACCAAGTCCAGGTGCGGGTGCCCAACCTGAGCTCTGGCGCAGGATGGTAAAATGGCAAATGGTCCTGAAATAAGTCAGATGCTCGTCTGCTGCTCCAACTGAAGAAATGTTTTGCATGATGAAACCATAAACCGTTCTCCTGCGTTAGCAGTGATCTATGACTTGGCTGATCTGTAGCTAATCTTCACTTATAAGCCTCTCTGTGCCTCTGTAACAAGACAAAACGACATGAAATGGGTCATGTGGACTGCAGCTCCTTCTAAATGTTCTCTGTTCAGAAAGCAAATCGAGTACCAGTGCGGTGCGATGTTTTTCATGGCAGCTGCTCCGCACAAACTGGATTTTACAGGCAGAGTTTGGAGGATAGGCTATTTATTTTGTTTCGCAACTGAGGCCATACAATAGATCTGAGGCAGAGCCAGAAATGGTGTCTGAGTGTCCTGATTGTCTTTATCTGAAGCCTATTTGGCCATGCTTTCCTTCAATTACAGATGTGCTCACCATCCAGCGTGCCATGCATTCATGTGCTGATGTAGCCTAGTTTTGTGGCACTGGTAAGGACAGTAGTTCTTTCAGCCTGTGTAGTCCATCACAGCAATAATGCTACTCTCTGCATGTTTTTACTGCTACTAGAAGGCATTTTAATGTGTGTATATTTGTGTTAGAGACAAAAGTGTAAGTTTTTTTCAGAAACATTCTAAGCTTTGGAACCTGCAGCATTTTCTAAGCCTTTCTGAGTCTTTCTGTGCCTGTGTAGTTGCATCCTGCACAAGCAGGCAAGAAACGGTTTTTTGGGATGACAATTTGATGAACGGATTCAAGACTTTCATAAAGGATGAGTCACTTCGATGCCATTAAGAGAGAGGATTCCAATGTATCCAAGAACTGCAGAGGGAAAAAAATGTCGCTTGTGTAAAGTTGTGTTTTTCTAATCTTCCCTAAGCATCTTCTGTAGCAATTTTACAAAAAAAAAAAAAAAGGAGAAAGTGGCAGGGAAAGACTAGTGTCTTACAGACTTTTTTCCTGTCCCAACCCAGAGGGCACTACAGCATACTGCTAAGAAAAGTTGGAGCAGTAATGTGGGAACCTTAAGGCAGCAGTAACATAGTAAGACGAACCTGCTTTAAGGGATGTTGTGAAGACTGAGAGCAGGTATCTGAAATATCTAGGTGTCCATGGCAGATAGGTCATGGAGAAACCAGCCAAAATTTTGGAAGGATAGAAGGAAATGTCATGAGTTGCTTCTGAATTTTTCATAGCTATCCATAGGAAAAGAGGTATATACAGAAACTTGAACCCAAATTTGTGGAAAGGTTTTCCTCTGTTCTTCATTAGAGATGCCTATGAGATTTTTCTAGAAAGAAATTGATGTGTGTAGTTGACAAAATTGGAAAAACGACAACTTTGGTGGGTGCAGACCAGAAAAATATGGGGATCACCCAGAGGGTTCTCCTGCCAAATTAAAGACCAACAAAGACACGTTTTTCAACTAAACGGTGTAAATCTTGTGCAGAAGTAGAGAATCTGGTCTGTAAATTGTGTAGTGCTTGAGGATGACGAGGTTTGTTTGCAGGGTGGGAGTTGTCAGAATACGATTATTTTTTTTCTTGTCTTTGTAAGAAGAGTGGGCAAGGATTTCATAGCTCTGGCTGCTAGTTCTTACTTGCAGAGCGCTTTTATTTGTTTCTTTGAGTTTGCTGTAGGGAAAGAGCGTAAGGCACTTTTGTTTTTCTTTTTAACTTCCCTAAACATGCAGTTAACGTTGACCTTGAGATGATAAATCTTCTGCTCTTATTTTCCATTTTCTCTGGCAGGGTTTTATCCAGCAATACCCTCACTTTGACTATAGACATTTTAAATCTGACTTCTGCTGAGATATACGAGAGGTCCACCTAGTTAATTGCCCCTGTTATTTATGTGTCACATAGATAGCTTTTTATGGGCTTCTTTTTCTTCTTTTCATCAAAGCTTGAGCATGTAGCAGTTCAGATTTCAGAGTTCTGCACTGTAGGTAGTGCTCTGTGCTGTCTTCCTCGTGCGATGCTCACCGGTTAATAACAGCCTGTATCATGAGAGGGGATATATTTCTATCCTGGCTGTTGTTGTCAGGAAGAAAAAGTAAAAGAAGGATATTGCTAATTTTCCTTAGGAACTGCTTTCTGCCTTTACGCATGTGGACTGAGATTTGGGTACATTTCCATTCAATAATGAGCTTTACATTATTAGTTAATTATTGTTTTTATTAATTGCCTAGTGATTCTTAATCAAGGGCAAATTATCTCCTGAAATGTTCATATCTGATTGAGGCAGGGGAATATTGCTGTGAATTGCTTCTGGGTTACATTAAAAGAGAAAGCTGGACCTGCTGTAACGATCATCGGCTGTGTTAGAAACACACCTGATGGTCAAAGTCAGGAATCTGTAGTTAGTTTAGCTAAAATCCTAACAACCGACTGAAAGAATTATTAGTAGGCCAGTTACAATGATACTGGTGCTTATAGTCCAAATTATCCTAATACAAGAGCTCATTCTTGAAAATGGTACAGATGTATGTAAACTTTCAGGTGTCTGATCCTTTCTTGGTGTTGTGGTCTTCCCAAGAAGAAAAGAGAGGTGTCATTACAAATTGTCAGCACGAGCTCTGTGTGTGGAGGAGTGTGTTGTTGGTATTGGTAATTTCTTCCTTATTTTTGCTAGAAAGAGGATGAAGTTTGATGGTTTCTTTCTCCTCATTCTTGCATCCATTTGGGGTCATTTTAGTGTATTTACTAACACAAATATGTGCTCCAGTGGTTACAAATTGCATATTGTAGCAAAATTTGTTATATACAGTGTGTTTTACGTAAGTTGGATGCTGCTTCATTTTCTTTTTATCCCTAAACCCACTTCTGTGCATAGTTCAAAGTTGCATTGCTTTAGCAAGCAGAGAGCACTAGCTTATAGCCCTGGGACCCTGGTGTAATCCCATTCCTCCCACTTCCAAGGTCTCTGCTACGACCCTCCGGCCACCCAGAGGGTCCTGGACAGGCTGGAGAGGTGGCACCGTGCCAAGCGCAGGGAGGTCACAAGGCCAAGGGCAGGTCCTGCACCTGGGTCGGGGCAATCCCAGCACAAGGCCAGGCTGGGCGCAGAATGGATCGGGAAGAGCCCTGAGGAGAAGGACCCGGGGGTGCTGGGGGATGAAAAGCTGGCCATGAGCCGGCCGTGTGCGCCGGAGCCCAGAAAGCCAACCGCATCCTGGGCTGGATCCGGAGCAGCGTGGCCAGCAGGGTGAGGGAGGGGATTCTCCCCCTCTGCTCCGCTCTGGGGACACCCCACCTGCAGTTCTGCCTCCAGCTCTGGGCCCCCAACAGCAGGAGGATATCGACCGCTTGGAGCGAGTCCAGGGGAGGCCGCGGAGATGCTCCGAGAGCTGGAGCCCCTCTGCCATGGGGACAGGCTGGGAGAGTGGGGGGTGTTGAGCCTGGAGAAGGGAAGGCTCCGGGGAGACCTTATAGCACCTTCTAGTGCCTGGGGGGCACTTTTCCCAAGGGCAGGGAGTGACAGGACAAGGGGTAACAAGTTTAAATTGAAAGCAGGGAGATTGATATTGGATATCAAGAAGAAATTCTTCCCGGAGAGGGTGGGGAGGCCCTGGGACAGATTGCCCAGAGAAGCTGTGGGTGCGCCATCCCTGGAAGTGCCCAAGGCCAGGCTGGAGGAGGCTTGGAGCAACCTGGTCTAGTGGAGGGTGTCCCTGCCCATGGCAGGGGGTTGGAACTGGATGGGCTTTAAGGTTCCTGCCAACCTAAACCATTCTATGACCTTGTGCTTGTCCTTTTGGGAGTCTGTTACAGTTCTGGTTTCCCTCAGCAGCCTCCAAGCTGTGGTTTACTGATAATTTAGTACTTTATTATCACAGTGTGGTGACACATACATCCTTTCTGTACAGTTACTAATATTTCAGTCTGCAAAAGCAATGATGCAGGAGAAGTCACACACAGAGACATGTGCTCTCATAACCGCTTGCTACCAACGTTTACTGCTTACGGTGATGTTAGTGGTATGTTATCAAAGTTACAACAAATTTCATTTGCACATTTGAAAATGAAAAAGTGAAATTATAGTATTACTTCATTTTGCCTTACAAGATGCAGTCTTCATATTTAATAATGATATTTTTAAATCTTGTGTTTTTCTCTGAGGAGACTGTGTGAATAGTATTAAAGGTTGTGTTAAGGATAACAGATGCTCCCTGTGCCAGTTAGCTGTGGCTGTGAGGTACGTGTCAAAATTTGCAAAGGCTCGTTCTTGTCTCAATTTCCATTGGTCAAACTTTATATATTCTTTGAAGAAGCTTGTCCTGGTCCTGGGATAATCTCTGGCAAGGACCAGATCCTGCTGATGAGAAACAATTTGTGAACAGAGGCTTTGAACGGCTCAGTGATCCAATACAAAACTGATAGGAGAAAGTGATTGTGATTTAGCTCTGACATAAAGAATTAAAACGAAGAGCTCACTTTGAAGGAGTTCATGTATCTCCTTCAGCCCGTCAGAGTTATTAGAGTACCTTCAAGGATTATGGAAAATGTCCTTTGGAGAATCTAACTGTAAATACGAATTCCTCATTTTCAGTCATTGTGCACATTGTAGAGACTGGAAAGATTTCAGATTTGGTAGGTTCATTTCAGTCTCTGTGGCCTTATCATTTCCCACTAGGAAGTCATTCTGAAGGGAAACCCAACATTCCCTCTCCAAAGAGGTGTCGAGGTGACCTTTCTCTGAAGGGAGTTCTTGGGAAGAAAGTCACAGCTGCTGTGAAGTGATTTATGGAAGACGAATGCTGCTCAAACAGGGATTTTTCCAATAGTTCAAACCTTTCCAGATAGAATTTAGATTAATGCGTGGGAAATTGTAATTGGCCAGAGAATAAAGCGGTCATCAACATTTAACACTCAGTGACTGAAAATACTGGGAAGCAGTGCCTCACTGAATCACTGTTTTGGTTGCAGAACTGTCAAACTTGAAAATACTGGACGTGCTATACTCAGCGTGTTCTGGGTGCTTAAACTTCACTGCTGGAGGGAAAGGAAGGTGGTGGATGATATCTGAAACGATCTGCGCTGGGATGTCCCTCTGGGGGAGCAGAGAGGAGCTGTGACCTCTGGGGGCACCCCCACGCATACAGTCACCTGTGTCTTCCCAGAAGTGTGGAACCGAGCCCTTTTCTCTAACAACGCTTGGAATAACCATTTCTTGACAAGATTTAGAATGTTGCGTATGGGTTTTTTTGAATTAGAATCCTAAATGGTGCAGGAGTGGGTGTAAAGGCAAAGTGATCCTGAAAGACGTGATGGGTACGGATCTTGTCTTTAATCTTTGTGACTGAAGAAGCTCCCTTAAGAGCTACTGAAAATTTCCATGGCGAATTTAAAACCTCTGCTGTCCCTGAGCTCAGCGGGAGTTCCTCCATTGACTTCAGGAGAAGCAAAAGCCTAGAGTCATTAAAATAAATACCTTTAAATTAGAGACTAGCATATGTAACCACTTGCAGATGCACAAGTGTGTGACAGCTTGATGTTCTTCTCATTATCTGGTAATATTAATTTGATAGACGAGATGCTAATTCTGTATTTCTGTGCTGTTTTCTTTGGTCTTAATATTTATGGAGTATTCTGCTGATTTTTGCTGAAGCTAACAAGAAACGCCCTCCAGCTTGCAATAAGATCAGGCTGTTGTTACACACGTCGTTAGTAGCTATCACAGTGAAATATTCCTTATGCAACACTCAGCAATTCTGCAGGCTTAAATAATGTTTTTGCACAATGGCAGTGCTATGGCCATTTAGTCCACTTTAGAAAACATAGTTACCTTAAAACAAAAGCAACAAAGATCTTAATTTATGCTCCATAACCTGCTGTTTGTCAAAGTCCTGGAGCCTTGTTCAGCTGGAAGCCACAGTGCTATCTGAGTCCTGCAGCAGGCTACACTGGAAAGGAGCAGATGATGTGCAGGCACCAGAAGGATGGCAAATGAAATATGAGGCTGACTATACTGGAAAGGGCATTAATCATCACATAATAAAGTATGTGTTTGGTTTTGGCTGGTAATTTCTGAAGGAAAAGTGTTGAAAAGAATAGAAAGCAAAGAAAGATTTATTTTTCCTTCTATTGCTTCAGCATATATCTTTTGCAGTCACCTAATGAAGATTAATTAGAATTGTAGAATCATGGAACGGTGTGGGTTGAAAGGGACCTTAAAGCTCATCCAGTTCCAACCCCCCTGCCATGGGCAGGGACACCCTCCACTAGCCCAGGTTGCTCCAAGTCCCATCCAGCCATGCCTTGGACACTGCCAGGGATGGGGCAGCCACAGCTTCTCTGGGCAACCTGTCTCAGTGCCTCAATGTCCTCTCTGGGAAGAATTTCTTCCTGATATCTAATCTGAATCGCCCCACTTTCAATTTAAACCTGTTACTCCCCAGTACCTTCAGCCACTGGAAGGTGCTATAAGGTCTCCCCAGAGACCTTGCAAGTGTGCAAAGTAATTAATGTTCTGATTTTCCTGACAATTTCGAAAGCAGCCAAGTTTTCATTTGGTTTTCCTTTTCATTTTAAGCTCAAGTTTCATTTAATTTTTCCCACAGACTTAAATAGGAAAACGTAACTGAACTCTAGACACTAACAAAAAACGTGATTCATACATGAGTATGAAGTAGTCTCAAAAACGAGGTATCTTTCATGGTAAAACAATTTCTGGTTTTATGTTAAAAAAGTAGGAAAGACCAATGTGAATTTTCAGTTGTTTGGCATAATGCACATATTTAATATATATTTGTAGGTTCTGAATGTAAAAGCTTGTTCAGCAGTTCTTTTTTGCTCTCTGCACCGCAAACTACAGCATGTTGTTGAGTGTGCTCCTGAGAAAGTTACAGCTGTTTGTGAACATGTGCATTGCATCAATTCGTGTCAGGTTAGTAAAAATCCTCCGAACAAACACTAAAAACAATAAGGAATCCCAACCTTTCCTTCCCCTTAGTTAATCCCCACTTTCTCCCTAGTCTGGGATGATATTTGCCACAGTGCTGGAAAAAGAGCACAGTTTCACTTCACCTGAATCTACCTATTCAGCAATACTGTGGACTCCAAGGAATTGCTGTTTTAAACTGCTGCGTGGATCTATAGCTGTGTGGTTTAGATTTCTTGTAATAATAAGGGACCATCAGGAGAGTGTGACTGCAATTTGTGGTAGAAATAGAAGAGAGAAAGACTTATTCACAACCTGAATGCTCCTTGTCGTCTAGAGGACTTCATATCCGATCGTATCAAATGCAGTTCTGTTGCAAATTCGTGGAGCTCTTGTTTTTTAAGAAAGGGTTTCAATTTTGCAGCTTGAAGTGAGATGCAGACAGCTATAGGCAGAGGCTCTTAGAAGCAGCTTATAACTTGCAACAAACTGGAAGTTATTCATAAGCTAGCAGTAGATCAATGCTGTTTACTAAAGGCCTCTTACAACGAAGTGAGTGGCGAACGTAGTCCTCGCGCTGACAACGGGGGAGGTGAGATAACTCACTGCATAGGACAGACGTTTTAAAAATAGTGGTTGGAATGAGTCGCTGGCTTCCTGCTCGCCAGCACGACATCACTGAGTAAGATGGAGCTTTCTTCAGCCACCTCTTGAATTTCTGCAGGGGTGGAGATGCCACAGTCCCACTGGGGAATGTGTTCTGGTGCCACACCGCCCTGGCAGGGAAGCTCTCCCTGCCACTAGCAAGGAGTGACTCCATCTGCGGTACAACTCCCCATTAAGCAGTCGTAGGCTGCTGTTAAATTTCTCTCCTGTTCCTCTTCTGTCGCAGGAATACATTCTAACAATGACTCCTTACTGGCAGCATGGGGAAAAAAAATACTGTCCATTAATTTTTTCTTTAGCTTACTTAATTTGAGTGGTTGAATTACTAATTTCATTGAGAAATCTTGACGTTTCTCCTTTCTGTGGAAATAACTTCCCTTGTTGAACATGTGCTAGAGAAGGCCCATAGCACTAACAGGGTAAATTCTTCTTGTATTACAGTATATTTTTTCTTGGAGCTTTAATTTTTTCTGTAATGTTTACAAAGGGAGACCTTTTTTTAATAAATAACGTGAAAGATACGGTCATGAAACGTATGTAGAATTGCAGACCAGGGCACAAGTGAAGAGATGCTGCCCTGTCATGCTGTATAAAGTGAAGGGGGCTCCAGTTGCAGAACAGTAAAATAGATATACCTGCACAAACCACCAATTACAGAAGCAAAATATGTGAATTTTCATCTTGGTAAGCGATGTTTTGTGCTTCAAGTGGCACGTTTCATTCCCCATTTGAGTGTTTACAGGTGTAACAGGAGCTCTGATCTATTCAGTTATTATTGATAATTGATTAAGCTCAGGCCTTTCTGCGGAAAGAATACTAATGTGATTCGGTGTGACAAGTGTTCATCTAATGAGTACGTTGTCGCTCTGTTTGTCATACCATAATTCACATAAAGAAGCAATAAACCATCTTAGTTAACAGGGAGTTTATCAACAGCAGTCTTGTAGTACTCAGAGAAATGGGAATAGCTTTCAGAATAATCACTGGGAGCTAAGAAATACTCATATTTCATCCCTTTATTAAGCAGTAATCAAATTTAAAAACAAACCAAAACCCTCCACACCCCAAACTGGATGCAAACCCAAAAATCCCTTTGTTAACAATTTAAAACATTTTATATCATACACAGATTTAAAGGAAAGAAATATTTGTTTTAAATAAATTCAAATGCCACTTTTGTGCCACCTCCACCGCAGCGCTGCACAACTGACCCATACTCCCCGTGTTTAGGAAATCAGCCCGTTTCTGAAGGGCAGGAGGGAGCTGCAAGGGAGTTCCAGCTCCTCTCGGGGTGAAAACGGAGTATAGGCAGCCTGGGTGCTGGGGAAGCTCGGGCTGGATTTACGCCGCACGTGTAGGACGGAATATCCCATGTGTCATGGTCTCAGCCTGACACTGGCTGGGCAGAGGTAGAGTTAGGAGCAGATTTGTGCTTTGCTTTCCCAGTCTGGCAGGTTGTTCCCCAAAACTGGCACCGATGGCCATGGCTGCAGCGTTGCCGGTTCCTCGTCCTCCTTCTGGCGTCGGCAGTTTAACTCTTCATCGGTTACTGCGTTTAGCATCAGCTCCCTTTACAGTTTCAAAGTCCTTGCGCTGGTTAAGGACCAGCTGCGTTTTCTGCGTGTGCACGGTTTATGACGGTGCGTCGGGGAAAAAAGGGCGACGACGGACGTTTCAAGGCGTTTCCCAAGCACTTGGTATTTTCATGCTTATATAAAGGGCTGTAGCAACCTGCTTATGCTTGTTGGGCTGCAGCTTAGAGAATTTAAAAGTTAGGGAGCGAGGAAACAAAGTTTTCTTCAGATGAGCTATTTTTAAAAGCTAACGATGGCATAAATTCATGATTCGGTGACTGCTGGGAATATGGCCATTTTTCCTGATAAAAGAAAATTAAAAGACAATGAAGAAGCAAAATTTGATGTCATGGCTGTTAAATTCTGTAATTTTATACTTCCATTGATCAGAAAATGAATTTATGGTCGACGTGGTTTCAGTGTTGTAAAAATCCACAGAATTTAATTGTTAATCTAAGGTCAAAGGCAAATTAGCATAACAATATCTGAACTGCACTGCCCTGAAATCTCCTCATAGGCATCTTTCCGACTCCTGCTTTTATAAAAACTGTTCCCACTGGTTCTTGACCCTATAAAGTTGTTCCTAGACTAGGGAGGTAAGCTTTGCATGGGTAGTTTATGGGAGCCTCTCCGAGTAAGCAATCATTATATGATGCCTTTGCGACGGGGGGGGGGGAGGGGGCATGGCTTTTTTTGTGGGGGATATCAATGCTATAGAGAGAGCATGTATCAGTCCTGATGCTTGTAATGATTTCCACTTCGGTTTCATAAATTTAGTTAAAAGCTTCACTGCTCTTCTTCACAGTTCTGATAACATTAAATTATAGGTTTCAAAGTACAAAGTTATTAGAGACTGGGGGTTTTGGGGAGAGGAGTATCCCTCATTTTATCACTGGGTATCATAGTATTCAGCTACATTGTGTTTCACTCCTCAGCCCTGGGCATATTTATTAATTAATGTCTATGTTTTTAAGACCTGTTAGTTTGAAGTTCTGTTGTTACAAGTTCTTAAATCTTGGGGTTTTTTTAAAAAAACCAAACACTAACCACTTTGCAAGGTGGCAGAAGGCTTGTGATAGTGATGTAAGAATTGCACTTAATGCTGTAAAACGTTTTTGCTTTTGAGGGATTTTGATTGACGGGAGGTCTTCAGGCACTTGACTCCTGTAGCGGGATCTGGGTTCATGGTTCCTGTATTATAAAATGCTATAAAATTCTATTCCTGTAGAATTAGGAAAGTCAGCGTGAGTGTTTTGAAAAGTTGCATGCTGAAATTAAGTGTCTAATGTGGTAAATGGGGAAATAAAGACATGGGTGAAGTAACCAGAAATGGGGAAGTCCACTTAGGATTTCATTGGTATTTTTGATGGGTATCTTCCACAGTGTCGTGGTTTAACTCCGGCTAGCAAAATACCACGAAGCCGCTCTCACAAATCCCCCTCCCCTCCTCCAGCAGAGGGGAAGAATCGAAGGAAAAAGAAATAAGGAAGCTCGTAAAATTGAGATCGGAACTGTTTACTAATTAAATCTAAATCAATACATACAGGTACTACTGCTAATAAATACTTAAAATAGTAGCAAATAAAACATATAGTACAATATATACAATATGATACAATTTCCCACCATCCACTGACCAGTGCACACCCAGATGTTGAGGGATGAAAATCAGACCCCGAGAGCCTGAGACCCACAGCCCGAGAGCGATCGCAGCCCGAGAGCCGCGGCCTGAAGGCCGGAGCCCGGGAGCCTACACAGCAGATTCCGAGCAAACCTTATCACTGATAACACGGCCAGAAAACCCAAAACAATCCACCAGCTCCCACACGAGTGAGCCAGCACAGGAGTTGGCAAAGCAGCTAACGCAGGAGGGTTAGCAAGTGCCCGGAGAGACAAGCAAGGGAGTAAGGGAGAGAGAGAAAACGGCAGAGTAATGGCTACCGGACCCTCTTCCCCACCCAAAGAGACCGGAACATGACGTACTATGGGATGAAATACTTCCTTGGTCAGTCTGGGTCAGCTACGGTATCCGAAGCGGACAAAAGACCTTGAGTTCAGTACAAGCCATCCCCAGCACCAGCTGAGGCCTTACCAATGTTTTCACTTACTGTCCAGCAACATAGTTTCTTGGCAACCAGAGTAAAGGGAGTTAGCCCTTTCCTGACTGAACCCAGCACACACGGCAAGCCTGGAAGCTGCTGCCTCAGAGTGAAACGCAGCCACACCAGAGTTTGGACCGCCTATGGTCTTCTCGTGCCTTGTTTCACCCAGGCGTAGGTACGCGGGAGCTGGTGAAGTCTTCCTTTCCATCTGGACTGGCAAACCTCAGCTCAGCATGCTGCAGTGGGTGTGCAGTAAGGGTTCCATCTGAGTTTGTTAGAAATAGGTGGAATATTTCTGTTTCAGGCCTGGTGTTATAGTTAGATTTGTTAAAATAATCCAGCGTCTGACCGAGTGAAATCAGCCCAGCTGCGAGATCCCATTGTAAGGCTGGAGAATCTGGGTCAGGCTTCCCATTGCTCCAGGCTGGGGGAAGTCATTTGCTAAATGACGGTGGTCCGTGCTCTGCACATTCCAAGTGGGAGTGCAGTGTATATGGAGAATGATGAAGGCATTTAGCTCTCTTGGAGGAATGTCATTTAATTATTCATTGTGAACCGTTTGTTGAACTCTGCTTGCCAAGACTTGGACGTTTTGAGCTGGTTCCTAAGCAGAGCAGCATACAGGAGGGAACCGTATTTAAATACTGCGTGACTGCCTGCTAATGATTTGCTTACTGATCCATGGAAGCAAACAAATATAAGAGGTATTAAACCGTTGAAGTTAGCGTTGGTGAATGGCTCTGCCACATGGAAAGATGTAAAAGTGTCAAGAAAAGGATGCTTTTTAGGAATAAGGCACGTTTTTGTATTTGTTTCTCCCATTAACTTTGAACAAGGTTTGTGGGGCCTTGTGATAATGCGTGGACTAATGGCATTTTATGTATAATTGAGTAATATCTCATTTTCATTTGCGTAATACAAGCAAACCAAAATACAAATATAGGGCTGTAGATGAAGTTTAGATGTATAGGAAGTAACATTTTTGGAAGCTGCCTAGTCAAGTCTCAAACTAGCTCGCACCAGGTGCATGATTTGTGGTTTACAACACTCACACATAAGTATTTGCTGAATAAAGTCCTTAGGAATTACCTAGGTACAGTCCTTATAGATCGTTAAAGCTCTCATGAAAAAGACTGAGACCCCAGTTGTAAGGAAAAAACCCCAAACAATCACGTTGTATAATTAGTTCATACGAAGTGAAGAACAGTTTTCCATACAGGAACGGGACGATGTATTGGACAGGAGGTCTGGCAGAAGGGGAGCTCTGGAACGAGTAGTTCAGCAGAAGAGAAGAGCAGACAGGCCGACGCAACGGCTGTGCACACAAAACTTCCGCCAGACTTCTCTTGTCTTACATGTCGACACCTACTTGTAGCAATCAGGGAGAACAATTTAATTACTTAAAATCTGTGAACGGTTCTTGTGCACGAGAACTGGTATGTGCTAAACAGATATTGACTGCTCGGACTGACGAGAGGTTTGGATCAGTAGAATGATGTTTGCTTGGCAGTGACAGGCATGAAACATATCCGTGCTTCCAAGATGACATGGATCAACAGCATTGTCCCTGTTCACCATGAGCATGACCCTACTCACACCCTGAAACGTGGAGCCCTGTTAATTTTGGCGTTCCTGATGGTGTGGAGTCCTGCTAACTTTAAGCAGTAGAAGAAAAGGGGTCAGAATCAAAACACTAATTATAATCACCCCAGTTAAGTGCTGCTGCTGGAGGGTTATTACGGGTTCGTACACACCTCAGCTTCCCCTTTTTAACCTTGTGACAACGCACCTTTTATCTCTCTTCTCTTGCTTTGTCTCGTACATTTTCCTTATGCATTGGAAGGGAAAAAAAAAGCCAACCTGAAGAATTATTGAGCTCTACAAAAAGAAATGAAATCCTGTCTTTAAATGCCAAGGACTGGAGGATGGGGCGGGGAAGGAGCAAACCCTTCTCTGGTGTTCGGAGTATTCAGAAGTCACCTGTGAAATGAAATTAAATACTTTGGGTTTCATGAGTGGGTGGTGGGAAGCAGGGTCAGTATCATACAGTCTTTAGGAAAACATGAATGCACAAGGGTAAGGAATGTTCTATAAAGATACTTCACATTTCAAGCCTTTTTTCTTGGAAAAAAGTTGCCAGAAATCCAGTTTTGAGTGGATATATAACCTTATACTGTATTAGCACAATAAAATAAAAAATTATCTATGAAATATAAATGATAGAAGAGGTGATTACCTTTCAAATTATTTCTCTGTCTCTATCAAGGATGTTCCCCAAAGGAATATCCAGTTATTGGAAAAATAATGCAAAAACTGGACATACAGAGTAGTGCTCATTTTTCTGCAAGCACGTTTGCTTTCTCGGCATGTTTCTGCGTTTGTGTTTCTTGGCATTAAATGGATTGCCAAGGTGGCGTTAGCGTCGCCCAAAATAGCAAAGACACATTCAGTGTGTAAATGAATGATGTTATATGAGGGATTTTTTTATGTGAATAGGAAAAAAATATCACAAAAGGGGCATAATAAAAAAATGAGGAGGAGCAGAACAGCTTACAGTGTTCTAGAAACTCCAGTACATGTGTATCCAACATGTGTCTGCCGGTGATACGGAAAAACCCAGCTCTCAACACCCCTCAAACAATTTGAAGTTAGAATTGTTGCTTTTACAAGTTCCATGGCCCCTGTTCATGGCCCATAAGCCCTTGGCCACTAAAACTGTAGCAGGTTACTGGATTCTTCCTAGAACCCTAAGATTATGATCTCATAAAATGATGTCATCTAGATTGTGAGCCATACTGGGGACACACTGAGCGACCGAGCGATGGACCAATGGAGTTTGGGACTTATGGGAATACTTTTTGCTGACATGAATGATTCGGAAAATATCTGGATATGGTCCTTCTGTGATATAAAGAAAACGAAATCCCCTTTTAGTGTGGAGAACCAGAGCTGTGTATTTTGATTTCCCTGCAAAAAAAACAGGCTGGAGATGACATGGAATGAGATAATTCGACCTCAGTATCTGCTCAACTGCTGCATCAGACACCAGCAAGAGCAGGAAACACATTCCTTCAAAGGGAAGATCTTCCCATTTCAAAATATCGGACTTCTCTGACCATTTCAAGCTGCCCGGGGTGGGGGGGGGGAGTCTCCTTCCCTGGAGCCTTTCCAAAGCCACCTGGACTTGTTCCTGTGTGATCTGCTCTAGGGGATCCTGCTCTGGCAGGGGGTTGGACTAGATGGTCTCTAGAGCTCCCTTCCAACCCCGACCACTTTCTGTGTGAATCTGTGTGTGACATCACTTGGGGATGGCTGCTGGGGCAGGACCCTTTAACATCTTTAGTAATGACCTGGATGGCAGGACAGGGCGTTCCCAGGAGCCTTGCAGATGATACCATGGAAGGGCAGGTGCAGAGGGACCTCGGTAGGCTGGAAAAAAGGGGCTGACAGGGACCTCCCGTGGTTCTGTGGTGACAAGCGCTGTGCCCAGCAGCTTGGGCAGAAAAACCCAATATTTAACACAGTCTAGGGGGTTCAACAGGCTACTGAGGAGCTTTATGGAAAAACACTTGCGTTGGTCTCATTATTTTTTATTACTGTCTGAAAGAGTGAGGAAGGTTGTTGGGAAGAGAGCCATAAGCAAAATTCTGGGTGAACGTTGCCTGATCCTACTGAGGCTGTTTTACCTTATTCACAACGGTACAGTAAGATTTTGTAGGTTATCTCTAACCTAGCTAACCCGTCTCTGTCATCTCGCTGTATTTTGGTTATTCTCTTGAAATTTATATTTCTATTTGATGGATCGCTTTGGTTAGGTTCAGAAATAATTCGTGCCGTGAGTGCTTAGCAGAAAGTAACTGCCCTTATAAACTTTTATCCTCCCTGGGTTTTCTGTGTGCATTTCTTGCAGAGACTGAAGGAACTGAAGCAGAGGGAGTTTGCTCGAAACGTAGCATCTAAGTCGCGAAAAGATGAAAGGAAACAGGAGAAAGCCCTTCAACGTTTGCACAAGCTAGCTGAGCTAAGGAAAGAGACGACGTGGTAAGTGCATAGCTGCTGGAACGTAAAAAATAATCCCTCCACCGTTAGCTGGTGCTGTGGGACGCAGGGCTGCTGGAGCCCCTCGCCTGCAGCCCCACGGTGTGTTTATGGCATATTTGAAGAAGTATGTTTATCGTAATTTGATTCACGCTACGTGCAGAAATGAATGTCTAACACTGGCTTGCAGTGGAGCTAAAACGACATGTATTTTTAGTTTGGAAAAAGACGTGTTTTCATATATATTTCATAAAACCAGGCACATTGGTTGAAAGCTGAGTGAACTAGGTCACGCGTTTGCAGGCTGACACTACTTCATTGATGAGGTGAGGAATACAGTCTGTCTTTCTAGGATGTAACAGATCTCTGCGATGTAGTTTTCAAACTGCTCGCCTGGGAAAGCATCCAGAAATCTTGTTTTAAATTTCAGTAACCGGATTTTTTATATTAAAAAGGTAAGTGCGCCTTTTCCCCAGCTTATCAGCGTGTTTGCCTCCCTCTGCAAAAGTGACTCCCTGCTGGTCATCCGCTTCAGTATCGCATCTAGACATACCGTTGAAATTAACAGGGACTCGTTGGGACTGAATTCTCACTTGAATATGACACTGACAAGCCGCTGAAAATATATGTATTAGCTTTTCACAGTGGAATCTCAGGAAGAAAAACAGAGAAAAAGTAGATGTTGAAAGGCAAATGTGTGGGTTTTTAACCCAGCCTTGGTCTCACCAGATGAGCTATCAGAGAAGTCCAACCAAGCCGTAGTAATAGTCTCTGTTCAGTAACAGTCTCTTTCTCCACAGTCTGGAGGGTGGGCAGCATGCTGAAACAAAGTCTGTCGAAGCAGGTGGATGGCACATGAATGTTGTGAGGTCTGTCTGACATGACAAACGTGACACCTAATTTTAGGGGTTTTATCTTTTTTTGGTGCTAACTCATGAAGAGATTCTTTCTCTTCACTCTGTCCAAATTTAGTACTTGAGGACATTAGATGTTATTCCCCGTAAACATACTTCAGAATCTGGATTTAGCGTGTTTCGGGAGAAAGAGGAAAAAGGAACTTACTGTTTCCCTTTTTCCATGCTGGTGAAGCACAGATTTTGCAGGGTTTTGTTGTTTGAGTTTTGTGGCTTTTTTTAAATACTATTCTTCTAGTTTTGGAAGGCAAATTAATCTCTCAGCTTTCTTTTTCTATATGAGAATGGCAGTTTACTACCACTTTGCATCCTTAGAGGTATGTTATAGGCAGACACACAGGATATTTTAAACTGTTATTTTCTAAGTTGGTTTTGTAGAAGTCATGATTTTACTCTGTTGAATAAAGGGTTATTGTGGGGTTTTTAATATAAGTTTTAAATTTATGAAGAACTGGGACAAGGCAGAAATTCCCATGAGGAATTTGTTTCTTATAAAACCTCTACCTTAATTTCTAGACCCAGCAGATTAAGTTCATCATTCTTCATCTCGGCACTTCTTGGGGTCCTAAATGACACTGGCAAGTTTTCCCGGTGATTCATCACCTAGTATTGCTCTGCACTGTAACATAGAAGAATTTGGTTAAAACAAAACAAACTAAAAATGTTTTAACGTAGGTCCATTACTCCTAGTGCTGAGAAGTTCCTGTGGATACTGGAAAATTGGCAGCTTAAACAGTTTTTGCTCTTCTCTTTGCTTCCTATTAAGTCAGATAGAACAGATGGGAAGAGGACGTGAAATGAAGAACAGAAGTAGACAGTGATAAATTTTTTCTCAAGAGGGATGAATCACTTGCTGTGCTACCGTCAGCTGAAATACTCTCCCGAATATTATTTTTCCATGAAAGAAATCGCTGAGATTGCGACAGTTTAGTCTGTGAACGCAAATAGGATGGGAGCTGCTGGGTGATTGCCCGTGGGCAGAGCAGCAGTCACTGGGCTGTTGACTAGAAGGGAAGTGGTCTGTGAGCCAATCTCTGATTTAATATGTTTTGTGGCACAGAGGAATGTAAAACCTCTGCTGTTTGCCGTAATAGTGTTGTAACCCTGATGGTCTACTGGGAGGAGAAGGAAGATTTCTAGAGAAATATACAGTCTCTTATTAGGCCAGCTGGTATGCCTGGGAAAAGTGAACTACCTTTAGGAATATTAGCCCTTCAGTGGATAACTCCACCTGAAGGAACTCTGAGGATAATATTTACTCTCTTTGGTTTTAAACTAGCCAACTGATCTTCTTAGAAAATATGACAATTTTTCATATTCTAAATCTGTGTACCTGCAGATTCTTCCTCTTTCCTTAAAAACATCTCTTAAATACTAATGTCACGCCATGTTTCTGTGTGCAGCTCTCTGAAAGGTACTGAGTTCTGTTTTCCTTCCTCTAGTGCTCCTGGGAGTGGCCCTATGTTCAAATCCACTACGGTGACTGTGCGAGATCACGGCAGTGATATCCCCCAGAGTGCTGCCACAGATTCTGCCGACAAACAGGATTTCAGCTGTACGTTAATGCAAGACGCGCCAAATTGTCAAGATGCTGCTTCTGTTATTTCGTCTCCTGGAAATGCATGTAGTAATAAATCCGACCCTAACAAATTTGGAGATCAGATTCCAGGAGCTCAAGGACATAGAGTTGGGTTCTCGTTCGCTTTTCCTAAGAAAGCAGCAGTCAAACTGGAGTCTTCAGCTGCCGTTTTCTATGAATATAATGACGAAACATCTACGGAGCACGGGCTTAGCAGAAGAAGCAGGTTTGTTCCAGGGGCATGTAACCTTCAGTCTCCTTCCGCGGCAGAAATAGTCCTGTGCCCTGAGGAGAAACATAACTGTTTTCACCCACTGGTGGAAAAATGCGTAGACGCAGCAGAAGCTTCCGAAGCTCCTGAGTCGAAAGAGCTGACCAGTGAAGAAAGCAGGGTGCTAGAGAGTCCCGTGTTAACTCCTGCTGCGTCCCACTCAAAGCAGCTGGTGTCCTCGGACATGGATGGCTATGGTATTGATCCAACTGCAGCAGACTTACCGGACCAAACGATGCCCGTGGTCGCGGACAGTGCTCAGGTCCTGCCCCTGGACTGCAGTGGTGACGAGCTGCAGGCAAACAGGGCTCTCGTACAGGGGGTTGTGGAGGATTGTTTATCTCTGCAGGATATACAATCCTGCGGAGGAAAGTCAGAGTCCTTTCCTGCGGAGGAAAGTCAGAAAGACAGGAACGGTGACTCATCCACAACTGAAACCGAAATAAAAAAGCCGGGCGTAGATGCATTAGTTCCGTCACCATCTGAAGAAGGTAGTTGTGGAGCCCCACAGAGCAAACCGGACATGCGCAAGAGACCTTGTGAACCCTTTGTTCCTGTTCTGAGTAAACATGGATCAAATATTCTTCAGTGGCCATCGGAAATGTTAATTTACACGAGTACTGACCCATCGATTTCTTATAGCTGTAATCCTTTGTATTTTGATTTCAAGTCATCAAGAGCAAGCGACAGCCAAGAAAAGATGAAGTATCAGCCAAACATACCTCATTTGCACCATAAAACAGAATCCAACCATAGCTTAGTCTCAGATTTTACAAATAAACCTATTTCAGAGTGTGGTGATTATGAAACAGAAATGAATAAGAACGTGTGCAACTATACGGTACCCCTTATAAGTGATGATTCCCTCGTTAGAAATTCTGATCTTGCAAAAAATCAAAATAAAGTGTCCTTGGATGAGTCATTCGGGATTAGAAAAATAGCAAAGTATTACATTTCTAAAAATCACTTACGACAAAACACTGTGATAGCTGAGAAATATAACAAAGTCTGGATCAAAGAAAGCCATGAAAAGTGGCTTCACAGAAGCAGAAAACGGAAAAGGAGAAGAAAATTATGTCACTGTCATCATCATCACTGTGGGGCCACGACAGAGGCAGAAATGGCCGTGTCCTCACTGACTGAAAAAGAAATTAGTTACAGAGATGAAAATAAACATCAGCACCTCCAGAATAATCCAGAGAAGTGCAGACATGATGTGGGGAATCTCTGGCTAGCTACAGGTGCGATGCAACAGTCACATGAAAAACTTGGCATTGAAAACAATCATAGGAGAGTCTTGACTGTGTCAGATCATCTACACGGGGACAGAGGCTGGTGTGACATTTGGAGTGCAAAAAACAACAGCCTACACCACGGTTGTAAACGACTGCACAGAAAGAGCAAAGGAAGCTCTCGGAGACAGGCAAAGCGGCTGGCTTCGAGTTCCAGGAGGCACAGCTTAAGGCACTCTAAAACATGTTGTAGCTGGAAAGTCAGGAGGTCAAGCTGTAGCCCTGAGCATAAATGTACAGGACACTGCAATGAGGAGAAAAGTCCGAGTCAAAACCAGTCCATAAAGAGAGGTTACAGCGTTCTGACAGAGGAACCTGAAAAATCCTGCCGAAAGCGGAGACAGCATACCTATTCCTCGTCATCAGATGAAAGCTCCTCCGGACAGACATTATCAGCAGAGGAATATCTAAGGCAAGCACGTGCTTTAAGTACACATCACAAGGCAAAAGGGAAACGCAGGAGGAGGAAAACCAGAATCCATCATGTGTTTGTTGACCGGAATGCGAGAAGTGAGACCTCCAGACCTTCCAAAGAAAATTCTGCAAATTCTGTGTTAAATATTTTGGGGGACTTCTTGCCTCAAGACAATCTAGAGGAAACTAATGTGGATCCCAAAGCTGATCATGGAAAAGATACGGCTGAAACGATGCAGCTGGAGGAGGAAAGCAAGTCGTCTCTAGAAACTGATAGTTCACCCGTGCTGGGAAGCGACAGACCGACAGCGTGCACAGTGATGGAGAGTGCTGCGAGTACGCTTTCTGACATCGTCACGGGTTCTGCTGCTTCTGGTCTTGAGCACAGTGCTCCAGCAGCTGACGGCACGCAGGGCGTTGTGCAAGATGAAAAGAAAAAGCAAAACGTCGGCAGTCATGAAAATCAAGCTCGTTACAAAGTTCCCCCCGCCAACAGACATTTGGAACGAGCTCCCCCTAAATCCTATCTTTGCCATTATGAATTGGCCGAGTCTCTACCGCATGAGAAAATGAACGAGGTGACCAGTGAATGGGTACAGTGTAATCCTGGCATATTTAGCAGCCCACCGCCCTTGCCGTTCAAAGAAGCACATGTGAACAGTCACACCTTTTTAACTACGGAGCAGTTAATAGCCCCCTTCACCCTGCCTGATCAGACATTGCTATTCCCTCCAGATAACCACGAAAAATTCAAAGATCTCCCATCCGAGGCGTATCAGCAGATCATGCCACAAAACATGCTGGCCAACAAAGTGAAGTTCACCTTTCCTCCCCCGGCGATCCAGCCCCCGAATTCCCCGCTGCAGCCCTTACCCTTGCAGCCGCCGCTGTGTTCTACCTCCGTTACCACCATCCATCACACCATCCTACAGCAGCATGCTGCCGCCAGTACGCTGAAGGTTCTCCAGCCCCACCAGCAGTTCCTCTCGCAGGTCCCGGCTCTTTCCAGAGCGCCTTTACCTCATCTCCCAGTAGGACCGAGGCTTTGCCCGGGAGGCCACGCGACTTTTGTCGCCCCGCCGCATTTGCCGCCTCTGCTGCCGCCCTCGGTCCTGCACCCGACCCAGCTGGCGTTTCCCCCGCTGCCGCACACCGTCTTCCCGTCACTGCTGTCCCCACACCCGGCTGTCATTCCTTTGCAGCCCCTCTTTTAGGACAGCCTCTTGGCGATGGGGGAAGGAGGCTTTTAGCTGGACGGTCCTGCTGTTTCTGCAGCCCCCTGGGCTTTGCAAAACGGTTCTGTGAGACAAACTGGTTACAATTCCTCGTTCCTTGCGAAGGATTTACTGTAAGTATAAGGATGCAAACATTAATGTAAAGTTCAGGCCTGTACTAGAACTAAAGCACTGAATAGTCTGCTACTAACATGAACTCTCTATATAAGCAAAAACCATGTCTTAGAATATGTATAATGTATATAAAATATATTTATAGTTCTATAACTTCTGTTGTAAAGTATTCACTTTTTGGTTTTTTTATCTTTGTGTATTTGCACCTATTTAATGTTTAGACAAAGCCGATGCACTATGTTTTGTACTATGTTCTCTGAAACTGTAAATCGAGTGACAAACTATCTCTTGCAATAAATTTTTGTTAACTACTTCAGTATATCAAAAACCTTTCATTATAAGCCTCGTGGATGTTGTTCTTCCATGTTCTTCTGCAGCTGAATAGCATCCTCCTACCCCTGCAATGTTGGGATAATCAGGTTTCCTATACATCAGTGATTTATCAGGGAGGCTGAGAGGCTAATACCTTGAGGGCAGCTGTCTTACTGAGCAAGAGAGCAAGGGTAATGGATCTGTGTGTGTTAGCGGCTTGATGTCACCGTGGCAAATTTTGCCCACTTGTAGTGTGTTCACATACTGCGAACTGTTGGAGCTAATCCCTTTTATACTAAACCACAAAAAAGACGATGTAGCAAAAATAACATCAACGGTACGGGGTGGGGGGAAGGAAAATATCATTGGCAGTTTGATTTCAGGAGAAGATTGCTTATAGCGGAAAGGTGGAGCGTAAGGAAGGTGTTGGTTTCTCTGACTGCACGCGTCCCCGAGCGGGGGCCAGGACTGCCGGAGTGAAGGTCCTCGCTGCCTGCGCAATACGTGAAGATAGCAAGAGCGGGTGAGCGTGAAGGGCAGGTCAGGAACAGTGTCGCGTGGGGAACCCACCAAGGTTTGATTGAAATTCTTACCTCACTTCACCCCTCCTCTTCCCTGCAGCGTTTTGGCAAAGAGATAGAATAACAGAGAATAGAAATTAATACTAATAATACTGCCGTTATTTCTAACTGTATTTCAGGGAATTCTCCCAACTTCTGCAGCCTCTTTATTGCTGTTGAACTTCTCCCGGCTTTAGCCCGGGAAATCTTCCCCCTGGCTGTAATACGGGATATCTCAGGCCCACATCTGCCATGGGCCAGAATGAAACTGGCAGTGGTACTTAGAGCCATGTCTTTGAATTAAACTGAAGCGTTGTGATGTGAGTGAAGCTAAGGATGTGCGGCGTGACCCTTAGTGCTAGAAGTAGGCCCTCCATAATTAAAGGTAGGTGCTAGCTCTCCAGTTAATTACTTCCTTTCACTTTTTTATATAGTATATTAAAAGTACTTCTGTTTGAACTGAAAGTAATTCTGGAATATTCTTAATATACCTTGCATATTAATAGTTAAAGACATTATCCATTTGAAAAGTAATACTGTATCCTAAAACATATATATCCAGCTATTATTTTCTGCATCTATAGTGTTAGAACTTACCTATAACAATAGGTAAGTCTTACAATAATTTTACCCTAAAACTATAGTGAACAGCATCTCGCCGCTATGATTACAGTGTCAGCTACTCAAGGGATGTGCGTTTTCCGTGTCGTGGAGTTGCAAAGGGCTAAACTACGTTAATAAGCAAAAAGTTGATAGGAAGGAGCAGATGAAAGGTCGGGTTCTGGAGAGCGGCCCGGATCCACTGCCTGAGGCTGTGGTACGGAGCGGGATGCTGCGGAGCATCTGTCCCTGTAATGCCATACACAAGGTATATTTTCTCTAGTTGTAATTTCAGGTGAATGCCTGTTTCTATTTATCCAATACCTGAAAAATATAGCATATAAGTGACTTTACACTCCTTTATTTCAAGAGTATGCCTACATAATCTGTATGTCTCCACTACCTCCTGTAAAATGCAGGTG
The DNA here is from genome assembly GCA_027574665.1 of Rhynochetos jubatus. NCBI lineage: Eukaryota > Metazoa > Chordata > Aves > Eurypygiformes > Rhynochetidae > Rhynochetos > Rhynochetos jubatus. Next base: position 2,855,849 of record CM050654.1, on the reverse strand, counting down.
CCAAGCGGGCTCTAAGCGTGAGAATCTCTATTTGCAGGTGGAAGGCGCGTGCTAGCTGCTTCGTCTCCTGCCTTAGCTGGCTTGTGCTGGCTTTTGTATTCCTGCCCTCCCCTGCAGTGGTCAGCACAGATGGTCCCAAGGGTTCTGACATCTTCTCAAGGACAAGATCCGTCTCATTATCTATCAGTACACTTGAAAAAAAGAGACCACGTAGGACAATTATGATTGCACGTGATCATATCTATACATTTTTATCTTACCAGTCTCAGATTTTCAGTTGCAACATTCATTGAAAAATCCCGTCTGTTAACTTAGAAGTCCACATTTTTTCAACAAAACCTCTGAACAGCTTTGAACACTACCTTTTTTTCCACATAAATATTTTTTTTTTCTGTTTTAAGTTGTTAAACAGTTTAAAGACATTTCACAATTACTTACTATTTACTGTAATTGCTTTTCAATAGTGTATGAACTACTTATAATAAAAGACTAATAACCATCAGATGTAATAATTTTCCAATATGGTATTGCCTTTAGTGCTAGAACTATTTGTGTATGTGACTTCATATGTAAAAGTAAAACCACTATAAAAATAAATCACAAGTTAGTTTAAAATTGAACACGCTAAATTAAATTACCTAATAAAATATTCTTTTGAGTTTCTGTTTTCTTATTAAATATGTAACCTTGAATAAGTTATGTAAGGGTAGTTCTTTTTTATGCTTTATCTGGTAGTTTAGATTAAATGTGTATCTTTATTCCATAACTGGGTAGTCTGTTTATAAGTAAAAACTATCGCAAATGCTAAACAAGTGAATTTTTATCATTCTAAGAAATTCCACAAAATCTCTTCAATGTAATTAATATACTTTTGGATTTTCAAATTTATGCAGATCAAGTGTGTCCATGTTCCTGGCCGGGTTGCCAGTATTTACAATTATTGGGCTGTCTTCCCACTGTAAACAGTAAGAGTGATACACCTGAATTGCAAGAATTGAATCTTCAGACCTAAACCTAAACGAGGTTATCGAATTTGTTACATGATTTCCCAGAACAGCTCTGCGGAGAAATGCTTGAAAAGTTAATCTGTTCCACTGAGAAGGGAAGAGTATCTTTTTCTCTTTGGTCCTTGGAAAGTTGCAATCTGTCCAGACTACGACCTTCTTGGGGACATACCATTTCTCAGGTAACGTGAGCCATAGAGTAACGGTCTGGAGGAGCTTTTGGGCATTAAGGAACATAATTGTCTCGTGTTGTTATGGGCAGTTTGGAGCAATCGGACTCTTTTATATTGTCTGTAAGTACATAGAATTTTTTTAACGTTACCAATACATTCAAAGAATCGAATTGTTTATTTGGTTTTCTTCACCAACTAGAAGCTATGCAAGCTTTTAATTGCTGGGGAGAAATCACCAGATTTCCGGTCCGACAGGAGTGAGCGATGGGTAGCCACAGACGTAGAAACTGGTGATCATAAGCACTGGTAAAAGAAACACCTTTTATGAAGTGTTATTGAGTGAGAATACTTTTATCATTTGGTGTAATCAAACAACAACAAAGTCATTATGTAGCAGAGTCTTCTCTACTCGCAGTGGTCTCAAAAAAAGCATTTGGATATTCACGCTGAGCTTTAACATACCGTTGGGACACCCGTTTAAAAAAATATTATTATATGTGATAATACACTTCTTATACAACATGGCTATAGTTTTTCTGTTCAGTTCATTGTATCTGTGCATTTTTCTCAAAATGCAAGTTTTGCATTACAATATTTACTTGCTACGCTGCATTTAAAATACAGATTTAAATATATTTGGGCAGACTCTTAATTGGTGTAAATCAATGTACAACTTCTGGCTTCAGTGAAATTTTGATTGGTTTCATCCAAAAATGACTCATGTTGCGGTGTTGAGGATTTTGTTAGTTTTCCCAGATCGTTGCAATACGTTATGACCATGTGAATGTATTTTGAAAACAGTTTTTTGTTTGTCACCAAGGTGGTAAATTTTAGCCTGCTGGGTGTTTTACTATGGTGTTCATAGTCTGCACCTTCTAAACTCCATACATTCGTTTTCAGATATGTTGTTGTACGTTGCCCGAAGAGTTGTGTATGTGCAGCAGTGCACACGTTTATGCAATATGCCTACCTGTTGTAAAATTCTACAGAGCTATAGTAACTCTCCTTATTGAAAGTAAAGACATTTTTACTGTATAAAGATCATTTGATATTTTTAAATTACCATGGCTTGTGATCTAAATGTGTAAATTATTTTATAGGTCACTTAGATTTAATGTTTGCAGAAGACATGGTTTTGTATGTTATTTTATGTCCTTCCTTCTCCCCCTTGCTTCAGGAACACTATAAAGTTTTCTCATTTTCCATGAGTGAGATTATCAGAGTTTATTGGAATTTATATATTTATGAATACGAATCAGGCTTTTTTATTACTTCAGACTGCAAAAATAAGTGTACTAACTTTAAGGATTATAAGACATCCCATTTTTGCTTCAAGCTTCTGTTTTATTTTGTGGATTTTATAAAAGGTTGGGGGGGATTTCTACCCTGAGTCTGAATTTTGATGTGTTGGTGAAATTTTGAAACCAGTGAAGTCTGAGGAAGTTTTGCAATTAATATTACTGAGGATTTATTTTGACCTGGGGCATGAGGGCTCTTTATTTATTAAAACTCCCTAATACTTGCTGCTTTCAGTTGAATAATAATTTCATAAGGTATGATGAGGAGCACAATCCAGTGAAGAAAAGTTAATCCATTTAAAATCTTTTCCCTCCTTTGTTGTAAGGATATTTGTGTAATTAATGACCGTAAAGGAGCATCCTTAAGATTTCAGTTGTGTATCGTGTTCTGAAGCACACACATGCACCTTCTATTCTGATACCAAAGAAAAAAGGCGTTAATGAAAACATTGAGGTTTCTACCTGTACAGGCTTATTTAGAAGTTTTAGTAAGTAGGACTACATTAATACAATATTTAGGTAAAATGATGTATCGGTGGTCTTTATCTTTGCTGGGATAAGATGCAAATGTGCAAATACATGTAGAGTAAAGCGTAATAATTAACTTAAATGTGAATTCATGATGGATATAGTGTTATATATGTGAATTAAAGAAGGTTATTGCTAAATCAGCAGTGGTGGTTTTTTGCTATGACTGAGAGTTTTGGAGAGATTTTTTTCCTTTCGCCTCCAAAGAAGCAGCAAACAGGAAAGTACTTTTGAAAATGGATTTTTAAATTTTTTTTTTAATGAACTGTAAGGTAGTACCTGTGTGCCTTTTGCAGGGATCAGAAACAGCAAGTAAGTATTGCACATTTAAAAGCGCACCCATTAAAAAAAAAGGTCTTGTATTTCTAGCGCGGTCGTACGCTTGAGTGGGCCGGTGAAATCCGGAGGGAGAATTAGGCTGAAATAATAGAAAGTTCTACTTCAAAAGGGCAGAATCCTCTTTTTATATTGTAATAAATCAAAGAAAGGTCCATTTAAATTAGCATGTTTGCACTGCTGGGAATATAGAGAACGTGAAGCTCAGTTCAGGTCCAAATTTTTTCTTGCAATGTAACTCAAGATTTAACAGCCTCAGTAATTTGACCCAAAACCTTCTTGTGAGTGACACTCTTTTATATATGGCTTTTATGTCACTGTAGTACTGGCAAAAATGACAGTGAAATCCAATCTCTTCTCTCATGTTAATAATGCCTGCTGAAAGAAAGAGGCAACCGCTGTAAGACACTGAAAGGAGGAAACCTGAATCTGCCGGTGCCTAAATCAGAATTGTTTCACGTGGAATTGTGATTGGAAGTAGAAGTTTATTTGCATTTTAGTGTTTATACATATACATACATAGATGCAGGTGTGCCTGTGTATGCTGGCTTGCAGGTACCAGGTTAACGTTTCAGGATTCTTGTTTTCCAGATGCAGTTTTGCACCTGTGATTCAGTATTGGTAAGACTAGTTTGTTTGAAATGCACGCAGTGGAAGAGAAATAGCCATTGAAGGGAGGAATATTGTCAGAGAATTAAGATGAAAAAAAGTGATTATTGTATAATAAACCCATCTTTTTCTCTCTAGGGTGGCGGGAAGTGGCTCGAAGTTACTTCAACTGCTTTTTATTGCCTGGCTGTATTTTGTGTCTTTTTTACCACATAAATTAACAGTGCTGTTTTCCTTCGCATGCCTTTTGCTAGCTGGTCTGTCAATCCATCATTGTCAAAACCAGGCAGAATAGCAAGAGAAGATTTGCATACAATTTGCTCTTAATAAAGTCCCTTTTGTCTCTTGAGAAATTACTCACTAGAATGAACCCTCAGCGTTGCTCTCTTTGCCACTGCCTGCAGCTGCGCTGTGTTCTTCTCGCCTTCTGTTAACTTGTTATTCTCCAGAAGCAGAAGAAATTAAAAAGGAAGGTCTTTTCCTCTAGCACCACCCATTTCCCCAGCACTGGGGGTAGAGGAACATGGAGGAGGATTAACCACGTCCTCCCCAGCTGAGGTGTTATCCTAAGGGGAAGGAGTGTCAGGATCGCTGGGCATTTATTTTTCAGTCCTTACCTATTTCGGAATGAATTACAGACAGCTGAAAGGAATCACGTGAGTACAAACACGAGGGCAAAGTGGTTCAGCTCTAGATGTGGTGAGTTCGCTGCGTTGCAGACTTCCAGCAGGGAGCACGCTCGTAAGAAATGGGCTAGAAATCAGGGTGGGCACAGAATTGAATTGCATTTCACTCCTGAAGTTTATCGTTTTATGCCCATGTGACTAGAAATTTTGGTAGAAAAGGGTGGAGGACCTTCCTTTTGTTCTGTTGCTGGTAGTCCAGTACCTGCGTGGGGAGGTCCAAGGTCGCTGGGCCAGCAGTAGCGTACAGAGTGTGCGCAACCCATCGGGCGCAGACGTGTTGCTTCCATGCGCACCCACCAGCTATCTGCCAGGTTGATGGTTGGTTAGTGGCAGGACGTGGACCTCAGACTGGCTTTCCTCGGGTCCCTTGGACAAAGGCGCACTTGCCTGCCCATGGCAGAGGTCAGTCAGGGCTCCGCTCTTGTCGTGGACTAGGTCTGGCTTGGGGCTATAAAAGGAAGCCCAATCTAGGACGTAGGGTATTTTGCTGTTTATTTTCCACAAAATGAGGTGGGCAATAAATGTGTTATTGATTCATAAAAAAGCAAAACACTATTCAGGTTGTAAAAAGCAGAGTAAATAGAAGCTAAGTGTTGGGATGAGATAAAGAATGTCAATCACAAAGCTATCACGAGGCAATTCTTAAAGGTAAGAGATTGATAAGAATAACAGCAATAATAATACTTTATGTGCAGTATAAAATATCCTTAGATATACAATATCTCTGTAAACCACTCCTCTCAGTCACCAGTACTGGGAGTGTGGTTGTATTCTGGGGAGCAGGTTATCGAGGGAGGCGGTGCTGTGTGGGACGCAGAGCAGTATGCAGAGCGGTAGCAGTAGTGGCTACTCTGAAGAGTGTCTTGAAAGACAATAGAAAGTGGGTTTAGGGGAAAACATGCCTTTACTTCTGGAGGAAAAATGGGTGGGTGGTTGAACCTGGCAATGATCCTCGAGCTGGATGGCAATGCAAAGAGATAGAGGGAAGGCTGGGTGGAAGGGGGCACTGCTGCAAGGGTTTTTAAAGAGAGCTTTAATGAACTGAGCCTGCAGAGAGTAACGATAATTAATCTCTAGAAACCCCCCTCCTCCTTGTATTCAGTTCTCCTCAGGAGGACCTTTACTTTTTAACCCCTGGATACCAAGGGTTTCCTGACACAGCATTGTGGAGCATCAGCACGAGCGGTGGGGTGTATGGATCCTGCAGTAGCACAGGGACTAATTACCTGGAAAACTTGAAGCAGCAAACACCTATTAGGGTGTTTTTCACAGAGAGCAAAGTTGTGCAGAAACATGAATGGAGACCGCTGCAGCTGCATGTCTGAGAGGTTTTATTTGAGATTTAAATGTTTAGGCTCCTTCTGCTGCTGTGTCACAGTGTGATGTACGGTACCAAAGCTGCTTCTTCCCATCGTTTTTCATTATCACGCAGGGTTATGAAGCTTAACATAGCTGATAGATGCGATTTGACACATCACAAGCAGATGCGTCAGCAGGAACATCTAAAACTGACACATTTTCTCAAATGCTGCCGTTACAAAAATACCCTTCTTGTAAGCTATTTTTAAATAAAACTACATGCCTTTGGATGACAGCGCTGAGACCCCTTTCCAGGCAGTGTGGATGTCGGGGGAGCCCATCGGCTGGTTTGCAACCTTAGAACAGGAAGAAGTAGCGGAGGGCAAAGCAGATACTGTCAACCAGAGAATTTGTTTCTGAAACGTTTTAGATAATTTTAGCAACAGGAAAGGAAAATCCTAGCGGTCATCAGGGCTTCCTTGCCTGTGACCGCTCAGCAGACAGCTGCCTGAAATTCAGTGGCCTCATAGATGGAGAAAGCTCCACAGAGTAACTGGCAAGCTTTCTTTCCATCTTTTAAATCTGTAATGCATGTATATACATATTGTTAATAATTCATATTAGTGGAGAGCTCTTGCCCGAGAGCACATTCCCCTATCAGAGAAAATAAATTGTTTAATGATGTCTAGGATAGAGATCAGAGCCTGGCTCTAAATCCAGCTATTACAGAGCAGTACTAGACATGCAGTGCACCCTTCCATAAACAAATAAATTCGTTACAGTCTGATAACAGTGGAAATAAAACATGTAAGGTAATTTAAATAACGGGCAAAATATATCCATATTTTATCCTAAAGCGCCAAGTACTAACATCATCAGGAGTTCTGGATAGCCTTCAAGGCTGGCCCTGGTGCAGGTGAACAGTGAGGTTGAACTTAAGTGTTATCATTCTGGCCTAAATCTGTAGGGAGGGAGAATTCAGTTTGGCGGTGGTACTTGCCACAACCTGTGTGTCAGATGAAAAAGAGTTTGGGATTGCTCGGTTGGGTGCTGGATCACTCAGTCGGTTTAGGTGACAGGATGGGATGGAGAGTGGATTTTGAGATTTGAGAGCAGAGGAAAGGATCCACAGAGGGTCAGCCCCTTTGAGGAAAACAGGGTAAGGAGATGGCAGTGGTGCGGTGCAGAGGTGGGCAAAAAGGTGAGGAATGGAAAAGGGACCTTCATTAGGCTTGCAGAGGAATGGGCAAATTGTCTGTACTCTCTGAGTATTAGCTAATTTAGGTAACTAGTTCTCATATGTTTTTAAATAAAATATAAGGTGGAATTTCTTTCCTGCTAAGAAATGTGTAATAAAGAAAGACTCAGTAGTGGCTGAAATTTTGTTTTTTCAAACCCCGGCTGTTTTTAAAACACCAGCTTCCTCACAACAGCAAGAGCTCAGTCGGCTGAGTGGTGCCATGTCCTACTGTTGTTCTCCCAGCGAGTGCTCATCTGCAACGGATTGCTTCTGGCCATCAGAAATTAATATATGAAGGTACCAGGTGACTTAAGATACTTAGGCTTTCCATATGTTCCCTTTTTCTTATAGTTCGATGTACCTACAATACACACAGACCATTTCAGTTGAGCATTGTGTCAGACTAATAATGTTTCATTGTGCTGTTTGTGCTCGCTCTGTGATAATTCAGCTTCAAATAGTTTTTGCTGGTTCCATTAAATGATTACTCCTTTTCCTCCCACAAAATTATCATGTGCCTCCCACCCCTAGAACTGAATTAAAGATTCCGGTAAGCGATGTGTGATTCTCTTGTGTGATAACAACTAGACGATACTCAGAGAGGGGCCTTTTGCTTTTCAGTATTCTGGTAAAGTATTGCTAGGTAGGTAGTGGTTTGGCTTGAAATCATGAATTCTCGTGCTCACCCACAACAAATGTAGCTGGTTGAGCTGCTGTGAAATAGCTTCATCTAGCCTGTGTCAGGAAGGTTTTGGTTTTATGAAGATTTAACCGTGAAATCTCAAGCCAAGGTTTGGATTTTAAATCTGGGATATTCACAGCAAACTTTTGAACTGGGCCTAGGTTTGACAGCTCTGTGCATCTGGCAGGAATTTTTGAAGACATTGGATGGTTCCGGATGCTCTTCTTGTGTCTGTGTAAAAACTGTTTGGAATTTTCTCTTTCCACAAAGAGAAAATCACACTGATCATCAGCCTCGTAGACTCAGCCACTTCCTTGGAGTTTTAGCATGCCGGGCATCCCGTATTTGTGTCCTAACAACCATAGATGGGATCTCATCCAGCTACTTTCCTGGAAAATCTCACCCTACCAAATTTTGCTTAGAGTAACTGAAATTGGTCATTTTAAAAACGCTGGCTATATCATTTTAAAGCCTATGCAATGACTGGCAATGTTCATGCTCCTTTTGCAAGCAAGGAACATTTTGAGAGCTGGCTTTTTTTTTTTTTTTTACTCTAAGTCATCCAGAAATTTTAATATGCTTGCTCTGTTATCCAATGAGAGGATGGCTGTTTATCCCAAGAGAGATTATTTTCAGGCCAAAAAAAAAAAAAAAACCACCTTTGCTTCTTTGATGGGTTTAAACACAATTCTTGGTTTCCGCTCAACTCTGTCTTGTGACACTCCTTGTCAGATTAGTGTGTTTTAAAGCTGTTGTTACCTGAGCTGTCAAAAAGGATTAAACACACACCTTTCTTTCTGGGAATTCATTTTGCATTGCAAAATGCAGAGGAAGAGAAGGAAAACCTTTCCTGCTTAGCGTTGGCACAAATCTAGGCTTGCTGTATGTGGCATTCTGGCTACATTTTGGGGCTAGGAAGGAATTTCTGTTACTGTCAGACAGTACTGGTTTCACATATGCATATGTGGATCCAGGACATATGCAGGATCCTGGAACGGTTGTTACATTGGGAGGACCAGAATGTACTTGAAGATAGAAATGAAGGGTCATAGGTTTGGTTTTTATTCCAGTCACAAACATGCTGAGTGACTTAGGACGGAAATAATTTCTCTCTGCTTCCTTTAGAAGACCAGAACAATTGCAATTACCTTCTAATATAGCGGGTACAATAACCTTCTAATGTAGTTGATCAGTAGATAAAATACATTTTACTAACTCCTACGTTTCGTGAAATTTTCAGCTAGGAAAAGAGAAAGATACAGTATTTTTAATACTAATCAACTGCCTCTGTTTCAGAATTTATTTCAGAAAAATTTGTGATGTAAATCTTTAGTGTATTTTTTACACAAATTGAATAATTACTGAAAGAATTACAGAGAGTAGCCCTTGTAACGGGAGCATCACAGAGGCATTCTACAGCAGCTCCATTTGGTCCCAGATTCTAATGAGACCATACTGGCCAAGGTCCATAGACACTGCGGAGGTTCGGAGCGGCAGTGTTCACCAGTGCCACTAATCCAACTTTAAATCAGTTTTTCAGAACCTGGTCTTGGTCTCTGCTTCTCATTTCATGGGACCTGAAGAATGTTCCAGGACCATGTATTTCTGTAGTATTTCAGTTAGCGTTTAACTGATTCAGCCATCATTTTGGCTATGCCCTTATTACAGGAGGTGCTTGATTTGGATCTAGCATGTATTCTGAAGGCATTTCAGATCTTTGTTATAGATCCTTAAAGGAAGAGCCTGTTCCACTCTTGCTAACTGTAAGTAACTCTTTTCTGTAGATGGATATCTCACCATATCTTACAGTCAGGTCAGTCTTTTTCTACATGGTGCAATTAAAACTGTTGTGGAAAAAACACTTGGAAAAATTAGTCATTTGTTGCTAAACAGGCAATATATATCTCAGACACATCGGATCTTAAGAAAAATCAGTTTCTAATTTTTGGTATGTCCCAGTTGTTTCTTTTTCTAAAAGTGTTGTTTGTTCCAATACAAACTAAGAACGTAATTGTGCAGTTTTGAAGGAATCTTTACGGTGAGCATGATGACCGGTGGTTTTCTACATGTGTGCATTGCCGGGAAGAAACTTCTTTCAGACTGAAAAATGACAACCACAACGGTAAATGCATTTGCATTGGGTCATGTGGTAAGAACGTGGACGTGTGGTCAGTTATGTGATTTCACTTCAGCCTGCTGTCCCGGGTGGGGGCTGTGGGATGGGATGGAGTACACGTGGTTACCGTAGGAATGGTACATATGAGGATGCTGATAAACAGAAAGTGATACATTTGCGTTGAACTACATATCTTTGGATGTCACTGTTGAATTATTTTCATGTGCAATATTTAAATGGGAGATATTTGGAATAAGCTTTATCCAGGAAAGTTATAAAACCCCTTACTATGTACCTCAAAAAAAGACAAGCGTTTGCTAGCCATGTGTAAACGCATAGCTCAGAGGTGGTATGCATCATTATCTTTCTGCTACAACCTCCTCTTCCAGGATATGTACAGCTTCTTGTCAGCTTGTGTGCGCTACGTAGTTGATGAGATACGAACAGGCTTTTCAGGCCCGTTGCCTTCTACTCTTCCTCAGTCCTGCTCCGTCGTGATTAATGTTTTCCCTTGCAGCAACCTTAATTATTTTTTGAGGGTTAGAAGAGTGATCATAGTCACAGCTGTTGTGAGTTTAATTCTGATCTGCCAAGAGACTAAACTATAAGCAAACATTTTCATTTTGAACACTTTAATCAATGGTTTTCAATTACAAGTAGAGAAGCCACTAGCTGGAAACATTCGTTACCAGAGGGTAGATCCTACCTCTATTAGTTATCTGTGTTGCCTGTTATTCAGACATTCACAGTTGAAATTGTGAGCTCCAGAAATAAAGGATGTGGTATCTACACGAAGTATTTCATGTGCCTGATCTCTAACTGGGAGCTGATAAAAAGATCAGGATAGGTGGCTACTTTCTCTCGAGTGCCTTGCCATGAAATGGCAATCAGTCTGTGAACAGAGTGGATAGTCTCATTTCTCTCCTCCTTCCTTAGTTGCACTTTTGTTTCTAGGTTCTTGCTGATGCTTGCCTGAATTTAGGTTTCAGGCACCGCAGAGGTTTATTTCTACAGTAACATGCTGTTCATGTCATGCTTGTTTGAACTTTTGGGAGTTTATTTCTGTTCTTCTCCCCTCTGCTTACAGTAGTGTGCAATTCTTTCATGCCTGCTTCCTGGCGATGCAACAGGGAAACCACCAGGAAGGCAACAGTTGATCATGGAAGCTTATGAGGCAAAATCCCATCCCGTTAAAAAACACATAGCCAGGAGCATGACTTCACTTGAACGACTTCACTTAAATGCAGCGTCACGCTGTGAATTTCATAGCACAGAGACAATACCAGCAACAGAATAAAGATTAAAAACTCCCAGTTGAAACAACGCCCAGAAATTGCATTCGCTCGGTGCCAAAGACCTGCGCGTGGCTGGAGTCTAACGAAACTCTGTACCCAGAAAATTTAGGTAAGTACACTTTACATGTGAATAAGGAACATTTTATGGAACATTTCGTGTGTTTCTTCCTAGCTGTGTGGGGTGACAGTGCAATAATTCTGTTCTCTGTCAGCAGCACTTTCCTTCATCAATTGGCTCATGAACTTTACGAGGCTGCTTTTGGATTTTGGATTTTATTCACTATAAATACATCCAGTGGCGGGCATCTGTAGTAAATGGCTTACAGTTTACATATTACTCAGGACTGTAAAGCTCATTACTCATGCTTCCTTCTAGATACCTGGTGACCTATTATAGGACAAGGCTTTATGTACTACTTGGCTTATGTGGTGATAATGGAATGCAGAATCAGGTAAAATACTTGTATTTAGATACATATTTTTACATAATTTTCAATCAACAGATCATAATTTAAAACAAAACCACAAATCATTAAAACTTTCAGCTAAAACCAGCGTAACTGCCTCAAAAGAATATATGTTAAATACTTGTAAAGCAAATTGCATAAGCCTGACTTGCTTCCTTACACGATAGCATTCGCAGCATGTAATATTTCATTTTCCAATTGTGCAGAGTAACAGAACTAACCAAGGTGACTGATTCCATGCAGTTATGTCCCACCTTCTTCTGCATTATTTCAGTGCAGTAACTTGCTGTTAAAACTTCAGAGTTCAACCTCTTTGTTGGTTGAAAAGCCAGGTCATAATGTATGTTATGATGTGAATTGTAACGTACTGTAGCTAACGCTAGTTTAGTTTCAACTGTTAAGTTTGTCATTGCTAAAACAGTTCTGGTGGATTTTGGAATATATGGGAAACACTGGTAAATATTTCATATCTATTTCTTATGATTATCACATGTGGAATATCAGTGAATCAATGTGTTTTTCAACAAAAACATTCCAAAACCTGTGAGGAAAGCCAGACTGCCCTCATGTTGCCTTTACCTTTGGTGTGATGTGAAACCATTGCTCGATAATGCAGAGAAACATTGCTCAACAGTGCAGGATGATATAATTTAAAGGCTTATTAAACATGCATGGGGGAAGATGCAATCCATCAAAAAATATGTTTTACTTGTTACCGTTGTTATTAATTTATTTTTTAGTAATAAAAAATATTTTATTTTTAAAATATTTGGAATAAAGTCTGAACATCTTGATAGGGTTGCAGTGAAAATCTCCACTGAAGCCTGAAGCTCTGCTTGCTTGTTTATTTCTTTATTTATTTGGATTGTAGTGGGAAAGGTTATTCAGGGAGGTGGTGGAGCATTCATCCTTGAGGGTTTTTAAGAGTCAGTTAGACAGAGCCATGGCTGACCTGCCAAGTTGCATGGAAGACTCTTAGATCCTAGTGATTTCATTAGGGATACACTGATAAAAATCAGCCCAGTCAGAAGTGGGATTGGAAGGGTACAAAACTCATTTTGACATTGTGAAACAAAAGAATGAGAGGTGACTGTATCTAAAGACACATTGCAGGGCATAAAATGTGAGAATTTTCATTCTTTGCATAGTTATTAATAACTTAACCCAACCTTCCTTAGGTGCCTTGTTGGAGTAGATTGATTTACGGTTTTATTTACCCTTTTCTTACAATAGTTTATATTCCTTTCTGACAACTGACATTTTCTTTTCTCTATATATTTCATCAAGAGTTGATTTTTTTCTTTAACAAACCACAATTATGCTATATATTTATTCACTACATCAAGCGAAACCTTTTCACTTGTAAATGTTAAGGGAATTATTCCTTTTATTGATTATTTCACACTTAAGTTGTATTCTATCCAACAGAATGGTCAAAGGTTTTTAAAACTCTTTCATTCCTCCAAGCAAATTAAAATACGGTTCAGTCACAGTGGCAGATCTGTTCTGGACTTTGGTTCAACATCTCAAGTTTCGTGTTGTTCTCATATCCCATTAGATTCTCAGCCATTAGATTAGATTTCCCCACCATTGATTACTGACTGCTCTGCCAGCAGCCATGAGAACATGGAGTTTGTAGCATTAAAATGTGTTCCCAAGTACTCCTGTTGTGATTTAGCCCCAGTCAGCAACTAAGCACCACGCAGCCCCTTGCTCAGCTCCCCCCTCCCGCAGTGGGGTGGGGGAGGGAATCAGAGGAAGAAGATAAAGAGAACTGTGGGTTGAGATAGGACAGTTTAGTAACTGAAAATTAATTAAATGCAGTAATGATACTAATTATACTAATACTACTAGTAGTAATAATAATAAGTCATGTAAAAGGAGGGGAGGTAACACAAACATTGCTTGGCCACAATTAAAAGCATCAGTATATTGTCAGCATTCTTCTCGGCACAAATCCAACACGTAGCCCCCTACTAGGTACTGTGGAAAAATCAACTCTATCCCAGCAAAACCAGCACACCTGTCCATAGACTAAATTAGCTCCCTTAAGCTGCTCCTCGGTTTTCAGTCAGGTTTCCCCTTAAAAATATTTCTATGTAGAAATAATAGAAAATGTATTTAACGTTAGGCACGTTTCCCACTGATAAACAGCTCAGGCAAAGAAATGGGAATTAACCGATTCATCTTAGCCCAGTAATGTATTCCCCTTTTTTATTTTAGTTTGCACATACATCACTTTTCTAGAAGAGGTGATTGTATTCAGCCTTTTCATTTTAGTGCGAAATTAATATGTTTAGACTTTTGCCTGAAGTTGCATTCTGCAGCACCAATATCTTCAGAGAGAGGTTGCGGAGCTAGCAGGGTGCAGTGGGATTCTCCACAGACCTCTGCAGCAGTGGGCCTCACCCTTCCTCACTGAGCAAACCTGCTGGTTACTCGAAAATCCGTTAACTCCGTCTCCCCTCGTTTCTCTCCTACCGCAGTGACAGACTGTCTGTGCCAACATGAGAGCACCGCTCCAATCTTTCATTCTTTCCCATAATCCTCCCCGAAGCGGCACGGCTTTTGGTCAGCTCCACTTTACTGCAAACTCTTCGCTGCTTTGTGAGAGGGGAAGACCCCAGGGTGCATCGGGGAGACACCGGTGGTGGTGCACGCTGCTAACACGTGAATCTGCCTTGGCGTGAGCAGGCACTTGTGGGGAGAAAACAATACAGCAGATGGTGGGTTTATTCCCAAAACCAACACACAAGGACTTCCACAAGGCCCTTGCTGAGCAGCAACAGTAGTGAATTTATCAGTACCCATCGGTATCTCCAGTTTCCTCCGATGACCCCAGAAATAGACAAAATGCGCTTGATGAGGTTATGCACCTCGTATTGGACAGACAGGGCTTTGCCTGGGACAGGGAGGCTCACGCAGACTCGCAGACCCTCATGGAAAGACCTTTCCTGTTCGTTTATTTTGTAGGATTTGTTGAGCTGACGGTGCTTCGTGACAATACAGAGAAAGACACTCAAAATCCTTCCTCCTCGCATACTGGCCTGCCTCACGGAGGGAAGCTCTGACACCTTCCGCCTGCGATGTTGATGTCTCGGTTATGCACTAAGTATGTTCTCTCTGGACAGAGCAGACTTAATTGTCCGTGTTGAAAGAGTTTGTGAGAGGGAGAGGTGAAGAGTTTCTGTCTGGCCACGGTCTGAAGCAGAGTGGGTGTCAGGGAGGCCACTTGGGCAGGCATGCAGAAAAACAGGGAGAACAATTTTTGGCAGTTTTGATATAGAGAAGCTGATGGATTTGTGGATCACTTCCATATCTGACTGTTGGAGTAAAAAAATTAAGCTTGGTTGTGTGCACAGAGTACTGGGGTTTTTTTCTTTAAAGGCAAGAAAGGTATGACAAAGCATCCAGGAAGTTTAGGGAAAGAAAGCTCTTCTCTGTGAAGCACACTTTTCAGAGCTACAGAGTGAACCCATATTAAACGTTCCCAATAGCTGAAATCAAGCCAAATGCCCTACAGAAAGACAGGAGGATTACCAGAATCACTGAACTTTGAAGATACAATGGCCAACACAGAAGGGTACAACCTCCCTATCGGTAATAGGCAGAATATGAACTCTCAATCCCAGATGTTAATCTGGGATTTTTGTCATTTTTTCCCCCAGAGACAATGATTATCTGGCATACAAAACAGCATTATTTACCATATGTCTTCATGGGATAGCATGTCTTGCATGCTGTGTTCAGAGCACTAACCTCCTGCTGTGTCATTGTCACGTCGGCTTTAATTACTCTGCTTTTCAATGCCTGCTGCAGCAAAATGCTTTTCCAGCGTTAGTGCTTAGGAGTATCCGAGTTCGTGGTACCTTCTCTGACTGGTGCATGGCACGCCTTTGACTCAGAAATTAAAAACGGCAGATTTAGAGTTTTTACATCTGGAAATATGTGCTTGTATGATCTAATCGCTAAAGACAGCTCTGTTTTTAATAAACATAACTGTATGCAGCAAAGTGCCTGCTAATGCAGAGAGAACATCTTGTTCTTAATATCAGCCGTAAAATTTGATAAATTCAGAAGTTTAATTAATCAAAGGAGCATTCCCTTAGAAACAAGCGGGTGAAGAGGTCACCACCCAATGCCTGCTGTAAGAGTACACGTGATAAGCCATGTTTGCACCCAAGATCAGCCCATAATTAAGAATGGCTCTTCGCTGATGCATTTCAGAAATCCTCAAGACTAACTGCAATACACGCCGTGAGGTTTCTTTGGTGCAACTTTTCCTAGTTTTCCTGGGGACCAGACAGTGGAGCTTTTGAAATCTTACGTATGTCTCTTAGCAGCTTGCCAAAAGCAGCTCTGCTGTGATTGCTTATAATTCAAACGTCATCTGCCAACGGGTTGGGCCAAATTCCTCCATCGAGAGTAAGAGCAACTGTACCATGCAATGTGCAGTTCCCCACTGTCCTAACAACCTATCAGCTCCACTTTCCTCCTGCATTTTGCACCTGGATGTGGACTTTATAACGCCCAGTTCCATAGCACTCTGCAACGCAAGCTTCTTTCATCCTTTTGGGTTCCTGCCTCAGGAAGGATGGAGAGCCAAGTACCATGAACAGGGGATACACCTGGGAGCACTGCCAACAGCAGCAGGACTCGGAGCCTAAAGGAGGGGTTCCTGCTAGAACAATTCTTCCTTCTTCCTGCCATAGCAACCTGTGAAGCCCCCTGGAAAACCTTGCAAATTCGGATTTTTCTGAATAACGCACACCTGTGGGTTCCTGCTGTAATTGTTTCCTGTTACTGCTATAGGTGGTCATTTGGGTTTGTTCCCTTTGAAAAACCAACCAAAACAGAGTTGTTAGGGTTCTCAACATGGAACACAGTAAGTCTTCGTTAGTTTCTTCAAAAAAAAAAAAAAAAAATCCGTTACCTGTTTTGCCACATAGTTGAAATGGAAAGTATTCCCAGGTATCAGGGGAATCTGCCGGGTGGATATATCTGTATGGCCAAGTTCTCATATTTGCTAGCATGAGCTGAAAAAACTCCACCTCTGTTTTGAGCATTCCTGAAAAAAAAAATAAATTTGCTGTGTTTGGAGTCTTATAAGTGAGTATTTATTTGTCTTCTGCAGTTGTCCCTGTTTTGTGTTCACTGCCAGCAAGGAGCTTAATTTGAGATAATTCAATACAACACTGTATCTTAGAGCTCTAGCGACAGGTGTGAAATTGTTTTATCTTTCTTGTTCTTGGGGCTGGTGCGTAGACCATCTGCTGCTGAGGTAACTCTTGGGATAGTTGTCAAATTGATTGCACTCAGAAACAACTGAGACAGAGGAAAAATAGAGTTTCTAATTACATTTTACCCAGGATCTTGTTTAACTCTAGGAAGTGGTAATTCAGAAATAAATGGCTTTGGTGGACATCTTAGAATCTTTAATTAACAAATTACTCTATTAACACACACATTGTTTTCCAGGTGAGTGAGATCATTTGCCCCTGGGGCTTTTTTTCCATATGCCTTCTGTTCCTCCAGCTAAATATGTAGCAAATTGAAGTATTCATTTTGATTACGTAAAGCACATGGGTATACAATTACATGAAAAGAAGGATGACATTTGTTTCCGTGTCTTCCCTAAGGCCCCTTAACAGGCTTGCCCTTCCCTGAAAAAGTAAAGCATAAAGTCATTCGAGAATATGCTTTTTTTTCTCCACACGTGACATTTTTGGAAGGGTGTTTTTAAAGGAAAGGATACTGCTAGAAGCGATGGGTTAATGATTGTTTGCAGAACACCAGTAAAATAAGAAGGTTTTCTCCCAGAAGTTTTATATTTTTGCCTGTGTCCGCTGTGTGACTGTTCTGGAGCTTTTAGGAATTAATTGGTTTAATGTTACCAAATTTAAATAACAATCATTTGTTAAAATTAATAAAAATATATTAAATATTTATGTAAATGTGATTGGTTTATTGCTTCATTTCATTAAATGTTTATTAATCATTTATGCTTTATTAACTATTAATCTGCATTTGAATCCCTTTTTCATGTATTATTTTATAGGGGCACTTTCTGTACTAACTCTGAAACAGTTCCTCAGCAGCTGCTTGACTGGGAGAGCTCTCATTTCCTTGCGCTCTCAATATTTATTGAAGCAGTAAATGAAACATTGGGAAAGAAAGTTAGCTTGCACAAACAAAACGACAACATTTCCAAACTCTGTAAAATCACCAGGGAGTTTCTGAAGTACATTTTTATGGTGAAACACGCAGAGAAATATTTTTGAAGAAGTTCAGAATATGAATTTGAAATAAGGTCAGGGTTGTGTAAAATGGTTCTGAAGAAGTTTTAGTAGCTTTTGCTTTGTCTTTCGTGGGACTTGGATCTAAGCCCTGTGGTGGTGATGCTCTTCTCTCTCCATATCCTCTGCCTTGGGGAATTTTTTCCTTCTTGCATGTCTTCCGCTAGCTCTTTCAGGGCTCACAGATCTATCTGGACTGAACCTCTCTCCCACTGCATGTTTCAGATGCCTTTTCTGTTGTTTCCTTTTGGATATCATGCAGATTCAGCCTGGGGAACTCAAGTGTGGCCCACGCTCTGGTTCCTCATGTCTGACATCCCCAGGTGAGGAAGACGGGTTGTATCTGGACTCGTGATAACAACAGGTGGTTCCTACTGTAGATTGTTTATGTTGGTGAATAAAATTACTACCTACACCACTGTTTAGATGAAGGCGTTGGAAAATATTTGCTAGTTGAGATACAGGATTTTTGGTAGTTTCTTTCCTGTTAACACCTTTGGAAAGCGTACAGTTTATCTTTGCAGCCTCAGGAAGAAACGTGCCATCACTGGAGAAGGCTACGGTAGAAGACAGTCTGTATAAACAGACTTTGCGGAACCACACACATGAAATCCTATGGAGTCAGTACTGGCCGTATTTTTCGGAGTCTAAACGTTCAGGTAAAGGTGTATTCCGTGTTTGTAAAATATTCTGAGCAATAGAAGAGCGTGCATTTGTATGTCTGTGCGTGTTAGTGAGCTTTTGTGTTTATACAAGTCCACATAAAACCTGTTCTAACACCACCGATGTGTTACACGTATTTCACACCGAATTGCCTTGTATTGCAACACCTACCCCCCTGGTACTTCGCTCTGTGATGGCTATGACGAGTGCTATCTTCCATATTATTAAATGATAACACGAGCATATGCTGGCATGTCACTGTAGCAAACAATGACTTGCAGCTCCCTTGAAAATTCACATGCGTTTTATTGCTGCTTGAGAAAATAACACACATCACTGCAGTTCTAGTCGTTTTACTGATTGCTAAAGGATTTACCCTCTATTACCTCTGCATTTTCTGTGTTGCCAGGTGTGAAATGAACAGAATCATAAAGTCAGCCTTTTTTGGAGAATAAAAACAGCAGCGCAGTCTGGGCTGATGAAATAAGCAGCGTACTGAGGGTGCAAAAACACTAGTAGCTATTGGCAATCCAACATATGTGATAGTGCAGTGTAAAAAACATACTTACAAATGATTGTAATTAAAAGCAGTTGTAATATGTATTACTGATTCAGGAAAATATTTAATCTTATCCTTAAAGTATGTGTTAAAGTCTTTCTGAGAGCAATAGGACTGCTACGCTTGCTCAGAATTAAACAATACTGATATTTAAGTGTTCCTTAAATACAGTGTCGGGAACTGACAGGCTTCCTAGTTGCAATAGGAGTTTCAGCAGCTTCAAGACCGTATGCTTGATTCAATCCTTGCTAAAACCAGTAAGATGTTTTTAATGCTGCCTTTGAGTTGAATAGCAGTTGACTCGGAAGAGATGTGGTTGTGGAAGTGGGTTTTAAAACCTGGCCTGATCAAAGCTGGTTGGAGACAGGACGGGTGTATCTGTGGTTGAGAGGTTAAAAATCTCCTAATTACAGAGTGAGGAAGAAATACAGCTTTAGGGTGAGTCAGGGGAGTGACTCGGTTATACAAAGGTTGCTTATATATTTAAGGATTTGCAGAATCGGCACCGGAAAACACCTGGGACAATTCGTGAAAGAGACAGTGAAGCTACAGTGAAGTCTCGTAGGTGATAGAAACCTTTGCCCTGAATGAATGACTAATGCCAGTCAGTATCGGCAGAGCAGGATGCGTAGCCAAAAGAAGACCAGGAGAGGCATCAACCCCCCTGAATGGCCCTAGCTTAGCCTCACCCGGGACCCACATCCAGGGAGTCTACGTTCAGCCTGGGAAGCACCTGCTGTGTCCTGCTGGTAACATCATGACATGGATTCCTCGTCCTTGAAATGCAAGTTTCACAAACAGCTTAGGTGAGAAAATGGTGAGTAATTTGCTCTGGCTGCTTCTGTGTGTTCTTGCCACCTAATCTATGAATAGGATAACACTTCTGTCAGACAAGATGCAAACATTTTAAATATATTACAGGTATCTTGAATAAAATAAGAGATTTTTATTAAAGTTTCTTTCTGAAAAATAGAAGTGTTAACAAAACAATACACTTCCTATGTTAAAAAGTTGCTGTGAAAAATCACTTGTGAGAACCTGAACTAAAGACAAATTAGAGTGAAAAGCTTAACAACAACCCCCAGCCAAACAAAAAGATTTATATATGTAGTCACCAATTATATATAATATATATATAAAATCGTTAATTATATATATAATACATATACATAATCATCAGTTACCAACAGGGCACTGTAGGAAACATCTTGGTCTGTGTTGACTCAAACTCTTGTCCCTGCCAGAGCACACAGACCGGGACTGGGTAAGCCTTCGCCACGACTTGGTATGGCCATTGTCATGGTCTGGGTATGGACAAGAAGGGGTGAGAGAGAAAGAATTAGGAGGAGTTTATTGATGATTACAATCAAAGCATCCAAAAGAGATTAGCTGGACTAGAGTGTAATCATTTAATTTTAGTGTATTGTTCTTTACACAAATATGAGAAGAATTTCCTGGATTCACAGCCTCTTAAATGGCAAGCTTAGAGGCAACATCTTTTTGTGTTTTAGTCTTTTTTTTCCCCTTCTCAGGAGGGGGAATAACCAGCTGATGAGGGCAGCTAGGACACCTTTCTGAGCCTTGTCTAGACAGGACTGTTTGCTGTTTATGGGAGAGCTTGTTTCTCTGTGTCTTTGGTTCCTAATGCAACAGAAACCTCTTCAGAATATGCAAACAATACAATGGAATAACATTTAATTATAATCCATTACGATTTATCGCCTCTAAAGGGAAAAATAATAGAATGCCAGAAGCTTGTTAGTAAGTGAGGTCAGAGAAGGAGGCAGCTGCAGGAAAAAAATTACCAGTAAATAGCTTTTGTCCTATGTCTATATGTTTGTAATCTACCTTATAAGGAAAGGAAAGTTGCATTTTTCTGCTCCTGATGTCTGGAATAGCCAACTATTTAACATTTTGACCCATCAAGAGGATGACTAGAGCATAAACATCTATGCAGGCAAATGGAAGACAGGGTAAGGAATGTCTAGTGATGCTTCGGTTGATTTTTATGGTGGAGGGTTCTGTGCACCTTTGCATTTGAAGTGGTTTTATCTTAACAGAACATCCTTAATTCTTCCACTGTAAACGTATCAAAGAACACACAAGGGTAGTCTTTCAGGTAGGTGCAAAACTGTGCTTTGGGTTTACTCCCTCATGGGGTTTTTTGTTTCCTGATGTCATCATCAGTTGTGAGTTAGCCTTAACAGGCACTTGTGAGGTTGTGGTCTACTTTAACGCCGAGTTTGATGCCCTGTGTTGTTCCAATGGCTTTATGTTTGAGCATAGGCAGTCTTTTGGCAAACGTAGATTCCTGTCTTTGTTACCATCTCCATTTAGGTGCTCTGCTCTTGGCATCTAAGTACCAGCAGATGCAATCAAGTGTGAAGTGGCGTTTGGCAGCTGTGTATCCGTGCCCTCACGGAGGAGGGACTTTCTATAGAAGAGATGCTGCTCGCAAACTGCCCATCTAAACCCATTTTGCTTGGCACCGAGCGAAACTGGCACCATCCTGTGCGAGCAGGCACCGTGCCATCGCAGCAGATGGGGCTGAGTGAAGGGAGGCGTTCGGGAAACCTTGTCCAACCATGGAGTGCACGTGTCCGAGGACAGGGTTTCCAGCCAGCACCATCGAAATGGCTCCCTGTCCTCAGCTCCCAGCTCTAGTTTAAAAGGTTCCGTGATAGATTTTAAGATATCAGTCATAGTTCCAAAAAGTGGTGTGTTTTTTTCAGCCTGGATACAGTTATGCAGGAGAGTCCTAGAATTGCAATCAGTTAATGGAAGTATGGACTTAATATCTGCAAGATACCATACGCAGTGTACTTTATTTAATGTTTTTAAGCTGATGCTCTGCAATAAGTAGGTATTACCTAAAAATTGGGAAAAAGTATATATTATCAGTTGGTTGGCTGGGTTTTTTTCCTGCCAAATTTTTCTCCACCATTGTACACAGCTGGAAACTACTCAACAGCAAAACCAAGTTAGAAACTCTCTCCGACAGGTGTTAAAAGTATTAAGGTAAATGCAAGGGGGTAGGTTGTTCTAACATACTCAAAACACGTGCAGATATGCGCACCCAAACTTGGTGCATGGCCCTGGTAGAGAAGCCGATGTTTTAAACTTAAGGCAACATTGCAGTCCACAATTACCTGATCGTGTTTTACACCAGTCACAACAATTGGAAGCAGAACAGAAGTAAAGCAGTTTGTGATGCTGGTTGCCATGTCTCTGCCCCCAGCAGGGTTCCTGAATGTCCCTTTTATCACCTGATAAAAGCCCTGGACTCCCATGCTGAGTCATATGCTGTCTATTTAAAAGTGATAAATACTCCTGAAAAAGCCGCTATTAATTCCAGCATCTGCACTGATGTGGGTGTGGAAGCAATGGGACACTCATTGAACAATAAGACCAGAGAGTCAAAAAATTAACAGTTCCTCCTAACTTCCTTGGGTAAATACTGCTGTACAAGGAGCATGGTCAACCTCCAGGTATTCTGTATTCTGGATGCAGCCATTTTTGCTGCTATAAGCATAAGCTTAATGTTAAACTGAGGCTGGAAGATGGAAAAATGAAACTAAAATCAACAGAAAATGAACAAGGTTTGGACTAACTCATGGTATTCCTTGATCTGTCTACAGCTATTGCACAGGGCAGTCGTTATTCTCACCAAAACAGCAATGTAATGACTTGGATAGCGCTGTGGTGCCATAATAATTAGGATAACTTTTTAAAATTATGTTAAAGTTTTATTCGTACAAAGTTTTCCTGAAAGCTAGAAGTAACATATTTGTCGCCTGATTGATGAGGTTTTTTGGTTTTTTTTTTTTAATTCTGATTTGTTTGGGTTTTTAGTTTGTTCTTTAAATTGGCTCCAAATGAGAATGTCATTTGGGGTCATGCTAAGGGCGTAAGTGTGAATTTATCCTCTCTCAGAAGATATCTATAAACTTACACGACAGAAGTAACTGCCCTGAATGTAATAAAATTAGTTTCTAAAATTAGTAAAGTGAAGTATGTGGACTTAAGAGGAGGCTTTGTGTGGGGCTTGTGCCCAGTCTCAGTCTCTGTGCTAACTCTGGGGAGCAATTTGGGGGGCCCTGTTGCAGGCAGTGACCCAGAAAGCCTGGCAGTGGCGTGGGCTCTTCCCACCGGTCCCCAGCGCGGTCCCAGCAGCTTTGGCTCCCTCTGCCAGCTCCACGTGTTAGAAAAGCACCACTCTGCCTGCTATGCAGAGCTACAGGTAGTTTTCAGGAAAAAAATATCAAAGGCGAATAGCATTTATATTTTAGGATCACTGGGGCCCTGCGGAGACCTAGGGTCTTGTTTGGTTGGTGCCACTTGTCTTAATTCAGCAGTTTGATTTCGCAGTATAGGCTGGCCTCTGCGGCTGGTTACGTTACGAGGTGCGTGGGGCTCAGAACGAGGTTTTCAGAAGTCACCGTGTGATCTGTTCAGGCCGAAGGGAGCAACATCTTAATACCCTCAGGCACCTGACCCATCTTGTTGTCTACAGGGTGAAAGGATTTCAAATGTTATCCACTTCCAGCTAGCTGACAGAAAATTCTTCTTTCCCTGGGAAATATAGAACAAACCCGAACTTCAACAAAGCTGCTGAATTTGCTTTCAGCATCGGGATTCACTCCAGTACCCCTCACACAAGTCTTGTGTCTTGCCTTGTGTAATACAGAGCCATCAAAAAACAATAACAAGGAATTAACTGGGGGCCTGTTCTCTTCCAACAGTGGAAAGAAAACAGAAAGTTGAGACCTGTTAGAGCAAAGAATACAATCACAGCTAAAAAAAAAAAAAAATTACTTCCTTTTTAATAATAATTTAATTGCATTGCAGTGTAACAGTATTTCTTGTAGCTGGAGAGCATCAACACATTACACAAATCTTGTAGACTGAATGGATAATTAATGCCCGTTCACAGAAATACATTGATAATATGTTTAACTTGCGCAGTGAGAGCTAGCCTGTTATTTTAGGAGGGTTTTTCTGGGGCCTTCAGAGTGGTGCTGCATATTAAGGTGGTGGGGTTTTTTTTTTCCCTCAGCTATTCCATTACCAGAATGAAATGCCACCAGTATTAATAGGATGGCAGAGTAAATGTCACAAGCTGAAGGGACCACAGGAATGTGTATTTGCCACATGTAGAAGCAGTACATTATTACAGCGCAACGTGGAATTTATGAGCATTGCTATAATATTCTAGATATGCCTCTCTGGTAATATCTGACATATATCAGTGCTGAAAGTCAGGCTACTGCAAAATCAGCTCCCTCTTGCTCTCTGTACCTTTCCTCGACGCGACGGAGCTATATAGTCCCAGTAATGCACTGTCAACTAGAGCAGGTAAACCTGGCCCCTGAATATTATTTATTGGCGGGTGAATGCAGGTTGCATACAGACTTTATTACCTGCTAATTTACCACCGGCTGGCTGAAGGATGGCGAAAGTCTACTATTTGTTTTATAGGAATTCATTATGCCATTAACCTCTCACTCCTATAGGCCACGAGGAGGAATTTCTTCAGTTAAATCACTCCTGTAATAATGCTCAGCAAATGAAAACAATGATTTATTGCGCCCCAGAAAGTCTAATAAACATAAATTATATCCTAATGCTCTGCACGTTGCAAATGATGGTATGTACGACTAGTTACTCTTTCCAAAGACTCTTTTAGTCTCCTCAGACACCTTAGGTAGGAATCACACCCATTTTTGTATCTGATGCAACGTTTTAATGTTTCGCGTGGCAAAAACTGGAGATGTGTTTTATGTACTCTAGTTATTTTTTTAAGAAAAGGAGAAGAATAGAAAAAGCTGCAGTCGCTGTACCCTAACAACTGAAACGGCAGTTAATATTTTATTGATTTATTTCTGTTGTAAGAAGTCCTCGACGGAAAGGTGGTGTAATTTCAGAAGCAATCAGCGGTTGTGTCATTTTAAAGCCAGTCTGTTTTGAACAGGTTTTCCACTGGCCACACTAAACTTCCGGTGCCTGTTTGATGTAGGATACTGCTCCACGGAGGGAGCTGATGCTTTTGTGGGGCATAACTGGAGCAAACAATCAGGCTCGTAAGGATACTCCAGCTGAGCCTGGTCCAGGAGTATTTTGAGAAATATCCTGGTTTGAGTAGAAGTAGCCATGCTGGATTTTAGGTTTATCAAAATGCTTAGGTGCTGAGATTCTTGGCTGGTGTAAAATTTCCCTGCTGTGCGTCATACCAGTGTCAGAAAGGGAAATGTTCCTGAGGGTTCCCTGAGGCTGGGAAGTGCCAGGGCAGGGGGAGCCCCCCCAGGAACAGGCGGCTCTCGTGAGAGATGCTGACAAAGCCTGGGTGTCACAAGAGCACCCGTGGCCACCTCCGCACCTATGGAAAAGCACCTTGGGGAGTGCTGCCAACAGTGTGGTGTGTCAGCGCATGCAGGAAGGGTGCCGTCACCGTAGCAGCTCAAAAGATCAGTTCAGTTGGTGGTCATCACCACTCCAGAAGGAGCTTAGGTATTGTGTCTGCCTGGCAGAAAGCTGTGTCCTCTGCACTGACCAGAACGGATGTGGCAACCCCGACAGAGCTGCCACAGAAACACGCTGTCAGCCAGGCCTCAGGCTGCACAGCATGCCAGAGCCTTTCTCTGGTAACAGATGGCAGTAGTGACAACAGTTCTATGAGGTGTGACCAAGGGGATGATCTGGTCAGCCCGGTAGTAGAGCTTCGAGAGGAAGTAGAAAGGTTAAGGAGCATCAGGGAGTCTGAGAAAGAGAGGAACTGGTGGAACTGTGCTCTGCCCTCCCTGAGACAGAGCCTATTGATGAAGCCTTCTAACTCCAGCTCCAGAAGTCATCACGCTCACAGGCTCTCATCCTGCTTGAGGACTTCAACCACCCCAACATCTGCTGGAAAAGTAGCATGGCAAGTTGTAGGCAATGCAGGAGACTCCTGGAGTGTATTGAGGATAACACTAAAGCCAGATAATAGACCAGTGACAAGTGGTGTCCCTCAGGGGTCCATACTGGGATCAGTACTGCTTAATATCTTCATCAGTGTCATAGACAGTGGGATCGAGCGCACCCTCAGCAAATTTGCAGATGACACCAAGCTGAGTGGTGCAGTTGATATGCCCGAGGGACCTGGACAAGCTCAAGAAGTGGGCCTGTGTGAACCTCATGAGGTTCGACAAGGCTGGACATGAGCCGGCAGTGTGTGCTTGGCAGCCCAGAAAGCCAACCATATCTTGGGCTGGATCAGGAGAAGTGTGGCCAGCAGGGTGAGGGAGGGGATTCTCCCCCTCTGCTCTGCTCTTGTGAGACCCCACCTGGAGTGCTGTGTCCAGCTCTGAAGTCCTTGGTACAGGAAGGACCTAGACCTGTTGGAGTGGGCCTAGATGAGTGCCATGGAGATGATCCGAGGGCTGGAGCACGTTTCCTATGAAGACAGGCTGTAGAGAGTTGGCGTGGTTCAGCCTGGAGAAGAGAAGGCTCCAGGGAGACCGAATCACAACCTTTCAGTACTTAAAGGGGGCTTGTAAGAAAGATGGAGAGGGACTTTTTAGTAGGGCCTGTTGTGACACAACAGTGGGTAATGGTTTTAAACCAAAAGGGGATAGATTCAGACTAGCTATAAGAAAGAAATTCTTTGCGACGAGGGTGGCAAAACGCTGGAAGAGGTTGTCCAGGGAGGTGGTAGATGCTCCATCCCTGGAAACATTCAAGGTCAGGCTGGACAGGGCTCTGAGCAACCTTCAACTAGGTTGAAGATTCCCTGCTCATTGCAGGGCATGTCAGACTAGATAACCTTTAAAGATCCCTTTCAACCCAAGCTATTCTATGGAACGAAGAGCTGGTTTGGAGTCTGTCACAAACAGCTCCGCTGCATGGTCTTAGAATGCTGTAAATTGCTCTGGTCTCCTTTTTCTTTTCATCCTTGTGTCTTCTCCTCTTCCCTCTCCATTTTTGAAGACTCATTTTCTTCAGATTTGGAGAGGCTTGATTTGAAAGTTTTATTGTTTGGGTTTTTTGGGTTTTTTTACCCTGCCCTCCAGTTAAAGCAACATGTTCTGCGAACTTTCCAATGTTTCAGTAAACGTTTGGTGAAAGGCTACATCTGCAACGAGTGCAGCATTGGCGCTCTGTCATTTCTATGTTTTCTGCACCTTTCCGATAGCCTACAAAATCTCTCGTAGCCATTTCAAGCGTTGCCAATTAAAAAAAAAAACAACCCTTTGCAGTATGTGTGACATTCACCTCGATACCAGTGACATTCAGAAAGCCTGCTGATTTTTAAGCTAGTGATTAAGAACTGTCTGAAATAGTTTCACACATGGTTTGTAAATCCTCAGTCAGAGCTTTTCCACCGCTGCTGCTGTGAAATATTTCTCCTTGGCTTTGCACATGTTTAACAAATTCATTTTCAGGAACACTCTGTCTTGAAAATTGAATAGTCTCTTTCTTCTCATAAACATTTATTTTCTACAAATACAAAAGCTTCTAGTCAATGACTGTAATGTAGCACAATTTTGCATTAGAGGTCAACCTAGGACATGGTTGAGAAATCGAATAATGATTTAATTTGTGGTCTTTCTCTCTTTCCTCCTGCCACCTTGCTTTCCTTTTGACTATTTGTCCAAGTTGCTATTAAGTTCCTTCTTAGTGAAGCCTTTTCTTGCATCTTTCTTCTGCCCCTCAGTGTAGCACTAGTTCACAGTTTGAAATAAAATAAGCAAACTGTTCTCCCTTTGATGGTATTTCCATTCATCTTCAAGAAACGTATCGATTTTCACCTCCTGTGATCACCTAGTTTAAATCTAAGGCATGATCATCTTTTTAATAGCAAGTTAAAAGAAGAACATAGGTTAAATAATTAGGTTCCAAGTAGATCTCTTAAATGCTGTGAACAAAAAAGGCTTATATGGTGAATGAGTCATGCCAGAAGTTTACTCCCCTCAGAAGAAGGTGCAATTCTGTAATTCCTATACTTAGACCACTAAATACAGATAAATGATCTGATCAGAATGGCATATCTATTTACCCCATTTTAATTGATCACAGAAAGCAGAAATTAACAGGACAGCCATAGTCCTGTTTAATAAACCTGGTGTGGTGTGTCTGGGAGGATTCTGGGAACTACGGACCTTCATTCCAGGCTGTTTGCAGAGATTATGTGGCTCAGTAAATTAGGTTTGCATGGCAAATTTTTGGTAGCAGGGGAGGCTTCAGAGGTGACTTCCTTGAAAAGCTGCCGGAAGCCTCCCTATGTGTGTTAGAGCCAATGCCAGCTGGCTCCAAGACAGACCTGCCACCAGCCAAGCCAATTGCAGTCCTAACATCTCTGTGATAACATGTTAAAGAACGGGGGGTGGAACCCAGAAGAGGAGAGAGGCTTTGCAGACAGAGTGAGCTTAAGATGGGAGAGAGACAGCAAGGTCAGTGGAGAAGGAGGGGGAAGAGATGGTCCAGGCGCTGGAGCAGAGAGGCAGGCTGTGCCACTGCAGCCGTGGAGGGTCATGTTGGAGCAGAGACCCACCTGCACCCTGTGGAGGACCCCACGCCGGAACAGGTCAGTGTTCAAAGAAGAACATGACCCTGTGGGAAGCCTGCACTGGAGCAGGTGTGAGTCCGGGAAGAAGGGAGGGGTGGGAGATGAGTGTTTTAAGCTTTGGTTCTCTATTATTTTAACGCTGATTTTGACTGATGATAAATTACATTAATTTCTTCCCAAGCTGAGTCTGTTTTGCCCGTGACAGTAATTGCTGAATGATCTCTCCCTGTCCTTATCTCAAGCCATGACCTTTTCATCATATTGTCTCTCCCCTGTCCAGCTGAAGAGCTGACCTCCAGCACAGGTTAACCCACCACGCTCAGTTTCAACATCTGCAGTTCGTATAGCTGATTTGTATCTGCATGACAGTTTGTATCTGGAAAAAAAACCCCAAAACTAAATCATGTTGAGCTTCTTTAAAGCTGTGTTCTGAATTGTCCACTCCCATGCTCTTAGTGATGTTATGCTCTTTTGATCTTTTTTTACCTATAGAGTTGGATTTCATAAGAAGAAGAAAGGGAAATCTGCAAACAGATCTTGCAGATGTTATTACCAGCAGCAGCAATCACAGTATGCTGACCTGTTAAGAAAGACATTGACTGGAAGGTAGGCAGCCACCCCGTAACGATTGTTCCATTTCCCTGAGTTGCCGCTTTCTTGAAAGAGTATTTTGCAAAGTCTTCCCAGTTCCCACTTGAAACTGTTGACAGTAGCACACGATTGAAGTCAAGGTACAGTCCAGTTAATCTAGAGATTAGCTAAGACGTCACTAATTCCATAGGTACGTGACACTTCAATCTGTATGGCTTGTTCGAAATCCCAGCTAACGGGAGAGGTGTTGGTTTGCAGGTTGGGTCAGATGTTGGCTTAAAAATTTTGGTGAGCCACTCTAACTGAAAGCAATTATCCATTCACGTTCCTGCTAATAGGAATAAACGCTGTGTTCAGAAGTTACATCCAAAGGGTCCACAGGATGAGTCCTTTGAGCAGCTGGATAGCTGTGCTCAGAGGTTTCCTCTAAGTAAGTGTGTTCCCACATCATTTGATAGAGAATAATCCAATTTAATCACACACTTGAGGGGAACCAAATGACTTAAATGAGTCTCTTTAGTGTCATTCTGATCAATCTTGTAGCTTAACATTGTTCATTTTTTAAAATGGCAGTCAGCCATCACGATCCAGTGTCATGGTTTAGCCATTTGCCCACCCTCTGCCTTCCTCCCAGGTGGGATGGGGGAGAGAATCGGAAAAAACCCTCATGGATTCAGATAAAAACCATTTAATAGGACAGCAAAGGGAGGGGAAATACATAATATTACTGATAAAGGAATATACAAAACCAGGTGATGCGCAGTGCAACAATCGCTCACCACCCAGTGATTGATAGCCTGTTCTGGAGCGGCGATCCCCCCTGGTCATCTCCCCTTCGCTTTTATGCTGAGCATGATGCCTTGTGGCATGAAATGTCCCTTTGGTCAGTTTGGGTCAGCTGTCCGGGCTGTGTGTTCTCCCAGCTTGTAGAGAAGAAGCTGGGAGAACAGGGGCAGTGTGAGAAACTGAAAGCATCCTTGGTTAAGCATTACCTGGAAACAACTAAACCATCAGTGTTACCAACATTCTTTTCAGCATAAATCCAAAACGTACTAGGTACTATGAGGAAAATTAATGCAGCCCAAATCAGCACATTCGGGTATTAATAAAATTGCAGTTTCTGTATCTTATTTTGAAAAAATAAAGATGGTCAGTGTCACAACTGCAGTAGTTCATATCAGAGCCTGGTCAATATACGTGACTGAGGCAGGGTCATAGTTCAGCCGTTGAAAGATTTCTGTGTTCTTTCGGTTGCCTGGTTTTCAAAGAAGAATTTTTCGCACTCACACTGTTTGCCCTTGCTCCTTCTGTCTCACTTGTCCGATGCTTCCTGATGTCTTCTGCATTTATGGCAACGCTGGCTGAACCGAGGTCTCGTAGCTGTGAAGTGCCGATGGTTTTCATTAAAACTGCTAGTTTGGCGTGCGCGTTCGCATGCCTTTTGCTGAAGGTGCAAACGTTGCTCATTCTGCCTGGCAGCAGTTTGCTGGCCCCTGAGTACCCCAGCGGCTCTGGGCTAGCCACAAGGCGTGTCATCTTGCAAGCAGTAGAACAAATAAATGTGCCCAGCAGAAGGTCCTGTGGAGGTCCTGGTAGGAACAAGAGGAAGGCAGATGCTTGTCAAAGGTGACTGTTTAAACAAGAAGGTTGTTTGTCCCAGTAAGATACAGGAGGAATTGGGTAAGGGGGGGATCCGCAGGCGGGACGGGAGGTGTGAGGCAGAGGAGCTCGGTTTGCAGTGGTAACTGGGTTAACATTTTACAGACAGTGTAGAAGATGAATGTCTCAGATATGTAGGAAACCAGGCTTCATTAGCTTTGCTCCTTGCAGAAAAACATGTTATTAATTGCCTTTAGTCTCCTGGGGAACCACTAGCCTCGTTTCAAACTTTGCTGCTGCTTGTTGTCTGGTTGCTGAGGCATGCTCTGAACAGAAGGATGTCTTTGATGCCGACAGATCAAACTCTGCAGTGAAATCTGCTGAGATGAGGAAGCCTTGAATCAGCAAAGCCAGTTTTTAAGGAAACCGAGATCCGTGTCTGTGGAATGAGGGAACAAGTGTTGCCAGAGACTGGAACTATGAAGTTAACGCTCTAGCGTTCAGTGCTGTCTGGGCCCCAGCCAGCAGCCTGGAGGACAAAAGAGAACTTAGTTGAGGATTTCTATCCAAGGAGGAAAAGTGAGCTAAGTGGCTGAATGTAGGAGTGATAGGACAGCCTGATAGGATGTGTCATTAGTACTGGTTCCCATGCTTGCAGGCTCGGAATACACGAAGCAGTAGCATTAGCAAATGTTCCTCAGCACTAGGGAAAATTGCCTGGGAGTTTCTCTTCCTGCAACTGCTAATACATTTTCGACCTCTATATTTAATTTGAGGCTTTCCACCCTGTCCTTTTGAGTAAGAATTCTGACAGTAAGAACTGACTTCTGCACAGAAAGTCTAAATGGAGGGTTTGTTTCATCTCTTTTACTGTGAAGATTTGGGAGAGAACAGAAAAAAAATTCTGCATTACTTTTGGAGAAGTAGTTCCCAGCTCCAATTTTGTTCTCAGCCTTCTTCAACTCACAGTCTACTCCTCTCTGCCTCTTTCTTTTACTATGATCACCTGGTATAAGTATTATTTGCAAAGGTAACCACATTGTAGGTTGCCTGTTGAAGGTGTATGACGTGAAAGATTTGATCGTGCTAATTTAGAGGGAAACGCGTTTACATGCGTAAACCCATCCCCTGTACTTCTCTAAAGGATTACCTGATGCATTTATCTCTGTGACATCCTCTGGACCCTCTGTGATGAAATCTTCAGCTAGACGGGCTCCGATTTTCTGCTGCAAGCCTTGTGTCATGGTTATCAAACCC
Organism: Rhynochetos jubatus; assembly: GCA_027574665.1. Taxonomy (NCBI): domain Eukaryota; kingdom Metazoa; phylum Chordata; class Aves; order Eurypygiformes; family Rhynochetidae; genus Rhynochetos; species Rhynochetos jubatus. The sequence continues at coordinate 2,823,610 of CM050654.1, read as the reverse complement.
CAGGCAAGCTTCACGTAGTAACTGCAATGTTTGCTTTTCATGCTGCCTCCAAAGGGACAGTTTGAGCAAGAGCAATAAAACACCGGGGAAGTTTGGTTGGAAGTACCCCTCCTTTTACAGAATTCGTGTAACTGGTCAGTATTTTTGAAGGAATGGGTATAGGCCTGGGTATAAAGCCTAAGTGTTCAGAGCAATGTGTGCCTGAACCTGTGGGGTGATGTGTCTGGGGCCTTTTTGTGAGCGGCTCGATAAAACGTTGCAAGTAAGCATATTTATATTCATTTGATATTCTTAATTGATTATTGTTTTTAACATAATAACGTTGATGATAGTGTTTACATTTTAGTTGGTGTATGATAATTGTGAAATAGGAGAGGTCTCAATTAGACAGTAAAGTAATAGCTTAGAAACAAAAGAAATTCCAGAAGACTGTTCACTGGAATTCTTATTTTGTGGAAATCTCAGAAAGGCATTAAAACAGACAAGTACATTAACAAACTTAAAATAAGCTTTTTATTACTTAATATTTTTTTACTGCAATTCAAAGCTTTGGCACTCTAAGTAAAGTGGAAATCTCAGCAGCACTGCATTAATTTTTCAAGCCTTAATGTGCCAGACAGGGAATAAGTTATTACATCTGTTGCCCTCTGGGAGGAAGAATGAAAAGCACAAAAATGATTCTCTGCTGTTAGGATGGAATAACTGAATAATAGCTGATATAAGCAGAGGCATCGCAAAAGAAAAGCTTACAGCAGCTTTTGTGTCATCATTAGGAGCGAACATTTCTCTGTATAACTAGTGTAGCAAGATTAAGAAACATGACAGGTCTTATTTGTTCTTCTCAAGGGGCCCTTTACAATTATGGGAGAATTTCAAATGTGCAGCTGCTGATAATCTATGTGAGATACTCCTTCTTTCATGTTGAATCTGCAGCATGTACACATCGCTTCCAGGATCCACAGGAGAAAATATGATTGTCCACAGCAAGCTTCTGAGAGCAGCATGGCACTTCAAACTGTGGTGCCTCTGGGCAGCTTAGGGCTTTGTCTGCCAGAAGTCAAGCTCTTGGGTGGGTTCCTGGAGATGAGGAAGTGAGTCCACAAAGTCCTGGTCCCTCTGACAGGCAGAAATGTCTTGTGGGTTCTTGAGTGACTTGTTTTCCAAGGTAGAGCCCAGGAGGCCTCTTATTAATGATTGTCTTCTCTGTAAATACGCTCATAAAGCTTTTGAAGTACTGTGATAGCATGGCAAATAAACAGGAGGATAACCCTAGTCTTGAGTAGAGGAAGGTACAGGAATTATCTGTGTGTCCGTGGGGTCACCTGGGGATGAAGGAAGACACCAAAGCACCATCTCCATGCTTCAGTGGTGCCTCAAGCTAAAATATCTTAGCCTGTAGTCATCCCCAAGAGGTACAAAAGGCTTCACTAACAGGAAATAGAGCTGAGGAACAAAAGCAACATGAATTTTTAGAAGGCTCTGTGTTTTCCGGTCTCCTACTCAAATGTCAAGTATTACTAGGACAGGTGGATGAAGGAAGCCACGTGGGCAACAGGGATAAAAGCATTTTAGGCCTTCTCAAATCAATCTGTCCTTTGTTGAAAAGAAAATTAGAATGCAATGTATAGATTTTTATCATCTTTATTTGATCGATCTTAAGATAGCTCTGTAACGTGCTTTGTTGTGGACTGCCCTTGGCTTGCGATCCAGAGAAAGCTCATTTCACCTGATGGAACGAACTGTACTTGAGAGTTTTCATGCACATTTCTGTAATTAACACTAAACTGATATTATTTCTCTGGAATGACCATGCCTTGCCAAGAGTTCATCTGAGGTCTGGGATGCAGAAGGCTGTGGCAATTTACTGTACCACAGGCATAATGCATAAACAAAGGCTATTTTAAGGCTGATGCGAGCTAAAAGAGAAGGTAAGTGCAAATTAAAGCTGATGGAAACATTCTGTCACTGATTTATTGTGAACACCACCTAACTGTGTTTGTGTATTGAGGCAGACTAAGGATAGTCCCCTGCTGTTCCCTCCATGCCTTCTTTAATTTTCTTAATACCTTTTTTTTTTTGTATTGGGTTACGGGAGAGTGGCTGTCGCTATGTGGATTTAGCTGAAATCAGCTTTTTAAAGCTTGGTTCACCACCCTATTTAATTAAGCGTTGTTGGAAAGCTTCCACGTATTCTGTGTAGACTAGCTACACCTTAAGCCTCACCTAGATGATTTTGACAGTTTGTCACTAAATCCAGACAGGTCATGTGTTCTTATCGCATATATCTCGGCGGCGTCCTTTACAAAACAGCATAGCAATAGTACAGCGCCCCGATGGGAATGAGGAATCTTCCTGATCATAAGCACTTTAGGTGACATTTGGTGTGCCGCTGTAACATACCGTCAGTGTGAAATCATTCGTTTATAAACACAGAACAAATACGTGACTGTGTTTCATTTTGTGTGTAAACATGCATGAAACGAGAAAACTTTCAATACCGCTGCCTCTGTGCTAGCTTGTAATTAGCCCTATATTGGACTACACGTCAAACCCCCAAATCACGTGCAAATTGCTCTTTCATGCTTGAGATCCAGCTACCTCAGAGGTGAGCTGTAGCGAAAGGCATCCAAACTACGTAACAGGAAATATCTGCAGGTGTTAAGGGTAAACTAATTATAAATAAGGGGAAGATTTTCTGTTGTGAAGGGTAATCTGTCTCAGAGGTAGATTAACGCTGACATATCCCCTTTAGACAAGAAGCTCAGAACTGACAGCCATTTGGATTTATGTCTGGAAATGCTGTCAACACCCACACATCATGAAAAAAAAAACCACCCATGGTCTCTTGGCTGCCGGCAGTTGCAGCCATCTGTTTGGATGGCGCATTCCCGCTCATGGGTTGGTTGGAGTGGTTCGCTAGGACTTCCTGGGTGCCAAGCGGTAATAGCTTGAAAAGAGCAGCCTGTATGTCTCGACACGCGCTGTATTTTTTTATTAGGAGCCCTCATTCTGCATGACTGCAGTAGCATCACAAGCATCCTTGGTTTGCTGACATGTGTTGATACTCACGTGTCAAAGTAAAGGAACAGAGACGAACAAAGCGGCTTTTAGGGGACCTTGTACCTGCCAAGAAGCAGTGCGTGGGGCACCTCAAACTTAAAATACAGTGTGGGATAATCCAAATGTCTTTAGGAGAGCCGTTTCCTGAGCTTTCTAGAAGAATAGATTAAAAAAAAAAAAACTCTGCCATTTTACCACCCACTGAATCTTGGAATTCCACACACTGGAATTTATGACATAAAATGGCTTGTTCAATTCCAGGATGGGAGAAGTCAGTCAAAAGACCTAATTACATGAATACTGAATATGGACATAGCACTCTTTAAAAAAAACTATATTAACTGTGCCACAGAAACGGAGAGATCTGCATAGCTCGAAGGCCATGTAGCTGTAAGGAATTTTATTCATACGCTGCGGATTTTTCTTACGGTTTTGTTCTACATTTAACAACAAAATTATTTCACTTTAGCAAAAGTAACCGGTGATCATTATTTCATTAGAATTTCAGTATACTAATTTTTATCTTAATTAACTTTTTCAGTTTTTCTTAAAAAGCTTTTCAGGAAAAAAAAAGGAATCCAGTAAGGTCATACCTGAATGAAGCAACAGTGCAAGTGTCACTTACAGCCAGAAGTGTCGTTGTTGTGTCACTGCTGTTATCACTCGTGTCAGTTGGGGAATGGTTTTATACGGTGTTAAACCCCCACAGATTCAAAACAGCATGTGTTTTCTATCGTACGGTCTAAATTGCCCGTTGTGAATACAGCCGGTATCTCTCTGTCTTGAAAGATACTGATCAATCTCCAGATCTCGTCTTCCTATCTGTTACCAGCTCGATTTGCATTCCATATCATAGAGCATTATCCAGCGAGGTTATTCATGGGGGCTGTTAAATTAGGTTACAGCCTGGCTGTGTGATTAGATTAAAACCGATTTACCGATCTGCTCCACAACTGTATTTCTCCAAAGCCGAATCAACTGCAGATCTAACAAATGCTGATGCGCTGTGCCATACCGGGAATCACGAGAGCTGGGCTGTCCGTTATCAGACCGCGTGGCAATGAGCGGTGGTGACGGTGCTCAGCTCTGGCTTCGCAGCGGGCCGAGATCCCTGCTCACCATCAGTCCTGAGCAGCACGGAGCGTTGCTCTCGGGAGCAACCCGTAAGGAGTGTTAACGGGCAGAGGGGCACAGTTCCTGCTCTCAGTGGAGCCGGCAGGATGAGGAGCAGCGGTGTCTTCTCGAAGTGAAGCCGGCATCGTGCTTTGAGCAGCCCAGGAGGTCTCAGTTTAATGAAATAATTACCTCTCGAGCTGCTGCGAAGGAGGAACATTTCATTTAATTCTTCCGTCTCATTTTCCACAAGCACACGATGTTTGGAAGGATGAAAATATGAACTATCCACTAAAGAGCGTAGGCTTTTAAGGTTAATGTCTAACTTCCCAGATTTCTGAGGACCTAATGCGTTTGTAAGGCAGATGCAACACACTTTTAAAATGCCCCCAGCATGAGACGTAGTAGGTAACACTGGACACAAATACTCCCTTTGTCAAAAGGCAGTATTTTAAAGTGCTTGGGTATTTTTTTAACCAAAACAAATGATATTTCTATATTTTACGCACTGTTCCTGCTCAATCTTTCCTTATTTTAAAACAAGCATTACATTCGGTCTCCCTGTCACAGGTCTGCTGCTATCTGGGCCTTTCCCCTGATAAACCTAGTTGCTTCTTACATGGAACTGTTTATACTCTGGGTTTTGTTAAACACATCTTCCTTTCTCATATGCTTTCACTGTTTTCATGTTTTGCTAGATGCCTGATTTTTAACATGAACCTATTGGTGACTGAATAATGCCACTACTGACTCCCAGAGAAGTGGGGGAAAAGCTTTTCTTTTGGAGTTGGTGTTTGTTTTTTTTAATTTGTTCATTTGTTTGGTCTAAATTGGTTCAGAGTTACACAATACAAAGCAGTTTTCTAGCACGAACCCCCCAACAATCTACCTACACCTAGAAGTGACATGCTGCTGTAGCGTGGAAACGGGGATAATACACTGCAGAAAATACTCCTCTCTGTGCAGCATACCAAGCGATGTCAGAAGAGAGGTTTTGCCTGAGAACACGAAGAGGTGGCAGTGGGGAGGTTGGACCATCAGGTATCTCTGATTCAGCTACAACAGATAACGATGCACGTGAAGAACCCACCCAAGTCTTCTACAGTGACCAAGTGCCACTCGTGCATCTCTGCTGGTGACAAGGTGGCTTTCACCTAGTCCCACGCCCATGAGCTACTCGTGCTGGAGGAGCACGCTCCGTCCCCACTCTCCGTGTCAGCAGGGGTTTCAGGTGAGCGGGTGGTTACTTCTCTTTTAGGTGGCATTCACCGTGGTGTGAGACTGAGCTGGTGTTCAGGGCAGGTTTCAAGGCATGGAGTGACTGGGAATGACGGCACCACCTGGGTCTTTGGCCAAAGCACACTGACAGCCATGTAATGTTTAGATACAGTGTCAAAATAATTGCTGTGTAGGAATGGCATCTATATTCCAGGCTTTTCCAGCATAATACATCAAAGTTTTCTGAGGTTACTTGTTGAAGTAAATATTCTTTACTTCTCCCATTTCCAAGAACCTTTTACCCTTGAGTAGACAAATGATGACATTGCGATGTTACTAATCTTGCCGATTTTCACAGTGTTTGATAAACGCTTTAGAACAGATTTCATCACATCCAGCAGATTTAATGCTTCTTAAGATAAGGCAAGTGCCTAACAGTAGCACTTTTCTCAGTCAATTCAACTACAAGTAAATACTGTAACATTTTCTGTCTGCATACTGTGTTTGATTATAGGATTAAATCTGCAGCAAAAGCCTGGTTTCATAAGCAGTTAAAAATCTCTTGTTGAAGCTCTTCTTTCTCTCTTGCTGTAGAAAATGGACTCGTTTTTCCTTGACAGGTTTCCAGCTCTAAAAAATGGTGATAGGCTAAAAAACCAGGTTGTTGGGAAAGTTTTAATTTCCTTTTGCGAGGATCATTTTTAAATGGAAATGCACTTGATTTTGGAAAATTTCAATGTCGTTTGTTCCATATCTCCCTGAAAAATTATTTTTCTGCTTTATCCATTTTTCCTTTTCGTACTTTGTGAAAGTTGCCATAGCTACACTTAAATTGCTGATAATTTCACTCGGTAAAGAAAACAACATTATTTTTCCAACTAATTCTCAGTAGTTATGAAGCAAGATATTGTTACTTGTAACAATAAGAAGCTTCCTCCTGTGCCCCCAACCCTCTTGTCAATTGTGTCTATTAGAGCAGCGATGTTTCTCCGACTCGTATTTACCTGAAGATTCGGTACGTCAGAAATAAGATTCCACAATCAGAAATCACCAGATTTGTGTGGGATATGGTAAAGCTTGGAAATCTGTAGTGCCCAATGTGTTACATCAGGCTCTGAGAAAGCATTCTCATTCCCTAATTTTGTCATCTGTAATGTAGCACTGGAGAGAGATATCAAAGTGCATGTTTATTTAATTTTATTGGTGTCACCTTAAAAAATTTCTTCAAAATCATGAGACTTTTAAGTGCTGCAGTGTAATAAATAATATTTTTTTAAATTATTCATTTCTGTGCTTTTCGGAAAAGTACAGAAGCTGGTTGTGGTTGACAACTTGTTTTCAGACAGCGAGAATCACCGTGTGTGGTTCCCATTATAAAATACGCAGAATTGGCAACGTCCTTTACTGCCATTACTCTTTCAGTGAGCTGCGCCTGTGTAAGCTTAGGGAGACAAGACGGAATGCGTCTGAAGGTGAGGGAGGACAGAGATGTTGTGAAGCTGCTCTCCAGCACTGAGCAGGTCATGGCAACTGCAGGTGTTCACCGGTGACTAAAAACCCCAGACGTTACACCTCTCTTCAAACAAGTAAGGAAGGAGAATCTGGAAAAATGCCCTTGTTCTCTGTGACTTCTCATGTGACAGGTACAAAGTGGAATATCCACTCTCGGGGATATCCTGTACAGTTTAGCATGGAAGCAGAGCTCAAGGCAAGGTTAAAATCTACCTTCTGCCCTGCACTGCTTTTCTTCCATGAGCCTGAAAGCCAGGAGCTTTGCTAGAGATCCCACTGATTAACCTGAACTACAATTTTATGATTTCATCAAAGAAAGCACCAGCAGTTCAACCCTCTCCTCTAAAGCAGTTCCATTTTTAATTCAATAGTTGAAGCAAACAAAAAGCCTTCCTTACACAGCTTAGTGATAACATCACACCAAGCATAGCCTAAAACGCTGTTGGAATGGTTTCCTAAAACTGTTATTTTCCTTTCCAAAGCCATGACCTACACACGTACTCCCTCAAAAATTTCAGCAGTGCATCAAATGTATTGTTTTCTGTTACTATGGAAATAGAGTAGGAGCACTCATAAAATCAGCTGGTTTGTCTTAGCTGATGAACAGACGAGGGAAATACCATCCCAAAGTTTATAGCTGCTTCAGAACCAACACAGGTTGAATGCTTTAGTCCAGTGTGTTAAGGACAATGTACAGCAAGGCAGGATTTGAAGGTTCTGTTATTGCCTCCGTGATGGTCTTGCTAGCATTGATTAGTTACAGGAATCTTTGTTATAATGTTTTTATTTGGCAAATGCAAAGACATCGTATATAAGTGAGGTGGTGAGGCACTGGGACAGGTTGCCCAGGGAAGCTGTGGGTGCCCCATCCCTGGCAGTGTTCAAGGCCAGGCTGGATGAGGCTTGGAGCAACCTGGGCTAGTGGAGGGTGTCCCTGCCCATGGCAGGGGATGGGAACTGGATGGTCTTGAATGTCCCTTCCAACCCAAACCATTCCATGATTCTATTAGCAGCATTTTTTTCCAAGGTTTTTTTAATTTTTAATCATAATTCACGTATGCCATGCGCTTAATAAAACAGACTGTAAGTAGCCGTGGCTGTAGCTTGATCGACAGCACATACGCAGCCTTTGGAAATGTTTGCAGCACTTACAGTAAGTGTAATTGCCTATAAAAACCATCAGAAGGTAGATGTTACTGGTGAAGAGAGTCCATTATAAAAAGCGTTAGCTTATCACACAACATGCATAGCATGCTTGATAATGTAACATTTTTTTCACGGGAAATAAAAATGATGACGCTGAAATGATTGGTTTGCATACTTCACATAACTTTAAGGGTATTAAAGTCGGTTTTGTAGTTAACCTGTGTCAGTGCTTGGCAAGAATCATATCTGTCTTAATCAATGACTTATTTTAGTGGGTTCCTCACCCTGTCATGCATGCGTACCCAAAGGAAACTGTTCCTTAGATGAATAGATCCCTCCCATTTCATTCGTGTTGGACTTCCCTACTAAGTAGACACCGTGATCTGCAGTTCATCGCAGCAGGTGCCGACACGTTATTAAGTAATTCTGGAACTAAATATATATATATATATACTGAAAGACACTCGTCACAAATTTAAAATACCCAAGATGCTACTACTATTCTTTGGCTGTTTTTGCTAGAATTAGTTTCCATTCTTCAAATGTGGTAAGCCAAAGCGTATGGCCTGGAAGGCATCTCTAATTTTCCCGTGTTTTGAAGAACATTGGAATTTCAACATTACCATGGTGAAGTTTGATACGATTTCATCCCTTCACTCACATGGTTTGTGACTATTCAAGTTGGAAAATTGGCTGATGCCTTTTCTCTGATGTCTGTTTTCACAATCTTCATATCTTCAGAAAAAAGATCTGTAAGAATTTAAAAATAACTAAGCCTCGTAGGGTTTTAGGAATCTCAGCTTACACTTTAGATGTTTGACAGGCTGGAGAATATATTCATGTATAACAACAAAAGGAAATGATACATCTTCTGTCTTCTGAAATACTGGCTGCTTAAAGTGAGTCTTTTAAAATGAACATTGTAAAGGAAACCTTGTAAAAGCTGATTTTCTGTTGACGAGGTATGAAATTGCTTTCACTCTGTTTTGAAGGAAAAGGAACAAATTCATTGTTTCCTCATTTGTGTTCATTTGAGGTGGAGCAGAAGGAAGATAATGGCTTAATTCTTTGTACGGTAGTTTTTGGTTTTCTGTGGGGGAATGTACATGTGTATATGAAAACCTTTCTTTAATAATAATTCCCAGATGTGTGGCAGAAATATGATCTTCCGTGTCAGTTAAAATATCAAAGTTATTTGTTTCATTACGTGCAATATAGCTGCACTTTATCCCTCTGATTTCTACAGCTGAATATCCCGCTACACTTTCTTTTAGTAGATGCTACAGTAAGGTTGCAGTAGAGCTTCGGAAAGAGGCCTTTCAAGCTGTTTTGGAGAATCAGTTTGCCCAAATATGCAACCTGCTTTCCTAGAGAGTGGCTGTGCAATTCAGAGCTCGTTCTGGATTCTGAATTGGAAGACGTTTGATGAAGTTTTGCTTTCGAGGGCATTAAGAGGAGAGCTGTAGTCATGGATGCAAGTGGAGTATGAGCCCAGTATGCACTTGTACATGTCCTTCTCTACCCTACTTGAAACAGGGTGAATGCAAACAATACACGGAGCTGTAACAACAAAATCACTTGAGGGGAGCCACACCTGGCAAGACCAATAATCTGTCTGGGGTTGTACAGGCCTCTGATGCTGGCCAAAACCAGGTGTGTAAGTGGGAAAGAATCAGCAGGTGCAAAAGAGTGAGAGAAAATCAAGGGTGATTGGTTGTCAGCCCTCAGGGCAGCACTGGGCTGTACTTGCCATGACCAGCTCCACCTGGCCCTCTCCCCACACCTGCAGCCCACGGGCCCAGGAGCTCATTTAAGCTGCAGCCTCAAGGTTGACTTGGATGGGGCTGTTTTAGGTGTATCTGTTCTCAGTTGTGTTCCTGACTCGTTGTTTGGATTTCCTGGGCTGGCTCCAGACTCGACATGTAACCTTGCCTTTGCTGAGGGTCACTGGACTGTCAGTGGGTCTTGCTGCAGTCATCATCCCTACTCTGCTCACCTGGATCAGGAATCCTGTTCTGTGAGGTCAGTGTCTCTTATTTTTAAGAATAGAGCAATGGGGTGACCTAATATGCTGTGCTTTTTGTAAGCACTAACCAAGACAAATGTGTCTTGCCTCTACCAAAGCGCTTTGCCTTTACATCTCTGCTTGGAATTCAGCACACTTAGCAGTTCAGAATAACGGGTGTGTGCGTGGGGTGAATTGAAACATTGGGTATCTTACACCATGTTGTCCCTCCTCTCTCCATTCTTAGCATATGCAGGTTCAGTTCATCGTGCGCTTAAATGAACCTGGTTCAGTAGGAAAGCCTGCGAGCTTGCTTTCAGAGAGTATAAACGTCAGGAGGCTGCAACTGCCCCATTTCTGAACGAGTGGGGCATGTGCTGTGCTGTGCTGCCACATACTGTGTGGCTTCTTGCTTGTGAACTGATCTGCTGTTGGTATTTTTCCGATGCTAGCTTGCATCCTTTGTGAAGCAGAGTGTCAGGACGGTGTCGGATGTTTGTTGTTAGCTGTGGATGCTCTAGGAGAGGGGGCAGGACAGCAGCAATGCCTCTTGGGGTGACGCTTTGCCTTGCAGTTGTCTGTGCAAGAGAATTAATACTTCACTCCTCACAGGTGGCTATCATTCGGGGGCCAGGGGGTGCTCAGAAAGAGGGCTAGCAGTAGGAATCTGGGAAGATGCACACGTGCAAATAAACATTAAAACACAGGTTTAGAAGGCGTGTTAATCTTCCAGAGGCAGTCTTGTGCATCAGCTTCTAGCTTCTTCCATCAGGCATGAGATTTGATACTAGCTGATTGAGAGATGAGCCTGTGAATGCTTACTCCTTTCCACTGAAGGCCGTTTACACTTCACAGGGCACAAATTGTTCCCTGTGACTGGAAGAAAACTTCTTTCTGACCAGACTGGCTTTGCTCAGGGGAAGAACCACTGTCCTACTACACTTGCCTCAGTGTCCTCGGATGGTTTATTGTGAAACCAGAGTTCATATGAAGATCCCGCTTGGAAAAACACCCGCTTGCAAGGTGTATCGATGGTCCTTTGGTTTCTCTCTTGTGTTTTTGAGATGTAGCTGTTCTTGATGTTATAGCTGCCTGTTATGCTGTGATGTCAAACATAATGGCAGCTATATTTACTGGTTCGTGCCCGATTGCTGGGAATGAAGTTGGAGATTTAGATGCAGGAATGGTAAACCAAACAGCTTAAATAAGGTGTTTTAGTATGTGGCAGACCAAGAGTTTTAGAGGTCAGGAAGTGCTTACAACTTATTTGAAACTTGAAGCATTAAAACTGACTGCCTTTTAAGTTTTAAGGTACCATATTCTGGTTTGATTTTAATTTGTGTTGCTTTATTGACATTCCTTAATCATTGGTATAGATTATTGCAGACAATAGGAAAAAAAAAAAAATCAGTCTACCTCAGAAGGGCTTTAAGAGGGTTTTGTTTAACGTTATCTCTGGCTTGGTTTGTTTTTCTTTTTCCCGTCCTGAATGACTGTAGTACTACGGAAATAATGTGCATTCTGTAGTAAATGGCTGAAAATACACTGAAGGTTGTAAGGCATTCAACTGGAGTATTAGGAAAAACTACTTCAAGGGAAATGCCTACTAAATAATATAAAAATTAAGAAATATTATCTTTCAAGTGAAGGAAACAAATGCTTCAACTGAAATGATCCTTAAGGAAAAATGTTAATAGGACATTGATGGAAATTACTGGAAATTTGGGAACCCGAGGGGCTGCTGTTCGGTCCACAAGAACAACTGTTTACATGCATGAACCGTAAACCAGAAATGCATGAGTTAAGGTCACGGTGGCTAGATCCCAGGATCAATTGCATCCATGTGGACAGTCTTGTTATCTTCTTGAGTGGTACAGTAGTCCCTTCATGGCTCAAAGGGAATCCATTTGTATAGCATTAGTAAAAAGCCTCAGGCCGCAAACCTAGGTACGGCTGAACTTGTGCTGAACCCTTAGTTACTTAAGGGAAGGCCCTGAAACCAGTGTGAACTAGAAAGGCAAGATAGCCATATACAGCAGCGTAAGCTGCCTCCTCGAGATAAGGAGTGGCCTGCCTGGAGACAGAGAAAGGATCCAGTGAGAAACAAGGAGACCCCAGACCCAAATACTACTATAGGACCAAACCGTCGTGTCAAATGAGGGGAACTCTGGTTCTGAGGGTATAATTACCTGGTGGTTTGGGGTCCCTCTTGGAGGCAGTCAGCTCCAGCTGTTCTTCACTGCTGTACCACTCAATGAATGGATCTGATGTCAGAGATTCTGCTTTGGGAAGCCAAGGGTTGAGCCAGAGGAAAGGGGAAGCGCTTGTGAGGGAGTGTGTGCAAGGAGTTGAGAGGGGCAACCATCGGCTCCCTGGAGTCACCTGCTGCGAAGGGACTCCAGTCCCAGCAGTTAAAATCTTGGGTGTCGCATGTGTGAATGCTCAGGCAGCGGCTTCTCCCGTAACATTGATGACTAAGAAAAACTTCCTTCAGAGATTTCATGTGTTTAAGTGTGTGAAACTTCCTTGGTCAACCTACGGTGCTCCTTGTACAGCTTCTGGGAACTGGGGAAAGACCCCTATGCATTTCTATCAAAGTCCAAATATCTTAGACTAGACGTTTAAATAAGAACTTTAGTAGCTTCCTGATGTTTTCAAACTAATTCTCCTCACAGCAAATGTCAGGAACAATGCTAATCACTTCCAAGGGGAATGTAGAGTTTTATTTTTTGGAATATTAACTTCAAGTGCCAGAAATATAATTGACATACTAAATAACTGTTAAGTGATTTTTCATAGGCAAATGTAAAAGCAGATTTTTCTAGGATATGTTTTTTCCTTGCTGTAGTTTTTTAAGCTACATTAAGTTCTGACAACACTTTGCACATATTATATCTTCACTATATCACTGGATAACTTGGTATTTCTAGTTTCTGTGCACAAATTGGAGCGACACTTGGTGCCTTTGCTGAAGTAATATGCTACTGGATCATTGAGAGTAGAATAAAATTTGGAATTGAGAAATGCTATTCCGTGGGAGAAAACATACTTCAAAGCCCCTTGTGATTCAATGTACTGTGTAGGATTTTCTGAACTAGGTTGTTCTTGAATTGTACAGTGGTAATAGGGTAGGTTACATATTAAATAGGTTTATAATAAGATCAGAAAAATAATTGTGCCCAGCTGGTAGCTTGGCAGACTTCCAGCATAGATCCATCTTTTGTGCTTACGAAGAAGCCAGTGACATATATCGAAGTTGATTACTGCTTCAATTTTAAAAGTGCTATTTCTATCTGATAGGCGTTTCCCAATTGCCTCCCCAAACCCATGCAAAACGACCACTGTGAGTAGAGCTAAAATGAAAATAATGGTTTTTATAATGTTCTTTATTTGTGGCCAGTGTGCATTAGTTATACGTGCAGCCTTGTCAATGCTCCATCTGATGAGCCCGGACTACCTCGCTCACTTTCATTCCTATACATGCAGTGAGAATGTCATCTATCTCACAATTTTCCAGTTAGGCAGCGTGGTTTTCACCCTTGTTAATGAAAGGAAGGGGACAAGCCAACCTCAGAAGTTATGTGGGCTTTCTTTTAACATTCTGTAGCTGTCAGAATGTCCGTTACTTATACTTGGCTTTTGCTGCAAAATGCCTCTTGTGGCTTCCCTGCCTGCATCTTTAACAGTTGAAGTATTAGGACAAGATTTTTAGAAATGTGAAGCTTCTTTGTAAGTTAGACTAAAAGTCTATCTTCAGTGGCTAGATTTTTCTAAAAGAGAGATTTTTATTGTATAACAAGGTTTTTGGAGACGAACCCATAAATAGTAGGTGGTGTAGTGTTTCCCACTGTTGCTTCAGAGAGTACTTTTTGAGAGAAGGAATACAGTTCTGGAGGATGCTGACTGTAAGTAACTAACTGCTGCAAGTACGGATTAGTTAACAATCAAAAATACTTACTGTTCAAAGCTTCGGTTTGCTTTAATGATTCATTGCCTACTACAATCGTGGATTTGGGTGTCTGAGCCTTCCGTGGGTTACCCCGTTAGCATCTCAGCTGTGCGGCATTTGCTTCCTTAGCCCACTCATAAGTCTCCAGCTTGGAGCACTCTTGCCAGCTGTATCCACGTATGTCTCTTTAAAATGAACCGTAAGCTGATAATAGTGTGTATCTGCAGCAGCATTTATTGCATGTATAATAGGGGAATGCCAGAAGGAAACCCCAGGGTGTAACGTATAGTGTAAATCTGAAGTCGAGCACGCACATGCCGTGCTGTGTGTCGATGTTCAGGACTGAACATCCGCACGTTGTGAGGCTACAAAGCATGAGCAGTCCACATCAAATCGCTTAGTCAAAGCACACCTGCAGCACGGCTACAGAACACTTGTAGAAGGGCATCTAGATGCAGGATTTAACCATCTGTACGTGACGCGTTACTGACGCCCTGTTGAAGCTCTGATGGGGTTGCTAACACCGTGTGGGAATGCACATGCTGCACTCGATGGTGACGAAATCTGAATTATTGTGTTTCCTTCACCGCATTTCCACACGGAACTGGATTTGGAAAGGGTAGTTGGAATATTAGGAAGCATTAGCAGTATTATCAGTTACTGTGTAATTATAATTAAAAGATACTAAAGTGGGTTCAGGTGATTTCTGGACGCTGTCAGCAGAATTAACTGTGCTGGTACAGTAAGGTAAAAGGATGGGAGGATAGCATGATGAAACATGCCCCGAGTTTGATTCGTGAGAAGTCAGGCATATCAGAAATGAAGAATATCTGATCGTTCATGAGTAGAAAAAAATATAGATTTCTTTTTTTAATTTCTCTGAAGAGATGAAAGAAATGTAAATATAACCAGTCAGAGTAGGGCATAAAGAAGGTATTTCTCTGTATTTCATCAAACCCTTGTTATTTGTGCTCCAGTTAATGTCAGCTGTTAATCTGTCATTCGGGTCAAGGGCACTTAAATTGTACAGCACAGAAGTTAAAATATTTCCAGAAGCTGACAACAATTGGGGTATGTAAAGTTTGTTTTGATGTATCAGAGTAATGATCCACGGTTCTGAACAGCCTTCAGCGTGTGAAGAGTGAAGTTAATGTGTGGGGCCACTTAAAAAGCGCAGATAAAATTAAGAGGGGATGCTGGTGGCAGGGGCTGCCCCTGGAGAGTGGTCCCTTCCTCCTGGGGCCAACCATGGTGCTCCTGTCACTGACAGGAGGGTTAAGAGGGCTTTTGGTATATCGGGTATATTATTTCTTATCAGTATGAGTCATCTGATGTACTTCAAGCAGGTTGACAGAGCCTGAAGATGTAGTCAAAAAGCGTCCGTGATTTATTTCTCCACTGATTTTTGCAGCTCTAGTGGAATGCACAGATAAAATGCAGAAGCGTAGCAGCTTAGAAATAAGTCTTATGTGATTATATCCAGGGCTTTCCTCTTTAAATATTTAGAGTAAATGTAAATATATGCATAGCATTGTATATTATGCCTGTAGAAATGCATTTGCGGCGTGTCAATGTGTTATAAAAAATAATGGAAAATACTATTTTCTAATAAAAAACATAAAAATTCAAGTCAATAAGACTAGCATAAGTTGTCCCAAGGAGACATATCTCTCTTTGTATTCTGTATTTGAAATTCAAATTATAATTACAACCATTGTACTCTGAGATCGCTCTAACAGTGATTTAGGTTCTTTCTAGTAATCGTTTCTCTATAATGACTGGGTACTATAATGACTAGGTGACAAATATTTTTGACAGATACGGTTAGCTAGCTTAATCCTGGATGTGGACTGATTAGATAGATGTGGTAATTACTTGAAAATACTGTTAAAAGAAATATTTATAATCACTGGAATGTTTATGTTGGGCTTCGAAGACTTTAATTTCCAGGACAATAGAGCTGGTGTCTTTATGAAACTGTACAGGCAGCTGGCAGGGGTGTGTAGAGCGCTCATATGCACGCCTCCCCATGGTGGCGTGTATGTACGCGTGTACGTATATTGCCACGCTGGGGGGAGCATCTCAACTGCTGTACATCGTACCCAGAGGCTACTGAGGCTTAAACGTGTGTGGCTGGTGGTGGAGGGTGTCCAACAAAGTAGTTTAATTCTGAGAGGTATATTAGTAGTTTTACTTAAAGAAGAACGGCTTTTGTAAATTGGGGTATTGTAATAGTGAGCATCTTTATCTCCCTTCTGGAAAATCTCTAGCCTCTTCACTGTGAGAAAACAGACAAAATCAGTGCAATTTAAAATAGAACCTTTGAAATATGGATGTGCATGGATTGTGTCAGAGATTATATTTGCCTAAAGTAAATTTATTTGAAGGTTAACATGTATATGCACGATTGTGTCCTACTCAGAGCTGTAATATAAAAAAATGGAAGGCAGACTGTCAAAACTAAAATTACGAGGACCTCTACAGAAAAGCTAAGATAATATAGCAGATCAATAATTTACATTAGACACTTTGACTTTTATTTATTAATGAATGCAGCTTGTATGTGTGCATTTCCACAGTAATTAATTCATAATGTTGAAGGAATGCGAAAGGTAATAGGCCTTCTGCCGAGAGCAAGTGGAACATGTCAGGTGTGTTTAAAACGTTGCTAGCCTTCCAGAACCAGTGAAGTACAAACAAGTACAACAAGGCCTATTTTATTGTATTTTAAGGAATAAAAATACCTGACCCTGAGTGGGGGGAACAACCAACCAAAATACAAACTTTCTGTATGGGGAAAACCCCAAAAGTACACTTTGGAAATAATTACGGCTCCACAGAGGCGTTCATGTATGTGCTGCTCCAACGTAATCTTTTCTGTGTGTTAGGCAACTATTCCTCGCAATTCTGCAAACCTCTCATTCTATTACTAATATTCTATTATATCTATGCTATTACACTGCTTTTGTTTCATCCAGTGTTTTTCTTGTGCTAAAAATCAGCAGCAATTTTTTTTAAACAATGGTAGATGATTCAGTGTATTAGTACTTGGAAGTTTTCCTGCTAAGCAAAAATCCATTGGCTGGAGCTTTGGATAGCTTCACAGTATCTGAATCTCCACAGTGCATCAGAAGGATTGAGAAATGCAGAATTCCCTTCCTTCCTGCAGCTGTTTCATTCTTTTCAAAAACTGCTCTTGATCTTATATAATGAAAAGGGCCTCGGCATTGAATATTCATTTCATTACCACAGAGGCACAAATAGCTGACGTTGCAGAAATATGGGATACAGCTAATGGAATTAGTAAGGCTCTTTTAAAAAGATATATTTTTTATATATTTATATTATTCTGATAATCATAGAAATAGTTCATAAGTATTTTTTGTAAGGCAAGATTCAAACAGTCTTATGCTAAAGCCAAATAACATTAATATAGGTGTGTCACAACTTGTTTTTTAGACCAAAACAGGACTAAATAATCCTGTGCAGAATAATGTCTTCAAACCACAGCCTTATCCATTTGCAGTGGTATTTTTTAAATGAGTAACTTGGCGCGAGTTGAGCCTAATGGTATCTTGCTCACAAATAACGCGTTTTACAGGCTAAGAGATGAAAACTAGATGAAAACAGTGATTCGCGATGTGGCTTGGTTTTTTGTAGCTACCTACTTTGAAGGTTCTCGGAAACCTTAAGCTTGTGTTAGTCCATCTTTCAAGAAAAGCGGACAGAAAAATAAACTGTCCATGTAAGATTGCAAGGCGGCTATAGCAGATAAGGCTAGAGGTTATCTCTCTCTCTCCAAATTCTAACTTCTTATTCACATTCACCCAAAAATGTGACTTGAAGGATGAACAGCTGAAATACAAATCTTGCATACACACAGATGTATGCATAAAATATAAACGTATACAGATATATACTGACACATACACAGGCTCTGCCTTTCTGTTCACAATGGTGGCTTTTCAATCAGGGAAAAAAAAATGCAAGGGTTTTGTTATCTTTGCCTTATGCAACAAAGATTGTTAGGTCATCGTTTGGGTACTGCTGGTAAGGTTAGAAAGGAATTGGTTTGCACCATTCGGCTGCAGAGAAATTACTTCAGTTCACACATGTTCTTCTTTCTTTTTTTTTTTCTTTTTAAAATGGAACATCCACAACAGTTCAACGGAGCTCAAAATTACAGCTGAGGAATGATCAGTTAAATCTCGAAAAATCTCAGGAGGGAAATAGAGTGAGAAATTAGTTTCTTAATATTGACGTGATTCTGCAGCCATCATTATAAATATTGTCATCTGATATCATTTAGCTTTACATATGGATTTCTTGTGTCTCACAATGGAACATGGAAATTACCTCACAGTCCAGCGAAATCTCAACAAATCTATTTGAAACAATTTAATATTCATTAAACAAGGGCTTCTTCAGGGCATGTTGATGTACTCACTGCTGCTACCCATGCTGCCTGAAGGCCACCTTTCTACAGACTTGTTAACCAGCTAAATTGGCTGTGAGAACTAATGAAAACTTCCTGTGCTTTTTTTCAAGGATGTTGCACCATCAGACACCAAATCTGGAGTTGTCACTGGCTTTTAGCGTTTCTCAGGGCTCTGGTTCAAATCTAGAAGCCAATGGAAAGGTGCTGAGGACTGCTGTTGACTGTCAAGTCAATTTATATAGATGTATATCTCTATAAAACTTGACGCCTACACTCTGCAGGCTTAAATATGCATTATTACTTACAGTGATTTGGTGTTTTAATATACAGTATTAGTTATAGTGAATTTACAGGGAAGATATTGTGGCTGAAATTAAATGCAAAATTTGGAAAGAAACCTGTGCAAACGGAAGAGCAGCTAGTCCCCTCGTGTTCCAGACTATTGCCAAGGCAACCCACTCTGCCATATCCCCTGAAGGATATGTATTTATTAAGTATGTAAAATAGCCAAATAGGTAATAACTTCTTTGTCTGTCTTTTCCTCATAATGCAAGAAAACACAAACTAGGCAAGCTAGGGACAAACTGGGATTCTGATTGGGAATGGTTTTTTTCATGCATGTGATGGTGGCTGAACAGATGAATCCCTTTCCTCACTTGATGTAGAGCAACAAGGACAGGATATGGAAAGACAAAGTAATTAAGCTTGCTGTGAAAATTCTGTGTGATTCCCAACCGTGTGCTCATGTAAAATCTTGAAATACATGTTTCTGATTTAAAGGGATTTGCACTGTAATCACAACACCATGATTACAGGAGCCTGTTACGCACTGAGGTTGGATGTGAAGAAAATGTGCATGTCCTGGCGAAACAGTATTGACCATCTGCGAATTGAGGCTCTGTCAAAGAAAACTTCCTGAATTTTCCCCAGAATGTTCCAACAGGAACAACACATCTTTAAATTGGAGTTTGACACCTTTCAGTCTGTCAAACCTCGCTTCAATCCAAGACTTAACTGACAGCACCCTCTCTCTGTATTGCATCCACTCATACAAATCCTGTCTCTGTCTTTCCAGTCTGTTCCACTGTTATGAAATACAATTTCTCTAGTGTGTGAAATGCACTGTCTCACCTGTGGCGTAAATCTTTTGTCACTGGTGTCTGGGGAACCATCTGAACAGTTGCAGAATCGCAGACTAACAGTATGGTTGAGGCTGAAGGGACATCTGGGGGTCATCTTGTCCAGTCCCTTAATTAATGGTATTGAATGTTTTTTCATATATAGTTGGAAACACTTTTTTTTTGTTGTTCTGCACAGAACTCCCTCCAGTTTGTCTGTATCTCTCTGGGTTGCCTCAGGTTTGTGCAATATGGTAAATTTGGGCTCAACATTTGTCAATGGAAGACATTTAATTAGCTGTGTTGTTGACAGAATGAAGTCTTTTTATTAATAGGGTGTAAAATGACAATAACATTCTTTGCTGTCATATCCATTTACAAGTTTATATCTAATTAGCTGTCAGTTCTCAGCACTAGGTCCTTCCTTGCACGCACTCAAAACATCTTCCTTCTGCCAAAATACTGTTTTCAGTAGAATCCTAGAATCATTTAGGTTGGAAAAGACCTTTAAGATCATCAAGTCCAACCGTTAACCTGACACTGCCAAGTCCACCACTAAGCCGTGTCCCTAAGCACCACATCTATACCTCTTTTAAATCCCTGTGGGGATGGTGACTCCCCCACCTCCCTGGGCAGCCCCTTCCAATGCCTGGCAGCCCTTTTGGAGAAATTTTCCCCAATATCCAATCTATACCTGCCCTGGCACAACTTGAGGCCATTTCCTCTCGTCCCATCGCTTGTCACTTGGGAGAAGAGACCAACCCCCCCCTTCTCTGCCCCCTCCTTTCAGGGAGCTGTAGAGAGCCATCAGGTCTCCCCTCAGCCTCTGCTCCTCCAGGCTGAACCCCCCAGCTCCCTCAGCCGCTCCTCACAGGAATTGTGTTCCAGACCCTTCCCCAGCTCTCCAGACCTTTCCTTTGCTGACAAAGAGAGTGGGTTTAGTAGCAGTAGTAGTAGTTTCTAATTTTTGTATGATCTTTATATTTTGTCTGACTATACAGGAGACCTAGATATAATTTAGATTGCAATTATTTTCGTAACTAAATAATAACAGGATATATACAGATGTAAACACGTTATTTCAAGTGTCTTGTCTTTGAGTAATGCTTCGTCATCTGCACATCATTAGCTTGTTTTTTCCAGAAAACAACCCTATATTATTTCCTTTATTTTCAAGTCCATAGAATCTGTACTCATTATTTTTCTGTTTTGATTTTTTTGGCAACTCTTGAATGTATGAATTTCAGTAGTGCGCAGTTTGCAGCCTCTTGAAGATCTGTATGGAACACACTAACCAGTCTATAAAGCTAGATTATACTCACTGGTGTCACATTTAATATTTTAATATATATAAGTTAAAATACTTTTTAGTAAGTCTTTCTAATGAATGTCTATGCCATACAATGATTGCAGATAAATTTTGATTTGAAGTAGATCTCTAATAATAAAAAAAAGTTACAAAATAATAGGCAAAAGTATTACCTCACAAAGAAGTAGAAATTCTTCTGAAATTCAAATTCCTTTAATCTCTTCTCGCTATTCTGCCTGCCTGCTGGCAATGAAAGTGGTAACTTTTCTCAGTGAGATTTCATCTTTTAGGATAAAAAACTCTAAAGTTCAGTTTTAATAATCATGAATCTGAAACCCTGCGCTTGGAGAGCGTGTGGTACAAGCCAGCATTGTCATAGCAAATGTTGCAACCTACCTATCCCTGTGCTTTTTAAAAATCCTTAGTAAAAGCAATTACAGGAAAAAAATTACTAAACAATAAAAAAAATAGGATAATATTAAAAGCAATTTACTGCAGTTGTTGCACTGTACTAGTGGAGCATTGCTGACTGCTGTGGATGCTTCCAAAATGCCTTTCATATCTAAAGAGATTGAGTCCAGGCAAAAGTGAAAATAAGAGCAACAAAGAAAAAAAAAATCATAATTTCCATGAGATGAAAGAAAGTGGTTTTCCTTATTTAGCTTAGCAGGGTAGGGTAGGAAAGGACTACCAGAAGCAGTGACTTCTCCAGTCCTGCTTACTGGTGAAGTTAGGCCAGCATCACTTTTATGGAGCCTGTCTTTATTTCTTCAGTAGTACAAGGCCATGCTAAAGAACACTTAATCCATCAGAGTTCACGATGGCGGGAGTGTAGTTTTCCAGTGGCCTTCCGCAGAACTCTGCGATACGGTGAAATGAAGCGCTTAAAGACAACAAGTTAATCCAGGGTTTACCATGGCTCTTGTTCATCCCTTGATGTACATTAAATGCTGTACCGTGGGCAAAAACTACCCGTTAAGAGAACACTCCGGTGAATTCTAGGAAACACTAGTATTTAACATAGGCATTCAAATCATCTGGGAGGGAAGGTATTGGGAACTTAGCTCCAACAGCCTGTCCCTGACAGTCATCTTTTCTCTGAAATGGTTTTGTGCATCTCTAAGCAGTCTTTGCTTTCATTTTTAAAATGCCTCCTTTTTTCTCTTTGTCTCTGCATCAAGTAGAGGAAGATGATGTGTCATTACAAAGCACAGAATTAAAATACCTGTTTCATACTGTCATTCATCGTAAAACTACACAGCTGCAGCATCTTGTTTTTCTTTTAAAACAGATTTTTTTTTTTCCCCACCTGAAACGTCTGTACGTTATTTCTTCTGTATTTGTTGTTCAGGGCCCCAGCTGAAATTAAGGTTTTATTTTAATAGATACTGAATTTACACATAATAAGAGACAGTACATGATGAGTAAAATTTACAGTAAACTTCAGCGGAAACGTACAGAAGGTCAGAGAAAGGAGGTGCTATTATCTCAGTTTAATGGATAGAGAGCTAAAGCACAAAGAACACAATTTCCCTACAATTACTCAGGAAATCTATGGCACGAGTGAGAATGACACCTGCGTCTTATGAGACGTGACAGCTTGATTAGCAAAAAAAAAAAAAAAAAAATTAGAAACTTCCCTGTTCAGGTTTTTTAATGGAATTGTTTATTGAAGTTCTTTGTAATTTTTACATGAAAGAAGCTGTGGAAATAATAATGTTTGTAATTAGGTAACTTTTGAAAACATCTTACCTTGGCTCAGTGATAAAACCTGAAGGTGAGCTTTCCCGTGAAGGCATACTGGAAGTAAATGGTGACTAATTACAGGCTTGGGGGGAGGGAGGAGTTGTCTGCAGGTGATCCAGTGTCTCAGTTGCAAGCACGTTGTCCCGCACATCTGGGAAGTGGGTACCAAAGTCAATTCTGCAGAGCTGTGGTTTTGTTTTTGACGAGTGTCCTTATGCAACATCTTCAGGTAGGAGTCCACTCTCCAACATCCTGGCTGTCTTTCTGGTAGGAGACTTGGACATTGAGGCAGCCCTTGACTTGGAACTTCACGGGGGAACTGCATCCCTCCTGGCCAAAAAACACTACTAATGGAGCAAGCGGAGCGAAACTTGTCCCATATGTCTATTTTTCTTTCTCTTCTTTTCTTTCCCTCACATCCTTAAAGGCCATCTATATCTTTGTGTAGTATTTGGCGGAATGGTGATTATTTTCACAGGGAACATTTTTACTGTGAATGCGTACATTAATCAAGAAATGACAGATAACTATACTGTTAGAAAAAGTTATTGGGGCAAAGGGGGAGGGAGAGGGATTGCATTCACTGTGCAGACGTGCAAAGAGCTGTCTTGTATGGTGATTTCTCTTTCACTGCTGTTGAGGAGGAGTAGACCCTCACTATCTGGAGACTTGCATGTGCTCCCTTTTACGCTTGGCATTTAGGCAGGAGCAGCAAAAAGCTGGAAATACTGCTGCAGCAATGCAAGAACAGGAAGGAACCTTCAGTGATAGCTCTAATAATTTAAAAAATTGGGCATTTTTATTTACCCTATTTACATGGCTTTTTGCATTTAATTTCCACATATTGCTTTAAAAGGGAAAAAAGAATATTCTGGTGACTAATATCACACACTGTTGGTAGTCTGTCTTATTTTTGCAAATGTGCTGGTCTGTCCATACAATGTCCAGTTCAAATTAATGAATGTTCCCCATGTACTAAAGCTGGGCATTAATGTGCTTTTGCCACGTTAATTGAATAGTAATGATGGAGAGACGCTCTGATGTTTGTGATCAGAAGGGTGCCAGCACAGTCACCCCGCATCTGAAAACGCTCATTCTTACGTGCAGGTGGGAATTCCCACGTGAGGTGGGAAGCAGAGTGTCTTTAATCTCTTGAATTCAAGTGGAGAACCAATTTATAAACAATATTAAAAAGCTTCTTCAAAGCATTGGTTTATGATTTTGCTGTATTAATAGCTTTTCCATAGAACCACTGGGGGTTTTTTTCTCTAAATCTCCAGGGAAATGTTTAACATGTGGACTCCTACACCACACACAAACACATACCATTTCGCCTTATCTGTTCAGCGTGATAGGCATTGCAAAGAAATGAGATTTTTATGGTGAAGCAACCTGTATGATGTCACTTGGACACTTTACCCTGAATTTTCCATTGAACATGAAGCCCAAAGAGATGACAAATACTCCCAGTGGAAGAATTGGCTTTGAGTTTCTCTGTTGTTACCAAAGACAATTCCAGTAACAAGAAATGAGGCAAATGTAACGTGTCTGCCAAGCGTCTGACGTTTTGGAGTCGCAGAAAGAATGCGCTTGAGTGGAAAAAACCCATTGTGCTGCGATACCTGGTGGTAGCAGCCACTGCATCTCCTCAAAGAGGAAAGCTCAAGAAACCCACTGTCACTGTAAACAGCAGATTCCCCGGTGATTTTCTGTAACGCTTTCCGAAGTTTAGCCATTCTTATGTGAGGCTACCCCTTCTGAAAAACGTGAAAGATGTCAGGTTGTCTTATGACAGTAATATATGCTAGACAGCAAAAAAAACCCCAACCCATTTAGTGAAATATTTAGGGAAAATATACAAAACTTTGCTAGAAATAACATTTGATAAAGGCCAGGCTGGTTGGTTTACTACTTCCTGTGCAGCGCAGATGAACAGGCTGGATTTTCTCACTGTCTTTTGGGCAATACCACAAATAAGGGATGCAGTCCGGGACAGGGATTCAAAACACCCAGCATCTCTGGATGTCAGAGTTTTCATAAATTATGCAAATTTTCTATCTGAGTTAATAAGCCTGTGGAGTCTTTTTTCCTGCCAGGCTTACTGTGTATGTGATGCACACGTGAAATCTGGGGGAAGCTGAGTACTGGGATAACACTTTCTCTGTCAATACAGTTACTCTTCCTGTGGATCACTTAGTACATGCAAGGTGGTCCTTTGTTTAGAAAATACCCTCAATCTGCACTCACGGAAAGATTTTTTTGTTATAAATGTAATACAGCATCATAATTATTGCGATGAATCTGTTTGTATCCATGGGGAAAAAGATCATCTTCCTTTTATGTTTCCCTTTTTCTCAGAAGTGTCATGTCGTGATTTTACTTTACGTCCAGATGTTATTTTTCTCCCAAACAAACCTGCTTTGTTTTCCTTGTAATCTGTTGGGCAAGTGAATACTCAGGCATATCCCTGTGTGCTAGGGAAGTTAAACAATGCTCTCTCTTT
This sequence comes from Rhynochetos jubatus, assembly GCA_027574665.1. Lineage (NCBI taxonomy): Eukaryota > Metazoa > Chordata > Aves > Eurypygiformes > Rhynochetidae > Rhynochetos > Rhynochetos jubatus. Next base: position 2,798,493 of record CM050654.1, on the reverse strand, counting down.
TTTAATCAGTTAAATACTGACCTGAGGTAAAATGGAAAGATACCATCCTGTTTAAACAGGCATTAAAATGGATTTTTTTTCATTTCTAGGTGGTGTTGGACTGCACATATAATTCTTTTTTTTCCCCCCTCTAACAGGTATGTTTTCTAATTTCACATTACTAACAAGAAATTAATTGGAGAGTGTGAATAGAGAGTGTTGAGACTAAAAGAGACCAGAGACACTTAGATTATTCTACCAGAGTAAGGAACTGATCCTTTCTGGCACTGGTGTCTGCAAACGAACGTGCTGTTACTTTCACCCATATCCTCCCTTCTCTTCTGTTTCCTCTATTTCTCTCTCCCCACTGCGCAAATATATTTATTTTTAGGTGTCTGGAGGTGGGGGGAACACTAGAGTTGTTCTCTACCCAATCTATCAGGTTTGGGCTTGGGTTTTTGTTTTTCTCCAGTGGAGTCAGGAAAGCTTTCTCTGGCACGTTGGTAATCGTCTGCCCAAAACTGCCGAGGAAGCTCGATGGTTCAGTGCTCCTTGAAGGCTGTATGTTCAGAACATGAGCCTGGCATGGGCCTTTCTCCAGTGTTCCCGGGTGAATCCCTGTATAAGGCCAATGTCCTGCTAATCAGAACAAACGAGTCTCGTTGTAACACGTTTCCTCTTGGTAGCTCACGGCGCAGCGAAACCTGGGTTAACGAATAAACCTGCTCCGCATTTCAAATGGCACTGCGTTAATACCTTCTCCAGCAGTGAACTTTCAAAAAACCTTTAAAGATCCACTTGGTTTAAACGTGGAGCAGTTCAGCTGTTGGAAGGCAGGGGAAAATGGGATAATGCCATCTCATTATGGAGAGGGTATCGTGCCCCGTTTGTGGTGGCTGCCCAAAGGGAAGGAAGGACGTCGTCGCCACGCTGCTCTTCAGTCGGAACCGGTGGGCTCTCCAGTTACACCCCTCCTCGAGCAATTTTCCAAGTGGGTTTCAAAAGAGGAGAGCTGCCATGAAAGGAGGTATTTCAACCATGATCCCTTCCAGTCAGTCATTACTGTGTTTTGCTATACTCTTTCTAGGTGACGTATAATTTCTGTGCCTTGTTTGTAAATGCATCTCTTATCAAAGCTCTCTTCAGTATTTTCAATTAATTAATCTTTGCTTTGTTCTGACTCTAGTAGTATTTGCTTCTCACTTCTGTTCTTTTGACTGGGCTAGACGAAATAATGCTAAGTACTAGCGTACCGTTTCTGTCAATGAACCCCGTGTATCCAGCAAGAGGTAGCGTACCGTATTACAAAGGGAAAATTCCATTAGAAAATGTGACCAGTTGCTTGTGAACAAACCATAAAACGCCCCTTGCCACATAAAGAACCCAAAGGGAATTAATTAGTGTAGTCTTTTAGTTGAATCCAGGTTATGGGTACATTGATATGCTTTGAAGTTTTTCAGTAAGCAGAGTCCTGAGGAGGTAACCTTCCTTCACCTAAGTCACAGGTTAAAGATACTTAAAATCATAATCAAAAGAAAATATGCAAGTGCACCTGTGCCCCGAAAAGGGATCACGCAGAATTTCTTCTTTAAAATTACTGCAATTCCGTGGTTTAATTAATACTATTGTATAGATAAATTGAGGGCGCCAGAAAAAGCGGCAGTAAGAATCTCTCATGAGCAGTGAGGAATGAGATGTCATATATGACGTTTCGTTCCCCAGCAGCTGAAGGTGGTAATGGACAGGCTGCTGGCTCAGACATTAATCTTCTTGGCTATATCCATAAATGAAATGTCACACCTAACAACTCCTCTTTTATTGGTATTTCATTTTAGCTTTCCCTGATTAAAATTAATGTCTGCATGTATGTATAAAAATGGGGATAAAAAGATCTACATATTCAGATGGTCAGAGATTATGCATTCACGCTGATTTCAGTGAGGAGATGAATAAAATAAAAACCAACCGCAAAAAAAGTCAGAGCACCTGTTCTTAGCAAACATGACAACCTGCCAAAATTTCATCTTGAGATGTGCTTAAGTCTATGACACAGATAACCAGAAATTACTGTGCACTGGGATAGCAAATTAAAATCTAGAAGTCAGGGAGACCACAGGAGATTGGATTTAAGACCATGAAGAGGCTGTCAGCGTTCATGACATTTCATTGCTGGAAAAATATCAGTGGACTCAATGTGTGTATATATCTGAATGCTAAAGCTGGGCGCAAGCCTAAGTCAAATCCGTAGGAAAATCTGTCATCGTAAGCAGTTGAGCATCCTCAGTTACGGTCAGTCATGGGGGCCAGAGCAAGCCTGAACGTGTATCTGGTAGGAAAGAAAGAGAAGAAGCATTGTTCTGATGAAACAGAACTGAGACATGCAGTTTATTGAGGCTAAAAACTGGAATTTGGGTCCAGCTGAGTATAACCATTCTTCCAGTATATTATTAACGTGAAATAAGAAAATGACAATTCAGGGGAGTGAGCTGTTTAGAAACCCCGACGTTTGCTCTTTGAGTTGGCTTTACGTTGCCACGTACAGGGGTGGGTGTTGTCACTGGGATTAAAAACCCAGACACAATTTTCCAAGTGCTGCGGATTTGTTCCAGGTCTGGTTCAGAAGATACACGTTGATGTCATTTCTCGGAGCACGAGTTAAATCCCTAAATTCTCAATTCATCGGTTTTAGCCTGGCATTTAAATTGTTTTGAATTTTACTATTCCTACCGTACTTACTAATCAAGCAGAGCATGTTACGGGTTTTTTTTTTACCCTTTGAACAGCTTTGTTCGACTAAATCCGATGACTTTTAGAAAACTACAGCAATAAACTAGGACAGAAAGATAAAATTTTCGTGATTTTCACACGTTATTTTGTTGGGATATTTTATGGATAACAGTATGAGACATGAGTGACATGTTAAAGCCTTTTGTCCTTTGCCTCATACAACTTAATCTTTTGCCTTTAAAAGGGCAGTATTTCTCACGAAACATAATCTCCCATCACTTCTGACCACACATCCAACCTATAATGTTATCTGACAGTAAATACACAGCCTCATCGAATCACTTATCTTCCCGTGTTTCAACAATAAAAAATTTGAGGGAATTGGAATAAATTACATCTCAAATGGTACAGCTGCTCTCAAACAGCAGAACTAATGAATTGTCATGACCGGGAGCGAGGGAGAGGCCTCCTATCTGTAATCCGAGACAGCTGACAGGACGATGCCTGATCAGGTTTAGTCACTATCGCTAATTACACGCTGAGAAATTATAGCCACTTTTAAGTTAATGGCTGGTAAACACCTCGGCACAAATTGCAGGAAGGACAGACTAGCCGTGCAGTTTAAAAAGGAGGTGGGAAGGGTGTTTTACACAGCTATGCTGACCCCGCAGCAGCGACTTTCCAACCCAAATCGTGCCACAGTGATGTGCACTGGTTACTTCTGAGGCTTTTAAAATTTCTTCCTATTTATAGCTTTTTAATATCCATGATATTCTGGTTCCAAAGACATTTCAAATACAGAAAGTGAGGACACTTCCATTTTAGATTTCTTTTTGGTAGAGCTATATTAACACTTTAAAGGCAAACCTCCTCACTCATAAGCAAGAATTCGATTATTCTCCTCCTCTGTCCGTTCTTCTCAGCTAATTATATAGGGCTGCAATAAAAAATTTCAGTGGTGTGATGATTATACCAGCAATAAAATAATTTGCTCTCCCTTTTTATCTGAAGATACTAAATCTAACATGCCAGTTGTATCTCTGGAGTGGATTTCGGCGAGTGGTGAATACTAGCTCAGTCAGCAGAGTTCTAAATCAATCCTGGCGTTCTGTAAAAGCAGGAGTACCTTATCAGGTTTGAAAATGGTAATGGAGTAGCTGGCAAGCATGAACTGATTAGAGTCTGCAACTTCAATTTCGCTATGCTCATCTCTGGTTACTTTTTTTTTTCTCAAAGGTGGCTAACAAAGTGTCTGGAAAGCCAGATTGAGTGTTTCAGAACGCAGATCTACGATATGTAAACTAAGGTGAAGGTGGTGAGATGGGTAGGTAAAGGACACTAAAAATACAGTCAGTTCACGTGGGCCTTTAATTTGTAATACTGCATGTGCTTTTGTGCTGCTTAAGATTTGTCAGCCTTGGAATCAGCCTGGTAGGTGGTGAAATGGTACGTTTAGCTTCCAAAAACTAGCAGGATGATCCTTTTCACATGGGAGAAAATTAAAAATGAAAAAAAAAAAAGAGAACATATTTTTTAGAAGCTAAGTAGCAACCTCCTGAGGGTATTAGAAGTTGGGCGTATGCTTTCAAACCAGAGCTACTTGGATCTATCTTAGGACAAAACTGTATATATATGTGTAATATATATATATATATATCAGACAAATGCCCAAAATTTTACCATGGACCTCACAGGGCAAAGTTTTTTTTTTTTCAAAAATACAGATTTTTGACTGAAGTGATTTTCTTGTAGTTGAACTAATTTACCCACACTCAATGTTATACAGAAAGGAAGGATTACCATTCCTTATGCTCAACAGTTCTAGCTGGAGGGGGCTATTTACAAAATCACTCACCCAAAAATCTGAATGCACATCCTCAAGGACGGACGGGAGCTTGTGGCAACGGTGCCCAAGGAAGGCAGATCTGACCTATACACTAAGTGCCAGGAGCAACAGCATGGCACAGCCACAAAGGCAGCTTGGTTTCCCCAGGTATCCTGTACCTTAGTAGGGATCCTGACACAGGATTAGGGCAGCCTGCCTTCTCTGTGGCTGCATGCACCCGATTCACGTGCAGCAACAGTGGCTGCTGAGGAATTTGGCAGACACAAACTCCTGCCATGCATGTAACAGATCCCTTCTTGTCTGGTGTAGGCTGTTTTATAAGTGCATGATAAACAAACAAATGCATTTTGCCAACATTTTAAAAAAAGCAATTGAAGTAACTTGGGGAGACATTGCATGTTGAGACAGTAAAACAAAAAAAGCCTCTTGGATGAAACAAGATCCTGTGGTGCCTGTGAAATTCCTTGGTGCTACTCTTTTTTCAAGTGTTTTGCTTCAATTCGCACTTATTCTGATGAATATTTGAATATTTCTGGGGTTGGGTGTTTTTGGGTTTGGTTTTGTTATCTGGCCCAATATTGTATTTTTAAGATGTTATGCTCTGGGATAAAATAAGCTTCGGGCACAGGTTCCCCATTCTTCACTTGAAAGCGTCATTGGTGCCGAGTCTGGTTGCAATGAGTTTTCTTTTCCTCCAGATGACGGACGGCTGTTCCAGACATCTCTCAGACGTTCAGTGGGATGATGAAACCAACACCTGTTTGTTTCCACAGTCTCTGTAATCAGTACTGGTTTTGCAGATGTGCACTGTACAGTTCTTTGAGGTACGGGCTAATCAGTCATGAATGACTCTTCAGGAATGCTAGGAAAAACAGATTACAACTTCCAACTGTTCCTGCTCACACCAGATTTTTAAGCTTAGTTGGGTGAGGGTGAGCATGCAGAGGGGAGGGGGAAAGGAGCGTTTGAAGATGGCAAATGTTTCTGGGCTGCTAAAGTGCTATTTGTCAGCTGTGAAAAGTCTTCAGTAATACAGAAATGAAGTGGTTTTCCCAGCAGAACATGTGTTGCCACTTCATTGGTTGTGGCAGGAGTTGGTGGTTCATCATTTGGACACATCAGGCACTTTCTTTGTGACTATCGTATAATTTTAAATGACAATGTTTCACATGGCGACAAAATGACAAAGTGCTGATCTGTGGCAGATATCTGGCATGGTGAGAGAGTGTCAGCCAGGCAATATTGTCTTGAAAGTGAGTTGGAAGAGCACTTTGCTTTCAGTTTATTTATTTACAGTGCTTTACCTTTGCTTATTCATTACAGGGGAGCTGTGAGTGCTATGAAATGTCTCTAATTTCTGTTTGGGGTGTTGTATTCATGGTGTTAAGTCTTCCAGCACTGTCAGAGTGTATTTATACGTTGTTCATAGCTGGTGAAACAGGGCTAAGTTCGGACCTAGCGCATTTGGTTGGAATATTTACGCTCGTCCACGTAGTAAGGACAAAACCATCCTGCTGTTAAAACACACTAAGCAGGTTTAAATCGCCACAACTGCTTTTGTGAGACTCTGATAGCAGAGAACATAGCTTGCATTTCAGAGACGGGCACTCCGCCGATCTCTCCCAACTCAAGAAGTTCCTCGATGCGTGCAGCAGTTGCGTGACGACAGAAGCACAGCGCGGGCTGGTCAGCACTGATAGCTACCGGTAGGCGAGACCCCTGCGGCTGGGAATTTACCGGTAGCCGCTATCTCCATTTCTGTGACGGGAGCCAGGGTGAAATCTCGACACGGATCCGTAATCACGTACAAATTTTCTCCTGAGGGTTTGAGTGGGACTTTGAGGATGAGAAGACAGATTGTGTGGTCACAAGAAAGGATTTGTTTTCTGCAGAACAATAGTGCATATGATTAATGTATTGATTAAATAAAGTCTAGTTAAATGCCTTCCGTTCGGCAGGAACTGACGTTATATGCGATTCTTGAAGTGTACGAAGACATACCTGACAAGTGCTAGTGAGTGATATTACTATCTCAGCAGCTGGAGTTACTTCTAAATGTAACACGGCTGTTTAGGCTGAAATTAGTATTATTGTGACACTTTTTTTTAAGTTACTTTTACTGCTGTTCCCAGGAAAGGCTGTGAAAGCAGGACTGATGCATGGTGAGGATGTTGCCTGCCGTCATCATGCGCCCCATCTCGCTGACAGGTTTCTTCTGAAAGGGTTTCCTATCCTCCTTCCCACCCCATGTCCCTGTCAGGTTGCAGGGGAAGCACGCGTTGAGGCGAGCGGTGGGGAGCTGGGGGCGGGTATGTAAACGGACCCCCTCGCTTTAGGTCAGCAAAGGAAATTCTGAATGTGTTGCCACTGTTAATCAGTATCGGAACCACTAATATGCAGGTCCAGGAAGATGTAGCTCTCTTTAGCCATTTAGGAAATGCGAATCCTGTGTCTGACTGGCCGGTCTATGCTTCTGCCTTACGCGTTTCAACTATTTGGTGGCCATAACCCAGCGTAAGTTGCCCTAAATGTAACGGTATCTGGAATGAGGCTACGTAGCATCCTTCAGATCAAGAACCTGGTACTTTACGTACGACTGTTGTAATGGCAATTTAAAGAAGCTATGCTAACTCCTGTAGGTGGTGGGTTGTTTTGGTGAGCACATGACGTGGTGTTAAGGGTTTCTCTGCCCAGTCTTTACGGCTGTGTTTGGTTTGAACTCTCATTATTTTTGTGATGAACCTGTATCTCTAAACAAACATAAACAAAAATATTGGATACCCAAATCAAGGCACTTTGAAACAAAGCATTAAAAAAACCCAACCTCAAACATCTGTGCTGTAGGAGACTCGGATTTTCCAAGTTAACGTTTCAAAGGCTGTTTCAGAAGTGAGGCAAGTGCGACTGGTTAGCGATGCGCTTTTGAGAATTTGAGTTGGATTTCTTGCCTCTACCTTCCAGCCTGTGGTTCTAATCTTCTGTGGAGATGGGCTGAACACAACAGGTGGCCTATAACTGGGAACGATCGCTGCAGACATTATTGCTGCGGGTGTTACTCCTGTGCTTGACATTATTGCAGCTAAAACGGTTGTCGCTTTCATCTGTAGCGTCTAACACAAAAATAAGCCTGTGCTACTTACCTTTTCAGTATTATTGAATCTTTTCAGTGTTGACTGATTTACTTCTCCCCCCACCCCTCCCGGGGTCTTCCTGGGGTTGGCTATACCATAGCCAAAGTTGTACGTTTTTAGTGCTTACATGCCATTCAACAGAAGTGAGCAGGATCTAAATGCCATTAATACTTCTGCTCCACTTACCACGACTGCAGTGACAAAATCTTGTCCTAACAATCAAGTAAAAATCCAAAGCATTCCACAACCGTGCTCCCAGATTCTACAGTGTCGTTCCACATGTTACTGTTTTCTTGTAACTAGGACCACCCCTTTTGTCCAGACAGTCATTTCCCAATTCTTACTGATTGGGATTCCAAACGACTGTGATCAGGCTTCACGAGTGTCAAAAGAGGGTTTATACAAAAAAACACTTTGGGACTCTAGAAATCTGATTTCAGCCATTCTCTTTAGCAAGTATTTCTAGTGTGATCTGCTTCCTATCAAGATAATAAACATATTTCTTTTGATTTTGGTGAACTTTCGCTTCCTCATCCACTAAGTGTGGCCATGGCTTTCTTGTTTCTCACCTTTTTTTTGTATAACAAAGCACATTTGGGAAAAACAGAATGCGTGGCTCTGGTGGCATACAAGTATTACCTCGGATTAACTGCTGAACAGAAAAAGGGTATTCATAAAAAATAATAGAAGGCTAGCACGGATCTTCTCCCCTGAACAGAGAGTAAGACACAGCCTGAAACGCTGATGGATCTGCTCTGTGTCTGTTCAACCATTTGGGGCTTTCAGAGTCTGTGCTAACATGAGCTGGAACAACTGTAGTAGCTGTAGGGGGAGGGGAAAAATAATCTTCTGCAACAGTCTTCGCTTTGAAATCACCTTAAGGCAGAAAAATGCCGCATTTGGCGTACAATACAATTCTTGCTAAGTGAAGAGCTGGCTTGGAAAAGGTGGCTGAGAGCCACGCAGGGTCAGAGAAATTTGAGATGCAGATTGATAAACTGAAGGAACAGCAGAAACCCAGGGTTTGTCTATAATACTCTGTTAAAAAAAAAAAAACAACCAAAAAAAAAAGACAAAACCAAAAGCCAACACCTTGTGTCTGGATATTTTTTTCCAGCTTTCTTGTGCTATTTGTATCTTAATTCAAACCATTTCTTTTCAACAGCTCTCTTTCTGTGGAAAGACGCGGCAACATGTGGCTCTCTCATGGCAAGGAGGAGCCAGCGCTCCTTCGCAAAATGAATACAGTCCTTTGCACAACATACCCTCCACGCCAAGGTAGGTACAAATCCACAGCAGTTGTTACGAGCGCGTGTTTATTGTTTGTCCAACAATGATGATGATGGCATGGTTCCTCAAAACGGATTATCAACATGATGTTCGCCACAGCAAGCGGTGACCACTAAGTTTTGTCACACCAAGGCCGCTTTAGAATCTTCAAATCATACCCAGCTCTATGATACTTTCTTTGTTTTAGTAGCTATTATCTATCAGCCATTTTATTTCTTCCTCTTGCTTTCTCAGATGGCAAAGACCTTTGCTTCCACAGGTTTCAGTCAGATAGGATGTGCATTTGTCTGTCAGTTGCTCTGGTTTTGCTGCCGACATTTGCTGAGTACGAAAGCGCGAGGGAGAAGTAGCAACGGCATTTTGAGCGTTGTGCTGCAAAAACTGTCCTATACGACAATAAGAAAAACGCTAATGTAACTTTGATATAGCACTCTTTCATCCCATTTAAAAATCAATTAACCGTTTGGTGTGATTGCTTAGGTTACCGTGGCAGAATTCTGTACAGTAAAGCTAGCAGAACATCACAAAGAAAAGTACCTTAGAACACACCACCTAAACTGTAACATGCATGCACCCACACATAGCAATGAAACTGTGACGTTTCTGAACACTTATGCACAGTAGATGAAAAATGTTATTTTTGTACTAAATACCTTTATAAGATACTGTCTTGCAGTAAATTTCTGGTTATTATGAAGAGGCAGTCAGTGCTGAGTAGGCTTCTTTGCCTTTAAAAGAATCCATAGTCTAAGGAGACTCTTGAGTGGCAGTCTAGATATGAGGAATGTTATTGGAATTAAGCACAGTTTATATCCATTTTTATAGTACGTTTCCAGAGGCTCTAGTTAAGTTTTAGGATTTTTCTACAAAAGTCCATGCAATAAAAATGTTGCTGCTGCCAGCTTGTATGCCTGAAAGGTCATATTTTTTTTTAGTACTAACTTTATCAGTTTCTTTAATAAAAGATATCAACCGTCTTCACAAACTAGTCTCTCAGAGAGCAGAAAAATACCCCTTGCTACAAAGAAAGTATCAGGTTTATTTGTCTTCTCTCACACTGACGTGTTGTGTTTTAATCATAAGGCTACTCCCCTAGAAAATTCCGGGGAGTAGCAAGCTCTAACGGTTACAATATTTTTAGCTGTTCTGAAAGTGTATTTTATTTTCCGTAGTAGAACTGAGTTTTAAGGAAAAGTTGGAGGTAGCAAATCTATTGAAGAGAGATCAGATCTTTTTCTGTCAAATAGCAAATAAAGAGTAGACTAAATGCCTGACAGTCCTTAGCTGAGGACTTGCTTCTTGTAGAGGCACTTTTCACCGAAGCAAGGAGGAGCTTGGCAAGCGTCATTGGCTTCTTGGCAACGGTGAGGTTACAAGTGTACTTACTGCATCCTGATCCTTCCTTACAGTGGGTAAATAAGAACCACAAAATATAGAAGAAAACTTCCAGGACAGTGGCTCTAAAAGTGCATGGGTAGGGCTGCTTTTCAATAAGTCGGGAAACGGAGCAGTAGGAGAGATGTTGGCTTAACTTGACCGCAGTGGCTTAGCGTACTGCAGAGCTCTGAAACCAATTTCTTCTGGTTTTTGGTTTGGCTTTTTTTTTAAGAGGTGTTTTTGTTTCTGTACTTTGCCACTCATGCAACTTGTGTTCCTCAGGAAAAGAAAGGGGATGTGTGTACGTGTGACCAGGCCAAGATGTGGATTAGCTCTCCAGAGGCAGAGGATTAGAGCACTAGGCAAAAATAATACCCTTAAAGGTGGAAGGGTTTAAGGCTTTCAACCATACATATTTATAAACTGGCTCAGAAAGGTTTGGTTAACAAGATAAGCTGTCAGCAAGGGTTTCTTCAAGCTGAGGTTATTTCTTTCTCCAAGAAAAAAAAATCTTACCAGAAAAGCTCCACAGTTGAGTGAAACTACACATTTTCCACTTCAGAGATTGTGTTTTGCCATGTGTATGAAATAGGTTTTATTGGAGCATGTGAAAAATCTGCAAGGGGTCTGTCTTCATCATAAAAACCAGTGACATGACTTAAAAAAAAAAAAAGGTTTGGCCTAGATATAACGCATATAGGGTGAGAACATCCTTGAAGCTCTCACACTCATCTGCCCCCAAATACCCCTGCAACCTGCTGGGAGCCCAAGGTTTTAGGTCCTGAGATCCTTTTCACGGTGTCTGACTGGCTGAGGATTGCCCAGATAGGTCAGGTTTCCAACTCAGACGTGGAAACGGAGGTATGGGCGCGGAAACGTGGGTCGCTCGCTTCCAAGGTACGAAGCTGTTGTGCATCCAGCTCCCCTGGGCAGCTGTAGCTGTGCAGCCCCCCCAGCTGTAACAGGATGATGGACCCAGGCTCCCCATTTTGGGGGAGTTCTGTGTACTGGACTGCTTTCTGGCTCAGAATTGCCAGTTTTGACTATTTGCCATTCTGAGGAACCTGGCAGGGGAGACGGGGGGAAGGTGGGGTTTCTCAGCAGCCTGCAGTTGACTAGAGTTTTGTGAAAACTAGGACATGTAAAAAAAACTTGAGTTTAGACAAATCAGTGTATTGTAATGGAAAGCTTTTACTAGAAACTTCTGGATGGGCTGTTTTACACACCTCTTTTTTGCAGCTGCAAATAAGAAAAAAACTTAACCAGGTGGTAGTGTTGTCACACAATGTCTTTTTTTTGTCCTATGTCCAGCTTGGCTGCCTTCCTTCTGCAACTTCAGCTGCTCCAAAGTCCGCTTGGAATGAAACGGTCCTCAAGTTCTTCTACAGGAAAACGTGGGTTTTTGCAGACTGACAGAGCTGCTTCCTCTGGAAAACACAAGCGAGGTAGGAGATGAATTACGTAGGGAAGCAAGCATCTTTGTTTTCCCAACTGAAAAAGATTTAGTGTGGCATGTATCAAAGGTGACAGTACGTCAATGAGAGCATTTCCAAGAAGAGCCATTTACAGCGGTGTCCGTTAAGTGGCGTCTTAAGAGGTGAGTGAGCGGCTGTGTGGTACTTAGCTGCCAGCTGGAAGTAAACTGCAACAAGCAGCCACACCAGAGTTGCCACTCTTTAACTAGCAGTGTATTTTGTGAAAATAATGTTACATAAGTCCTGTATACCTATGAGTCAGGAATCTGTAGTTGAATCAGTTTGGGTAATAAATAAATTTTATGATCATAATGTAGAATAGAAATGCAAACATCAAGCCTTTTGGAGTAGAAAAATTAGCCTGCTGGTCAGCCATACAATATGTCATTCAGCTTCTATGTAGTGAAGTTTGAAAGGAATATATTATTATTATCATTATTATTATCCAGAGGGATTTAATATTTTGAAAATGACACTTTTATAGAAGTAATGATAGACATAAAATGTTGTTGTGTTACTATTAAGGAATATAATTAGCCTCAACAAAGCACAACTGTATAAAAAAAACCCCTCTGCCCTACAGCTTGGGCGCTCTGTCTTCTGCATACCATTGCCTCCTGTAAGGGAAAGAAAGAACGAGGATGAGAAGGCTGTGGAACAAGCAGATACTCAGTTAATCCTGCAGATGAAACCTGCAGCCGTAGAGACACGCAGCTCCAACAGTATGTAGCTTCTGTGCTTAGAACGAGTAAGTTGTCAGTAAATGGAACCTGTCGTCTCTGGTCCATGCCCAGATTGCCAAACTCTTAAAAAATACGGTATTCATCCTGACTTCCATCAACTGCATATCCCAATTCAAATTCTTGATAAACAGAATTTTAATCTGTATAGTAATTTTTGGGGTGATAAGCACAAATAATAGTTTACCAGGGAGTTTTAGCAATTATTAAATGAAAAAAAAGGAAAACTGGATTACAGATTTTATTTCCACTGATATACCCTAACAGTAAGGTGTAATTTCTGAACATGAATAAAGGTCTAAACACCATGTTTTCTTTACAACTAGGACTCCTCTGAACACAGAAGCCACAAAAGAGGATTACTTCTGGTTTATCACTCCTGGTTTTCCCAGCAGGAGCCGTGGTAAATTCCAGTGCACGCGTAGATCAGCTGCGCAACGAGGGCACGGTAGGGCTGGCGTGCCTTATTCGAGCCCTTCCCAGCGTGGGAGCTGTTCTCGGAACCGATCGTTCTGAACGTGCCCCTTGTGGGACCACAGGGTAAGATGAGCTGTAGTCAGTAGATTTCAGCGATTATCGGGAGGTATTTCTGATCCATTTTTATGACCATTTTCTATGAATGCTTCTGCTTTATAGATTGTGAAAAGCCTACAGCTGCCTGTTACTTGAGTCTCTCTTCTGCTGTCTGCCCCCATGTCTGCTCTCAGCCGTTACAAAGGCAGGCTGCAGTGGGGTTTTGGGTTTTTGTTTTCCTCCCTCAGTGAAACACTCACCATCAATAGCAATTTTGAGAGGAACAAGGTATTACAAAAAGGTCAGGGAATTTTGTAAATACCATAACTGCCTAAAGGCTTCATTAACCTTTACAAAGCAGTGGCTGCTGGATCGTGCAGCATAGGATTAAATGACCACAACCATCCGGAGCAGTTAACAACAGTAGCATTCTCAAGGTATGACAAGTCACGTAGATCCTACCCAGTATCATTCTCCAAGCACAAGTCTTATTCCAGCAAACAGCCTTGAAATAAGATGTTCTACAGAGGATGGAGACTGGTTTCTGTGGAGCGCACGATCCAGGCGATACGTTTACCTATTTTTATTAGCGCCTGATGGAACGTAACAGTGCGACTGAGTGGAATATCCAGCACTGGTAGCGTTGTCCTCTTTCTGCAGGTATTCCCGAAGTTTGAGTGTCTCGCAGATAATAAGCCCTTAAAGTCATGAGATGCCATCTCTTTCTTTTGTTCAAAGAGATACCAGAGCAAGGAGTTCTGTATTTTCCCAAAAAAACCCTGTCAGGTGCTAAGCTGATGAGGCATAATCTATTAAACAGGCACAGAGAAGCAAGGTTAAAACCTTCTCTCTAAATAATCTGTTGTGCTTCAAAGAAATGAATTTTTCCTGGCATTGTTAGTCTAAACGAAAAAGCTTATCCCATTGCAGCATTGTTATTTTGGATTTCTTTGTAAGAAACTATTGGGTACTTGGCCTGATAAAACTTAGTAAAATAACATATGGAATGGGGAAAATAGATGCTTTGTTACCAAGAGTTGTGACACAGTTACAAACTAAGGAGAAAGAGATAAATATTGGTATATAGATTTACATAGAAAAAATAGTGTAATAGCATTAAAGGTAACAGATCCTGAATTCAAGGTGGAACAAGCAAAGTTACAGTTCCCTCTAATCTAAGTTAGACCCTTCGTTAATTCAAATTCTCTGTAAAGGGAGAACTATTAATTTCCTTACGCATCCCCCACTCTGTGGCACTAGTCACTACAGTATCCAAGTACTTTTCCAACAAAGTAATTTAGCTATGTAATACTAGCGTACCGGTGTAGAATTACACCAAGATAGTAAGAGATCAATGTGAGTGTTATTTAGTATTTTTGGATGTACCTTAAGTGATATTTTTTTTTAAAAAAAAGTTTTTAATACAAATATTTAGAGATGCACATGCCATTGCTTGTGACCTCATACAAAGGCCTAAGTACCAGGGCATGAGAAGGTTGATTTTTAGCTGGTGAAAAGACTCGGTGCAAGAAAAGATGATTTGTGCCTATAAGGCAGTGGCAGCTGATCATAGTGTTTTTCACGCTGGGAGTATTTTCCTAAGAAAGAAGAGTCTGATCTATTCCACATCCTTGCTCATTTGTCACCTGACTCATGGTCCGTTATGTCGATGGATGGAGGTGGTGTCTAATCATCTGCACTGTCCCCCCCCAAAAAAAATTCATATTTTCTTGTTTCAATCCTTTGTTTACCAAGTGAAACTGAGATGAGGGAAAGGGCATCGCAGCATGTCAGCTGAAAAACGGAGAGACCAAAGAGTGGGAGCAGGCACATGTGCTGGTTTCAGTCAGTAGAGAGTTAATTTTCTTCATGGTAGTTAGTGCGAGGCTGTGTTTTGCATCTGCCCTGAGAAGAGCACTGATGTTGCTAGTATTTTTATAGTTGCTAAGGAGCATTTGTACCAATTCAAGGACTACTTCAGCTTCTGATACTGCACCTGGGTTCCCAATTTCTTTGCCACAGGCAATGGGGGAGAGGGGATGGATGGACAGACACAACACAGTTCAGACAGCTAACCCAAACTAACCAGAGTGGTATTTTATTCCACAGAACATCACGGTCAGCCAAAGGATGGGCCATAATAGTGGTTTGGTCCATTGGCTCTCTCAGTCACATGCTCAGACTCTGCTGCAGTTGCTCTTGGAATCTGACTCTGCTACACCACCCACTGACGGACACACAGCCAGGTCCAGGTCCTGAGTAGCTAATTGTATCATTTTTTAGTTTCCATTGCTCTAATTATGTAGGAGTAGTAAGTATTGTTATTATAGTTTCACTATAATATTCGACTATTAAATTGTTCTTATATCAATTCACAAGCTTCCTTGTCTTCTCCTCTGATTTTTTTCTCCACAGGAGGAGGGGAGAGGTGAGCAAGCACCTCTGCAGTACTTACTTAATTGCTAGCTGGGATTAAACCAGGACATAAACCAGTGCTGGGCAAGATGGTGGCCCGGACACGAACCAGTGCAACGTGGGTCTGCCTATTTCCATGCCTGGTTAAATGCATTTTATTGGTATAATGCCTTCAAATTGGAAAAGTTTAATTTTAAATCACTAGGTAATGGCGTGATTGCTGTATTTTCATTCCCTGGGATGAATCAGAGTATAATTTCTAACAGTTCTCTGAAAATAGAAATCATCTCAAAGCATCCATGTTCTGGGATGTATCTGTGGCTGAGATTTTGGCCATACTGCACAGCAGCAGTGTTTGAATTGAAGATTTGCTGACAAATAAGACAATGTGTACTATGTCCACCAGACTTTTCCTTCTCAGTACAGAAATCACCTTCCTTCTCAGGATAATAATATCCCTGAGGTCTTTCCTCAGGCTGGTCAGGTGCTCCCAATTTCTCCCAACAGGCTCCTTTGAAGGTAGTTCACGAGCATGAGCTGCACTGCTGCTGCCATTTGTCTGGCAAGCAGTGCTGTCACTTTCTGACAGAGATATCCACGATGAGTGTGTGGATGATTCTCAGTGCTCTCTTACATCTTCCTATTTTGCTACACCACAAGCCCCCTGATAAACACATGTACAACTGAAGTCATTACAGTCAAGCTGCTGGAAATGCCTACCAGAGCTAAAAGACACCACCAAAAGATGCTGAGGAGAAAGCATTTAGATGCTACTGAATAAATACATTAGTAAATTTGGGCTAAACAGATGGATTTGTACAAATGTGGTGTTTGTACCTGGCTTCATACAGATTTACTCTTCTCTATGAAAGAATCTAGACCATCGCCTACAGCTGCTCTCTGTAGATGTCCTTGTCCCAGCATCCCTGTGCCACACAGATGTACAGGGTACGTTTCATGCTCTAACATGCTACAAAGCAACACACTGGGTACATGCAACAAGGTGTGGTTTCAAAAGTAAAACTCTCCTCCCTCAAAACCACTATCTAGACAAGGCTCAAAGTGTAATACAACAAAGTGTTGCACGTGAAGCCATAGGATATAGTAGTAAACATGCAGGACACATCTAAAGGCATTGGCCATGTCACAAATCAGTGTAAGACTCATGATTCTCTTCCCCTCCCCCACCCCTAAACAAGAAGAATTTTACTCTGGGTAATCACAAACTTTCTCCTGTAATCAAGTTTAAGTCTATTCATGATCAATTGATATATATTCAATTCTGTACCACTATTAAACCAAGTAATTATTGCCTAATCTTGATATTTTCTCCACTGATGTAATCCTAAAATATTCTTACATTTCCTCACCTTTTGTTTTGCCAATCTAAACAAGCCTAGAAAAGTTATTTCAAGATCTTTTCAACACATACGCTGTCCCTTCTGTAAACAGAACAGTAGCTCTTCCGTTCTTGCAGTCAATAAGGTGCTATAGAGTTGTAAGGTGACTGCCTACAGTTATCTCCATGAAAGCTTACCAGTAGCTGTTACGGTATTTCTCAGATTATGCCAGAAAACACCAGGAAAACCATTTTTCTCTCAGTGGCAGCACCTACGTGGGTCACAACCATAATAAAGCCACAAACAAACACACCCAGGCTCTTTCCACTCTTCTGTAACATCCCCATGACAGCCTACAGAACTTGCTAGCAGTCCCTCAGGATATAACTTTATGCAGTACATCTTGTCCTGTTAGGATCCAAAGCATGTTTCCTTGTGTAAATAGGTAAATCGTATACCAACTGAATGGCATTTACTTCGCTGTTGATAAAGACACAGCCCCCATTTCTGTTTTATAGCATCAGTTGAAAGTTTCAAACACCCAGAGGATTTGCCCCTGTCACTAATTAATATTTTAATCAGTATTAAACACCATATATCTTTTTAATATCCCCTACTGTACTTGTGCCTTTGAGTTTTATACAAGAGTTTAAGGAGACAAAGTCAAAAAGCAGATGGGCTTCAAAGATTACATTTCAGAGATTTACCTCGAAAGGAAAGCTTTGCTGTTTCATTACATACACGTTGAGAAGAGCTATTAAAATGTACGGTTCCGTAATCTACGGCATTATCTTCCCATCATCTTGCATTCATACAATAGCAAATGTGCTCCATTGCCACTCAGGTATTGAAACGGTAAGCTCTTTACTGCAAGTGTTATCCTTTTGCTACATGCTTCCGCAGGTTTTAGCTCCAGGAAGACAATGATATTTGACTGGATATAGACACCACACATTATACAAATTCTCTATTAGGCATTTACAGAGTTTTTCGTTGGCCAAGCACGTACCCTGACCATTTACATATTTCAAGACAATCAGCGTGTTTGAATAAAAAGTAAACGCGTCCCTTACTCACCAATAACTAACAATTACTTGCATCAGAATTTTCATTAGTGATCATCCTTAAATTACTGTGTAAGTGTACCTCAGTGATACAGTTAAACACACTACCCACGCTGAATAATTATGGCTCCAGAAGAGGCAGTTAGCCTCAAGTTCTCAGGTAACGCTTTACCTTACGAATATTTAAGCTTCTATCCTAATATGCCTCTACTTTACTTTCCAAATGGATGTTTTGTAACATTTTTAAAGGAAAAAATTCAGTAATTTCAAAAGGAAATAACTCAGTCCTGAGTGGCCACCTGACAATAATATATAGACCACAAGACAGCTCAAAAAACCTTTTCACATTCCTACGTTACCGTATGATATCAGACACTTCCTTCATCTTCCAAGCTGTTTCCAGCCTAGTAGAAGTTATGGGAGTGGTAAACAAGGAATATAATCTCTAAAAGCTAAAGACAAAGTTACAAGTGTTGGCTGTCTCTGTGTTTGTCATGTTTTCCAAGACTGAAATAGTGTCTAAAATTAGAACACCAATTGGAGCCGTCAACAATGACAAACATAGGTAAAACGATCTCTTGTATAACACTACCTAATTCCTACTTCTCTTCAGGTTTTGGACACAAAACTGAGTGACAGAATTCACGCTGTAGTTAAAGGGAAGGTTGGTGCTTTTGGAGGAGATGTCTTATGGGTTTCAAAACTAGCACACATAAGCTTTTGAAAAGTCAATTTTAGTAAAAATGTAGGAGAAACTTTTAAGAAAAACATGGGTTTGAGATTACTTCTTTTGCCAAGCTCCAAGTATGTATCACAGAAGCATTAGAAATAGATACTGCAGGATTTCGTAAGTTCAGAAGAGGCTAGAGAGAAACACCTGCAAATTTGATGTTGTTACTTATAGGCACTCCTCTCTCTCATATTGCCATCATTTACTATTTGAGACAGTGAAACCAATCCAAAACCTTAAAATAAGGATCAATTTGTACTGGAAACAAACTCAACACACACGGCAATCCTGGGCACTATCTGAATTAATCCTTTCAAGTCATATTTAAAACAAAAATTCAGCATTCTCAAATTTAAGAGGGAAAAATCCTTAAATAATCACTGACTTGACGTGGTACTGCAGTGACTAACACGCTTATGCTTTTAATCACGTGTTGGCTTTTTCCTTTAAAGCATACACGGAAGAAAACGCAAGAGGGGAAAATTACCACAAACAACAGAAGTGCTAAGTGTGTCTGCTCTCATTGTATTCTAGAAAACCATTCCCGTGCAAATAAAGATGCACAGGCTTGGATGCTGCCATCAATTTTATTTCTCACAGCATCCCTCAGTGAGATCTTCCCAATTGCACTAAAAATACTAATATACTGCTGAGTATAAAATGGTTTGAACAGGCTTTTTTGTTTGTTTTTCTATTCTAGGTGGTACTGGCATGTTTGAAGGATTCTCTCGCAGCCTGTTACAACAGTCTATTATACAAGTCTACAGGCCAAACAACTCGAGATGCTTGAGCTTCCCAATGTGAAATTGTTGATACTATCACAATTCTTACTGCCATCCTACCTTAAATCTCACCCAAGTCAGTTACTTTAACTAACTGTTCCAGATACAACATGGAAGCACTAAAAGGAATGATCTTTTTCTCTAAATTCCCAGGACTTACATAACATCAACTATCCAGAAGATACAAAACACCGAAAAAGATCTGATGTTCAATGGAAAACAAGAGGGGAAAAAAAGAAAAGCAGGTCTTCACTTTATTTCTAGGGTGGTTTTGTAAGTCAAAGACAAATAAGGTGCATGTCTGCAAGTGTTATGCAGATGGCAGAACATACTTGTGGCTTTTATGTCATGTTAGAGACTTTGGGTTTGTGTTAGAAATTGTCACATTACAAGGCACTCAACATCACCTCAGCAGCTTCCTATAAATTAATTTCTTTATTCAGACTGCATGTTTCCATAGAGGAAAGGACAGAAAAACATGTGAACCCCCCACAACCACCCAAAGATTACAGGATGGAACGAAATGTAGAATATGAAGAATGGCAGAGGACTGCGGTCCAGTTTATATTAGGAAGAGTTCAGAATGTGATTAACCTCAGTCTAGAACAGCTCAGAGTGTTGCTTTTAGCCTTACACGGGGATAAGGAACCTGGACACCCAGGACATCTTGGACATCCAGGTTCCTCTTATCCCTGTGTCCATCAAGCTACTGGCAATTTTTAACATCAAAATGGAATTTCTGAGGGGTTTATTAATTTTTAAATATTTTACTCAGCAGCCCTTCCATTATCAACAACACCTATAGCAAGGAGATGAGGACAAGAGGTGGTCTTGTAAAGTATTTTCAGAGTAAGACAGTAGTGACATGTATTTCACAATTAATTATTGATGCATTTGAGAAAGAAATATTGCAGAGGTAGACGGTAAGGCGACAACCCGTTGGCTTCACCTAGGTATGCAATTTGACCATGGAAATTTTATCTAAGTGTGTTTAGAACTAGAGGAAGTCATCTGACCTTAAGGCTTATGGTTCTCTTTGGATAACGTTTATATTTCAGCTCTTTTTTTTTTTATCATCGTAATCTTAAGACTGGAAGATTAATACAGTATTTACTAAACACATTAAGAACACCAGCCTAGTGATGCCTGTTCATTCCTAAACCAGCATCCCACCAAAGCCTCACTCCAAACCTATCAAACTCCGCATTGCTGTTGTTTGTGGTAACTTCTACAACCAGTCTCAGGTGTTGTGGTTTTTTTTTTTAAATCAGCTTACAGATTTTCCTGAAGTTATTGGCCTAGTCAGGTAATGGAATAAAAATAAACCCAACACCTTTCTACCAACAGCTGCTGATTTTTTTAGGACTGAAGGCAATGCCCATTGCACTACCTGACAACGGAGTGCAGCAGAGCTTCCCCATCTAACAGAGCTTGCCCAGAGGTAGACTGGTCAAACAGGCACCAGCCCTGGGCTCCCCATGCTCCTACAACGTATCACAGCCCTCAAGTGAGGGTGCTGAGCCCTGCATGCAGAGCCTTTACTGAGCAGACAGAGGCTGCAAGCCAAGATCATTTCTTTCCCCTGGGCACAGCTAAAGCTCTCTCCTGCTCTACAGGCATCTGTCTTGTGGCCATTAAAATACTGAAGTTCTCTCACTATCCCTCTTACCTGCCTCCTAATTCACAAGACAATTAAGCCACTTCTTCATGCGTGGAAGAAAAGATAAGCGTGTATTCAGCAAACATCAAGGGCTTTTGGGGCTGGGCCATGTCATTTTAGAGCCGTGTGTCTACAAGGAACCAAGCAACTGTTGGGACCGGTTTTGTACTGTAGAGCACCCACTAGTTTTCCTCAAAATTAAGGCTAGACCTGACGAATAAAAGGGTTTCCAGTCTGTCTCCAAGATGTTAAATATAAATAGGCAGCCCTTCCAAACATCATCAAATTAAACATCCTCCTCTATTCCGCATAATACAACCCAATAGCAACAATTGTGCCATTAAATGCCGAATGCAGTTAGTATGAAAAACGGGAGCAGCCCGGAGATTTTTCTCAGGTTCTGTCAGCAGCACATGTCTGCCTGCAAGAAGGAATACCTATATCCATATGCCTTCTGTCAGCCTGTATGACAAATGCAGCACAGTCTTTGTGCTTCCAGCAAAGAGAGAGCGTAAATGATATATAAAGCCCCTCTTTGTTCTGATTCACAGATAGAAAGCGTTGCACAAAGAAAAATGTCCCTTCTGCATGCCAACTGGGGATATTCAAGCACTGCAGCTGTGAGCTGATTTAGAAAAAGCACTGGTTTATTCTGTATTTACGGACTTGAATCCAAGCTAAACGTGTTTGTAAACCACTGGGGCTCAGGTGTCACTCGGCCTCCATCCACTGTCAGGAGCAATACAACCACTCGGTCTGGGCATGCCTGTGCTGGAAGCTCCCAAGCCTCGCAGTAGAGGCGATTCCCGCCTCCTCACCACAGCTGAATCGGCAACAGAGGGTGAACTGTGGCATTGGAACCGTTTGCTGTCATAGGCTGGCAGCAAACTCCAAATTCCGTGGAGTAATGGGAGGAAAGTGGGAGATTGCTGGTTCAGGGGGACTGCTTTTTCAAACTAGTGATCTTCCAGTGGTACAGGACTTCCCTATTGCTATGTCTGAAAGGCAAAATTTGTTTTCCAAGTGACCGTGCCAAAGAACTGTACGAGTATCGCAGGGCTCAGCTTCCCATATTGCAGTGAAGGAAAGCAAAAGGCCACACCAAAGTCTCTTGCACTCCTTACTTGGTCTATTCCCTTCTGCTTCCCACGTTCTAACAGAGAGAAATTCCAGGCTTCTACAGAAACACACGCTGATGTTAGAAAAATATTTTATACAAATAAATATAGCAGGGAAAATGAATATTAATTAGGGTCATCCCCAAACAAAAGGTAGGATTCACGTCCCTTGAGTCCTCTAGATTGACAGAGGAAGATCAGCAGGAAATTATGACCCACTCGATGTCTTACAGTGACACCTCACATATCTGGTTGACTTCCTTAGGTTAGACCATCCCTTTTTTAGCTGCCTAAACTTAAACTTACTAAACCTAACAAGACATTTAGGCTTTTAAACTCGTACATCCTGTTCATCACTAAGCCACTATTTGTTTAGCTTGCTCGGTTCCAAAGCCGATTTTGGGTAATCCACAAACATGCAATTTTGGATACAAGCACTCACAACTGTGGCAGCAGTGGTCATTCCAGAATAACACCACTGAAATAGGAGGTGCTTATTGGCTGTGTTATTACAGGGTCTGTTTCCATGAAGCTCCCATAAAATCCATACGCACAGTAACCCATATTTGCAAGGGAAAACAGTTGCTGATGTGTGTAATTGTTTAGTTTGAATAGCGAACAGACATCTGCATGGGCAAGTGGGTGCACATGCAAATTTGCTCCCAAACTTCAAGACAGGTTTGATCCAAAGCCACAGAAGCTCTTTGGAATATTCCTGTTCATTTTGGGGATTCTGCCCACAGATATTATTCCCACGCTACTGATGTGACTCCATTGCTAAATATCTAGAAGCAGCTTAAATTTTCTTTTACTTACAGCACAGTTAAACTGATACTGAGTCAAGTCAAGCCCAAATACTCCAAGAAAGGATAATCTCAAGAAGTAAGCCTGATAGTCACGATGTAATTACGCATGGATCATACTGCTACGTCTCTTCCCTTCGAGCAAGCAAAAATCGGTGTTCTTTCCTCCCCTCCATGAGAACCTCCTCCACATTTTTAAGATTTATACATGTATGTTAAAGCTTTCCACTACAAAGAAAAAACCCCACAACTGCTTGATAAAACTCAACGACCTTTCACAGTTACGTTTTGTTGCTGATGTTGATAAAGGATCAAAATAACTAGGAGTAAAATTAAAATATTCTGAAAAGCTTTTGGATTCTGTAACGGTGTTCATGTTGCACTGGGGTTTGTTTTGTTTAAGTCAGTAATTAGAAAGCGTCCACGCTGCCCTCAGGCAGAAGAGCACCACCAACTCTGATACTGTTCAAAGAGCCAAGGAACATTTGATGCACCTCTTACACGTTCACTTCCACACGGGCGTTCTGGAGGCCTTCACCTAACTGTTCTATGGGCGCAGGGGCATCATCAGCCTAAAATGCTACCAGTCACCACGGGGCAGCCCGTCTGTATGAACCAGGTTCAGATTAGTGGTCAGGTCTCCAACAGAGCTGAAACGCTGCCAAACAAATTGCAGCGACCTCCGGCACTTCACCGGGTGGCCAGTCAGCGCGGGAACAGGCCCCTGCTTGGCTGAACCCTCTCATGATTTCTCTTGAAAAACTAACGCTTCTGTCCTTTTGGTTTAAGCCACCACACTTTAATAAGATGAGTTGTTCCTGCTTTGTTGACTGATAATGTTTGAAGCACGTTTAATTCACATTCAGTTCTGTGTAATCTGGCAAGGGGCTAGAAAGAATAATTTATCAAGGAGATAAATTCGTATAGATTAGCCAAGTGCCTACTGAGTGAGAATATAGCCATCTATAAATATTTAGAAGAATTAAACAGCAAGGGAAGATAAATATTGTTGAAAATAACACTTTTAGTGGGCCATTGAAGTATAACTAGGAATAAATAAAAGCAAGCAAAGAAAAAGGCTAAGAACACAGAGGGAAGGTTTAGCAGTATAATCAGGTAAGCAACAAAACCAGGTCATATCTCTGTCTATACCTCTGCCATCACTCAAATTTATATTCACAGCATAATATGTTTGAGATGAGAAGACAACAGCTAACCGATTAGGTTACCGACCTCGGTGGGTCTGCGTTTCTATAGTTTTCAACGGAGCAGCTTGGGACATACGTAGTATCTTTGTTTATGCTACTCACGTTAAACTAACCCTAAACCAAACTTACTTCTTTCTTCATACCGTGTAACATTTTTATGCTTTGTCTTTGGGTTAACATGTATTTAGCTACAGATTAAGACCATCTGTTCTTCCTATAATGTTAGCTGGCATGCTACTTCGACCTGACACAGCTTTCTCCTATCTTATTACACGTTACTACACTTCAAAAATCAGTCTTTAACAGCGTACTGAAGATGTCAATGCATATACCTACTGGTTTATATTCCCATCACTCCCTGTAGATAAACATATATGTGCGTTTACATACACACACCTCATGCAAAGATTACAGAGCATGCCCAGCACTCACCTTGAAAAAGCAGCTATAATTACTGGAATCCATGCCAAAATTTTAACAATAATGGATAAAGAGGCGAAAAAAGTATTGCTCTCCTACCAATAAACTATCATCATAAAAAATGGTTAAGCACAGTTTTGTTAATCTCTCCTGTAAAACTTGTGCTGCTGTTGGGGTGAGCTTTGTCCCCCTCTTGCCTTAACGAGGGAATGGAGATCACCAGACAACATGACACGGCAAGCGGACAGTTATTTAATGGACCAAGTGGGAGCTGGGCTGCATCAGGGAAAGCTTTACAGTCACACACATGTACAGGTGACTAGGATCAGCACTGCTTGACCGGTTGGTGCAGGTGAGCCCTGGGGAAGCCCACACTCCCTCTCCGTCAGTGTCCACACCAGCTCGACCCCAGCACGCAGCCGCCCACCGCACACGCTCTGCTCTACGCCACATCAGGCATCTCCGCATGGTGACGTCACACGTGCGCTCGACTGTTACTGGGGGGGTTTAAGGGCTTGGCACAGATTGCCAGTTCAACCAGTCCTCGCTGATACCACCACACTGCGTTTTCCAAAAAACCTCTGCGATAACAGACCCGCCAAAGAGATCTACACCTTGCACTCAAGCCTTGCCTGATATTGCAGGAGGAGCTCGTCTTGCACGAGGAGATTGTCACATCGTCTCATAATGAGAGCAGTCTGCTATTTGAAGCAATTAAAATTGTATCCCCTCAAGAAGCAATCCCACTTTTTTACTGCGCTGTATTACTTCTGTCAGAGAGCAGAGAAGATTGTACAGAGAACCTTCGTGGCGTCTAAACACTTCACCAGTATTACTTTCAGACTTGTCTAAGTAAAAAGGTAAATCTATTTACTCCTCGTTTTTCCACTTTCGGATGGAAGCAAGTTTGAAACAATAGGAAAGGGCTAAAAAAAAAAAAATTCAAGTATTAAGAATGGCTATTTCTCCACTAATCATCTCATGGGAATTTTAGCAAGAGATATTAAAAGTATACTCATATTTTACTGACAAGCTTTCTTGCCATTGTTACTTATGGAGGTCTGGGTGAAGTAATTAATTCATATGAAAAAAAGTTTTGAGGTAGTTAATTATTTGAGTAATGCATACTTTGCACTGTTTCATTCTTAAAGAGTCTAAAAACTCTGGCGTAACGAGCAATAACTGCATAATCCTAGATAGAGCTTCACTTCCTTGATCTGCTAAATCAAAGTGGTTAGTGCCTGTGCATATTTAAAATCAGACAACAAGATCTTAATCACTACTTTGAATCTTGAAGTTCTGCCTTGTTTTGGTCGTAAATACTGTAATCATACGTGGTTTATGCTTTATCTCATCTCTGAAAGTTATTAGATTCGCTCCCAGAGAAGTCCGGTTTGTTTTGTCTAAGTACCCCTAAAAACATACTAGAAAATCAAAGAGAATTTATGATTTTGTATTGTAACTTTAGAAAACTTGTGACTACTTAACTAATCCTATTGTTCTCATATACCCATAACTAATTTCTGTATTAGGTCCTTGTTACGTGGAACGTGTCAGCTCTACGCGATGCTAAATATCTACTTTAACATGAATGAGGCTGGAAAAATTCTAGCCTAGGTAGCCAGCTAAACTAAAAAACACTTCAAGTAAAATGGTTCTGTCTCCACTGTGGGTGCAGCATGAATTTAATGTATGAAACTCATGAATAGGTGGCAGATATATTCCTGACCCAGAATCAGTTCTAGAAGGCATGATTCCATCCTGCACATTTGCTCCTAGTGCCCAATCTTGTCTTCGGTTCACCTCCTATTTCGACCTTATCCCATGAATTCCCAGGTTATGATTTTATGAAGTGATTTCCTGACAGATGAAGTTTCTAAAACAGTTACTTGACCTTTCCAGATTCAGTTAATCTAAATTAAAGTATGAGCAATTCATGTAGTATTTATATTCTCCACATTCCCTTATCAATACCCACCCCCCCACACACACCCCCTTTCAGTACTTTTATTAGTACTAGCTAATGCTTGCTTGTCTCAGAAGTGAATTTCTAAGTTAAAACCAAAAAAATCAGTGTAGAAGAATTTTCTGGGCTGATGCTGTGAGGTGAATTTTACAGCCGATCATCATTATGATTTCAGGGAAAGACAGTTCTACCGACTGCAGTGAGGAACAGATTATCTGCAGCTGTCATCACATATACTTTTGGGCTTTGTCTTTATTCTGTGGAATAAACTAGTATCTTTTCAGTTTCTGCAAAATGTTAGGTTTTCTGAGCTGAGTAATGGCCTAAAAAATTATGGGATATATATCATGAGAGTATATTTTCAAAGTCATAGAGGAAAACATCCCCATTTCGCATCGCTCACACTACCACAGTATACCAAGATTACTTCCTATTGGTATGCAGGCTGATTCAATAAAAAAAGGTAACAATATTTATTGCATTCAAAAGGATTTACAGCATTTCAACTGAATATTTAAGTATTTCACAAAAGGGGCTTATATCCCAGCCTTTAACAGGCAAAACTGTATTTTACACCCTGGAAGAGAAATACTCTGGCTCTAGTGTACATGATTACACACGTACCAACAATGCTAAGACTTCCAAAGGAATATGCTGTTTGACCCAAAAAGGCAGAGACAGACAAGGAAATTGCATTCTTCAGTTCCTAGTCTCATCTAAAACCAATACGATACAAACAACTTACTGTTTTATCTGTGTGTCATCAGTCAAGCCAAGAAGATGGCCATTACTTTGTCCCGCTGAAGCACAGTTTCCCATAGCACCTTCATATTTTTTAAAAGATACTGTTGCTACCACAGCTGTTTAAATGGATTGTTGTTGTAAATGAAGTTTTACAGATGCCTGAAGTGCTGATAAACCTCCATCCCCCATCAATCTCTTTATGACAAATCAGACTGGAAACCTTTAAAGGTATTAGCTCAAAATCAAAATGGAAGGGAATTTTTTTCCTGACGTGTTTGTTTTCATTCTGACACATTTACATGAAAAATAAATTGTATCAGAAGAGAACTGTGCATTAACGGGTGGATTAACGTTTTTGGCACAGTACAGCTAATCACAAAACAAGCTAATTCAGAGCCAGTCCTTTTTTAAATGGGAAACTTAATAGGATCATTCATGGGCGATCGACTGCTACCATCTTCCTTGGAACTACATCCACCTAAGCACCTCTGAGGAAACTAAAATATCATCTTCATTGTTTTTCAATGCATGTTGTCTGTTTTAGTAAGGTATGTGATTTTTCTGTAAGAAGAGTTTTCTAGTTTGCTTCTGTAAAATCCATTAGCTCAGGACAGTGTTATGTTGTACCAGAACTCCATTGTTCTGAAGTTAAGGTGGCAGGGTGAGTTTTTTGGTGTATTAACGTGTTATAACGTTAATGGTTAATAACGTGGTGTATTAACCATTATAAATGCTGCAATATTCAGGAAAAAATCAGCCTTTACAGTAGTACAGATTCCATCACCAAAAAATACAGGACACAATCTTCCATACCAGTACATTTGGCAGTTCAAAACCACCAGGAAATTACCTCAGCTGTCGAGTACGCAGGTATCTTTCTTTCCTGTGCTTATGTGCTTGATTTTCACATCTTGCTCAGCAACAGCTATTTTCCCTTTTGCATCTCTCAGTTCAGTTTCATGCAAAATACATTCAGTAGGATGGAATCCTGCACAGCAGCTTCTGATCAGTCAAAACCCTTCGACTTACTGCTCCAATCATTTCTGTCAGACATATCCACCCTGCTACTTCTTCCCCATCAGCTGGACCATCTCCCCCTCACTAAAATCCACTCACTGCATGGGCTCAGAGGTTTTACAGCTTCCTCTCAAGCAATGCCTAAGAAATTTCTCCACTTCTACAGTTCTTTCAGATTATTGCTCTCTGAATAGTTGGGATGCTAGTAGGTCACATTTCTCTTGCCCTGTCTTAAGACCTGCTAATTTTCTCAAAGGAAAGATAAGAAAGAGGAAGATAAAAATGATTCTCTAAACCAATGTTTCATAGGTTTACCAAAAATGCTGAAATTGGATCTGAACTGCCAAACTTCAGGTTCTTTCAGTAACACAGCCAAACTTGGAATTTGACTTCAAAACGCAGATCTCTACATCTGGAAAGTGGGTGCAAAACGAGAGTCTACTTACTGGTTTTCTGCTTACTAGTTCTGGGTTCTTATGGAGCCGACATCTATCTGAACAAGCAGACAGTAATTCAAGTACTCTCCAGACAAATCATTTACAATGACCTTTCACTTCCCAGCTTTCCAAATCTATAAAGCATAGTAAAACACTACCGCGTGACGGTCTCACGAGGGTAGTGGCACAAACAGAAGATGCGCACAACGTGTATTAAAGCCTGTTGCCATCTGTAGTAATGCTTCTCTTCCCTATTGTTTTGTGACCGTGACCTTAGAGACAGTAAGGTGGCTAAGTATTTGCTCAGCAGGATGGGAAGGTATGAACTTAGAATAAGACAAGAAATCAATTTCAGTCCAGAACTATTTCCGTTCAGCTATCAAAGCCCGCAGATTTTGCGGTACCCTTCAGCTGCTCTTGCCCAAGGCCCTTTCAGTGACCTATCTGAACGGTGGGGGCACGTACATTGAGATGACTTTGCACGTTACACACATCCCACAGGAGCCTTTGCTTTGGAAACAGTATGCTCATTTTTCCTTCCAGTCCGCTTTTCACTACATAATTACTGCTATTCCAAAAACCATGAGCACACGGCCAACAAGACAGGACTTGTCTTCCAGCATGCACTCAAGTTCTTAGTGTGAACTAAGAACCTGATACAGAAAGTCACGTTTCATGGTTAGGCTCACAACGAATAAGCCGGGAGGTTGATAAGGCTGAGATCTGTGGCCAGGTCATAAGACACTGACAGCCAACACTGAGTTTTAAGAGCAAGAAAACGAGCCACACAAATACAGTCTTGTATCTGTTCTGTGATTAGAGGCCTTTATGAAGGAATCCCGTAGAGGTTAACAGATGACAACCTTTTAACAGAACGGTAAACCAACGTAAAATAACACAAATCTGCTGCTTAAATGCAGATTAGTTACAGATCCGTATATTACACACATAAAATACAAGTGTAGTGTTATGTATGTACATATTTATAAAGCAAACTAACTACAGGAAAATAACTTATGAAAGCCATCATTTTATAGTCCACATCGTCTTAAAACTATTTCCTCTTTAGATCTGGTTTTGAAAAGAAAAACAAGGGGATGGCAATGGGGTTTTTTTGCCCATTTACCCTCCCCTTCAGAAGATAAACCACCAAGCATTATTTCCAGCAGCCTGTTCTGTTATTCCACATCCAGTCTCTGCTCTAGCTGTGGGCAGGAATAAAGCACTGAGCTGTTGAGCTTGAATGTATTCACTAAGTTTGTTTGTTTTGTTGTTTTTTTAAGTCACACAGAAAAATATAATCTGTCCTTTACCTTCTGGGTTTGTAAAAATCACTGTCATAATGCTGACTAACAGTATTCATTACTGGCCATAAGATCCTGGAATAATAATATTAGGAGAATTGAATATTATGGCTACACTGAACTTTCACAAGAAGCAACGTGACCATGAATCAGCACAAAATTCAGAGCAGTTCTCACCCCTAGAGTGCTCCCTTCATGGAACGGGCCACAAACTGGTAATTTACAGCTCGGAATCTCGCCAGCTCCTAAGCGTATCAGCCAGGAGACCCCAGCAGGTACAGTCTGATGGCACGCGCTGCCTGAGCTCAGCACACACCGCAGCGGTCACGTCTGCACTGTTATAATTCAGCTTGGTTGCTAAGCTTCGCTATTACAACAGTATCGAGAGCGAGGTTGGGTTTTCCCTCAAGTCAGAGAAGAACAGCAATTCCCATGTTCATCTAAACACTAAGGATGTGCCGAGTGTCCCAGGACCCTCCTCAAGTCCTTGCTCTCTCCAAGACAAATGCTGGATGTCTAAAGAGGCAAGCAAGCCAAGCAGCACACAACAGCCCTGAGGCCAGCGATCGTTTATGCAGCTCACAGACAAATACAAGTGTGGCACAGTGTGCTCATGATGGCGAGTTTTCAGTTATGTGTTGCGCACACTACGGGTAGAAACTTCCAAAGTTCGCTGAGTCCAATAATCAAGCCTTATTTCAAGCCTCTAAAGCGTTTTCCACCAGCAAAAGCCTAAGTACACAAGCCAGAATTATTCAACAACTGGAAAAGATACTCTGTCCCAAACTTCTGGTGCTTCCTGTTACTATGGTGAATACCAGCACCTGGTGACAGAAACAAGGGAAATCATGCCTCATTTTCCCCAAAACTACAGCAAATATTTTAAAGTGTTTGTTGAAAAGACTGATCCATCTCTCCTACGTGTACTGTCCCGTGACTAAGCTCTTGATAAAAGGTTCTAGAAATGCTGTAGGAGTTGTATTTTATTTTCCCAAGCCACCTGTATTTACCAAAGTGAAGTTGGTTACACAACAGCTAGAAGCACCAACCAAAGCTTCACTACTGTTTTCCCTTCTGTCTGCTTTGCAGACAGACTCAGTACAGGTCAGTTGGTGATAAAACCATAGAAGAGAAGAGACTTAATGACTCACATCTGCAATTGTAAATTATTCAGTTAGCACTTGAGTACTAACCACAGGCACAATAAATAGCAGCTAATACAAGTCATGCATGTTTCATGAAGGGAAACTGTACCCTCCGGAGTATATTACAGTTATCTCTGAAAAGAGCGAGTGTTCCCAACATCATTTAAGACCAGTTTTTCCTGCTATTACTCTAGCTTTCTGCAGTAAAACCTTCCATTAATTTAGAGTTTTATTCAGCTACAGGAGAGAGTGCAATCTATTAAAAAAAATAGTCATAAATACCAGGGGAAACTTTCTACAAGTGGGTTAGCTCATTTTCCCCATAGCTTATGGAACTCTCCTTTGCACGGGTTGGAGATAAATGGCTGTAGCCTCACGTGTTTCATATTCAGTTGGACTATCTCAAGGCTCAGTACTATCCAAAAGTCAGACATGTTCACAAGTAACAGCGTGGTGGTCACCAGTACTACAGCAACCTTGCCTGCTGCAATGAAAGTCTTGTCTTGCTGGATGCCTGGGAGCAGTTGGATGCTCATAAAGTGTTTGCACCCTTCATCAGGGAGCTTCTCATGCTGTCTGCAGAGACTGAACACGCCTAAAGTACCCTTTCCTGCTTTTGGGAAAGGAGTGTCTAGCACAGAAATACTGAACAGAAACTCAGAAGAGGGAAGAATAGGAAGTACAGAAAAGTGAGTAACTAAGTACAATTCCAGGCAACTTGCTGGCAACTAGAAATCTTAGGAACCTGGGTCCCTTGTATACTGTATATACTGTAGTCAGTCATTACCTTCTTCAAGTCAGTTATGACTGAGAAAACCTGACCAAACCTCATTGTTACTTAGTTCTGGATAACTTTCTAGTGAGTTTACCTGCAGTGAAGTCCCTGCTGTTACTGTCTGCAGTATTATTAAAAGCAAAGCACACAAGCAGGATTAAAAGATAAACCCCAAACATCCATACAAGTACTTGGCACAAAGTAACAGTCTGCTAAAGCACCAAAAGAGACAAGAAAACTGCTTTAAATCATCGCATTGCATATACCTCTGATAGATGGAGGGAGGCACCACTCGAGTATATCCACAGGGCGTTAACTCCAGACCTGTTTTTATCTGGACCTGGGAAAGTCAGTATTTCCATAACTGTGCTACACTGACACTGCAGCTCATCGAGCTGTTAGCCATGTTCTTACGCTTCACGTCTTTTTCTTCTATAATTGGTTCCCTATCCTTGACTTTGGAAGATAGTACCATGTAACACCATTCTGCCAGCAAAGTATTTGTTCCTCTAAGGAATTAATGGCAGGACTCTACATAACAATGTCTCTACTGAACCAACACAGCTGCTTTTTCACATCACTTACAGAGCAGCCATCCAGGAATAGAAGATGACTTCTGAGGCAGGAGAACTCACGTGCCCCCAGAAATGCTACCTTTACCCCAACTGAGCAGCCATGACCCCTCAGGATCTAAGCCATTAAAAAGGTGCCCGACTGTCACAGGATCTGTCATCTGATTGCTACTGCACTGTCTTCAAAAGAGCTCTTTACTTCACAAAGGTATTAGCAGGGAGTTAAAGTGCCACCAATTTCTCTTTCTTGGATAGTGGTTTCGTCTCTTCCAGTTAATAAGGTTAAAGATGTAGAGATTGTCAGTGAAGTCACAGTGAATTACAAGTGAAACTTCTCAATCATTGCTATTCCTGTGTTTCCACCAAATTCCTCTTTTCCTTGAGATTATACTTAGGTGTGCGTGAAGCACTGCTATTTCTTTAAGAATTCAGTGTATTTCATTCTAAACCCCTCATACTAACCTTTCCCCTCAAACAAATGTTTGCATATACCCATGAAAGAGCCCACAATAATTATAAAAAATAAATGTGCTGCTTGTATAGTGAGATCTTCAAAGACTCCAGCAAGTGACTAGTTTTGCTACGTGTTACTTCTTCCCGGCCTTTCAAGGTGGGATGCCTTTCAACACAGCCATTTCTAACTTTGGCAGGTTATCAGAGAAACAAAGTCCCTATTTTTAGCATATTCATGTGATGACCCATGCATGTGCCCAAAGCTCAGGTCCCTGTAACACCAACACCACAGGGACTGGGAGATGTAAAATACCCATCTGCCAGTACACTTCATCTCTTTACTTTCCTAGCTCTCTTCACCATGTTCTCAAGGAAATGAGAGGTTCACAGGGGACATTAAGGAGAACAGCAAATTGCTTTTTCCCTTACTCCAACCATAAAGAGCGAAATCTACATGGAAATCAATTCTCAACTCTAAATCCATGTGTTAAGTTCACTATTGAACTCCTCCTCTCCTAAAAAAGGTACGGGTATCTCTCAAACTTTCATGAAACCCCAGCTGGTTTTAAATTCTTTACATGTAATTAAAATGTACACTTGTCCCACATATTTCAATTGGAAGTGGTCGGTCTGTACAATGAAACAATCATTGAATGAATTTTGTTCAGACGTGGCTTGTTTTGCTGTTCTTCTGGAGAGTGGAAAAGCCTGTTTACTAGTTTTAAAGTTTGGAATCCTGATGGTTTCTTCCCAAACACATCAAACAATTTCCTGCAAGATGTCTTTAATGAGCTTAGAACTCAGCAGAACTGTCTTCGCTACAGCTGAAGAGGTTAAAAACAACTATCAATCCACCCAAGAACCACAACAGCAGCAATCCCCAAAACCACTGAGACACTACAAACTGCTTTGCTCCATTAAGCAAACAATTTAGGAACTCGGGCAAAGGAGAAGTATCGTTTACTGCTGAAAACTTTGCTTATGTAAATAACAGATATGGTAGGCCAGAACTTTCCTGAATCTAATTTGATTCATTCCTTCACAACATCTATTATAGTAAACCCTTATTTCCTATAGTTACGGGACAACTTAGGTTACTGTCTAAAAGGTGAAATAGTACTGTTCTCATTATGCACACAAAAAGTCTTAAGTGTTTTTTTGACACGTATTCTGACAGTATTTGTTAAGTCAGAGATAACAATTCTGCATCAAAAGACATCATGATGCTATCACAGTATTGAAGAAATAAACCTGGCGTAAGCAGAGATGTGATTAATATTATTATTAGATGAATAAGACACACAACTACTGCCCTAACAATGAAAAGAAAAATCAGAATTGCTACTGGTTAAACGTGTGAAAGAAATTCAAACTAGAAAATGGTTTAATGTTATAAGCACTAAAAGAAGAAAAATGTACACAGCCAGAAATGGAGATTAAAGACAATGTAAACAGAGCTCAAATTAAATTGAAATATCACGTTTTTAAAATAACAATAAGATGAAATACAGGTGCAAAGGCAGAAAGGAGTGGGAGACCAGAGAAGGAAGCTACAACAACCAGATTTGAAATAATGTGCAGAAGAGATATTATACAACCCTTCAAGGTAAAATAATCTGAGTCCATGAACCTGGAAGAACTGATACGTGCTTTTGCATATCCAGTAATAATACTGTAATAAGTCTTTTAAAAATGAGAATTTTTAATGTGCTACTTTAAAAATTATTATTTCTTTTTAAATCAAAAGGTCTGCAAAAGGTTTTGGTAATTAGCTTTATCTCAAAGGTACGGAGGACTAGAGTAGGAACTTTGGATTATAAAATAAAGATGTAGATATAAAAGGAATGATTTATGAAATGCAACACTAGGTAAGCAAAAATACATCTGTTTGCACTGACTCAGCATCTTTCAAAGAAAACCCTTCCCAAGTAAAGAATAGAAGGCAGATATTACCTGTGGTTTGACACCACCACTTTTTGTCTTTTTGGCAGTCAGTTAGATGCCCTTGAAAAGAGCAAAATCTCAGCTACTCTGATTAAACGGCAGTAAACTATGACCCCGAGGTGCCAGCCATCAAATATTATTCAATGGTGTCACATGTAACAGTTATAAATGCTATCCTAGGGTTCCCCAATTAATGCATTTCCAATAAACACTGGGAAGCAGCAGATATTTTTCCTAATGTTTTCATTTATTAAAACCTTATCCAGAATTCTCTGTGCAATTCTAGATATTTAACTGCAATAAATAAATGCTTGTACTAAGAAGGATCACTACAATAACAACAAACTTCATTAAGGATAAACCAAATTTCTCATTAATTTAATCCACAACTTGTCCATTCTTCAAAATGTTTTCATGGAAATGAAATCAACCCCTAAACAGAAAAACCAGCACCTTATTTTAGTTAAGTACAAAATTCTCATCTCTAACTTTATTCCTTCCAAGCAGGCACCACACACCAACTCATACTGCATGTTGCAAGAAATGTGCAACAGCCATTTTTTTCATTTCAAAATCAGACCTTCTCACGAAAGTGTCAAAGCCCTGTCCTTTATTCTCCAACTATTCCTACACATCAAAAGCAAGTACACTGCTAAGACTGCAATTGAAGAGTTCTTATCATCCACTTTACAATTCACATACCTTAAAAAAAAAGTCTACTGCTAATTATGACCCATAGAATAATTTTTTTCCCTTCTTTCCTCTGGCAAGGTGCAAATAAACCTTGCAATGCCCATTATCACTGTAAATTACTCACAGCAGAGCTGCTGAATGCAAGAACTAGGCATCCTGGAAATTCTGTTGGCACACAAAATAACTTTACAACATATTACACCTTCCTACTTCTATTAAACTTATTACTTCATATTTCAAGTAGAAGTAAATATTCCCCTTGTGGGAAAATACTGTCTATCTGCGTAAGACTTAATGACAAAAGGTAAATTGTGCTGTTGGTTCGAGTTAGACATGCAATACACTTCAATAATGTGCTATTTCCTTCTCTATAAGATGCAGTCCTAAAGAAAACATGATTAGAAAACCCATTTGTGTTTGAAATTTCCTCGGATTGTTTTAAAAGCTATTACCCACATCAACACTGTACTATTTTTCCCTCATCAATTTCCATTATCAGTTTGGTTCAGAGTAATGCTCTCCCAGTAGGTTTCCCAAACGGATTTAAAGCGAATATAGTGCTCCGATTGAAAAGCCAAGCAAACAAAACCCTACAGAGTCAACACGTTCTGAAAGACAGTTAGAAGAATAATAAGAATTAAGCATTACAGTCAAAGTTCCTCATTTCACATTTTCATTAGAGCACACTCTTTCCTCAAAACAGAAGAAAAATATCACTACATCTAAAGGCTTCTCAAATCTTTACAATAAATTAAATTTTCCCAAGAATCTTCCTTTCTATTAGGAATTCTACAAAGAAGAAGACATAGCCTATCCCATCCAGTCATTCCTTACAACTTCTCCTTTACCAACGTTTAAAGCAAATAACGTTTGCTTGGCTTTCATATATCCAATGTTACATCTTGTTATAAAAAGAAAGCTCAGCACCAGAAAAAAAGCATACAAATAAGGTCCACTTATGACTAATAGATAAGTAAGTTTTTCAGGAAGCTTGTGGAAGAACCACAAAGTGACTATCCCTGCATGTATTACTGGTTGTTTACCTAAAAGCTGGTGGAATGAGCAGAAACTCCAGAGAGCAAACACTGGCAATGAACCCATGGAGCTGATCCCTGATCTAAGTGCAGTCAATAAGCCAGATGAACTGAGAGCTCTCGGAAGAGAAATTATTTTCCTGTCAGAATCTCCAATAGCTGTTTAACCCACAAAGGTTAACAGAGTCTATGCTGCTTTAAAAGTCAGTTCAGAAATAGCTCTTCATTATTTCCTCTTTTTTCCCTAAAGTACTAATTACTATTCAAGACAAGATTTCATGACAACATTATGTTAACAAGATATGTTTACTATTTTTCATCATCTCTCTCCCCAGTGCTGAATTTTGCCTAGCAGTTTTTCACGTTGATTTTGTCCAGAATTAATTACTTTCTCTGTTTATTCATCCATTTTTCACTCCAGGTCACAAAGCAGAAAGGAAGAAAGAATTTTAACATTACAGAAAGCCTCAACAAACAGACAACCAAAACGCGTGCTGTTCACATATCGCTGCCTATTACTCACTACTCGAAGAACTAATGGTGTAAAGTCAAGAATGTAACACAGATGCTCTCCTAAGCGTATCCAGGCAGAGTTCATCATAATCCAACTCTTACAAAGAGTTTTCAGAAATGCGGTAGATGGGGTTGATCCACCTCTAGGCAAGGTTTAGTCTCTTGTCAGCATTAGGAAAACCGCCTGTCCTCAGCCAGAATGAGGCCCCAGCTAATTCTATGCCCTGTTCTGTTTCTAGCCAGAAGACGGTATCTAGGAAAGTTATAACCATATCACAAGTACTTACGTTACCTCCCCAAATCCCATACCAAATACCAGCTGTTTTCAGCTAAGCAGCAACTCCATGAAGCTATCATTCACCCATCCACTAGAGGAAACAAACAAAAACCCCCAAAACCAACTAATGGGTTGGGTTTTTTTAAATCATCACAACTGAAACCACAAGCCGTCCATGGGCATGCAGAATTAGAATGAACACCTAAGAGTCTCCTAGAAAATGAATTTAAAGCACTTAATACCAGCTTGGCCACCTTGGCACAGAGGGAGGCCAGTTTGAACCCCCCAAGAGCTGTAGTTCTCCAGGAATCAACTGTTCTCAGATCTCCACGGTACAACATACTAGCACCAACCTAACAGTACTCGCTCGTGACGTATATTACGTTAGAATTTTATGCAGTCTCCTACTGCCCGTTCAAGGTTGCTTTCTACCCATTTGATATTAGCAGAGAATCACCATTTTCATACCAGTTTGTCCTTGAAAAAGTACCATTTGTAGATGGTGTAAAGGTCAAGAGACAAATAATAACTCACTCAAGCTCTACTTCCCGCACTGCTTTGTTGGGATAGGTAGCTCACTTTTGCAGCGTCAAGAGCCTTCCAAAGTTTGACTGCAGTTTTGGTAAGCAGCTTTCAAACCTACTAAACTGACAGGATTGCTCTGGATGCTTCATGTTTACCTGCTCCTCGTGAGAGTTTTCTGTATCTGGCTGCTACGGGGCGAGTTCCACTTTTAACGCTGCAGAAGCGGTTAATCAAGTCACACACACAGTTTGAAGAACTAATGCTTCTTCCTGGAGGACAGTTAACATACGGCAGGGGAAAAAAACCCAACTGATATGCTAATAGTGTGAAAGCTGCACATCCCTAACTGCATATTCCTGGAGAATTCAGTCACTTACATGACTGGAAGCCCAAGTGGTGTAACCCTTTACTGCACACAGATGTACTTGCGAGTTTCAGTAGAACAGTTTGGTGTTAGAACTCAGTTTAACCTAAATTCCTTTTCCAACTGTATCCTTGGCTAACTGGAAACACACAAGAGTAAATACAGCCTCCAAGCCTAATGCAGTATTCTGAAAGGATTAAGTACAATCTGTCTGAGCAAACATGACATCATTATGAATTTCTCAAGAAGGCTGAAGGATTATTAAGCGCTCTATGATTTTCTGGCTAGAGAAGCAAGCTACTTTGGGACATGTCTCAGCCTACATTAGTGGGATTTTTGTACGTTTGCCTCATCAACAGGATTATCAGAAAGAGTAAAGTCATTTAGAGACAATTTTTTTTGTAGGTACTGTAAAGTCAAACCCAACAAAATCTACAGAAAATTTAATTTATAAAAGCTGTAAAGATTTTATCAGATGAACAATTGGCAATATGCAGTAATTCATAATTACTGCAGTGGTTCTAGTCCCTCCTGTGTTCTTCCTAAGATTTAGTGAAAAATACAGCAGAAGTTTGCTTTTTGTTTTAAATGGAAGATAAAATTTCTGCCTTAGAATAAAGGACCGCAGTGTATCAAAATCACAAACACGCCGCTGAATGTAACGCTCACCCACTGATTTATAAAATACTAATAATTAAGAATAAAGATAATTAAAATTGCCTACTCTTGAATTTCATTTTCCCTATTCAGGTGCTTCCCACACTTGATGCAATTTGAGCTATAACCCAAAACGTGGGCTTGGGGAGCCAACAAGTAAACTATTTCAAGGGATGAAAGGAAACTCATTTCCTTGAAGGAACACTAAAGGGACAGCCACTGGAGACAATCCATTAACCACTTTTTAAAAGAATAAATCCACTTTGTAAGTACACCACCTAAATACAAACTCTTAACTGTTCACCAACTCATTTATAATGGATTCCTCTATTATATTACTTAAGAGGGGTGTTGGGGGAAAACAAATGCAGGATCTAAGCCTTCCTTTATGCTTTAAATGGTCTGTGCAGAAGAGAAACCCATGCCCTTACAGACCAAGGGAACAGGAGGGTTCTCAGGCT
Source organism: Rhynochetos jubatus (assembly GCA_027574665.1). NCBI lineage: Eukaryota > Metazoa > Chordata > Aves > Eurypygiformes > Rhynochetidae > Rhynochetos > Rhynochetos jubatus. The sequence goes on along the minus strand of CM050654.1, from coordinate 2,758,994 downwards.
ACACTGGAGAGATTTCTGGTCACAGCACTGTCAGAGAAGGTAAGAAGATGATGCTAACGATATCAGCGCAGGTGGGAGGATGACTGGGACCTGGAAGCCAGGTAATCAACACAGCCACTCCCCAGAATTTGCACACAAGCAACAGACACCTCGACTGGAGCAGTTCTGTTGACCCAGACCTGGCCACTCAGAACATAACTGCTAAAGATACTGAATTTCCAGGAAGCCCTATGGTCATAAAACGCCACACAGCTAAACAATTTTACCGCAAGGATCATTTTTGTGGACCTCCATTCAGTTTATCCACTTGCCCATCTTCACTCTACCGCATCCTGAGATATAAACGATGGGTAACACCTTCCGGTATGCGGTTCCTCCACTGGCTGCACGCCGCAAGGAGCTGCAACAAGACCAAGGTTGGCAGAGGACAACACTGAAGGTGCAAGTAAGGCACCTACAATAGATTGAGCACATTCTGCTTCTGCATTTCAAAGGGAAGGGGAATGACCCAACCCCTCTGCCATGTGTTGTTAATCACTATGAGAGAAGCCATCTGTTAATGATTTGATATCATTAGTTTTAACAGGAATGCGTGCTACTAAACTGTCAAAGGAAACAATATACTTTACTCTTACAAGAAAGGGGTTCAAAAATTAATTTTTTACAGTATTTTTTAAAGACAAAACACATCTTTTGTTTCATACATCATTTCAGTAAAATTTTGTGATACAGTCAAGAGAACATCTATGTTGGTGAAAAAAATGTATCTTTTTTTGTCCAGAAATCTCATGCAACTTCAACTGTTACTCAAATCAACCCACGAAACTAAATTAAAAGTAGCTCTGCTGTGGCACAAACCTTCTCAGAACAAATACTGGCATCAGAATGGTTTGTGAAGATTATTCCTAGGCTTGTATGAACACTTCAGATTGCATCTGTAAAAAGGAATATAAGTATTCCACGATAATAATAATCAGAATTTTTTGAAGTGTAAAAATTGGCACAAGATCAAATCAATACAGTTGCTCACTAATAATATTTACATAAGAAACTAAGTTTCTAGTCAAATGAGAGGTGAAATTCTGAAACAACCTTTCAATTTAAAATTCTGGCTGGGTACCTGAATTCTTACAAAGAAAAACAGTGCTATCATCGATTTATCAGTGATCTGTGCTCCTCCAAAGTCTTTTGAGAAGAAAGTAATTCACTTCATCTTTGCAACCTACGTACATTAATTCGTATCACCAAGGCCTTCCACCGGATGGGTGGAGGATCCAGGCAGCGTTAGATCTCTACCACCCATATCCGTCCGTGACACATCATTTGATCTGTCGATGTTTCAACAGATTTTGACCAAATAGGTTTTGGGAAAAACCTATTCTGACCACTGGCTTTTCACCAGGCATTTGGTCTTATGGTAGGAGGCTGGAAAGTAATCAGATAGGGGTGGGTGCAGCACAGACCAGGGGATACTTTCGGTCACCTTTCATTGCCCACAGTTTTACAAGATCAAGAACTGATTGTTCATACATAGAATATATATTTTTAGTTGGGTTTTTTCCCCAACATTTTATCTATTAAAAAGTTCTTCAGCTTAGCATTTCTGCAAGTTTGTTTAGGATTTTATTCTTTCCCTTCTTGTAGCAGGTGCCAGGAAAAAAGGCAGCTGCTTTTTTTTTTTTTTTGGATGTTTTGTTGTATGCTTATTCTCACCTCATTTTAATATGTCTAAAATTTATGACTGCTAGGTAACTTTCCCGATATGAAGAAGAATTTTAGCGAAGCATAAAATTTGAAATTTAAATTCATTTATTTTTGTTACCATTAATACCTAGTGTGACCATCACTGCTCACTGCAATTTAACACATAGTGCACACTTTAATATAGCTGAAGCAATGGGCTCTAGGATCCTTTTATACAAATGACCACATTGAATGGTCTGTTCAAGTGACTGACTTTTCCTATTTTTTCTTAGTCACACAGGGTACCACATGTGAAAAGACAGACTGAAGACTGTCCTTGGAGTCCGGAAGCTTACAAGATGCAGCATTAAAGTAGATGATGCTTAGAACTTGTTGGTTTCTTTTCAAACCCACTGCCAAGCTACGAAAGCTAAACATTTGTGCTAAGCAGTTCTTCACTTTTTAAAACCAGAAACATTATTATGTGCGCATTTACTAAACTTGATGAAAGATTCCTGAGTACGCTAGGGAAAAACTGCTCGGTTTGCAGTGTTTAAAGTCCAGTCAGGACTGGGGAAGTCTACTGATTCGTTAATGACAATCAACTGGAATCAGCGACCTTCAGGATCAGTATCTACAATGAAACAGCTAAACCACAATATTCAACACTTATAAGTGAGTATTTAGAAATTATGGGTATTAACATTTCATAACTAATCCCCAGAAGTCCTCATCACTCACAGAGCTACATGCACAACCCCTCCAACCTGAAGCCACTTTGCCAAGGCTGGAGGGGAGCAGGAGAGGCACTCTACAGGCACCCCTATGCCTTACTACAAGAGATTCTTTCTAAAGATAATGAAAAAAGATTTCCTAGTGATTTCAGGTAGATAGTATTTCATTCCTCACACCCTCATGTTTTTCATTCTTGTATGAAATTAGAAAGGTCAGAACTGACATTGTTTTAACCATTATTGTCTATTGATTTGATCTGGAACAGCTACACGCGGTTATCTTTGCAACTTAAAATTATTCACCCAGATTTGAAGATCGGAGGATCAATGCAATCTTGATTAGTAATACATAATGAAGTGATGGTTTCATTTCCAAATGTGATCAAAATTAAATTGATCTTCAAAATAAAGGCCATTTGTTTAAAGAAAAAAAAAATATAAATGCAGACACCAAAAGAAGTTTCAGTCGGCTTCAGCGAACTCCTTCTCCTTTTAAACTTTATCAGACAGTCTGCATTAAAAAGGACTACATTCCAAGTTGTTTGCAACAAGTATGAACAGCATTTCATATAAAAATATATCACAGCAGGCAAAAACATGTTCCTTCTATATATGAAGTTCCAGCACAGCCTGGATTGAGTAGTAATAAAGAAGCACTTGTCTGTCTGACTTCCTACGCTGGACTGCTTTTTCTGCCAGCACCCTTGAAAAAAAGAACTGCATTGCTCACTTTGCTGCAAACAATTCTTCAGTGCTTAGGAAACCTGCACGCTAGTTTATTACATTAAACAAACTCACTATCCTATTTCCAAATTTTTGACCTCCAACAAAAATAGAACCAAGCACCAGCATGGTTGCCTGTTGTGTGCCATTTCAAGGTCCAAACCCCACGTATTCTTTCATTTCTGTTAAAACCCAGAATGTTAGGTAAGGCATCAGCAGGAGGTCATTAAAGAACCGGCATAGCTTTATTGATCGTATTGCTTGGAAATCAAGTCTCCTCAGAAGTGCCCTGTCCTGAGCCCACTTAGATAATAAGCCATTAAACGAGAACCGACAGAAGGAGCTTCTGTGTACCACAGCTACCTGTACACACCCACGCATACGCACGCAAGTGTGGACTACGTAATACCGTGTTATGTTAATGCAGCTAAGGAGCACTGAACCAGGCAAGAGGACATGGATTACTTTATCGATTCACAAATAGCAGCTGTCTTGTACGATTCTGGTGGCACTGAATACTGAAATTCATGCCAGAAGAAGACTGCTCATAAGGAATGCAGCCAAGAACAAGCTGGCTGTGGTCATTTACCTTCCCACCCTACACACTTCACTGGAGAAATCAAACAAGCCTGGGAAGCGGTGGAGATGCCAGGGAAGTTCACAGTCCCATGAAGGATCCCTAGCAGTCACTGAGTCTTTCACCTGACGGTCTATTTCTGCTGCCGACGTAGCCCACCGGAGCTGCAGCGTTAACACCTGACCCCAAATTTTTATGACAGATGGAATGGCTACTATGAGCCATGCCTTGTGTAAAAAATACATCACCCTGCTCCTTCCTGCCTTTCCAATTGCGAGATACTGTCTTTCTCAGTGCAAAAAGTCTTTCTGTTTTAACTGGGCGTGGGAGGGATTGTAGCTTTTAATTTACTCCCCATCTCCCCTCCCAGGAGTATATAGACATTGCCCACATTTTCACAGCGCTGGCGCGGCTGACAGGGCAAACACACACAAACCCCACCACAGACCAACTTAATGCCAGTCAAAGAGTGGCAGATATCCATCTACCTTTTTTGGCAAAACCTAAATGACGCTTGACTGGAAGCTAAGGATTAGTGAGAAGTAAAATATGCCTGTCCAAACATGTAGCCTTTACTAAGACTAACCTGTCTGCTGTGAAGATTCAGGCATAAAATGACTATGGCTTCTCAACAAAAAAATTTTCTATATATTTTTGTTCTACAGCAGACTTCAGAGCAGGCCTGGACTACAGATGCTGGCAGTCAAGAGCTAACTTCCACGCAAGAAAAGTTTGAATACCTTGAAAATGCTTACAATCTGAGAATGGGAGGTGATGCAAAAAGTCGAGAGGCTCTCGTGTCTGAATCTGGACACCTGTCCTAAACCTTCCATTTCTTAGTCTTGATCTTTTGTGTTGCCAGGGTACAGACAACTGCAACAGTCACACACTAAAAGACTTCACCGATGACTAAAAGTATCTCACCTATGTTCATATATAGCCCGTTCAGAAGTTAGCAAAATTATTAGCAATTTGGAAAACCTCACGTAATTAATTCATAGCCTCAAAGAAGTTCACGTTACAGAGTTAACGTCACTGAATCAAATATGTCAGTCTTCCAATTAACTTCCAAAACCTTTAAAACAGATCCCCACATAGCAGGGGAACTAACTATAAGCTGAATTAGGTTTTTCCTTACCCATTTCAATCATCCCACTGGAATGAAATTTCAAACACAGAAATTAGTTTGACTGCGTGGGACAGTGTTCTATGCTATTTAAATTGTGTTTAAGAATCTGATATTTGAAAAGTTACTTTAGTAAGCTAAAATCATTATTATATTCTGGAAAAAAACCTTGGAAGTAAAATCCAAACTCCATGTCTACTAACATGCAACAGACCAGCTGAGTTTTGGTTGCAAATCTGGCTCTGTATAATGCAGATTCAAGTCAAAATACCATAGAGACAAAGCATACCTCTTGGTCATTTCTTGAAAGAATGAAAAATCAAACACAATAAAGACAAAAAGAACCCACAAATACAATCAGTAGAGTTTCCACAGAGTCTGGTTAGTCAGACTTCAAATTTTTCATTTTTTTCCAGCCTTCTGCCAACTTTCAGGTGCCTACCTTGGACATGAAGGTTTCTGGGCTACTAAGTATGAAGTTGTGGTGATCTCTAAAGGCTACGATCTTCCACTGCTGTGTTTTCTTTCACAGAAACTTTAGGTACCTCCTTAGCCTACGCTGCATTCTAGTGTGATAACCTGGCGACAGTATGTAGCTATCCGAACACTCATCGGTCCTAGCGTTTCAGAGCACGGTACAACAGCGATTCTGCATTGAAGGGATATTTGCAAATCAGCTCTACTTTTGCTAAGCAGGAAAGGTAAAGACTGCCAAGCCTACTACGACATGTTCTAGCCCGTTAAGCTTACAAAGGGGATGAGGGTGGGGGAAGGCTATGCCTAATTCAAAGGTTGCTACATGTCCTGCTGTCTAGAAACATTATTTTCTTTCCATTTCATTAAAACAGATTTCTAACCAAACTTCATAGTGTTTGCAGCTGAGGTACCTATTTTTCTTCTGAAAAGTCATTTTTATGCATTTGCATTGATGGTATTTCTCAAAAACTGGGAAATCTTTTGAAACTTACAGAATGTGTTTTTTTAATGGCGTTGGAAGAAAGTCCCTAGACTGAGCCAGCTAGAGCCACTAAAACTCTTCACTTGGCTGGATATAACACAGTTCAGCTGTACTTCTCAGCAATGTCCTGCCATTCGTTCACAGACTTCTTTCTGACAAGGCAAGTTGAAAAGTATCAAGAAGTACCTCCGCTGAGCTAACTGAACACAATTCTTTTATAATTATTAGTACCTAATCCACGTATGTAAACAAAACAGCAACCACACAGAAAATTACTAGAATGAAATGAGGGATTATTCTTTTTCCTACATGACTTTTAAAAGAAAATATGACAGAAAATCATATTTATTGTATTGATGTGGATTAAAAATAGCAGCTCCAGCAAAACACAAATATTGTTAGAGAATATCAATTCAAGGGCAGGTTTTTGTACTGAGAAATTAGCTCAAAACCCAAAACTACTACAGCAGTGAAATCTGCATAAGGGAAGACCTGAAAACTATTTGACATCCTATACTAAATTAAAACATCTGTGGTCATGAACCTGCAATTTGATGCATTTGGATAGATCACTGTACTTGTGTGAAATGTAATCAACTTACTTTTACAGACTTTGTCACAGATGCTAAAGCAATCATAATTAACATCTGAGATATCATTCCTTACACATTAAGTTTGTATCAAAATCAGTAGTTTTAAGAATTCAAACTCAGGCCTTCAAACACTGAAATCTCCTGTCACTGAATATCTAGCAATGATTAAACATCTGGTTAGACTAAAATATAGTTGTTCAAGGAGTCTAACAAAAACAGCTACTAGTGGAAAACCACAGAACTGATTGCAGGTTTGTTAACCTGAGGCAGTAATTTGGCTGCTTATCACTGTTTCATCAGCACATCTTTATATGTTGCATAAAGCAGACCCTAGATTACCGCTTTAATCAGCATCATAAAACATCATGTTTCTCTTCGCTTCCTAACAGCTGGTTTAAGAGGAATAAAAGGTTTATTTGATGGGTAAGTTGGAAGATCTCCAAGGGCCCTCTAAGCTGGTACATTTCTACAGCTGGACTATCAAAGCAAGTCGAGTCTTTAAAAACACTGTTAGCTTAGTTCTTCAGAGCATGAAGTTTTCTTAAAAAAAAAGTGGAGATAAATTTCCTACCTCCAACACAAAAATCTACTCATTCATTCTTTAACATAATGTCAATTATATCTTGTTGTGCCATCAAGAAGGAAAAAGCATTACTTTAGATCCATCAACTTAAAAGTCTAATTCCGTAACCAGAAGTAATATTTCAGTACCTTCAAGTCATGCTGTTGAATTGTGAGGTTTCAGAAATACACTCACATATTAAATCATTTTCACAAAAAAAACCCTCTATGTTTCACTTTCCTTTCCATTTGCTGTGGAAGAGACCCATACAAACTGATGAATCTCTGACATATACATATCTCTGACATATACAATAGCACTAATTGCAGTATAGGGCCCAAGAAATTTTATGCTAGTCAGAAAATGAGATTTTCAGAACCTTTTTATGTTAACCTATTGCTACCCCTACTGAAATACGTTTTACCATGATGCTGAGCACCTATAAAAATCCCAATGTACATAGCAACACCCTCCTACCCCCCTAAAAAAAACCCCAAAACTAAACCAAACAACACATGAAGAAAGTGCTGTTCAGAAAAATAAGTTCTCTCTGGCATTTATTCATAGTATACCCAGAATTACCTCAAGTTATTTAATAATGAAGTAATTCAGATGAGGATGTTTCTAATGGAAGGTTTGCTCTACTTTTCTTATCAAACCTTGAAACAGAACAAAGATGCAGCACCACTACCGATTCCACAAATTTTCTGATGATGAGAGTTGCTAGAAAATGGAACATCTCTCCTAATGTCACATTATTTTATGTCATGAACATTTCACTGGGACACGCATCTTTAACATGACTGTAAAACGGTTCCAAAAGTCGTATTTACAGCTGTGGTGGGGCCTCCCTCTAGTGCAAATGCTCTGCATAGTCCCAGATGTGCTTCCCGATGCCCCCAGTTTGAAAATTCCTCGTTGGCCATCAGCTTTGTCCTTGTGCTGCCAGAGGGAATCCTCCTCTCAGGGAAACTGAATTGTCATTACTCTACACATTATCTTCGCTTTAATTATTGAAGAAATACAAGTGAAATTAAAACCAGCCACCTGGCCATTTCAGCTTGAGTTACAGTCACACAGGAGGAAGGAAAGCTGAAGTCCAACCCACCAAGTTTTGATATTTAAAATGTGCAATTTGTGAAATGGTTGTTTAATATGTTGGTGAGAAAATAACTTTCAGGTAGAATCAGTCTTCAGTGGTACGTCAGAGTTGGGACCATGCACCACGCAATACTGCAAAGATTTCGCACTCTCCTGCAGAAGTTAACGTGACAGCCATAATTTAAATTAAATTAAAACAGCCTCCCAGAAACCCCTAGATTATGCCTGGGAGCTCCCCAGTCCCACCTGGCCTAGGCAAGCACAAAACTGCTTTGCAGATATCTCTATTCCACCCTGCCTATTGCAGCACCTCCAGCAATATTGCTTCTGAGGACATGCTTGATTTGAAACAGCAAGTGGCACACAGTAGGATATACTGTTCAATAATCCCAGACTTATTTATCAGAACATTTAGCACAGGTACGCCGGAACCTAGGACTTCAATTCTGTACACACACACCCCCTCCCCAAGATCAAGGCTGCAATCTGACAAGGACAGCAGTTATTGTTATTGCCTGTCTTTGCTCCCCTCCCACCAGTTTTTGTCTTATTTTTCAAGGCCACATACAGATCATTTATGTTCCGTCTAAAACATCGCAAGACTACTCTGGACTGGCATGCGGGCAAGAACTGGTGTAGACAGCTTATCCAGGGTAACAGTGAAGCCACAGGTGTGCATTTCGGGATGGTGTAGAGAACCACAGCACAGATAAGAACACATCTTCCAGACACGTAACGCTTACGTTATTGCTCCACGTCTTCACTCAGTTAGCTGAAGTCGGTAGAATCTGGTACGGTTCCCTGTATCAAAATTTCATTTCCAGCTACAGTGGGGAACAGATTTCAGGGATGCGAATACGCTGAAATGCCAGCACACAAAAGCAATTTCTTTGCTTTAATGAGAAAGAATAGCAAAGTGAAGACAGATCATTCTCAACGCAGAGCACTTACTAGGCAGACAGAAATCAAGGCATCCGCTACAATGAAATAATAAAATGAGAAGAGGAAAATGCGTTTGAACTCTCAACTCGGGAAGCTTCAGCCGGAGATACTTCAAGGCAGGCAGTAATGCCTCCTGCAGGACAGTGAGCTCAGGGAAACTGAGAAAACAATTAGCCCTTTCTCTTATGAGGGTGTTCTATACTTTGTCTCATCAAAATCTTGCGAGTGTTTCACACCCCACCCTTTCATTCCACAGCCGTTCACTCACACCAGATGTCATGTCCCTTCTTCATGCAGCAGGAACCTCTGCCACAAAGACCAAACTGGAAATGACAAAAGATTTCTTCCCACCAGCTCCAACTGCTTGGAGAAATTTAACCTCTTAAATAGGATGTGGACTGGAGGTGGTATTTGAAAACCAAATAGCTACTGAACAGCTTTTTTGTTTACTGGCTGGGACAGCTACTGCTGCATCACCAAAACCAGGCAGGGTACAGTCTCTCCATCACTATAATGCTTTCTTTAAAAGAATACCAAATAAAAAAAAAGGCAATGCTTTAGAGGAGTAAATGTATTAACCAGGTGCTCACAGTTTGGGGGAACATCAACATTTTTGGTTTAATGAACTACATACAAACATACTTCTGTTTGGAACTGTTTGTGCCCTTACCAACACAAACTCTGTTGAAATAGCTTTGCATTCTATCAGACCAAACACAAACCAAAAACAAGATTTCTAAACAGAAAAAAACCCAACCTCAAAGCTCTTTCTAGGAGACAAAGTACAATTCCTTTTCCCTTTCATTTTATATCTCCTCCTTCCTATTGGTACATTAATAACTCTGCCTTTGGATTTAAGAACAACGTGTCATCTAATGGTACCTACCTAGACCTACAGTTTATACCCAAACCAGTGTACACCTAGCATATATAATACATCCCTGTAACCAGACCCTGAAAAAAGGTGGGAAGCTGTGTATTCTTTCAGCAGCGACTTCTGCTGAGGAGACTGATAAGATGGCAACAGAGAGGTTACACAGAGAATTGCTCCATTTTACTCCTGGGGACTAGGAACAGACCTTGTTCTCCTGTTTATATCAGCCAACAGTTTCTACTCACCAGCAACACAACAGAAAAGCTTTCTGGTTTGATGGATAGCCAGGTGAGTTTTGTAAACATTTTTTAGATTATAACAAGCAAGGTGGGGTTTGTTTTTTCTTTTTCAATAGTAGAGTGCACTTGGGAAGCAAACTGCCCCAAAGCTAACAACATTCAGTTATTACTTTACTACCTAAGAAATCATCGCAATTTCAAGAGCTGGAGACCTATGGCTTTTATTCTGCCTGACATAAAAATCTGGCAAACACACACTCTATTGGAAACAGATATATTACATTCTGATTAATCCTGCTATATCTTTTGCTATTTCCATCTGCAAGCAGGCATGTTCTATTAAATGAAAACAAGGTCAGTTATTTGTGTGGGGAAAGAAGGGATGAGGGAAAAAAAAGTTATTTCAAAGCTATTTTCTGCGTCACGTTATCTACTTCATCCCCAAGAAAAGAAAGAGCCCCTGAATAAAGTAGTTCTTTTACAGACCAGAGGCCACGACTACACTCAAGGGGAGAATTTTGCACCAAAACAAGGAATACCAGTTTTAAGTAAAAAGAATTAATACGCAGATTAGGATTTTGAACGCTCAGGATATTAATTGTCAAACAGCTGTTGCACTGACAGTTTTTCAGAGCAATGCCTGCAATTGCCTCTGAAGGTTCACACATGGTTTTGCTCTTGATGGGAAGCAGAAAAAGGCAACAACTCTTCAGCTACTTATAGCTCCAGCCCAACCTGTGCATGGGAGGTCCTTTTCAGTGCGACAGTTGTCATGTGCAGCGCTCTCAACCCGTGACAGCCGTCCAGGACTTCGTGCCCTAGCTTCCAAATTATATCATTCAATATTTACTTCCAAAACAGAATTCCAGACTAAAGTTGAAAGTGCCATCAAAAGCTACAAAAATATTTGGATTTGCGCAACTTGAATTCTACTCCTTGCTTGTATAATTGTTATACAATTAGTCAAATATTGGATTTCCTCCCCCAAAAAACCTTGGGTATAAGCACCCACAACAGATGATTTCCATACACTAAGAAGCTCATGACCAGTTCAGTTCATTATGCTCAGATCCATATCCTGCACTGAATATTTAAAACAACTACTTTCCTGGTTTTTCCCCAATATTGCTATTAGTATTCTCTACAAACACGTAGCTGTCTCTAGTAGATTAGCATGCCACGACCTGTAGCATCTTGAATGAGGTTTTTGCATGAAATCTACCTGCAGTCTGTCAGCTGGAGGACACCAGCCATGCTAGGAACAGAGTAAGCCCCGCAGATTCAGTCTTCCCTTGAGAAAGACAAATGCTTACCATCCAGCGTTTAATACGATTCGGTTTTTAAAAGAGAAACTGCATAATTTCTAAGAAACGTACTGAGTCAGTGTCCTGGTTTCTCCTGGGATTGGGTTGATTTCCCTCCTGGCAGCTGGTACAGTGCTGTGCTTTGGATTTAGCATGAGAATAACGTGATAACGCGCTGATGTTACGGTTCCTGCTAAGCGGTGCTTACACTAAGTCAAGGGCTTTTCAGCTTCCCATGCCCTGCCAGCCAGGAGGTGCACAAGAAGCTGGGAGGGAGCGTAGCTGGGACAGCTATCCCAGCTAGCCAAAGGGACACTCCATACATATTCCATCCATCCATCCATATGATATCTTGCGCAGCATGTGCTGGGAAGAGTTGGCCAGGGAGTAGCAATCGCTGCTTGGGGGCTGGCTGGGCATCGGTCAGTGGTTGCATCATTTGTTTTCCCTGGGTCTTGTTTCTCTCTTTTTGCTGCTTTTCTTTTAATTACGATTTTTTAGCGTGTGTCCCCTCCCAGTCATTAAACTATTCTCTCAACCCATGAGCTTTTTTACTGTGGCCCTTCTGATTCTCTCTCCTACTGGGAGGGAGGAGGAGGGGGAAGGTGAGCGAGCAGCTGTGTGGTGCTTGGTTGCTGACAAGGTTTAAGCCACCAGAGTCATCCAAATAAACTGTTTTTTCACTTGAGGGAGAAGTCAGAGCTGATCGGATTAGCAACATCGTGATAATTGTTCATTTATCGTAAGAGATAAATCTCAGAGTACCAATCTCAACCTTTTGCACTTGTTTATGTTTTAATAAACGCCATGCACCAATATACAGTCACTATCAGGGGAAGAGGCCTAATGCTTTGTATAGTCTATTGTTCCTCATCATTAATTGTTTTGTGTGATATCTAAAGTAAACGCGTCTTTAGAGAGGGAGAAGTGACTGAAATGATGTTGGCACATAAAGCTAGAATAAGCCAACATAAAAAACCCCAATAAAACGTCAGTGTATTCAATTACATAAAATTAGTAAATATGTCCCCACACATATGGGGGAAAATGAACATATGATCACACTAATAGCATTATGCAAAAGAAGCTTCTAGTAATAAGCCCATGAGTAATTTGTTTTAGTCTTGGGCCTTGCCTATAATCATTCTTCATTTGGATGATTTAATTTGGCCAAAACCTAATTCTATTCAAAGGACACGCCTTACAACAACGCTCTAATTGCAAGCACTACTTTTCCTAATCTAGTTACGGTTCAGCAGATGGTACAGAGTCCACTCCTGTGCCATGCTTAGCTTTGTTCCATGCTTTGTTTTACCAACAAAAAAGGGAGAGTTTTACTGGGAGCATGAAAACACAGTTCCCTTGGTACACTTAAACAGCTAACTAGGAGTGAGGAAAATTTCTCAGGAAATCTTATGACTTCTAAAAGTTATTATGATAATTACTTTGCTGGCTTAGTCTAGTAACGCTTCCCTCTACTCCTCAACCCTCTTATTTTCAGGGGTTAGTGCATGATTTTTGAAAAAATAAATGCTCTTCTTGAATACAACAGCATCTGTACATAGAATCATAGAATATTTCAAGTTGGAAAGAACTCATAAGTCCAACTCCCTGCTCCTCACAGACTACCTAAAACTAAACCATATTACTAAGAGCATCATCCAGACACTCCTTGAACTCTGACAGGCTTGGAGCCGTGACCACTTCCCTGTGGAGCGTGTTCCAGTGACTGACCACCCTCTCAATGAAGAGCCTTTTCCTAATGTCTGATCTGAACTTCCCCTGATGCAGCTTCATTCCATTTCCATGGGTCCTATCACTGGTCACCAGCATGAAACACATTATCTGATGTTTTATGCTCTGTGTGGGTGTGTGCACATAGATGTCTGTGTCTTCATATAAAGCAACATATATTTTACTATGAAGTTTTCCTAGATTTAAGAAACAGATATTTACAGTAAAAATATTTTAAATTATCCCAGTATTTTAACTCGCTTTGCAAGTTTCATGGAAGAATGAAAGATAAAAAAAGGGGAAAACACGGAAAAAAGTCAGTTCTACAGAACTTCTACTTGCCCCAATAAGTTTTGCTAAAAGAACATGAAATACAGTGAAAATATTTTCCAGTTCTAGAAAACTCTTCAGCTCCTAAAATGAATTAAAATCTTCACATAGGACTAAGAAAACATTCAGGAAAGTGGTTCTCTCTTTCTTTCCCCAAGTTATGCCCAGTTATTTATTTAGGGAACCCCATTGCTGCAAGTTGAGACCTTCTCTTGCACATATTCATTTTGCAGCTTCCTAAAATGTAGTGTGTTACAGGTCATAACTGAGGCCAATACTCATTTCCTGTTCTCCTAAGGATAATTATGGTCCTTCGGGTTATGAAGCACACATAAAGCAAGTTACAGCCTTCAGCCGGCTATCAGGAAGAGCTCAAGCACAATCACTTCAACCCCTCAAACAGCTCCTTTGCTCCTCACTCTCTCTCAAACTGAGCACATAGGAAAATTTACCTGCTTACTCTGAACAAATGGAGTTCATTGTTTGCTGCGCAGCCCCCTGTAAGACAAATGTTGCAGGTTCCATATTCACTTCTTATCAGTGTACATAAAAAGAAGACTAATAAGGCATTGCAGAAATCCCAAATACAGATTAATTAAAAGTTAATTTCCATGCTATGGGCTACTAAGCTCTTAATAATATTAGAAATAAGAGGAAAAAAAAGGCTTAAAGTTTTAATTAGACAGAACAAAAGATTTTGGAATGAAATCTCAATATATTCTGAACAAAAACAGTGAAGTTGCTCAGAAGTGTGATTTGGATCACGATGTGAAGAGATAAGTTCCCTGGCATTGACTTCTTTCTTTTAATTTCTATTACTGCTACTCCAAGCCTCAACTGTAGTGTTGGGAAGTATGGATTAACACTACTATACCCTGGGATCTGTTGGTTAACACGATAAAAGCATGTTTTTCTAACACGAGTCCTAGCCTGCTGCAGAGCAGCATATCAAATCCTTGGAGGAAAGGGAATGCAGTAACTGCCTAAGTTGTCTGAAAGGTAAAAGCTGCAGTCGTAGATGCACATAGATCAAATGGTACCTAGAAACTATTCCGAAAACAACAGAAAGAACAACTAATCACTGGCCAAACTGCAGGAAGGTAGCAGTGATGCAAGATGTTTCTACAGCTCCCAGAGTTAAAAAAAGAAAAAAATAGCAATCAGAAGAAAAATGAAGGGGGTGAGTAGCATTCTTGAGGGTAAAGGGGTAGTTTAACAACTATTTCACATGCAGAAGAATTAAAGGAAAGCACCCTTCCTGCAGCACAGCACATGCAAACCCATAAAGAATACAGTAGTCATCAGCAACGCAGAAGGATAAATATTTCACCTGAACAATAAAACAGTAACGTTGCCATTATTAAAATAGTGTAGTCAAGGGAAAACTGCATCTTAAACCCAAAGTCAGTGTTCATAGAGCTGTGAAGGCACCATTTAACAGAAAGTTCTGATTGTCCCAGAATCTTCCCTGAAATCTTCCTGAGGAGATGTGCTCTGTCCTGAAGCAAGACCTTGCGCCGGGCAGCATGCCTGCTAAATGGGCTTGTAACGCTACACATCTTGGTCTGTCCCCAGGATGCACTGGAGGCTGCTGAGGTGCAAAATCTGTTTGCACTCCATCACCTCAAACACACCAAGTCAGGCACAGTAATACAATTTAAGGTTTTTATACTACATGCATAATCTGACCTCAAGACAACATATAGATAGGGTTCAAAAGCATCTGTATCATCATGTATTATTTCAATTCTCCCCGTTACTCACTTTTCTTTACAGGCATATCATTGCCCTTCCAGCCTGTTATCTGCTTGCACAGCCTGGCAAAGTAAAATCAGACAGAAGTTCTACAGATTTAATAAGAACGATTATAATGTGTCACAAGCTTCAGTGACTCTGGGGATTAGACGTATTTAGAAATGCTATGTAATCTTCAATGTTCTGCAAGTAATCATGGTTTGGGATTAAAAAATATAAAAACTTGTCAAGACTCTGATATACTTAATATCTGCTTAGTGACATCTCATTTAGAGAAAGGATTAAAGAAGCTCAAAATGCTATTGTTTTTCCGTAGCAGCAGTACGAGATGTAAGGTTGAGCTGGTGTTTGCTTTATAAACAGATTTTCAGAGTCACTGAACGGATTCAGATCTCAGCAGTCTAAAATTTACTACAGCAAGGTATCAGAAAAACACTGAAATCCATTAAATGGGTTTGCGTACTGGAACCTCACGAACCTGCAACCTGAGCTGAGGCTGTTTCTGCTCTCTAAATGAAAGAGAAGCCCTAAATTAAAATGACTAGGATGTGTCTACCAAATGTCCTCAGAACAGGTCTTTGTGTTGTGAGGAAAACGTTTGAAATGAGCCAGATATTTTTATGCAAGAATGAATATTAAGTACTGAGCAGGTGCAGTAGTTAATTTTCATAATGTTCGTGGTTATGCAGCAAATATAGCATTGCAAGTTTCATTACAAGGTAAAATAGATTCTAACAAATTTTGTTTTGACACTAACTGCCATTCAAATGAGTAAAAGTACCCTCATTTATTTTAATGACAGCTGGCTTAAAAAAACCAAAACCACATGCCAATAAGACAATATTACATAAAGGGAAGAAGTCAATCACATCTTAAAACATAAATAAAAAGCTAAATATAGGGACAGTATGGTTTTCACCAACAGATAATGAACAGACATAGGAAAGAAACAGAGACAACACACACCTGTGTCCGTGTTGTACTCACACAGAACATACTCGCAGCTCCATGAAAAGAGCACCTCGGGGAAAGTGGCCAACTTCCAGGTAGCCAAAGCCAGCCCTGTCTTTCTGAGACTTTTGCTCAAGCAGCTGCCCCTGAACAACTGGAGGTTCTGAAATAAGTTTTTCATCTTGCCCAATTCTTCATGCATCAACCTCATTATCAAAAACCCCTGATCTACACATACAACAAAAAGCAACATGCCACCGCTCTGGTCAGGAGCTGGACTGAATCCTGGTTTGTCTTCTGTGCTCTTGTTTCCCCAAACATCCTCGCTCCTCAAATGTTGCCTGAATCCTAAGCAAAAACTCCAGGAGAAGGAAAACTTTCTTGTACTTTCTATCAGTATATTTCCGAGCATTTTTACAGCATCATGTAAATAACAGCACCGTTGTATAAACCAGTCGAACCGAAATGTAATCCATTTCGATACCCGTAACCTGTAATGATCATGTAACTGGAGAACTGTAATCAAGGAGCAAAGCTCAACTCCCTGTTCGATACATTTCGCAGCAAGAGCTCTGCGGTTACGCATCTAAACACGAGAAAACTCTGCAAGTCAGAAGAGTGGCTATAGGAGTACACTTCTGGAAGTTATCCTAATTGGAGATGCTCAACATATAGCTCGACTGAAAAAAAAGGGAAAGGAGGGGAAAAAAGTGTTTTACTGGTCTTCAGAGAATACCACGCTTCTGACGTTTCCACACCTTTTAACCTGTAATTGTGACATACCTACATAAAATGCGTTAGGGATATGACAGAGGAGGCATTCACAGATCTGCCTCAGATGCATTCAGCTGTCCACACTGTGCTGATTCTGCAACAGTGAAGCAAAATTTGTCATTATTTATAAATCAACCAGGGCAATTTTTGAGGCTACTGTAGTATTTTCTTGGAATATCATAGCAATATTGTGACAACAAAGCTAAATTACTGTAGGAAAGCCTCTGTAAGAGAGGAATGTGTCGTACCTAAGAACGAATTAAATGGAAGATTTAAATAGTCACTCATTTTCTCACACCCATACATTCACAAGCACAGCAACACGTGCTTCAAAGCAGTCTGCCCATTACTACCTGTACTGTCATGGAGCAGAAGAGACTAGCTACCAACACTGCATGTCTCCAGGGCTGTTCTTACAAAGGAGAGGATGTGGTTGCCCTTTTCACATCTTTTAGGAGTTGACTGGTTGACAGACATTCTGACCTTTAGACTCTGGGTTCTGTCCTATCCCTAACGGAATAAGACAGTGTCAGTTATTAGTCATTCTCTTTTTTCTCTTTCTTTGCATGTATGGTGATTGCAGTTGTGTTTTTATCTTCCCCTCATCAAATCCTACAGCTTCTGTCTGTCCATTATTTCATTCTGTCTTTTGTTTTCCCAGTCTCAAGATCTTTAAAACCTTTATGAAACTGTGCTGTGATCTTGCTGCTCTGGGTGCCTTAAACCTGGCCTGGTACCTTCCAACACAAACCATTCTATGATTCATTTCTCCTTCTTTCATTGTTTCTTCTGGTGCTTCCCCAGCCTTACCTTCCTATTCATATTCCACTCATACAAATCTTGTCATTTGTATTACAGATCTCTACAATGCCTTTTCACAAGGGTCCAAAACTCAAGCTCTGCACTACACTTTGCCTTCTAGATGAAGTAATTCCTATCTGCAGAGTCAGATCACAGAAAAAAAGAGTGATCTAAATCCATCCACGGGATTTCAGCCTACAAAATCATCAGCATACTTTTAATTATACAAGTTACAGAGTGGTTTGATGGTTTGTTAAAGTTCACAGAACAGAAAAACCGTGAAAGAAAACCTGTAGGTGTAACCAAGTTCACTCCTACACAAACAAGAACTGAATTTGTGGTAGCATTCGGGTCGTTTGTGCTATAATGAACTTTGCCATTATTCTCCTATTGTGATGGTATAATTATCTTCAGGGATATTCATGTAAAACCGGCATTTTATCTGGTGAATAATTTACAGGTTAGCAAACTTTAAATACATACAAATGACATGCTTATCGTTTATGTCAGCTAGAGGAAAGAGAACAAGTAGGAACCTGAGGAGATTACACGCTGTTGTTTCACCACCTCGTCCCAGCAAGGTTAGCAGGGACGCTCAGTGCACACGCCTACATTTTCTAAACAGCTGATCTTATACAAGTCAGGCATAGACTGATTTTAAGATGACCAGTGTGGAAATTCCATGGATACTGCAGACAGTGCCCTGTGCAGTGCCCTGACAGCAAGCGTGGAAGAAACAGATCAAAGCTGACATGTTGATACTGATCAAAATGGAAGGAAAAAAAATAACAATTGAGTATTACATGTTCTTGTTCACAAAGATGAGTTGATTGAATATAATTTGAACAAGCTCCAGCTATTACAACTGTACTTCAAATAACAAAACTTACATAAAAATACAAAATACGCTTCAGCTGCACTGCAGCCTACTCAAACACCCTTCAGTCTAAAATATGAGAGTGCCACGGATTTGATCTCTGCTCTACATCAATCAGGGCCAATCTAATACCTCTATACTCGTCTACGAAACACTTAGCACTCTAGTATACACTGTCAAGCTCAAAAATAATTTGTTTAAACCACAGGCAACAGAACTTCACCCTTAGTGAAAACCAAGCAAGTGGATTAAGGGCAAAGGCATCTTTACGGCAATCCTGCTTCAAAGCTCTTGGGAACCTTTGGACAGATGGAGGAAACAGCTAGTTACTATGAGAGCGACAGACTGAAGATAAATGGATCTTTTTAAGAATTCCCTCTATATAACCATTTTTCCCAGTGAATCCAGCCCAAAATATAATGAAAATATTTTCCTTGCATCCAAAGGAGGGATTAAAGAGCCACAATTTTTCAGTAACATGCTGCCTGGAATGATAATCACCACATTCCTGTTATGAATATTTAATTTTCTATTGGGCCTTATGTCCTTGAGCTAAAGCCCATAACTTCTATCAATATTAATGACAACTATGCATTCAGATCCACAGAGATCAGAGAAGTTACCCGGAGATCTTAATATGCCCAGTCATGTTTAACTCTATTGATTTTCAACTTCATTCTTAGCTGGTGCTATACGACAAGGATACTGAAACACACGTTTGCAGTCTTTTTTAAAGGGCACAAACGATGATGACGACGGCAGTAGTTCTTATTAGCATCGAACATGAGCTAAAAGGTTACTCAATTTGAAAACAGTTATTAACTACTGTTCTTAAAAGGTACCAAACTTACAAACCTGTGAGAAAGCAGTGGTGCAGAAACCACAGACCTCCAAGGTAACGGAGGCCCGTGCTGGGAACCAGAACATTGACAAAACCTACTCAAGGGCAGGGAAACACGGTGTAAGCACAAACTGGTTTATACTGTTGCTCTGGTTTACAAGCTGTTCGTACATAAGATAAATAATACAAGTGTTTAATTAGAAGGAGTTGAGGCTAAATCAAGATAATTATTTGCAAAGATCAAACAACAGTTGAAATGTAGCTATTGTAAACCACAGGGTGAGAAATGAGTTTTGGGATGCAAAGCCACCTTCCTGTGGACAGCTTTACCTGCTGCTTCGCTTGGCTGCCTACGCTGGTGTCAGAAACACCAAGTTTGGTGTCAAGAACACAACTGGTGCCCATGAAGAAAACACTCCATGAGGCTCACACTTGACAGACTCTGTGTGGGCAGGTGAAGTAAGAGAGCACATATGTGCTAGGAGGAGCAGACTTGAACCTTAATACTCAGGGCAGGAGGAAAGGAAACAGAACAGCAACTTAACCATGCTCATACACACCATCTGTAAGACTGCTTTACTGAAATGTAGTTCTGTATCAATTCTACTACTAATAGCAGTTTGTCCGTCAGTCAACTGAGGTATTAACATTTTCTTACATATGTGTTGCTTCATCAATACACATCATAACCATCCTCAGTTTCATCTTCAGTCTCCAATTTAACAGGAGAAAGTCAGACTTGCAGAGCAACGAAAACAGGGTGAGTTTACTCCAAAGTTTTAAATGAAGTCCATCAGCTACACTACATTACATTGTGCAATGGAGTCAGGAAGGAAGCGCTTAAATATGAAACATGCTTTTCCTGAGAAATAGGCTTTTGAAAATACACTTATAGGAAGATATTTTGCCCATTAAGTAACTCAACCTGTGTGTCTGAAAGTTTGAAAATAAAAAAGGAAAATTAGAGAAGAGACACAGTGGAAAAAAGATTAATTAAAAAAGTGAGTCATACTAAAGTATCTCTCCAAGTTTAAGGACAAATAATTATGACTTTGTTCTGCTACTCACACCTACATTGGTACAGGGTCATAATACATCCAGGGAAAAAACCCCACTCCATTGAAGTCAATGGGGAAAAAATGGTGTCAAGTACTACGTGAAGCAGGATTTCATCCAGTGGGTGATTTTTCAGTTCAGAATCTGTAGAAATTTCTGGATCTAGAGAAATCTGAACCTACGGTAAACAGTTTTACGTATGTTATCAGTGAGAAAAGAAGCACTATATTGTTGATTAGTAAAAACGCTATTTCATCATGTGAGCACACTTCCACCTCCCCTGTAGGTTTCTCCTCTCCCATTTCAAATGAAACTAGTGGGTTTTTGTGTGGCTCTCCCAGCTTCACCCACAGATTTCAGCAGACTCCAATAAGATTACTTAACAAACACATCAACCTGAAGAAGCTTTTCTTAGCCGTTGTAATTCCAAAGGCAGACACCATCCAGAATCCCAGTTCTTTGTCTGGAAAGACAATCTGAGCCCTTCAGCCCAGGCCCTCCCCATTCACTCACTGTGGCACTCTGAGCAATGAATTTTTTCTGGCCAGTCCCTCCAACAGTTCTTCCCTTCCCTGCCAGCTGCCAAGCCTTCCAGAAGTTCCCTGGGGTATTTCCATTTTTGAGAAATACTGGCTCTGGGTACAACGATGTTCATCAAGTTTAGCAATTAGCTGATTACGTTAGCAGAGGATGCTTGCCTCATAAAATGCATTAGGAAAGCGCTGAGGGAAAACAACATCCATTCCACTATGTTTGTTGATAAGGTTCACAAAAATAAAATTTTTCACCTTTGTTTTATATGAAATATTTTCTTACTGGTTGACCTTGTTTAGATCTTCAAAGCAATGACAAATTAAGGAGTTTCCTTTTTTGGGGAAAAAAGTATTTTTTTCCCCAAAATTTGCTTTTCAGGACTTCATTTCTACAGAAATACACACAAAATGACAATCTTTTAAGAATCCTCAACAGCTTCGGTTTGATCAAGGAAAAATAAATCAAACTGAAATAATCCACATGTTTGCAGATCTCTAGTACTGGGATGTCCTAGTCTGAATAAGTTATTAGAAAATACCACACTGCGTTAAATCAAGCTCTTCCTATTCCTCTACAGTTCAAAGGGTTCTTTTTACTATGTGCAGCACAAAAATCAGTGCTTTTCCAAGTGAAATTAGCTCAGAATGACATACCATGAGCATAACAAGCAGCTTAAAATTCAGAGACTAGAATTCTATCAACATAGTTTTTACGCTTCTCCATCAAAAATATCTGTTTTCTTTGGAAAATTACCATGGATACCTATTTTTATCGTATGTGTAATAGAAATGTATTTCAAAACCCACAATTTATCAAGATTTTTTTTTTTTTTTGCATGTGGAAGCTCTGGAGGGCCACAGTTTCACATTCTCTAAAAGCACTGCAGCTCAACTGCTTAAGTCAAGTTCAGTTTGCCTGATGTTTAAATGCAACTACAGCGTTTTATGCTACTTAAAAGAAAGGGAAGGGCAAAAATCCATCATTTTTCAGTAACCTCCCAAACGTGGTGATGTACCAAAATGTCCTGACAACAACTTAAAGACAAGCTCAAGAAAAGCATCCGCAAAATAATGTTTAAGAGACACTACACATTTCATGCGCCCCTCTTCAAACAGAGCAAACACCTCCTCCAGCCTCCCAGACTTGTGTTTTCTCGGTTTTGTTTTGATTTTTTGTTGTGTTTTTTTTTTTAACTAAAAATAAAAAAATAAATCAGAGCATTATTACTTTATTGCTGACAGCTACTTTTCAGCAGAAACTGATGTGCCACTGCTGGAGAGAAGCACAGAACATGGACCATCAAAAGGCCTGAATAAGCACTATAGTCTATTAAATCAAACATTTCAGAAGAGCTCTGGGAAATATCTATATTTGTATTAATGAAGACTTAGTGGCATACAAAACAAAGCACTGGCAAGAACGGTACAAAATATTGTTACAGTACAAAATAAAGCAACAGTTCCAGATCAGTGCTGTTACACTGCATACCGAAGTCTCACATCCACATTTTTCAATTGTTGCAACCGTTTAACTTTTCAAATATTTGCAGTTTAATCTTAAACTCTCATTTTTTAAAAAAAAAACTCAGATTATTGCTAATTTCAGGAAAAATGTAGTCCTTCCTATTATGAAGCTAGGTTGTAACCAAATACTCCAAACAGTGAAAACCAAATCATAGTCTCAGCAAACAAACCAGTTGTGGCATCATTAGCCTGTACTGTTTTACATGGATGAAAACCAAGTCTTTTCCAAAAGGAAATACAAGGTTGGGTGTTTTAACCATCACACTGCAATACGAGCTTCAGAGGAGGGCTTAATCTTGACATCTACAAGTTCCAGGGGGAAAAAAAAATAATATTTATAAAAGATTGTAACAGTAATCGTCCCCATATTTTCATTAAACCAAGAAGCAAAACCAATCTAATCAAAACCAAATAAAGGGACAAAACCTCTACTCGATCCCTAAATCTACCGTCGGTGCTTTCCTTCTCCTGGAATGGACCATGTTATTGTTCAGGTGCTGAAAACTGGATTTGCAACGGAAAATCTACCTCAGCTGCCAAAGTCTGGAAACACATAATAGCAACAACAGGAGGAAACTCACCCTTTACTCTGGCTTGAGTTGCTGTTTTCTTTGCTGATTTATAGCGTTTGTGCTCAAAGCTCCTTTACATACGCAAATGTTTCCGCGATTACACCGAAAGCATCATAGGAAGTAATTAAATTTCAGGATAGGGCAAGTGGTGAAGCTGAAAAGCAAATTTTTAACTGTTGAATTTTTTTATTTGTTTTTACAAATCATTCCAAGCCTGATGGTGCAAATTATAAAAGAGAGAAAAGCCCGTCAACCCAGGAAAGTTCAACGCCGCATGCAGCGCTGCTGAGGCTGCACAGAGGAGACGGAGGGTTAGCAGCCCCAGAGAGGAACGGAGACCACAGCAACTTTCAAGATGGGCTCACTACCTCCACAGGCAGAAAAAAATAATAAAAAGCCCGCATACAGCTAGCTGCAAACCCTGTATTGTGTCTGCTACACGTGTATTTCTGTATAAAGAATTGCGTATTCTAATGCAACAGAAACCAGCCCTGGATCTGCAGTGGGGAGACCCGGGTCAGGAAACGGTGAAAGAGCACATCCAGTTGCTCTTTTCCTTTCTCTTGATCCGACACCCCAGCACATGAAGGGCTATAAAAGAGCCTGAATTTGCCCCACAGCATGTTCTGTCAACCTCATCAACACCGCTTAGCTGACCTGCACATAATCTCGTTCCTTCTCCTGCCAGAAGAGCTCTTGCACTCTGCAGAGGGGATTTTTTGAGTTAGTTTCTCTCTGCCTTGTCAACGTACACAAGGCATTATGGGATATGTTTGCCAGTGAAAAGAAATGCAGTGACAAAACTAAGACCTTGGTATCACACTGTATCACCGCTCATTGTAATATACAACAGATTTTATGTATGTACATGTCTGTGTACAGTGTAAAAAGTAGAGGGAGAGGGAACATGCATACACAAAATGAGAAAACAGAGAAATTAAATACCTGTTAAGTATATAATGCCAACCCCATTTCTGATAAAGCGTTTGTTAAATTAGAAAGTGGACTAATCTGAACATCAGAGTGACAATCCCATAATATAAGAAAAAACTTTCAGAGATACAAGGGCAAAGACAACTCTTATTTATGTTTAGAGACAAATACCAGTCTGATCCACCTAATAGCGACAGAAACTTGGCCAGAAGAAAGAAACCAGAATGAAGTAGGGCCTCTGTGAAAATGGATGACTAACTTTCTATTGATTTCTTTCCACTTCCTTAGGAATCAAATTGTTGTAAGACTCAGTCTGCAGCTTCCAGGCTTTTGCTCAGTAGGTTTAACTTCAACTCGGCAACCTCTGTGACACATCTTTTTCCATTTATTATATTCAAGGCTAAGATGGAATTTGTGCTTCCTTCGCATCCTCGTACTGATTTGATTTTCTCTGGCTACAAGAAGGGTCATTAGGTTTAATGCAGGTCATCAGGATGCACACTGATTTGTAAGTGAATGTAATGTCAAGCGGTATTAGGTGTTGGAAAAACCACAGCTGGAGCGTAGGGGACTGTAGAGAAAGTAAAAAAGAGCTGAATATTCCTCCAAGAGAGAAAGTAACAGCAGGGCACAAAGAAAGCAACGCTAGTTATCTTCTGTTTTCCAGAAATAAACTTCTCCATAGAGCAAAAAAATAAATAAAAATAGAGGTTACAGTCGAGAACAGTGGGTTTGGGTGAATGCACGGGAAGTCTGCTTAAAGACTGAAGAGGAAGAAGGTTTGGCCCAAAGATAACACCGAAGCCATTTGTCAATGGGATTTCTGTTCATACCACTGTGGGCCCAATTCAGCTGCTACAGAGTGTGAAATAAGCATATTCATAGCAATCTGGATCTCTGCAATCCTGCAGTTACCGACCTAGTCTGTTACTGCCTTCAACTGTTTAAGCATTACGAAACCCATGTCTGTTCAGACCAGGAATTTTCTAAAGTATTATTCACCTGTTATCTTAGCCAGAGGTTGTGCAGCAAATTTCAGTCCATAGCGAACTCACTTTCCTGGCCAAAGCCCAGCTAAGTACCAATTCCTTCTACCTAAATCCTTCCTGTACTTCTAGACACAAAAGGCTCTGGTTTGAGCTGTCACAAAATACAAGTATGCTACTATAGCTAGTATATATGCTACTACTACTAGTTGGGGGCAGCCACCTAAGGCATCACAGCTGACTGCACTGTATTAGGGAGCTAAGTCACCCTAAATGCACACTATGCGGTCATTTTGCAGGATCTCCTGTACATTTTAATACCTTAAGGGGAGTTCTACGTACATTAGTGTGCTGGGTTCAGTTACATTGACTACTGTTTTGTTGGTGATCATTTTGCTTACTAGAGGAACAATGAGATCATGACAAGCCAGGTAACACCTAAGAAACAGGTCAGAAGGTAATTAACAACAACAAAAAAATCAGTGTGTGTATATTTATGGAAGCACTTGCTCCAGTACAGACATACCATTAAGAAATCCTCTCCAGGGGGGCAAGTAACCTATAGTCGTATCTGACAGAAGGATTAGAAGGGAGATAAAAAACTAATTCAAACTGTGTATTTGAACAAATTCCTAATAAAGGGAGATTAGACCAAATTCCTTAACTTTGTCACTCCAGAATGCAAAGAGTCCATAACATCCTTCTAATGTTTTAGTAGATGGTTTCCAGAAAGAGGGAACTTCTCCCACGTAGAAAGGGAAATATAGTTAACATATTGAAATGACACTCAGGAATTCGGATTTTTCACGACTGACTCTGTCACTGACTTCCAAATGATTTCAAGAGTCCTTAATGTTCCTGTTTCTTGCTTCTTTATCCGTAAAACGGGAGTAATTCTGGTTTTCATCCACAATGCGGCAATAAATTACTGCTTATCCCATATACCTTTTACACCACAATGTAGGTGTAAACAAAAAATATTAAAGCTAGGAATGGGAAGCTTAGTGCAGTGGTTCTGTAGCCTTTGTGCCAGAATGGTTTTCTGGGGCCAAATACAGCCAATTGCAATCTTAAAAAAATACATATACATGTATGTGATGCCATGTGTACACACAGTTATGTGCATGTGTATGAACAGATCCCCTGCACTAAATCACTACGGAGACTACTCCAGTTTTGCACTGTGGCCCAGATGAGAAAATTCAGGTCAAATTCTCTACTATTAGATCATCTCTACAGCTGCAGAAGTACTGGGAAATACACACTCAGAAAAAGCCAAATTACATGTCTCCAAATGAGACATGTAATTATTAAATCATACACATAATTGTAGGGGGAGGAGGAGACATCCCATTATGTTTGGTTTGTCACCCAAAGGCCACGGCTACAGAATAGGCAGCTACCACTTACGTTTTGCTTACCTTAACCAGCCTCATCTACGTAACCGAACTTAAAACATGCCTTCAACTCAAGGGTTTTTTCCAAACCATTTCAAGAATTAAATCTTTCGATTTTTTCCCTCCACCCTTGTCACGTGTACCTTTTTACAAACAAAATTACCCTCCCCGCTGTTTAATGACGAAAGGCAAATCTCGTGAGGATCATCAGTACGCAGCACATCTTGATGCCGCTCCAAAAATTAAAAACCAGAGGGACTTCTTTTCCCTCTCTCTGAGGTCTTCCAGCAGATTATTGATTCTTGCTGATCTCCTTCCATTAATATATTTATTTCTTACAGCCTGAGTGATTGCGTTAAAGTGCTTAGTAACTCTCTAATAATGTACATCTCCTGGGGCTGAAAAGAGATTTGGTTTTAAAAGTAATTTGTTTCAGATGAAGCCTTATACATCCTAATGTGAGGGTCAGGGGCTCAGGGAAAAGAAGAACAAGAAGTTTTCCAGGATCATGTTTGTGAGATCCGGAAATTTAAGCCATTTAAGGTTTGACAGAATAATAACTCAAGCCCATACCTTCTGAAATTCACCTACCAATGAAAACCTGCTACTACAAAATTGAGTGGTTCTGAACCTTCCTGTTCACAAAATATACACTGCTAGAAAAACAGGTGTTAACAGACTCCAGCCTTTGGTAACCTTATGGTCAGACTCACTGTCAAACACAAAGTGTGACAAAAATTGTGTCATACTTAAGATTTCTTTGTAAATATTACAGTGGCAGTTTAGTCCCATCCTAAAAGTCCATCTAAGCTGCATGATGCCCAGGATCTTCCCCTCACCTGAGCTACCCTTCCAGGCAGAAGCCTCACACTGCTGCCAGAACATTAAAGGAGCACCTGCCATCAGCACAACTTGTTTCAAGTCCATTATGTTACAGATCAAGCCCAGGTCCTTTACAGTTAAAATCCAGTCACGACAACAAAACGTAATAGCATGCAAGTCCCACAGAATACTCCAGCTCAACACAGTTCGATCTACTGTGAAGTCACCGGGGGTTGCACATTTTGGCCACGCAGGTTGACAAAGATGCACTCCATGAGCATCCTGCTACACATGATGTTTTGTGCTTCCTGAGCTGAAGTGAAATCTTTTTTTTTTTCAGTGTAACTCTCTTCAGAACTTCTGAAAGCCTTTCAGACAGGTAAAGGAAGCACAGAAAAACATATACATGGAATATCTGATTTGCTTTAGTGCAAAGCCTTTCATACCAGTTCAGCTGCAATTAAGGTACCAATTAAATCTCAGAGACGGTGAGCTCACTATCCTAATGGGATGAGCAAATGCCTTCGCTTCCTGTAATACAATCTTTATGTTGCTTAGCATGAATTTGCTTAAAAGCCATCAGTGGCTACAAGCTAAATGGAAAGATCTCCTGTATGTCGCGCAAACTCTCGCAGCAAGGTCGTATCTACGAGTGGTAATTTGAACAGCTTCATATCTACTGGACTAGGACTGTAGTTCATATTCTGCACTGAGCAGTGGGTTACAAAGTAGAATTTAGCTCCGATATTCATTCCTATAGAGCAAATTTTTAAAATAAACTCACATTCCCCAGGAATGAAAGCAAACAGTGATCAGCTGCAGAGATCCTGATGGCGTTGTAACCATCTGGTTATGACTGACTCCCTTGCTATGTTCTTTCTTCTTTGCTGTCTTTCTCCTATTTCAAATTTCAACTTAATTCAGCATTATCCACATAAATCGAGCTACATTATTCAAATTTTCACTTTAAAACGTACTGTAGGTAGTTATTTTACACCACATTACTCCTATCGCGTACTTTCATAACACCTTTCAGTCACTATAGCTGATTTTCGTGAACTCTACCCGTTGTCCTAGGATTGCGTCGTCTTCTAATGTCTTTACCATCAAAGTTACCTACGCAGCTTGAACGCCCAAGTCTTCTACAAGAATCAAGACTCAGACTTGTAAAACCTGACGATACACTGCGTGCTCAACTCCAAAAGCCACTGCTCTATTTTACTGTTAATTTTTCAGGTTTTGCTTGTATAGGGAAAGAGCTGTTGGCCTGCAAGGTGATTGTGGGAGTCTATGTATGCCTGAGTGCCACGGATAATGCAGCCTGTGCTGTGTGGAACAGGAGCAGAAAAATCTCTGGACGCAGATTTGCGCAGGAGAGGGCACGTAGCTGATGCCACGCTCAGTGCACAGGATTTATCAGGACAGACACAGAGCTGTGCTGCTTCCAGGAGCTGGTGCTCTGCAGCTGAACCTGCCCTTTGGGGCAGCACTGAAACTAATGACCTTCAACTATCCTGGGCAAAACCACTTGGCTGGATCCTGCACACGACCTTTTAGCGCCCCATGTTCTGAGATGGTCCGGATACAAGGGATAGGGCAGGGATGCAAAACCATACTTAGCCAAAGTCCCCGTAGTTTTTCCCTTTTGGGGAAAAGTAATCCTTCCAAACGTTGGAAGCATAGAGCATTATGTAAGTACTTACATACTGTAAGTACAATGCAAGTACTTAGTAAGTATAACGTAAGTACTTACAAACAGTAGGTACTTAAGAGTCCTGAGCAGACTCCCCGTGAATGGCAGGTTCCCCAGTGTATCCTACACCTTGGATGTTTTCGATGACATCTAAACCAAGTCTGGAAAACAAGGATTCCAGTGTCAAGTTTGGCATCTACTTGGTGATGCCTTTGTACTTAATGTCTCAAGAGGAAAAAACCTGGCCGCTAACCACACAGAAGTTGGTCACTCCTGGATTAAAAACAAGTCCCCTCTCGTGTTCAAATACTTTCTTAAATCACGGCTCCAAACAACCACCATGAACACTGCTTTGAGAAAGAGAAATAGGCAAATCTATTTGCTGGTACGTGTTGAATTAGTCTGGCAGAAAAAAAGCGGTTAAAACTAAAATAACAATTTATCAGCTAAATTTGACAGCTTTTCCACTCCTTCTGCAGCACCCAGCACCGTTCAGGTAACAGGGAAGTTCTGCTCTTTTATCAGCTAAACAAAGTGGATCAGATGATTCACTTCTCTCGCTAAAAAAACTGCACCTGCTGAAATTTTGCAAAAGTTTGAAAAACAAAATTGAGGACGTTCAACTGTCTGAACCCCTGAACGAGAAGCAGGAGTCACTGACAACCAAAATTGCTTACTTTCAGAAAGCTCTAATCTTCTGGACCTAAGTGTTTTCCATTTAGTTCTCTCCACTCAGAGAATTCAATATCCATGATAAGAAATTTTGTAACGCCCACTGTCTTTTGCCAGTAACTGTTAGTTTATGAGACCATGCTTATCCTAAATCACACAATAAAGGGAAACCCATTTGTGTCTTCTTCCTTCATATGTCAGCACTGACTTGAGGGAATTTGCTGCTAACTGAAGCCAGTGGAAGTTTATTTTCTTTTGGAAGAAAAGATGAAAATAAACAAAAATATTCATTTTTTGTTAAATCTATGCAGTATGTTGCACAGGTTCTGTTACTGGCTAAAACCTGCAGAAAATGACATTAGAGTAGCTTTTAGTTACCTTCACTTTGTTTTGCACTGCAGTCAATTTAAGTCCATGCATACACTAGATACCAGAGTACTTGTTACATTTTTCACCAACCATTATGCTAAGAAGCCAATGTTTTAGATGTTATTGCCATCCAGAAGATGCTCGAAGGACATATGTGCATGTTTATATACACACACATAGACCCCCCTCTACCGTAACCATACTCGCTTCCCAACTGATAGAAAATAGAACTGCTAACGCTTCAGTTGTTGCCAAATAAAACTTCCAGCTCAACATAAAAGTAATTAACTGGAGCATATTGGCTCTACAAGCAGTAGGTTAAGTGCATAGGTTAATGTATTCATGTCATTTACACGACAGTTCTGCATCTCTCTCTCTCCCCCCACCCCCTCTTCCCCCACCAACGTCTCTACCCATTGCAAGAGCATCTCAGCCGAGCAGCTTCATCTGATCAAACAGATTCTCATCTGCCACCACAAACACGAGATCGCTGAAAATGAAATGTTCCACTTCATTTGATCTTCTCTGGTAGAAATATATTAAACATGTATAAAAATTGTACGTTTTCTTCCATTGATTTCAGAATGTATTCAACCTGAAAGCAACAGAACATGGATTTCAAGAGCTGTCAGACACTCAATTTACCGCTGTTCTGGGTGCTAAAATGCACAGGGCTCGGAAAACCTAAAAAACAAAGCTAGAGTTACATGCTCAGAATACAGAAGATACAAAAGAGATTCAAATATTTGCCAGCAGGCTTTCCAAGGCTGATTTTTTG
This sequence comes from Rhynochetos jubatus, assembly GCA_027574665.1. Classification (NCBI taxonomy): domain Eukaryota; kingdom Metazoa; phylum Chordata; class Aves; order Eurypygiformes; family Rhynochetidae; genus Rhynochetos; species Rhynochetos jubatus. Next base: position 2,728,180 of record CM050654.1, on the reverse strand, counting down.
TTTATTTGCACGTTTTCTATGCGGACTACTTAGAGGCAGTATGTTTTCTGCTCTCTCTCTGTTTATTAATTGCTAAGTATTAACAGTCCATAGTTGTATCTGCATAAAAGCTTTATATGTGTGTGCATTAACGTGAGTATATAAATATTTATGCACACACCTACCCGATAATTAAGGCTTTTCTTCTACACATTTACACACAGGCTTAAGTGCAGAAGTGATCTTATCGACTTCCAACCAGCCTACTCCCGCACTTGAAATCACGTACTTTTACAACATAACCTGGCATTAACATCATCCTGCAGATGCTATAAGCACATTTTCAAGCTCTGCAGATCACTTTCTTACAGAAAGAGCAAAGGACATGGAAATATTCTACACGCAACTTGTTCCTATCTGCATAATAACTACCAGTCGTGGGACAGAGACAGTAAGTCTCTCAAGGGCCACGTCTTTCACCTCCCTGGGAGCCTGGCTCCATGCTTCACTTCGCTGACTGAATTATCTTGGATCAGAGAACAGGTCAGACAGCTAATATTCCTGCCACTAATGGAAAAAAAAAAAGCAAACACGGAACAAAAATAAGCTAGTAGGAGCAGTGCATAACTCCCCCTGATACTAGTACCACAGAAGTTCCAGAGCCATGCCACCTGCTGACATGCCGTAACTGCTGCCCCAGGACACACGAAGAATTCGTCGCAAGATCTGAACAGCAGGTTCACAGATGTACCAATCCTATTTTCTGGTCCCATCAGGACTTAACTAAGATCCTCACCATCACGTTACCTGTGATTCATGTTCTAAAACTCTCACATGCTTCTGCATTAGTGCAAAGGGCTGCATTTAGGTTGTTTTAGTATTCTGAAGAGAATTTTTCATGTCTTTCCAATGAGGTATCAGCTGGATAATTAACAGGCATAGAACTTCCATTTCCTACATCTGACAGCCTGGGCTTACTGCCTGTGGCCTTCATTCTGCAAGATAAGCTTTTACTCAGCAGGCCTCTGGTCCCCAGCAGGAGTATGCCCTGAAGAAGCTCCTGGTAAGGGCTACATGAGGTAGGAGAAGGCAGCAAGTATGGCAACTTTTTTCTTGCAAAAACCCATTCATAGTTGTTCGGTTGGATTTTTTTTTTCTTTCTTTTAATATAAAACAACGGTATTTTTTAAATTATAAAATGACAACTAATTAAACACCCTCCCAGAAGTACATGCAAACTTGGATTTGCAGTGAATGCTTTATTCTGGAACTACAAGTAGTTGGAGTTCCTTGGAATTCTGAAAGGCACTTACTTCCTCCCACAGGGGCCCGGAAGCAGGTCTCTGGGGATCTTACAGCTTGTGGCTACAAATCCCCACTTTTTCCAGAATTCTTACTGATTCCTGATTCATTAATTGTGTGATAAGGAATCGCTAGTCTGGTTTGGAGATCAGTATCTCAGTATCTTCAGTCTACATCATGATTCATATGATAAAGTATATCAAGAGACCAGTTTCTTCTAAAAACCAGCGTGTTTAGGTGCAGAAACATTTGCTTTCGCCCAGATGAGGCTACTGAGTGGTTTCAATAACCACACTGCCCAGGGACTACTTACAGTCACTAGATACTCTTCTTTGAAAACATTCTCTACAATCAATACTCTCTTAGTGACAGTGGTCAATTACTGGATGGTTTGGGTAGAACTCTAAGTAAAATGAATAGTTTAAGACCTTTGGCTCTCTTTCATCTCATTTTTATAATTAGTCCCAGTATTTAAATTATCTCGTTCAAATCAGTATTTACCATGAAGTTTACCATTAACTTAATTTGTAAAGACAAGCCTCAGATGAAATTAGAAGTCCTGAATTATTCATGATGAGGTCTACTAATTCTGCACTGTTATTTCTTATGTGAAACTTCAATGCGTCAGATCAGAAGTTTCTTTCTGGCAGGGAATAACTGCTTCAAAACACTCCCTAGAGAACAAAATGTAGCTGTTACATTGAAGATAATGCATTTAATCTCTTTGTTACATTACAGCAACTTGAATAAGCTTTATTGTACTGCATTTCTGCATAGCAACCCTGCAAAAAAATTCATTTACTAAGTAAGCAGCATGAGGGTCTGTATGTTTCTACCTACTTAACCATTAGATTAGTGCTTTCAAAACAGTCAAAGTAGCAGTAAATTCCTTTCATAAAAGCTGGCAAACACAGCAAGCACATCAGTCATTCCTCAAAGCAAAGATGACAGTTACTTTCTATTCTTCACTGATTTAGTTGAATTTAGATTCAAGTTATATATGATTGCTAGCACAGAACCAAGGAATGGTTTGGGTTGGAAGGGACCTTAAAGCCCATCCAGTCCCAACCCCCTGCCACGGGCAGGGACACCCTCCACTAGCCCAGGTTGCTCCAAGCCTCCTGCAGCCTGGCCTTGGACACTGCCAGGGATGGGGCATCCACAGCTTCTAGAGTAACAGAAGCACCCTATAGTAAACCTTGCTTCACTCAAGGCCCACTGTGCACGTATTTAATCTTAATTTATTAATTTATATTGAAACATATACTATTACCAATATGAAATCCTTAAAAATGCTATATATAAAATGTGTTCCAATTTTCAAATAATCCTTTACAAATCTGCATCTGGAGCCCAGAAATTACACGTATCAACCTAGCTGTAACACGTAAGGAAGAACCAACTCTGAACATGAACTTCATCTCATGTTTAGGTGGCCACTGCAAGCTCAGCCTCCATTTCCCACGTGCTCATAATGAAGAGCAAAGGGTCGTACGAACACACTGCTGTAACAAGATTAAAGTGCTGATCCCAGGCAGGCTGTGTAAGGATCCGGCCTCTGTTTATCTAGCACAAGCATTCAGATTTGTATCACTAAACATTTCACTGTTAAAAGTACAAAATACTCTTTAAACAGTCCAGACAATGATCTCTCAATACACATGAGAGACTAGGGCAAGTCAACATTCTGTCATCTTAGTTAACTTGCTTTCTTTCGTCCTTCACAAAATAGCACAATTTTAACAAATATTTAACTCACAGATTACTACAGCCTATACAACATTGAGTAATTGCCACAGAATACTTCCTGTACTGGTAGCACAACTGTGGCTACCATGATAGTACCCTTAACCCAAAGCTGCACACTTCTGCTTTGTGTGGAGGGGTGCAAATTGATACTGACTTCTCTGCTATTTCTACTGGTTTTAGCCACGTGAACTGCCAAAAATCTCCATTCTCATTTCAGCAAGGCAGAAACAATCTTGTGTATGATCTGAAACGGCATTATTAGTAAACAGTATCAATCAGGACTTTATAAACTGCAACCTTAATGCTAGAGATGATTATCTGGTATAAAATGTTGTAATATAAGAGGAGACTGACCAGATGAAGTGGAGCCTGGTGCTGTCATGGCCATATGTCTCAAAGTAAGACCGCCATGACAAAACGGTATCAACCCAATCAGTACTTGAAAACCAACAAAGAATTAACAAATAGTGAGGGGAATAATATGTGTGAAATCTAGAAAGAAAAAAAACCCCAAACCCACTACATAATAAACAATAGAGGACTTTTTTTTTTTCCTAGTTCAGAATCAGCAAGGAAACTAGCAAGTTAACCATAAGCAGCGAAATACGTTCACAAACTGGTTTTGCTCATAAAACTTTCAGACAGTGCACACTGCTCGTCTTGGAAAAGACTGAGCTTTGTAACATTCCCCTGAGGATGAGCAAACATGAGTTCTGGTGTGCATCGGAAAGAAGCAAATTTAGAATTCAGAGACCTTGAAATGCTTCCTGGCTTCTTCTCCATCTATAGGTCCCCAATTAAAGACAGATGTTAAACATATGCTTCAGTCTATTTCAATTTAGGAAGTCGGTGAAGCATGTGCTCAAGGCTTACATTCTGCACAGGGTTCACTGTAGAAGTGGGGAATTTAGTAATAAGTAATACTTAACTCTTAAGTAGCAGTTTGGATTAGGGATCTGAAGGTGTTTAATGTAGGAAATCACTATCATTAGCTTCATTTTAACAGATGGAAGAGCTGGGACACAGAAGTGGGTGATTTGTCTCCAGACATACAAAAGTCCAATAAAAAAAATCTAGGGGAAAAGCCTGCATTATCCGATTCTCAGTTCAGACTTACAGTTTCTCCAGCCATCTACACCAAATGTTATATTTAACAGTAAAAAACCCATCACTAGACAATATAGATAGTGCAAACCATCAGGTGGTGCTCTGAAAATAAGAGGGTAATGACTACTACTACATCATCACAATATTCCATAATACAAATCTGCAGTAAATCTAGTCCAACACAGTAAACGGATGCAATCACTGACTACTTTTCCTAGGGAATTAGAACCTGATTCTGTCAAAAAGTTGGTGGTCTGTATCGACTTGAGATGTCTTCATTTTGCTGATATTTTGGAACAGTTTCTGAATAATCTGCACATCTTTTTCTAGCCCCACATAGTTTCCCCAAGGTTAGTAAACCAAATATTTGCGAGATATTTTTGACAAAATATGTTTGCAAGAATTACCTCTGCTTTTACTGAATTCTCCTCAACTTCAAAGGAAAACCATGCAGACTTATTCGACATATGACAGATGCAAGAATGAAAGCCTGCCAGCCAACTACAGTGATTCCCAGTCCTTGGCATTCCTTCTCAAAAATGGCCAGGAATGACAATTCTCTCATTTCAGCCTTCCTCAAAGACTCCGAGGCATTGTAACACTCATCCTCACCTGCCATCTCCATTGCCTGTGCCTTTAGGTCCAAGCCAACTCTTAAACAAGCTGAACGAAATAACCTCCAGTTTTGGCAGTAGTATGTACACAAGACACATCTGTTACCAAAATTCTGACATTCCCTCACGGCTTAGTCAGCTGCCCAAAGTTAACACTACCTCTGCTATTTCACTAATGCAAGATTTATTTAACATTCAAAAAAGATACAGGACAGGACTCCCAGTAACCAGTAAAACAGGATACCAGCATTTGAACACTCTGCCCAGCAAGGAAAATCATGCAGAGGATTCCAGACATCAACAGAGCAAAGCGGTTTTAACAGACAGAGTTGATCACTACACTAATTCTGCATATTCTGTATTTGTGCATGTTTTAAGGCAAGGGACCCTACTGCTGCAATTGCTATTTTACCATATACCCGAACATAACATGTTAACAAGACTATGCTCGTGTTCATGTTTGGGGGAAAAAAAAAAAAAAAATCAGATCCTCAGAGTTTCATTATTTATTTTGTAATTATTTTAACTATTCCCTCAACCAGAGTATTTCTGCTTACTTCTTCAGATTTCACAGTTTATGTACAGAATTGCCTTTTAACAGCCTCTCTCTGGGATCCCACAGCCTTAATTCATTCGAAAACTATATAAACCTGTGCCATCTGGTAACTTTTTGCAATGTAATTATCCTGATAAATGTATGCATATTAGACATTTTCCATTACAGAGGTGACGCACGTGGCTCGTGTATTTACAAATCTGTCGGCAGGTTTCTGTTACAGGTCCATTTGAAGAGGCTAACAGACTCGCTCAGTTAAATTTATATCTTGCTGAAACTTGACGCTAAGGTTTTTGCCAAACCGTATTTAAATCTACCGTTTATTCAAATCCGCTTCCTGCCTTGTGAATTAGGTATAAAGTAACAAAACTGTCACGGAATTTGTTTTGCGCATTTTTTGGCCACTGCCAAGTGACGTTTTGAATAAAATCATTCTTGCACTGTGAGAGGAAAAATAATGACTGAAGCAGCAGTTTTTCCCTCTCATTTTGGAATTTCAGGAAGGCAGCTGCATGTCTCAATGAAAGTTTAGGAAAGACAGCTGACTTTGAAGTTTACATCTAAGTATTAGCTGCGATCTGTGTTACACAAGACCACTCGAAAATATAATGTATCCGCATGCTTCCTACCCAAACCTTCAGCCTCACGATACACGGTATGTTACATCATACTGTTGCTCATCCCAAAGAGCATCGCTGACCTGACGAGCACCACCGTGACTGAAAACACCCCAGGACAAGTATCTGTATGCGTACAAGTAACACGCGTCCAGTGTTGCCCGACAGCTTTGTACGCTGAAGGCAGGCACGGCAGCCCTTCCCTGTGGGAACTTGGGTTTGATGCTGCTCAAGACATTAAAAAAATGTATCCTGCACTCGCTGAGTTGATAGCAGCTTGCCTTAGTTTGCTCATCATTCCTCCCATTTCTTTCCCCTTCCTCCACCACGTGATCCCCTCCCATCCAACGTTTTCTCCTTGCTTTCATGGGAGTTTCTGACTCTGCTGAATGAAAATGGAGCCCTGTCTCTGGGGAATACTCATTTATACAAATTAGCAGGTTTTCCACCTGAAATACCCCAGAGCTACACGAACAGAGGATTCACTAGGGGTCTGCGGACTGAAACGAGAGGCTGAGACCTTAGAAAAGCAGCGCAGATCACGCAGGGACTCAGGCTCAGCTATGCCCCGGTCATTCACTCCGGCAGCAGTGTCTGTAGTCCACACAACGATTGGTCTGACAAAGCCCTGTGGTCTCAGACTAGCCACTGCCGAAGTCTCACAGCACCTACAGAGAACAGACAACACTGCAAAAAGCGGCACACAGAAGAGGAAGAGAGCTACGGTTTATCTTAATTTCAAGAATACCAGTATTTTCTGTACTCAGCTTATTAAATATTTGCAAAACTGAGCAAGAAGGAACAGGATATTTTATAGCTATACAACTAGTCATGATATTAATAAAGGTTGGTAAATTCCCTTAACATTTGTCCTTTTTGGGAAGTCAGGGTTATAAACCTCACAGAGCAACATACTTTGCTTTCAAAAGTGCCTGAAAGCAGCCACTCAATGCATCTATGAATCACATCTAAACTCTTAAAAATATCTACGCTTTTTTAAACCTTTGAAATATAGCCACTTATGTAAATAAGAGACATCTACTTATTTCCCAATATGCGACACCTCATTGTGCTAAAGATAATACTTTTTTATATGGAATATATCTAAAATAAATTCTGAACTGCTTCTCACCAGCAGCAAATTATGAAGGCAGTAAGGAGAGCGGGTTTTTCAGAAAGACGTACAGAATCACCAGTTGCACAGAGTCACACAGATTCACAGACTCACAGAGTGGTCGGGGTTGGAAGGGAGCTCTAGAGACCATCTAGCCCAACCCCCTGACAGAGCAGGATCCCCTAGAGCAGATCACACAGGAACAAGTCCAGGCGGCTTTGGAAAGGCTCCAGGGAAGGAGACACCCCCCTCTCTGGGCAGCCTGTCCCATGCTCTGTCACCCTCACAGGGAAGAAGGGGTTCCTCATGTTCAGGCTGAACCTTCTGTTTCCCAGTTGATGGCCATTGCCCCTCGTCCTGTCACTGGACACCCCTGAGCAGAGCCTGGCCCCATCCTCCTGACACCCACCCTTTAGATATCGTTCAGCATTGATAAGATCCCCCCTCAGCCTCCTCTCCTCCAAGCTAAACAGACCCAGACTCCTGCCAACAAGCCCAAATTTCTCAACTTTGGCTCTATTTTATTTACCACAGTGGCATGTAACGTCCTTGGGTCTGGGCACCTGTGTTGGGGTTCCCCCAGGAAAGGTGTCTTCCAGTGTTTTCAAATACTGCTGCAGATTGCTAAAACCCAGAAGGGGATGATGCCAGCAAATCCTTCATCACCAAACTTTCTATTTAGAGCTCAAACATTTTCATTTGAGGTGCTGACAAATAACTGCGTATCAGTGGGCAGAGCACCGAACTTCACAATTAGACGTGCCACTACACAAGCACACTAATTATGCAGGTTTTTTTACTCTGAACTCTCCTGAAAAGGGAGCAGTTGGCTAAATTAGACAAAATTAATGAAAAAAGCAATGGTTGGTATCAGACAAGCACATTTATCTTTCTTCAATTCAACCATTAGTAGTCTGTTTTGCTGCTGACTAGCAACAGGCTGGCTCAGCACTAATTAAGCCAGTCATTATCACAGCTAGGTGTTTACAGCCTTTAAACTTCTCACTCATTTCCCTTCCCTGTTGGTTCCTAGGAAAAACATTTGCCCTTCTTAATCTAGACAGCAAATAGACCAAACCCCCCCACCAAAACCCTTAGCAAAGAGGTTAAAAAAAGAAAAGCCCTCCACCTCAAGACATCCCGAAGGATGCACCAGAACACCTGGGCCAGGGTGATGGAGGGGGGCAGCCAGTTCAGGGGCTGCTGCATCGCAAAGGTACATGATCCCAGAGAGGATTGCCCAAGGCCCACAGAGACCTCCATGGAGCTTCTATCAAGTGATGTTCAGACAGTTGTTGATACTACACAGGCTGACACGCTGCGACGGAAGGCTGGGGGCAGGGGGGTAGGAACGTGGGTTTCCCTTGTTGCTGTGTGAAGATCAGCTTTTACACGTCATGATAACGCAGCAAGACATGGAACATCTGCGTTTCATTAAATGACGTTATGAGACTGGCTCACAGCCTCGGTGACAGGTATGCAAGCTTCATTTTAAACGAGTACCGTTCTGAAAGCAATCTGAGGAACAAAACAGAACAAGGGAGAGCCGTAACATCCGCAGTATTTCTAATTAAGACAAAGCTCCTGCAAAAGCCTATTGTCCAAGCTATATGTGCATTTCCTAGCCCATCCAAAAGCTGTACTTGAATAGTGCAAACTTTGAATTCACGTCTGGGAAGTCCCTGGGATAACGAAATAAGGGTCAGTAATGGGAAGTGCTTGAAACAGTCTGTAGGACTGGATCTTGCAACCGGGCCTTCTATGTAACAGGAAGAGAAAAAAGCCTCATGGAATCTAATAATAATAATTCAAGAAACAAATGCAACTATCAAAAAAGCCTTCTTTCTTCCTAAATCATGAACGGGTAGTACATAAGTCTCAGTATGGACGACTTCTCCGTATGAAGACATTAACCCAGAGATACCTGAAATAGGTGAGACTTAAATCCTGTGTCACTGAATTGATGATTCTCTTATGGTGGTGCACAGCACGTCATTCCCCAGAGACAAGGAATCACCCAAACGAGCTTCTATCCCTCAATAAAAATTAACATCATTTAACATTCAGGTTCCCCCTTTATTTTTCAGTTCAGAAACATCTTCCAATTTTCAAGCTGACCACCCAAGACAATATAGAGAGCACAGAATTCTTAGAGTTCATCTTAAGGGGGCAAGCATTACTGTAATAGGAATTTACCAGTTACCAGTACCCACATGGTCCACTGTGCCAAGTGACAGTTGTGAACGGACAACAACGTTTTTTCCAAGAACGCAGAAACATAGTAGTCCAATAATGAAGCAAGGAATGTTTTATAAACATCCCTGCAGGCAGGCAAATCGGGACATCCCAGTAGGAAAAAGCAAAAGCTTCCTTTAAGCTTTCAAAAGACTTCAGCAAATATCGTGAAGGATCTTTCTAATCATAAAAAGGTAACGTAAGCCATGTTTTTGAACTGTAAATCCTTTCTGTTTATCTGTCTCCTACCTATACCTCATTAAGAATCACGAAGAAAAACCAGACGTGCTCCGCACAGCAATTCCTGCCACGCCAAGTGAATCATCACATCTGAACAATTAGCAATCAAAGTCAACACAAGTTTTTCAAGAGGACTAGAGAGATTTCAAAAAAGAAAGCTACCTGGCTTCAGAAAGCAAAAATCTGCCCCAAACTTTGAAGCAATGATTGCAACTATTTAACAGGGCAGCTGTGGTTCACAGCGGGTTCTCCGAACACAAACCTCAACGGCTTCTGGAGCACACTGCACTCCCTCTGCCCCTTCCAAGCACCGTGGGTGCCATCGCTCGTCTGCTCATCACCCCAAGGGAAAGAGTAGAGCACCGGCTCTTTAACAGTGCCGGCAGCCAGCTGAAGAACAGTGTTAAGTCACTCAACGTGAAGGTGAGCAGAGAGAATCCAAATATTTGACCATGTAGAAAAGGTCTGCGAGGAACAACTGGAAGTTCACCTGAAGATTTGCACAAGCCTGGCACCGAGCAGCTCAATACTCCTCTGTGGTGTGCAGAGGCATTTATCTAAATGTTGAAATACTGTGTGTCACAAGGCCCAGCTCCTATTTCTGAGCTCAATCTTCCTTTTAAAGTATCTCATCTTTACTCTGAACGTACAAAGAGCATGCAACGTAACAGCCCCAGTTTAAGAATTCCCAAAACACATGGGCTATAAGGGCTTATTTTTCAAACCTTCAAAAATACGCAAGGATCAATGAAAATAAGGCTGTGGCTCATCTGCTGTATAGGTGCTGCACTCACACAGGACACATAAGGACACTCGAACACAAAAGAAATCAGTAAGTTGTCTATTCCTTGATGGAATATTTTGTGGATCCTCTTTCAGCCACTAACAAAATCACTGATTATTTGTCACTGATTCTTGTGAAGGTTTTAAAAAGAAACAGTACTTTGAATAGCAGAAGCATGCAAGCAATTGATTAAGTCAAACGAAATTATTTTCCCTCATTCCAGTAACTTTTGCAAGAAGATAAAATACATTTTCTGAAGAAAATAACATTATTAAGAGATAAATGCTTTTAAAAAGAACTAAACCAGCTCAATTATTTTTCTCTCTCTCCTAAAAAACTGACATGAATTTTTAAATATCTCACATAACACTGAATGCATACTGGTTCTGGTTTTTTATTTAAACCTTGATACTTAATGTTCATAAAAACCTTCCAAGAGGTGCAATTCCATGAGTATAAACTTTCTCGTTACTGGAATTCTTGTTTCCTCTTCCATATCAGAGCTGTACTCTGCTATAACGGCATCTTCTAACTGCATCCAAATCAGTAACTAGGGGAAGAGAGCATGAGGAGACACAGTGGGCAAAAGAGACATTGCCCATTACACAGAGGCAGGTACAGGAATGATTCAAACAACGCAGCGGGTGTGCTGCAGAGATGTTCTTGGGGCACCGAAGGCATAAAAACATCTCTCACTATCAGGTATGCAAATATTTGAATCTCTAAAAAGCATGGTATTCCGCTGCCATCGGGAAACAATGGGACCGTTTCTAGATGATGTGTACATTAGGAATGGTACATCTTCCTCATTAGATTGAGAACTAAGCAAGACAGCAATTGTGCAGATGTCACCCGACGCTGCACCGACGCGCACAGCTGTCAGCATCAGGTATGGTGCCATTGTGTTTAATGCTTACACTGCCGGCAGACGACAGTTTCGGAAACGAAATGCTAGTTAGGAATAGAGGAGAAATATGGCTGTTTTCTCCAAAGAAATTAGATGGCTCCAAATCACCTAGAAACAGCTGCCAGAAAATTTGAGTTACACAACCTGAGATTTTCAGAGCAAGAGGAATAGATAATTTGCCAGAATTCAGCAAAAAAAACCAAACGTAAAAAGGCGCCAGAGGGACCCGAGGTGGGTTTACTTAGTGCTCCAAGGGGATATAGAATAGACTGCTTTTCACAACTGAAATGTATTCATTTGCAGTTTCAGTGAAATACGAATAGCCGTGGGAAATCAAGGTTGAATCGTTGAGAAGGACAAGTTTTCGGAAATGTAATAGAAAACCTCAGTGTCAATCCTTTTGCATGACCAGAACGACAAAGCAAGTCTGGTTTCTGATAGGATTTTTCTGTAACGAGTCAGATAGAAGTCTACCAGAAACGATGCCAATTGTGGATTGAAAGTTATACAGCTTCCTCAGTAGGTTATTCTGAGCTAGGTGAGCAGTGTCAGATGTACTTATACAAGAGAAAAAGCCACCATGATTTATTTCAGATGGCACAGTCATGAGTTACCATAATAACTTGTATAACCCATTTTCACGTAAGAGTCTCCTGTGAGTGTAACCATCTTCTTTTCAATAGCTGTGCAAATGTCTTAACAACTAAACTGCACCCAATGTGCAGGGCCATGGCAGTGAGTAAATAAAGCCTCTCGGCATCTGAGGTCTGCCATGTTCATGGCACAGTAAGAAATTTAGAAAATTACTATGATCCTCAATAGCACACAAGAAAAAAATCAATCTATTAAAATATACTTAAAGTCCACAGTGAGAAATGAAAAAAAAAAAAAAAAATAGGTGTTTAGCCCAAAATCCCTCCTAAAATTCATACAGCGACATTCATGTTTTGGCACTGCCCACACACCCCAGATACCTGCCGTTCAGGAAGATGAAAAAACCACTAAAACCCATCAGCATTCAACTGCCTTTACTCTCATGTGATGAAAGCTCTGCGAGAATATTACTATAGCTTGCATATACTTTGAATTCACTGGACATAGCTAGAAGGCATTTTTTATAGAAAAGATAGAGGTTAGAAAGTGAGGAAGAAAAAAATTTTATAGTAATCCGATTGTATTCAGCCACAAGATTGCTAACAGAGTATTTTAGGGCTCCTCTTGAACTTAACACTCCAGGATAATGGTGAAGTAGTTCCTCTGAGCCCTCACAGCTACGCTGCCCTTTTCTGTCTATATAGATTCAAATACTCCTTCCAACTTAAAGATGGATCCAACTTCATCATTTTTTTCAGTAGTGACCAATTTCTCATCATGTCTCTTAAGGAAAGCGGTCTGTTTATCAAGTCACAAATCATTCTTCTCATTTTGATGACTTCTGATTTAAAAGACACACGTTCAGCACTGATTCCCAAGCATTCATCTACTGATTATTTCATTATCAGCCTAAGAACAAATATTGAAAACAGTTAGCTCAGTTTACTGCCAAGCTAATTACTTTTCCTATGCCACTGTTTAAATTATGTAGGAATGTGTTGACAACACTGTTCTCTTTCAGTGATTCGTTATTTGATGTTGCTTCCACTATTAATGGTGCATTACTGAAAATTATAATAAAATGGTGACACTTGAGTACTAGTATATCCATATAGGCTTACATTAATTGACGGGCAGTAAAGCAAAAAAATAACCCCCATAGGCAGTAAATACAATTCCTTCAATCAAATTAGTTAGAATATTTAATTTGCTGCCTTGGTGAATTTGCTAAAATGCTTCCTTTAAATTTTATTGACAGTATAATGCTGGTTCTAACAGTCAGCTCTTCAGAATATTAATAGAGCTCACAAATGACTATAAAATATTAAAGATGGTTGGCATTCATTAGTGCTAAAAACAACTGTATGCACCAAATTCTAATGCACTTGTTAGCAACCCTTCCATGGCCAGCAGTGGAGACCTCCACATGGAAGTGTATTATAGCCTGCATTTGCATAAACACATTCAGATCTTTTTCATAATTGTCGACACAGAATATTAGATTTAAATCTAACTATCCAAGAATGATTATTTTCCAAGTAGTATTTCAAATGAAGCATTTCATCCCGCTCCTCAGACTAACGTCGTTCCACACCATTACATCCATAATCATGGCTGAGAAACGAGTTCTCCAGTGCCGATTTTAACAGGACACTGCTAGGCAAATGAACACATCCTTTGATTACTTCAAAACATTACAAAAGCCTGAGGTAGCCATGGAAAAAAGCTTAGCAGTCACATACGCAAAAGCTCAAGAGTTTACAGTTTCAAAAGGAAAGTGTCGGTTTGATTGTTTTATTATTGGAGAAAAGGAGTGTTAGGATTACTGAATCTAGGTGGAGATGTCTTTACACACTTCACTGTGCCATTTTAGGTGCTTTTTTTTTTTTTAATTCACTTTGTTTTCAGGTTTTTTTTAATTTCCAGAAAAAAACAGAAACCGTACAACAAAAGAACCGTGCAAGGAAAAGTATTCTTAAATTTAGACTCTTCATTCATTCATTGAGTCCTGGTGGACAACACACAGAAAAACCTGAACACAATCCACGCAAAACTATAGGGCATCTGACATTCTTGATTATCATCTTTTATATGGCAGAGGTACCTCCAGTGTTTTCTAAGAAATTTGGTAGTGCCCGTGTTAACCTGCCAACCTGCATCGCTGGGGGGAAAAAAAAGGTATTTTCCTCCTATTAAAAAAAAATAAATCTAGGTTAATTCCGACAGCTAAGGAAAAGCTGCACGAAGTTAAGCTGGATACAATCTCCTGGTATTTTCAGAAATCCTTCTGAATGGCACTATCATGAAAAAGATATGGGGAAGGGAACACATTTTTTTTTAAGTGTTTCAATTAATGTGTGTCTAGTGTTTGCAATTACGGGGTTTTGAGAAGCTGAAGCAACAACACGTTCTGATAATTTATACAGCAATAACAGTTTTGGCACGAAGTTAGAATCACAGGCCAATGAAACAGATGAGCAGGCAAAACCGGCTCTCGCTGAAAAGACAATAGGCCTCAGCAGGTTTCTTGCAAAATCCATGACTAATAAGCAGTTACACAGCGCGAGCGACTGCAAGACCTTCAGCCACCTTTGGGGATATGCGTGCGTGGGAGGCAGGCACGTGTCCATGAACAGGACAAGAAAAGAATTCTGTGTCTTTACACTGCTTTTTCGACAGTTAAGGAGGTACAGGTAAAGTGATAAAAAATTGACATGAGTGTGTAAGAAAATACTAAGTTTGTATTTACCTTCATAACAGTCAACATTTCTCTTCCAAATGTCAAAATATTTTACGAGTATTAATTATTAATACTGATGCAAAACTTTCTTATAAAGTATCTTGGTATAGCAAACTTGACCACTTTGTAAAAATTTCTCAAGAAAGATCAGCTGGTTCCTGCAAGCCCGTTTTTTAAGTGCTTCTCAAGAGTTCCTCAACGGAGTAAATATGTTCCCAATACAGTCTGCCAGAAAAATACAGTATCACCACCTGGGAAAATAACCCTGTTGGGGAGCTTTGACATAAAAGGTTTCTTTATTCTTCTTTTACAGGTTTAGCTTACACAACAAATAACTGACTGGCATCATGGTTATTCCAGCTGGTAGTTACACCTTAAGTAAAATTTAGCCAACACTAGGAACTATGGTATCTCTCTAGCTCATTGTAAGTGTGGGGGAAAGATTTTCAGAAATAGTACTGTACTTTCACATTTAAAAACGAGACTTATTGCATGTTAATTAGTTGAAATTGTTATCAAATTAATATTGATTTTCATCTACTCCTAGGCCTGACACAAAGTTGCTAACTCAAAAATACAGGCAACATGGTTTTGCATGCACCATTTGCTTCAATTTAACTTCACATTTGTGCCTGCTTACACCTACTGCCATTTTCAGCCACTCTAAACCATGAGATATTGTTCATTCCTTTTTCAATGAAGCCTGATCCGCTTCAACAGAGAGAAGTAATCCTTACCAGTATGGATTTGACAAATATACTTTGTCTTAGGTGCAAACAACTCAGTAAAACCACCTGCACGCAAGCACGTCTAAAACCACAGGCGCACACCCCCTGAACACATTTACAATGTTCTGTTACAAAGATCTAATTAGATTTTATTACACCTGTAAGAAATTCATCAGTGTTTTTAAGGAAGGTAATGAACCCTCTATGGGTGAAGGTTTCCAGATCAGATCCTTGAAAAACCGAAATACATACTAGCTTCTTAGCAGTAAGAAGTAATTAAGTGGAAATAAAGTATAGTGAAGAAGTAAAATGTGGATTTCTCAGGACATCATAGAATGGTTTGGGTTGGAAAGGACCTTAAAGCCCATCCAGTTCCAACCCCTCTGTCATGGGCAGAGACACCCCCCACTAGACCAGGTTGCTCCAAGTCTCATCCAGCCTGGCCTTGAACACTGCCAGGGATGGGGCACCCACAGCTTCTCTGGGCAACCTGTCCCAGAGCCTCCCCACCCTCTCCGGGAAGAATTTCTTCCCAATGTCCAATCTAAATTTCCCTGCTTTCAATTTAAACCTGTTACCCCTCGTCCTGTCACTACAGGCCCTTGGAAAAAGTCCCCCCAACCCCCACCCCGAGCTTCCTTGTAGCCCCTTCAGATACTGGAAGGCTGCAATAAGGTCTCCCCGGAGCCTTCTCTTCTCCAGGCTCAACACCCCCAACTCTCTCAGCCTCTCTTCATAGCAGAGGTGCTCCAGCCCTCAGAGCATCTCCATGGCCTCCTCTGGACTTGTTCCAACCAGTCTATATATACTCAGTATGAGAAAATATTCAGTATGAGAAGCTACAGCCTTTACTCTCTTAACACTTTCCTCCCTTATCTCCTTCTGTGACCA
The DNA here is from genome assembly GCA_027574665.1 of Rhynochetos jubatus. Classification (NCBI taxonomy): domain Eukaryota; kingdom Metazoa; phylum Chordata; class Aves; order Eurypygiformes; family Rhynochetidae; genus Rhynochetos; species Rhynochetos jubatus. The sequence continues at coordinate 2,712,023 of CM050654.1, read as the reverse complement.
AAACTTCCATCATCACTATGCAAAATTCTCCTCCGCAGGACACGCCAATTCCTCTCTACCCCTCTGCCACCAAATGCTGCCCAGCTCTCAGTACACCGCAGCTACAGGTCTGGACCATGGGCTTATTAATCAAAACACGCGGGTGCTGCTGTCATTTGGGCCAGAGTCCACTTCTGATGTCAGAACAGGTCACAGCCAGAAAGGACATGGGAGTAGTCTGTTTGCACTTGTTTGCCTCCTGGAAGGGAAGGATTTCAGCTACTATCTAGATTTATGCCCAGTTATCACAGCAGACCATTTAAATCCATAGTAATTAGTGTTGTTAACCTCTCCATTCAATTAACAAGTATTTTTCATTGAATAACCACAGATACTAAAACACGTTTCTAAACTGATTTTGCGTGGAGCACTCGTACGGATACCCATGAAGGTTTATGGTGCATACACAGAGCATGTGCAACGCAGCTGCGAACAACAGGGCTCTGCAGTGTGGACCGAAGTGGTGACCCTTAGTCCTGGTTCTCCCACTGCCTCTCGGAAGATGCCACTGACACGGCAGAAGAAGCTATGGTGTTGGTGTAGGGGCTTCAGAACGAATATTCATTTACTGCTAACACTGAGGAATCATGTTAATGAGAGATGCTGTACAAAAACAGTTTCAGGGATGTAGAAAAAAACCCAGTACAACATACACAAACCTTTGCACGCTGATGACCACAGGTTCAAATTAACATAGATGTTTTTGTATATGCACACTGACATCCAAATACGTTTCCTTCTCTCACGAAGAGTGTGTGGAGAAAGAGGTTATTAAGAAGAGGGAAATCTTATTCATTGCACTTTCCAAAATGCTCTAAACTAAAACTTGCAATGGAAATTTGACTTCTTATTTTCCCATTAGCAATAAGGTGACAGGTTGGGGGAAAAAAACCTCATGACATTATTATTATTTGGACAAGCTAATTGTTATCTCTGGGATGGCTGGCTGAACACCAGGAAAAGTGCCTGACAGGATAACAGGCTATGTTTTACCACAAGCCATCAACATATAAACTGTCCCCTTGCAGTGAATCTTTATTGCTAACCCTTCCAGAATGTCTTCTCACTGACTGTGTCACACATAGCAAGGTCCTTCTCCTCTACCTTAAGCTCCAGTGCCATATGCTTTTCACAGGGTTAATTAATCAAAGGGTACTTGCTGATTAGGGGACTTCAACATCTCTAGATAGTTATATGAAACTGCACTTGTTTCTCTGTCCTGTTAGTTCTTCTAATTGCTTTAAAGAGGTAAGGCCTATACAACATAGCCATGTGCTGCGTGACGGTGTCAGCAGGAACCTACCCTGATGAGGCTTAGCCCATCTGTCACACAAAGCACTTCAGCAAGAGCTTCGGGGGTTTTTTTCCAAGCAGTTATTCCCTTGCGCCAAGTGAATTTTCTTCCCGTCCTCAAGTATTTTCCACATTATGTCAATACTTTAAATACACGTTACACATCAACCCCTCAGTAACAGATTCAGGAAAAATTCACATTAAGAAGAGATGGTTATTTTCTTTTCATTGAAATAGCTTAAGATGCTTTTCCAATGTCCTGCTATCCATCAGGGATAAAGTTTCAAGAAGTGAGTAAATAAGATGGATGAATAATTAAGAGAGAAAAAACCCTCCATTATGACTATCAAGCTTTTCAGCATAGTATGTGGGTTATGATAAAACTGAGATGATATAATAGGATGCTCCCAACAGCCACATATCTTCCAGCCAGATATTATGCAGAAGAACAGAGTACAAATTCAAAGAAGAAATCATCACACGCGGGGGAAGGCACTTAATTCCTGAAGGCTATTATTCCATCAGTCAGTGTATACCCTTAGTGTTTATTTTGGAAATTAACATCTACATCTTCATAAAAGCATTAACAAAAAAATCATCTGTAACTCTACCTTTGATCATTTTGGCAGTTCTTAACCTCAGGACAATCTTAGGATTGAAAGCACCTTCGAAGGGCATCTCGTCCTTTATCCTTGCCTCTGCCATACCGGAACTATTCCTAGAGACAGTTACACCCCTGACCACACGACAGAGATTGCCCCTTCTTCCTAAGAAACCCTAGTTCTGAAACAATTAATAGTAAGTTCTGTTTCTTATTTGCTTCTTTTTTTTTAGCTTTGACTTTCAGCATTCATTCTGGATTTGATTCACACAGATCAGCTGATGTATCTACAACACAAAGCATCTTCCTCATCCAACCACAGGGACCAGACCTGGCACATCCTCTGTTCCCCTGGCCGCAGCTTCTGCGCAGAGCGAACCCAGAGCACACCTCAGCTGGTGGCCACCGTTCATCCTAACAGCAGTCACGGACGGGAGATTCCGAGTGCAGAGGACACGGCGGTGCACAAAGCACACTTCTACCCAGTGCTTTCTACAGCTCTTTCAAACACATTTAAACAATTATTATATGTATCACAGATCTCAACTGCCTTCGACTCCCATGTCCCCATTACTGGAAGTGCTGGCTGCCAGTACATTCATGGAGCTAAAAACTGCCTTACACTAATCTCATTTCATATGTTCTTTCTCCATTCATCTACACTTGTAATTTTGATGGAGAGGAGAAAAGAAAATTACCTAAAATCTAAACAGACCTTAAAGAATTGCTTTTATAGCAACATCTGCCTGCTAATATTTCAGTTAATCTTTCCAAACTAGCTTGTTGAATGTATATAAAGGATGCTGTAGCTTAATTTCTGACAACTCAATTCTCAGGCAAAAAAAAAGCACAAACCACAGCAGCCAGGTACACACACTGTCAGAACCTCATACCCCAGGGAAGGTGGTAAAAGGTTATTTTGGACACTTGCTGTTATTTGATCCTCTAATAGCAGTTGGGAACGTAGCCAAAACCATACAATGTTGGTCACAACGGGCTCACAAACACCTTCCATCAAAGTGATTGATGAACTCTTTGCCATATTTAGTAATCGTTTTCCACAACCTTTGAGCTTTATTTCTACCCTGCTGACACAGCACCGAGATCTCTCCACCGGCCCGATTCTGAGCTCACTGTTACCCCAACCCCCAGCATCCCGGTTGTAATTTCTTCTTAACGTGATGGCTGGGCCTGAAAAGTGATATAAAAAATAAAACAGAAGCAGGAACTCTGAGAGAAAATCCACACGCTGGATATAGTAAGATTTATGGGTTCACTGTCTTTCTCTTTACTAAACCACTGAAAATTTCAGAGTCAGCAAACATCCCTCCCAGGATTTATTCTGCACGGTGACACAGAAACTAATATGTTTTACAACTCTTTGGTCCCATCACTGGTTTCCAGCACTAAATACATCAGCATTAGGGCTCCTAACAAAGTCCTCATGGCAGCTCGCGTACCTGGAATATTCCTCTCTCACACAAAATTATACTTTGCAGTACAAAGACCTGACACATCTCTCTTTCTACCCAAATGCAGCGTTTCATCTAAATTAACATTTCAGATCTGCTACGATAGAGCTTTGCCTGAATGAAAACGTATCTTATTGCCAATAATACCACCGTAAAAATATTATATGCCAGCTGAAATGTCTATTAACAATTGTCAAATCAAGTATTTTCATTATTTTTCATCAAGGATATGATACTGAGACATGCAAAAAAATAAAACAAAGGGTACTGAACAAACTCTGTAGATAGCGAGTCATGGCCTTGGGAGAAGGAGCAGAATAACGTAGATCCATTCCAGGGAGGAAATACCGAGATAATTACAAGGGAACCAAACTGCTTATGCGACCAAAGAGAAGATCACTTGAATTATGTGTGAACTATCCTAATGAGCATATTAAAAACCCCACCCTCAGGTAGGGAAAGCCCCCTCCCCACAGAACACGTGCAGTAAAGAGGATACTGTGACTTTAAATGAAGACGTGGCATTGCAGAACTAATGGGAACGAGGATGACTATGAAATACATCCAGTATCAGTAAAAATACTGATTAACAGTTACTCAGCATGTATAAAATGTCTACCCCTGTGTTAGCTGAAGTGTGCCAGCTTTGTGGAATTACCACCTAACACCCACCTCTGCGCAGACGTGAAATGAAAGAACCCCAGTTTCGGGTCAACAACACAGCAGTTACTGCATTTCTTACGGTATCTCCCCTTTTATTTAACTCCTGACTTGCACAACAGTGACTAACCCCTGCCAACCCTCTTCAGAAAGGCAGTATTCCACAGAGTATCCAAGCACAGTAACTGTACGGCAGACCCCTCAGGTGCAGTAAACCAATTACAGCTTGCATTCTACCTCCTGGCACTACTGCCTTTTGTTTTCAATGGAACTGAAGCCTCTGTTTAAGTACCAAACTTTTTAAAAAGATGCTACTTGGTGCCGTTCTGGCCATGATCTGAACACGAAGCCTTTGAGAACCCTTTTAAAAGTTTCATCTACCTTTGAGGAAAAAAGTTTCGGTTTCAGATTTTCAGGGTGTGGGGGGTTTTTCTTTGTTTTTTTTTCCCTTGAGTCTTTTCAAAACCAACTTAGAAGATCTGCATTTCGACTCGAAAACTCCCAGTTAAAATTTTTAAAAGTGAAATTACCTTCACGAAATTCACTTTTCTCACAGTTCCAAACAGTTGATTTTATTTTACACCCCGACAACTCAACTTTCTCTCCATAATCTTAGACCGCACAGCTGTTAAAAAATTAGAAGTCATTTCTATACGTCTCTTCCCTTGCTAGAACATTACCTTTCCTAGTATGTCTTCAAATTGTATTTTATAATAAGAAAAATGTATTTGGAGATTATACAATGAAATAAGTAAATACACTCGATGTAACTGAAACTTTGTTAAAAAAATAATTAAAAAAAAATATTAAAGATAACCATTACTCAAAAAACCCAAAAAGGCTTGTAGAAGGTAAGTGATTTTTTCTTAAAATGAAAAATTTCTCTATGCCTCCCCAATTCCAACTGTTTTCTATTTCGCTGCAAGAAATGTAATGATCTCCTAATCGCACTTAATACAAACATGAAGGACCCACGCTGAAATAAACAAATAGTGACAGGATCATGTTTGTGGGCGATCAATAAATCAGTCCCTGCTTGTGAAGAAATCTGCACACAGACCGCGTCAAGAAGCCACTCTGATCTTCCCAGTTCCCGGGCTCCTAGTTGCCAAGGACAAACAGTGTCTGAAAAACTTTTCAGCTTCCGTTAGACGATCTGGGTACTGCCTGATCGATGGGGCTGATTTAATACCGGTTTAGATTACAAGATCAAAGCATGGTGAACAGCAGAGGGTTTGATTCTGGGGGGGGGAAAGCACCTCAGTCAGAACAGAAGAAATGTTTTACACAACCGTAGTGAAGCTGTACATAAATGAATGGTATTGCTCTTTCACATGAATGACATTTTAGGTAATTGTTAAGATAAAGAAAAAGCAATTACCTTATTTTTTACTTTCTCCCAGTTTTGGATAACATTTATTTCTGGTACTTATCCTCGGTACGAAGCTTTTATTTATATTTATGATCAAATTATAAGGCAGAAATAAGACAATGAAACTTCAGAATGCATTTTTCCTCACAGTTTACATCTAAAACGTGCTATACTGACACCGGTTGGCACCCCTGTTGAGTCTGTTGACAGCTATAGTGCTACACTCACTCCAGAGGCAGTCTCCTCATTTCACATTCTGAAAAGATGGCATTTTGCACTGAACTTACTCGTTAGGCATAACAGGCTGCCTGTTAACATAAAATAATAAAATGCTGCTTTTACAATGAAATGTGTTTTGTTGTATTTTCCAAATATACACAGCATCTACAACTGTCACTACGCCTGGATGTGCAAGAAAGCCACAGGAGCAGGGTGCAGCAGAATAAAGTCCTGGTTGCAGACTGCTTGTACCTCTAGAGAGAGAGAAAGCTCAGACACTTTATCTCGTACCCTGCAACACTGAAGCAACACAAATACATGAAACAGTTCTTCCAGCGACAGGTACCATCAGAAGATGAAGATGCCCAAGACAGGGCTTCATCTTCACACCGAGGCACCCAAAGCTTCTGCTCAGTCCTGCCATATGTGCCCAAGATGACCACACAGAACTCCAACACCACTGTAAACTAATACATGCACAATCAAGTCTGGCCATTGATGAATACCTGTGGCAATAATCTCTCCAAAGAGAGGAATTAAACAGCAAAATGTTATAGTCCAATTACATCCTAACCTATCAGCAGATTTAGTTGTTGTGGACTCAGAAAGCAAGCTGAGATTTAATGGATTGCTCCTGCAGAGCCTCCAGAGCCCTCCTAACACTTGTTCAGTACTGTTGATCATTCACAGCAGTCTTCACTGACGTGAACTGAACCGACCAGCCAACATGCTACTCTCACTGCTGTGGTTATCCCCCCCCATACCGTCCTTCTCAACCATCACACCATTTATTCTTCTTTTAATCACACTCCATTTCTGGAAAGAGACCGATTCCACTTCTGGGGGAAAAAAGGCTTTAAATGGCATCGTGAGCTGCCCTGTTACCTGCAATAATATTGTATTCCAGAAACTAATATAAATGTGCCCACTAGATTATTCTCCACAAAAGCACAGCAGCTCAAACAGCCAGTCACAGCAGAGTGTTTCTTCTCCTTTCCCATTTACATCTGTCCTTCCATAGAACCATACAAGCACACTGTCACCTTTAGTGAAGGAACGGGTGAAAGAGGTGTGAACTAGCCAGTATATACTCTACAGTCTTTACTCTTGACACCTCCTAAAAGCAGCTGTGCCTTTAAAAAAATAACAAAGTGTGAGATACAATGCAACAAGGTGCCAGAAACCAATTATCTCCAAGATAACCTCGGTCAAATCTAGCCAATGGCCTGCAATGTTATTTAGGAAGGGGATGACGAATAGCACACAGAGCAAAAGACCACTTAAAAGTTGTTTCCATAGAAATCTTGCCCTCTAAAAGTGATAGAAATCACCATGGTAACTCACCTGAAGAATTATGACAAAGATGTAAAATTTATCCTGGAAGGAGGGCTTGAGGGACCATCAGACCACTGCACTAGCAACTGTATCCCTCTTGGAGAAAGTTCCAGTTGGATACTTTGAGACCTCTCTATAAAATAAAAATCAGTAGTACGATAGACAAGGATTTAACTGATTTTATCCTCATTCTACACAAAAGCCATTAAATTTTTTGGTGCATCCAGGTCTTTTAGAGCAAACTGTGACTACAGTAGTAGGGTAACTATTTTTTCCTATTCCTATGAACCAAGTGATGTACAACTTACGCTTTGAGTCTCAGCTGCCTTTAAACCCTAACTCTAAATGTTTTAATTCTGTTTATACTCCTAGCATTTTAGTTAAAAAGAAACCCAAACAGACCTCTGGCTGCTGACCACACTTGGGGAAAAAAAATGGATAGCTCCTAGAAATGATTAAATCCTTCTTTTATCTGAGTATTTATTTTACATACTTAACAATTACTCACAGGATATTGTGAGGCCATGCCTTAAGGTCTAAACAAACAGTCCTTCATTCCTCCCCTCCTTTCTTGGTAGTAATTTTGGTGCTTTCAGCAGTTTCAAACTATGACATATATTCAAAAATCCTATTCTGAGGAAATTTGGAGTGGAAGTTAATCTAGCCTGATGAAAACAATCTGAAGACCTCTCTAAGTTCCCTTTAACTCCATCCCAGGCCCTGTATTTAGGAAACAGACAGATGAATACCTCCCTATCAACAACCAACCTGCTGAAAACATGAATTTATTTCAAATATAAACAGTTATGTCTGGAGGACAGCTAACCTAACACTGTAAGGTGTTACTGTCTTCTTCTAATTCTGTACAGAGTGCGCTTAGACTGTAAACAAGAATTCTGGCTTTAAGTGTAATCTTGGAACAGAAGATATTTGTGAACTATTAGCTACAGTGGAACTCAGCATAATGCGTATGGCTGGTCCAATTCCCTCCCTTAATTAAAGGGTAGCCACTGAGTCTGTCTTTGGAAGCTCTAACTAAGAAGCTAAGGGGATCTTTATAGTGTTCAAACAGCTGGCTTTTATGGAAGCAACATATCTTGGCAAAGAGAATTATTTACGCCATGAAGATTCAGTGGGACTGATTATTTGCCACGCCACAACTGAAATCTGTGAAATAAGTAATTTGAGAAAGTAATGGCTATCCCAATTCTGGCAAAAAATTCTTCTCCATCATTAATTCAATCAAAATTGTTATTTCAATAGCTGAAGAAAACCACCGTACTTGGAATATGCTCAGCAACCAAAGAACCAAACAAAAATAAAACAACCCACCCCACAAATGCTTTTACCGTATTCATTCTCAGAAGCAGACAAATTAATTTTATGTGGTTGCATTTTTCTGTGTTATTTTACCTGATATTCTATATGCATCTGTTCAAGAAGGCTTTTTCTTTGTGTCACTGCAATTTTTAAATTTTATCCTGTTGTTAAGCATGACAGTTAGTTGCTAAGGTGCTACACAGCTACACAACAGAGCTAAAGTTCTCTTGCCCTCTGTGTTTATCACTATCGAGAAGAAAGAAAAATGAGATCAGACTCCTTTTGCTTCTACTGAAATCAGTTGTTTTGCCTTTCAGTCAAGACTGTTTTTTCCTCTGCTTTATCCAGCCATTCAAATTTTCAGGAACTAGTTGGGCAAATTAATACTAAGAGAACAAGCCCCTTCAACACCTCTGAAAATGCTTCTGAATCCTACCGCTCTAGGTCAGGTCAAGATCAGAATAATTCTCATAGCATGCTTTACACCAGATAGGGGTACATGGAAGAAAATAATTTCTAATCAGCCAGTGTGAGTTATAAAGGTTAAAATTCTAGATGAGAAAAACAACTCCAAAACAACTAATCAAAAATTGTAAATAAACTTTTCCAAAGCAGATGATTTCTTCTGTTTTGACCCTTTTGTTGAACATCTTACACCCTTACTGCACTAGAAAGAGACTTTTTCATGACTGATGTCTAACATCAAGGTAGCTAATTGCCAGTTGAGCTGTCTGAAACTGTTACAAATTGCAAATATTTTACCTTATCTGCTGGATGTCTGCATTATTCTGCACCAGCCTTTAGCTCACAAGATTTGAGAGCTGAAGTCTTGACATAATCTGAAGCAGTGTCAGAGTGCTGATGCAAAGCTCGGAGAGCTTTTCTCTGTGTAGCTATGCTATTCGTTTTCCCTTGGGGACCGCAGCTTGGTGAAAGAGGACCAGCAGTCTCTACCCACCAGTCAGCTGGTGGGTCATTAACACATCCCGAACGCTTTCCTCAGTAAAGCTGACCGTTTACCTGTGCAGACCTACGCAGCCACTTCCCCCTGCCGCCGCTCTCATTTTGTCCTTAGCAACTCGCTGGTACCACGAACAAACGTACAACTTGGTTTTCAATGTGGAGTTCACACCTTTATTTAGAAAAAAATGGATGATCATCCAGGCTCTTAACTATGAAGAAAAGAAACCACCACCTTTGGCCATACCAGAGAGAAAAGCTGGTTCATCGTTCCGTCCCATCTGAAGGCAGGTGTTATTGCACTGATGTGGGACATCAGGTACATGCACACGCTGCACGAAACAGAAGCTGGTGCTTTGGAAACCGTGAAGACTGACATACAGAAGAGACCTTCCTCACTAGGACTTACAAAAAGCAATGCAACTTTTCTTCCAGGGATGTGACACCTTCCTAAACAACGAGCTTTGCACAGAGAGGTGTCATCCTGCTAGTGTCACGCAGTAACCTATACAGACTACACCAACCCTTAGAGCCCAGGACATACACACGGCTTCCTAAAATTCAAGCACTGTATCACCCTGAGATGAATGAATGAATGAGCAGAGATGGAGAACTCCGTCTCCATAACGATGGTCCCTTCCGGTGATGTGTTCGAGGACGCCAATCCACTGGCTGTGTCACCTCCAAGAGGAACACTCATCCACAAAGATCTATTAAGCCAAGAGCCATCTATCCAGTAAACTATGTGAACCACATAAAGCACAACACACATCACTACGGGGGGTGGGGGGGAAGGATAAAACCAAACCAACAAACAAAAACCCAGAAAACACCCACCCACCTACAGTCGGTTACATAATACTAATCCAATAAAAGCTGTCAGCAGTGAAGGAAGGACTGGATTCTATGAAATTAGGCTAAAATATATTGGCTGAATATCTGAAACAATATATACAAGAGTGTTTTCCTCCTCTGACTCATTTGTGATTAAATAGTGTTTAGGCCTATTTTCTGAATTGGTTAACAGCTTCTCAGGGAGCTTTTCAGTGAGTAAAGGTTAATATGCACTTGGAATTACCCAGTTGATTTGTCATCTCACTTTCAGGTGGTTAAGCCTATCACAGGAACCAATACATATTTAACACCATTTCAGGAAAGGCTTAACAATATCCTATGTCGTATCATTTAGAGGAGGTCACACAAGTTTTGAAGTCAGGCTTTCACATCCACCATATGACACTATTAAATCCAAGCATTTAAAACAAGATCTTATTAAGATTACACAGCAAGACTGGGGATACACAGTATTTTACCTACAAAGCACTGTAAAGCATCTTGAACAGTCGGCTTCACACCAAGGCTGATTTCAAAGATTCTCTACTTGAGAGTCTTAATTAGGCAGCTGTCTTCTAATAGACTGTTCAGCCTCCTCTGAACTAAAATTTCCTAAGCAGCTTGCCATTTCAAAATACTTTATTATTCGTATGCTGTCAGTTTAGGCTATTCTGCTCTACTAAATCACCCTCAAATTATTTTTGTCAGCAGTATGTCCGTCTAGTAGACTCTTAAGCATGTCTCCCACTTGTGAAAAGCACACAGGAAGTCTTGTATTTTATGACTATCAAAGAAAAGGATTGTCTCTTGTAGAATACACAACTATTAAACAATTGTTATAGGCAGCTGCACTACTAACCATAGCTGTCTGAAGTTTCCCCATCATCCCTAATCATTAGGGAGCCCTGCAAGCAAGATCGATCATCTCATATCTAGAGCAAACAGACAAGGAGTTTCCTTCACTACTGCTGTCCATAATCTGTTTGGTTTTGTCAGAATTGCAATCAAACCATTAAGAGAATTCTGGGACAAAGTCTAAACCCCATTTTCTGGGTTCTGATCCATTCAGGGTCTAAACAGAAGCAAAACAAAAACATTTTCTGTACAAAACAGGCTTCTGGATCCTCAAAAAACCCCAAATAAACCAAAACAAGATGCAACCCAAACACCAAAGCCTTCTTGTTTTACCTATACAGTCAATGGTTATGTGCATTATTGATATTTGAAATTAAATTCCTGGGGATGTATAGCTCAATGAATTAAGAGGCACAGGAAACAGTTTTTCTACTTGAATTATTACATGGTGTTCATTTTACCAACATCTGCCATTAAGACCTGCAAGAGAGTGTACGCACACGTTCACATACGCAAATACGTAACTCACTACAATGGTCACTTCTACCCGTGCCTTGTTGTTCACTTCAGTACGTAACATCTTTGTTTTAAAAGATTTTCCTAAGACATTGGGTATTGGACATTTTTGTTGACTTGCAACTTTTTGTGACACCCCAACATGCAGAAATCACGAAGTGAGTGCTCCTTCCTTTGATCAATAACCCTGTGGTTAAGTACCTTGCTTTGAGACACAGTTCCCAGAACTCCTGCCTCCTCTGAAGGTTTCCATCTGTAAGGGTAATGCTCTGATTTCCATGCCTTAGGATATTCTGGTGAGAAGTATTCTCAGTTTTATCTGTTCAGGGTTTTCCCCTCTGGATACACATTAAACACCCAGTGAAGCACAGACTGGATCTTAAGGTCTCACTTGCTACAGATCCATTTCTAGGGCTCCATTTCTTTAATCAGTGCATCATATTAATGTAATTTTGTCCAACTGAGTGGATATTTACATTTCTTATGCAAACCCATGGGGTTAGCACAGCTTCATTAGGAGGGATTAAAAAAACACACTTCTCCCTAGTCTAAAATACACCAACTCTGAAAAGGTGAATTCAAGTGTCTTTAGCTATGGGAATTTAACTGTTCACTTAAACCCCATGTTAGTACCATAATTAGTTATTGGAGTAAAAAAAAAAAATCAACCCAGCTTCCCAATAACGTGTTTCTTTCAGGAGGTTTTATGGCAACTATGCCAGCTGTACCCTGCCGTCTTACGCAATTCCAGGCTACTTTACCCAAGCAGTTTCAGATGGTTCCTTTCCTTCAATGGAAGCGTTAGAACACTTATGAAAGCGTTATGAACTAGGCTGCAAAGTCTGATAGTCCTGATAAGACTCTCCACCTGGGGATGCAATTTCATAAGGCTCACTCGACACAGACATCTCGACCTTTTGAGAGGGGTAGGCACACTCTTGGTCTAAGGGCTTCTGACCAGCTCTGCAATTAGCAGACCGGCATCCAGACAAGAGCTTTGAAACACTTTCTCTATGGCCTCAAGGCAAAAATGTCCTTCTTTATCCAACTGTGATGAAACAACAACAACAACAAAGAAACCCCCCCAAAACCCCCCCAAACAAACAAACAAACCCCCAAAAACCCAAACCTTTCCCACAAGAGTAAAGGAAGCATGCTGCCAAAAGATGTCTTGATGAACCATTACTCTCTCAGCACCGTTTTCTCGTTACCAATTCCACAGTGAGACGGAAGAAGGTTCTAATAGATGTATTAATTATTTCTATAAACTGTATCCCATGAGCAGGCAAAGCGACAGAGGAAAAAAATCCATAGCGAAATTAAGAAAAGATTCAGGCACGTTAATCCTATATTCTATGCAGCAGCACTAATGTGCATGCATCTTTGCTTAACTAGAACGTAGTAATAATGTGGGTGAATCTTTTCTTGGCTTCTTGACATCCACAGCACAGGGCAATCACGATACTTACAGCGTCTGCTGTTTGCATGTTGCTATACACCATTATCAGCAAGAAACAAGTCAAAAAATAAAACCACAGTTGCATAACTGACAGAAAATATTTCACAGAGATTGTAACAAGCCCTGAAGTTTCTCTCAGAGGGCAAGTCATTTGTGTCCTGTACTGGTCTATTAATGTCATTAGAGAACACAGAATTAATAGCCCTCATTAAAAAGCATCTGGAGAATTTCCCTGCTACAATAACTGTGACCAATCCAGAATGCCCAAGTACAAGTCAAGGTTGCATCCTTCACTCCTGCCTTCAAACTTTGCTGAATACTCTTATTTATTATAGAAAGGGTCTCTCTGAATCAGACTATGTATTTTTTTCCCACTGAATAAGCATTTCTTTACTATGTTGTAACAGCATCTGTAGGCTGCTCACACAAGATTTCTGTGTTAGTACTGAACAAGAGCAGGTATCTTTTTCTGAAAGGCTTGAAAACGAAGAAGCAACTTAAGGGGGCTGCTAAGATACACATAAAAAGAACCTGCAGTATTAAAAAAGATAAGTTCTTGAAGTCTGGTGAGACATTCTATCAATTTTTTAAAAAATTGGAAAATCATTACATGATTTTTCCCTCGTGTCATTTGCCATTCAGCTTGATACTGGAACTCTTAAGTAACATACATCGATTACACATTGTTTGCTATGTCTACATGTGTGCTGCGTGCAATTAACACGAGCTAATTAAACAGACTGGCTTGATAACTGAGTTCAGAGAGGTTGTAACAGGCAATGAAGATTATCAGAAGACAAGTCGTGTGTTATACAGCGAACTATTAATGCCACCTGCAGCAACGTATTATTCATGGGTATAAAATAATCACATATGACATGCCAAGTCATGATCTCTCTTGAATGGAACATCCAGAAAATTCAGAGGAACTGAAATATGAGTCTTCAGCTTCATAAGGACATTCTACCTCAATTTAGAATGGGTGAAAAAAGTTCTATGCAAATCATAGTTTAAGTACCTTGACAGCTACCTTTTAACCTTCCATTTTTAAGGAAGAATTTCTATGGGGTGGGAGGTGTAAAGAGTCATAGAAATACTGTCACAGAGCAAACTACTGAGACTAAAGACCGATCAAAGTGCATGACTGATATCAATGAGTTACAGTTTATAAGCCATTCCCATTCTTAAGAACTTTTCCTAACAGGCAACACACAAAAACTTGAGAGAAGGCTCAGACTTAAACTTCTTAACCAAAAGAGTTGTCTTATCACAGACCAAGCATCTCAGGCAGCAGAATTTGTTCAGAACTATAGGTTATAAAGAGGAGACTCACAAAAATACTCACCTATGGTGAAATCCGACATCAGGAAGGGCCAGAAGTTAGGATCTTCCATATCTGAAAATAAGCATTCCAGACCACCCTACCTAATCTCTATCAGAACTTGTTGTACACCTCCTCCCAGGGGCAAACCTGTCTGTGAGCCAAGGGTTAGTTTTGATACAGCTCAGCAGTGCAACCTGGTCTCAGACACCTGAGAAGACTGACAAGTAAGATCTGTGGAAAAACTACAGAGAACTAAGCAAGTTCAAGTAAAAATCACAGACAGAGGTGAGGCTGCTGAAACAGTGATAGTACCTCTTGAATGCATGAGGCAAAACACAAGCAGGAGAAAGTATAAAACCATATGGGGTGAGGGAACCATCAAATTGGAAAGCTGCAACTCACGAACAATGAGATTCAGCCTGTTTCGAGAAAAACTGAGGCTGCCTTCTCCCCTTGACTAAGAAGAGGTTGTCTGGGAAAAGCTGGCCAAGAGTCTCATTGGGATGGCTGGCACAGCATCAAGTTAGTTCTACTATCTACTGCCTGTTTAGCCAGTAAATAATTGCTTTACACACACAAACATTTCCTGTTTGCAAAACCTCTCTGCACACAGTAGAAGCTGCTTGAGCAAAGTGACCCCACAGGGAAAGGACGTGCTGTGTGCACGGGGCGAGAAAAAGCTTACCTTGAAAGGCTTTTAGAAAAAAATAATCAACAAGAAAAAAAACCCACCTGCTCTTCTTACATACATATGTATGTCGCTGCTGCAACAGGCCCACATCCTGGAAATTTCCTGTCTGTACCCAGAAGAAAGCCATATCACACACATTTTGGAAATAAAATTGCTGGTGGTGAGCTGCCAAGCGTGCCAGACTTGAATTAAAAACAAAAAAGTGAGTAGGACTGTAACATCCATTAAAACAGAAGGACAAACACACACTTAATTGCCGTTATACAGGATGACTATTTACAACCAGTATTTTATAAAACACCACTTAGGAAAACTGTATTAATAATTATTTTGTAGTTCATTTAGTCTAAATGGTACAAAACAGTACAGGCATTTCAAGCGTGATTCCCCAACAGTTAAGGGAGGGAAAAAAATACATAAAACACAGGGGCAAAACTCAAACCAGCAGCCCGATGCAGTACCAAAAATAGTGTTCCTGGAGTAAAGAACGCTTTCTAGGCAGCTTTCAGACAAAACGACATGATAACATCTCCCATTTACGGATGGAAGAACAAGCCATGACTATCAAATAATTTTTATATGCAACTTTGAGAAGTCCAAGCCTAAATTCAAGAACACTTCACACCTCCTTTAGCGTATTCAGATGAGCAATTCAACAGCCCAAGATATATATATGGCAGAACTTTGTAGTTCTCAAAGTCAACCTCAAGTCTCCTTTTCTTTACCCACAGAAGTGATGCTATCAATGCGTTTCTCATCAGCTGGGGGAGGTGGGAAGTGGGAAGAAGAAAGCGCAAGAAACTTTCCCATCAATGCACACACACGCAATGAAGAGTTGAAGAACTTGTCCATGACGAAGTTCAAACGAAACCATACCCTCTCCCCACCATCCGCAGCGCTATACTCCTCCATCCCCTAACCTCTAAGGCTCACAACAGGGTGAACCCCTGCATGCTGACTCACCACCAACCATTCCCCCTCTGCAGAGCAGGAGGCAAAACAGCCTGTGGAAGGAGTGACATACACACCTAACCACCATAACACACCTGTGCACCACCTTCCACCAGATATCACAGCAGACAAGTAGTAATAAATGCTAGAAGGAAGATAAGGCAATGCTTCTAACAGCTTTCATTACTGTTTATTGATAAAATAGTACAAATCAGAACTCCTAGGTTTCATTCCCATCCCTGGGGAAGTGTCTGTCTTTCCTGCCACTCTTCTTGCTTTGTTTCTCCTTGCTTTGTTTCTCCTTGCTTACTTGCTGCCTGCTCTCTCCGGGCCAACAACCACGAAGACAATTTCCACACCCAACACCAACCAACACTCAGGCAATAAGCACGTGTTGAAGAAAGCAGGGTGGAGGGGGAAGGGAACCATTGAGGGGATGGAAAATACACAGGAATAAAGCTGCTGACCTTCAAAAAATGTTTTAGTTTTAGGTTTTAGTGACATTTAGATTGAGCCCGCCATTTAGAGCATGAATTCAGTTTTAGCATTTAAACAAGGCCAAAGTTTTCTTTAACACACTTACTATAACCTCTTACCTTTTCTCTAAATTGCTCATTCAGGAATTATCTTTGCAATATAGGTTTTATAATCTGAAGGAATTAGCCACAAGGCACACAGATCTTCACGAGAAGGGTGGCAGCTCATGTGGCACATAAACTCAGGTGCTGTCCTCAACCCCCACTATGGGTTATGAACAATTCTTAGTCTACTGTTTCTGGATTCAGTCAACAGTACGCGCTGAGTTTACACGTAAGGCTGCTGGTAACTCCGGTTAATACATTACCAATGCTGATTAAAGGGAAGTGTTTGTGAACACTTGTAACTTTTAGCCACATTTCAGTTAAATGTGATAATTAGGATCTGTAGGAAAGTGTGTCCTTTCTTTTTCTTCACTGTACTATCCCATCTATGCCAATTATATCACACTGTTAGCTTTTTAAAAAAGAACATTCCAAATTACTGATATTAAACCAGTTGCTCTCCAATTTTAATTTAACTTGCTTCCTGTTGTGTCAATAAATTCAACTGAAAGTTACGTATATTGAAGTTAGAGCTGTGATGAAAACAGCGCCGTAGCCTGCTTCCCTGGATGCATTTGCATGCATTATTATAGTTTAATTTGCTTCCTAATTTCTAAAGCCATGCATTTTTCCTCCTCTGTCATTTATTTTGAATGCATCATGTTCACAAATGCTCATTACTTCTCTGCTAGGGATTTCAGCCATCTGTGCTAACACAGTTGCTGAGAGAGTCATATACAATAGGAAAAAGTGATAATAGTCATTAACATGAAACAACCATAAAAGACCTAAATTTGTAAGCTCCAACTTTGCCTACAGTTTATGATTAATGAAAAACAGTGCTTACTGAAAGCTGATTATGTGTTTCATTCTGTGTGAAGCCTGAGGGGCTAAGGCTCAGAACACTGAAATCCTTCAAAATTCCACCCAATTTAATGTCTCTCTCCAATTAACTTTGCAGACTGAATCACTGAGTCAGCACAATCAGTGCAGCAAAAGCCATTAGAATAGATTTTCCTCTGTCTTGGTCAAAAGCAACAGTTGGTGATCACAGATGATGAAGCAATACAAGACTGCACAGCAATCCCAGAGAATTCCCAGAAAATACTGCTTGCACACTTACCCTAAGGTTAGCTTAGAGTTTTGGAAGCTGAGGTTTCAGCTCAGGGGTAACAAGACAACCGCAATGTCGTGTGCGCGGTAGCTATTCTGGCATCGGAAGTGTTGGGGTGCAAGCAGAGAGCTGCTGGGGAGCGAGGAGCACAGCAGCACACCACACTTCACCTTCTGTTATCTTCTTCCTCAATAGCTTCCTCAGTGTTTTTCACTGAATCACGAGTGAGCCAAGATTAATGGCAAGCACAGTACTGAACTGAAACACTGCTCGCTATTCCATCAAGGCCACAACTGAGGAATCACTGTTTAAAAATATCCAGCGTAATATTCTCCTCGTTACGAGTGACATGAACTCACAGTTCCTACAAGCTCTTCCCGGTCAACAGTCAAAGCCAAAACAGAGTGAGTGCCCATGCAGAGGGAGAAGGGAGGGTGGCACTGAAACAAGAGCGATCGCCCTAGCCCGACTCCTGACCCCTTACCCTTTGCCTAAACGGCTGTGTTTGGGGCATTTGGGTCTGGGGGTGTCCCAGTGCCAGGCAGCGATGAGCTGCTCTCCTGGGGCCGCTTTATAATATTTTGTTTCACTCCATAATACATCAAGCTGAGAGGTTGGTGTCTCCCCGGTACCAGCGGCACTGCGAGCTGGCGGGGCAGGGGTGGGGAGAGGGAAGTTTGCAGAGCGGGCACGACCCAGAACGTGTGTGAGGGTCGGCTGGATTCCGGCCAGGAGCGCAGCACAGTCTTTGTTGGGACCTCGTGGCGGGTGATTAGCAGAGAAGGACTGTCTTTTGTGAAGCAGATTGATTCAGGAGTCAGGGTTTGAAAGTTCTTTTTCCTCTCCCTGCTCTCAGCTTCTGGGCTGATTGAGGAGGGGGCTGTCTCCCTTCGTTTTGGGGGTTTTTTTTCTTTCTCGGGGTTTTTGGATTTATTTTTCTGCCTTGCTTGGAACCTGGCTGTGTCCATCCATGGGTGGTGAGATCCTGTACCATTTGTTCTATTTTTCTGTTAATTACTTATTAGCAATAGCATTGTTAGCAACTCCATACGTTTCATTTATATAATTAAATAGTTCTTATCTCAACTTCTACTGGCCTCCCTTGTTCCTCCTCCAACCCTTCCTCACTGGGACTGGAGGGGGGGTGGAGTGGTAGAGCGACTGGTGGTGCTTAACTGCTAAACTACAACAGGGTTTTTTGTTTGTTCAAACAAAGTAAAAGTGTGTTAATTTATTAAATTCCTATTTGCCTACTAGGTCCTTAAGAAAGGGATAATGATGACTGTGTGACTGGCAAACCCACAGAAGGTCCATTTCTCAGTAATTCATTCTAATATATGCTTTTTTCCCACACTGAACAGAACAAAGTACTTTTGGGAAGATGCCTATCTGAAAGACAACGTTAATAATCCTAAAAAATGTTCCTTTGCTGATACTCTGAAAGAAATGACAGGCTATAATCCCAACGCAATCTGAAATTGAGTTAAAATAAAACCTTTAAGTTATTTAGTGATTATGGTATTTCATTTACTTATTTTCAAGTTGTAGAAAGAATCAGAACATTTAAAATTACATAAAGTTCATTATATCACATATAATTAAAGTATTAAACACATTTACTTATTAAGCCACATAAAACTAATTAAATATCACATTACCATCTCAGTTGTGCAACACCTAGCTACGTTTGGAGACAACAGCAAAAGGCAAAGATTGTTTTCGAGTTCTACCCGCACTCCCTTTTTAGCAAATCAATTAATCTGTTTCCAATTAAATATCATGAGTATCAAACTTTTTTCTTTCACAGTGTACTTGTTTTATCTCCAATATTTCTTGGTTTATGGTGTTCAGTTAAAAGGGCTTTTTTAATCGGTATCTAGTGGCTTAAGTTAAACTACCAGAGCTTCAATTTAGTGAAGTTTTAGAACATACATTAGAGATCTTGGTAAATAGAAGCATTGCAGAAAAGACAGTCATCTAAGAATACTAGTAATAGTACTAAAAATACTAGTAGTAGCTCATTAGTAAGTGTCAACAGTCTTACTATGAAGACCTAACAGCCACCAATGCTCCTGGTTTATGTTTGGGAAAAAACAACCATTCATACCACAAGACCGATGCAATCCTTTCCCTCGCCTATCATGACTTAGAAAGCTCTCGATTAAAACAAAATCTTTAGAGTGCAAATTAAGAGAGTCATCTGAAGATGCAGAATTGATTTTCAGTAACTCCTGTAAGCCTGGAGTGACTCCAAAAACTGTGCCTATATTTAAAACCAGTAAATGAGATGACTCAGGCAACCTCTACCCCATCAGTCTGAGTCACAAATAAAGTACCCTGACTCTGCCATTCACAACTATTAGTAAAGCTTTTAGTAAGATGGTATAAAATAAGACAGGCATGTTTAGGACAGCCAGACTTTGTTTGAGGAGATCAGTTTCAGGCAATAAAAGCTTTGAGGTACACAGGTGAGATCCGTGACATTCCAGCTTGCTCTCTCCTACAGGTTGGATCCCTCAGCCAGGCTGCATTTCCTATTACTCACAACAGTAAGAGGATCCCCGTTGAGTTGTAGGTGGTGTCCTGATTGCTGGGCACTATATGCTGGCACACAGCTGGCAGGCCTACCTCACTTCCACTGCCTTTCTGTACCATTGTAAAGTATTACATTCTCATACACAGGAGCACTAGCACAATGGCACCATGCAGGGGTTATTTCAGATCCCACCTGAAAGCCAGCGCCCAACAACGCAGTTCAGTTCAGAGGGACTAGTTCTACCTTGCCAATATCTCAGACGTGCACCCCATGTTTAATTAACAGCCTGAGAATGAAACCACAACAAAAAAAAATGCGGGCTACAGAAACAGTTTAGAATTTCCAATGAGTAGTCCTGGAGGGGGATAAGGATTCCAAGGGGTTGCACAGGAAGGGACAGTGCTACACTAATCAGAAGTACAGCAGAAAGCAACACAAAAGGAGCTTCACGTAAGATGATTATTTACTTTTCACCTGGACCAACCTGGTCTAAGCCACCTCCAACACCTTCAGCTCTGACTCACCACAGGAACTGAAGGAGCTCAGCAGGTCTTTTAGGATGGGGCCCAAATAATTGACACAGCATCACTTCAGCAACAGCTAAGAAACTTCAGATTGGTCATTTGAGACTGTTTCAACTTTATTTCCAACAGTTCCTTATTTTAAATTCAATATTTTACTATAAAATCTGCACAGAATAATTACAACCAGAAGCAAAGGTTGTCATGTTCTTCTCTTATGACTCAAAGTCCTAGGCAGTCACAACAACAAAGTCAGTCTAAGGGCTGCTCTGTAGAAAACAGGCCAAGCAAGAAAAACAGTTGTAAGATAAAGTGCTATCTCCCAGCTCCTCGCTTTCTGTTTTAGTCAAAAATACTGACAAGTACTTCTAAACTTGCCCCAAAAGAAGAGTTACCCAAAACTTTGCAAACAGTGTTAGGGCTCCATTAAAGTAATTTCAGCTTCAGTTTAAAGAAGGTTCACTCATTAATCAAATACCTCAATGAGCTTTTTGGCCTAATGGTTTTGCATACAGATAGGAAGGCTAAGATAATGACTCTAAAGTAGGCAAACACATAGCCCCGCAGTAAACATCCGATGGTTTTCTTAAGGAAACAGCGTTGCAGGCTCCTGTTAGCAAAACTCACCACACATCCAAACCCATCACCTCATATGTAGAAATATTAGCATTGTTATCATCACGACAGAGATAAAATTGAGCAAAACATTCATAGGAGCTTTGGAATTAAGCTATTAGCAGATTTAAATAAATTATTTCTTTACAATAAAATTAGTATCCCTTCTCAAAATGTGACCATGCCCATTTCCAATAAAAGCAAAACAGGAATTATGTCTCTCGGGTACTGAGAACTCTGGGACAGAGAATTTCAGCTAGTCTAAGCTATGAACGGAGGCATTTTTTTAGGCCCAAATCAGACAAAGTTCAAACATCAGATAAAAGCATTCTTTTTCTTCCCCTAAGGTGGATAATTAACCTATATTGCACCATCACCATCTATATTAAAATTCGGTTTTGGTCAGAAGCTCAGCTTCTCCATACCACAGCACTGTGGCATCTCAGGAGGCCTCAGAGCCCTGGCTGGCAGATGTCACCCATGCTTCAGCACTGTTAGGAATACCCAGAGAAGGGCTATGGATGAAGCCTCTTCATCCTCTCCTCTTCAACCTGACTGGAATCTGGCTCAGGATTTGTTCCTGGAGCATTCATCTAGTCCTAACAACTGCCCAGACCCAACATGAGCTGTGCTACCCAGGTGGTCATCTCCATGCCAATAATAATTAAAAAATCAAACTTTTAAAACTTTTTTTAAAATTCCCTGCATTTATCAGAGTTGGAAAACACAGCTAGGAAAAGCAGAAATGCCCTGACTCCTGTCCGCACTAACTCAGGAGCACAAGGTCTGTCCTCCCTGTTAACTTCGCCCTTGGGACACCACCACTTACAAGTCAGTACGGAGATGAAATGCGTGCTCTACCTATCCTGCCTGTACAGCTTCAGCAGGCTTTGGTCGCCAGGCTACCAGATTTGGTTTCCTGGCCATCACGCATCAAACAACCACACAAAATAAGCTTTAAGATAGGTAGAAGGGTAGGTCTTTGCTTAGCCTAGCCTATCTTCAAAGCCAGGCATGCCGCAACAAACACCCAATGCCCATCAGTCAGGTGAGGAATTGCATTTCTTTCAGCAGAGACAACTTTTATGCCAGTGCTGGAATTCAGACTATCAAGTTTGGTGAGGATGGTATCAGTTTGCAATTAAAAAGAAAAACCCACAACAGACTTTCATTCCATTTAAGTTGAAGTCAGGGGAAAATAGAGAGAGGTAGAAAAACAGTTAAACATGTAAATTTTGAGAACCCATGGTAATAGAAAATTTGGTATAATCTTCGAAAAATGAAGATAAATATGCTATACCTGGGGAAACTGTATCTTCATAGATTATGTCAAAGACTAAGACATGCATAATTGATTTAGCTAGCTTAAGACAAATGAGACACACAGGGAGCCAAGAAATAATAGTTTTAAGCAATATTCACTAAGCTTAACTAAGTAAAATACAGTTTGTAACATGCAGAATAGCTGCCATAATTTGCATGCACTTGGGTTTCGTATTTTCATTAATGGATATATTTAAAACCATACTGACAAATGAGAAGTTCTGGTTTAAGAAAATGAATCCACAGGAAAAAAAATATACAAGGCCAGATCAATTTGCCATTATGAGCTCAGGGACCTGTTCACACTATAATATTGCTGATAAATCTAAATTTTATGCATAAAGCATGGAACTTAAGATTTGTGAAGGCAATAAAAATTTAGGGTCAGGTAAAATCCAGTCTGTCTGTGGACTCACAATTTGCACGGCACCGGGTTGGTTTTTGTTTTGTTAAAAGGGAAAGCAGGTAAGACTTTTTTTTAAGTCGACATAATACATAAAAGCAAACTTGCACTGTTAACATTCCTCAGGAAGAGACCTTGAGTGCTGACACCAATTTGGGCATAGCTGCTCCGCATGTATGGGTGGCAGTGTCTCATTTTTCCTTCAGAAACCTTCGACACAAGAGGAGTTGGTTGAGAGCCAGCCATTCTACCACAATCTGTACAAGCTGCCACTACGGGTGTTCACACTCTTGAAAACCTCTCCATCTTCCTCATTTTGGTTTTCCTCATAAACAAATCACTCTTCTTTCTGTTAAGACTGTACCAACTTTTTTTTTATTATTATACTGGCGATTTGTTGAGTGAGATTATGCTGATCGTCATTCTTTGCAGGACCAGTTTCAACAATCCTTCAGCAATTCTGACTCGCTCATTACATATTGATAATCCACTAAGTAGGAAAAAATCGCTGTGTAGCATTATCCTTTTCACTGTCATTACACGCACCCATTCAAGCACTCATTTTTGAGTCGAAAAGCTTCAATTAGGCACTGGTATTGACCACAAGACATCACACAGTAGAGTTACCACATGCTCCAAATTGTAAAGAAACACAGTAAGTTGATAGAGCAGGTATTTCCAAACTGCGGTCAGGCTACTTGCAGAGGGCATGAAGAGACTGTACCAAGGAACAGAGACATCGTTATACACACTACTGTTATGAAGTTGCAATAAAACCAGGTGGAGATGAATCTATTATTTCAACAATAGTTTTTAAGCACAACAGTACCACCTGGATTAAAAACCTGAGTCTGAGACGTTGATTTGGACAGAATTTACCTTAGCCTTGACAATCCAGATGTGCCATCGTGAACAACCTTCTCAAGTTTATTCCTTACCTGTACCAAAAGAAGCGTACAGGATCACCATGGTTCTACCTAGTAAATTAAGCAACATTTGATTGATTCTTCATTCTTCATAGCCAAGAACAGAAAGGATTATTGCTTAGCAGCTTTTTGTTTTTAAAAGTTGTCAACCTGAAATGTGCTGCTGACCGTTACACTACCTCTGCTTTCACATTCCTCCTTCCCCTCATCCTCATAATAACGACAAGACATGGGGGAAGGAAGGATCTTTTTTTTTTTAAATGAGTCAATCTTAATTGTTTCCTTTTCCTTCTCCTATTAACTGCAATCTCATTCTAACAGTATTAAGGTGAAACACAAGTGGTTTATCGTCCGTTTTTTTGCACTGCAACTTTGGCTCAGTTAAGCCAGTTTCCCAAAGTCACATCAACTTGGTTGACCACCACCATCACACACCATCTGAAAGCTTTGCTAATGGCAACACCTATAGCAGTAGTGCAGTAAAGATGCACGTTTGTTGAGAGACTCGAGGACTCTGAGGTTGCTGCAGATCAGCACAAAGTTTCTGGTGCATGAAAGAGCTAAGCAAGTAATCTCCAAATACTGCAACATGCAAAAAGTGAACTGCTCATAATTATCAAATATGATTTTTCATGGCAGTGCAGAGCTCCTGCATTTTTATATACTGCACATTTGGGCTGGTGGATTTGTTTTCTAAATTTAATTTAGAAGCATTTTGATTTAAATCAATTCTGATAGTTGCTACGCAGTTTTTAGAAGTGGAATAAGATACATTCTTCCACAAATTCATCTGTATAAGCAAGCCCAAGATCACAGCAAGGTTTATAAATACGCGTCCAAGTCCTTACACACAGCACTGCTACAAACGTAGATTATCCTGGCGCCTGCTGGTCCCAGTGAGGTCATGAAAATAACCCTTTGAATAAACTTCACAGTGTAAATTAGCCGGGTTCAAGCTAGTTAACTGCTTTAATTGTTTTATTGGAGGCTAGCAGAGACGTAACACCCCATGACATTTTTCAAAAAATACAGGCAAAGAACATTAGTGCCTCTCCAGCCTCCCAGCTCAGCGCATTCAGCGGCACAGCAGGCAGACTTCTTCAGTTCAACACAACCAAACTACTTTCATGGAAAAGCATGGTGTAAGAAAAACCCTGCAATGCAGGTACTGTATAATGCTTGGAAAAATACTGTAAGTTAAGTCAACTCTAACTGGAGCCTTAAAGTAACTCCCCCCACACCCCTGAGTACTGTAACTGCATATTCTAAAGCCCAGCCAGTATCTGATTCTAAACAGGTCAAGTTTTCTTCTATACTTTGTTTTACTGAAAGCTTATCAAATGAATTTTCCTCCAGAGAAACTTAATCTCATGATTGTGACAACTGGCCACATACCATAAATAACCAATTAGCTTTTGCCCTGCTGATTTATATCAGCCATATCTTGTCCCAGCAACCCCATGAAGAGATACACGATCATTTTGAAGCGAGATTTTAGACATCCCTTCAGCCACAGCAATTGGAAAATTCCCACTTCAAAGATTATTTCTCTTCCTTCACCATACTAGTGCTCTTAAAATTACCAATACGAGAGTGGCACGCAGACTATGTTGAGAAGTACGATTTCAGAATGGGAAAAAGGTTTTCTATCCCGAAAGACAACTTCATTTATACACACGTAATTATTCTAGCAAACAGTCGTGCCTGTTTTGCTCAAAACATTCTTTATGAAGGCACATTTTCCAAGCAAATATTTTCGTACGATAAACCTAATTTAGTAGCATTTTAACTAGTAAGCTAAAATTAAATTGAGTGAAGTGTTTATTGGACCTCAAATAAGCCTTCGTTTTGCTCGGCATGACATCATTTCTTCCATGTTCTGTAAATTACAAATACAATGTTCACCCAGATCTACTCATGTCCATGGAATATAACGCATGTCCGCACTTGCTTCACGAATAGCTTTGTTTCTGAAGATGATCTAGCAAAGCCAATGAGTACACAGAGGTAAAGGATGTAAACAGCTATACCAAAACAACAAATGGTAAGTTTTGGGTTCATTAAAATAGCGTAAAAAAAAAAAAAAACAGAGGAAGCAAATTGTATTCACAGATGAGCAGCTTTACAGCACCCTCCAACTTTCTATAAATACAACCTACTGCAAATGTGATGACGCAGACATGAATCCACCAAGCCTTCAAGCACATTTTCCACTTTACTCATAACCAGCAAGTTCACTCAACCAACCTAAGTAATTACTTATCTTGCTCCTCTGACTGATAGAG
This sequence comes from Rhynochetos jubatus, assembly GCA_027574665.1. Lineage (NCBI taxonomy): Eukaryota > Metazoa > Chordata > Aves > Eurypygiformes > Rhynochetidae > Rhynochetos > Rhynochetos jubatus. Next base: position 2,685,818 of record CM050654.1, on the reverse strand, counting down.
AAACCTGCTTTTGTAATCATGTGTGTCTAGATAACACATTTCATACGGGGCAACTTCCCATATATCAAACAGATCTGGCCTGGTCAGTTTATCTGTGTCAAGTTCAAATTTACTTTGCAAGATCATGTGAAAAGTGTTATCACTCACTGAAGTCATCCAGAATTCTCACTCATCTAACTTTTGTGGGGTTTTTGCCCACAGAACTCAACTAGGAACACATTTGGAAGGCTTTCTTGACTTAACTTGGACTTAAACAGCAAGTTTAATTCATAAATTTTAAGACAGAATTGTTCAGGTGTTTCTGCTTTTCCTAGCTGTGTTTTCCAACTCTGATAAATGCAGGGAATTTTAAAAGTTTGATTTTTTTAATTTTTTTTTTTTTTTAAGTCTAAGTGCTTTTCAGGTATTTTTATTTCTTTATACAGCCCAGGGGAAACCAAGCAGTCACATTTCATTCACGCATCCAAATAATTTTAAAATCAGAAACCACTGTGAGAAATCAAATTCGGGGAATACCTAGCTGTTCCAGCAGAAACACACACCATTGGGCATTACGGAAAATCACGGGAAAAGGTGACACGTAGCACAAGTCCAAACATTCCACCAGGAAAAAAGGGAAAGTGCGACTAGTGGTAAGTGGTGAGGGCAAGAATGACCTCAAAACCTCTGGCAACATACCCACAAGTGCATTGGTATGTTGGACATCAAGTGTTTAGATAATTTAACTCTTGCTTCCAAAGGTCACACTGGGCCAAGAGAGGTGCTGTTACGTCTTAACTATCTGATGTCATGACCACTCAAAGGAAAAAAAAAAAAAGAAAAAAGGAAACTCCATACCTGCTCAAGTGTTTGTAAACATTACTTTTTGCATTTCACTGTCAAAAGTGAAAAAAACCAGACATTCCCATTATGTTCTGAAGCCCTTTATCCTAGTAACATGAAAATTAAATTTAATTTTGAAACCTTGGGAGAAAAGGGAGAAAAGCAAGTCATCTCAATATGCTGAGCCATCGAAGATGCCAACGATCTCTAGACCTAGTGCTATACTGACAGTTTTAGTTAATCCATTGTTCAAAGCAAGCGCAGACAGTTCAGATGGTGGCTTTAAAACATTCCTAACACTTCCTAGGGAATATCTACTAAGAGATCATTTGGTACCAGCGAAGCAGCGTGATCTTATTTAAAACTGACTTTTCCCCTCCCCTCCCACAGCATAACTAACCCAACATTCCTTGCTCTGGATCCAGAGGCCAAGCATGACACCCTACTCTCATTTAATGCCTTCCTCTCTATTAAAGCTACTTCCCTTACTGCTTACTGCATTAACATGTTTCCAAGTCTAACTCATCAGTATTAAAATGGGTGTCTTTCAGAAAAAAGTTTCCTACAATACAAAGGTGAAAAATACCCATTTCTATCAAAACTAAAAGAGCTTTTTTTTTTTTTGTTAGTTTGGGGGTTTTTTTCCACCTGAGTCGCCAGGTATGTTGCCATCTAGTTGTGCAGCATACAGGTAACACACCCTTCAGATGTGGATGACAATTTCTTCTCTGTCATGGCAATTTCTAGAGTTTAAGACTGAAAAATTACCACCGTAATTGCTAGATGTATCCAAAGTAGCACCTGCCCCATAAAAATAGCTGTCTAAGTGAAGTGGGAAGAGGCATTTGCAATTTTCTCCCCACGGTCTCACCCACCACTCTGAACCTCAGAGCCCCAAGCTCCACAGTGAACTTAACGGATTTCCATTGTCAAATCTGGTAATGAAATCTTGTTTAAATTCAGGATGTTCATATTCATATATACAGAGGTAGGTGCTAAGAAGAATGCACAGTTTCTGAGTCACAGAGTTAAAATCTCCCAGTTCAAATCTGACACCCAATCTGTCACCCATTTAACCAGCTAGTTCTCTTTAGCAAATCTGAATGCAAACTACGCTCCTAGTTTCATACATTTTTTGTTCACAGCATGGTTTTTATGAAGTTGCAGTCACATGAATATATTTGCTTATTTTAATAAGGCAAGCTGTTTTAACACTAATGTTATTTAACAGTCGAAGAAAATCTCCTTTAATGTGTACTAAACAGGATAAAGGAAACAAAGGAGGCAACCAAAACACACGATCAACGTCCACAGAATGCAGGTTGGGTAGATACAGCTGTTCACCACTTAAAGGGAAACATTTTACCATGTTTAGGCAAAACTTGAAGCATTTCCTATTTATAAAAACCATAGAAGCTAAGAAGGCCTCATAGTGCTGCACTATCAACAGCGGGGCAAGAATTCACATTCATATGGCTAATGACAATGTACTATGTCCTCATCTGAGGCATTATCCCCTCCCCTTTACCACATCTACCTACGGCAAAAGTGAACTAGACTTTATTTCAAGTCTGTGAAGCTCCTTCCTTGTTCCTGCCAACCTGGCTCCTAAGAAAAGCCCTCCCATAACATATCCAACTGCATTTAAAAAGGCACCAGTTGCTCAGTTATAGTCTTAATACGGGAAACATCTGATACCAGTTAATTCGTCACAAATTACTTTAGTTGCTCTTTAGAACAGTACCATTGCAGGAAGCTAATTAAAGACACGGAAAGATTGGGCATGGGGGAGAAAACACCATACACTAGAAAAGAAAGATTTCAAAAACAGATTGCCTAACGTAGGAAAACCTAAGGCAGATGAGCCACTGAAGTCAAAAGAATCATTTCTGTATTTCAAGTTTACTGTCTATTTTACGAGAAATAATTTCTCAAGTTAGGCAAGCTTCCTTCACGGAAATGACAGAGCTGTATTCATTGAGGATATTATTTAAAGTTTAAAAAAAAAATCCCGATCCTGAAATATGTATTTCTAGGAGGTGGAATAGCTCCTAGAAATACTTTTAGCTCCCGGCTAAAAGTGCACCTGAAATCTTTTCAGAGGAGCTGTGGCTGCATAATGCTGATCTTGCCAGTCTGCCATTACCAGAATGAGGTCTAGAAGAGCTGAAGTCACAGGCTGAAAAATGCACCCTTTTCATTAGAGAAGCTGTCCAGCACATGTATTAACAGTGTCTGTTGTACATCAGGTTGCAAAATTACCCTGAGATCCCAGAGTCCTGGCTGATGGCCCAGTACGCAGAGGTTTTTTCAAACTAGATGGAAGTGACAGTCTCACTTACTATCCATTTTTATACTAGTAAAGACACGCAAGATCTGTCTTCACCACTTATTTCTGTGCTTTTTAATAGCTTTTTGGCCATCTTTGTCCATAATCTAGAGGAACCACTTAACACATCAGTGAGCTCTGAAACCAGCAGTCATTAGAAAAGGGCACTCAAGAATGCAAAGAATTAGACACGATATTGACAACTAAGTTACACCAGAACATGCACTATTGATTCTTCTGCGACACATGGCTTTGAGTCAACTGCAAGCGTTAGAGAAGTGAACCACCACACGCTTAAAAAGCTGCATCTTCACTCAGAATCATTTTCAAGACTTGACTAGGAAGGAAGCCTGTAAAAGTCTTGGTCTTCAAGCAAGCAGCGCTACAAAAGGACTACAGAAGCCTTTTTTAATTCCTACATTGTACAGAAAAAAACAAACACACTCCTTCCATCCTTTCCCAGACTGTTCAGTTCTTGTCCTCGGTCCAGTCTTACTTCAGAACTTCTGTGTTCTGGAGCCTCCAAGCCTGATCAGTCCAATTCCAGGGGTTTGTGTGTTTTGTTTATTAAACTACAGGACACAGAATCGTCTAAATGGGAAAATGTCCTTACGAACCACAGAACTGACATACACCCATCAGCTGCGTTATCACCTGTATATTTAACCTCCTGCTACACACTCTGTCTTCACCATAGTGCCAGGGGAATACAGGCAATTTCACAGGGTGAAAGGTAAACGGCTTTCAGCACTGTATTGTGTTCACCCCTAAAGATCCTCCCTTCTTCATATTGCAATTTTCTTTAATATTCACTAAGCCATTAAAATAATAATAAAACGGGGTAGTTACGTCCAAAAAGAAATCAACAATTTTTATTAAAAAGGTAGTAAAGCCCTAAAACAGAGAGTTTTCCATTACTCTTCCCCTGATTTTTCTTCTGTTTAGTATGCACTGCGTAACTTGGGACAGAAAGGCTGTAGGCTATTATTAAAATGAGAGTTTAGCAGCATCTAGCAACAGAAGGTTCCCATCACCAGATGATAATAAAGAGTACAAAAGAAGAATTTTATTGTAGCTTGAGCATGGCACTGACAACACTGAAGTAGGGTGATTGTCCCCTGCTTTTTTTTCTTTTTGAAAGAGGTTTTTCATATGAAGGATAACTATACACTTCACCCTTCACGACTGACTTTAGGCAAAGAGAAAATACAGCCAAGGGAAAAATCGTAAGATCAGCTCTCCCTCAGTAGTTCAGCTACACCAACAGTACTTATAGTGGTGCAGACAGTACAAGCCAACTAAAACATCCCTAGGTAGAGCAAATCAACACATCCCTATCAAGATCACAGAAAACTGCGTTCTCAGGCTCTGAGACCCCTGAAGTATGTTTGTGCTTGGATTTTATGAAGTGCACGTTACGTATGCAAGCAATGGTAGCTGCCCGCCATCTTCAATGGGAGCAAACGTAGGCCATACAGGTACCTTCAGGAAAGCTGCCCCTGGAAATACGTCAGCCGCAAAAATATCTTAACAGCAGCATCTTAACACAATTACGTCTTTATTTGACACTTACTGCAAACAGCATTCTAGTTTCGCTGTCAGTCTCGGACGAGGCTGGGAGTCAGGACAAGGTGGTTAGTCCCCCAGTGATTTAGTTACATTACTTTGTAAATTCTTTTTCACATCTTTTTGTCGTCCCCTCTGACATGATTATTATAGTTTCCAGAAGAGCATTTTTTTCAGAAACTTTAGATCCCTTGGACTGCTGGGCTAGTCTCTACCTCACAAATAAACGTTTCTTCACTGACCATTTCTCAAAACATGCAATTCCTCAACAAATGTAAAACTTCTCAGAAGGAAGTAACTTCCAGGAATTCTGTGGAGATTTCCAGAGCCATCTTCCATGATGGAGTGACCAGAGAATAGTAAGAGGAAAATGAATATATAGAAGATACCATAACAGAAGGAAATAACCAAAAACTCTGCTACCACACACGAAGTGTTACTGGCTGGCTGCAGTTTCAGAGCTGGACCATGGGGTGATGATAAATGTAGTAATGGGCAATGTCCTTGACACGAATCTACGCATTTCAACATTTGATTATGGAGCGGAGCCATTGCCAGGCTAAACCTCTGCTGCGAAAACAGCTATCTTGACCCCTGAGAAGAACTGAAACATCTCCCACAGGTATTCTGTAATATCCCATATGTATAATGGATGTGTGTGTTTAAATACACACATTTGTAACCTAGATTTTGCACTGGAAGTACCCCAAGGAGTAACTATTTGTTAACAGAGTAAGAACAGGTACAAAACACACTTGCTGCACTTTAAATAAGAAATTCTCTACCTCTCCAAACAAAACACATCAGAAGGATGTTAAGTTGTGCCAGAGAGCTAATATCAAAGAAACTCACAAATACAAAACATGCCATCTGTCTCATTGTAAAGTAAAAGTATCTGTGAACATGCTCATCAGTTTTGTGAGAGACACATCCCCAAGACCCTGAAAGAGATTATTGCAGTTCTCTGTTTGAAGCTGAATTATTGACCACACAGACTTGGAGATCTTCCAGCTTGTTAAAGGTGCTAATGATTCATGTATGAAATTTTTGAGGAAAGAAATGAGCTTCAGGAGTGAGTTTGATTTTTCTGTCAGAAAGTCAAACCGCACTTGAAGCTGTGCAGTGCTGTTATCTGCTTGAACGTGCTGAAACACTTCAGAGAAAAATTCTAATTCAGTATATTCCCCAAACAGCTTGCCTTCAACAAAGATTCATATGAGTTTTCTGCCTACTGTAAACCTTACTTTTTAAACCAAGTAAATTCACGTACGTGTCCAGCGTCACTGTGCCATTAACACTGTTCCATACTGGAGGTACCCACACCCGTGCTCTTTAGTTTCAAAGATTAACTCACATTATCAAAAGCCTTTTGAATCAGGCAGGCAAAGGCAGAGTTTGTGGCAACATCACGTATTCATGCCTTTTGTATGCAATGCCATGGGAAAGTTTTGCTGCAGTACATTTGTCTGTTAAAAGCAGGGAAAGAGGGGAGGGAGATGGTTCCGTCTCATGCAGGGAGAGTAGACGTGACGAAGCAGAGAGGAGGATAAGAATTGTTTGCCTCTATTTGTGTCATGCTCCCGATTTTTAGCAAGTTTGTCCTCATCACTCATTTTCTGGATTTTCTAGTTAACTCATACCAATCGATAAAGTTTTCAAAAGACATAATTAAAGTGGAGAAGATAAAATGGAAAATCGAGTATATTACTGGATGGGGGAAGGGAGGGAAGGGAGAAGCAAAAAGCACATTCTGAATCCCAGCCCAGAGAGATAAGTGGATAATCACAGAATATTTTAAGTTGGAAAAGACCTTTAAGACCATGTCCAACCGCTACCTAACACTGCTACTACCACCACTAAACCATATCCCTGAGCACCTCGTCCACACATCCCAAATACCCCCAGGGATGGTGACTCCCCCACCTCCCTGGGCAGCCCCTTCCAATGCCTGACAGCCCTTTTGGAAAAACAATTTTCCCTAATATCCAATGTATACCTGCCCTGGCACAACCTGAGGCTGTTTCCTCTCGTCCCATCGCTTGTCACTTGGGAGAAGAGACCAAACCCCCACCTCTCTGCCCCCTCCTTTCAGGGAGCTGTAGAGAGCCATCAGGTCTACCCTCAGCCTCTGCTCCTCCAGGCTGAACCCCCCAGCTCCCTCAGCCGCTCCTCACAGGAATTGTGCTCCAGACTCTTCCCCAGCTCCGTTCCCTTCTCCGGACACGCTCCAGCACCTACCATTCTGTCTAAAGTAAACTCCGTGTAAGAAATTCTTGAGAACAACCAGTTACTTTTTTTAGTCCCGGGATTATCTCACTATTGAGGAAACACATGATGAATCACCCAGCCCTGACTAGGAAACTCGCCTGTTCTACATCTTCAGAGCCAGTGAGATGCAAAGCTCCTTGACGCAGAGGAGGGGGACATAAGCACACCGCAAAACAAACTTCTATTAGTTTTTGAAAGGGAACTTTCAGTCAGAAAAATAAAAAGTGATCCACAGGATAAGGCTGTTCCAAAGAAGCCACACTATTCCATTAACTAATTTTTTCCATAACAAAAACATTAATTAAGCGTTACTGAGCTAGCCCATTATCAGCTGTATTAATACAAAGAAGCATCACCTACCTACCTGGAGAAGCACAGCCTCCACAGGAGTCAACTGTACCATTACAGCCCTCGGAGGACCGTCACTGCACACCAGCACATATGCCTACTTTAGCACTATTAAAAAATAATTTTAAAAGTATTATAAAAGAATGAAAAACCTGTGTTTCCAGGCATATGCATATTCCAAACATCATGGTACATGAGTTCACACTATTATTTTGCTAAATGCAACCAGTACACCATCCAGATAGCCAAACGCACCTGCAGTGCTGTGTCCAGCTGTGGAGCCCTCAGCATCAGAAGGATAGAGACCGGCTGGAGCGAGTCCAGAGGAGGCCACCGAGATGCTCCGAGGGCTGGAGCCCCTCTGCCATGGGGACAGGCTGGGAGAGTGGGGCTTGTTCAGCCTGGAGAAGGGAAGGCTCCGGGGAGACCTTACTGCAGCCTTCCAGTACCTGAAGGGGGCTACAAGAAAGCTGGGGGGGGGGGGGGGGCCCGCTTTTTACAAGGACCTGTAGTGACAGGACGAGGGGTGACGGGTTTAAATAGAAAGCATGGAAATTTAGATTGGATATCAGAAAGAAATTCTTCCCGGAGAGGGTGGGGAGGCACTGGGACAGGTTGCCCAGAGAAGCTGTGGATGCCCCATCCCTGGCAGTGTCCAAGGCCAGGCTGGAGGAGGCTTGGAGCAACCTGGTCTAGTGGGGGGTGTCCCTGCCCATGGCAGGGGGGTTGGAACTGGATGGGCTTTAAGGTCCCTTCCAACCCAAACCAGTCTGCGATTCTATGATTCTAATTATTGCTCAAACAAGCTCTTTTCACACACCAATCATTTGTGTAAGAGTATGCTACTAACTTCCACACTTGTAGATCCCACTCACCCAATACAACACCAACTTGTTAAATGTACTCCTGTTTCATACCATTTCTTCCAAACATTAACAGCAGTTGCACATTCTGAAACTTAAGTGTGTGTACACACAAATATTTTATGTCAGACCTGGAATAAAGCAGATCAAAGCTCAGAAAAGCAGGAAAGGAAAGCTCAAACCTCACTTTACAGTGTGTATTGTACGGCGTTACTTTCATTTAAAGCTAGATCTAGCAGGACAAAGACATGGCAACAGAGAGGCTAAGAAAGGCGAACACAGGAATACGCTGACTCGCCCCCCGCTAAAAGCCCACCTGTACAGCCACTGTCTCGCCACTACCTGCTGATGAACAGCTGCAAACGGGGCACTGCAGCTATAAACTGCTCCTTTCTTCATAATCATACAACCCTCCCCCTGCCTCACAGGTTGGGTTTTGCTGTAGTAGTCATCTTTCGAGCCCTGTCTTCATATGTTTGCCACCGGAGAAGGGGAGAGAAGTGACTTCCCTTTCATGCAGCAGGGTAATGCTAAAAAAAAAAAGGTGGATAAACTCATGAAATACATTAAAAAGCAAAACATGAATAAACTTAACCTGATTTCTTGTTCCAGGCCAGGTAAAGGGCAATAGGTAAATTTTAACGAAGGTAGGAGGTAAGCTTTAACTGACTTTGCCCTCAACATCTGAATTAGTGACAGACTCCCCCACCTCTCCACCCATATCCTAATGGGGATAATCAACAAGACAAACCCCATGTGGTCAGCAGCCACGAAAAAGAAACCTAAAAAGGTTTCACCTCAGTCACTAAAGACAGTATCACTGACAGGCACCAATTACTCTGTTTGCAAATAATGATGTAAATTTCCAAGGAATATCAACTTTGTCTCAAAGGTGCATCAGAATGTGGGAAAGAGATGCTGACAAACAGTACTAGGGTACCCGAAATCCACCAGAACTCACTGGTATATTTTCATAACACAGTTGTATTTATTTACATACCACAGAAATAATGAAAGGAATTGATTTTAAGTGTCAAAGTCATGAAAGAACAGGTCAAAAGGCCCAGATAATGAGATAGAAACAAAGGGCAAGAAAAAGCGTGGCCACTTTTTTAATAGGAAGGGGATGTACTGAGTGACACTAACATCCTTTATAGGAATACAGTGTCTCTGGGGAAACTCCTCCGTTAAAAGGCATCATCCAAGGCAGTTAAATGTACCCAATAAGCTGTGCAGATGTTGTATTTGATAATACTAATCAGCTGGAAGTTGGACAATGAACGTAACTGTCCTACCCCAGGCTTTTTGACTCAGATTCCTGAACACCACCACATTATCCGCGATAAAACTTAAAAAAAAGATCCTCAGAGTGGAATTCAAGATTCTTAGAAACCAAGGGAAGCACCTAAAGAAGGTTAGCTGGCATTACGGGATGCCCTTTACAAATCAAGATACTGGGAAAGGACTTAAATTGAGTAACTCACCGATTACAAAGCATTTGCTGTTTTAAAAGATTATAGTTAATCCATTCACATCAGTTACTCAAGCAAAGCAACTTGCCCATGAGGAGGATTTTTGGAGGAGTACTGAAGTTACAAGAGTTTGCCGCATTTCATGTAAAACGATACGTGCCATACGGGTTTGCTTTTAGAATTTTTCAGAGGAAAAAATGATGCAGTGGAACCAGATAGATACGTGCAGTGGCTAAAGGTGATCACAGATGAAAATTCTAGTCTCGAAAAATAATGTAACTAGTGAAAAATTTAATGCACAGTGCACTCAGAGCACAAATTTGAAGATATCATTGATCTTTGTGTTCCAATAGACAAGGAATGAGTAACCAAGATCCTTCAAAACAGCAACTGATGTAGGCAAATGTTTAGCTAATCTACCTTCCTAAACTTGCCATGATTATAAAAGTTATAACTTCAGAATATGCTATATTTTAAAAAGAATAATTTAATCTAAAGATACACTGGGGTTGGAACTGGATGATCTTTAATGTCCCTTCCAACCCAAACTACTCTATGATTTCTGAAATATGCCCACTTACCTAGGAAACAAGCTTTCAAACCTGCCAGACTAAACTGAGAAGGCCCCACTTTTAATACAACTGAGTCAAACCAGGCAGCTGCAGTAAGAATAGCGTGCAAGTACTTTTACACCAGGACACACAAAGTTGGAAGCTAGAGGTTTTCTGTATTTTGATGGCAGGACAAAAATGAACTCAATGGTTGAAGAGGAGAGATGGCTTTGACATTCACACACGGAGATAAAAAGCATCACATTGCTATTATAAAAGGCCAGTGCTATAGGGCCCCAAATTGCCATCATACTGGGGGTGGGTCTACGCAGACCTTCTTCTTTTGGTGAATACCCTTTATCTCCTCTCAGAGAGATGAAAAGATTTTTAAACCAGAAGGAGCTGCATTTGAATAAAAAGAGTTCTTCTATATGCTGGAATATAGGCCAACATATTCAACATTTTAAGTCTGGAAAAGTGTGGGTAGTTAGGATCTGGCGGCCGGAAGATTACGTGCTGTACGGAAAGACAGGGACCCTCCCCTGATAGCCAGTAGCGTGTAGTTTGCAATGTAAACAGACGGAAGTGACGTGACAAACCTAAGCCATATAATGCGGTGTTACACATCAATAAACGCCATTTGCCGTCCACCACATTGGTGTCTGTGAGCAGATGGCCCGAGCGGCCCGGGGGGGGTCGCCGTGCCGTTCCTGAACCAGGTCGCCACGCCTTGCGAAGGCAACAAGTGGTGCCGAAACCCGGGAAAACTCGCCTGGATTCGGGTGAACGGCGGCCGGAGCGGCTGGACCAGCCCGGCGGGGAGGACGCTCCCGGACCAACAAGGAGGATGGAAGCCCTTGTGAAGGTCGTATTGTTATTACATGAGCAGTGGGGTATTGATTGTAAACCCAAAGATTTTACTCTCGCAGTTGCGAGGCCTTTTAAAACTGGGGTCATTGACCAGCCGGTGGATATTTTCCACCCTGAGGTGTGGGATAAATGCACTAAAGCGTTAGCCGAGGAGACGATGTCCTCGGGCTGTGGGAAAAACCTTAAGTCGTGGGGGAGAGTCGTACAGGCCCTGCAGAAGACCTTACAAGAACAGGAGACCTGGAGGGTGGCAAAAGACTGTTTGTTGGCCGCCCCGAAAACGGCAGTCGGGGCAGCCACACAGACTTTGCACCCCCCAGACGGTAATGATTCTGCTGAGCCTAAAGACCGGCAAGAGGGCGACACGCCCCCTCAACTCCCGAACCCCGACCCGCCTACGGAAGCGCAGAAACAAGCTAAATCTTTCTGGGGTGGGCTAGCCGAGGAAGCCAGGGGCGCGGCGGAGAGACCAGAGTCGCAGGAGGGTTGGGTTAAACCGCCTCCCTATACGCCCCAAAATGGCGCCGGACAGAAAGAAGAAGGGCGGGGCGAAGATGCCTGTGGTGGAGATAAGGAGGAAGCGTTAGCAATATCAAACGCGCGAGAACAAGAAAGGGAGGAGAATGGAAAAGAGAAAGAGGGCGGGGGCGATAGAGGGAAGGAGGGGAGCGTGATCGAAGGGCGGAAAGCCAATCACAGCGGCCATCTGGAAAAACGCCCCAGTAGGGCGAACACCCCGCCGCGCAGAGGGCGGGGCGACACAGGAAGGAGGGCCGAGTCAAGAGGGAGGGAACGGCCCGCCCACAGAAGAAGCGGGCGGGGCCGGGTCCCAACAAAAAGGTACGGAAAACCGGAAGTACCCGGTCAGTCGAGCTCCGACTCTGAGTCAGACACTAGCTGGGACGAGCGGCTCGCAACCGATTCAAACTCAGAGGAGGAGGAAATGAGACTAGATACATTCAAAAGCCAAAATACTCCCATCCAAAATAAAAAGGGACCCCGAGAGGAAAATATTCCTCTCACTGATTGGAGGAAAATAAAAATTGCGTGTGCCGATTGGGCCCCATCAGCCACGCTAGCGTTCCCGGTCCGGGTGACAGACAGGGGACAGAGGGTCCACTCGCCAATAAACCCTAAGGATATACAAGCGATTGTTAAGGCAATTGCAGATAAAGGGCTTAATTCTGCCATGGTCTGCACCCTCACAGATGGTATTTTCGGGGGAGACGATCTGCTCCCGTTTGATATAAAACAAATGTGTAGATTGATCTTTGATGGGGCAGGAATGATTGTTTTTAAACAAGAATGGGAGGACAACTGCGTGAGGCAACTAGCCCAAGTAACTGGGGCGGATCACCCGCTATATGGGTCCGGCGTGCAGCGGCTGACGGGTACAGACCCAACAATGATTACCCCCCAGGCGCAGGCCCAGGGCCTGGGGGCCTATGAAATTGTGACAACTACTCGCGCGGCTAGAGAAGCTATTCGCACCGCTTCTAGAGTTATTGTCAAGCCATCACCATGGTCCACAATTAAGCAAAATGAAAGCGAGAGCTTTACGCAGTTTGTGGATCGCCTTCAAGCAGCGGTCGACTCCTCGACCCTGCCCGCGGAAGCGAAAGGCCCGGTCGTTGCAGATTGTTTACGCCAGCAGTGTAATTCGGCAACCAAAGAAATCCTGCGATCACTGCCAGCAGGGTCAAGTATCGCAGCCATGATCAAGCATGTCGCAAAGGAAGAGCATTTAGCCCCAATTCAGGTAGCTGTTCGCACCGCAATAGCTAATGTGATGGCATGTTTTAAATGTGGTCAGGCAGGCCACATAGTGGCAAACTGCCCTTACTTTGGGGACCCACCCACAGCGCCCCCCCCCGCGTCAAAATCGACCGAGGGGACCGTGTTGGGCCTGTGGAAAGACAGGACATTTCGCTAAAGAATGCAAATTTAAAAACCAGGGAAACGTATGGGGGAGGGGGCACCCGGGCCGCGCACAGCCCTCTCCTGCTTGGGACATAAGGCGGCCCAGTTATGCCAACCCCAGATGGAACCTACTGCCCCCTTGAGAACCAACCAATTTTATGACTCCACCAACGAACCATCCAAACCAGTCCCTACCTCAGGAGCAGCAACAACCAGCTCCTGGGGACGAGACCTTAGGGTGGCCCTGGCAGTAAAATGCGATAGTCCACCAGTTGTATGGGGGATTTGTTCCCTCTATAATACCTTAAATGACACCACTATTAGTATCCCCTTTTTGATTGACACCGGAGCAGATGTTACAGTTATCCCTGAAACGAATTGGCCCCCCCATTGGAAATTGGAAAACGCCCCCATGGTAGGTGGAGTCGGAGGACTAACCCGAGCTCGGAAGAGTACTCAATTGGTAGCAATAACGCTTCACACTGAAAAGGGACCAGAAAAAACCATTACCCTCTTTCCATATGTCATGTCAGGAACCCCACCCCTATTGGGAAGGGACGCTCTATCCCTTTTGAAAGCCAGGGTGACAAATTTATCATGAGGGCCACTGCCGCACACCCACTTCCACCTATTAAACTCACGTGGAAATCGTCCGACCCGGTGTGGGTCGAGCAGTGGCCCCTATCAAAGCCTCGAATGGACGCTCTTCTTGAGCTAGTCGACCGTGAACTACAGCGAGGTCATATAGAGCCTTCCACTAGCCCGTGGAACACACCAGTTTTTGTAATACCCAAACGAACCAACGAAGGGTTTCGTCTCCTTCATGACCTGCGTGAAGTAAATAAGATAATTCAACCAATGGGTCCCGTTCAAACACTGCTGCCCATAAACTCCATGATACCAGAAGGGCAACCGTGTGCCGTCCTTGATATTAAAGATTGTTTCTTTTCAATACCATTGCATGAGGAAGACAAGGAGCGGTTTGCTTTTTCTGTCGTGTTCCCAAACAGCCACAACCCAATCAAAGGGTTTTTCCAAACCGGCAACGACAAGGCAGACGCCGCTGCAAAAGGACTATGGACGTTAAGAGATGCTCGTCAGCTACATGAGTCTCTCCACATCGGAGCTAAAGCGCTAGCAAAGAAATGCGAGATCTCAATTACTGACGCAAAACACATAGTAGCCACATGTCCCCACTGTCAGAAAACACCATTGTGGTCTAGCGGAGTCAACCCCAGAGATCTTAAGGCCTCTGAGGTGTGGCAAACAGATTTCACGCTCTGTCAATTGCTGAAACCTCGAGCGTGGCTAGCGGTGACCGTAGACACATACAGTGGAGTGATCGTAGCCACACAACACCTTAAGGCCGACTCGAAAGCGACCATCCAACATTGGCTGACGGCCATGGCGTGGCTTGGCGTCCCCAATCAGATTAAAACAGATAATGGCCCAAGTTTCGTCTCTAGATCTGTCCAGGCATTTACATTGAAATGGGGTATCACCCTAACACACGGCATCCCGTATAATAGCACTGGACAAGCTATAGTCGAACGGGCGAACCAAACCCTGAAAGCTAAATTAGAGGTGTTAGCAAAAACAGAAGGTTTTACCAATGCTGTTCCCCCAAAAGACCAAGCACGCCTGCTAGCGACTGCTCTGTTAGCACTGAATCAATTCCCTAGGGGGGAAGAGGTGAATAGCCCCACCCAGAAACATTGGGCTACTCGAGCGCTACAAGAAGGCCCGCTGGTCATAATTAGAAACGAGCTAGGGGAATGGGAACAAGGGTGGAGGCTAGTTCTTACAGGACGAGGGTATGCCGCGGTTAAAAAAGATGGAAAAGTTAAGTGGTGTCCGCTTAAATCCATCAAACCAAACCTTCAGAATGAAATTAACAAAAATTGTGAGTTTTTATCCACAGAACCGGTTTATCAGACGCCCTTATAACCCGTACGCACTGGTAGCAGGAGAAGACTGCAAGTCAACAAGCATCCTGTCCACACCTGAAAGTGCGAGAAGGATTGGAGAAGCGAAAAAAGAAGAACGAGAAGCACAACAAAACTGCTTTGCATCATGGTTTAACCATTCACCATGGCTGACCTCCCTGATATCTACCCTGATAGGGCCAATTATAATAATTGTAATAGCACTGATTTTTGGACCCTGTGTATTGAATAAGTTCATGTCATTTGTTAAAAGCCGGCTAGAAACAGTTAATATCATGATGATAGAATACCGACAATTGCTATAAAAATGTTCTTGTTCAGAATTGTTTAGCTATCTCCAGTCATACCCTGTTATTCCCAGTAACACCCCTGTTGCCTCTCACCTAGCGTGCCTTATATTTTTTATTCAAGTTCATGATATGTGTCAAAATTGTTGTAAAGCATAGCTTAAGAACGGGATACAATTCCAAGATTGCGATATACGTATTTTCGAGATTGTTACATTTTAGTCAATTTACTTACGCATAGGGAGGGGGGAAATGTGGGTAGTTAGGATCTGGCGGCCGGAAGATTACGTGCTGTACGGAAAGACAGGGACCCTCCCCTGATAGCCAGTAGCGTGTAGTTTGCAATGTAAACAGACGGAAGTGACGTGACAAACCTAAGCCATATAACGCGGTGTTACACATCAATAAACGCCATTTGCCGTCCACCACATTGGTGTCTGTGAGCAGATGGCCCGAGCGGCCCGGGGGGGGTCGCCGTGCCGTTCCTGAACCAGGTCGCCACGCCTTGCGAAGGCAACAGAAAAGCAACACGGCAAGACCAAATAGAAACAAGGATCCATGAACAACTCTGCCTGTTTACCACGTTTCTCATTTCCACTGAATTTCTGACTTCAAGCAAATTCTGCTCTGTACTCTCCAACCCCAGGAAGACGCATTTCATCCCCTCTGGTACTGTTCCTTGCTGCAGAGTCGTGACTTGTTATTGCAAATCACCGGGATGCCATGTGGACTCCAGAATGGTCTTCTTCCCCTGACTGCGCTCAGTGGATCCCCAAAGGGAGAACAAATACCCTCCACTGCGCTTCCCCAGGCGGCTTATCTGCCCCAACCACCCTTCGCAGAACTTTGGGTATGACAGGAACATGCAAGGAAAATCATCCCCCAGAGCTGGCATTAGCTGCAACTAACAGAAACAAATGCACACAGTTAACTCACTGGGGGCTGACGGTAACAGAGACATACACCTAAAATAGGTGTAATTAGAGTTAGCCGGAAAAAGGATATTATTTGTAAACATAATATATACCTGGGAGAGATGTGGAGCGTGCAGGCACATGCTCTGCACCATTACATTAAAATACATGAATTTAGCTCTGGAACTGCATTGTTTACATGCCCATCTGATTTAAAGACAACACAACTCCCCAGTCTCACCTGAAATATATATGTATAGATTCTGATTTTCAGGAAAACCGCCAAGGAAATTAATTATAGCTATTAAAACAGAGATAGCTATTAAAACAGAGTACCTGGGACAGCACTTTTCCAGCCTGTTTTAACAATTTGCAGTGACTGAGGAAAGTGGAGGATCATAGCATAGGCCAAAAAATACAGGCTAAGTAGAAATGCACAAGAAAAACCTACCCCCAATGCAAAATAAGCAGAGATTTATTTCTGTAGGATTCAAATAAACAAAGCCAGTTCTTAATTCTCTCGCTCACTTTCCTGAGAATCTTTTCTAAAGAATACTTGGCCAAGCAAGCAATTATGTAACTTTGTTTTCACTAAGCATACGGTATCTGAAATGAGTATTTCTGGCAATCATTTCGCCAATCAAGGAACTGAATAATCGTTGGCATTTTCTGTCAAAAACTTTACAAAGACTCATCAAAAAGATGGCTTTCTTCTAGGGCTATGAAGAAGGATGAGAGAAGAAAGACTGGATTTCAGCGTATCATGACAGAACTCAGCAGGAAGGAATCTCTACAGGAAGAGCTACAAAGCATATTTCATTTGAAGCCATGAACTTTAATAGGAATTTCATTTTACACATGAATGTACCCTGTGTGATAATCTCCCGTCTGATTATTCATCAGCTGGAACTCAGGATGTGAAGGTGACAGGAGCAGAGAATGTTATGTTCCTGAAGTGTTAGAAAAGGTATTAACCTTTTAATGACTTTTCATTCAAACCCAGCTTTCACAGTAAAAAGTAAAAAAAGTCTTTTATTTTGTCTGTGATACTAAACACGAAAGGAAACCCTAGTTAATATTTGGAACAATAGTGAATATGAATGATTTTACACTATTTGCATCTGTTCAGGAGGAGTCTTGTGACACACAAACAGCAGGATCATCAATGCAGCCAAACAAAACCATACAGAATGTTTGAAAATTCAGCCCAAAGGCTATTGGTCCAGATCCAGACAAACATCTTCCAAAAGCATCTTTTTTTTTTTTTTTTCCTCAAAATATCTAGGATAGCCTAATTCCAATTGAAAGTAAATGTACTGTGAATTTTTTTAATGTGATTTACTAGCTGGTTGGACAGGCTCAAAGAACTCATCATAATGGATGTTATGGAGAAAAACTGCGTGGATTTCTTTGAAATCAAGGACAAAGCAAGGATTTGTCATTCATTCTGATTTCACTTTCCTGAACCTGAAAACCACAGGTAGTTTAAGAACCAGAAAATTATTACACATAAACTCCATCAGATAATTTTTTTAAGTACTGTAATTTTAAGCCAACAGTATAGACTCAAAATAGGTAAATAGCATCTGAAAATTATTCCTAAGAGCTGTGAAGTGTCCAATTACTAGTTCTCCACTACTCAGAAAAATATCCTAGCAGGCATAGCAAGAAATTTTTTTCCTGTATTATACAGGCTTTTAGAAAGAAGAATGCATTTCTTTCCACCTGTTATTTATCCAGAGGAGAAATTAGACATGTTATCCATCCAGGGCTTTTCCTAAAGTTTGCCCTTTCACTGGACTGTTACTGGAAGATACTCTAGATAAGTGGCTTTCTTCCTCGATTTAATTATTCCTGCCACCTGCCTATGTGAGTCAACCTCACACACCAGACTTCCTATCAGGAGCAGCCTTTCGGGAAGGTGCTGTCATCCTGCGACACAGCAAGCTAACAGCTTTCTTGACAGTATCAGCTCGCACATTTAAGGCAGTAAAGATGTGGAAAATCACAACTCCTCATTCAATATCCCCTTCAAAACACGTTTCTGTGACGGAATGTTATATTTTGTTCAGGCATATTCATAGCATATACCCTGTGGGAACCACTGGAAAAATCAGTCTGTCACAGCTAGAAGCCCAGTGTGCTGGTTTTATTGGGACAGGGTTGATTTTCTTCACAGTAGGTAACATGAGGCTATTAGTACTAGTAGCTAGTATTGTTTTCATTACATATTAGTAGTAGTATTGTTAGTATTATCACTATTTTATTTATTAATATTCAATTATTAGATTGTTCTTATCTCAAACCACAAATTTCCTTGTCTTCTCCTCCTCCAGCGGAGGTGGGAGGGGGAGGTGAGCGAGCAGCTGTGTGGTACGTAGCTGCTGGCTGGGATTAAACCACATCACCCAGCTAGATAAACCAGCGCCATTCTCACAGTATCTGCGAAGACCCATGTACGCACTGCTTGTACCCACTGCCTTTTCACCAAGAATTGAGAATCAGAATCGTCTGCACACAACACATCACATAAATATTTGGAATTCAAGGTGTTAAAGGTTCTGAGAAATATTCAGCTTTCTTTCAAGTATCTATATGCTACACTGGGGGATGCTGAAGTGTTTCTGAGGCTGTGGGATCCTACCAGCCGCTCCACCACTCCCCTCCTCAGCTGGACAGGGGAAAGCAAATATGATGAAAAGCTCATGACCTGAGATAAGGGCAGGGAGAGATCATTCAGCAATTACTGTCACGGGCAAAACAGACTCAGCTTGGGAAGAAATTAATGTAATTTATCATCAGTCAAAATCAGAGTTAAAAATCAGGACTAAATCCAAATCTTAAAACACCTTCCCCTCCACCCCTTCCTTCCTCCCGGACTCAAATTCACTTCTGCTTTTCTCTACCTCCTCCCCCCAAGTGGTGCAGGGAGACGGGGAATGGAGGTTTTGGTCAGTCCATCACATGTTGTCTCTGCTGCTCAAAGGGAGGACTTCTCACACTTTTCCCTTCCTCCAGCCTGGGGTCCCTCCTGTGGGAGACAATCCTCCACCAACTTCTCCAATGCAAGTCCTTTCCACAGACTACAGTTCTTCACGAACTGTTCCAGTGTGGGTCCCCTCCACGGGGTGCCGTCCTTCAGGAGCAGCCTGCTCCAGCCTGGCCCCCCATGAGATCACAAACGATGGGGTTTGCCAGCAAACCTGTTCCAGCCTGGGCTCCTCTCTCCATGGGGCCACAGCTCCTGCCAGGAGCCTGCTCCAGCGTGGGCTGCCCACGGGGTCATAGCCTCCTTTGGGCATCCCCCTGCTCCGGTGCGGGGTCCTCCCCAGGCTGCAGGGGGGTCTCTGCCCCACCGTGACCCTCCATGGCTGCAGGGCACGGCCTGCCCTCTCACCACGGGCTGCTGGGGAACCTCTGCTCAGACTTCAGGTATTTGAAGAGGAGTGTGTCTTGTTTGTGGTTAACGTACAGCAGGGTGGGGAACTGAATTTATTGGGATGCTGTAGCACTTTCTAGCATTAGAGGTGAAATTCTCATTCCAACTACTTTGACCTCAGTGTACTTCAGACAAAATTTCCGCCACAGAGGTCACAGGTTTTCTCAGTGTCCTCCAAACAGAACCAAAACCGTATTCCTGTTCTCCATATCATTAACGGAAGTACAGGTTCCTCATACAGCTCTTACACAATACCCACCAAGGAAAATCAACTATGCGGACAATTTCCTTATAAAGCAGAAAGACCTTGTCCCTTACTCTTTTAGCTATTAATTAGCGTTTTTCCTCTTACAAACTGCTCTGTAGACCTCAGGAGTAGCAAAGGATGTCATGTATCAGTTGCTATGGAAACCAATCCTTTCTAAAAAGGCAAAACAGAAGAGATTTGTAGAAGTCCATTTCTCACTATGGACAAAGGATGCCACTCAACAGTATTTTGGAAGCCTTTCACTTCCACGGTGTTACTATTATTTATGAATGATCACAACTGATTTAGTACAGGATTGCCTGAATATTCTGAGCTTCCCATTTTCATGGAGTGGCACAAAACGAATTTCATTCCAGATTTTGCATTGATTTTTTCATTTATTATTTGTGTGGAGGTATAATATTAACGAAGAGCCTTTATGGGACATACTTCGTGTTGGAAACGGTTACATTTCGCAGAAAAATTACATCTAGTCAAGAAATCAGGGCAAATTTTACCATATTTCTCCATTTCAATCACTGTCCCAAACCAGTGAGGTTCACCAGGCTGGAGAGGTCCTTCATGCCTCGGTCACTGTAAGACTCCATTTGCAGTGGGATGTGGATTTACTCCTGTCAGAATTAACTTCTGGGATATTGTTTGCTGGCAGCACAGAACGCCTGAACTGCGTTTGCCGAGTCTGATGGTGGCAAACCATAACTCTTTGAAGAAATGTACAAGCATCGATTGGCTAAAAGGCAAATTTCCTTCTACCTGATCTCTATCAGTCAGTGGTCTCTGGGACTTCTGCCCAGAGAAATGGTAGTAAGAGTCTTCATGAAAATCCATTTTACAAAATCACTACTTCATTGGCGTAGCTTTGTCCCAGTGTAAGACTCAGAGCAGCTCCCCAGCGCAGCTACTGCAAGGGGCCTTTCGCCCTATCACGGGGTACGCCCCAGGCGCAAAGCCAATACAAACGCTGCAACAAAAGCGACAGGGCCATTTCCGAGGTTGGAACACCAGAAACGGTGACGGTGGTGGGTAGGAATGAAGAGAATCCTTTTATAAGAGCTCCCTAAATCACGTCAAAAGATTTCTCATTTGTATTTCTTGGCCCCTTCATTTCTTCATCACAAAGACGTAAACAACCTAATTCAAAGAGCTGCGTAACAAAAATGTGCTTCATATTGCTCAGGGGTTCAGAGAAAAAAAGCAAGCAAATTAGCAATTGTATTAAGTGGCTTTCTTACCAACCTACTGGCAAAGAAACCTCGTGCCTTGCCAGGCCGAAAGCTGCAAAATTAAGCTGCTTCCACACACGTATCTTGGGAACTGCGACCATTTAAGAAGCGGCTCCACTTGGCATAACTCTGAGCAATGGATTATATTTACTTTATCAGACATACCAAATTACCCACCTGCCCTACAACAGTCCCCTACTGGAGGGTAAATAGAGCTCAACTGTCGTAATATTCTCCTTCAACCAGCAGCAAGTCAGAGTTGGTATACTGTGAAGGACAGGAAATTCCTTAACCCTTCTAATTGTTGGCCTTAAGAACCGGAAGCAAGCACAGAAAAATAAGGAGCTAAAGAATTCTGCAATACACATCATTAATTTCTATGTTTGGAACAAATTATAGAACAAACTATTGCAGAAAAGAGTCCTATGATCATGACATTTTCCAGTAGTTGTAACAAGAGCTGGATGAAAATAATTTATCCCCTGAGATAAAACCCTCCATATCCCAAGAGACAGTGCAATGGAGATGAGATTTCTCTAGAGAAGCTGTAATTCTACCTGAAGAAAGAGCAAAAAGTATTGTATGCCGTATTTTTTTTAATATTTGAATGTTACAGTGTCAGCAGAGCAGCTGCGAGAAGGAAAGAAATCCAGGTAGAAACCAGCCTTGAAGTATGTTTGATGGGAAATAACCTAAAAGCTGTAGATCACTGTGAAAGTGGCACAGCCAGACCTTAAGGGGAGAGCTGTGAAAGCTTCTAGAAGTTTTTAGGGTTATCTGAGACCAGCTAATTACACAGTTGAGGGAGCTGAGCTCAGGCAGGGCTGGTGATGGGAACAGAGCTGCTTGATCCCAGAACTGCTATAGCTCAGGTTTTTCTATCTGAGAGACTTTTACAGCTCCCATCTGCATAGTATCTAAGAGCCTTACACTCTTTTAACGTGCTTATTCTCAAAACAGCCCCGTGAGGCAGGGAAGCATTGTTACCACCACTTTACTCATAGAAAACCTGGGAACTGTAAGGAAGATGCTCATTAAAGATGCTCCATTAAAACCAAGAGTGGCCACTGAATCTCCAGTAAGGGAAGTGGAACTAAGGTGACTTAACCCGGCCGAGGTTTTTTTGCCCACATGATTTGTTCAAGGTCACACAGGATTGTGATAGTATTGGGAACTGAAACCAGTCTTCTGAGGAACACTAATGACTGGCCTGTCATTACGTTTTTCGTGTCTGATATAGGCAGCTGTGACTGACGAAGAAACCTGAGCCTCAGAGCTGTAAAATGACTGAGGGAACAGATGCACAGATTTCATTTACTTCTGCGATGGCAGCCTTTTTCTGGTCCTTTGTGACTCTTCATCATTTGGGGGGAGGGGTTTTGGTGGGTTTTGGTTTGGTTTTTTTTTTTTAAGGAGGGGCCAATTCTTGCTGTCTTTCTGACGATACATTTCTCTCCTGCCACCCCTGATATCCCCTCAGTATGTGATGTACTTGCCCGTTAGCTGCCATCATGCTCTCCATCCCGTACCCAGCCCCGGGGTCCTGCACCCCCTCCCTGCGTTGTGGCACGCTCTGTGGGATGCACCAGCAGCTTGCGACCCCAGGGCTTGTCTTTTTGCCAATGCCCAGCTGCCAGCAGAAGGCATCTCCAGGATAAATGCACAGTATCTTTCAAAGCCAATGCCTTAGCATCCAAACACTGCAGCACGGTTTGGCAAGGATCAGCAAGAGAACCATGAGGGGAGCAAAAGGCGTGTCGTCAATACCTGAGGCTAGAGAGACGGTTCTTCTCCCAGCAGCAGAAAATACCGGAACTCGAGGGAAGCTGCTTGTTTCTCATGGGAATGAAGTTGGGAGATAAGCACACAGAGCTGAGGCATTTTTCTGAAATTAACAGTCGGTTAATTAATAGCCTTTTACAACTACTTTCACTGAATTTAAAGCACTGTGAATTTCACATCTGTGAAACACGTAAAGCATTTCGTACGTTCCTTATACTTTAGCAGCAACAGAACGAAACTAAACAATTCTCATCCTGCAAGTTGCTGTGCAGATCAGCTGCTGTTCTAAGATCCACCTCATCTGTTGGTGCTACACCCAGCAGCCATGAACAACATTCGTTACATCTGAATTTTTCAGACAGAAAACCTGCCGAGCCTCGCAACGACGAGCAGGGATGACAGATGTCAGTCACCTCCTCCGACAGGTCGAATGCAAATTTTTGCTTGAACGGTTTAGGTTTTGCAGCATTTAAAGCAAAACAAGAATTATCACTACAGTATAAAATGAATTAAGGTGCATAAGCTGAATGCCCAAGACAGATATATACACCGATAATATAAAATCACTACCATGCGAACAAAGCACCGACTAGGGGCAGCACAGGGAGCGTACGACTATCAGGACAGAAAAAGATTTGTGCTCTCATCAGAAATACTTTCACAGCAGTCAAGAGAGAAGCCTTGAACTTGACAAAGAAGGTCTGCTCTTCCTTTGATCCTATCAATCAAGAGTCCAGTAGGTCCTAGCTGAAATAAGTTATATCTCAGTGTCCCCCTCAGACAAATACCAAGTGGTTTTCCTTCTGCCATTCTGAAGAACAACAGAATTACGCTTATTTTAGGAATGTAAGAAACAATCTTCGGAATGTTACCGATGCTTGCAGGGTTACTGACTGTCGCTTCCACGGAAAAATGTCAAGGTGACAAATGCATTTGAGGATGATGATTTTCAATGCTGGATGGCATGGCAGAAAACTAATTAAAGACGTCATTTATGTTCTATTTGTGCAAGGAAGATGCTGTCAGCAGCATACTAATATAACACAATAGGCCACATAAATTCTGCTATCACTTACGCTGTACAGAACCCACGTAAGTCAACTTAATGATAACAGAAATGAAAAACTAGGGCAGCAGAAAGTCAAAGTTACGCTATCAGTTGGTAAGTTGTCTCACTGCCCACAAGCACTCTCCTTTCTGCCAAACAGCTTTGAGTTTAAATCTCTCTCTCTTATCCTATTATGCTAAAGCCAGGATTTAGAAAGTAGGAAACAGAGGTGGGACAAGAAGGTACCTGAAACTGGCAAGATCAAATTTTTTTTGGTCTTTTAGTATGAACAAAAGGCAAAAAAAAAAAAAAAAAAAAAAAGTTTGAGAAATTTTTCTATGACATTCTGTCTTTTTCTCCATCACCAACTTTATCTCAGTCCAGATTTCAACTCCTTTGCGTAGTATCTTAATTCCGGCAGTTATCGCATTTATCTGCACGGGGTCATTTATCAAGTGCCGGGCGCTATAGCTCAGGTGTAAATCCTAGGAGCAGAGATCCATAGACAGATTTGTAGCATATGGTATATCTATGTATAGAATATCTATAATATATCCTCTAGCTATTGATAAATATGGCCCAGAAATCTACTGGTCTTATGATTTATTGCTTAAGCAATATGTAAGTCAGTATTACTCCAGCTTTTTTGGCTTTCAAACCACTTGATTATGTTATCAGGCAATCATCCCATAACAGCACGTCTCAATGTGCTGGTTTTAACTGGGACAGGGTTAATTTTGTTGACAGTCGCTAGCATGAGGCCGTGTTTTGGATTTACGTGAGGCTATGTGCTGGATTTGCACTGAGCGTTGATAACACTGGTGGTTTTAGTTGTTGCTAAGGAGTGTTCCTACCAAGTCAAGGACTTTTTCAGACTCTGATACTGTGCCCGTGTTCCCAACAAGAAGCTGGGAGGGGACACTGCTCAGAGAGCTGACCCAAGCTAACCAGAGGGGTATTTCACTCAACTGAACATTATGCTCAGTCTAAGCTGGGGGTAGGCCGGGGGCCATGTTGGTTGGGTGTTTTTCTTGTTCACCCTCCATCTCCTCCCCAGTGGCTCTCTCCCGCTCGTTGGGGCTTGCTCTGGCTCTGTTGCAATCTCTCCCCCAGGCTCTCTGGCTCTGACTACTCAGGACCTGGCTGGGCATTGTTCAGCAGGTGGTGAGCAATTGTATAATTGATTTTTCATTATTTTCATTACATATTATTATTAGTAGTAGTAGTATTGTTAGTGTTATTTATTAGTAGTATTACTATTGTATTCATTTATATTCAATTATTAAATTTTTCTTATCTCAACCCATGAGTTTCATTATCTTTTCCTCCAATTCCCCTCCTCCACTGAAGGAGGGGGGGAGGCGAGCGAGCAGCTGTGTGGTACTTGGCTGCTGCCTGGGATTAAACCACAACACCCAAGTCATCTTAATGGTACCTACATGTAAATCCTCCTGAGAATCTCCCAGCATCTGGGAATTGCTTTACCTACAGGCACGACAAGGAAATGTGTGCACAAGGTCCACAGTATGAACATCCAGACGTTACAGACTAGAAACTACCACGCTCAAAAAAGAAAACAACCTCTCTTCGGTCAGAATTACCAGCTTAGCATAGCAGCACATGAACATAAATAGACAGGTACTATTCCAGAGCTGGCTTGAGTTCAGAAGGCCTGAAAAATTAGAAGAATGAGCACTGGGGGGTGGGAGGATGGGGACATGGACCAGGAACTAAAAAAACACCTATATGGACCTCATCTTTGAAAAGAGAGAATAAAAAGAACGCACAAATCAAATCCTTGGATTCAGGATTAAGGACAAGAGAAAGTAGGAATTCTTTCTGAGAAGAAAGCCTTCAGAAGCCTTCTGCTAGACTTGGGAAAACCATCATACGGGTTAATGACAGTTTAAGGCTTTTTTTCCCTTTTAATTCCTTCCAAAGTTTAATAAAAATGCAGTACCTTTTAACAGGAGCAACTGATGGAGTTGGAAAAACAGATGAGCATTCTTTAGGTCTCTTTCAGCTGTTAAAGTCCTACAGAATTTCTCTTGTTTACATCTATTAAGCACCATTGTTACAGCCGTATCAGTACTCTTTTCCCTTTATATCACAATTGCTGTTCAAAACCAGCGTGAATCCCGAATCCTACAGACAACACAAATTCTGTGAATCCTGATACTCCCTCCCTAACGTGAAGTACCTCATCACCACCATCAGATAGCTTTTTACATTTTATTCAGCACCAGCAGAAGAGGAGATGCTAATAAGTTTCAACTCAAGGGTATGGTATAACATAACTAAGCCCATATGTTTAGCTCACACAGCCAGCTTTCCAAGACCATTTTAATATTCATACTTTGGTCCTTGCAGCCGGACAAGCTGGGGTTTTATTTGTTGTCCTTTTTTTTTTTTTTCCCCCAATCCTTTTTCTTTTTTTTTTTTTATGTCTTAACCATCTGTCTTATGAATCCTTGAATTTATAATATAAAGGTCATTGTTTCAGCATATGGTGAACTGGGTTTTGCTAATAAGGCAGGAGTTAGCGAGAACTAAATGAATATATACATTTTAATAAATGCATATGTGCGTGAACCACCGTGTTTTGCACCGTGTAACTTTAAAGTATTTGACAAACTGCTAAAAGGGTTCTTAGATTGAAGTCATGAATGAATGGCACCAAGTAAGAGCTGGTAATCAGATCTTTGGGGATCTGGTATGGATTCTTCACATTTAAAACAGACACAATTACGGTACAGCCCTGATTCCTTTGGCGTCTATCTGTGTAGGAGACCGTTGCAATACTGTGTCATCCACATAGCAAATGTCCGCCTGACACGTTCTGACAGGAGAGGAAGATGATTTTAAGATTAAAACCTGAAACAAACAAGGTTTCACTCAGGCTCTGAGAAACTCGTACTCACCAGCACCTGCATAGCTGTGATGTCCAGGAAGTCTGGCCAGCCATCAGGGCAGCTGTCAAGTCTCTGCACACCTCTGCAGTTTTCTGTAGGCTGCCAACAATGCTCAGGTTTTGGATTATGTGTTTTTGAGACCTTCTGGAGCTGACAGTGAGGAGTATCTCCATCCTGTCCCACCTCTGTGTGTCATCAGGAGACATCACTGTCCTTGGTCTCCAAAGCTGGGTGACTTGTGAAACTGTAGGTAGATGCACTGGGGTCTTAAAGGCCTGCCACCCCTGGTGGGTAACACAAGCCATTCCGAGACCCTCTTTCCTGCTGTTTGCCCCTTTGGGCTTCCACAACCAGACATCCCCACCAATTCCCCATTTGCACTGACCTTAGCCTTTGCTCTTACATCTGTCATTTTGAGAGTGTGGGCACATATACTGCTTTTTGACGGAATTGTCTAATACACAGAGTCAAGGATTACTTCAGGGAATGCTTTGTAAGATAGGAACTTTTGGTGAATGATAACTCATCCAGATCCTTAGGATGTGAAAACCAGATGGCAAGACATCCTACAGTGCTCACAGAATATAGTGCAGCAGAGATCTGCACAGCTGGGATATCAGAAGACAACCAAAAGGAAATTAACTCCTCCTCCTTTGTGACCACAGGAAGAATCTCACAAAACATCACTTCTGGTGGTATTAAAAAGTGGTTACTAACATCCAGTTTCTTACCGCTTCATTCATTTGGAATTTCAACAGTGTTGCTACCCTTTCTGGGAAATGGGACAAAGGAATCAAGGCACTGACATTCAAAGATGTACACAGCGTGTGTAGGACCTCTGCCTGGATGAAAGGACGGAAAACTGTGAACAGCTAGTGTTATTTAGCCACTTTCCAAGCACAGGCAAGGAGGAGATGGAAATCTGTGATTGTGATACCATAGAGAGTGTATATATGTACTTACAAGGCAGGGGGTTCACTGCTGGATGAGTCCCCTGGGATCAGAATGGCAGGAGGGGTACAGCCATTAATTCTCTCGCGTACCTTGTGCTAGGATAGCATCTTCCTTCCTCCACCCAAAAAACACCCTGAGAGCAAGGCAAATATAAGAAAGATTGCATGGCCTATCACTTTCAGTAATTGATTTTAACAATTGTTTTTGAGATGTGATTATTTTAGGACTGAAAACACATCCCTTCTGCTATTGTATTATGACTATTACTTCTGGGAATAAGCTTAAGCTTAAGCTAGATCATTGAAAAGTTAACTTTTAAGCTATATTTGTGTTGTGGAAGTCAACACTCTGGGTAGTTATTTCAATAAGGATTTATAGATTACGAATTTCCAGCTTTACAGAACGTATACACTGTGCTACATAAAAATAAGGTCACATTTTATGATCCCCTACTTTAACACCTAAAAACATTTAGAAACTAGTTGGAAGCTTAAGTGTTTCCAGCCACCGAGTTCCTTGCTGCAGATAAAAGGCCAGGCTGGGTTTTAGAAAGCCTTTTCTTTCCATAATATATGGTATATTCCTTCTAAATTAAGCACAGAGAATTTACAGGAGACAAGAAGGTAAAAATCCCAAAGATCTCAATTAGTAACATAAAATACTAGCCACGCTTAATGAATATTCAAACATTTTCAACACGGCACAGCAGATTATGCATTTTTCTTCGGCACCGATCTCCCTCCTCAGCCTCGTTCTCTATTTGCAGGTCAAACAAGTTTAACGTATCACCACATTAGCTCATCTCAGCTCATGCTGAGGGAAGGAACCCCGCAGTATCACGCCTGTCCATCACACTGAAGCGATTAGACAAACTCTTGCTTCCCCTGGCAGTGACGAGCTAGCAGCAGTGAGCCTCTGCCAGCCCGGTCCAGCTCCCCACTGACTGTTACAGCCGAAACTGAAAATCCACCGTGCCTCGTCATCCCTGACAGCGTCCGTCAGAGCCTGCCTGTCAGCTTGCTGCAGTTCTGACCCTCAAACACTGAGCCAGCGTCTTCAGCTCACCATGCCTCGGCGCACTGCCATGATGGGTATAATAGCAGGAACAAAGGATTTGCCTCTAAAAACGTGATTTTTTTTCTCTGCTTTTGTTTTTCAGCATTCCTAAAAATGTTTTTAAAAGGTCTAAAGTTAATCAAGTTGAATACAATCAAGTACTCACAATCCCAAATTCAGCTTCAGGAAAATAAAGTCCTCCAGACAGCAACCTTAGTTCCAGTCTGGGAGGTCTAAGATGATGAACTCTGCTGTCAGTGATAAACAGGCAGTCATACCTGCACACAGACAAACAATTCTCGCTGGTATCAGCATGAGGCGTATTGTGGACGAAGCACAACATTTAATTTTGGGGGGTAATTCTTCACATAGTATCACGCCTCTGAGCTCATGGACACAGCATAAACCAGAACCTTCAACTTGAGAGGGGTCCGTAGGAGGTACCACAGTTTTAGAAGGAGAAACAGAAACACAGTCTGATGTAATCTTTGAGATAATTTGAAACCATAAGTACTAAAGAGTACTTTTTTTCTCCTACTGTTAGTATGTTCGCATATAAATATTTCTTCCCCAACACAACTAATGCTGTTCGCTTTAGCAAAAATCAAAATGTGGAGGAAATAATTCCAGTTGTTGCGTGCAAAGATCTTTCTGGTTTTCGGTAGCAGAACACTCCTTATGAGTCAGCAGCAGCTTATTTCTTTTCTGTCTCAAGAATTTTTGAGGCAGACTCTTACATCAGGTTGGATCTTCACTCACGTCAGTCAGCGAGAACACTGATTTCACTGTCTCCAGACTGGTGGAGACCAAGTCTTTATCCCACTATTTCTTTTTTTCCCTCACCTCAACATCTTGATAAAACACATACAGAAAGTTTTATAAAACTCCTGACCATGTGGCGGGGTGTCCCATTAACATTGCTGATTTTATTGGCCCTTCTGCATGGCTATCGATGTCTTTGAGAACGGATAACTTAACAATGCTGTAAAAATGTTTGCTCTCTTGCAATAAATATAATCTCACTTAGATTTACTCAATAGATACAATTTTAAAGCTGAAATGAATAGATGTAACAGCCCACAGGAACCATGAATTTGGAGTAAAAATGTTTAGCACTGCAGTACGTAAGAGCAATAAATATTAATATGACCACAGGAGAAGCCAAAGAACTTAAGTACAGAGAGGTACTGCTACCCAATGAGTACACCTGAAAAGTGTGTGCCAGTTACAAATCAACAGACGGCAAAACAGTTATCCCCACAATATTCACTGTGCTACTGGGGAAATGCATATGTGTATGATTTAAAAACACAGGGACAGTATACACCGACATAAGATCTTGAGCAGTTGTGGGTGCCCCATCCCTGGCAGTGTCCAAGGCCAGGCTGGAGGAGGCTTGGAGCAACCTGGGCTAGTGGGGGGTGTCCCTGCCCATGGCAGGGAGTTGGAGCTGGATGGTCTCTAAGGTCCCTTCCAACCCAAACCAGTCTGCGATTCTATGATAATATGAAGAGGCATAGCTGTAAACAAGATGCTCTCTGCTTTCCTATTACGGTGTAATAGAAAAATAATATTGGACTATTAAAAAAAACTAAACTGCCTGGTCATTTCATTTCACGTGCCTTGGTTTATGTCCTTTGAACAGTGAATAATCACTCCAAGACTTCCCCTGTGTCACTCAGGATGGTATGTATTCTCTATATTAACTATTCACAGCAATTTTTTTTCTAAGCTATAGAGTCTTAGTTATTTCATTTCAGGGAGGGAAAATGCAGATCAGAGTTATATAAATACAGCACTACAATGCGGGTCAAAATACTGAAGGATCATGTTGAAAAATAATCTTACTGCAATCAAATACACCTTCTTACTGAAAACGTTATTGCAAAAAATGATTACTTAATCTGAGAAAAGCTGTGCTGGAAGTTGAAATGTGACTCAGACTAGGAACAGAATGCATTATTTTCAGAGGGTGAGGATAAATAACCATTCAAAGTAACCAGCAGCAGTGGTGGATTCTATACATGTACAGTATTTCTCCAAGGTATCTTTCAGTTAAAATTATTTCTTGCAAGTTCTATGCTTTCTCTTACGAAGAAAATTAGATTAGTCTGTTCTAATGGTATTTTCTGAGCTGAGGCTACGGTCTACTTAATGACGTGCTGCGTTATTAATTCCTTTTGTGGTCCAGTTCCTGGAAAACGTCCTAACAATCCACTTCTGTACAAGCTCAGCCTAGAAACCTTACACAGATATTAGTTTACTAAAAATAATCAGTTAATAGTTTTCTGCGTCTAATCTCACCCAAGGAAATGGGCTACGTTAATAAGCGTTCACACTGTGGCATGTACGAGCAGCGTACCACTCTGGTACAGACTGTTCTTCGGTGAACACGCGGGCTTACACTGCTTAACTGCTACCAAGCCTCTTCCGTCAACCCTTCGTCTGGATACCCTGTACGACACCCATATGCAAACTTAGCAGCTGGGCACTTTCTGATTTAAATTTCAAGTTAAACTGCTATAGAGCTCCCATGACAGATGTGGAATACAACAGCTGCTTAAAGGAGCAGTAGATGTCTGCTCCCATCTCCTTGAGTGACGGTGATACAATGCCTTTATTTTAAAATTGCTGTGAAGACGTCCCATGCGGCACAAGGCAGCCGGCGTAGACGGTGAGAGGGTTCACTGCTTTCAGCCTTACGGTTATACAATTATCTCTGTCTGATAAACTGCTCCAGAATCACCTGAGCTGAAAGCCGCAAGTCTGCTCAATGCTGTATCCGTTTGTGTAATATTTTTCCTGTAATCAAATGTCGTATTTCTGTTCTAGCCAACTTCAGCTTATACTGAGACCACTGGCTTCAGCTTTTCCATGAGCCACGTGATTCCAGTGTGCGTACAGAGCGACTGTCCTTGCTCCAAGCTCCATAATGTATTTCTATGGAATGCATTGGCTACGTTTTCTTCCTGCAATGCTGAAAAATGTGCCCACACACATCTCAAGTGATGCTTGCAATTTGTATTTTACTGTCTACACCACTGACAGTTTAGAGATCGAATAATGAAGTGTGAGAGGTGCCCTGATGACCGCAGACCTAGCTGTTACATTTCAAGAGCAGATACCCACACTCACAAGCATCCACCACCACTCAGCAGCTTATTAATCAGCAGCCTGCTGGTCTCTCATCATCTTTGCTATTCCACAGTGTCAGGAGCTATCTTTGCACGAGAGGTCTCAGTGAAGCTGGTCCTAGGAAGGATACAAATACCTGTCTGGTCCATTTTCTGATGGTAGAATGTGCTCATTGCCAAATCCAGATAGGGCTATTTGATGTCATTTCTCTCAAAAAAGGAAACCCATGGGAGACCACGTAACCAGCTCTCAAGTTCACTTGGGGTTCAACATAAGACCATCCTAAAAGAATGAAACAAAATAGAGAGGCGTTTTCAATATTTCCTAATACGCATCCTTTTTAAAAATCTCTTTTTTTCCAAACAGGAAGAAAAAATAATTACTACTTATATTCAGGAAACAGACATTAAGCAGGCCAAGATCAAGGGTAAATACAGTTAAACAGAGGAAGCCCAGGTAAGCTTGCTTCTTGCGCAGTAATGAGCGTGCACCTCTACCTTTCTAGCTTTGAAAGACAAAAAGGTAAGTTACCTGACAGCTATTTACTACTAAGCATTTGGGTAGCACTGTCTGGGACCTCCTTCTGCAAGCTGCAAGGTCAGGAAGCACAAGAGGAGTGGGAGGAGTATTTGCCAGAAATGTATGGGGGGGCAACAACAGTGGGACTACACGATGAACACTGTCCTACACAATGCAAGTAGAGGGAAGGGTGGGGAAGTGAGATTTTGGTGTAATTTGCTTGATGAAGATTGTGTGAAGATCCAAGGGTTCAGCCTATTATGATTTATTGAAAACACTGTTCTCAGCGATTTTTTGTTGTTGTTGTTAGTGAAGTATAGACACAATGCTGAACTGTGAACTGAAGATAAGAGACGACAGCAATTAGCTTTAATTGAGTACAATGAACAAGATCAGCCAGGCCATCCATGAGCACAGAATGGGGGTTCTCCTATTAAAATAACATCCTCTGCTAAATATCCTTTGGACACCTGAAATTTTGGTCATTGCAGCTACGATTTACCGTTCTTTAAACAGTTGTTTAAAAAAACCCTGTTTCCATAGAATGCATCCAGAACAGTCATTTTCTACACCTTCAAGAAAGCTCATGCTGTGGGGTTGTATTTCATGCTACCCACTAACTCAGCAAGAACTCCAGACAAGCCCCACACGGCTGAAAAGGGAAAGCACAGAATGAAAAGGTTGTCAGCCACAACGCAGGAGTTCCTATGAACGTAGGTCTGTTCCCAATAAATGGCAGAGGCCAACGACATTACTGTTTAAGAACACAGCTATCCCACTGCGAACACTCTACCTGTTGTACGCTTCACCTGCTGTTAACTCTTCCACTCTCAAAATAATATCTTACAAATCCTTAACAAAGCGGCTTTTCGTTATCCACAGTTCATTGGCGTGCGTTAGAAACCGTGGCGCCGACTGATCTCACCGCGGTAGGCTTTTGATGTACCGTCTTCTGTTTCAAGAGAGAGAAGCTGTAGGATGTGGTGGGATGATGGATCTGTTGTGAACATGTAGGAACTTCACCGTGAAAATTATTGTCGATGGACAACATGAGAAGGTGCCAGCTCCAACCTTTTTTTGTTTTAAACAGAATCCATCCATTTTGCATCTTTGATTTCATATTTCAGTAAAAAAATAGACACCTTTTATTTTAGAGGTGGGCAGAAAAGCGATTGTTGTCTCACCCTGCTAAACCTACCAACGGATATATGAGAAAACTTCAGTGGGTGACAGTTCATTTGTGAAATGTGGTCTACGCAGCACGGTACACCAAGGTGGAAATGAATTATTTCCCTCTGGTTTTTTTATTATGTATTATTTGTAAGACACCTGTGCTCAGAGCTCCCAATCGAACTCAAAGCTCTGCCACTTCCGCTGCTATGAAGCAGTACAAATGTCACAACGAGGATATATAATGGTTATACATAAAGGACATGGAATGGCCATAGTGTTCAGCCAGCAAAGCACTCCAGGCAATTAAAAAACATATGAGCAAAATGTTTACACTTCCTTCTTCTTTTATTTCTGAGATCAAAATGGGGGAGTGACAGGAAGTAGAAAAATGAAAGAAAATAAGGGAATTTCCTACACAAACCAGTATGAATACACTAGTGATTTTTTCATTTCATTGATATTTCAAAAACTTTCAAATTAAATTCTGCCTGTAGAAAGACTATTAATTGACCATCCAAGCAACCACTTTAAAAAAACCCACAAACAAACAAACAAACCAATCAACAACCAAAAAAGAAAAAAAAAAAAAGGCAAATAATCTTTTAGGATTCCTGCATGTTATGTAAAAGTTTTTAGACAAATGATGGAAAACACCAGATCAACATTCAGCTTAAATTAACAGAATTATTAGCTCTTATTCCAATTCAGACAATATATCATGTTCTTCCTGTCACAATTAGTATTTAATTGGTTTTCTAAGACATTTTAATTTCATTCTTTCACTTCTAAGTTTACATCATTGGCAGCGTTATCATTCTGCGCCTGCTGAGGAAATAAGAATTAACACTATCTTTGGGTGCTTGATGTTAAATTAGCACTATTTCCAATGCACTCTTGCAGGAAAGACAAAGTAGCACGAACTGATTACCCACCTAATTGTTTCCTTCCCATCTGTCCTTTCGAATAGTAACCAAAGCCTTTTTTTGAACTGTTTTTCTTATATTTC
The DNA here is from genome assembly GCA_027574665.1 of Rhynochetos jubatus. Lineage (NCBI taxonomy): Eukaryota > Metazoa > Chordata > Aves > Eurypygiformes > Rhynochetidae > Rhynochetos > Rhynochetos jubatus. Next base: position 2,651,147 of record CM050654.1, on the reverse strand, counting down.
CTATAAATGAATGAGCACCCTCAGTATTTTGTTGCTTCTCTGGTCAATAACAATAAGACAAAGTCCATCAGACAATCCAGGTGCATTTGCCTGCATCCACTCACCGAGACGGCTCCAAAAAACCCTACAATCCCTTTCCAAGTCTCTGCTTTGCAAATCTGTTCTCCCTGCAGGAAAATTTCTCCTCACCTCTAGCTTCTTACAGTCTTCCACAGTTGTGTGTACGAACAAACATAGGCAGCACACAAAAATGAGCACATACTTCTTTTTATAAATAGCATATATAGCATTTTTTCGTTATAACCAGATGCTCTTTTCAGTCTTAAATCCGGCTCTCCACAGATCCCAATAACAGGGGATATGAGGGAAGGAGTTCAAGCAGCCCCATCACCCTTGCTATTATCATCTGGAGAGTGAAAATTATGTGTTAAGAAAAGCAGCCACCAGGAAGGAACAAGCAGCGATGGAGCTGAAGGCGGGAGAAATTCACCTACTTCTCAACTCAGGAGGGAATATCATCTTTGTCCTTCTCTAGTCTGCTACAGCCGATAGGCTAATTTAACTTAGCAACGCCCTACTTCTAGGAGACAGAAGCAGCTACACACATTCAGTAGGGAATGCTGAAATAGAACGTCCGTTTTTTTGATAAGTTACTCAAAAGAGCAGAATTACAACAGAAAACATTAAAGTGCTGAGAATGCAGCCTGTTCTGACTGTTACTGTCCAAAACGGGAACCAATGACTTCTGCTGTAGCCGTACGTACAACACACCTCAACAGCGCACATCAGCTTGTCCGGCACCGATGAAAGGGAGACAAGAGCTTTGGGTTTCCTGGGCAGCATCCCAGCGTGTGAATGCTCTGTCACTGCTCATCCTAGTAGGTACAACCTCTCTCTGCAATCAAGCCCCGCAATACCGTATTTAAGTCGTATTTGGCAAGACAGTTGCCCGATTTTAACACGGTACACGAGACCCTGTGTAGCCATGTAGCATCTATTTCCTCAAGATAGTGTTAAGCAAATAAAAGGATATTATATAGGTAGCTTTTTGGGGTGTTTCTGGAAGCTTTTAAATTCGTTGTTGGGGAATGTGATCCAGCACTGTCCTGGTGCATGTCGTGCTTCAAACAAAAAACCCCAACCCCCTCAAAAGAGCAGAGGCTTGTGAGGCATCCCAAATTATCAATCCATGATCATTAGTGCCACATGTTCTAAAAGAATATAGAGCTGAGGCAGGAGAAAGCTATTTTCAGCAGGCTTTATCAAAAGTCATGAAACCTCATTTTAACAAGGAACATCATCTGTCACTGCAAGAAAGAGAATGAATGATAATCTTTGTTTAAAAACTGCCAAGGAGAGAATCAACATTCATCAACTCACTTCACTCTCATTAGCGAATTTTAAATATCCAATTTAGCAACCTTTCACTTTTCCTTTTTAGATGATGGTGTGTTGCTAAACTCATTTTATAGAGAATAATTGGTAATAATACTCCCCTTCTTTCTGTAAAATCCTGAGATGATTCATGAAATAATTTCCATTTTCCTTCTGCAGCACCTGTGGAATCAACCCAATTGTCTGTCTTTTTCAGAAATCATTAGCTCTCTAGTGCAAAGCGTCTCTTAAGATGCTTTTATTGCCTGTGAAAGCCCTACCTCCTAATGGACAGAACGTAATTGAGCACAGATGCTATTTGCAATGAACAGACACTGCAAACTTCCAAACAACTGCAGAGCACTGAGTGCACAAAAAAGCTTCTTGTTGTTTTTAATTTTTATCCATTGTGCTTGGAAATTGCAGCCATGAGAAAACCTTAATCCTACGGGTCGTAGGCCCAGTTCAGACTCCATTTCACCTGAATTGGCAAAGCAAAGAAAGCACTGTATGTCATAAAACAACAAAGGCTTTATGATCTTGTTCTTATTTGCTTTGAAAATCTTCCTGCAGACTTCACTGGGATTTGGAACAGATCTTCTGCAAGTTAGAGAAACAAGATCCACTTTTTGCATAGTTCACATGAGTTCTCTCAACAAGAACTAATTAATATTTTGACATTTTAGAGTAGTGGGTGGTATTTAACAGAAATATTTCCAGAGACCATAACACTTGATATCGATCAATACGATTACTGACATCAGAAATATGTCGTTTCCATAATACGATGGATTAGTGTGCTCAGAGCACTACACAAGTCATATCAGCAGTACTAAAGAGCAAAGAAAAAAAACCCAAGACACTCAGGAAAAATCTGTAAATAGCAAAAAAATTTCAAAAGGCTGACCTTTTATGAACATCCAATAACTTAGATATTTATTCTACGTTTATCTGAAACAACAAGAAATCAAATTTGGAAGGAGGTAAGATCAAGGGCAGGCTGCTTCTTGGCATTTCAGAATTCACATTTTTTCTCTCACCCAGAACGGAGAGTGCTCGCTATTTAATTTGCGGCCCGTCAGAAAAGAAATTTAGAAATGTTCCTCTGGAGACTGACACGACTGTCATGAACCTCGTGACTCAATGGCAGGAATTTCCTTGCCCCTTTTCCCTAGCTCCTATCCCAACAATCCAATCCTGACTTGATTTCCCTGACTCTGTAAATCATTTATAATTCATGTATAAACCACATTAATTTGTCGCTAATTTGACTGTGCCTCTGTGTGCTTTTCCATGTCGAATAAGCAGTAGAGTGGCCCTCGCCATCGAATTCTGTTGAGTCACACTTCTCACAAATTCCTATTAAAAATTACAGCTTTCCCCCTAACATTTGTGACGCTGATCTTTTAAGCGCCCTAAACCACTCATCACAGCCTCCAATTCGTGACACACCTACTGCTGTAGTATTGTATTATTTAACCAGGCTCATAAAAACCCTGTTTTAGATTTGGGGTTTATCATGCAAAAGTTTAACATTTCCATACAGTGGTGAACACATTCCTGAATGTGGATTCATTTCACTCCGAGTTCATCCCCAAACATCATGCTGGGATTTCCAAACCTGGATCAACCTGTTGGGTCTGACTTTATCCCAGCTACATCAGCACATGACTGACGTTTCACTATCGAGGAGCATTAGTTCCTCCCTAGCCAATGTGCCGAGGCAATGCCCAGAAGGCACTGGAGATGCTAAGAGGGTTCAGTCACCTCTGGAAGTACCTATTATTCTTTACAAATACCCTGAAGCTGACCAGGGTGATTACGGCCTTCTGACAGACAACCACGTGTGCTTCAGCACCAGCATTAAAAGTATGTTCCTTCTGTCATTTCCAAATGCTCCTAGGTAAAGTGCCAATCTCTTATTGCCATGAAATGTATATACCATCGCATTTTTTCAGAAGCAGAAGGATGCTGTTGAGGGAGCTACAGGTGCTTGTGGTCAGATTTTTGAAGGCAGAGGTACATGTCAGTATTTCAAGGCTTCCTTAGGCTCATATGAAGCCAAAGTTAAGAGCTCAGGCACCTCTTTGCATCTGTAAACAAAATCAGAAGTGCTGCAGAAGGCATAACGCACAATGATTAACGGCAACACTGAAAGGACTGACTAACTCAAGGTTTGCACCCACACAGCAAAAACGGCTCAAAGAAATGAAAATGCAAAAGCGTAATAGAATGGGCCCTGGCTCCTAATGTGTGTTTCTGTCACCAGAGAGTTAGTATCTAATCAGTTATTTAAATTAAAATGTCTAAGCATCAGAAATAACTAAATGCCTTAAGCGAGGGCATTTAGCCAGAAAATGCTAAAATACACATCAAAGAATATTTCTTGCTGAAGAGTATGAAGTCAAGGGTCTAAAGGTGAAAACAAAGCACTAAGCATTTTACCTTTCAAAGCTGAAACACACAGAGGAGTTGATACACCCCCTTGTTAAAGAGGTATAAGGCAGGCTCTTGCCTATCACAGAGGAATGATGGATACAGGTACAACAGCCTCTGCTATGCTGCGATTAGGCTAGAAGCAGGAAGCAATATGCGGATGAAGCAGGAAAAACAGAATGCCAAAAGGAAAAATATTGTGCTGTTAAGTAAAATCACTCTGAGAAACTAAATCAGTAGGAAATCTTAGCATAGGCCCTAAGAAATTAGTAGCATTCCAGAATTCTTGGATGTATGTTCAATGCTTCAAAAGAAGGGCTGAGGGCATAGTATGAAGGTCAAGAGTTACATGCAGAACGACGTATAGCTAAAACACCTGAAATCCGAATTATTTATTACCTCAGCAAAAAAGATTGAGGTAAGTGGACCAGAAAAAGACAACTTTGTGCCATTAGAAGGGTACAAGCAAGCTCAGTTAGAGAAGAACTGAAGAAAACACAGTGCTGTAAGGGAAGTACTGCATTATCACACGACTGCCATGTAGAGTATCATCAGCATCTGGCATTTTTCATACAGCCACGGCAAATATGCCTCTCCAGCCTGTGGAAGCGAGGGGTGACCATGCTCTCATCCCACCCAGAAGTGATGCTGAATATCCGCCGTCATTAGAGAAGGTACTGCAGGCAGTTAGGACTCGGTGTCAAAAGAAGCGGGTGCTGTTTTGAGACTAAAGCATAGCTTAGGCTACAGGACCAAGGAAAGGATGAAAATTGTTTCTATGAAAGACAAGCTCATGACATCTGAATGAATCTCAGTCAATGTGGCATATACAAACCTCGGCAAAAAATGTCTTGTTCATCCTATATAGCTGAGACAGTTTCGTAGCAGAATATGAAAAACAGCAAAACATGGTTAGTTGGGTACGTTTGCATCTCTCTAGCCAATGCTTCTCCCAGCTGCAGCAAAGCTAAAAAACCCCAGAACAACCCACAAAACAATCATTTTTAGACTTGTGTGAAATCCCTTTTACCAGCTCGACATGTCACGTACGACCGGTAAGCCTCAGCTGTGACGTCAGCCAAAGCAGCTGGCTGCGCGCAGTACTCAGTACACAGTTTTTGCCTGAAACTCAAATGATTAAGTCATAGTGAGAGCGGGCACAACTGTGCCAGTGCTGATACCCAAAACTGAACTCTGAAAATTGGATATTAATTTTAGCTATATTGTGTAAAGTCTGGTTGTACTATATAATCTCCCGTTTTGCTAACTGCATCATGTAAATTCTTAAGCTAACGACTATCTCTGAGGAGGAACCTCAGGGAGGAGCTTAGAAAGATAAGGACAGAAGTGTTTGCCCCTGCGAGGTCACAAGACTGCTGGACTGCCCAGCAGCAGAATTCAACAAGCAACTGGGGCAGAGGTGAATGAAGACGGCATGGAGAGATCACGACTACCTACTCAAGTTGAGGATGGAACTGGCTTGCTCCCGCAACGTTCCTTGAGCATGGCTGTAGAATAAAAGGACACTGTACCTTTAATTCAAGGCAAAGAAAACTTTAGGCCAATAAGAATTGTTAGATAAATAGCTACCAATAATACTCATAGAGGAAACCTTAGAAATTGCATATGTAAATATAAACTGCATAAATACGCTTCTTGTTTAAGTGTGTGGTGACCCAGCTTTGTGGAACACCACCCAGCTCACCTTTTCACGCAAAACAGTATTTAAAAGAAATACCTCAACCCTGCGTGTGTGTATTTGCTTTACACACCAGGTGAAGAGCCCACAGTTTGGGCTAACAGTACGGATTCACTCAATTTCCCTAAACCAATCTAGTTCTGTGCTCATCTTAGAGAGATTGTAGCGTAAGAGCATGACTAGACACCCGTAAACATTTCCTCTGTTAGGGGTAGACAGGATCCTAACGTGTCTCCAAGGCAGCAACATGCACTCTATGCTGCTAGGGCAAGGTCGGGAGTAGGAAGTGGGGTTATAAAACGAACGTAGGCTGTGTGGCACAGAAGTCACCTTTCGCTCACCAAACAAGATGAGCTATCTGCACTTCAGCTGCCCGGCATTTTTGTGTGTGAAATCCACAGTTAATGCGTGTACAGAGCAGACCTGGGAAAAGCAGCAAAGAGAGATGAACAGTGTGACATATGGCAGTAAAGTTTATAAGCCCAGTGTCCCTTTTTGCTCTTGAATGCCTGAATTCGGCCATGAGATAGACTGTATGTCGGTATTAGTGGTGAATGTTCTTATTAGAGCAGCTGCACATTCAAAAGGACGGGGAGATCTTGATGCTACGTCCCACAGGGAGTTCAGACAACCCTTTCTTAAACAGGCTCCGTGCAGTCACGGACACTACCCCAGATCCCCTGAAATGGAACATCCCCGTTTCATCACAAGGTCCAGATCCTAGGTTATTTTTAAGAGGGAGGCGATGAAATGATTAAAAGCAATTTGGACAAAGCAATTTTTTTCTAGATGCTGTCTAACTCCATAAGCTCTGATGAGAGCAAACCTTCACCAACTTTGGACGCAAAGGAAGATGAGAATCCATTCAGATTTAATCTTAGCCAGGATGGTGGTAAAACAAGCTTTCCAAAACCATCCTACAGAATCATAGAATACTTAGTGTTGGAAAGGATCCTTAAAGGTCAACTAGTCCAACTCCCTCTGCATGAGCATCTTCAACTGGATGTATATAACTCCTAAGAAAGAGTTAAGTCAAAAGGACACATATCAGACATTTCAAGAGCTCTCTTCCCTCCCAGGAGACAACGTATTATTCTGGAGCAAACTGGATCCTTGTTATTCCAAGAGCATTACACCGATGTAAGGTAACATCAGAACAAGGTTTGTTTATAAAGAGACATGTAGTGCAAGATACCATTGCTTTTCCTAATAATTATGTGCAGGAGGAGAGGCCATGAGGATTTCACCCTTCTGGGTGAGCCTATAGAACTGAGGGACTGAGAGAGTGAAAGGTAAAGCTTTAAAAAATATCTTTTCATCCATAAACTAGGAATAAGAAAGGGGTCAACACAGAGTCAGCCAGTTGCCCAAAGAGATAAGGGACAGAGCTACGTTCTTCCCTGTCTCCTGTTTCCCATCTATTCTGTGGAACTTTCCCCTTCATCCTCTTCGTTGTACGATTAATATAAAGCTGCATGTTTCCTGCAGTAACAAAGTAGATTAGTTTCTTGTGAACAGAACAGCTGCTTTCAAAAGGCCCTGTATCACTTCTGAAAATAGGAGTTAGGTACCTAAGGAACTTACCAATCTCTGTTGAAATTTTCACCTTTAGCCTCCCGCATGCTTCTCTTCTCCATCTGCAGACTGGAGATAAGAGTTTATGAATGTGGCTGCTTCTATCGTCTTGGGAAAGAGAGAGTTAGAGGAAAAAAAGACATAGCCCCAGTGAGCACTCAAGCTGGCATAATGGCAGTGCTGCACTGATAGCATCCCTTCTTGTACACTATGGAAAAATGTTACTACTCATCAACTCAAGTACACTGATTCTCACCAACACAGTGTTTGACCTCCTGTGGCTTGCTTGATGCAGAGTACGAAAATCTATATATAACATCCTGCAAAATAGCTAGGGTATGTTCCTGCTTCTGTCAGACTTCCTGCACACCATAATGAAAATAGAATGCATATCTTTATGAGAATTTATTTAATAGAGTAACAGGCACCCGTATATTCTACAGGATCACTTCTAAGACAATCTGAACAAGAGTTGATCTCCAAGTTCACTCCCCTGCTGATATCAACCTCTATGTTTACCTTTCAAAATTCCTCTCTCCAAGCAAAGGAAAACAAAAGCAGCAGGCAAAAAGACAGCTAAGGTCTTAGGCTGAACCTGAAAATAATGAGCTTCTGTCAGGGGCTGAATGAAACCACTGAGTTAGCTCTAATTTGGGACAAACTACTGTAAAAATCTACCAACATTTAGAACGTCTGAACACTTTCTAATTGGTTGTGGTTCTTTTTTTCTTCCTCTGCTGCTATCAAAACACAGTGAAGACCAAACCTCAGAAGGCTTGGAGGTTTCAGATGAAACCCCCACAAGACCTGAACTGTGAGGCAAGCCTTGTGGTCTTTGTTGATGCACAAAGCATTTAACTGTGAAATCTGACATTACACTTTGGCAAATCTGTATAAATTTCAAATTGTAATCATTAATCCTTTATTGTTAAAACCAAAAGAATTGATTTTTTTTTTTTTTAACTAAACTACGTCCAGTTTTGGTGCACTGTGCAGCAACAAAAGATAAAATAATAATGCTATGGTGTTTAATTCCTTTAATGAGAACTCCCTCTGCAACAGCAAGGATTTGGCACCTGATTTTCCTCTCGATTTCACACCATCCCAAGCAGAAGTCCTGTCCCTAAGCCACCTAGTTGTGAAAAAAACTTTCTGCGTTTCTTTACTGTGCCAATGGGGAAACACCCACGTTTATCATCGAAACCAGACTTTCTGAATATCCATCTAAACCACACAAGATCAGAAAGTGTATTACCACATGCTTTATCCTGGCAGGAACTGTGGCATCCCCTCAGATTTTGCCCCTTTGTCTTGTCTTGGAAGAGACAACTCCACTGCTCACACAGCACTTCCCATACGAGCTTTTCTAAGTAACACGAGGGCATCGATTGCAACTACCATCAAGTAATTGCTACTCCTTAAAGTGTTTCCACATTGTTCAGACACATCATTTTGTCAGTTCTGGTGATGTCACAAAACACGAGCACGGCAGGGAAGCGCTGTCGTCCCGTACTAATCAATCACATCCAGGAGCAGTAAGACTCTCAGCAGTTGGAGGGCACGATCACTCCAGCCTGGCAGACGGTGGAGGCAAGGAATAACGATTTGCTGATGTGCAGTTCTTAATAAGTAGAGCAAGCAGAAATGCAGGGAGCCACAAAAAAAAAACCCACAACACTTTGAAGTTGCAGGAGGAGAGCAGCAGACTCACTGATGGGACTCTGTTCCCTGTTTCTAGGCAAGAGAGCAGAGACGGTCGTTAAGATCTGTCAAGTCTTAAGCTCAGACTTCCATGCTGAGCACACCACAAGTATTCATAGTTAGAACTAGTACATTCTGGAATTTTAAAGATCAAGTACACTAATACTACTGATGCAAATCACACTTGAACTGTTAATGTGGGTAAGACATCCACTTGCTTCACTCCTTCCCCCATCACTTCACATTTTGGACTCTGCCTCCTATAGATTTTTTACACTCCCTGCCCGAAATTCAGTGAGGGAGCAGAATTTACATGCCCACATCATCCCCTAGAGACAACCACTCCACGTCCACAGATACATTAAATTACATAAACATGGACACAGAAATAATACTTACTGTGAGTGAGAGGAAGCAATGCTGTTCAGAGAGCATTCAAGTCTATTGTGAAAGAATCCAAACGGTTCATTAATCAACGCAATGACACGCTGCACCTCTGAAGCCCCTCTATCCTTGTAGCGAGGAAGTTTGCACAGCTGGCAAATTAAAAAAAAAAAGCAATTACAAAAACCATTTTGAAAGTTTGGGAAACTAAACAGTATTAAAGACTAAATATTAATTATAGCAAGTACCATTCAAACGCTTTAAAGGACTCTGAGGTACTAATGAACTCTGTTAAGAGCAATAATCAGGTTTACAAATTAAACTACTGGATTATATTAGGCAACCTTCAGTTTGCTGGAGCTTCCTGTGCAATGAGGTTATTTTACCTCTTGATACAATAAATCTAATTGTACATGTTTATTGTGACATCTTATTAAACTGCTTTACAGGAGGAACAATAGAGACACGTTTTGGAACTTCTCAGTGTCCAAGCTAATTTTAAGAAGGATCAGAAGACAGGATTTTAAGAAGGATAAGAAGAACATCAAGTGCTCCTCTATGACATTATGATTTTAAACTCAGTTGCTAGCAAAGAAAAGAAAGACAATCAAAAAGAATAATAAAGACAAGTGGTATGTTCTGCCTCAGCAAGAATATGTACATATTCATGTTGAGTTTTAAAGCCTGAATTCTTTTATTCTGAATAGTTACGATTTTTTTTTTTAATCTAAAATCCCAATATCTTTAATATTATCAAGTCACAAAATAGTCATGATCACAGGTTTTCCTTCTGTTTGTCTGTCAGTGCTACCCAGAGAAGCAGCACTGCTTTAACAGAAGCAAATTTTCTAGTACTCCTTCATGGAATTTGACCTTACGTATAAAGTTAAACACTACTGAAAACAAAGCTTTCAGTGGCAGTACTTAATATTAAAGCACAATGATAATTGTTACCATGCAACCACCTAAGACGGCTTATGGCCCAGGCAGCAACACAACCGATGCAGCAACGGAACACCCTCATTTCTCCCTGTCCTTATACAAGTATCTTTAAATAACTGTTATAGGCTATCTCATATGAAAATAGCCTAAAGATCAAAATGCTCCCAGATGCCCCTGATGCCGGTGACCTGCGGAGCAGCCAGCCAGACGCAGCAGCCCCAGCTGCCAGCAAGCTGCCAGCACCCTTCGCCTGGAGGAGAGGCTGCTCTGCACGTCCCGAGCACGGAGTGAGTGTGGGAAGCCCAGCCAGACCTGCCGTCTTCAGAGTTTTAATGTGTCAAGATGTGCTTGAATTTCATTATTGTATAGATCTGGGTCATTTCCTTCTAATTTTCATCCGATCCACCTCCCTCCCTTAAAACACAGTTAACTCTGCTGCGCACCGTGAGCGTATGCGAAGCGTCGTTTCTCCCCCTACTTTTCACGACCTTTCTGATAGAGTGAAGAAATTGCTTGACATTAAAATCCATTTCCCTTTCTGCTCAGACTCATTAAAATGGAGAATGATTGTGGAGAGCTACTGGAAACAAAGGCTGCTGCTTCCTCACTGGCATTTGGCCTGGCAAACTCTCTCCACACTGCCGATAAACCACACATAAGTACCAGCCATCAGGCCTGAGCTGGCTGCCCTAACTCCCCTTCCTAGGGAGAGGAGTCCTCTGGCATTCACAAGCTCTGCAGAGCTCCCTGTTGTTTGTCACTTCTACTGTCAGATCCTTGAGGTTTTTTCCTCACAATTTGATTTATTCGTTCTATTTCTTTGTGTCACATTTCTACAAGCCTCATTACATGCCTATGGAAAAAATACGGCAGAAGAACTTTTGTTATCTGAAAAATGAGAATGTTTCCCATTCCAAATGGTTCACGGTTTGTTAGGGAGTTGTTGCAGTTTAACCCCAGCCAGCAACCAAGTACCACAAAGCTGCTCAGTCTCAATGGGATGGGGAGGAAAATCGGAGGAAAACACAAGGAAACTCGTGGGTTGAGCTACGAGCAATATAAGAATTGAAAGCAAACTAAATAATTATACTGATAATACTAACAATACTAATATTACTAATGTTAACACTAATAATATGTAATGAAAATAATGGAAAAGAAAACAAATTATATAACTGCTCACCATGTGCCGACCAACTGCGAGCCAGAGCCGGAGAGCAAGAGAGAGCCCTCCCACCCCAGCCCAACCCCCAACTTGTATACTGAGCATGACATTGTATGGCATCAAATCTCCCTTTGGTCAGCTGTCCTGCCTGTGTCCCCTCCCAGCTTCCTGTACAGAAGCTGGGAATACAAATGCAGGGATCAGAAAGGGAAGAAAAAGTCCTTCAGTTGACATAAAGATTCCTTAGCAACACCTAACACCATTAGTATGCTATCAGTACTCTTAGGACAGCCAAAACATAGCCTCATACTAGCCACTGTGAGGAAAACTAACTCCCAATTAAAACCAGCACACTCTCCACCCCTTGTTTCGTACCCTTTACGTCATGCTCAAGTCCTACACCACATTCTCATTAACCAGCTCGCCCTTTCCCATCCCATCCTTTGGTGTAATGCAAAGATATCCTTCCCTTGGTCTATGGATCACCTCTGTAAAACGTCCATACGACATTCACCGAGTTCATTAATTCCATGACTTTGGGCCCCACCTGTTACGGTGGTCTCTCAGGGCAGGAGAGGGGTTGTGTTTCATGGGATCACCGGGCTCCTCCACTGGTTCAGGTGATTTCTGCTACAGGAATTCCTCTAACACCGTCACGCACCAGCACAAACCCACAACTGCAAACATAGCTTATATATAGCAATTCATGTCCATCGTGCAATTTTATTGGCTATTTTCCCCCAGAATCAAATCCCCTTGAGGTGCACATCAGACTTCCCCACCTTCCTGCATTGCCCACCAAGCGCACTCAGGTCCAGTGACGTCATTGTGTAAAGAAAACCTCTGTTACAGGAAACTCCAGCTTTTTGGCTCTGGAACTTCTACGGCTAACGAAGGATTCTACATAATGACAGGGACTCTGTGCATCCTTCTGGCAAAATATAAATAAGCAAAAAAAGAACACGTGAGGAAATTTTTCTTGGAAATAGAAACATATAAAAGTAATTAAATTATTTGACCTTTCCTCCTCAAATGGTCTCCTTGAAAATAAAATCTTACATGCTGACGGAACGAAGTATGATTACAATTTTAAAATCCAGAGTGCTCTTTTGTATCTGTTTTTGAAGTGCTTTTGAAGCTCACACCCAAGGGGAAGTTTATGCTACAGAATGTAATTTTCTATATCATATTTCACAGTTACATTCTCATATTTTTGGCAGCCCTTTTTTTGCGTGTGAGGAAACGAATAATATTAATTCCTTCATCTGACTAGTTCTGAACTGCAAGCTGAGCAAACGATGGATCGTACATATTTATACACACTCACACATGCACCAAGATCTACTGTGCTATGCCAGCGCACATGCGTGCGCACACGAATACCTGCCTGAACACGTGGTTAAATCTCAGCCTGTTACCTAGCGGCCACTCTGGGCTTGTACCTAACAGGAGGAGATAAAAAAATCTTTCCAGGAGCAAAACCAAAAGTCCCTCCAACCCACAAACATGCTGCTCAGCTGACCCTAGAGTCTGCTTCATCGGTCCTGAGGAAGGGAGGAGGACTGGCTCCTGTTCTTAATAAGCTTTTCTTTCATGCTGTAGGTGGTGGTTAGTTGATGCTCTGGATTTTGTGGCGCCTACTCAGCTCTACCGCAACCCATCCTCTATTAAAAGAGGCAATTGTCTCGTTCAGTTAAATGCTAGATGTGAGTAAATCTACAATATAACGTATCGCTGCCGAAAAATGCAGTGTTTAAACTAGCGATACCAGCACGCTCCTGCTCAATCCCGATGCTCTTGCTTTATACGCACATATAAATAAACAGATGTGCACAGGGAAAAAGTGTATCTGAGGATTTTATACATTGTTCTGTTACATATATTCATACCAGCTTCATTAGAAATTAAGTTCATGCTGCAACACGCTATTGCTTTTTTTTCTGTCTTCACATAGCAAATAAAATGGGGTTGTTTTTACATTCTGGGGATATGACCTTGGTTGTGCTTAATTACTAAGTTCTGGCAGGTCAAGAGAATCCTTTTATTTCAAAACACCATATGAAATCTCCTTAGCTACAAGGAGAAACTGTCCTATGCTCCTGTATTATAAAAATAACTCCACATTTGTGTTTCGTGAAGCATTAGCAGAGCTGAAGTTAGTCAAAATTCTGTACTCAGTATTCCCCTCAACCTTTTTGAATCAGGGAATGAAAGAGAGAGATACCCAGAAGGGAAAATCAGAAATCTGTGCTAGAAATCTGTCACTAGGACTGCAGGCTCTGCTACAAACAGCACAGCAGTCAGCAGCGTGGGCAGCCAAAAGAGCAACCAAGGTCGTTCGCGAAGCTGCCACCGCAGACCTGAAAGCTGCTAGAAAAATAGAGGAATTGTAGCAAGCACATTTAAATAACACAGAGGTCATGGTATACACGGTTACAAAGCACCGGGGCTGCCACTCCATCGTAGCTTGGTTTAGTCACTGCCGAAGGTCTCCGAGAGGTTTCTGTGTGTGTTCCTCTGCAGGCGAACAGAAGCCGCTCATTCACCTGAAGTTAAAATGCTGAGGTTTATTTTAGATTAAGCTACACAGCGCCAGGATGCCAGGAACCTAGCCACCACATAACAAAACAAACCTGCTCTTTCTCGTGGCATCCTTCTCTCGTTAATAAAATTCTCCTTTGAGAGGGGGGCACGTGAAAACACGTGTGTTTGGGCTCGAGAGAAAACAAACAAATGGATACCCGGAAGAGAAATAAGAATGTGGGGCACTGACAAAGCTCTTTGTTTGCAGTCCTGTACGTATACTGTAGGCAAGAGCAAAGGGCCCGCGTATGAGTTATTTTTCTGCCGTGGTATAAATCCAGCAGTACCAACAGAGCTGGGAACTCTGGTCCTAGTCACGAGAGATGAATGGAAGCAATGCAGCAGACGTGCTTTTCCAAGAACTGTATATTCCCCGCTCTGCTGGGGGAATTTCATCTTAAAATCCCGTGGAACAGCATCAGCAAAGACCTCTTTCTGTTTATTGATGTTGCAGAGAAAATAAGGAGGAGAGGAAATTATCCCCTAGCCATGATTTACCCGGGTTTGTTTGCAGTTCACGCTTAAAAAGCAGCGCAATTCAGACCTATTTAGTATAACAGAGCCAAAGCTATAGAGTTTTTTAAGTGACATATGGTCAGGTGAGTCCCAAACTGGGACTTGGCAGTACTTCTACGTAGCCACAGTAAGCTGCAGCCTACCTACGCTTTACGTTCACTGTATCTGCTTTCACTTTCAGGTGACACTAAAAAGTTGCGGTGAAGTTTGGCAGACACAAGCTCATTGGCACTTTCAAAAATAGGGGGGTAGTATTGAATGCTGCTTTTGCCTGAGGAGACGAAGCACTCCAGAGATGTTTGAAATTACCTGGTTATTTTGATAGCTGGGCTGAGCTCCCCAAGGGATGCAGTGGCTCTCTATGGATTCGGTCGCTTACCTGTGCAGGGATGAGACATTTGAGGCCAAAACTGTAACAAATTTATTAAAAATTTGGGTCTATAGGATGAAAACGGTGACATGTGCTATATATATTTGACCTTGCTGAGGAAATACTTGTGTTAATTAATCCCTTTAGGTACAGAATCTTAAATTCTCTTCCTTACTTCCAAATGATTCTTCGTGGAATTCATTCAGATACCAGGTCCTTGTCCTACGTAGATACAGACCATGTGTCTAGAACACGTGTCAGGGGACCACATTAACTAAATGAGAGGATCCCAGACCCTTCCAAGCCTTAGGTTGGTAAATGTGTCTGATTTCGGGGCTCCAAAATTCTTTAAAATAAATGTATAATTATTTTAAATGTTCCAATAACTCTGGAATTGTTACCGATGGCGAGAGACTCCGGTTTTCCCCTCTCTTCAATGCTGAGCAGTCCTGGTTAACCCCAGCGTCACACCTGCAGACCACCAACCCACGGCTGTGCCTGACAGTGCATTTATGGCGTTATCCCCACGCACTCGGTTGCTCTCACCTTCAACTCCTGGTACACAGGAAAGGTGATGCCCAACAGCTTTCAGGTACGGAGCGTTCTATGGGTTTTGTGCTCAACTTCTCCCTGGGGAGCTCCACACAGAGATTTCAGACAATCTGACCAGAGTGAGGAGAAAGCGAGACAACTACAGGAAGCTTGGGTCTTCAGCACAGGGCCAAAGTGTAGCAGGGCGTCCTCGTCAGACCATAGACAGCTGTCAAGCTAAAATGAACAAATCAACTGAAAACAAGCTAAGTTGTTACTTTAAAAATTAGTAGTCAGAAAACACGTTTCACCAAACTGAGACAGGCAATGAATGTTCTCAGTACGTTACTTCCCCCCTCCCCCATTTTTATTCTGAAGCAGTTGCACTACTGGAAGTTCTTCAGGGGAAGACTGCTATACCTTTGCTCAGCCCCTGCTTCAGAGAGGATAACTTCAGAGTAAAAGGCACCGCATCTTCTCAGCAAAGGTGCTACACTGTCACCCAAAGGAAATGAAGTTGAAACTACAGACAAGTGTAATATATAGCAGCACATTTTAGCTCTGGTTCTCGTCTGACTCCAGTGGAGCGACACTGATTTACAACTGCTGAGCATCTGCCTTCCATTTTCAATGTTACTGAAGTCATTATTATAGCTCTTAAGGACAAAACCTTTATTTGTTAACACTGTAAAAACCCCACAGCCTGCTTGAACACCACTTTTTAATTTTAAAAAGTCTTTTTTTTAAAAAACCATTCAGAAACAAAGACTAAGAATTCAGCTTTAGACAGAAGTTGTGAAAAAATTGAGTAAAAAATTTGCTGCTGCTTGGAAAATAACCTAGCCATCACAGAACAAAATAAATTGTACGGTACCATAACACTGGGGGGAAAAAAAGGAACATCATGAGGAAAACAGAGAAAGATTGGAAGAATGGAGAAAAGCTGCAAGACAAATTCATGTGCTAAAAAATACTAGCCTTTAATGCTGAGACTCATAACCGTGGCCTTTTCAGGGCAATCAGTCTTTTCATGACCACTAATAATCAAGCACAATTGTCTGAATGTCTTCTTAATGAATCAGGTGTGCAACAGTTTAGTCAGGTATTACCCGACAGGTTTGCTTGGCTTTCTTTCTCAATCGTCGGCAGCTTTACTGAGATGGCAGCTGCTGAGAAACAAGTCTCCGTACATGAGAATCCAACCAGATTTTCACAGAGATAACTGCAGGCTTCCATACTACTACAAGGCCAATCAAAAGAAGAATCTGCAAATCGGAAAAACAGGTTATTTTAATTTGGATAATTCAGTAAATGGATTTAACTATGCAGCATTCCTTTTTTATTTTAATATTGTGTTTCGGTGATAATGTCGTATTTTCTCTATTTCTCAAACATACATACTTCCTTCAATTCATGGATCTAATTTAATTTACTGATATTATATTATCTGTGTATTCTTCCATTAATTTACCTATTTTTACTTTGATATTTGCTGACATTAATTCAGGTCGAGGTACATTTCAGAAAGCCTTGCTTGAAAATGTGACATCATGGTTTTAGTCTAGAGATCCAAAAAGACTGGAGTGGCAGAAACTGAGTTGGAAGGGAGATGGGGTTTTTTAACCCTGAAATCAGAACCTAGAGGAAAAAAAAACAAAAACAAAAACAAAAACACAAAAACCAACCAAACAAGAACAAACCTTCCATTCATAGAATTTTCTTTGAAAAATAATAAAATAATCCTATGTCACCCTTAAGATACTCTTTTCTTTGCACTACTACTGCTACTTTCTACTTCAAACTGCTCTCCATCTGACAAGCGTTTCAGGTAAGTTACCTTATTTAGTGACTTTTGATGCTGAAATTTGCGGTGTCTGATTCAAACACCCACAGACCTCTGTCTGCAAATAAGTAACAGACACTGGAATGACATGATCAGGGATTAAAATTTTCTCTAATTCAGATACATTTTCAGAGTTTGGCATACAAATGGTATTGGCATAAGAAATGGTTTAGCGATTCAGGAGTTGCAGTTTCTTTGAGCAACCACCTCAAATGCTGGTTTTCTAAGCGTCTGCAGTTGAGTTTAAACGGGGGATACCTTCTGGAGTGGGTCTATTAAACCAGGATGGTTTGAAGACTACTGTGTCTTACCTTTTATCTGAAAATATCTTAGTGTGTAGACCTCTATTTGAGAAGAATTTATGAAAACTTCTTCATTTTTCTACCACTGAAAAATGATCTCACTTCCTTACACTTCCCACTCTTTTACGCAAATGATTAAAAAGCTAAATATTCTGCTAAAGACAATTGATTTGGGCCTTCAGCATTTAGTGCAATTATTTTTCCTCAAGATGCATTATAAAACTCTAAAAAATACTTTACTGCACCCATTTTATTACACCCAGGATGAATTCTGAAAGCTAATTCTGGCACTAAACCAGAACTAAATGTACGCAAGCGGTAAGAAATAACACACTGGTTTCATACGGAAGCTTTGTTCAGGTATTACTTTCCCGTATTAGCAGATGTGTTCAGTGACATGATCGAGATGTTAATATGATCATACAGTTTATTGCTTAGTAGAAATATGATTAAGCCTAATAACAAAGCCATAATGGGATATAGTGCAAGATGCCTGTCTAGGGCTCCTTCGATTTTCCCCAGTGAAGACAGCCATGGTATTAACCGACTGTGTGATAAATAAGCGGCGTCAAAAGGATGGTGGCTAATGGGTACAAGCGCAGCAGTCATCAACCCACCAATCCCAAAGGAATGGGCTGTACAACTACACAAAATCATGACCTGCTGCTATAAGGAGCCCAAAAGTATGACCCAAAAGGGATCCCGACAAAAGAGCTGCGTGAAACGATCTTAAAGTTTTTCCATTAATTCGGTGTTCAGAAAGTATCAGTTCAGAAAGTATCACTGGGAAAGTCCAGTGATAAGGGATTACTGGATGGGATGCTAAAGCTGTCTGAGGGTCTCTGCTTAGTCAGAGAGGAAAGCAGCATTAGTCCAGAATCTGTCAGAAAATGAGCAAAAAATCTAAAATCAACATATACGCGTTATCAGAGAGGTCTAAGTGTTAAATCCAGGAAGAGTCTTGATGGAGAGCTGAGCCCTTCCCCTGACAAAAGCTCTTGTGCAGATTTTGCTCCACACTACAAGAAAGGGCAAAGGTAACAGTAGTTTCTTTGATTTAGCACAATAACATGCCCATTTCTTCATTTCATCTTAGAAATGGATTCTTTTTTTTTTTTCCCCCTCCATGCAGTCACTAGCCGAGCCATTATCTCCCTTTGGCAGAGATAAAAACACATAGCAAGTAAGTGTGCACAAAGTACAGTCATGGACTAAAGTAGAAGAAAATAAAAATGATGCTTTTAGAGCTTAGGTAATTTAAGAGACACACAATATGAAGAACATGCTTCAAAAGATAGAGATTTCCATTTAAAAACATCTAACATCTGTGCGTTAGAGAACCAGCTCTGGTGAATTTCAATCTCTGAAAGAGCCAAATACTATAACATATTAAAGTTGTTTGGTTTGGGTTTTTCTTGTTTTGGTGTTGAGGTTTTTTTCCTTAACACAACTTTAATCATAATTCCCATTAATCTATTCAATTTTTTCTGTTGTCAGCTTGTCAGGTTAGCTTAGAGATCAAGCTTAGTTAACTATTCCTCTTGCTTTACAGCAGAGGTGAATGAACAAGAAGCAAAATACATCTTTATGGCATCTTATAAATTGAAAAATATATGTATCTGCAGCTTAGCCCGAAACACTTTGATTTTTACATGTGTAGCTATAGCTGGGGTAAGAAACACACCCAGGAGGTGCTAAAATGTTACAAAAACTGTTAGCTGAAACAGTCAGGAATCTGGCTCTACCACTTTTCTCATTCATTTGTGCATATCCCACGGAATGGTATAACAGGACTAAAGCTTAGATAATTAAATTTTGGATGCTCGCTTGAAAGCTACCTTGATATCCTGATCCAGCGCTAGCGCACAGATTGGGAAAGCAGTGTGGCCACCCTGCTGTTCACATTCCTAACTCGCACATTACTTGTTCCAAACAGCCATTCGGCAGCAAGCAGTAAGCACTGAAAAGCGATGCGGCAGGAAATCTCACTTGAGTCCTCTTCCTCCCAGGACCCGCCCTCTCTCCATCAGAACGCTCACAGCCTCAGACTCTTCTCTCTGCCACCACAGATTTTAAGCAACTGTATGAGGTTACGGGCATTCTGGAGCTGTACTCCCAAATTTCAGGAGCGAAAGGTTCAAGTTGTTTACAAGACATTGCTGCCAATAAAAACAGCAACCCTGAATTATAGTACATACGTTGCAGGTAATTTTTTTTTTTTCTTAAATCCTTAAAATGTGTTGCTTCAGACTGGAACACCCTCAAATTAAATTACACCCATACCACAGATTTTCATTCTATCTTACCTGCTCAACACAAAAAGAACAAGCCAAATTTCTCTTCAACTTTCAGTCAACATGCAACCGTTTCCATGTAAGCAAAGCCAACCACAGGAATACCACCGAGTGCACGCACACCGTTAGCCTTGAATAAAGCTAGCAGGTTGTCAAGGTCAGGCTACCTCACTCTGTATTTTACTCCTTGTGTTCCACGTGCAGAAACAAGAATCGCAGTAGAAGCAGTGCTGCGCATGGGCCACATGATTTGTGGCCTTTTTCTGTGGACATTTTTCAGTAATTTTAAATAAATTCAATAATTTTTAAGTTAGAGATATGTTTAAATACCATGTTCAATTAGACTTTTGCTCTGTTTGCTTTCCATGCTGCACATACTTTAAAGGGGTAGTAAATGAAGAGTAGGCAAAAAGGACAGCAACCTTACAGAAGAGGAGGACATCAAACTGTCCTTGGAATTTGAGAGAGTTTAATTTTCTTCTTCACTATAATAACATACCACTAATAACCCCATAATATAAATTGGCTACGTAACTCATACAGTTTAACCCCTAAGACTAAATATCATTACTCCTACTTTAAAGCGTTAAGCAACAAAGACACTAAGGTCAAAACGATACAGAACTTGCATGAACAAAAATCCTTGTTTCCAAACTCATTGTAGTGGCCAAAGGGAAAATAAGCCACGGATTTCTGCACGCCTCCAGCACTTTTAAGGACAACTGCAGATTTTAGTCCTAGCTGTTTCTGCAGCATTATCAGGAGCATCGGTGATAATCAAAGACTACTTCACGTACTTAGATCAGGTCGTACTGGCGACGCGAGTGTGAACAGACGCGGAGGCTGACTCTGCCCCTGGATTTGAAGCCAGAATTGCTGTGCAAGTTTTAGTGCAATAACACTTTACCCGTTCTGTATGGAAACCACACCAAAACTGGGCCCTGAAGGGTCAGAAAGCTCAGCCACAGCTCTCAAAGGGATCCGAATATGTGAATCACTTCCTATCTGGTTTAGGCTCGCCTTTTGAGGATGCTTCAGCACACACGTATGTTTGGCCCTAGAAACTTGTTTATTCTAGTGGAACATCAGGGAAAACAACAGTATAATTTAACATCTCTGTTTATCATAGGCTTAGCTGTGTTACAAGACCTTTCCAATTTCAAACGGAGTGAAACAAATAAAACATAGGTGCCAGGTTCATTAGCATTTAATGAATAACAAATTAACTTGCCTCTGCTGGTAATCTGAACTTGTCTTACTCCTGAGTTTTTCAATTATATTATCTTCTTTCATGCAAATTAAAGGACTACACAAGCACAATTAAACGTGGCAGCTACAGACAACTGGAAAAGAGCTCCACAATAAATTACAGAACTCTTCTTTATTCAAACTGAGCATGTATCAATCCAGATAACTGGCAGCTCTTTTCAGCTTTTATCTACTGCAGCCCAGACAGGAAAGAGGTTTAAAGTTTGTGTTTCTAGGAAAATAAGCTATGGCCTGTTCCCCCTCTTTTCCAACTGCTCATGAACTCAGCGTCTTAATACTGAACCGATGCGTTGTCTAGTTCCTCTGTTTTACCCTCAGATCTGCTCACTAGAGTACATAAATACAAATCCCCCCGCTGATCTTAATTAATTCCCTTTTTATGACATTATTTGTCTAAAGATAATCGACATTTTTCTTGAATTCCAGTTATGTTTGCCTTTAGCATCTCGGGCTCCTGTTTCTTTCCCTCAGCACCCTGCTACAAGGGAGCAGAAAGCTACACCATAGGGAAACTGTAAGTCTGTGTTTTTCCATTGCAAAAATATTTTAACTGTATTTTTCTCTAAAATATTTTCCTATCTTTTAGAGTAATTGGAGTGAAACAGACTTACTGTTGCATGATTTTGGCTGTCACTATTAAAATTATATTTTAATTATAAATATTTAAAAAGAAAACAAAGGTTTTAAAGGTGATTTTCGGGGATGTTCTTCGTTCTTAAGGTGCCAGTGGCTGTTCTTTACATTTAACTCCCACTAATCCGAGAAGGAAAAAAACCCGCCTTGAATTAGCAATAAGCACTGGTTCAAAATAAGAGTTTTAAAACATTTTAATAATATAATGCTTTTTAATAATATAATACTTTTTTTAAAAATCCAAGTCATTCAGTCAAAATTCACTGCTAGTTTCAAACATGCGAGGGGAGGTAAAGAACCTCAGTGTCCTATGTCCAGTTACATGGCTTGTCGATGATGTTATTTGGCACCTTTGCAAATCCAAGTATCCAGCAGCCTGAACCATTAAACACATAAAGGAGCCGCGTACTGAACTGATGCTTCTTTTTGTCTTTGTATCCGTTGCTTAGACAATTATTCTGCCTACAGAGCTCATGAAAATTTTATGGGGCAAGGTTTAATTGACAATGTTTAGCAGCTGGCACCTACACGAAAGAGAGTTTATATGCAACCAGAAGAGAACAGTCCTAAGCAAAAGCTCTGAAACATACATCATGGACTCCTCACCACCCACGGCTTTACTCCACGAAGTTCAGCTGTTGCACCCCATGACTTGGTAATAAGACACAGCTGACGAAACATACCACCTAAGCAGAAAATGGGAGATCTTAAAACATGTTAATGAGGATGATGTGGAAGACTAAATCACAGACCACAGCGTGCATGGAACAATTAGAGAGTAAAACGATGCTCATGAAGCTTCTGGCTTACAAGAGGATCAGAAAGTTGTTCGTTGGCAGTTCTGTGTTGTGTTAGTACAAAGTATTAACCTACCTTGGTAGGGTAGTCTACCCCTACTTTGGGTTAGAAGATGAGAACAATCAACTTAACAGGAGCAAACACAAAAAACTACCCTCCATGTGCCACCTATTTTAGTCTAGTAAACTTTGTCTTGTGAAGGTAGCAAAACGCTTTTTCCCTTGCAAAAATTACTCACAAGTATCCAGAAAATCAGTTAGACTCTTCTGATACTGACTTCAACAAAGAAACTGATCACATGTCCAGCAGATTTTTGTAGGTTTTGAGGGGTAAATTAAACTTCCACAGCCAAGTAATTTTAGGAGCAAAAGTCAAGATATTTGATATCTGAAGTTTACCTGTTCAACAGCCAAGTCAATGCTGACCCTCTCCTGAGACCCTAATACGGGCAACCTTAATGTAGCAGAGAACACTACTGGCTCCTTCGTCTGCCCTAGAAATCAAGCAAGATTAATGAACTTGTTTTATAACCCCTGGAGTATGTTCTAGGTAGGTAAATGAGAAACACTGACAGAGCAAGGAAAGCAGGTTGATTTTACATGGAACTAATCTTTAAATGAAGGGGATACGAAAGTCTTTTCCTTTCCAAGCAACATTTGTCACTAGTACTCACTGGTATCGCCAGGGGGAACCAGGCCATAAAACAAGCTTTGACTTCTTCGGAGAAGCATTTTGTCAGACAATCCCACAGCAGTTTGCTCTACTTCTGCCTAGTACTTACATACACTTTTAGGACAGTGCTACACTTGCTATAATTTCTAAGCAAGTATGGAAAGTGATTTCACAGCAGGGAGAAAACTGTAGAATCTGCAATCCAGTGCAGCAGCACACTAAGCTGTTGGGGTGGGTTTTTTTCCCCTCCTGTAATGTCTGATTTCCTTTTATGCTCTAAGGTTGAACAAGAACAGATGTGAGATGTTGTGATCACTGCTTTTTCTGCAAGGAGAATAGTTTAATGATTCTCTATCGCAGGCCACAGCTTCCCACGCTTATTTCTGTGATCTTATCAAGGTTGCAAACTATCTAAGCGAAAGAAATGCATTTTGATGTCTACAGCCTTCTTTACAGTTTTTTGGTTTACACTGATTAGCAAAAGCAGCAAGTTTTTATATCGACTTTTAAGTGTAAATTGGAGCACTAGCAACATAGGAAACTCCATAAGCAAGCCAGTAAGCTTTGAGGTTTTTTAATATTAATAAAGAAGCTTGCAAAAATTTGGAGACATAAAGGATGTCAAAGACTAAAAGTACATTTCAAATTAGGACAATACCAAAAAACCTCCAAAACTACAGGAATAAATTAAAACAAATGTGCATGTGTGTCAGGGGTTACCTTTTAATCTTTCACTGTAGGAAATCCCTGACAAAGCAACACAGAGGGATGCCACAGACTCAAACAGCCCTTTCTTGCCATCATTCAGCTGTGCTGCTTACTGCGTTTTAGAGTAAGAACCAGCTGTAAGGAGATTCACGCACACGTCTGTTAGGAGCTACACACACCTGCTAGCCCAACTTCGAAGACTGGATGAGACTTAGGGTTCAGTATACTAACATCTCTGTCCCTGCAAACTTCTTCAGGCAGTATCCAGCACTTCAGATCTGCTCATATCAGTATTAACGTTGAATGCTCGCACTGTGCCTCATTTTATCCTGAAAATCACATCTGCCAAAACTCAAATCTGGGGTTACAAGCTCCACGCTAACCCACACTGACATTTTTTTCATTAAACTTGAGTTACTCAGACTTAAATATGAACGGCCTTCTTACTGACAGCCCACTGGTGGTAGATCTTTGTGTACAGTGAGGGCAGTAACAAAGGCTTCATTCATCTCAACTCACTGCCGAAAGCACCAAACCCACAAGTGCGATGCTAGTTTGCAATGTCTGATTTCAGAGCTGAAGTGCTGGCAGCCAGTAAAATACGAAGTACAAGAGCAGAATAACCTTGATCTTTTGCCTTCTTCCTACCAACAGCTTGCATAACGTGTACTCGATAACGGTTGTGCCCAGTCGGCAGCACTTATCCTGTTATCTACCTACAGGAACCACATCGACGTGACTGTCCATTTTATTCTGCAATGTACTTGACATTCTCAACGATTAGGACAAAATTCTGAATTGTAAAATGCTTCTAACAACGTATTTCAGTGTTCAGTTCAGTTGATAATGCAGATTTAGCTTTAATTTAGTGCAATTGAAGTTAGGTTTCAAATTTCCTCTCCGTAACTGAAGTCACGCTGCATCTGCTCTGACGTCCCACCCCATCCCCTACCGCAGCACGACGGTTTTAGTACCTTCCTTTTCTTGTGTCGCACTGATTTACAGCTTGCTTTGGGAAACGCTCCCACTTCAACATTTTGATTCAATTAGGGGGTCGATTCAGATATATTCTTCACCTAGAAATTCTACTGGCTTCAGCGGGAATTTGCACGTCCAGGGTATGCAGAAGTAGACCACGTTCGTAACAAACACACACAAAAATATCACGGCTCTTTTACGGGGCACTTCCATTGCTTCCCACTTACATTGCTTCCCTCTAACTCCAATGCAATAGACTGATGGAAAGTTTTACTTTTCACGTGTTCACGTAATTCTGTTAAGTGTAATCTTGCATATTTGAATAGTTTCTTCAACTGTTGTGTGGAATACAAATACATTTGTTTCTCGGGAAGTGTGATTTCCTTTTCTGTCCTATTTTTTCACACACCTGTTGAGAATAATGACGTATTTCATTGTACTTTTCAATTTATCACATCTCTTGGTCCTTTCCATGTCCTTTTAAGAAAAATGTCTTCATTTATATACAATTGACTTTGTATGTAGGCTCCAGGTGGCGCTTTGGCCTTCACTTAGCCTTGAGTTTGATGGAGCATAGTTCTCCTTCAAGGTAGATTATACGCAGTCATTCAGCCAACAATCAATAACAGAACTGAGGCAAGAATAATTAAAAACATTACAATCTCATCTGAAAATAAAAGGACTAACTGCCATCTCACAGGAACACTTTGGATTTGTCTTTCCTTGACAGCTGTCTAATTAGAAATCTCTCCCTGTCACCTGCAGCCGAGAGATTTTAGATCTGTTCCAGCAGATACGGATGTTCATGCATGCAAGGGGAAGGGGTGGGAACACAGAGGTCTCCTCATCCACCTTATCCGGCCAGCATGCCAAATGATTAGTTACCTGACTACAGCCCATTTCACAGAGGTTTTGGCTGTTACTATGAAGCAGCTATAAAAATGGGAATGGAGAGGGAACAGTGAGTGCCAAGCTTTAATCAGATTTCTGACCATCAGATAACAATTCATCTCAAAGACACCTCCATTTCCCTCAATGATGGAAGTTCCTCTGTAAGGGCATACTTACCAAGGTATTTTCTCCTCCAAAGGATTACATCAGTTTGGGGAATAATAGTATATAAGAGCTCTCACATTTACTAAAGATAGTCATACAAGGAAAGACTTAACATACTCTGGTATAAGAATTCAGTTTTCAAAACAAATTTAAAACTATATTAACTTTCAAATGCAGATAAAGTACTATCCCTTTAAGTCACGTGTATTTTCCCACTTTTGTGCATACTGAGAAGACAAAAGTATTCAGAAGAGGGCACCGACAGTATGTTCTAATTAAATTATTGTCCACGTAAAGTGTGAGCATGACGTTCTGAGCATGGAAAAGGGTAAATGAAAGCAAGTTAAGTTTCTACAAAAGAGGCTATGTGATGGTATATACAGTATTCCAGTTCAACTGGATTATCTCCCCATGAATTATATCTGATCTAGAATGACAGTGAATGATATTTGCTATGCCAGCACAGATTAGATGTTCAGTGGCTGCTACTGGCCCTTTCTGGGTATCCAAACAGGTGAAGTGCATAATGCCTTGTCACAGAATCATAGAGTCACAGAATGGTTTGGGTTGGAAGGGACCTTAAAGCCCATCCAGTTCCAACCCTCCTGCCATGGGCAGGGACACCCTCCACTAGACCAGGTTGCTCCAAGCCTCCTCCAGCCTGGCCTTGGACACTGCCAGGGATGGGGCACCCACAGCTTCTCTGGGCAACCTGTCCCAGAGCCTCCCCACCCTCTCCGGGAAGAATTTCTTCCTGATATCCAATCTACATCTCCTCTCTTTCAATTTAAACCCATTTCCCCGTGTCCTGTCACTACAGGCCCTTGTAAAAAGTCCCTCCCAGCTTCCTTGTAGCACACTGGAAGGTGCTCTAAGGTCTCTGTGAAGCCTTCTCTTCTCCAGGCTGAACCGTTTTCTGACTACTGGGGAAGATGTAAAAATTCCATTTGCTATGAGTGCAATCATTCTGATGAGCAGAATTCAGCTCTGAGGCAGAAATTCCACAAACACACAACTGACCTATTTTCTCCTTTTGTTTTTCTGTAAAGCATTTCGTAGCGCCATCTTCCATTTTCTTTCTTTTCTACAAAATTCAGTTGGAACTACTTTGCAGTGCATCAGCAAAGTCCTCAGCAACAGACCTGAAGATTTTAATCACAAACCCTCAAGAATTATGCGCTTTCTTAGAAAACATTTCAAAGCAGGGTGATTTTTCTTTCTAAATAGGAAAACCTGTTACATCACTCTCTTTCATCTACATTATTAGCTGGAGTAGTCCACTCAAGGGCTCAGGAAAATATGAAGTTCAGAAGGGGAAAGGTCACAGAACTTCTCCGTATGACTTGGAAGTTTGAGATTTGGTTAACAAAGCAGCACTATCTATCACAACCCAACAGCAGTTAAATGCACCCTCCAAGTTACCCGCTGCTCATTTGCAAGATGTTTATTCTATTTCTTCTAATTGTTTCAAAATTTATTCCCTTATTCATTCAGTGCTGCTGAAAGGCTCTACAAAGCAAGAGCAGGAAGATGCTTCTAAAACCCACAGAGGGTTTTATATATTAACAGCTGGAAAATGGACTACACTGGGAATTGCATAGGCACTCTGCAGGGACTGAAATTTTCAAGTGAAAACTGATGCTCTTCAGGGAAAACGGGAAAGTAGCAGTGAATAATGGAATTAGATGAGATATAGTCAAACCTCTCATTCCATTTCTATCTGTAAATTACTAAATACCTTTCTAGCAACAATAACATAGGCAGTCTCATGCTGTTTCAGCAATCCGTTGAATTAAACTTACAAAGTTTAAACCCCAAGTTACAATTTTTGCCTTTTTTTTTTTTTTCCTTCAAGCTATGGTTCATTTATCTTAATGCCTTTGGGAGTTTTGCCAGTTAATAATTGAAGAGGTCATTTTGTTATGAATTACTCCTTGCTTTTCCAGCCTACGTATTTATTTAGTCTACACTGAAGGGAATTTTCAAATTTCTGAAGGGCTATGACTAGGCACAGCCACCTCTGTGTTTTAGCAGACAGTGAGGCTTCGAGCTCATATTCTGAAACACGGGGAGACAATTTTCAGATCGTTGGAGGTGGGTACCTGTGTGCTCATTTTTGATCTGTTTGCTAAAACGTGGTACTGCAACTGATGTCTCATAACCATTGAGCAATGCATTTCTACAACAGTACCCTTAATAGCAAAATGTAGTATTAGTAATACTTTAATCTGGTTTGTTGTCGTGGGTTTTTTTCCCCCAAACTAACTCAATGTTCATTAAACATAAAATATCATGCTTAAAAAAACAGCGCAGATATTTTTTCAAGGGCAGGGACAGGGAAAGAAAGAAACCGCCCCTATTTTAATTTGCTACATCACGTCTTCTGATAGTAGCAAATATATTGTGAAGAATCCTATAAACAGTTTTGAAACCTAGGAGATAATACGGGACCCCTTGTTTCCTACATAAGCAAAGAGGGACCGTATCTGGAATTTTAGCAACCAAGTCAACAGAACTTGCTGCTGTGCTGCCTGTTACTATAAAATAGGATTTAGGTGGTAAAGTAACAGTTCTCGTAAATACTCTTCCTCAGCTACGTCAGTAAAACCACAGCTATATCTGTCTTCCTCTGATTGTGTTGTGGCCCTTTCTCATTTCCTTCTCTGGACATCCATGCCTCAACATCTCCGACTGTAATATATCTTTAAAGGACACTAAAAAATGCATTGCTACACTTCACATTTTCCAATAAATGTTTCTGTGAATAGGCTGATACAATATACAAATTCTCAGGGATAGAAGAATTTGTATATTGTATCAGAATATGTATATTCTACAATACATATATGTAGACTATAGAAAGGCTTAGGGATAAATGATCTTTCATGGGATTCTACTCTGTGTCATTCAAGAATTCTGGTATCAGAGGATCTTTATTCCCAAAGCTTTCAGTTAAATCTGGTATCCTGGCTTATTGCCAGAAAAGTTTTCTTTTCAATTTACTTTTCAAAACAATTCTAGAATTTATGGACATAATAAAACGCTGTAAGCGCATCAGTGTAGGTTAATACAGGTAAATGTAGCACTGAAAATAATTTTCAGAATACAGACTGTAATCAAAATTAAATTTGACATATTTAAATATTTTTTAAAATACTTTGGAACCATCAGGCTTATCTTTTCCTTTCAACAAGACATTCAGGAGCACTAAATATTAAAAAGAAAATCCACCAGCAAAGTGTGCGTGTGGAACGATCGCTGGTGGATACCTACACTTCATCTTCCCTTTATTGACATATCTATCAGCCTGTTCATTCCAAAAAATGGGTTTGTTTCCCGCTTTTTATCAACGCAGTCATCATCAATTGCATCATATGGTATAAACACCAGGAACAGGAAAAAGCTTAGGGGGTCTGACGAGAGGATTGCGAGGCAGAACCATAATTACACACCGCTGTGTATGGATTTCCTACAGAAAGAGATCAGATGTTTTCCCGTGCTCAGTAACGAGCATATCCACAACGACCTGGATAGAGCAGTACCCATGCTAAGTGCGAGCAATGCCTTGAACAGGAAGGATGCCTTCAGGAGACAATCGGGCCAGTAAGCAGAGCAGAGCTCCGATGGCCAGACTTGAGACCATCCAGGAGGTCTAATGCGTTGCTCCCGTACGTGTGTGCCAACGAGCAACACGCTGAGCCAACCCAAACGTTACACGTAGCTGTAAATCCTTTTAGCGTACCGGGGTCCCGTATTTGGGTAATCCCAGTATTAATTTAAATGTCTGGTGTTGGCATATAAAAACACGGTGTGATGCCGACGTGCAATGTCTTTTGCTGCTTAAGCTGTTCCAGACCCATTAAAATGCAGTTCCCACCCCAGCTCTGCAACCCATGACATTTGGGTGGGTTTTAGAGGTGACACTCTGGGATTTATCTAACATACTGCTGGAACAGTCACAGACAATCTAACTTTCTTGGAATATATTAGTTTATGCTGCTGCTATGAAGAATCCAACATAAATTCCCCACAGGAATTTTTAACTGCCATACTAAGATGTAAAAAGTCCTTTTTTTTAGTTTTTAACAACAGGGACTACAGTAATGACTTGAGTTTCTTTCTGATAATGACGGATGTTACAAAGACAAAATAGGAATCTTTAATGAGATTTTGGGTGCCATTATCCCCATTTCATATACTTCTATATTTTCAAATTTGATAGTAGCAAAACTGTTTCCTTCATTATAAGATACTGCTTTTCTTATTATTTATATAAATTTTCTGCATTGCACCAGTTTCTCTCTGTAAGTTGCCCTAATTCAGAGCCTTTGAGTTGAAGCACTGTAAAAACCTTTAACTACTTTCAGTAATACGTAATCCTAATACACGGAGAAACACAAATACAGCATCTGAAGAAGGGAATTTGTACAAATCCCTGGACAGGCACAGTTCGTTCTCACTCTGCTGCTATTTAACGTGTGGTTACAGCAATGTGGTTGAATAAATGACAAAGCATTCTATTTTGATACAATGATGGATAGAAACACTTCATGGTTTTTGACTCAGAACTGCGTTTTCCTATTTCAAAGCAGCGGAACACCTACATGGCGTAGGAAGAGAGATGACAAAGTTCTTAAGAGATGAATACTGAAGAGACTGGATAAAATAAATAAATAAATAAATAAACATAGGTTTTGATTATGTTTAGAAATAGAACCATGGAGATGTAGGTACCAAGGTTTGCCTATTTACTCATGTATTTTAAATTGACTTCTTTTAAAAACTTACCCTTTACCTTTTACCGCTCTTTGCCCACCTCTTTTACTAGAATGGAAATACTCTAGTTTACCAGGATTTTAAGAAACTCTGTTCATGTGAGAGATTTCAAAAGTTACTGAAATCTCCAGCCTGTCTGAATGCTCCCAAAAGTACTTGCAAATTCATAAAGCAAATGCTGAAGATTCTGTGTGGTTTAAAATTATAATATATTCTTTGATTCCTACAGAATTTAATTTGCCAAATTCCACCCAAACTGTGTTATCCACATCTTCAGAATACAGCACGCTTTTAACTCCCGTCTGCCAAGAGAACAGCTGTGTCCGAGTTATCTCAGGGGCACCGATGTCGCTCATCACATGTACTGAGTTGCGCTCAGAAATAACAGTGAGAATTGCTACGCTTGCACGCACAGAGCTGATACACAGGAACGCGAAATGAATACTTCCCAAGACCCTTACGTATGTTTTGAATACTGAACGCACACCACCTCCTTCTGAGTTCACAAAGGGCTACGGGAATAATGCTATATACCCTGCTTAGCTCCTGGAAGGCCAGCAGCAAAACACTAATTAACATAACTGCCGGTTCCTACCCATGTCCTCCAGTGACGTTTTCACTACGCAGTGTCCAGCTACTCTGTCCTGTACAGAGAACAGGAAAAGAGATCACAAACCAATGGCTGCCATTTGAGAGTCCTCTAAATTATTAATAAATTCGATCTATGGAAGCCATTCAGAATGACTCATTGAGCCAATTAACTCTCTATTTCATGTGCAAACATTAGGTGTTCCAACAGAAGGCAGGAACGAGTAGATAAATAATAATTATTAGAACAGCAGGTTTTTTTTGGACAATAGTCAAGCTATTGTCAACTGTTACTTCAAAATTTGAGGAAGGGCTTTCAAAAACGGGTGTGATGGAAAAATGAGCATGAACTAGTAAAAACACTAGATAATCTGACAAAACAAAAAGTGTACATGACAATGTAGTAAATAAGGAACGCTGTCTAATCTGTACAGGCCCTAAAATACAGCAGCTGTAAAGTTAAAGGTGGTATTAATATTAAATATTAATATATTACTAGGTGGCATCGATAGCATCGCCGGCTCTGCTCAGGATTTAATACCAGTGCTTAGGCACAGCAGAATAAAGCGTAACCCTTTGCGAATAAAGGCACTGCATGCAAACAGAAAGACTTACTACTACTAGGGGATGCTTCGCTTTGGATTTTAGGGTTTGTGTTTGCCTGTGTTGTGCCAGCATTATCTCACCACAGTGTTTATTACATTTTAATTGATTAAAGAAATAAACTTCACACACACACCCCCCGAAAAAAATAATCAGAATATATCTTTGAACACTTAATGAGATTTTCTAAACTCCTTTCATCTCTTTTATCAATTTAAATGTGAACTAGCTGAAAAAGAATTAGCAATTTTATGGTGTACTGGAATTAAATTAATGATGATTATTTGGTGATGTTAAATGAATGCATTTTAATCAGCTATTATTAGTGCATCTATTTACACGCAATTATTTTCCTGAAGTATTAAATGCAGAAGAAAGTCACAGCAGATGAAAGTACTGCAAATAGCAACGGTCTGTATTACAGAATACGTTTTCTTCTAATCTCAGAAAACTGCGTTACTATAGCACCCTGCATTTTTCTGTATCCAAAAGGAGAATCTAGAAAGAGCATACTAGCGTCGGAGAATCATCATGTTTTGCAGCCCCATTCACACGGCACCTTTTCACAATACAACCGGAATTCAAGTTGCACGTTCTATACGTGGTCCTTGAAAGCCCTTTAACATCCTTCCAAAACCTGCAACAGCGTGCTGGGAGGGCTATACAACACACAGATTCCTAAATCAGTGCCCCCCTAACTACTTGAAGCCGACGCGGAAACAGTCTCGTATCCACGATGCTGATAAATCTCACATAGTAGGAAGAATTATCCCTCAGAATTTGGAAGACTTACAGAGGTTTTAATAATCTTACAGAGGTTTTAATAATTGGCTATTTAAATATTATAAAATGAGCCAATAAATGTCCTATAATTATTTATAACTTTGGTGTGCATACATATATGCAATTTATTACACTCTCCTAACATCTGAGTATAAATATTTACTATTTATTAGCCCTTTAAGCCTTACAAATTACTATAAGGTAGTCTAAATTATAAAGACCTGTACGCTTTTTCTAATTTTTGTTTGATCATACAAAATGCCGAGAGACCACCAAATGTGTGTAAAGATCCCACTTGTTCCCAGGGCAGGCTTTGAAAAGGCAAGCTCTAAGTTTTGCAGTGTTTTTTCTGAAAACAATGGTAATCCGTAACAGAACCTACGAATCCAAGTTAGAACTGTTTTAACAAAATCCACGCACTGAATCCAGAATCGACTCCTGCTGCCTTCCGTACTCAAAGTACACGCACCCAGCACAACCGTGCTTCCCGTTCAGGAGAGGGACGCAGAACCGGGTACACGCGCTGCGTACGCAGGGACTGAAAGCTGTGCGGGATACCTGCGCTCGCAGCGTTGGCCCCAGGTCAACCAGCCCTGCCGAGCGGTTGGGGCAGGCCGCCAGACTTCCCGCGGGAGGAGGCTAGCCCCTGAAACGCAGTCAGCACGCAACCGGGGCGCGCGCTCGTTCTAGACGCTGCTAGAAACGTCCACCGACTGCTGGCTGCTTGACTATCTACGCACCTTGACGCAGTTGGTGGTATAAATGTCCCACACGGTCTATGCAGAAAGGCAACTCTTACGTTTTTCTTCTCCATTATTTAGGCAGAAAATCTAATTTTGGCTAATGCATATTTCTTCCAAACACATGCTGATTTAAGAGAGAAATTTTGGCATTTTTAAAATGATTTCCATATTCAAGTACTAAAAAGATCCAGTATTTATACTAATATACGTATATTTAATGCTACACAGAAAGTTAAGAACTCCAGTGGAGTTCAAGTAAGCCGACAAGTCTTTTATACCACCTTTATACCACAAGTCTTTGATACCACTTTGGCTAGCTTTTCGGATAAATCATCTTACCTCAATTCTCTCAGCTACCAAGTGACAAAACTGATTTTCAAAGACAGGGTTCTTCTCCTCCTTCAAATAAATCCCCAACTCTATACTATTCGGATAAATAAAGCGCTGCACGTATTTTCAGTAGGGATTAATACAAGGAAAGTTTGTGTCGTGCAGAAGACCAACCTCTGCAATCATAATGGCTCCCCTCCAGCCATATTTATGAACGGATCTCTGAATTATTATTTTCATTGCCCCTGATGAGCGCTACTTTGCATTCCGGTTTCGGTTATTTATAGCACAATGCCTCAAGGAGTAAGAACAAACAACATATGGAGTATCTACCAACTCACGCATAATACTTCAGCTTGACTCGTGCTTCCGTGAGGATTTAGATAGTGAGTTACACCACTATTGGTCTGGAACCCTCTGAAGGCAATCCCCACTTCGCAAACTGCGTGATCTTTATTCGGAAAAAAGGAAGAAAAAGAATGGAGCACAAGCTCGAACCGCCTGGTTCAGCCGGCTGAGGAGCTACACTGCACAAGACACCTTTTACTGATGCGCTGATGGAGACTTTCACGCTATCTCAACTAACACACGGAATGTGAGCGTGACATAGTTTTGGGACCAGGCTGCGTTCCCTACCCGGTCGTGTCGCGCCGCTCTGACGGCACAAAGCAAACAGCCGTTTTTGTCAGGGCTAGAGAAACGCTCAGAACATCCAAAGAGTGACTATTCCTCCTTCAGCAAAAAGGCCCTGGGGGAACAGACAGCATGGCTAGGCGTTCCTGCTCTTTTGTATTTTCCCTCTAAACCCATGCAAACGCCGAGGAACGCAGAAAAGTGACATCTCGAAGGTGCGGGAAACGTTTTGCACCTGCCTCCTGTGCATGGAGGCTGCTCACTGTGGGGTGAATGGAAACAGCGGAGAATGGGCCTGCTAAAACTCAGCTCAAGTTTAGCCCTGCTCGCTCCAGGCGATAAACAGGAGGTTCTTCTGCTTGGGAAGCCCTGTGGCTGGCACGGGATTTGGTCCTCTGCTTTGCTGAAGACGCTGAGGCAGGACACCAAGATGAACCGCTGCTGGTGGCTCTCCAGCAGCAACACTGGTAAGGTTATAAAGTGTTTAATCCAGGAATCTCTTCTCTCGTTCTCACTAAAAAGAGTTAACGCCCTCAGGTGAAGGCATGAAATACACCCAGTCCAGGAAAAGATATTTTATCGTACATTCCTTTAGTAGCCAACAGTGCTCGTCAGATTTGTTTGACTTAAAATATGGCCTTTTCTAAAAGCCATCTCGGAAATGGATTGATTTCTCTTACTACAGGTATCATCGAAAAATGTGCATGTATTCTTCATTTGTGAACAGAAAGTTTTGAAAACCCCATTTAATTTCTACTATTTTTCAAACACAAAATGGAAGCAACGTCGAAACCTTTTTTCCCCATTTTAAACAGATTATGAAGGAACATATTCTCTAACATTGTGATATTTTCCCCCCTCTCCTTCCCATAAAAAGTATGGTAGGATCAATACTTGACAGCGTCTGCGTTGAAAGCCCATCTTTCCTCTAGGGTACCACAGCTTCACTGTGGATTATTTGTAGAATGGAAGATGTGCTCAGAAACTGCGCGGGTGCAACGCACTTCACTTCGTGCTCTTTCCCTTCCTCTTTTTCCCCCTCAAAATCCATCAGGAGCTATGAACATGCACAAACTAGTGCAAGAAGTCCCAGGTGAGGGGATATATCAGCTAAGCTATCATCCTGATACTTGCTCTGACGTGATTTTCCCTCCTCAGCTATCAATTATGGTCTAGTGTTGAAGAAGGTGTAACTTATGACTGAGCCTCCTCTTCTGCAGTACCTCCATTTCCGTGTCCTTAGTACTAATGGGCCAAAAAAAAGTGAACCAAAGGAGACACCTTCTATCTTTCCAACACAAAGGCAGCAAAACAAGGACTTGTGTCCGTAAGATTTCCTCTCTGTGGCAAAAAGACTGATAAAAGCTATCACCAGGGCATAATTTTAAGCATAAAGACCATCCTCTACTTTAAATTAGACATTAATTTTTCTGTGAAAATTATTTAATAGAAGAGGGAATGTATGACAGCGTTACTAAAATTTGTGGAGCTCACTGTAAACCTCTTTTTTTAACAAAGTACCCACGTTTATCTGTGCTGAACGTAAATCTTAGTAGCAAGACAGCGTGCCTTGCCAAAAGCAGTTATAAGCGCCTGCCTAATTACCTACATCTCATTGCAACTTGCTTTTTTGCCAACACTGCTCAGATTTAAATCTCTATACTGTCTTCCATAACACGCTTTTTTGTGATTTCAAATAATATTTGCTAAGAATGGTATCTATTTTCAATTATATACTTTTTTGGTGATACATACATATCTGCTAGTGAGAATGTAATTTCTGAAAACCAAAACTGTAAGGATAGAGCATTGGGAATACCGGATTTTAAGTAGAATTTTCAAAGCTGATGGATGATCTGAATTATACCGCTGTTTAATCGCGTTCCTCCTTGTACAGGCAAGATTAAGCTTGCAAAGGGGAACTGCAGCTTGGGCCTAGCATACAACCCTCAGCCCATTCTTTGAAATACAACGAGAGTCAGAGTAGAAAAACGCGGTGTAGTTCTACCCTCAGACAGTGATTCAAGTGTTCAAAGAAGAAAAATGTCTCTTCTGAAAGTCCTACACCAGTACAGCAGAGTGAGTAAGCGTTTAAACACCAGAAGGAATACCGTGCATCGTACCTAGCCATTAACAACACATCAGCTTAGAGAACTAATTTGTCTAACTCTTTGGAAAGTTTTTTGGTGGTATTAATTGTAACATCTGTCCTTTATTCTCAATCAAGACACAGCAAAACCAGATTCCGTCTGGGGGAAATACAAAGTCCTAAAGATAAAAAAGGGTATGGGAGTGAACTGAAATGTAAGTAAACTGTTTATTAATTAGATGCATTGATTCAGACAGCTGTTTTGAGAAATACAGGAAGCTGGAAATCGCTTTTTTAAAGCAAATGTTTTCTAGAAATTTATTTCAAATGATAGTATTAAGGATCAGTTCAGGAATTAGAAGGAAATTAGCCAAATGGCATTACTTAATTGGTGACATTCTCAGTCAAGATTGTATTTTGCACTCATAACCTAGAACAGATATATCAGGTTACTGATTTTTTTAATTATTATTATTATTCCCAATTAAAAAGAGGAACAGCAGAGAACTGAGGCCTAAATTTCACATACGTCAAGACAGTGCAAGATCTTGCTTTTGAAGAAGAGCAAATCCTGTAGACACTCTCCTGAGGTCCCTTCTGACGGGATGCTCTAATTTCTGTGCCAAGAGATACCTTCAGAGCGTGTAAAGACAAAAGGAGGGGATAGGAGTCACAGTCATGACTCTCTAAGCTGTTAAGGGATGGAAAGTTTGGAGGTGATGGAAAGGCAAAATAATTAATTTGCACAATCCAATGTCCAAATAACGTGTCAGATGAAAGGAGCTTTCAAACCTCGCTTTCCTCATCGACTTTGATTCCTTTATACTTCAGCAGTTCATAGAGGGACTTACAAGGAGAACTGTATACCTATTGACAGCCCAGATTTGAATTATGAAGGTGCACTGAAACGAAATGCCCTTGTTTCCTGCACCAGTGAACATCCCACATGTGGCATCTCTTCTATCAGTGACGGCACTACTATTTTACTCTCTCCATTCCACAGTTTTCTTAATGTTCAAGACAGCAATTTCAATGGCAGCCAAGGACGTGGAAAACACTGCAATTCAGAGACAAAACTTCCATTGTGATTGTTCACTGGTATTTCTACCCTGGAAAATTTAGAATGCCACAACCCAAACTAAAATTAATAAAACGCCTATTAGAGTACTGATGTATGCTGCTGCATATTTATTAATCTCTGCTGCAACAGCAGAATGTAAGATGACGTAGGATAAAATAAAAAGTCTCAGGATATTCATTAATCTAACCAACAAAATCAATTAGAAATTAGGAAACTATCGACGTAGGGAATAGGATGCTAATCCTATTGTGTCCTTTGAAAGCCAATCAGTTCTGAGAAGGTATGTGCTTTGTTATGAAATCACCACAAAATTTGCCATTATATCTGTAGCTTAAATTTATGAGGAGTGTCTTGGTATGAATCAATTCTATTGCATCAACAGCACTTTCAACTTTTTCTTCACAAGTAGGTGATTTTTCTGTAACTGTCCTGTAAAAAACCCCACATTTATTTATTCACTTTATCCTGCCGAAGTTACAGGTATCAGAACAGATCAACAATGCAATTTTCAAGGGATTATTTAACATGAGAAAAAAACCATGAAGATGTGTAATTAGAAAAAAACCCTCATATTTGGAAATGGTATAAGGCAGTGATGAGGACAGTAAACTATATATTCTAGCATCTCGTTAGGCATACTGTACCACACTGTAATTGCAAGTGTATTAAAAGTCTATGTTAGTAAATTTTTCTACACCATTCTAGTCTATAAAACTGACTTTGATTTTATCAGTTCCAACTGGCAAACTGTTTTCTGACACCCTTGCATGTACTTCTGTATTCTTCTGATTACACATGCAGAACACGTATCTTGAATACTTCGTGATTTTAGGGGAGAAAAGGGGCAAGAGTCCATCCAAGAATTCCAAATGCACTGCCTCAGTGCTCAGCAGCATCCAAATATATTTTTAAATGATAATTCCAAGTACAGCATTTTATATGCTCAACAATCATGCAATTTCCACTACTGACCAGTGTACATTCTATGTTATACAGAAACAGACTTTTTTTGGAGCCTATTTCCAAGCGATAAATTGCACAGTCCTGTCTGAAACAAACCTATCATCCACATTTGACTGTATCACCTGTTAATCCAGCAGACCCAGAAGTTATTGTACCGTGCCAGATCCCTGGGCAACTTCAAACGTGCCTCTTTTCTAACAGGAACAAGTCAGAGATACGTTTTATTTTTTCCCTCAGAATTAGGAGAAAGGATTCAGTCTCGTATCAGTGACAGACTTGCCATGAACAAACAATTAATTTAAAATTCTTCTGCTTAGGAACACAGAGAATTTGACCACCTCTGAAAAAGCTGCTGGTTTTCCCTAGTGGTCTGGAATTCACTTTCAGGCTTTTAAAACTTCTCTTGGGACTTTCAAAACCTCACATTCATGAAAGTAAGAGTGGATATACCACATTTAGAAAAGTATGATGTACCTACTATTTAAAAGTGTATTCCTCTGTTTTGCCTCTTTAAAGTTAGCATCTCTTACCAAAAGCCAAATGTGTAACGAACACGGCCACGTGCAGAAACAATGGCTAGAATCAATTTTCACCAGGTTAGCAACTCCGTTCTTCCTGTTCCAGCTCGACATCAGTTAAATGAAACATAACAAGCAAAATACTGTAATCGAAGAAAATTCCTTTTTACATTTTTATCAGTTCTGTCCTTTATGAGAAATACTTGTGATCCTCTCGAGTCCCAGAGGGGATTTCTGACTGACACAGCTTTGAAGAGCAATCAGGTATCGCTCTTTAAAAGGAGGCTTTAACATAATCAAAAGCAGGGCAGACTGCCAGTTTTCCTGGCAATCCCAAATGGACAATGTTCCATTACGCACTCCATCAGCTTAAATTCACACGGAATTCAACTAAAAGCCTCGGCTGGGCAACGCGAGGGACTGCGACTCGTTTGAAAATGGCAAGCAGTCACTCACTCCAGAGAGACTGGATCAAGGAAAACAGGATAAAAGATACAGCCAATTACACCATTGCTCTGCCTAAGCTGTTCAATAAATCAGCAGCTCCGTGTGTGCGAGATTTCAAGAACCTCTGTTTCAAACTATTTGTAAGAGTTCATCCCCATTTAGTCCGTATCTTGCAAGCCAACGAAGTAGCTGCTGCTGAAAACACTACCCACCGTGGCAGTAAAACGCCAGTTATAAAACACAGAAGGGACATAGCCAAAATAAAGCAGTTTTTTACTGGATATGGATTTACGTATCATAAATGTATTTTGTATCTGTTTTCATTCACTGGTAATACATTTTGATCTTATCATAAGTACTCTGACTTCATCCAAGCAGAAATTAAGACAAACTATACGTTAACCCTTTCACATGTAGCCAAAACTGCGTACTCCAGGCTTTACCTGCAACTGCTGAAGTGCGCAAAGGAGGCTTTATTTTTCCACGCAGCCACCAGCTCCAAAGTCACATCAGCATATTTTTTTTTCCCAACAGCTCAGCTTCTCTAATACTGTTGGAAAATGTAGCTCACATTCCTTTTGGGATGTATTTTCCACTTTTTAAATAAAGAATTTGTCTCTTGGGTGCTGATGTCCGAGATAGTCTTGACTCACCGTTAACTGGACATTCTACCAGCATCATCCTAAGAAGCAATAAAAGTATGAACTTAAGCACTTCGCTATAGTAGGAAGAAAAATAAAAAGAAAAACGAAAACACGGTCCAAAGGAGAAAAGACAAAGGGTTGTTAACAAGAAAGAGTTACAAACCCTCATCGACTCCGTTTGTATTTTTTAGCTCCCCAATGTTGCCCTACGGTTTTCACATCCGTTCAACACACTGGTTCCAACCCTTCCTTGACTGATTTTTCCATTTAGCACAACAGCACATAAGATCACGACCTGAGCAGGCAGATAACTTCTCAAAATACTTGGTTTTCACATAACTCCCTGAAACTACTCTTGAAACTCTATTTTTCTGAAAAGAAGTGTTTAATTTAAAGCGTTTCTTCCCTCCAAATTCTTGAAAGAACATAGAGTTAAAATGGGACTATTACCTTTCATCACTACATTCAATAAGACTTCTAGTTGGAATAGAAACATTTAATGTCCTTTGACTTCCTCATAAAATAGTATTTATGGAGCTTATGCACACAACACAGTTGCTTCTTCCATTCCCGCTCTTACATCATCTACATTATTAGAGTTTCTAAATACTAAACATTCTGAAAAGACACAACAAAATTTTGCTGTACCAAGAAAAGAACAGACATCGTTTATTCACCACAAAATTCGGATCATGCCTGTCTTGTTAACTGCTTCTAGCGCTTCCTTATTGCAATTGAGCCATCCACAGAATCTTCTTTTTCAGCAGACTGGACAATTGCAGTTTTTAATTATAATCATTGTTTGCCTGCACCTTTTTGGACAGTGCCACGACCGACTGACCAAGTTCTTCCCCATCCTAAAATAGTACCTTACAACAGGATACAGCAG
Source organism: Rhynochetos jubatus (assembly GCA_027574665.1). NCBI lineage: Eukaryota > Metazoa > Chordata > Aves > Eurypygiformes > Rhynochetidae > Rhynochetos > Rhynochetos jubatus. The sequence continues at coordinate 2,610,231 of CM050654.1, read as the reverse complement.
TTGAAGGAGAACTGACTGGAAAGAGAAGCTGAACAAGAGCCTGAAGAAATTTTTTGTTCCATTATGACTGTTTCTCGCTTTATGACTCATTACTGCTGCTTATTTCTAGCCTCTCTGTGTAGTGGAACACAAGTTTGAATAAGGAGGGAAAAAAGAGAGTCACTAGTGTTGTGTGGATACTACCAGCCCTACTGCCAACATCAGCATGTGGTAATTACAGATGTTTAATTCTCTGACGTGTGGACAAAGACTTTGTTTTGGCCCTTGAGGAAAGAGCCCCGTGCATTTTTCTGTAGTGGACGATGACCCTCATGCACCCTCATACATTCACTTTGAACGTTAAATGGAGAATGTGACCTGCTTTGTGAAATGACTGTGGGATCCTACAGTGGTCCTCCTAGGGAGTCCTCAGCACCAGAGTACTGAAATCTCTGGGTCAAGTCAGGGTTTTTAGCATTTTCTCATTGCTGACAGTCTACTATAACGCTGAAGAAATACCTGTATGTTCAAAACACTAACTTTTAAAACTACACTACTCAGCTTATTGTCCTTATCATAGCTGCAACATCGCCACATGAAATATATGTGACGTTTGGCTTTGCTTCCTGTTGGATGAATGCTGCTAGATGCATTCGTTCAAATAAATCTGTTACTTGAGGCACCTTTTCAGCACCTGAGGTCTGAAGAGAAAATGAGCACGGTATTATCTTTCCTGTGGAAAGACAAATAATTGGCAAATACAGAGCTCCATAAAATAAGCAGAAAACGTAATACTTAGACCAATTTGACTCTCTTCTTCACATAAAGCACATAAAAGCACAGGAAGCATTCCGCTCTGCCTCTCCCCACTGAAACCTTACTGAGCCAGGCCCATTTAAGTGGAGCAGGAAGGAGGTTTTTTCCCTGAAAGCCCTCAGCCTCGGTGCACATATTAATCTGCCTTCGTTCCAATTTTCTAAGGGCAAGAGTCAGTGGATTTGTTTCAGTGAATTACAGGAGTGCACTAGTGAGTTACACTAGCATTTTAAACTGACCATATTTTCTAGGCAGATAACAGTGCAATCACCAGATAAGCCCAACTCCTCATTTATCAACAACTTATTCAGGTAACTCTGAAAAGAAGGTATCATAAGATCCGAGGAAAAATTAAAATACTTGTATTTCTAGAGAAAATACATTCCCGTCATTACCCTTGACAGAAACATAACAGTTTTGTTGCAGACCTCTGGGAAATTCTGAAAACTTCAAAGCTCAGCTGGCTTTAGGTTCTTGGGACAGGAAGAGTTATCAAGAATACCTGTGTTTAAAACGTGGTCCTCCACTTGCTGAAGAGAAAAACCAGAGGGAGAACCTTGCACAGGGGTTATAATCCCTGAATATCTGCACACAATATCCTCCAATTGCACGGGCTGCTATTGCACGCTAGCAGGCAACAGGAATTTCACAAATTACAACAGAATTCATGGTAGGCTGGGGAGCAGGAAGCAGGAGAGAATACTTAATTACTTTGCAGGTTAATGAAATAGCAGAGTAATCAAATACATCATGTAACTTCTCACCCTGCCTTTTCCATCATCGTTGCCGCGATTACTATCACATTTTCTTCTGCTGTTTCACAGTAATTATGGCTTTGCACTTCAGTTCACATCAGCTTCTGTCTCTGCTACAGGAAGACATGTTTTTTGAAACACTATCTAAATGCTCACCACCCTCGTTATTAACGAAAACACACAGCACGATGCACACAGGCTGAAAATACACCAAACCCCAACCAAATGAAGTATTTTTAATGCCATCAGAAGAGACAGGCCGAGGCTGGGTACATCTCATTTCTATTTAACATTTCCAGTGCCAGGTTGTCACTTCTGTCACTAAGCTCTCACCTCTTCATTCCCCCTCGAGTCCTCCAGCGAAAGCCCCGGCCATAGAGAGTGAGAGGGGACAGTGACACGCAGAAGGAGGTTCTGATTGTTCTCCAACTGCTCTGGTCTAATCAACTGACAAATCAAATGTCATCGGGTATTCCAGGTGGGTTTTGAATTTAGGGAAAGATTGTCCCAGTATCAGGCATTTCTAGAAAAACTTGTATCCATAGTGACACATTCAAGGATTTCCATCTTACAAGACAAGGTGAAACTCCTGAATGGAAAAGTTATGCTAATGAAACACCAGAGTCCAGAACTCAGCCTCCCAGTAACTCTGACATGCCATACTCTGCTGAATTCAGTACACTTGGCAAGACTGCTGGTTTCACCGAATCAAGAAACCCAGCTGGTACCACGGCTCTTACACTTTTGTGAGAACAATCACCAGGAGGAAATCAAGGAGTATGTGTTTGATCTGAAACTTCTTAATGAAACTTTCAGAAAACAACCATGAATATATTATGTTAGCGGGAAGCAGCGCAAAAGGAAGAAGAGTGGCTTTGTACAAAGTAGAAATTACACTATTCTTACTTAAAAATCAAAAGTACGTAGTAAATTTGTAAACAAGAGTATTTATGAGCATTCATTTGTAAACAATGTTCTTATCACATATAAAATATGTGATATGTATGACAGCAGCTGTCAATATTCCAAGTAAGCCACAAGAAAGAAACTTCTCAAAGTAATTCCAAGTTTTGAGTGGTCTAAAAATACAGCTTAAGTAGAGCATTTTAATATTGAAGTGGAAAATGGCCATTCATACTTCAATATCCCAAGCAGCCAGACCAATCAGAAATGTACCTTTCATCCCAGTTAACCATAACGATGAATACTCCCTCTGAGCATTTCCCAGTGTGGATCCAGACTGAAATTAGCCAAAAATGAAGGTCTGAATTCAGAGCAGAGTCACAGGCAGACTGACCGTACTGCGGCAAGGCAGGACACGGGACAGAGGGCCACGCTCGTGCTCTAACAGCTAACCCACAGCACTGAACAACAGCAAGGGACGTGAGAACTCCACCAGTGATTTGCCAGCTTTAGAGAGAACTTGAGCACTTGACGGCTCTACAGAAGCTCACGCGAGAGCACTTGGAACAGATAGGCCACAGCTAGTGGCTGCCGGCATTTAAACAGCAAAGGAACCTGGGGATCCCTGGATGGGATTCATCCTTGCTACTGCGTAAAGATCTGCAGCGCAGCTCATTCTGCGGGATACCTCTGTAGTTGGTGGAAGGAATTAGGAGTCAGCATAGCTCTCTAAAGCTAAGGGAAGATGAAACAAATGCCTATTCCCTTAGTTTCTGTGTGTCATCCTATGCAGAGGTAGATCAAACAAAACAAACATGCTTTTTGCGAGTAGTGTTAGTGATTCTGAAAAACTCTGTAATAGGAGTGGGTGGAAGCTTTCACCACAGCAAGCTGCAAAAACCTAAGTACCATCTTCCCAAGCCCTTCTCCCTAAGGGATTCTGAAAGGATGTTTAAAAAATACGCATTTTGGGATCAGTTCCAGTTCCTGGTGGAAGCTGAAATTTCACTTCCAGTGTGCCTTCCTCTATTTCCAGTTAAATCTCTACGGAATTGCTCTTGTGCTAAATGAAAACAGAAATAAGTTTCGTTCCCTAGAGAAAGGGTAAAAATTTACTCATCATCTACTTTTAAGAAAATTGTGAAGTGTAACAAGAAACAGAAAAGGGTTTCTAGTCTTTGCACTTCAACACCATTCAGTGATTATTTAGCTGACTGGATGTTAAGTATCAGAAAATCGAATGGTTTGTTCCTCACGCAGCAATTCATACCGATGACAGTTGGAAATGGGACATTTCCCCCCAGACACGAGGACTTAGGAATTTGATTTTTTTTTAACTGTGATTCTTCTAATACTATACAAAGAAGAAGATGAAAGATAAAGGTAAATCCATTAAATGCTTACAAATTAATCCAGGAAAAAAAAAGACATTTTCTTTGTCGCTTATTATCTATCAATCAGCCTGAGCATCGTTTTTCATTTTCTAGCCGTCACATCGAACGCCGTATGACTAAGATAAAATGTTAAAATTTAATGTTGACACGCAGTATGGTATTTTCTGGTATCTAGACACCATTTAGCTAGTTAACTACTGTTCCCACTTCATTTGAATGAGCTCTCATTCCCTTCTGAAACCTCAGTTACAACTCACAGTCATCTTTCTTCACTAGCCACGGATTTTAACAGAGTAGAGTAACAATAAATGTAGAATCACAGAACGGTTTGGGTTGGAAGGGACTTTAAAGATCATCTAGTTCCAACCTCACATGATTCTAAAAATAAGAAAAACGCATGCTATGTAAAGCTTCCACCTCTCCGTTTTCCTTTTACTGGATTATCTGCACTGTGCCACAGTCATCCAAAGACAGGAAGCTCTAAACACGAGTATAACAGCATCAGTCCCGCTGAATCAATGTCCCCTGTGCCAGCACAGGTCCTCGTGTGGGCCAAGACTCATCGCAGCCCCGTGTGGGCATTTTAGGTGTGTAGCAAGTTTATGGGAAGAGCAAGAATAAAGAAACTAAGGCAGCAAAACTGCTTGGGGCATTAATTAGGACAAGACCCCTGTGTTCAGGTCTCTCCTTTCATAAAGACAACGTAACTCACCCCTCTGTACCTCAGTTGTGAATTCGTAAAGTGGAGTAACCGGACTTCCCATCTCCAGTATCATCTCAGGCTGTATACCTGGAAGAAATTCAGACTGATTCAGTGAGAGGTGATGGGAGCGTGTAAGCATCCTGGGCAGAAAAATACCCCAAAAAGATGCAAAAAATGTTCTTGCGTAAAACACATGAACTTGAAGAGCTGATGTGCTCCACTGCTCTGTTTTCAGCACAGTTGAAAGTTACTTTGGGTAACATAAAACCAGGGCAAACATACATGACTTCTTCCCTTTCACATACACCTAGCCTCCAACTACTTCCAGCTCAGACTATTTCCTTTTAATTATTAATTTTAATTTTTAATGTGATGTTTAATTGTTAATTAACCTTTTTAATTGTTAATTCTTCGACAAGTACCACTTAGTCTGTGAATCTTATTTACAATTCTTCTACAATACGTAACCCTTACCCCTACTTGTCAGCAGTATTTAGTGGCAGATTATACAATCACATCTGAGCCTTAAACAGATCATCTAATTCTCACGTACAAGTGCAAGACATTCAACTTGATTTGTTCTGGCCAGGCAAAACGGCAAGCCCCTAAATGCACTAGGAATGGAAGAAAAGATAACTAAAAATATACACATTCTAAAAAATATATTTATAGACAGTAAAATATTTTTCTGATGTCCTTTGTTCTAAATAAAGTAGGGGTCCATTTTCCCCACCACAAATGATGTCCCCTAACTACACCACACAACTTTCTTTTATCATTGTCTACATAACACCTACCGAAGGACTACTAAACAAATAATAGATTTGCAATCATGCTCCTCAGTTATTACTGACTTTATTTGTCTGTGTTTCTAGGGAAAAAAAAACTTGTTCACGAGGTCACCTCTGGGCAAAGAGCGGGAGTCAAGGATCTACTGAAGGATGAATGAGACAAATTTATAGTTCAACCTTCCAAAGAGGCAGGAAATGCCAATGTGCAGGCAGTCAGGCTGAATATACAGAGATGTTGAGCCCTATTTGTTTGTATCTAAGTATACATAAAACATACACTGAAATATAAACATATATAGAGCGAGTCCATTTCCGAACTGGTGTCTGCAAGTGGGGTTATAACTGGGTGTCTGGGACAACTGGTGTTTGCTACAAGTGACTGCGAGCAGTCATGGGCCTCCCTCCAGAGCTGACGTGCAGAAAAATAGCTGTCTCGCACGGCCCGAACAGCCTTCTGACATCTACACGTTAATCAGGACACGCCAGATCACGCTCACATACCCCAGGGATACTTGGGGTCCAGGGCGATGAAGAATATGCAAATGACTAGAACAGAATGTTTAGAAAGGCAGAGAAATAAAGTCACTGTTGAATATTTTCTTTTTTTTTTATATATTAACATAAAACATTTCATCCAAAGCTGTGCCCTAGTTGGGTTAATAGCCAATTCTTTTAACCATAACCACAGTTTCTGGTCAGGTGCAGAGACAGGTTTTGGGAAGTGACAGGATTGGCGTTCAGGATAACGGTTGATGCCTGCCTGCCACCCGGAGTGGAGACATCCAAGAAACGCTTGCAGCATGTTTATAACTGGCCTTTTTATTGCTAGTTGCTTTGAAAATATTTTATTGGCAACTCTTTGTGGATGAAGTTGTTTAACTATCATCCAAGGTAAATGGAAATCATTCAGACCTAAGGGGAAAATGTGTAAGTGTTCTCAGGAGAGGAAAAATAACTCTTGACTTGAATTAGCATCTACAGACTAATCAGCTTGCTTTCCCCAAACGGATGTTTTTTCTCTAGTGCTTTATTCCTACCATTTAATCCATTCCTGTTAGAAGAACCTTTGAGAAACAAAGGTCATCCAGTCCACTCCTGCCCAAACCTTGCATGAAGGGATGTTGTTACTTATTGTTCTTTGAAGTCCAGGTTGCGATACCGTTATTTGTCCCTGTCTGGTCCAGCACTACAGCGTTTTATTAAGAGAGCGGCCTTCCACAACACGGTAACAGCTTTCGGTTATTACCCAGCTGTATCAGCTGTGAACTGGTGACCTAAAAATAAAATGCTCCAAGCCCCTTTCCAATCGCATGAGCCTTCCAGCCTTCCAGAACTGTTAGCACTCACCTTTACAGAGGGCAGATGAGGCTCAGTTTTAGTGCCTTACCATCTGGCAACGCATTGCATAAAGGGTGATCTTTCAGAGAATCACAGAATGGTTTGGGTTGGGAGGGACCTTAAAGACCATCCAGTTCCAACCCCCTGCCATGGGCAGGGACACCCTCCACTAGATCAGGTTGCTCCAAGCCTCATCCAGCCTGGCCTTGGACACTGCCAGGGATGGGGCACCCACAGCTTCTCTGGGCAACCTGTCCCAGGGCCTCCCCACCCTCTCTGGGAAGAATTTCTTCCTGATATCCAATCTACATCTCCTCTCTTTCAATTTAAACCCATCACCGCCTGTCCTGTCACTACAGGCCCTTGTAAAAATTCCCCCCCTCCTTCCTTGTAGGCTCCAAGGCCTACAAACTAAAGTAGACAATAAAATTTGATCAAACTAAACCAGAAAATAAAATTCACCACAAACGTCATGCTTCACACGTATCATCTAAAATGCCTGATTGAAAAAAAAGGTATTTGTTGCTTAAGTTACATGAAAAATGTCTGAAAAAGTAGTTATATTCCCTGACATTTTACCAGTAAAAGTCACTGAAGTAATAAAAAGATGCACATTTAATCAAAATGCAAAACCAGTTATAATTATTACTACAGGAAGTAATAACAACCTTACTTGAGAATGTCATATTACTTTCTACAGTACTACTATCACCTAAACTCTTACATGCTGGTGACTAACCTAGATAGAACTCACTCTGCATTTTAATCAATTGAGAATGTATTATTGAGCTATATATAAGAACATTATCAGGTGAATTATTTCAAATCATTATTCAATTAAAAATGTAGAGCTTTTACCTCTCTAGAGTATGATTTTTTTAAATTTTTCTATTTACACTTTTAAAATAGTGTATTTACTCCCTTTTAAAATAGTGTATTTTTCTGCTGTTGATAACTAGCTTTAATTATTACACCAATTGTACTGTTGATCAAAGTAGCTAAAATAGAAAATATCACCAAAAAATCTGGAATTATGTGGTTAAATGACACTAGTTCACAACTCCCCAATGCCAGGCACAGCCTGTTTTATTTCTCCTGATTTTTAGAATAACTGGAAAAGAATTTCTGTAATTACAACTCTTGTGGAGTGGTAATGACATCCCAGAGCTTAAAATACTGATTTTTTTTTTTTTTCTAACTTATTTTTAAGAGTATGTGCATATCAGAAACGTGATTTTCACCAGGACTAATTTTCAGAGTGGCTGAGAGGAAGAAAGTATTGGCTGATAGCAGGCACCTCATTACCTGCCCAAGTCTAAAAAGATTCCTCAAATGTCTTCTGCACGTACAGTTTTACATGGTAGGGTATTTGTTCACTCCATCTTCAGGAGAGGCAGAGATGCACAGTGATCCTGCAAGCATGTGTAAGAGAGATGCTGCAAAGAGAGATGCTTAGAGACCGTTTGCCTAAACAAACTGATGTATTTCATGGAATGGCCAAACCTGATGCAAACAAAACATAATAAAAAAAACACCCAGTAATAAAAAATTTAATTATTCAGTGCACGTATGATTTTCCAGGTCTATGTAGCATGCACCAAGGGCCAGAGAAAAAAAATCTGCTTTTCTGTCATGTATGTGCAGCTACTACTTACTACTGGATGAAAGTAATAAAAATCAGGTAATAACCACAAGTAACAAAAGGGTCACACAGCAAGGTCCATACTAACAGCCTCCCCACTTTTATTCTGCTCTGTGTACCGTTCATGCTGAGCCAGACTACTGTATTTATCTGTATCAAAGGCAGGACGCTTCATTTTGCAATCCTGTTTGGAAGCAACAGCAGGAAGTCTCCTAATTTTGGGTGTATCACATGGATTTCTGTGTATCAATTACTACTTCGAGGAAGTTGACTGTTCTAATCCAGCCTGCACCCATCACCATCTCTAATTCAGGTGTTAATTCCTTCTTCAGAAACTGCTCTCATGTCATTGCAAAGCCATTTTTGTGCTTTTAAGTCCACTTTCTTTCTCAGTATCTTCTTTTAAAGAGGGTTAAAGCGTCAGTAACATCACAAAATACTGAAGGAAAGCAAGCATCTTGACAACAACATTCTGGATTGCCAACAGAAGTGAACTTGATTTTGGGCAAAGAAACTGTGCTTTTCTTTACATGATAATCTAAAGTATTTTTCACCTTTGAAGCCACTTTTCCAAATCAGGTTAACGGTCCTTTAACAGATTTTGGAAACAGATTAATATTGTGTAAATCAACAAAACTCATGCTGTAAGTCAGTCTCCTAAGGCCATGTTCATTAAAGGCTGAAGAGTTACGGACACGTTTCTGGGGGCAAAGAGCATCGCAGTGAATTGTAACTGACCTCCTTGGGTGATGAACGTGGCCTGGTTTTTTATGTAGCAGTCTTCAGAGACCACTTTGATTTATCAGAAAGTAAGCATCGAGAGGGACGACAGCATACTCGGTGTACCCAATCACGTATTAGCCTTAATCTATCAGCTGCAAGCAAGCATAACATTTTCTGATGGTATTAAACTTTTACCTGCTATAGCAAGGAAAAACTTGAAGCACTACACCTCTTAAAAGCAAAAGGAAAGAAAAGAGTTTGTAATAATACAGTTCCCTGATACAATACTTTCTTGAGAGTCTCTTCTAAACCCACTACTTGGCATCAGTCTAAGATCTGTCCTCTCCACTAACCTTTTTCTGGATAAAAACAGTATGTCTAAGAATATGTTTGAATGTGTAACTTATATTTAAAGCTTCAATACAGAGCAACACATTCCGATTATAAACACTCAACCCTAAGATTACCTGATACTATATAATCACAACCGATCACAGAACTCTGCTTTAACTTTGCTTATACTCTTTGCACAGCCACGTACAACTGGCTTCAGAAATGCCATCAGCATTTTCCAAACAACTTCACCGTCCTGGAGTCTTTGACCACTGTAATCGGAGGATTTTTGTATATTCATCCCAAAGAAACTGGATTCAGATCTGCGTTTTCAAAAGAAATCTGTCTTGTATGTGAATGAAAACACACTGCTTTTTGAACAGTGGGGACCTCCTCCAGAATCAGTAGAGTGTGCCCCAATCTGGTGCATTTCCCAGCACGCCTGTAGAAGTTCTGACATTGCAGCTGACTTTCAAGATTATCAGTCATTCCCATTTCTTTTCTACGGAGTAACTGCTAACTGCCCTGCCCTGGCTGACAGCTGTGGCATAGTACAGAGGTTGCTTCCCTACGATATTCGTCCAAAAAAGTATATGCCTAATCCCTGAATACTCTGTACGACTTGGGTGTTGGTGTTGCATCATCTGCTGAAAAAAGGACTTGTTTTTTTAACAGATCTGCCAAGGTTTGGTATTCCAGTTGAAAAGCTGACCTCTCTTCTAAGAGAATTTGCCAAACTTACTACTGAATTGGAGTCAACAGTTTTATAAAAGACACCTGAACCCTGAAAAGTGAATTTGTTTGGATGTACTCAACTTAACAGAGCCTCAAGTGACCCATTAAATTTTGTTCATTACACCCACTGACATAATTTAAAACACTTCACCCAGATAAATTTTATGTCAAGCCCAATTTGCTGTGTACCCCTATGAAAAGTCCAGTCAGCAGAAGTTCAAATGGGATTTAACAGAATGAGCAAAGCACATTAGTGGCGGCGAGCAATAACACGAGAAAACCTTCAGGAAGTATGTTTCCTAACCCAAAAGATACTCACCCATCAGTAGGAAAACCCCTCTTGTCAGTGCATACTGGTACATTCATCCCAGAGAACTCTGGCGAGATCTCCGGGAGGGTCCTGTTTCCCATTACCACAAAGCCCAAAGCCATCTTACAGGCATTGTTCCAGCTGGCTGATCTTCCTCCCAGCAAAGGAACCACAGAAAGGTTAGTGGTTGGCGCATCCACGTAACATGAAAGAGATCTAGTTCCAGGCCTGGTTTTCTGTTCCCCGTACCTGAGGGGCACGACCTTTGCAGACTTAGCTCGCGGTTTCTCAGCAGCGTAGGTAGATTTTAGTATTTCATTTGGTCAGGATTTTGCCCGTGCTTTGAAGGAGGTAAACATTCAGTTTTGCAGAAACGGCAGAGCTGAGCCTAAAGGATAACAGAATACCAGGATCAGTAGGATGCTAGGAGAAAGGGAGCACTGACAAGGGTCAGGGGGACTTGGAAATTCTTTCACTGGAAAAGGGGATTTCCCCCTCTTGTACCTTCACCCGCCCCGCAGGAAAACCTTTGCTTTCGCTGTTCTCTCCGCTAGTCCCACGCAGTTAGCGGGTGACTCCTCAGGCCTAGCAACCTTACGAGAAACTTTACCACCCTGCCGCGACGGCCTTTACCGCTGTCTCACCCCCATGGGGGATTTATGCATACATTACATGTGTATCAAGGGCTGAATCCCTGCAGATGCCTCATTAAATTACTGAATTTCAGATGTACAACTTCACCTTCAATCCTGACTTTTCAGCTCCAGGCTGTGCCGTAACTCCAAAGGACCTAAGAGAAGAGGGACAGGGCATGTTCAAAAGTGATCATCTTAATCACTGCAGTGAATTGACTGAGACTGCTTTTTCCAGGGTAATACTAACACTGTCAAAGTGGTTTGGGGAAGACTCGCCATCAGCTCCTCCTGAGCTCACACACTATGCAAAGACAAGGAATGAGGCATTGTTTCTTTGTCTGCTGTCAGTGATAAACGTTATGGGAAGCGGGGACAGAAGCCAGGGGTAGAGTGGAATTGTTGCTTTCCTGGACACGGACAAGACTCCCAAGTGACCCACAGAATGCTCTACCATTATTTTAGAAAGCTCTCTTTATCCCTTGTCCTCTGTCACCTTAGTGAAAGCACTGACAGCTTTAACAATTTTGGACAAAGCTTATCTTTTCCTACACACTCCTCTTCCCATGTGCTCTCTGAAGAATTATTATGCAAAATCCTGGGAAACTTTCATTAGTACTCTATTAAATCATACAGCATTGGTGAATACCACTTCACTGGACAGCTTGGGCCTTGGAGTGTCCACACAGATGCTAAGACTGAAGGATTCTGCCGTAGATTGGTTTAGTATCCAGAGGGTTAATAAAACGCCACCTTTTAGTGGAAGGTCTGTCAGCACTCTAAGGAGCTGGGCTGTAGGATTCATTCTTGGCAAGATGCCTGAATCACTGAGAGTGACCATCCTTCTTTCCTCCTTCTGTCCTGAAATTCCATGCTGGACCTCAAAAATATTACCCAGCAGGACTGCCAGCAAAACTAACACATTTCTGTGAAGAATTTCCATTTAGGGAAACAGGGATTTCCATGATAAGATTTTCAACCTTCTGTATGTTACATATATATTTTTTAATTTAATTAGTTTAAGACTTTTCTATTCAAATATTCATCTTCAATCTACAACTCTACTTATGCAGCAAATATAGACAAAATACAGAATAAATGGATTTCATCTCAATGCAACGACAGTGTTTGAGAGAGATAAAGGAAATACATCTGAGATGTTCACATCCTTATCAAATTGGTCCATAATACTTCTCTATCTTTTGTGTGGTTTATTGCCAGAGAGAAAACTGAAAAAGCAAAAAGATAGGAATGAATACCTGTGAATTTTCCCTACTAAAAACTACTTCAAAAACTGAGCGCAGTTCCTGGGAGAGGCTAAAACTGTCATAAAGACACTTCTACTGGGAACGTTGAGTTCTTTTGTCCTTGCGATTGGTCTGAATGAGAGACGTGGTCAAAAGACTGACTGTTTACCCTGATTTTGAAGCCTTCTGTAGGCTTCATATGAATACACGCAAGATATAGCTTGCTTAGCCCACTGTTGAGATGTAGAATAAGTTTGCATCTCTTGAGTCATGGCGATACATACAATTCTGTCTGCGTGTGCACTCTGAAAAGTAATTTTTATGCTCTCATTCAGATTCATATTTCAAGCCTGGCAAGAAAATTAACTTTTCTGTCTTTGTGTTAGTCCTCCAGGGTCTAGCTAGTCTGGAATTCTTTAGCAATTAGGTGTCTAGAGATTAATTAGGAAGAGAAAACACTTCTTCCATAATGAAACCAAAAGAGCAACACAAACCCAAACCCCTCCCTTCTAAAAAAATATAATTGGAAACACAGTGATGTTTTCTGCATAGTCAGCCAGTTGGAATGGGTGGAATCCTTTTCTCTCCATTTGCTACGTGTCTGCACGTTCCCACGCAGGCGTTGAGCAGACTTGGCTGGCTCAGAAATAAGCCTTTCTGCATCTGAGCTTCAACAGTCCCCTTGTCCCAGTCTGCTGTCAAATTGCAGGCTGTGACTGCAAATCTCTCGGTACAGTAACTCTTTCGAGAACGCGTGATACAGAATGTCTACACGTTCCATACCACAAGAATAAATGGGTAATGTTTTGGATACCTTTTTTTGCCAGTAGAAAAAGGAAAATAGTCTAAAAAGAAGGCAAACGATAACACTGTGAGATCCAACAGAAACCTCTGTGCAAGGCAATATGGAACAAAAGACACTATTGATAATGTGGTACCGGGCACAACTAAAATACATAATTAATTCAGATGCTTGTACATCCTCAGTTAAATGAACATTTAGAAAACAATTCTCAGCCTTAACGTCGTAACAGCACTCACAATACACTTTACAGAGAAGATGATCAGGTTTAGAGTAGGAAACGAAATTTTATGTAGACAAAAATAGAGTTGGAAAAGTAAAAAACCAAAATTTCTCGGGTTTATCTCTCCATCTCAAAAAGGATACAGAGGGATTAAAAAGCAAAAGTACTTGGAAAAGGGGACAGAAAAAGTGAAGGGGTTTTGTTTGGTGGGTAGTTACAGTACATTACAGCACAACAAATTGTACCATTGTATCCAGAGGAGGGCACCTGCATGGTCTTCACATTTTCTCACAAAACAAGAATAAAAAAAAAAAGTAAAAATAAAACTCAATTACCAATTAAAAAACTCCTTTATAATTCTAAGCATGCCACAAATCCCTGGAGTTTAAGGGATAGTGAGAAGGCCAAGCCTCAACTGCTTTAAAAAATACCATACAATTACACAAACACACAGCACTGTGTGTTTAAAGTATCCAAAGATACTCAGGGTTAGGTATAAAACTATGAGGAATTTAAATTTTCATGCTTCATGAGCATAAGACTTGCACTAATTGCTGCTGTTAGGAAGGAATTAGACCCAGGGCACAGTAATTTGACTTGATCCATTACGAAGTTCTATACTCTCTCTCTCTCAGGTATCTGACACCGGACAGTTTGTAAGAGTAGGTAGACTCTGCTGTAATGTCAAGCTTGTATTCCTGCAGAAAATGAGTTTGAAATGACTCTGATATCTGACGTGTTCTTATCTAATACTTAGTCTTGTTAAATGAAAAAAACCCCAGTATTTTGTATTACATTTCTACAGAAAATTTAGTAATTAAACACACTACAAATCAAGTAACATCTGCAGTGTGGCACAAGTCCATGACAAGTACATCTGAAAGGAATAATAACACCTTGGAATCAATTGAGGAGGCACAAATTTTTGGGACAACTGTGGCTTCTCAAAGACTTGGAAATTTTCAAAAATATTCTACATTATTTTTAACTCCCGCTTCTCCCAGACCAAAGCATCCCCTGGAGTTGATGCAGATGTGAATTGCGGATTCGGTTAAGTGAATGGCTTCACTAACTAAAACAATACTTTGGATGAGTTGGGTGCTGACCAAAAATAAAATGCATACGCTTCTGAATAGCTCATTATCTGTGTTAAGTTATAGCTACCGTGTCGTGAAGACATCAATAAATCCTATTTAAATCATACTGATTTAAACCTCATTGTACGATAATAGGAAATATGGATTATAATTAAGCAAACAATTTTGGTGGTTTCTAAGTTGTCCCTTTTCTCCTGTTCACCTCTCACGAGCTCCTTGTTGGTTTTTTTTCATATAAACCTACAAAAAGTCACTCTTTCCAGTCATCTCTGTAATAACTCTTCCCAGAACTGCTCTAACGCAGCATGCACTGCTACTGAAATCTTTGGTCAAAATTCTGGATCTTAAAGTCCATCAGCATTTAAAAAACCCCTTTGTGTGCTCGAGATTTCATCTTTTACAGAGATGACAATTCTCCTGGGCTTGGATGTCTGTGTACTCGATCCTAATTTTAATTGAGGTTTTGCTTCTCCAAAGCCCTCCGGTGTTAAGCTAGCATCACCAGAAATATTTCCCTTCCGCTGCACGCATCCTTTATTAGACAAGACTTCCGAAGGTACCCTTAGAGAGGCCATCCGAAACAAGACTCAAAGGGAACTGAAACGGGTGACACTACTTATTACTTAGCAAACAGTGTAGATAGCAGGAAAAGGAAAGTTAGGTCTTGAAAGTGAGGAAACTGTCTTTTAAATCCACTTTTTTTCTTTTTGAAAGAACACAAATACTCTAACCAATAATGACACCATCTAACTGAATGTGTCCCCCCGTAACTGACACACACACAAATCTACCTACATTTAAACCTTCGTTAGAGAACGCAAGGATAGCGGTGAGAAAACAGCATCATGTGCATTGAGATATCCTCCTTTGCTTTCAGCTTATCTCCATGGGCATCAACCCTTCCAGAGGACTTGGAATAGTCTTTCTGAGCCCCTGACTCACTCTCCTGATACGATCCTTTAAAATTCATCATACCCTGTGCAAAGACAAGTTAATGAGATCTTGTAATTGCCTCCCAACAATATATGCTCAAGCAGATTACATTCATTAGCAATCCTACCTATAGCCTCATAAATCTGTTGTAAGAGAGTATGACATTCCTCTCTGAGTAGTAACTGTTGTAACACCATTTCCCGACGTTCCTTTAGGTCTGAAGTCCACACTGATGGACACGGCTATTTCTGAGACCTGCCCTAGTACGGATGCTTTCACACCCACTGCTCCACAGCAAATTCCCACCAGGGAGTAGAGAAAACTTCTCAGTCACACAACACAGGGTTGTCATTGGAAAGGCCAAGAAACCAAACCCCCTGCATGCAGTATTTAATGTTGTGACCAGTGTTGCACCCACGAGAAAACATGGAGGCACATTTCAGCACATTTCCATGCCTTGTAGCCGAGAAGGCAGGCTGTAGCCAACAAGCATTTCACAAGGAAATTAAAAATATTTCCATGCCTTTTCATGTACTACCTCCTTAGAAAGTGTTCTGATGCAGACACCCTCTGTTGCACGAGTTACCACCAAGTAACATTGTGCAGCCAAGTGACAAAATCGCAAGGAACAGCAATAAGGAATGAAATGCTAATAAATCTTCAACTATAGTGACATGAAAGTCAGTCTGTAATTACTTCCACCACATACCGAATGGTGGAACTCACGAACTATTCAAGAATAACAAACCGTATGATCTATTCTAATCTAACCTTTTACACAACTGCAATGAATTGGTGAATGCCGTGCTCATTCAGAACATGCGACCTGACATCATTTTGCTTGACTGTAACTACCAAAACCTCACCTCTGCAGCTGCACCATCAGACCCGAGCACTGAACAACGAAACAGAAAGGGAAACTAAGGTAAGAATTTAATGGGACGGTATTTTAAGTGTTTCAGAGTACTTTGAATGCATACTATTCACCTTAATAGCCCGACGTATAAATGCTTACGAGGAATGGAGACTTTCTGGTGAAAAATGCTTCGACTGGAATTCATTACTGAATTAATTTTTAACAAGGCAATGATCTTGTTAGCGTTAAAGGTGATTTCCCTTTCTTTTTACGTTAACACCAGACCAAATTTCTGCAAGTGGTTACCCTCTAGTTAGGTATCAAGAATTATTATTTCCCATGAACTCCAACACTTGCACATCTGCAGCATGTGTGACATATTGTGATAAAGAAGAAAATGTATCATTTAACGGTGCCAGCAGCATTCAACTCACTGGAACGAGTTACCTCAGAGGCTTATTTCAGCTGAGGAACAAACCTTAGGTTTTGTAGGAAGTTCAGAATGGAGTTACTTTCTAAAGCATTTTGGTACGTGTACTTCAGCATTTTATAATTTTAAAGTATTTTAAGAGTTTACAAATAAAAATAATCGTAATAAACTACAGCCTTATGTATGGAAAAACATTATTTTAGCATGTGGCAATAATCAGAAGAATATTCCTGCAAATAAGTGGGGAATCACACAATGACTTTACTGATTTTTAAGAAAGTGTATAGAGCAAGGAAAACTTTTGTTATGTATTTCAAAACCATTAGCTCAAAATTAAATTAATTCATGAACATTTGTCGCTCCTAAGTTGCTAAAAGTGCATTCCAATAGTGTAATATAAAATAAACAACCCAGAAAGAAATTTTAGAAACATGTGCTAATACTTACTTGCTGTCATTTGACAAAAAGGCAGGGATGTAGGGAGGGAGAATAGCTTTGAAGCCTTCATTTAGAATGTAGTAAAACGGCACTGGGAAAATTTTGGAATGTCAAATTTTTGTAGGTATGCCGGTATAATTTATTATAATAGTAATTTCTTATAATAGTACAATAAAATTAATTTTATTAGCCTGATATATGAGTAGCTAAATAACTTCAGAACAGTTTAAATGTTATTAACAACTTTTTAAATACATGCATACACACATGTGCATATCTAAGGGGACTATTAACAAGTGATGGCCTTCTGACCGTCATCCTACTGATGAATAAACATAGACCTTTTGTAAACACACCTAGTTTACCTAAACCCCCAGGGAAGAAAACACCGTAAACTGAATTGACATTTGCTGAATATTAACGTGTCTTGTTTCTATTCTGAGGTTTTTTCTTTCTAGAGCCATTATAGATAATAGTGAAAAATACATCTGCTGGACTGGAGCGTGCACATTCTCAGGTTGAATAAATGAAGAATTAAAATCAAGGAAAAACAATATGCAAGGACACACTAACTTGGTTTAATAAACCTTTCAGGATTTCATTTTCTGGGTTAATTTTAAATTAAATTGCCATGTGTAGAACATTGCCCGTGGTCCCTTTCCTGACGACCAGCAGTGTCACAGCACCCTAAGCAACCTGGGCTAGTGGAGGGTGTCCCTGCCCATGGCAGGGGGTTGGAACTGGATGGGCTTTAAGGTCCCTTCCAACCCAAACCGTTCTGTGATGATTCTATGATAATCCAGAGGAGAATATCGTATGTCAGGCCGCACACGAAACGGGTTTTGTTTTGCAGATAAACACAGATGGCTCTCGTATGAAACAATTTACTTTGCTAAAGACATGCTACTGCTCCCAGATACAAGAGGACTTCAGACTGAATAACATTTTGGGTGACTGGAGTTCCAGCCTTGAAACTGCTGATCCATTTTCAGCGATGATGCAAATCATGTCTCTTATAACACCTGCACTTACACAGTCCTTACGCTTTCACGACAGAGAAAAATGCTCAATCAGTGTTCATTAAGTGGAAAGGGCTAAATTGGTTTCTTCTTTTTTATTCTTCTCTTTAAATTTTTTTTAATCAATCCTACAGTGACAGATGGGTTTTCAGTTAATCCTGTGAATTCCATGACATTTTACTGCCTTCAAGCACATATTTCATATCCATTGTTTTTTCCCTGCTGGAAAGTTCCGTGAAAACCTTTAGGGAATTATCAAACTATTGAATGAGGCTGCCTATACAATCTTCCTATTTATTATGGACATTGTCTATGTTCACTATTACATTATGTTTAAACATTATTGGTATTTATTTAATACAGAACGTACTCAGTGGGACAGAATCTCTAACCCAAAAATCTAACATACGGACTCATACAGGTTGGGGTTTTTTAACAGGACCTCAACCTGTTTCTTCAACATTAATAAAATTACACTTTGATACATAAATACCTTTATAATGTGTGCACAATAATCCAAGGTTATTTGTCTGGACTGGAGAGCTCACATTTGCAGGGTTTACTTCACGCAACGTAAGAACGAATGGTACGCAGCAACGTTACCTGTGACAGAAAACAACGGGAAGTATAAATGTTAAATTAACGCACAGCACTTGCTGAATCCTAACTGGTGTAACTGTCAGGTTTAATTTGCAGGTAGCAGAGCAAGAACAGATTAAAGCAGCTCAGGATCTCACCCCATAAGTGTAATAAACACCCACCCTTACACAGAGCATTGAGAAAATGCTCACCGTTCCCAGAGTGCTTGAGGATCTGATAGGATATGTACCACACGGCAGTCTGTTCCCTGATTTTTTTGGTTTGTTTTGCTTGGGGTTTTTTTCACATTCATAAAGTCTCTAATTTTTGTCTCCTCTTTCTTTGAATAATAAACATTTGCAAGCGATCAGGAAAGAGGAGCTCCCCTTTACCACTATCATATTCTACACCATGTTACATCTTCCACTTGAGTGTTTTACGGCACGTTTCAAATCGAAAAAAATCAACGTGATGGTGAGAAAGCACAAAGCAAGAACGAATTTTTGAATGAAGTAAATGTTGGAGCAATAGAAACATGGACAGAAAGCAGCACCGTTAAACGTATGCCAAGCTTTGCATCTCCGCTACACAGCACAGAAAACATGGGAGTATGTGGCCGCCCGACTTGACAAGGCATACACCAAAATATTTTGACATATTCAATACGCTGTTGAACAAGACTAAAATACTAAAGACAAGCTGTAAGGAGGAAATATGTCAGCACGGCAGGAGAGATGAACTGAAAAATGTAAGAAAAGGATGGCCCCTCGCTTCTCTTCCGTTTCTGTGAAGCAGCAGCAGAAGCAGTATATATATATAAGACATTTTAGTGCACAAACCATATCCTTTGTCTCAAATTTGACAGAGACAGCCTGTTCTATCATCAACAAAAACAAAACAATGCTGGAGAAAATGGAAGTTTCTTCTAAAACCAGTGTATCTATGGACCAGATATATGAATCTGCATATTCACTAAGAAAACTGCGTATCTCCAATTATCTGTTTTGTTTCTACACACTCGTTTATATACCTATTGACTTTAGCATCTTCCAGAAGCTTAAATACTAGCATCATTTTTATGTCAGATCCTGTTGTCTTCTCAAAGCACTGATTTCTATAAACACACACGTCAAAGAGATGCTGCACTGAAGTAGTGAAGGGTTTACCTGACATGCTCAAAACGTCACTACCACTCTTTCAGTAACATGAAGTATCACACAGCAAGTTAAAAAAATAGAGAAAAAATAAAGCTAAACAGGTTAAACCATTTTAGATGCCTTTAAAGGTACACATTATTATTTCTTTTGAAGACTGCTTCCTTTGATTTAAGTGCTGTGAAGGAACTGCAGTTTGGCTTGTTAAGAAATAACACGGTTTCTTAATTTGCAGGAAAATGTTTCTCCCAACACAAAAAAAACACACAGCTAGAACTCTTCTGTCTTCAGCCAGCAAAAGAGCTATAAAAATACCTTTTCTCTCTTCTAAGAAAGCAAGAGAAGCTGGATGAGAAAACTGGCAACACGAAGGAAGAAAATAACCACCACAGTGAAATACGAAATCTCTGCTCTGCTGACCTCAATGCAGTCTGGATTGACTTCAGTGTGGCCAGAGCTTCAGAGTGATCTGGTGAGGCTAAACTCTAAGTGCTTGGGGTCAGGAGGCACCACAGTCAGGGAGCCGAACTCCTTGGTACTGCAAGGCGCGCGTCACTTGCCTTCCTCCTCTGTTTCTATCTAACGAGCATCCTCTCCTGTTTCTTTTGGACTATTGTAATCCAAGGTCATCTGTAGCCAGCGTCTTTTCACGCGACACACATCCATACCTTTCTAAGCGAGGCTCCCATCTCTCCTAGACCTTTTCCAGCCAGCACTGCCTGCCTTGTAAATCAGCGATACACTCTTAATTCCCAATCAACTTCTCTCTTCCCTGCTTTCCCTAGGTGCCTGACCTTATTGTAACAATCCACCTGTGTTAAATCTCCACTCTTGCACAACTACCGCTCACCTGCTAAATGAAACCTGCCATCCTACAGCTGTGCTGTTTGAATTTAATAACGTGAAACAAGGGGTAAGCCCCGATTGCGTGAATGTAAATGGTTTTAAGCTGCCTAGCTCAGTCACGGCAGAGATTGGATAAAAGGATGTTTGAAGATGGGCTAAAAGCTGAAAGGGAGGTAAAAACCCTCTTTGAGACGAAGCAAACATAGGAGAGTCATTTCAACTTAAGTACAAACTTCATGAAACTGATTTGAGGGTAAAAGTGAAAATACTGATATTATCAGTTTAGTGCAGAGTAACAACAAAAAAGGCAAGCAAGGCACTAGTTTATGTCAGAACAGGGAAAGAATAACTAGCTTAACATATCAATATTACACAAGGCACCCTTTATATAGCTGAAACACCTAGGAAAATCTCAACCACTGTGTTGCAGGAACATATTGACTTACAAGACCAGAAAATTGAGCAGATTATTGACATATCCAAGATACTTTGTAAGGAAAAGGGTCATTCTGACTGTAAATGTAGTTGGAAGGGAGGAGTCCATTCAAGTTAGGTGTGGGAGTTAGTGCAAAGTACAGCTGACTGTATTTTAAAAGCGCTTTCTGCTTTTCCCAGAAGTTTCCTGTCAGCAATATTCTGTAACTTCTCCATCAGTGCACACTGCTGAGCTGGAGAAAAAAATGCTAATTGTGACAACACACTCTTTATCCACAGGTGAAACAAAACCATTTTGGTTAATTCCATGCCTGAAAATATGTATACATACACGTACAGAAGTACAGGATAACAGATCAAATGTTTACTAGTGTCTGTGCACACCATCATTTGGACGAGCCCGAGGAAGATAAGCAGCATCAATCTAAAGCAAATACACCATCCCTTCCCGAAACAAGGAGTAAACGTAACGCAACCGACACGATTTCACGCTTGTTCCTAGATTCTCAGCATAAAAGCGTGGATTCGTGCTAAATACTGTGATAGAAGTTAACAGCTATTACCTACAAACAGCTAGATGCTGTGATCTCCTCGATCCTACTTTCTCAGGATGTTAAAATCAAGATGTGGGGAAAAAACCCATGAAATCAGTACAGTGTTCATGAAGCGTCAGAAAAATTCTTCCTAAAAGACTGCTTCCCATGCAAGAAACAGATAACAACAACCAAAAAACAGCATTTTTCAAAACAATTTTGCAGTCTTCCCGTCCATATTTTTAGCTCAATACTTTTCCCAGGGCACTGGCACGTTTGGGTGCGCACTGATAACAGTTTGATAACGGGTTAAGCGTGGAGGGCAGCCCATCAAGGAGGAAAAGAGGTCTATGAGGTACGTGCAGTATCGTACCGTGACTATAAGCAGATGGTTTAGAAATATGTACTGAATATGGAATGATAATGGTTATTATCGCTTGAGAACATTTTCAGTACATCAAAACATGCACCAATTACAAACACACAGTAAGAGAGAACGGCAAATAGAAAAATACATAATGTGTGACAACAGAATTGATTACGTGTTTATAGAGGGGAGCCGCTGCCAAGCGTCTTTGACAGTCAGCTGCTCCACAGCCGCACACGCTGTGTGCTCTTTGTTCCTGAGAACACATGTTGCGCACCATCTTCACTGATTAATGGAAATTACAGTGACAAAGCCTGAACCCAAGCCTTACCTAAAGGCGGCAGATAATCAATATATTTGCATTCACTTGCAAGCATGGGTGAGGAGGAGCCCGATACTCCCAATTTATGCAAGAATAAATAACTTTGGCTAGAAATATAAGCACTATCCATCACTCCTACTTATTTTCCCTTCCCTGCCAGCATTTTTTCAAGCTGGAACCAGGGTAGTGGACATGGTGCACTGCCTAGATTGCAGGAACGTGAACAGGTCTCGGGTTATAAGTCATTGCCATAGTCCTAAATGACACATAATCCTCCTGCCATGCCACACAATGAACCACTAGATCTTACACTGCCTGGTTTTATGAGTCAACAGAACGAACAAGTTTGAAGCAAGCAGCTCCTGTAAGAGATGAAGGAAAGCTAACTCAGCAGAAGGGATCTGTAATACAGCTCTCTACTTGTAGCATTTAGCCGTTATCCATTACCCAATTCTGAGTCCATCTTCACCTCAAAATTGTCGCTAAAGCTGAAATAACCAACAGCAGGGACCTTTCTCGTAGTGCTGCAAACAGCAACCTGAATCACGAAACTTGCACGGAAAAGTCCACTGCCTCTGCCTGACTAATGAAGCTAATGCATCTTCTGCGGATAATAAGGGACAGAAGTTGAATTTCAGGGACTGTTGAAGATTAGACCTCTATGCTCCAAAAATCCTTGAAAGAAACATTCTTCAAAGCATCAGTAAGGAAGGCAGGATCTATGATTTCAAAGTTGGATGAACATGATCTGTAGCTCATCATTAGCTCTGCCAGCAAGATTTCGGTGAGCGTGAGAAGCATTTCCCGTGCCACTACTCAGCCATGGCACATACATCTCCTGGAAGGCCCTAAGGAAAAGACAATGGAGCATGAAGCTCTGTAAGCCTGAAATGGATCACGAGATTTGCTGGTGATATGCACTCTACCTAAAAAAAAAAAGTATTCCCACTTCTAAAAAATACTTTCAACCCAGTAAATTGCTGTCACCGAGACAGAAAACAAACCAAAACTTTTTATAAAAATTATATACTTCTATTCAACTTCCAATGCACGAAGCTGCATTAAAAATACAAGATGATACACATGAAAACCAACTCAAAATGGACACATTTGACTACCTCACTCAATCTCATCTGACTACCTCATCAAGACTACCACATTCCTTCCCTCACTCAACCCTGAACATCAAAATTCAGCACCATTACAGGACTGAATCCCATATTTCCAAGTCATTCTTCATCCTAAATAGGCAACGATATTTTCTATACCTTGAGATTGTAGATAAGAGATAATTATCGAGCACAGAACATCTCACAGATATTAGCTTGATAGTAACGAATGTTGCCCGTTTATGTGCCCCAGGAGCACCTGTCATTGCTGACAATACCACTTGGCCATTTTTGTGTCCATAGTCAAGGGTGTGGGGGTATCCAGCTTATCTTTGGAAAGGTGGAATTCACCACTCCATTTCCAACTGTAAACTAAAATACCAGGCTTTCTGTCCTCTCATCCGCTTCAATTTCATAGAGAATTATGAGAATTGAAGAGATATCACAGAGAATATTGAGAATACGTCAAAATGATCTTTTACTAAAAACATGTCAACACGAATGTGTCCCATTACAAGGGTGAGCAGTAACATTCAGTTCCTTGTTTTCTGTCCCTTGGGTGACACTTCTAACCTCACTGAAGGTCAGTGGGAAAAAAAATAAATAAATTGGACAAAACTTGCAAATTTATGAGTGTGAAGTCGCATACTTAATTTAGCTTTCCTGCCATATGAACCTTTGATCCATAACCATCACAAGACTAATCACAGGGTACAGACTTAATGGATGTCTAAAAATGCATTTCACTACTTCCTAGCAGAAAACCACTTTTAGCTAGTCATCGTAAGGGCATCACCTACCTGCCTGTCCCCGGCGTGCTGTAGTTTCTTTGGTTTCAGTTTAAAATGTTCTTAACCCGTCAGTCTGAAACAGCATCCCAAAACTGCCCCGGCACAGATAGGCAATGGGAGTCTGAGTAACACATTTGAGAAGGAACTCATTTATGAGGTCTAAAACTAAACCCTGTCCAACAATTCCGGGGGCTCTCATCCCCCGCTCTGTGACTGTGCAAGCCCTCTCCTTCGACTGAGGTAGAGGACCTGGTTTTAAGCATTATAATAGTTGTCTTTCCCTGGAACTGGCTGTGAATCGTTAATTCCACTCAGGAAACGATACAATCTGAAACTGCATGTATTAACGCGTGTGTCAGTTACCAGCTGGAAGGACTGATAACTGAATATGCACAAAGATCCTCCAAAACCATGACATAAGGTATTTTATCCATTTGGGAATCTTACACTTTTATACAGCCTACCTCTAACATTCAGTGTTCACAGTCCATCGACAAACATACGTAACAAGAACCAGAAAGTTAGTAATTCGGCATGAGAATTGTGGGCCATTGCTACGACTGAAGCAACCAAATATTCCTCTTGATTGCTTAACTCCTTTTTGAGAAACATCTTGACAAACATCTAATGAAATAATTCAATATATTTCCTTTACGCAGTATGTACGCTTACAGGCTCTTACTTCCAAAGAGTGCGTTAGGTATAGCTTCATTTCTCAAATAATTAATCTTCATTAGTCAGGAGGAGATGGCTCAGTTGAGGTTTAAATGGTGATTACTTTCCCAAGACTCTTGCTCCCTTTCAATTATTTATACAGATTGCCAAAATTTCTATTAAGCCATTTGATGTTTCTGTGTAAATATTCTAAACATGAAATGGTATATTGATCTTCTTCCAGCACATTTCTGTTACCAGATATAACGAAGAAAAGCTATTACAGAAAGAAACGCTACACCTGCCATCTAATTCTAGGTTATAAACGCACGGCATGATGCGAAACTGCTGAACTGCCAATGGCATTGAACAGGTTCAAGGTAACAGAGCTGCTCTCACTCGATACAAAACTCCACTCCAAAAACAATAGGTTTTTCAAGAAATGAAAGACTGGAAAACTGCAGAACTTGCACTACATTGGGTATTCGGGGGAAAAAAAAACAAAGGCCCTTACGTAGGCTTCTCAAATTTGGAATGATGCAGGCTATTATTTTTTAACAGAAGACAAGGGAGAGAGCTCCTCTTGGTTCCTTTCTGCGTGACCAGAAAAGGTAAACGACAGCTTCAGCTTCCTTTTGAGCTAGCAGTTCCACACGTGCAGGGATCCTGCTCTGAACGTGAACAGAGACAACAATTCTTCCTCTCCTTTGGCCAGCAACAAATCAACTGCTTTTCCGGCCGTCATCGCAACGTCCCTTAATTGAGTTAATTTAAACTGATATGAGTTACTAACATGGCTGTACTTGGAGAAACTAATTATTAGTTCCTTGAAGATGTGATGGGCCATCTCCTCGTGCTAAAAGAAGACACAAAGTGTGTCAGTGCTTCCTTGTTTACGTACCTTTTGAGAGGCCCGCACAAACACAAGGGTTTAGACAAATACAGACTGATGACAAGTGTAGGTTTGCAGGGAGGATTGCACAATCACTTCCAAAATAAACTTGCAGCTTATTGCCTAGCTTTCCTTACAGCCCTTTGGATTTACTTGTTTATTGATCTTGCTGGCTGGCTCATGCATCTCCCCAGAGAGAAGAGGAAGGGAAAATTATTTTCAGATGAAATAGCACTGAATGGCAAAGCCAATAAGGATTTCTAAAGCTAAAATCCATCTTAAAACCTCAGTTTTCCCCAAGAACCATGCTGTCTTACCCATATATCTGTTTGGATATGGATTTAACAAATTCCTGACGGCTAACCTTTTGGCTGTAACGTCAGACTTTTAAAAAAAGGTGAGTATTTCGCTTAAACACACTTACTAGAATCCTGTGAATTAAAATTTTACCTTCACGGATTTTTAGCTTAAAAGTCTATTCTTTTTCCACCAGACACTATCCTGAATTCTCTTTTGTTGTCTGTCCCCAAACCCTCATGCTACACCACCACCATGATGCGTTACAAATAGATGAGTCCAAGGGGAATCTCCTAGTGAGTCACTGATCCCTTAGTTTCACTGAAAAGCAGCTGTTCTGCTATAAAACACTGTCCTTGCAAAACAGAATGATTATTCTTCAGTCTGAGAATTTCAGGGATACATTTTAAGTACGTTTTCCCCTCCTCTCTCTCAGTAACCTTTATAAAGTAGCAAAGCCTCTAGTTTTGGAGAGTTTCCTTTTAATTAGAATGTGAATATTAGAAAAGTTACAAAGCATGTCAAGGCATTCACAGGAATCAAGAAAAGGTGCACCTTGAACAGGGAGGACTGCAAATACACATTTCTAACTGAAGAGCCCTACATTCACCCTGCAGTCAGAATGATGACAGCTTCTTACCAGGCTGCAGTTATTTGGACTGTATAACATACATCTGAACCCATGCAAGTCCTTCCACTGCTGTTCCCTTTCACTTCTTTCCCCCTATTTTTCTTTTTCTGGGTTTCACTCAGAAGTACTGAAAAGTAAAATTAAAACAAAAGAAAGGTATGTTTAAAAAAAAAAAAAAACTCCTGGATAAGAAAGTACTGGCGATTACATGACAAAAATCCTAATTTGGTAAACTTGTCAGTCTAGTTTCCAGAGCGATCTTTCTCTCAAGCCTGCCTCCTGCACTAGAACTTTATTCTCCTTGTCACTCAGGGCACCACATTAGGGTCAGCTTTCTGTTTTTCACATAGTAATCTATTCTTCAATCTCTAGACAAATATTCCTGATCGCTTAAATCCTGGAGGTATTTCTAGGAGTACGAGGTATCCAGGTAGAACTCAAAGTCTCCTTGAAACCGTGCTCTCACACATCGAGATAAAAGACGTCATTTTCGTGCGTGAAGCCAGGTATATCCCTCTCTGTTCAAAAGCGGGTTTAGCCCCTTGACGCTGAGTTAGCTAGAGAGATCTGTATAGACAGAACCGGTAACATCGCCCAGTATTACAGCTAAAGGCACCACAGACGCCACTCTGTACCAGAGCTTCCCATGGTGCCTTCACTCGTTTACTCATCGTTAGGCTCATGGAATCCTGTTCAACTGTGTCTGTTTATTTTTTTTTTGTTTAATTAAGTCACATGAAGAGCCACGTCCCTTCCTACACCAGAGCGCAACCTAGGATCACAGATACTCTCTCAAACTTCTGACTATCAGTAGCAGGAGAAGGATGAGTTTGGTCCAGGCTTTCATTTAAAAAAAATGGATCTGGTCTCTGCCTATAAGACAGCTGGAGCAAGACCATCACATAAAGAGACACAGACCGTGGTATTCATTTAACGCACACAGGTGATGTCCGCACGACAACCTTCACGGCACCTTGAAGCAGGTGCCGTACACTACCGCTTGCACCCTCAAGTACTGGCACAGAGTAGCCAGTTGCTCAAGGTTGGGAACAATAGAGTAAGTGGCACAGAGATGGCAGAGGAGGAAGAAATAGGGCAGACTAACCTGCTGCAACCTTTTCTTCCATGGATTTTTACCCTTAGAAGTCAAGGACGGGAGGCAATGCATAAAAGAACACGCACAGATGTAGCGCTAGACCAAGTCTGATCTCCGACAGGCCTACAAACCTAGAGGAATGGACAGTAAACCCCTGCAGACTTTGGAGACAAAGATGATGCAGTCTGAAGGGTTCCGTGTGCATGTGCACGCACACTTACACATCCCTACGCAGCTTCCTTTCACACCAGCCATGTTGGCGTGACTGAAACAAGGTAACTGCCGTTACAGACAATTGGTCCCAAAATAAAAATGTCTTTATTAATTAAAATAGCTTCTTTTAACATACAGTGCAGAATACAGTCCCAAACTCTTTTTCTTGAGAAAACACTACTCAAGTCCTATGTACAAATCTCTTGTATGCAAGATGGTTTCATTTAATGAAGAATGCACAGAGGGTTAAAACACCTTCTCTCTGCCATCTGAGCAGCGCCTCAAGATACCTTGATACCGTAAAACACAAGTTATCTCTCAAAACAGATCCTGTAGAAAAGAAAAATCACAGTACTTTTCTTAAACTCTCCATGACTCGAAAACCAAAATCAGCTTTATATTCTCTGCAAGGCTTAAACACTCCGTTTGCCTGAAAGCAATGTGTATTCTCATGTCTTTTTTTATGCACAGTGATTTTATTAAGGGGATTTTATTTTCAAAGGAAATTTTACAAAGCAATTTAAAGGCTCTCAGAGGAATAATGAGCAGTAGTGAATTTCGGTGGATGAAGGACTTATTTCCTATTTATTTTTCTATTAGATGTTCAAATCAGAAATATGCCTGAAATTGATCAAGTAGGAAAGAATCACATCATCTCCCGGATAAAATGATAAAAGTAACTGGCACATGGAACTACAGATCTGCTAGTAAGTACTTGGTTAAGGCAATCAAAGTGGAGTTGAAACTGCAAGATTAAGGAAAAATGTATTTAGGAAATGGGAGAAAATATTGGCATGTTTGAAACAAAAACAATGACTATGTAGAAGGCATTTAAAGGTGGGATATACAAACCTTTAAAAAAGAAAAAAACCCAACAAATAAACAAACATGAGAAATAGATTAACTCGAAGCCTACCACAGAGAAGACATTTGAGGTAAAAATACAGACTGAAAACCCAGAATTGTTCCTTAGCAGCGGTGTCTGCAATTGTAAATTAAGCAGAAGTGACTTACAACTGGAATAATATCCATGCTTCCCCCAGAAAAACTGAGAAATGCAAGGGCTGGGGTGCAAAAAAACATGTTAATGGAACAAAGTACACATTTGTGAATGTAGTGAAGTAATACATCAAAGGAGAATTATGGAATTCATTAAAAACATCACTAAATATTCAAAAAATAATCACATT
This sequence comes from Rhynochetos jubatus, assembly GCA_027574665.1. Lineage (NCBI taxonomy): Eukaryota > Metazoa > Chordata > Aves > Eurypygiformes > Rhynochetidae > Rhynochetos > Rhynochetos jubatus. Next base: position 2,581,023 of record CM050654.1, on the reverse strand, counting down.
CCCTTTGTATTAAGGTGGGGGAAAGAAAACCCCACAATGCCATTTCAGAAGAAATCAAACAATGCTAAGCTAAAAAGAGAAACTGCTTTTCACACAGGAGAGAATCAAACAAGAATCCTTATTCTTGATTTTCAAGGGAAAAAAATAAGGGATAGAGAAAAGTGAAAAGTTAGTGGCAGCCAAAGTATATAATAATTCTTTTTTTTTTTTAAGTATCAAGAGAGAAGCAGAATTGGAAAACTAACAAAATGTTGCTATGGGCCAGACTCACTGGCCTCAGAGGTACTGTAGAGGGATCAGAAAAGATGGCACTAGCAGATTAATGCTCGCAGGAGAATAAATTAAAATGTGAAAAAAGGGGGTCAAAGATGGGTAAAGTTGATGTGTTTTACGAAATCTGTTATTAGGTGCAAGTAGGCAGGAAAATTTCGCAATGCATTAGGCAGGGGAAAAGTTATTATCTAAACCAACAATGACAACAACAGCAAAACTTCCAGCACTGCACACATTTGTTGCAGCAGTTGCTAAGGGAATATGGAGAAACGTTGGACACACAGGACTTAAATCTTCCTTTTTTAATGTCATCTAAAAAGTAGTAATTCCACCATCTATTCTGTATGAAAGAAAAGCTAAGAAAAGTTCAAGAGACTTCCAAGAATATAGAATAGCAAATGGACTATTAACTAGACCCAGCAGGTGATGATCTCATCATCCTCTGAATTTCACTTGATCTTCCTTAAAAAGTGGCCAAATATCTAGAGAATCAAACATCTAGGGTGAAGTAAAGAGGCCACAACAGTTTGTTCCTGTTTCTACTACAATGTGCTCTTCCGTGTACATTTCACTTTTTAACAGAATTACAAAACATGAGTATAACAGAAAAATTATTCTTTGTTCTACGTTCAGGTGACTTTCAAAGGGTTTAGGATAACTTTCATTATGAAGCAAATAACTAGGTACTTCCACAAAATCTGCTATTTAGTACTACTTAAATCTTATCAATTCAGAAGACGGCACAAACAAGAAGTCAATGGAAATCATCAAAAATACACTAAATTTTAAAGGCTTTCAAGCAACAGTGAAACAATAAAAAATGCAAATGAAGCTATGAAAAAGAACTGCTGGATAATTAACCTTCGGACTCTGTCCCAAATCTCATTTAAATCAACAGGAGTATTTCTGCTGGTCTTAATGGACTTCATACACATCCCAAAATGTAAATTCCTAAATAGACAAAGGAAAAAAAAACCAGTATGAAATAAATATTCTATAGGAGGAGAGAGTATGGACGAAAACAGTAATGCTGATATATGTAACAATAATAACAGTCAGAGTTGAACTGCATGACTCTAAGAACAATAGACAGTAACAAACATTCACAGAATCAACTGGAGATTGTCGTGGTTTAACTCTGGGTCACAAAATACCACGAAGCTGCTCTCACAAATCCCCCTCCCCTCCTCCAGTAGAGGGCAAGAATCGAAGGAAAAAGAAATAAGGAAGCTCATAAAACTGAGATAAGAACTATTTACTAATGAAATCTAAATGAATACACACAGATACTACTACTACTAACTAAAATAGTAGAAAATGAAACATATGGTACAATATATACAATATGATACAATTTCCCACCATCCACTGACCAATGCACACCCAGATGTTGACAGCCCGAGACCCACAGCCCGAGAGCGATCGCAGCCCGAGAGCCGCGGCCTGAAGGCCGGAGCCCGGGAGCCTACGCAGCAGATTCGAAGCAACCCTCTCACTGATAACGCGGCCAGAAAACTCAAAACAACCCACCAGCTCCCACACGAACGAGCCAGCACAGGGGTTGGCAAAGCAGCTAACGCAGGAGGGTTAGCAAGTGCCTGGAGAGACGAGCAAGGGAGTAAGGGAGAGAGAGAAAACGGCAGAGCAATGGCTACCAGACACACACACACACACACACACCCCCCCCCCCACCAAGAGCCCGGAACATGACGTACTATGGGATGAAATACTGCCTTGGTTAGTCTGGGACAGCTACAGTATCCGAAGCGGACAAAAGACCTTGAATCCAGTACAGGCCATCCCCAGCACCAGCTGAGGCCTTACCAATGTTTTCTCTTAGCATCCAGCAACACAGTTCCCGGGAACCAGAGTCAAGGGAGTTAACCCTTTCCTGACTGAACCCAGCACAGAGATTTATACACAGAAACAAAATTTGTGACAGTTGTTTCTGCTACAAGGACCTCAAAGCTTTCAATTTGGAGTTTATTAATTGTTTAACGATATAAGAATTTCTTTCATCATCAGTTGAAAGTAATATTGAATTTTTACACAGACAGGGAAAGAAATATTTAGATGAGAAAACACAGTTCTAAAGCTGTGGGACTCAGAAACCCACTGAAATCTTCTCCATGTCTCAGACTTCAGCGTGTTTTCTGTGACTTCGTAATTAGGCTGTAGGAAATCTGCTCCTGAGCAGACCAGGGCATCATTTCACATTTCGGGAGATTTGAGCGTTCAGCTGGCTTTCTGAAACAATCCAACAGGATGGAAGGAACTGCGAAGGCTGTATGTGATTTCGGGTTCTGCTTAAGGAAGAGTAAAGAATCACCTAAAGTAAATTTTTATTTCCCAGCAAAACAGCACATTATCTCTGCATTTCTATGTTTCAATTATCTTGTAAAAGGCCAGGGGGAGGAAAAAGAATAAACACCAGCTTCTCAGTACATAAATTACATTTATTTTTTGTAAGTCACTTACTAGTTTTGACCATTTACACCTTGAGCCCATTTAGAGTTTCAACACAAATTTATTTGTAGCAAGTTAATGAGTATAACTCCCGTTAACCATGTGTTTCATTTCAGTATTATTTCTATAGAACAAACACCTTTCATAAGAAAAAGGTGTATAAAGAATGAAACTTAACATTCCATTCTGGTTTTTCTCATTTTCCTTTCTCTCTGTGCTACGGTGACCAGAGAACGCAATTAATGGTGGAGCACGGTTGGGTACTTGCAATCGGTTCAGCGTGCTTCAGGAAGTTACTGCCCCTGTCAGCTGGTCGTGTGCCGACCTGCCTTCCACTGCAACGCAAAATGAAATGACCCAGCGTATGTTCCTTGCTTGGAGCGCTGAGTCCGTCCTCTGTAGGCACAAGCTAAAGATTCAAAACACTGTCTCTGTTCCCCAGCCTAAAAGCACAACACATGCCATATGAAGACATACACAACTTTAAAACGCAGGCTAAAAATATTACTCATACTAAAAACATATCGTATAATGATTATTTATTCCCATTAAAGTTCCCACAAAGTCCAAACCGCTTAACGGAACAAGTACCGTGTTTCAGCCAAGAGCACCCACACCTCTGACTTTCTAATCTCTCCCCTGGAAAAATGACAGTTGTAGAAGGATCAAAGACTGGCCTGTTAAACAACAACTTTCCATTAGTGTGACTGGAAAGTTTCCTGAACTTTATTCTTCCCCAGAGGCATCTACTTCAGCTCGATAATACAGTAGGGCAGTTACAGAAAGCACATTCAGCAGTTCTCAGGTATTTGGCCACTCACCCTCCTCCCAACGGTTTTACTGAGTGAGCCACGTTACTGTTACAAAGCTCTTGCTTTTGCATTGGAGCCAAGAAATTAAACATTTGATCTGAGAAACTAAACACTGAGTTAACACTGAACTGGCTTCCTTAAAAAACGCTTCAAGAGGATGGCCCAACAGAGAGAGGAGTAAGGCGCTAAGAGATGCATCAGCACTGAAAAAAGAAAGAAGCGTTAGAGGAATTGAAGACCATTTGCTCAGGAAGTAATTAGTTGCCTTTTTTCCCTCCTCGTGTTGCTGGAGAAAAAAATCTATTAAAAAAAAGCAGCTGTAGGCTGATGTGTCTCCAGTGTCGGGGAAGCCCAGGCTGGGGGAGCACAGCAGGGAATTCCAGACCTCCACCCAAACCTGTCTCAGATCTGTTGCATGATAAATAGCAAACCTCCGCTTCCCTTTCCTACGGTCAGTCCTGAGCAGAACTCAGGAATTATGAGTGGTGATACCCTAATACAAAAGATAACACTGCTCCAAAGCACATCTGTCAACCCAAAAATCAGGCAAGTCTCTCCCTTCTGAGAAAAGCAGCTTTTGAACGGCCGTCTTGAAGATCGTTACATTGTCCTACACCGGCAGGGACTCAACTTTAAATTCTGTGATAATATTTGAGCTGAAATAATATTAAATTAAGGTTAATTCTGAGGTATTAAATATGTATGAATTAAACAAGAAGTCAAGATCAAGAAATAGATGCAAATTCCTGGGTCTGACTCTCAACTCACTTCACATTATTTTGCATCACTTATTGCAATCAGGTTATTTTCGATTTACTCCTGAGAATCCTGTGCTCCATTACACTGCACGCCAGCCACTCTAAATCTGATGAGTGAAAGGCATATTTTGGTGAGAGGTGTTATTAGTAACTCTTATTTTTGTTTTCCTGCTCCAAAAGCTATTTCCAAATGTTCTTATCCGTGCTACTAGACGATCCTACACTTTTCAACATTGCTGTGGAATATATTCCATTAAAATTCCGTGTATAATGAACAATACAAAACCATCATCAATTTACACACTTGCCTTTTCCTCTTACTCGTGCTCACATACACAAACGTTTCTTCTCTCCCCTACATGACTGGAAAGTTGTGGCAGGAAAATTCACGGTTCATCCAATTAAGCCTCACAATGGGACTGGTCCTTCAAACATCACTAAGTCATACTTCAGCTCTGCTGGGATTCTCATCTACATTAGGGCTGTACAACCAGATTTAGAAAGGAGCCAGCCCAGCCCGCCCTGCTCTCCAGAATACGCTATTTGAGCATATTGGTTGATAAGTAGCATGCTGGGGGATACAGAGAAAACAAAGCACTCCAGCAAACACATTAATTCTTCCACTTCCTTACAATTATCACCTTATGCAGAATTCTTTCATTATTTCCACTAATTAGATTTTCAGTTGTTAATGGACCAGATGCTAAAGATGACTAATGACAGTTCCTGACTGCTGGTCCCAGGCAGAAGAAGTGAACATCTGCAGGTGCCAAACCCCTGGAATGAACCGAGCTGTGGACCTGTGTGTCTGACCAAAGTCTAGCAAGGCTTGGTCCAGCTCCTTGCACCTCCCACCTCCCAGCCTAGCTGATGAAGTCTGCAGAACAAAGACTTTTAAGAAATCGCTTTCTTTCCTCTCATCCCCAAGACATTAATGCCTCAAAATAGACTAAAGATCAAAGTTTATGGGATGATGACAGTTCACAACTATACTGACAGCCAATGTATGAGGTAAATACTTCAGAAAAGAATTTTTTCACTCAGTATTTTGCCTTCAAAACTTGTATCTGACTAACATGGAACATTCTCACCGCTGTTGTACTGTACCAACCACTCCATTGTAGCAAACCAGCTGTACATGAAACTATAAAACTGGACTTATGAGATCTCAAGACAAAATACTGAAGTCTTTTTTCAGTGAGGCTTGACATTTTTGACCTCTTGTTTGAACCCCTCAGTATTTCCTCATAAAGCTTTCATAAGATAGAAGTCATCACTTGTTCACATACCCTAAATGCTGAATTACATTCCAGTAAGACTTTCAAATTTTAATAGATTCTATTGGATGTCTTTAGTTACACTATTCATTAACTGCCATTTTACCAAATAGAAATTAGTAGGAATTACGTATATGCAAATAGTCACAGAGTAGACACTTCTCCATTTAAAACAGAGACAGAAATCATCTACTGTTGGCATGAAACAATGCAACCTGCTACTGTACTATGGCAATGTTCCTGGCACAATTAGCAATTACGGCAGCTACTGCAACCCTTTCAGACCATTATCTCCTATGAATGAAGTTACAGGACACCGTAGGACTTCTTAGACGTACAGACTTCTTACACTAGACATATATCTCTATGCATACTAGATATACTAGTCCACACAAAGCTAGGACTCAGCTTTGAGAAGTACATAATCACCTGCCTTAAGTTCATCTTTATAAGCAGAGTTAACTCCTGCGATCGGCTAGGCATGTTATTTAACCGCTTTGTCAAAGTGGCACACGATCCCAGCCCGCATCTGAAGAAAGCTTACAACATGCAAGCAATATGTGCGTATCTGTAGGCATGAGGCAGGGAAAACATTGGAGGCTAATAAATGCAGTGAATAAATAACCCGTTTCTGCACACAATGCACAATTACACCTATTCCCCTTCTGAGGGTGTATTCATTACAGGAGCCACTATACATTCCCATATATACATTACCCAAGCCACTTGCCTCCCACCACCTTCTCACAGCTGGACCTGCCCCCTCCCCATCACGCTCCAGACTGACAGGTCTTCACGTCCAACACGTTGCCTGTTTTCGTAACACAATGCCTGCGCCGCGTATTCAAAATTCCTCCTAATTCCCCTTTCCTGCACCCTCTTTACTTCCTTTCCATTGCTCCCCACTTCCTAATAGAGCCCTTCTGTTCCTGCACTCCCACTGTGCCAGCTCCCCCACCACCCTTCCAACAAGTAGTGGGAGTTGTACAGAGACGGCGGCTGCCACGCCGCTGGCCTCACTGGCCCTCGGTAAGCCCTTTGTCCACACCGAAGGGCAGACAAATTCAGCTCAAAGCGAGCGGCACTCCAAATTACGCTGGGGGGGCCGCGCCAGCCCCACCGACCCCAGTGTTAGCTGCAAAACCCAAGTCTAGTACATGTGCAAAACCAGCGCGTGGAGGCCCAGCTCAGTTCCTGGAGCCCTCAGAGCGCAGAGCTGTACACACGCGCCGCGGGCGGTGACCCACAGTCCGTGGTTACTGACGGGCAGACCCAAAAGCTGAGCCAGCATCGCCCGGCGTAAACCAGGCTACGCCGCACATTCCTTAGACCCAATCTCGAGTTCGTTTTAGCAATTACCACAACTGCTTTACTGCCGAATACTCTGCCCTCTACAGATGGCGCACACACAAACCCCCAGGGTCCAAGGCTGGGAAGCAAAGGGAATTACAATTGCTAAATCGCTTCCGATTCCTTCTTAGACAGCTGGGGAGCAGCAGTGTTACCAGCAGCCTGTGGCTCACTTTAACCAGTCTGCACTGTCATTTAAGCAAGCCCCATATTTACATTTTAATAATTGATAGGATACATAGGACACTAAGTGCATCTCTATAAAGATGCTGATTATATTACAGTGAAATACTAAGATTCCAGCTTGCTGTACTAATCAATATGGTTGTCTCGGTTGCACAAAGTTAATTAAACTTTCATTGCAATTCACTAAGAGCAAGATCAGCTATCAATATTTCAACAAAGAGGATAAAAGGAGATTGTTAATATTTCATTTTTCTTGGTTAACACTTTTAAAACACCTTCCAAAAAGAAGAAAAAACACTCAATGCAAGTTATTTTCTGAAGCTCAAGCTTGATTTTTAAGGACTAATGAAACAGGTATGAAGATAAAATTCTGTTCCTGGATACTCAATTTTATCTTGAGGCTCACAGAAAGAATTTTTTGCTTGCCACTGGAATTTACCTTCAATATTTCAGACTAAGAACGGAAGTATATGACATCTTTCGATATTAGGACCTGTTTGAGGGCAGACGAGCAGCTCTCAGAAGAAAGAGTTGGAAACAAAAGTAGAGTTAGAGAAAAGACAGTATGGCAAAGGATCAGTTTAAAGTAATGCTCCTGTTAACACAGATTTGGTATGAAGCAGTAGGGAAAGCACTCTCAAAGCATCAAGCACAATTTCTACCGCAGCGCTACCTGTAACTGGAATGACAGATACCCATCAAAATCTCACACCTGACTTTGAAAACATACCCTCATTTTTTTTCCCAGTGCGTAGATACTACTGCTTCTACCAGCCACTTCATTTCCTCAAAAGGTTACTCGTGGGGGCGAGATGCTAAATCAACCGCACAAGGGTCCTTTGGCCTGTGAAAGAAGCGCGCACCAGGTGTTACGCACCTGGATTCTGTAATGAATATACCAACATATTCCTCAGAAAAGCTTATGGAAAAAATACTGCCACTTGCAAACAGATCAGCATAGCTCTAGACAATGTTTTAAAATATTAACTAGCTTTGAAATTGTAAATAGAACCTCACCCTGGAGTTCAGATGGTAAAAAAAAAAAACCCACAATAAAGAAGAGCAAACTATCGTGGCGTACATCTGGTATACACCATCCCTAGCAGGACCAGGAACAGATGTTTGAAGTTTGCAACAGCAACTGCTCTTCACGTACCAGTGCCTGGTGCAGCCATGCTTACCCTGATAATGTACTTCGTGTGCTTCAGTGTTGTATCTGCTAAATAAAGGAATACAGAAGGAGAAAAACACCAAAAGACAGGAAGAAGGAAAAAATAAAATACAATAGAGGCACTGCTGGGGTTTTTTTCCCCACTGGGGTTTAATTTCATAATAACCTTTGAGCCTTTAAACTGCAGTGGAACAGGAGGAGCTCACACTGTGGGTAGCTGCCCCGGGAGGGGGTCCTAACTCTGCCCTGGGCACCACCAGTGATCGCAGCGCAGCCGAGGCACTGCTGCCACCTGCTCCGAGGCACCCCAGGCATCTGCCCTGACTTAAAGCTCGGGAGGAAACATTCTCATGGAGGGGATGAGACTGTAAACATTTCACCGGGGTTTATTCTCTATGTTGATCGCACGCTGCTGAAAAATCCTTTGCATCATACTTCCTGAGGTGCTAGCGGACACCAGCAATAAAAAAGCCCACCCCTACCTGCAGCAATTTTACCTTAGCAACCTGGAAGCTAGCCAGCTTGTTTCAAAATAATTCCCATGTAATGTGAGAAATGAAAACCACGGAAAACACAAGGAAAAAATACATTTCAGTGAGCAGAAAATCCAAGTAAAATATAAAGTTTGATCCTAGCAAACAGTTCAGAAGTCTCTGGTCAGTGTTCAGTAATTTTAGCAGATACACACTTTAACTGTGATGTATGCATCCACGTACTCCTTCCAATCCAGCAATGCTACTGTTCTTCCTGAGAGACCGAAAACCTGTCTTTTCCTCCAGAGTTTGATGTATTTCCATTTTACTTCAGAGGGCTTTATTATAATTCCACTGTTAAACTGATACAGTCGACTCTTTTGAGATTTATGCTGATTGCTTTTATAGCAAGAAGAGAAAAAAAAAAAGGTATTTTTAAAAGAAAAAAAAAAGGGTGTTTTAAAAGCAGTAACTGTCAACAACAGCAAAATGACTGAACCTCTGTCGAGCCCCTTTTAACCTGTCCAGGTTCCTAAGAACGGAAGGTCCTTCGCACAAAGTCACACAAGTCAGAATTCTGAAAGAAAACTTACAAGAAGTTCCCAAAACTTACAACGAGTTTAACAGAAATGAAACGCCCCGGAGTACCTGATGCTACCCTTGCCAAAATGTGAAGTATAATTTTAAAATTTCTCCAATAGCTCACTGAAAATATTTTTCCATTTCTTCCCCCCCACCCAATAAAATCACAAAGAAACCTCAAGGAGTGGTATCCATTCGTTTCTTTTTTCTTCCTAGATCCTAGCTGTCCACAAGGATACGGATTATTGCATCTCTTGCATATGCATTCCCACTAATATGTTGCCTGATTTGGTACATCTGAAGAGCTAGAATATTTTAATTTATGATCATATTAATTACGTCTAGAGTATTAGTCGCAAAGTTCTTCAGTTCTAGGATAATTCTAAATTGTGCTAAGTCTCCTATTTAAGTAATTCCTGTAGAGAGCATTATGGCTTAATTCTAGCCTATGCAGTCATGATGGGCACATGGTTAAGTAAGTAAAGTTGTAAATTCTTTCAGTATATAATATTCACATTTTTTGTAGCTTGGTACGTAGCCCTGGATCCCACCTTGAATCCATTCCTTATTTAGAAAGTCCAGTTTAAAAGTATCCCTAATACACAGGATATGGTACTCTAAAATAGGGTTATACAGCAACAGTTACGGTAAACGAGAAAGAACCGTTTCAAATTTGAAGATTTTCCACATTCATACAGAAAGTGGGGGGGAAAAAAAAAAAAAAAAAACCACCACCCAAAGAATCAACAGATTCTCAAGCAAAGCTCCTGTACAAACTGTCAGACACCGGAAGCTGGGAAGCATGCAACTGCAGCTTACCAACAGTAGCAGATTTAAAGGAACTGAAAACTTGCCTGTATTTGAAAATACCAAAGTCTGACTGAAATTAGGGGGTTTTTTTGACTGAAATCATGGAATGGTTTGGGTTGGAAGAGACCTTAAAGATCATCTAGTTCCAAACCCCTGCCATGGAATGAAGAAGGATTTACTTTAGGAACAAAGAAATTCATCCTAGTAAGTGAAGAAATATATTTAATGGAAAGATTTCTCCTTAGGATCAAAATGATGCAAAGGAATCTTGGCAAATAGATAAGAATCAGGCTGCTTTTTTAAAAAAAGAAAGGAATGTGGAGCAAATTACTTCGCTTCAGCCACACCTCATGCTCCAGAAGTTCCAGGGAAAAGTTAAAGAGAAGACTTTTTCCTCTGATTTTTCCAGATCATTTGGCTACTGTTCTAGCAAACAGAAAAACGTCCTGAATTTTCTTTAGATCTTCCTGTCGCAGCAGTCTTTAACCACTTCCCAGAGTGACATCTAGTGATGATTTCATTTATGGGTAGCACTTGGCTTTTCTACATTCACTAAGCCAGGTGGCCTTCCTTAATATACTTTCTTCAGGCTTCTATTGCAAATTCAGAAGAAAATCAGAAAATATGAAGATTTTAGAAAAATAGAACATCAATAAAATGTTTAGAGCTTCCTCATAACTTGGGTGGAACTAATATGAAAAGAGTTTAGATTTAATCTAGACTAATTAGCCAATTAGGATGGTCCACCAAAGAATAACTCCATAGATTGAAATAATGCGGTTTTCATGATCTGAAACCTACACAGAAGTGGCCCAGGTTTGTGATGCTCTCAGGCACGAGGACCAAGTCTCCAATACCTACCATGTACTTCACACGCTACGCTAACACTAACATGTCACTGGAATTTTGGAGTTCCCAAATTTCAGAGTAACACTCGAACTCCCTACGGCAACCTTACTGCCTATTAAAGCTGTAAAGCACTCTAAAGCTCTTGACCATAGTAACTCACCTGCAACTCGGCCTTTCTTTCCCAATTAGCTGGCCTATTAGACACTGAAGTTCAATATGGAAACGCCAAGTATACGCCAAATGAATTATTTCTTTCTCTTGGGATTAATATTGGATATGATTGATTTTTAAAGCTGGAAAAGGCAGAATTTCATCTGCATTTTTAAACTAATTCTCTAGCAAATGACAACATTTGGAGCTGGCAGTTCAGTGAACTGTCATTTTAGCTCACTCTATTTGGCCAAGCCAATTACAATCTCTCTCTTGCAGGTAGACCATTTGTCAGTTCTACTGTCAAGATACTCAGATGCTCCCACGGGAAAATAACTATTAATTAATCTTTTAAAAATAAAAATGTTTTGGTTTTCTTCCTCTCTGCTGAGCTCAGCAAATTTAGTTACTTGTTTTTACTGCTGCATAGTGATATAAAAACAAAAGAGCACCATGAGATGCTACGGGGAAAACTAAGAGTACCTCCGTTGACTACGGACTTACTACGTATTGTCATTACGTACGATTGCAAATAGTAGCTTAAACCAAAACAAAACGTTTTCAGGTTACTGATACCTGATATAAAAATCGACCTTGAGAACACATGGACACGTGTTCTGTTGAAGACGACTTTGGAGGGGTGACAGCTCAAACCAACTTTTATCTTACTCATCTGATACCGTAAGAAAGGATTCACTGCTGACCACCGTAAATTAGCTACTCAGTTGTAAATTAGGTGACATTCATGGTTCTCTGCTTGCACGCTGCAGCTAACCATAGCGTAGAACTAATAAATCGTACATTTTTCCTTCCTGAAAGCACAATGTGGTTAGATTCTGATTGCTGTACCTCATGTAAAATGCACTTAAGTTGTTTCACGTGTCGCACGCCAAGAGAATGATGATACGCAGAAGAAAGGCAAAGCCAGTGTGGCACACGTTGTCTGCATCTCACCCAAGTGCCGTCTCCCTGGCCGCTGCCTGAGGCAACCATCATCAACAAAGCTCCGTGCGAACAGGGAGAACAAGGTAATCACAGACAAAAAAAGGATGGTCGCCGCCGCTTGCGCAGCATCACGCAGACTGACTAAGCCAGCTCGACCTGTATGACGTTTCCACTTTGCTCTGATCCCGTCTCGTTGGGATTCACATCACAGGAACATCGATCAAAATAAAGCAAAGGAACTCACTGTTTTACCACAAACGTTGATTTGATCCACAAATTCACAATTCTTCTTAGAAGGTGGTGATGGGGATTTCAAACGTTCTGTAGCAAATACCTCTTTCACAGCCTCAAGTTTTTAAAATACCATAGCTGTAATGAATTTTGGTACAGAAACACTGGCTTCATCACCACCAGAAGCATGAAATTATTACTTCCTGTCAAGTCCTAAACACCTACAGATTTCTGTAAGAATATTATCAGCTCAGGTAACTGGCTAACTGCAGATACATGGCTTCATTTTCAGGACTGTAAGTAATTCTTTACTTAGGGCTTCCTTCTGACGGGTATTTGCAGAATCTCCTGCAAATTCATTTTGTGCTAGGCTATGTAGAAGTTTGCTATTGCAATCTTTTCCTTACTCCAGCCCACAGATGGGTACAGCGCCTGAAAAGCAGAAAGTGCATTGCTTATGTGTGTAGACAGCCGCTCACAATTTCAAAAATGTCTGGAGATTTTTGGTTTTGTGTGTGATTTTGGGGTTTTTCTAAGCGATTTACATATATAAAACCAGGCACATCTGAAAACTGGAACCGGAAGTAATAAAAACATTACGAGAAACCAAATCATATGACTGTGAGAATCTATTTTACACAAATTTTAAGGATTAGAGAAGGAAATCTTCACTTTTAAACGATCCACTACTATTTTCAATTTAAAAACAAAAACATCATAGAAATTACAGCCCGTTTCATTCTGTTCAGCCATTCTTTGTAGTTCACTTTGCTGTTCTGAAAGAGTATGAGCTAATGAAGTTTCTGCAGATGCTTTCTGTCTTAATTCCCCTCGTGCACCACCGTTATTGCCGTAACGCCACCTCCCCCCGTGCGTCCAGCGGCACTCCTATCACTAAGAGATGCCAAAGGTACAACCCATCCGCATATTGATTATCTAAGTGGTTGTCGCCAAACAGATTTTATAATGGCTGAGCCTTGCCTGCCCAGTCATCAGTGGGAACGCTCGTTTCCTCTGCACAGCTGCTGAAGGTCACAAAACTCGTAGGAAACGACATCACAGAGAGGTTTTGGTTTTTTCTCCCTAGTTAGATTTGGTTGACAGTGGTCAGTTGGTTTAAAGGTCATAACTGACACACAGATTAACTTAATCACATAATTTTTACCTCTTTAAAAAAAAAAATCAAGCAAAGAAATGCATTTCCTTTTCCAAAACTTGCACAGACCAAGCTCTACCACACAGTTAGCCACCCAATTTGTACTTCAACCATTGAAGTCAGACGTTGTAATTGCACCGTCAGAGAAGACATTGCATCAGTGAATTAAGGTTCCTCCCAAGGTAAAGGAAGGCTTAAAAATTCAGAACTGAAATATTCAGTATTGTCGTAACTGAAAAACACAGCCACCTTTTCATTGTGTTTATATTACCCCGGTCGCAGAAACGAGGAATCCTCTAAGCTGAACGTGAAAAACTCAGAGACAAAAACATTTTCCTCAGACAACCCCAAATGATAACTTTAAGGTAAGATCCACCTGATAATTAGTTTCACCTCCACTCTTTTGAAACGCTAGCAGAATTTAAATAATATATATTGAATGTAAGGTGTAAATTAATTAAGAGAAGGGTTCTGATTATATTTTGTAATCAACTAAACCAGAGTTGTAGGCTCCCTTAGGTACAATGTTAGGAACAGATGGTCATCTCTTCACCTCAAAAGAAAATTCGTGTTTGATAATGAAATCTTGATCACCTACCATCTGCCTGCTAATGATTAGCAGCAACAGGATCATTTGTCTGAGAATACTCGAGGAGAAGTATGTCTTGGGCAACTTTGAGGACGCTGATGGTCTTAGTTCACACAGCGAATTAGATGTCAAATATTAGAAACGTTATTGGTAAACTCAAGGTCGAATATTGAATCTTTGCTGGATCCTAATTAGAAACTATATAAATATTTTAAAATATATTAAAATATTACATGTACTGCAAGCACATGCATGCAACCCTACAGCCCCAATTTTGGTTTTGCTCCCCAAGACAGACAAGGACATAAAGTGAAAGCAGAAAAACTCTGCAACAACAAGCCAAATAATAAAACCTGTTGATTTCAAAGGCAGTATTTGAAAACTGAAAAGTCCAACATTACAGGCAAAGCCTGTAGCTGACCCTTAATCACCATTTGATGGGGAAAGGCTTGTCCCCCTTCCAGCTGCTTCTTTGAAGCAATCCCTGCCTTCGGTTGCCACAGCAAGGTTTTTACAGAACAAAAATAGCCAACTGCAGCAATAGACCTTTAAGTAGAGAAAATTCATTTTCCTCTGTGGAAAACAAAATGGTTTGAAAACAAAGGTCTTTGTACCTACTGCACCTACAGAGGGTAAGACCCGATTTTCCTTTGTAGTTCTGCAACTTTCACACTGCCTGAGCTTGAAGATCAAACAGTCATTTCTCTGGATGTACAAGAAAGACTGCATGTCTTCACCTCCTGGGTTTGCCTCGCAGAGCTCCTAGTAACATCCCCTGATCCTCACAAGTCTCTTGCTCTCCCGCCTTGACCTTCTTCCCACTGAGTGTGTGTAGCTCTCCAGGTCATCACCTTGCCCCTCTCCCTGCCCAAGGCTACATGAAGCCCACAAGTGCCACAGCTAGGCCAGGCTGGATGAGGCTTGGAGCAACCTGGTCTAGTGGAGGGTGTCCCTGCCCATGGCAGGGGGTTGGACCAGGATGGGCTTTAAGATCCCTTTCAACCCAAACCATTCCAGGATTCTATGACAGACAAGCAGTCTTCCTCTTGGCCCTCTGTCTGGGAGACAGCTTTTGAAACAGCACATACAGGGCTGCAAGTAAATAAACTGTCTAGTCCGACCATCTGTCACACATCACTCCTCCTACAGAAACCCAAGAAGGATTCTCTCCCGATATGACAGTGTCACATTTGTCCCCTAAGGGGACGTTCCCGGACAGTCAGTAACATCGATACCTTTGCTTGTCAGTGTTTCTACTCGCACGCCATATGCTTGGCAAGAACAAATTTAACATCAGCTCAGTAATATCTCAGAGTATGATTCTCATACTCTTGTAACTCTTTTGAATAAGCTTCCAGAGCACCTGTGAGCAGTAAGATAGCACCATTTGAATACAGAGGGAGAGAGCAGGACTGCTGGAGAGGTTTCCCCAAAGCACCAAAACCCAAGACCTACAGAGATGACCTTGGAAGAAGTGACCACGCAATTATGTAAAATTTGCAATACACAGAAATAATGCAAAGGTACAATTCCAGGGACTCAAAGCTAAGCTATATATGGGGGAAACTCAGGTTAATTAAGGCTAATTGAAATGTCTGGAGAAAGAACAATAAAGCAGTGATTAATCTTTGCTGCATTTCGGTTTTAATCTTGAGTGTTCTTCTGGAAACTATTTCAAAATGCCATCTTAGACGATCTATTCAGTCTACAAAACACCAAAGATATCATCCAATAATAACTGCGATAGGTTGTAACAAGACTACTAACTTACTACACTTCAGATTACTCGGTAGATTTCCAGTACCTAATTACACAAATGCACAGTAGAGGAAACCAGAGTAGGTAGGAGCATAGCAGACTGGCATGTGACCTTCAACACAACAATTATTAATGCCCCAGTCATTTCAATTTTGATTATGGAATTGCAGGTGATATTAATATAAATGTCTACCCTTAGAGAGAAGACCTATAAAGCTACTTATGGCTTCCTACCAGGCCCCTGCTGATGCTATTTGAAAGCTATTCGAGTTTTTAATATCTGAAGACAAATAGTGACATATCAATACCTAACGAAATAAGCACAAACAGATTGAAATAATAAGCAGCTCTACTATAAAACAAAAGCGGCAATTTGATATAATTTTATCACAAACTAGTTATAGAATGCATTTCAAAGAAATAAAGAGGTGAATTCTTTTTCCCATCAGTCTTTATCCTGTATACAGGTTCACATTTACATAGCACATTTGCCCTTTCACATACTTTCGGAAAGTATTTTAATGAATATGTGATTCATCTTACCATCCTGAATAATTAAAAAAGAGGATGTTAACCTACAAGCATGGAATCTGGTTCTGTTGTCATTATTTTACAAATTTTCCCCAAGTCATGGCCACCAGCCTCATGTGATGGGAAAACCCCAACCTTTTCCTCCTACTTCTCCCCCACCTTCAGCTACATAAACTCACCTCAAACTGTAACTAAGTGCAATACATCGGTGGCATTTACTACATTTCAATATATTTTTCCACATATCTTCAAATGCTGTGGGTTGTAAGGCCTCACTATTATTCTTATTAGTTAGAAGTATTCCTTACTTCTTTCTTTTACAGAAGCACAAATTATTTTACTTAAAACTGCTATAATGGAGAAGTACTGGTGGTGTTTAGCTTGAGAGGTTTAAGGAGGTAAGGTTTAAGGCATTAAAATCTTCTCTTAGACTTAGCAGAGTAGTTCAAAACCACCCAGTAAATTGTTGGGTACACAACCATTCTTTCGAGCCCAAAATACAAGCACCAACTTTCATACTAATTACAATTATTAATTCCCTTTTTACTGTAAAAAAGTTACTGGTTCTATTGTTTTGAAAACAAAACAGAGTCAGAAAAAAGCAATCCTACCTCTCCTGCATCAGCATTCTACTTACAGTGATTAATAATTCCCAAAAATCAAAGCCCGCCGCAAACTGATGCCCCAAAATACCTGTGTGTATCTGTACAAGAAGACAGACTTATCTCCAAGCATCAGCAACGTGGAGAACAACTATCTCAAGATGCCCTCCCCCATCGCTGTCAAGACTAATTAATTTTCCCAAGAATGTTTATGATTAAATACTGCAAAATTAAGCATACGGAGTGCATTGCCCAAACTACATAAGGTAACAAGTCTACCCTCAGAGAGCAGATTGCCTTATTTCCTCGGGGGTCTGACTTGACTTCTGGTGGTTACTTGCTCCTGAATGCCAGTGGTGGATACTTAGTTGTCTTATTGAATGTTGGGCTGTTTATAGCCAAGGATGCATTCTCCTTAGAATGGTTATATTGACCCAACACACCATATTAAAACAGGGATTCTGCGCCACCTTACGTGCCAAGCTGCCCCAGCAATTACACCGTCACGATGAACAGTCTTGTGGCATGAATGCTCCAACGGTTCTGCAAGTAAACAGGTGACTGAGAAGATACACACAGCCCAAGGCACACACAGCTTTCTAAAATTATTATTAAAGAAAACACCCGTGAATACACTCTCGCTTACACCCACAGAACCCAGTGCCTTTCCAGTAGCCAGTTTTATTCTATACGCTTCTCCACAGAGAGGTGGGACTTATTTTTTAATGCGCAGAGTGAAACAGCTCAATAAATTCTAAAGGCGTGAGCAGAAACACAACAGAGGAAAAGGGACATGTGATTTTGTTCATCTGCATATACAGCATGCATAAAGAGTTGCATCATCTTCCCATGAAGCCCTAGGCAGCCATCCCATCTACCTTGCTAGTCAAACAAATGAAGTAGCAGCAAGCCAACGGGCTGGCGCGTATAAGCGGCGTTACGCATGAATCAATCCCGTGAAATAGTGCGCTGCAGTGAGAAAATGCAAACTGGAAAGAGACAGCAAGAAGCAGCATCGCCTCTCTCTCCCTGCTGTCAAGTGGCGCCAACGTTATCAGAGAAACGGAGATGTACACCACAAATCGACAGGCACAGAACTACGCCGAGCACAGGTTCGCTATTGAGATCACCATGACAGACACCGCTTTATTTGTTCTGTGACTGTGAAGGCTGGTGAGACACACAACACGTCATGGCTGTTAGATAACAGCACAACAGAAAGCAGCCGGCGCTACGCGTACAGCTTTAGTCTCAGTCTGCTACTGATCAACACAATTCCTTTGGTTTGAAACTCTCTTCCCTTCCCAAATGACTTCCAAGGAACGCTTCCCCAAACATTACCTGCCGTAACGCTGAGAACGATAGCTGCTCACACCTATGATCTTGTGGAGCACAGACGTTCTTTGGCAATAACACCTAACAGCAGAGCCTGCCAGTCAAGCCTGCTGAAAGCGCAGAACGAGGTGACCGGCTGAGGATGTAACCCAGCTCCTACCCAAGAGGAAGACAGACGAACTGAACAAAAATTAGCGCTTACTGTTTACAACAAATCATAGAATCACAGCATGGTTTGGGTTGGAAGGGACCTTAAAGACCATCTAGTTCCAACCCCCTGCCATGGGCAGGGACACCCTCCACTAGACCACGTTGCTCCAAGCCTCATCCAGCCTGGCCTTGGACACTGCCAGGGATGGGGCACCCACAGCTTCTCCGGGCAACCTGTCCCAGGGCCTCCCCACCCTCTCCAGGAGGAATTTCTTCCTGATATCCAATACTGAGGTCCCGTCTTTCAATTTAAACCCATTACACCTTGTCCTGTCACTACAGGTCCTTGTAAAAAGCCCCCCCAGCTTCCTTGTAGGCCCAATGGTTTTCGTATACCCAGTCTTAAACCAAGACTCTGAATTGCCTGAGGTTCTTCACGTATACTGAACACCCCGAAATCTTTTAAATTATCCCATTAGAAAAGCAACCAAATCTTCATCTATATTTCTAATACACATCACCACCAGTATCTTCAACAGAAGACTGATTTATGCCCGACTATGGCCATACTGCCAATGTCCTACACACTTAATTTTTGGTGTTCTTTTTTAGATGCTCATCTTCGTTCCTCCTATTCTGTTCCACGGGCCCATTTAGTCTTGGGTTTGCTGTTACTATTTTTGATTCCTTTCCAACTTTTTTCAAGGTATCTCAATCCTTATCGACCCAAAACACTCCTCATTTCACTTATCTCTGGCAGTTGTTTCAGTTTGGTGGCTCTAAAATTTGCGAATGCCCATGACAGCGTTCAGAAACGTGGTGCGGTACTGTTTCATCAGGCGGTCAAGCATGTTCAAGAATGCACCTGGCCATCACTACCAAGAAAATGAGATTGAATTTATCACCTTAATTCTAGGGCACATAAAAAAACCCCAGTGTATGTTACTGTCATAGCAATTACGGATGTCTGGCTGGATCAGCAGGGCAGAGCACAGGGATGGAACAGAAAGACTGTTGCCAGTGAGAGGTGAGGGTCACTGAAGTGATGCAGAGGCAGAAAAAGGCGGCGTCATGCAAGCTGCTGCTCCTGCCTTTGTAAAGGCAGGGAAGTTGAGAAAAAGGCCAACAGCCTCTTGGCCTCTGAGACCTGTTCTCTCACATGAAGCTAATAAATATTTTTCAATCACCATACTAAAAAAAAATACCAACACCACTTTTGCTTACCAGAATTAATACTCTTCTGTCTTTCCCTGGGAATTAATTTTTCCCTTCCTCTCATCCCACGAAGGGATTTTGTTAGTCTGACTAAAATGGTATGAAAACAAAGCTCTGTAATCCGCTGGTATCAACTCTGGAGGGATACCAGTGAGTTTGGTACCAGCTTAAATGGACGTCAGAGGGACGCCCCGCACCCCGCATGTGCTACCCCAAGGGACAGCAGCATGAACAGCACGAGAAACATGCCCAAGAGCGAAGTCACCAAGTGAAACCAAGGAGGCAGCGGTGGTTAACGCAAGCGGCAGCAGCAACGTGAAGTAGCGTGCTCTCTCTGCACGTAAATGCATTCCGTCACCTCCTCACCAGCCACATTTGGTGATCACGGAGGTTGAGGGAAACTCTGGAAATCCCATTCCACAGGACAGCAGTGAGCACAGGGCTAATAGAAGTTGTTCAGTGTGCTAAAGCAGACTTCAGAGAAGCCTGGGTTATTGATAGCAATTTCTTTGCTTTACATATGCTTCCCAGCCCTATAAGGGTAGCACATAAAAGGGTTTATTACTGCAGGAGTGAAATCCATTCACTGAAATGGCCAAGTACAGGAACACCAGCTGTATTCAAACACTGTGGCATCAAAATTAATTTTGTAACGGATTTTGCATCTACTTGTTGTAAGAGCAAGTAAACCCCGTAGTGTATTTTAGTCCTAATCTCGTAGAGTAAGCGGTGCCTCTGTGATTTGAAATTAGGTTATGAAAGATATGGAGGGGGCAATAATTGTGCTTTGTGCCCGCGCTTGTGTTCCCTACTCAGACACAAGCTCTCTCTGAGTCGTCAGGATATGGTATTTCCTCCCATAAATTTAAAGGGATTTACTTATTGAGTGCAGAGTCTTCAGCAGCGACGACATAATTCAGTATCTTTACCAACAGCTACGTTGCAATGCTGTTGATGGTGTACATTCAGACTCCCTGGTGAAAGGTTTATGAATTGTTATTTACAACAACTCCTCTCTGTCTTTAGAAATGCTGAGAGCAGCATTATGAAGGGTGAAGTCCCACTCTAAAGAGGACAAAGCTGAGCACAGGAAAGCATTAAAAATAATCAGGTGGCAGGGTATAACCAAAGGAATTGCTTATTTTCCTGGGGAGACATCTGAATAAACAGTTACTGGGGAAACTAGTTATAAATTATTGTTATATTATTATTAGTCTTTTTGTATCACTATTTTATTCATTTATATTTAATTATGAAATTGTTCTTATCTCAACCAACGAGTTTCCTTGTTTTTTCCTCCTAATCTCCTCCTTTGCTGGAGTCGGGGTGGGGGGGGGGAGGTGAGCGAGCGGCTGCACGGTGCTTTGCTGCTGGCTGCAATGAAGCCACGACAAAACGTTAGGCACAAAACAATCCAAGATGACTTGTTTACCTTGAAAAATTATTGCAAAAGGTATTGCTTCACAGCAATTGGGTCCAAAATGGCCTGTTAAAGTTTGAAAGTATAAACATTTCAGTATAAACACAAAGGAACCAAGACACAATGAATTCAAGTAGCTAAGAAAGGAAACAAGGGCCGGTACAAAACCAGTCCAAAGCAAAACACAGATGTGCAAAGTAAGTTAAAACAAGAAAAAAATGAATGCGTTAAAAATGTGTCATGGGAGGAACCGAGTTTCTTTCACGTTTTAAAGGTATCTGTACCAGAGTACGCGTTTGAACCAGCTCCGTGAACTTCCACCAGAAACTGATCTGAAGCCCACAATTTTATTCCGTGCCACGCAAGAGCAGAGCTACGGGATTTAACCTTCCAGGCTTCTGAGCACTGTAAAAGAGCTCAACCTTCCTGATCGATGTCCCCAGCTTCAGCAGAGCGGTGGATGGCACAGCTAGGCATTTTACAGGATGCCTTTGAAATCTGTAGTCTGTAGTGCCAAGTTCGTAAGAAAGGCTGAGAAAACAGAAGAGCGTTATTAACTCTTGAAAATAAAAAAACAATCAAAACAACAAGCAACTGCAGCTCCACCTTCTAGAAGCAGCAGACTCTTAGTAGCTGATTATCTCAAAGATCACATTTAGACGCAAGGCATGCTGATCACTGACCACAAGGCTTCCAGAACGCCGGAAGCACTGAGAAGCAACTGCGAATGAGAGAAGAAAATAGAGATTTCATTTCTCTGGGAAACCAAACCTCCATTTCAGTGCTTTGTTGTTTACACGAGAATATTTCTGGGTGGTTAAGAAAAGCAAATTGAACATTGGAGAGGCATGTTTGGGGATCTGATGCTCCGTCTCCACATTCTGTGGTGTAGCATCTTCCGCAGAGCCAGCGTAAAGATTCCTAAGTACTACCTTATGCCTTTTGGTCCATTCCTGGAGCAAACCCAGGCCCTCCAATTTATGTTGCATTAGCTTGCTACTTGAGGCAGAGCTAATGGCATCTGAGGTGATCAATCACTCCCACTGCACTCCGTGAGCGAGAGCAAATGTCTAAACTAATAAATGCCCCTCTCCCACTCCATCCCAGCACACACCCAACGGGAGCAGTCCTGCTTATAGCTAGGAAAATCACAGTGGCTGTCTGATATCGTTAGGAGGTTATTTATGGCAAATTGGCTTCCACCTGGGGTGCTAATTGTGAACATTTAGGGTCATCATTCAGCGTGGCTAGACGGGATCACACAGCGATGAGGTAACAGGAAGGCAGACAATTGGGCATCTGCACCGATACCTCTGCGTTTTTCTCATCCACGTACCCACTGCCCAGAACAACAAAAACTAAAATGAAAATCTGAGCCTCACCTTATTGATTTGAATGTGGGTTTGATTCAAAAGTACATGGTAGCCTTCATGCTGTGAAGCCAAATATAAAGACAAACTCGCTAAATATTGCAAAATATTAAGTCTTCCTGGAAACTTGACTGTCATTTGTACCCTAAGCATAAGTCACAAGCTTTTATGAAATTCAACTTCTGCATTTTTTCTTATCTAACAATTTACCTTTGGGCACAGACAGGTAGTTACATGGAATATACTGATTCTGCTTTTGTTTTTAGTTTCAAATTTCAAAGAAGAGCCAAAATCATTATGTATGGCTCTGTTTATTTTTGCTGATTTATAAGTTTATTGTTTCAATGTTTAGATGAACTGTATGAATAAAGATATTACAGCAGACTTCGGGATATTGTTCTGATCGTATCCCTTAACACTGTGAGTACAGGGTTTCCATTTCCGCAGTCATCATATTACCTAGACTACAGGGCGATTCTGCCACTTGTCATTTGTAAACACTGTGACAAACGGGAAATTATCCTCCCAGTGTCCAAAATGGTTAACCTGTGATTCACCTCTGCTGGTGAACATCACTGTTTCAGATACACTGAATCTTATTATAGATGCCACAGGTAAACAAACTGCATGCCTTGCACGTATTAGGTTTTGTATCAAAGATATTAATTGTTTTTCTCCTCAACTCTGCAATAAACTTCACTGCTAAATGAGTCAGGGCATCAGCAGTGCACAGCCTGCACACAAAGAGCATGCATGTTTAAGGCTGCGAGAGTTGGGGGTGTTCAGCCTGGAGAAGAGAAGGCTCCAGGGAGACCTTATAGCACCTTCCAGTACCTGAAGGGGGCCACAAGAAAGCTTGCGGGGGGGGCGGGAGTACTTTTTACAAGGGCCTGTAGGGACAGGACAAGGGGTAACGGGTTTAAAGTGCAAGCGGGGAGATTTAGATTGGATATCAGGAAGTTCTTCCCGGAGGGGGTGGGGAGGTCCTGGGACAGGTTGCCCAGGGAAGCTGTGGATACCCCATCCCTGGCAGTGTCCAAGGCCAGGCTGGAGGAGGCTTGGAACAACCTGGGCTAGTGGAGGTCTTTAAGGATGGTCTTTAAGGTCCCTTCTGACCCAAACCATTCCATGATTCTATCATTCTATGGAGGCCAGCTCTTTTGGAATTGCATGGCTCAATCTTGAATACAGATATAAAACATAATATAAATAAAGGAAGTAAGATTCAGTATATTTAAAACATTATCAAGTAAGAAGCCTTTTTTGCTTGACTCCTTAGAGACGCACAGTGCTACACCACAGTGGGATAGTCACTGACCGGGTTAGAAAGCTCACCACCAGCCTGGTTCACAGAGTGCATACACCACAGTCTGCCACTGTCACTGAAAGAGCCACTTGAGATGAACTAAAAACAATGCTCCTCACCCCAGTCCTCTCAGGTTTTCTGTCACAATGCCTCTGCACTGTATCTTAATTTCTGTGTATATATTCACAAATATGAGCATTAGTTGTGCCACACAGAAAAGCTGTGCCTCTACAGTTCCCTGCAGAGTTAAGTCCTTAGAACTACAAAAAAAAAAAGCCAAAATCTACCTCAAGATTTGAGATACGTGCAACAGGCTGGAGGGCAGCTGGGGGTGATCCAGTATGCAACTCATAGTTGACCGTGCCCTGGATCCCAGCGTAAGCAGAACACGCAACAAAAACGTGGAGAACTAACCAAAGTATCGACTATGAAGAGAGAGTACTAGAAAAAACGGGTTATTTCTGCTCATTGGTCTGGACAAGCGCACCCTTAATAAGACTGAATTACAAAAAAGGAGGACTGCTTTCAAATCAAAGAGTAACCAGTTCCATTATCCTGAACTGCCTAATATAAGTCATAGCAGAACAGCATCGTACATGGGTAAAACACGCACAGAAGCTGTAACAACTGGCATGACCAACAGAAACTGTTGTAGCACTGAGGACATCGTGGTATTATAAATATTCATTCAAATGATAATTTATTATAGTTACATTGCACCTACAGGAAAAACAGATTCAGAAAACCTGAAATGTTTTAATAAGTAACGAAGGCAAACAACTTAAACGCTATGGAAACATATCGGACGCGTTAACTTTGTTACTTACTGATAAATACCAAGTCATGCAGAATATTCCTGTGTTTTAAACACTATTAATGACCCTCACAGTCACAGGGCAACTACATCTGTGCTCCTCTTTTTCTTTGCACTCATTCCAGTTTGTGATCCCCTTCTGGAAAAACATACCCAGACTTGTACATCGCGTTCCACCTTCTTCCCTTACCGCATCTCCTAGGTAAGTTATCCACACACAGTCCTCCTTGGCCACCTCCAGCTGATGAATTAGTGAGGTGCATGTGTCCCACGTTACTCATAACTGAATTTATTATCTTGAACATCATAGTACTGAATTTCTTCCCTTCTACATTGCTCCGCTCCTCCACATCATTCTGCTTTTCCTACACAGTGTTCCAATGCCATTCTATACTGATTATTCCCTCCTGCCTTTAAAGTGAAATTTAGATTAGCGTATACTAGTTTTATGGTCTAAGGTCTGTAATGAACATAAGTTCTAAAACACCTCATTGAGGTTATCCCGCAGTAGCATTCTGAACGTCTCTTAGAGTCCCTTTTTGGCTCAATTTCAGGACTCTCTAGCATTCACTGTGCTGTTTTGTACTACACTTCCGTGCTGCACTAACCCTGCCGCCAGCAGCCATGACTCGCTATTCGCCCCAAAGTCCAGTGGCAGCCGACCAAAAGCCTGAATTTCTGTTCAAATGGCAATTTATCAGTGCTTTCAAGGGCTCTTTTAAATCAGAATAGAAGCTCAATTATTTAATTTTTACTGTAAAAAAACCTAAGAACATACAAATAATCACAGAATGGTTGGGTTGGAAGGGACCTTAAAGCCCATCCAGTTCCAACCCCCCTGCCATGGGCAGGGACACCCTCCACTAGACCAGGTTGCTCCAAGCCTCCTCCAGCCTGGCCTTGGACACTTCCAGGGATGGGGCACCCACAGCTTCTCTGGGCAACCTGTCCCAGTGCCCCTCACCCTCTACGGGAAGAACTCCTTCCTGATGTCCAATCTAAATAAAGAGTGCGATGGTATGGTCTGTCAGAAACGCTAACCTTTTGCGGGGGATGGAGGTGGAAAGGTGGAGTTTATGGGTTTGCTTCTCAGTAAAACTGAAGAGACTGCTTCAAGTGAGCATTGGAGTATTGCAACCACGAGGGGCTAAGAACAAAGCCCTGTGCAAGCTCAGTCCAGAATCTTGGAGCCATGGTGACATCTGTGGCTTCAGACCTGTCACCTTCTTACCACCGCTCTGGACAACCTCCCTGCTCCCAGCGCGTGTCCTCTGGGAAGGCAACCTACAGAGCGCCAGCTCCAGAAAAAAGGTCTGTTATACACCCAAAACAGGCACAGGGTTACTTCAGCACAACCTCTCTAGGACATCTTAGTGTCACTTTTCACGCCACTTATGCCGTTATCATCTTCTTGTATCTATTTTTCCTTTATTGATAAACAAAAAATGCAGACCAGAATGACAGACATCACCAAGAGATTCCTTAAGCAATTTCCAGCAGAAGCCATAAAAACCACTGTGTAGCATCCCTTTGTTCTAGAAAAACTAATCAGTGAAGCCACTCAAGCCATGGCATCAGCTTAGTTCCGGACTTTTGTGTGTATTGAGTCAGGTGTGCTGGTTTTAATGATAAAATTAAGCATTTACTTCTGTTTATTCTACATATATGTCAAAAATTAAGATAACTAAATTCATTAGCAGTTGATTACGTTCTCACAGGTTATACAAGCGCAAATATTTTTGGATAAGAGTACTATATTTTCAACTAAAAACAAAAAGACCATCGGAGCCAAGTCAATTTCTTGTGAGGTTACAAATTCTTTCCTAGGATCCAGTATGGGTTAAATCTCTCTGCAGTCCCTTTCCAAAAGTATTACCCGATATACCAAATATCACCCAAATCAAAACACATAAATGGAACTCAAGGGATACTCTCACACAGTAAAAGTTTCAGTTAAAACTAGAAAACGTCATTATGCCTAGAAATATCACAGAAGGCGGTGAAAGAACATTTAAGCCTTAAATCTTTGCCCATAAAAAGTTAAATACAGAGAAATTCCCATATGAGAAGGGGAATAGTATATACGTGTTTTTATACATATACACACATAATACACAGACACAATTAAAATAGCATCTTTAGACTGACAACCATGTAACGGTTGGACTGAGTAAGCACATGTAAGTTTTTAAGAGATTTCGCCATCCTGAGCTTCTGTATTACACATAAAAATAATACTGATCGCTATTTCCTCATGGGACAATACAATACCAATTCAATTAAATTAGTCAGTGTTCTATTAACAGAAGACTAATGAACTGGAATCTTAAGGCCAAATTACATCACTCACTCTGTTTTCTTAAGCAACATTTTACTGAAGCGTAGGAGTTTAAAGAGGCAAAATGAAAAATTATCATCTTGTCCCACTTGCAAACTTTTAGTATAAAAATCTATTCTGCTCAGAGAACATTGTTCACGTTGGACCTCACGACATACCTATTTCTGGCAGCAGCTTTAAAGTCTTTTCAGATGGTTCTTTTAGCACCAGTAAGCATTAAGGAAGCTGTTGCATCACACTCACAATCATAAACAAGGACAGGGCACTGCAGTATGTGCTTTCCAGTAACTACGTGATGAACCAAAATCCATACTATAAGCAGTGGGTAGGAAAGAATTATACAAGAAATAACCGTGTATTATCCTTTTCCACTTGAAAACTTTGTCCCGAATAAACGCGAGCGCTCTAGACGTTTGTAAAGGGTTTCCACGCATCCAGAGCCCCAGCTGAGAGTATCATTTGTACACCAGGAACAGCCAGCCAGCTGTGTCGCGCAGCGTACACCAACTGCGTCACGCACACGCAGCCTATCCGAAGCATGACGGATCCATTGGACTCGGCACACGTGAACCCGGCAATGTCTAGCTCAGACACTGTAGAGCAGACACGCAGCGAGTTAAGATCTGGTAACCCTATCTTGCAAAAGGTAGACGCTTGGTCCTCCTACCTCAGCAGTGCTTTGCACTAACGCAGTGCTGAACTGCACAGGCCCTTCGCTACAAAGCGAACGAGGCAACTCTGCCTGCAGCGAACACGAAGCAAGGTTTTCTGCATGCTACGTACCGTCATGCATCTTTGAGTTACGATCCGTACACGCTGGACCACATTTCCACATTCTACTTTCTACAGACCATTCTCTTACGGCATCCACACCGACTGTTCCATTTATCTCCCGTTCTGAACACAGCTGGAGCCGGCATCGAGGAACACTTAAAAACTACCCGCAGTGTTCCAAAGTCTTTGCCTCTACTTAAAGGCCTCGTTTATTTTTTATTTCTTCTGTCCATGGTCAGAGTGATTTTAGTTTATTTAGCATTTAAACGTAAAAACAGTAAGAGAAGAGCCTTGGGACTCAATCAAAGCGATCTTCTCACCAAGGACCAAACGGGAGGCGTAGACCATATCAGTGGCCAAGCAAACGGGTGCAGTCAGGCAGCAACAGGCAAGCGAGAAGGCAACGTGAAAATGGAGAAGTCTGGCGTGTGCTCCAAGGGCAGTGAAGGTCTCACTGGGTTTACAACCTCGACAGGCAAGCACTGCCTACGCGCCGCCCGTGCTCGCGACACCAGCTGGGTTGGTGGTACGTTCCGCTCACTGATTTCACCATTTAACGTGTCCGAAGGAAATCACATTCCTGAGGACACGCCAGGGGATTTTTACTTCGGTTTTATTTCTTTTTACATCTTGCAGGTGGGAAAATTCAAAAACCGTAATTGCGTTTTCACAGTCCCTTCCCCGGGGTTTTACGTGCGTATGGTGTGGAAAACAAAGCCCAGCAAACCTCTGCTTTTAAGGAGCGGGACAAATGGCAAATCTGCACAACAGCTATCGTTTGCCATCTCCCCGCTTGCTTGGTACCACGCAATTACTGTGCTTCTCTTACACACTATTACAGGAATTTTTCTCAAAGAGATGAACACATTTTCAGCCTCGGAAAAGAAAAAAGCCATAATCCAAGTTTGCATCGAGATGCTGGCAGCCCCAAGTTGGCTCTGGTTTAATCTCTCCAGCTAGAGCCAGGTCACAAAGCAGAAATAGTTCTAGGAAACTGTGACCGTTGCTTGGCCTGTAAGAAACCGCTGTTCCACGCTGTTTGTGATCAGCTTTCTTCACAGGATCAAATAAAATAAATTGCACCAGAGCACGTAACAAAGCACCACTGACCTCTCTGAAGACAGATGTCTTGCCAAGCTTAAACCTTGCTGCAGCTACTCTAGCATTAGATGCTGTCGTACCTGATCTTAGCAGAGATTGTAAAAGAAACTAAAAGAGATGGTAAAACAGGTTTAGAAATACAAAGAGGTTACATTACCCCTTCATTTATTCCCGTATTTGAATAGATTAACACAGACTGCAAACTACTGTGTTGGCCCATAAGCAGGCAGAAGCTGAGGCCGTCATGTAAACTACCTCCCACTGAAAGTGCGAATTATTGAAGCCTCAAAAAACACTTTACAGGATTTCAGATAACACCACTGTCTTTACTGTATGATAATGAGAGTTAAGCTTCAGGGAGTTGCAATTTTTTCACAGAAGGTGCCTTAGTAAGTTATTATATCCCCTCACATGGGCTTCCTTTATTTTTAGGCATGAAGACTTTTATTTGGGGCAAGAATCGTCAGTAATGCTGTTTTGTTCAACGCTACGTAAAATGTATTTGCCATTATCTGTTTTAAATAGGTGAATTCAAAAGGCCAACAGAAGCAAGTGAAGTATTTTCAGTCTGCTGATCAGAGGCAAACTGGAAAACTGCCTGGATTCAACCTGATGGCAGATGTATTTATTCTCTATTTACTTGTTCCAACACAGGAAAACAAGAGTATATGTGCTGCTTGCATTTTTGCCTGGGGGACATGGGCTTTATATTGTAGTTAATGGACCATCTACAAACAGAAAATTAATTTGGCAAGAACTCAGTGATGCTGTGGAAATCAGAGAAGCATGGTCCATTTTGAAAGTAATTAACCCAGCCAACAGAGAAATAACATTTCAGTTGTTTGGAGCACGAGAAGTTTGGCATAGAGAGAGCAAGAGAAACCAAGCCTTTTTGAAGAGTTTAGCGGCAGAGGTTGATGGTACATTTTGGAAACGGTGCACACAGAGCAGTAGTTAACATTTCCAGTACAGGAACAAGGTCGAAAGGGTAGTGAAGTAGGTGCGTACGCGCCTCACCTAGTTGAAAGCTATGCAATCTAGATACGTCCCTTTCCTGTAGCTGCAAATACACTCCTGGCAACAACGAGGATCAGGTTTCTTTGAAAAACTCCATTAATAAACTACTGGAGTCATTTGCTTTCTCTGACTCATAGTTGGGGATTTCTTTACTGATTGTTTACGGTCACTGAGAGAACAGCGGAGGTTCTGGGAAAGCGAAGCAGCACATTCTACTTTCTCTACGCGTGGCCCCTGTGGAACAGCGAGACGTTTGCGACGCTGAGATTTTAGCGCATTTGAACCCCTGGACTCAGAGTGCTGCAGGGAATCTCTTCTTCAAGATAATTTCTGTTTCTTACAAAAGGGGTGTGTGTGTTTTTTGGCAAAATACATTTTAAAATCCGGCCCCAGTCATGCCGATTATGTTTCCAGATGAAGGAGCTGAATTTGTTAAAGCAGTGACTGGAAACTATTGGATAATGAGGTGAACAGCAGGAATGCTGATGGCTTTCTAGTCTCTTCAACAGTGGCATGGTGAAACTTCACTCAGAATTACAGAATATAAGGTCTTCTGAGATCTGCTTAAAAAACACATCTCTAGCAGAACTATAAAATAATGTTATCAAATGTAATCAGCACAAACAAAATCGAATATTAAGCTTTTGGACACAGGAAGAATGTGCGTGGATAGCCAACGGCTTGAATTCATCCTGCTTCCACCAGGACCTTAAATTCTGGTGTGAAGAATCCAGCACAGAAGATTGTTATAGCGTAAAAAACGTTAAGGTCATGTTTACTCCCATTTTAGTGGTCACACACGCTCTCTCAACAATTCTGTCTTTGTGTTAGAATTGAATCTCTCTACGCTGACCCTTTAACGTGGATGAAAAGTAGGTGAAAACAGCACTTACTGAATCTACGGACTCACGTAAGAAAATATTCAATAGAGGCATTTGGCACCTTTCTCATGCTGGGCTTCAACATGAACAAAGTTGTACATGAGGGCTTGAAACACACGTGACAGTGACGATGTCATGCTTTCACCTATAACGTCTTCACTACTGGGGATGGTGCGTCAGCCAAAGAGGTCATAACGTTATCTTGCAGTGTCAAGCTTTGATAGGAAGAACATCTATTTATTGTAAACAGAGCAAAAGTGAATGGTAACTGAAACATTAAAAGGCAACTAACAGGCATTTTAAGGTACTTTTTTTTAGTATCACACAATACTGTAACTAGATATGGTCTCTGATCTCTCACCATCAATTCAAAATGAAGTCAAAATACTAAATTTTACTCTTTAGGGAACAGCTTCATTATTCAGCGACACACTGGTTAAAAATAACGTGCTGATCAAGCAGAACACGGATTATCAATTCAGTTATTCTTTGCTAGACTACTAAATATATCTTGATGCACCTTGCAAGTTAAAAGTTTTTTCATTCACTGGGCCAATTACAAGCTTCTTAATTCATTTATTTACACAGACAAGAGCATTTTCCCTCTAGGTAGATGCAGTGAGGCACCATGAATTCATCGAGGGGCACCCTCCCTGTGCTCCACACTCTATAACGCTTTAGCCTCCTCATTACCCTCTGAAGACATGCGTAGCTGCTCTCAGTAGAAAGTGGCAGAAAATTATGTATAACAGTCTAACTTGTAATGAACCGTTTATATCCAGCCAGCTGAAGAAGAGATCCCAAATAAATGTTGGGAACAACAACAATGAAGTCAACAGCGATTGTCCTTTGTGTAAACAGACACCATCGTCACAACTGGATTTATGGCAACGTAAGACTCGGAGTCGACTGTTGAACAGGATGGTGTTATCTACTAAGACATCAAAACTCAGAAGTCAGGATATTAACAAAAAATAATCTCTGAAGTCAAGATATAAAAAAAAAAAATCTCTTAACTTCTATCACACGGCTTGGCTAACAAATTCAAACTGTTAGGGCGCGAATCACAGATGCACAGACTTGGCTTCCGCCAAAGTGGAGGAAAACACATTTACAGACAGCATTTGGTTCCCTACATAACCTAGCGTTCAGATATTTTTTGATTTTGCTAGAAAATAATCCTTCTTCCCCCTAGTACTAAGACATATCAGAATGAAAACTGTATTTCTAAAATAAGCACACAGCAAGTGTCCCAACTGAATACACCCAAAACACACAGTGCAAGGAGTCCGAGAAGGTAACGGTTTACACAAGTGAGGTTCATCCACTGCCCGAGTGCCTGGAAAAAACTGTGCTGGCGTTAAATAAGGATACATCGCTGTTACCGAGCTGCCAGCAGCCAAGATGATAAAATCACAGCTTGCCCAATCCTGAAACTCATGTTTATAAGCAACAAGCCTCATAAATGGAAGAAAACCTAAAAATTGTATATATACTATGTTGTTGTAACACAGAAATAAATGAACAGACATTCTGCATACAGACACCCAGATAAAGCTCTCACTAGGCTGAAGGGGAATTCCTCTGCAGGCAAATACAAATATATGGAAGTTTATTATTCAGAAATATCTTGGAATGTAGAACCTAAAACACTACAGTCCTGGTCCTGGCAAATATCTCAGCAGTGCCTGAAAGGTTTGTCTGAAAGCAGAATCAAGTTTCAGCAATTAAACCACTCTGCAGTGTGTTGAATAAAATCTGCTAATTCAAAGAGGGCTGACACGGCCGGAGTGAGGAAAAGAAAGTGAAATCCAAATATCTTCTTTATTTTTCTAAGCAGGACCATAAGCCTATTTAGTTTTGTTCCTGCTGTAGACACTATTGCTGTGATTTTCCTGGTTTATTTTGTACTCTATTTCCTAATGGAATATATATTTTAAACAAATAAAAGAACCACTAATAAAAATAAATAATAAAAATTATAAAAATTAAACATAATAAATATAACGAAAATAATAAAAATCATCATCATAAATAATACAAAGAATTTTTAAAAATACACACACCAAAACAAAAAAAAAAGACACCACCAACCCCAAACTAACCACAACACTCAGGCATCCCAGAACAGCATGTTTGTCACTGAGGTGAGAAAGGATACACCTGAGCTTCTCAAACTAAAGCACCCCACAACTGTGAGCATTAAAATTACATACGGAATTACTACATTTATTAATAAGTACTATGCTTATGGGAAGTCTTAACATGAACAACAGACACAGGCATAAATCTGTATCTTCAGCCTTCCTGGCAATGTCTGGAAATATGGTCAAAACCCATATATATATATATATATTTGGCAGAACCAACGTAACAGCAACTTCCTTCAGTACTTCAGGTGTACACATTCCCTAGGGAGACGACTTGGATGTGAACATTATCTGGACTGAATATAGAGAATATAAAATCCAGTGGAGAAGCCAGGGTTTATAAACACCCGGGATCTGTTTCTTTAATTCTTGCCCAGTTTATTTAAATATTCAAATCCCTGGCAAACAAACATTTTAATAAAGTCTCCTCATTAAATCTTTCTTGCGCGCATATTTTGTCCAAAATAAAAAAAAAAAAAAACAACACTTTCTACCCAATTCTACAACTTATACAAATTCTATCCCAAAAAAAAACATACTGTGTCCTAGAAAACCATATATTTTGGTAAAAATATTGGAATTTGGATTTTTTTAAACTAACAGTTGAATCCTGAAGACCTTAACCTTAGTCTTCATTCCTCAAATATTTTACCAGGCAAGGAGGAAAGAAATCTAAGCATGCTGCTGAGTGAATCAATATTTTTAATTAAAACTTTATTTTCTAAAAAACCGAGTGCTTATTAATGAATTAAAAAATGTTTATAGGCTGGGGTCAGATCATGCATGGCTTTCTTGGCTAATGACCAAGTGAAACTCAGATGAAATTAAAGTCTTTATTATTACCGTAATTCTTTCCCTCTTCAGCATTTTGCTCTGCCACAGCTTCCTCCCTCCTCACACGTCCACTTGTCTGAAGGGAGAAAACGTGTGTCTCGTTCCACTTACGACACAGAAGCCTGGCCATCTGCGGTGCCAAGAAGCGTAGCACGGTGGAAACACTGCTTGGCACCAGGTGAATGTCAGAGCTCCGTGTGCCTTCCTGAACCTTGGCCACAACCACCTGCCTGGGGTGGAGGGGCAGTCTGGGGCAGCAGGATGGACTGCACGCCTTGGTACAGAGCTTTCAACAGGTTCTCATCTAGGAGGTAAATGGAAGTACAAGCACCAAGATAAGCAGATATGGACACAGCTAATCTATGAAAAGTAGCCTTTTTTTTTTTCTTTCCATTTTTGGATTTAAGGTCAGATTTTCCAAAAGACCAAAAGCAGAATTTCTGAGGGAAAGACTCTCTTCCTTTAGCCTGATATTGAATGAACAGGCTGTTTTCACATGCCTGCTTCACCATTTCTACCTTCCCATCACCGTAATGCCAAGGCAGAATCAGCACCTAGTTACACAGCCCTGCTAGAGACCCTGGGGATGCCGCTCAAGGTACAAATTTCTCACCTTAGAACAAAACAATAGAGGACAGTGGGTACAGAATGAGCTAGCAGACAGAAGCACTATCTGAACCACAGCACCTATAGAAGTTTGTTGATAATCTGCTGGAGGCACGAGGCAAACTCTAGAGTTTTTAGATTGGCACATGTCAGAGTAATGTATTTGGTAACAGATTATATGAGGAACTGAGCGCTGCTAAGTTCTGCGTATCCATCCAATGCTTAATGGAGAGCTGAGCCTACATCAGTCTTTTATCCATTTATAACACATGTGGGATTCAGGCTTTGGGGGGTGAGTTGGTTTGGGTTTTTTCCTTGAAAACACAAAGTACAGCTCGTATGTGGACGCGGAAGGAAAGGGAGGTAATCCTGTCGCAAGCAGCCTGGCACATAACCTACGGTGACTTGTAGCATCATCCTTCCAAATCTCAAGCACTGCAACTCTGGCACTCACTGAGCCCTGGGGCTCTTCCCGCTGCTGAGCCTGACACGCCAGAGCTGGTAATGCTCTGTACGAGAGCGGGTCCTTCAGTCAGCAAAGCTCAAACCCGTTAGGTTAATCTCGTAAGTAAAATGGAAATTGACCCTGGAAAGATGCATCTTTCACTTCAACTATAAAAATACTTTTAGATAAACCACATTGTATAATACAGATGAATAAATTTATAATTTTGTCTGGTTTTTTGTGCCATGAAGCTCAATGTAATTTACTGACATTTGAAGTTATTTCTTGAATTGTACCCAAAGGTGCCATAACAGCATATCAAAAGTCCCTATCCAAAATGTTCACAATACAAATAGGAAGTATTTAGGCAAAAGGATAGGTAGTATATCCCAAAACTCTTTTCCTTAGGTTTTATCCATTTCTTCTTTCAATTTGCCTCTTCGCTGTCTGTCAGAGTTTCAAAGACTTGCTCTTCTCACAGTGTTGGAAAGGCTTCGTATTCAATTCTGTGGCCAGTATCTACAGATTATTCAACTTCTCTCCCTTTAAGCAGAAGCAATGCTCTAACAACATCACCAAAGCAAGAACACTGAACTCAGAATAATGTTTGGTTTGAAAAAAAAATAACATGAACTAACGAACACACGTAATCTTGAATTTAATTGGCAAGTGCACCACAGAGCAACTAGGAAGGATGTATTTTCAGCTGCCATCTCTTACAACTTAGAGGCATTCCCAGGAGCAAGCAGAGGCTGTTTTAAATTCCATGTGCTTATCCAGATCATTAATGGTATTCTGAGGATCAATATCTGTGAAATCATATGACATTTAATTCCTTACTCAACTCCGCTGTACCAGTGTCATCGCAGTAATTCAGATAAACAACCAAGAGAAGAGTGTCTTATACCTCTGGCTCCCCAGTAACTAAATTCTGTGCAAACTAAATTCACAATAGCCGCTTCTACAAGTTCATGACATATCTCATGATTGTCTTTTTTTACCTCATAACACCAGTTTTAAGCACCTGATCCAAATCCCACAGAAGCCAACGGAGCTCATTCTATGTACATCAATAAACTCTGAATGAAAGTTTATGTCAGATTCGTACCATAATCTCCGTAGACAAGTACAGAGCTTAGCCAGGGAAAAATAATTCATCTCCTTCTAAATTCGGGTCAGTGGGAAAACTACAACATTGCTGGTAGATCGTTTTTCTTATTCTAATCCACTCCAGCTTTTTCTAGTCTAAGAGAAAATCCTTGACACAAGCAATAGATGTGCTCACTGAAACCCCAGAAGAAATCAAAACAAGACAGTGCGCCATCTCTGAACTTAGTTCGGCTGATAATGCTGAGAAAGCTAAGTCCTTTCAGAACAATATGAACAGGCTAAGTCCAGAGGATAACACAGGCAAAAAAAAAAAAAAAAACAAACATAGAGAAGCACAACAAACCAGATTTTTCTTGAAAGCAACCCACAAAGTGAATGAGAAGAACTAGGCAGAAGCTAACTCTGCTGACACAATTTAGATTGACAGAACCTCCAGAACTTGGATTTTTTTAAGTTAAGAAATTACTAACAGTTTCCTGTTCAGTCATTTTAAACACACAAAATCCCAGCGCCTTGTACTGAAGCGCACAGATGAGATACACACTGCTCCGGCTCCATCTGAACTATTTAAATACTGATTATAAAACCTTCTGCACTAACAGCCATGAAACAATTGCACATTGCATGCCTTGGAAATAACTTCTCCATTTCCATCCACATAAACCATCCCTCAAATCCCAGACTTTTTAAGTATTGTTCTTTTGTAAAGCCTCCTCAGAGAACTGCAGATCAAACAACTCTCATCCCAGTGCCTCCCCACCCTCTCCGGGGAGAACTTCTTCCTGATATCCAATCTAAATCTCCCCTCTTTCAATTTAATCCTGTTACCCCTTGTCCTGTCACTACAGGCCCTTGGAAAAACTCCCCCCCCACCCCACCCCCCACCTTTCTTGTACACCACCACCACCCCCCCTCCCCCAGGCAGTGGAAGGGGCTCTAAGGTCTCCCCGGAGCCTTCCCTTCTCCAGGCTGAACAAGCCCAACTCCCCCAGCCTGTCCCCATGGCAGAGGGGCTCCAGCTCTCGGAGCATCTCCGGGGCCTCCTCTGGACTCGCTCCAACCCATCTATATCCTTCTGATGCTGAGGGCTCCACAGCTGGACACAGAACTGCAGGTGGGGTCTCACAAGAGCAGAGCAGAGGGGGAGAATCACATACAACCTTACCCTACTCTGAATTTGTTTTATTTTTGCCTTTTTCTTGATTCTCTCCCCCAAATTAGCTCTTGCCTGTGATCCCCTGAAACACCCACACACTCTCCAAAAATCAAACCTGATGGACGAAAAGGACCAACGTGATATGATGAGAGGAGATAAAGTAGGTTTGACAATTGGGGGGGGGGGGGGGGGGGGAGCTGCAATCAAGGGAAGTAAAGTGATGCGGTAGCAGAATTTTAGCTGACTTAATGAAAGATTATGCAATGTTTTTAAGAAATCAGATTAAGGGGAAAGCAGCAGGTGGTGTCAGCAATACCAACTTAGTGAGAGGATCTTGTGCCTTTTAATAAGCCAGTGCCCTCACCGACAGCAAAATCATACAAAGAACAAATCTTATTGTGGAAAATAATGGACTTCACAGTTCTATATTTAAAAAAAATAAATAATGCATTAAGAAGTGAAATACCAAAACAAGTGGACATTCAATGAATTTGTTGGGGTCGGTTTGTATTATGGTCAAGTCCAGAATGTTTTTTGTGGATCTCTGAGATTGCTTTACAGCTTTCCAGTAAGAAGCTCACAACAATCAACACAGTGCTTTCAGAAATTCATAGAACATTGTGTCACAATGGGCCTTACTGACCTTCTGTCAGCTAACAGTTAGGTCTGAGCTAGTTATAAGCCAGTTCAAATGACTCTTCAATTACTGGAGGTTACTCGAATTTGCTCTCCCATGTGGAAGGAATTTCATCGTAACACAAGTGTCCTAGCAGAGCCTAAAATACCACATTTAGATGGAGTGACTTAGACTGTCAGGATTGCACCAGATGAGCACAACCACAAAGGCACAGGCAAGGAACACCCATGAGGTAAGGTGTGAATTTCCAGCTAATGCAATACTTACCACATGTTCTAAATGCATGATGTGCTCTCACCCTTCTTCACTATGCTGACGTAAAAACTACTGCATAGACATACCTGCTGTAAGCCAAAATCTACCAACAATTCGACAGGTAACAATCTAAAGTTACAAGATCAACAGCCACGTTTATCCACTCCATCCTATCCTGCGTAGACGTGAATAAAAAATGCCCAAATTGAAACCTCATCTCAAGCCACTCGGTTCCCTTTGGAACATGGAGCAGCAACTAGCAGTGACTTACTGTGGAGTAATCCCTCAAAACAATTATCATTGAAGAGTTTGGGATAAATTTCACCAGTACAAAATATAAATTGCTTTTTTTTTGTAGGTTTTGGAGGGTCTTTGGACCCTTCCTTCAAATCTGTCTGCTACTACCTGTCATCTAGCACTTAAAAGATCAAAATAATAATACTGTAAAACATGAATGTGACTTGTATCACGCATCTTGCAATTATTTTATCTTAACACAGCGATAGAATATGTTACTATTACTGATTAACCTTCCAGAAAGGAAAAAAAAAAAAGCCACAGACTGGCCATTTGTTTAGCCAGTGTATGTGAGAAACATTACTGTGATTTGTAGGTTTGCTTTTATTGAAAAAGTATTTGCCGAATGTGCAGAGACATAATGTATATTTACTTATTCCTCAAATAAATGAATAGTGAGCATTTTCCCAGGCCTTTTAGGCCTTGGCTGGCTCTCCTTCAGGATATATTGCTGCATGTTAGTAAGGACTTGCTGAGTTCTCCAAACAATAGGGAAAATTTCTAGTCTGTCAACAAGGCTCCCTCTGAAGTACTCACACTGGCTTCGTACTCAAATGGCCAAGTTGGCCAACTTCTCACGGGTCTTTGCTTGTTCTCAGTGTTTCTCTGTCCTCAGTTTTCCTAGTGACTCTAACCAGAGATGCCCAAAGCAGAGAGAGAACTGAAGGAGTCACGTGGTAGAATGTGATGGACACCAGGGTCTGAAAGAGAAACTTCAGCAGTCACAATCCTGACCCCTAGGAGACACGTGACAAACGAAACAAAGGAACGAAAACTTGGCAAGGTCCCAGAGAAACACACAAGGCAGGGACAAAGGAGAAGCAGTATTTCAGAAAATTGTATGAAAGGAGATAGCAACGCGTATTTGGTTTGTTCCATGTGGAACATTTAAATTCTTTTAAATATTGTTAAATATTTTAGTCCATGAACAACATTAATCTGTAACTTCTTGCAAAATGTGGCTTATGATACGCTCGACGGTAGTCGCCAGCCAACGGTACTTGCCACAGTGGCTACATAACTTCACTATTTTGCTTGTGTTCAGCAAGAAGCTGCATTTAAAAACCACAACTATTTCTAAATAAAATTTTGCCTTTTCATACCCCCTTCTCTGGGATTGCTCAGAACACACCCATAGATGCAGTCTGGCATCCAGGTCCCTTTTGCGTTCTGGCAGGCCACAATAGTCCTCTGGATCAGAGAAACAGTAAAGCCTACGTGAGGGCAGAAAACAACGTATCTGTAAAGGGCCACGTCAGTTGTCACAATTCCTATATCCCTATCAAGTTGGAATCCGCTGTGCTGTATTATATAAAGCATTTTAATATTCCCTTAGAAACACAGAGAAGTTTGGCTTCGGTAAGCAGAACTTCGGATGCGTCGATCTGTGTTTTCTAGGCTGTTCTGATATACTGCAACATCAAGAAAATCGTTACATTAGAAAAATCTCTGATCACATTTTTGCTTTGAATTGATTCCCTTCAGTAATTTCTAATCTGATGCTTCAAAGGTGAAATGAGCCATACCAAATGTCTGTACGTGTAGTACAGACCAGACGTTTCCAGATGCTCAAAGTGAACTCAATGCATTCACAACTGGCAGGAGTGCTGTACCTTTTGTCTGAAGCACGTGAATTGTCTCTGCAGAGCAGAAAAAACAACTTTTCCAAGAACTAAAACTTCCTTACAGAACTTAGAGTACCTTTTGTTGATCAAAGTTAGGGGCTGGTGTTGCTGTTTCCCCACCCCAGCCCCAGGTTTCTCTCTGTTCTCAACTGTACGGATGTCCAAGCAACACATCTACAAAAAAGACTGCAACTGTCAATCCCCTATAATAATTATATCGTACGATGGCAGATTATTGAATAAATTGGAAAATCATTGATTATGGTATTATTTAATCAAAAGATATTTTTATTAAGTTGATGACAAAAGAGTCCACCATCACGTTTCCTTCTTGTGTTAAATTTAATATTTAAAGGGGTTTTTTTTCCCAGCAGGAGCAGGAAGCACCCAGTGCAAAGAGGGATCATTCTGGCCTTGTTGGCACAGTGGGAATCCATGACTAGCAATACATCAGTTAGAAAGCTTTAAACATGGTTCAAAAATACTGTAAGGCTTCACAAACTCTGAAGTGCATTTTCGGTCACCTTGTACATGACTAATGCCCAGACTCAAAAACCATGCATGTTCAAGTCCCTAAAATATATACACCATTGTCGTGGTTTAACTCCAGCTAGTAAAATACCACAAAGCCGCTCTCCCAAATCCCCCTCCCCTCCTCCAGTGAAGGGGAAGGATCAGAGGACAAAGAAATAAGGGAGTTCGTAAAATTGAGATAAGAACTATTTACTAATTAAATCTAAATCAATATATACAAATACTACTAATAATAAGTAATTAAATAAAACATATGGTACAATATGATACCATTATGATACAGTTGCTCACCACCCACTGACCAACGCACAACCAGGTGCTGAGGAGTGAGAGTCAGGGAGCCTGAGGGCTGCAACCTGAGAGCTGTCACAGCGGATTCTCACCCATAGAGAGACAGCGAGAGCTGGGAACGCAGCTGCAGGGTCGGGAGTAGAGAAAGACCTTGAATTTGGGTGCAGGCATCGCCCAGAGCCAGCACAGCCCTTCTCAGCGCTGCTCTCAGCACCCAGGAACAGCTCCCTCGCAGCCACGGTGAAGGGAGTTCACTCCTTCCTGACTGAACCCAGCACAACCATGTTAAAAAAGAAACAAAGATTGGTTCCATGTATGATACACAGCTCCATCCAATCATGTTTTCTTTTACATTCTTTTACACTTGGTCTAATCACGAAGCTCAGTCCCATATATGTGACTTCTACTAAAACTAAGTTGCTACCTTTATCTGACCCCAAACCATCACTAAACCTCCAGGTTATACACAATGGCACAAACATACAAGCAGATGTAGCCTGGAAAAATGGGGCGTAACATGAATATAAGTTCGTTTTGAAACAGTTCTTCAAACATCTTTAAAGAAAAAACAGCACAAACATACCACATTATTTTCCACTGAGAAGCAGAATAAAAGCCAGGACACCCTGCCACCAGTGCTGGAGAACACAGGACAGCATTCATACACAGATCTGGGGATGCCTACCCATTTATCAGTATTTCACAACGGGATATTTCTGGTTTCCCAGGATTTTGGGTTGACTCTGCTACAGCTTTTTTTTTCTTTTTGCCCTCACTTTTTTTAATACTGGCACGGGTTTTTAATCCTTTCTATACAATAGCACGTGCATTAGTTCCAGGGACAAACACGATTTTTGAAACTTCGGCATTCAAACCAAACCGCCGGGGCAGCTTGGATGGCGTCTGTTTGCAAGCTGTGCATCGTGTCTGACTCTCCAAAACGAAACCAGGAAATACAGCTAAAACACACGAGCCAATTACTTTTAGGAAAGTTACCAAGTGGATGTAGAAGTAAAATCAAATCAAATCACCCACTGCATCTTAATTACCAGCAATGTTCTCTGTAGCTTATGAGAATCTAAATATTCATTAATTCTGAGCAATTAAGAATAACGAAAGTCTGCGATGCTGCGCTTTGGAATTAGGTATATCGGAGTTCAGTAAAAGCTGCATTAATTAACTTTTTAACATTTTCTATCAAGAACCCTTCCTGAGCACTGCGGTGACAAATTATTTACTACAAATGTGCACAGATCAGGATGCCGAAGTCTGAAGAAGCTGTTAAAGCCAATGTTTGTTCTAGACGCGCGGGACGACGATGGCCTTTATGCCTACGTACTCTACGCAGCAGCATGCTCAAGTCTCCACTCGCGATGTCCTCGCGGGTGCTAATACAGCATCATGATAAAATAGCTGCATGGATCAATGCCAGAAAGTAGCAGGAAAATAACCCACAATTTTGCCAGGAAATATTTGTTTATATAGCCTA
This sequence comes from Rhynochetos jubatus, assembly GCA_027574665.1. Classification (NCBI taxonomy): domain Eukaryota; kingdom Metazoa; phylum Chordata; class Aves; order Eurypygiformes; family Rhynochetidae; genus Rhynochetos; species Rhynochetos jubatus. The sequence goes on along the minus strand of CM050654.1, from coordinate 2,538,904 downwards.
TTTATGCCTCATGAGCGTCTGGACCTTGCTTGCGAAATTTCCTATGACTCAGGCCTGTTCCAGTTGCAGAGCTTTCCCAGTCTCCCTTTCAGAAGCATCACTCAATGTGAATATAGCTCATGAGGAATCTCCTCAAATCAGGTACAATCCACCCTTTCCTAAGTACGCGCTACGAAGGCTACAGTGACATAACGGACAGCAACTCCTCAACCACAGACCAGAGCGACCTGTATTGCATAAAGTAACAAACCAGGAAAGGGAAATGCACAACTCAGTGCAGAGTCCTGATATTCCACATCCTCCCTCATGGAAGAAATCTCACATTCTTTGAAGTCATTACATTTTTCTTAACAAATGCAACTCCAGCAACAATCAAAGCTATTGTTACATGATCTAAATTGATGAGAAGCTAGGTACGTGACGATTCAGTTTTACCACTACAATCCTCCACCTGCATGAGGAGTAGTTTTACTAATGCTGATATTAGCAATATGCAACAATTTTAAAAATCTTAAGTTCCACCTTTTAAAATTCTAAATTTCTACTGGGAACTTCTAAATCTCTATGTGTAAAACCCCCCTCTGACTCAGGCCATTTTTACAGATACAACAAAACATCATTTACCAACACGAGCAACAGAGCAGCTTAATGGGACCTGTCCCCTCTCACGCCACGTTCTCACTCTGAACTACTTATTTTTGCAGAAAATCCAAGTTTTCCCCATTCGTAGTAATGTAAGTCTAACAAACAGAGCAATTCACAAGGTACAAATCCTGCAGGGCTCTGCAAGGTATTGTTTGTCAGTGCAATAATTCACTATGTTGAACTACTCAGTTTCCCAAGTCTAAAAGTCAAAGTTCTCTCCTTTAATACTTGCCAGTATTTGAACCTTCATGAAGCATTTCTTTTCCTTCCCTTCTGGGAAAAAATAGAAAGACAATTTCTGTGGTTGCCTTAGCAAGTTTAGCACTTAATAAATGTTCTCAATCACTGAATCAGATGCCTTTTGATGTTCTTTGTTTTCTAAAATCCTTGATAAAGGTTTAGGTAATACATCAAATGGTTGTAGGTGACGACAGTTCCTCCACAACCATAAGCTTTTGCTTACTGAGCCAGTCACTTGGTGGCTTCTTCCAGGCAACACAATAAAGCTTTTCCTTCTTCAAGCAACAAGAGTTTGTTTCAGGTCTCTTTCCACGTTCCCAATCTATGTCCAATGCTTTGCTTCTGTGGACATTTTTCTACCTTCAGCCTTTACACCTCAATCTTCTTCAGTTTGTATAGCTTCTCCACTCTAGTAACTATTAATATTTAGTAATATTCCCCAGAATTACATAAATGAATACACAGAGTAACTTGATAAAGTAATTTTTTTGGAACACTACACCTGCTCAAGTATTAATTTTTGGTACATTACACCTGCTCAAGGTTGTTTAATAATCTGAAAATAAAACGTGTGTGCACGTACGTGTTGACTCTGCCCCACCGCATACGTTTCACAAAGGGAAATAGTCTGCATTTTCCTTCAAAATTAGACTTCTGCAAAAAGCTGTAAAGTTAACAAATACATTACATAGCTTCTCCAGGGCAGTATGCAGTCCGCAGAATTCAATTTATGCTTCATTAAGGTACTTTTATAATTAATACATTAAATTAATCACGCATTAGTCTAAAGCATAAAACATAAGTTAGTCCTTAAATGATTTAACAGTGGTGTTGTTCTGGAATTTTGCTTGGGCAAATAAAAACATCATGTCAGAATTTTACTCGCTATCATTTAGAAAAATTTTGGTTATTTCAATTATGTAAATTGCAATTAAGTACTAGCTAAAATGCCAATACCATAATGAGCCGAACCTATGCACCAGTGCATTTTAAAACTCACCAATCAAAACTGGATCTTTGAATTAAGACACCCCCCTCACTCCTTCCCCACACATTTATCTACTAGGGAACATCAATGCAAACAGAACTGTGATCTGTTACATCCCAGAAGCAAACAGAAATTAAGGAAGCTTTTTTTGAGCTGGTCAACAACCCCTTCCATAATTATTTGCACAAAGCCCTGACCCTACAAACATCTAGCCCGGTAAGTTGACGATGAAGTGATGAAAATCTGGGGCAGGTTGCTCCACTGGCCTGCCTGGAATTACAAACAGCTTGTTTGGGTGCGTGTGTGTGTCAAACTTCAGAAGCCATAAAAAGAACTCCCTGAAGTTACCAGCTTTGGTATAAATTTTCTGTTCTTCGGTGAATGTGATGGATTGGTCCGTTAGATTGCGCAGAGCCCCAGACGGCTGGCTGGCAAAGGGGTTAAATAGGTAATGGATGTTATTCATGTAGAAACCTTCTACGTCCCGGAGAAAAATGAAAAAGTAAGCAAAATGAGTTTGCTCTGCAGGGATGCTTTCTTTTCTCTTGCTACTCCTCCATATCTGAAACAATACACCTTTTACCTTAGGGTAATGCATTACTGAAGGGAGCGCGTGGCGTTGGTTAAAAGCTATGCGACTACTTTGTGAGAGGCTGACTGGCTCGAACCTTTTAGACCCACAAATTATGAAGCCTAACACCACTAGAGAGTTACTTCAATTTGAAAGTTCAGCTTAGGCAGAAGCCTGTTTCAGCCCTGAGAGCAACTACTCTATGACGAAGTTCAGGTTTTTCCTACAAGGTTCTCAATGCCTACACAGCGGACAACACAAACTTCTCACAGGAAAGTTAGCTTCAAAATACAGCACTAAAAACCTGAATTAGATACAACTGCTGTGTAGGAACACATGGCCTGAAAAACCACATCTCTGCCCTCCACTGGTGCTCCATCAATAGTGGTCTCCAACTGGCTGCACCAAACACAGAGTAGGAATCAATGTTCGGCACAACAGGAATTTCCAAAAATTTTGCACTAAGGTTCTTCCATTTGAAGTTTGAAAAAAGTGTTTCATAAGCAGATCAAGAACAGACAAGTTCGTGCAAATTCAGAGGGGCCTAATACAGAGCTGGACTGCACAAAGGTACATTATTACTAGACCAATCTAGTAATCAGAAAACATGACCAAAACAGCATTTATCATTGGGAAATTTCAGTGAAAACTTCTTTTCACTGCTTCACTGTAATGAAAACAACGGGGCAAGTATTAGAAACCCTAAGGAATACCTCAGACATCACTGGAAATACCGCAAATCCTATTATAAAAGCCAACAGCGCTCATGTAACTCCCAGTATGTCCCACTCATTCCTTCAAAAGGGCCCAGGATTCAGTCAACTGATGGAGAAGGCCTTTGGCAGTTCCTACTGTTTTCATCCATACTGTTTCCATTCCAAAACCCTTTTAAAACTGTAGCATTGCATCACCTCTTAGTGCACAGACACAGCAATATTTCTCTGAGATTCCGGTGTGAAATTAAGGTTTGGATCCAAGAGTGTTAAAGGAGCAGTTCAAGTTACCGGTGCTATCAATATTCTTTTATAATTAGCGAACTGTTTTAAAATAGAATTTTAGATCATCCTTTTCCAACTAATACTCAGGTCTGGGGGTTTGTGTTTGGTTGGTTTGTTTGTTTTTTTTATAATTACTTAATAAGCAATTAAGAAAATCCGGGAGTCATTAATGTTATTGCAAAATTTTGGTCATATGTTCACAGGTTTCAAAAGTTAAGACCAGGGCGACTCTTGGCTACACTTTCGTTCCTTACTTTTCTTACTGTGAGAATGCTCTTTCAAACCATTTTGGAGGATTCTCCATGCTTACACTGGATATACACACTAACTAACATGTGCACTAGCCACAAAACAAGCTGTAGTCAAACACTGGAACAGGTTTCCCCAGAGAGGCTGTACAGTCTGCGGAGATATTCAAAACCCAACTAGACACAGGCCTGGGCATCCTCCCCTAGCTGACCCTGTGTGAGCCAAAGGGTTGAACAAGATGATCCCAAGAGGTTCTTTCCAACCTCAATGATTCTGCAATTAGTAATTGCCTTAATGAGGCAGGAGAAGAGAATATATTGGGACAGAAATATTTTGCTGTCAGATATGTTACTATGTATGAAGCTTCACTGAAAGGAAAACTTAAGTGGATAGTTCATTATAAACTTCAGTTACACTCTCTCCATTCTTAGAAAGTACTGTCTTACCTAAACCCTTGTAATATCAACAGTAGGAATGATCCTAAGTCCTATCTTCCAGTTAAAATGTCAGCAGTTAAAAAACAGCAGTGACTCAAAGCTTAGATTTCTCATACATGTGTTTACAGAAGCTAAATGAGATAGATCAATATATCTAATTATCCATCTTTACAACATACGACTGTCAAAAAGAATATTTATAGCACTTTGAAATCTTAGTTTTCCTTTTATTCAGTAAAACAATAGCTAATGGGTATAATTACTTTCTAGCCTTTCTTAAAGATAACTTGTATTAATATTACTTAAGGATCAAGTACATCATTCTTCAATCCAGCATGGAGAAGCCTTGTAAAAGTAATACTGTGTTGACTCAGACTTTGGGATGGTAAAGAAATGGTTTCTATTTGCTATTCACAAACTTTAGTACTGAAGAAATACTGGATTCAAAAGGGACTTAGGAATAGGAGATTTTGCTTCCCCCGCCCCATCGCCCAGAAAAAGAAAGGATAATGCTTTCTTCTTATACACATTTCATAGCCAAAATGATGTTCAGAATCAGTGCAAAAAAATCAAGATAGAGGGTTTCAAGCAAGTCACCTCAGACAGCAGAGCTCTGCTCACTGGCATACATACATCCCTCACAGAACAAACAGGATGCTGTAAACCACCAGCCAGTTTTACGTAATTGTTCATTAGCTGTATATTGCAGACATTCCTATAATACTTCCAAATAAATTAACAGGGATTACTGCAATCCAAGCATAAAGTGCATTTCTTTGTCACAAAAACCGGTTTCCTAATATTCTTCTAGAAATCAGATGTTTCTAATGTTTTTGCTATACTACCCAAAAAAAGCCGAAGCCCAAACCCCACGCACACCCCCTGAGCACAGCACCACAGAATCTGTCTACTGAGTAAAATCCACCGTACAAGAAAAGAGCCTGTACGTGTATATTCACCACATCCTTCTCATCCTCATCCGCTCTCCTCTATAATCCTTGAGATAGGAGCTGGTGGAAAGAGTAGTAACAAGAAGCTATTTTCAATAATGTGTTTTCCATGTATTTTTGCTTGTGTGTATCTATGTATACTCACACACGTAAGTTTCCATTTCTTTTCCATTATCACTGCAAAATATACTCCACGCAGTACGCTCCAAGCGCGCAAAACAGCAGAAGTAAAGGGCGATGTGTGAAATGGATATATCCGTACTTATCTGAATCTCAGTACTTGCCACTGATGTGCACATACACAGCACAGGAGCAATCTGTACTCCCTGCTGATCCCTGTCTAAAAATTGCCATGGTAATCCTGAAGCCGTACAAAAGCGTCGGAGTTTGGATGTGGTAGAAGGCTGTCTCTTACGTGCAATGTATTTGACTTGAAAACACTGAATACCTAAATTCCTGCCCCAAAACAAGACTTGCTAAAGTCACAGGACAACAGGCTGCAGCCAAGCAAGCTGTTTCAGAACTACAGCAAACGTACTGTCTCCTTCTCCCTCACACGGAAGAAGCAGATGAGAAGCAGCATAATCTAATATTGCCAGAGACCGACTGGTTCAAAAATACTAACAATGAAAACACAGCGGAATAGTCGCCGCTTCCCACAGATGAAGTCTTTCTCCGGTGGCAAGAGCACCACCTATAGACCTTCAAATTCATTATTCCATTGTGTTTGCCCTTACAACACAGCAGCTTAGATTAGATTTTAATCTTAAAAATTGTAAAATGTTTCACCTGTCACACTCCTACTTTACCATAGTGCATCACTGTACAGAATTTAGAGCAGCTTAGAGGGCTGACCCTGTTTCCTTAAAAACAGTTAAATGTTTCAAATACGAGCTCTAAGAAAACAAAACAAAAACCTGTTGATGCAGAGAAAGGGACTTGGAGTAACGCTGCCTTTTAACGGCCCGTAAAAGAGAAATGGATATATAACAGTTACTACGTACCGAGACAGTACGAGTGGGCACGGGAACTATAAAAACACTGACGCGATGAAGTTGGCTCTAACTACCGCACCCCCGTACTTTGTCAGCCACCCGTGCCCTCACGGTGCAGCAAGGAGCCGGTAGTAAATCCATTCGTTCCTTGGCAAGGGCTCAGTCGTTCCACCAATTTCACTGAAGTCGGGGAGGCTGCGCTGGTCACACAAGAGGTTCCACAGTTCGGTCCTGACGGACTTATTTCAAGATCAGTGCAAACCTTCACCTAACGATAAACACACTGATGAGCTGACAACGCTGTAAAATAACAGAATGTTAACTTGTTCACTAACGTTAGAGAATCGACCAGTACAATCCAACTCAAGCTCCTTAAAATACCTGTCTTTTCACTTGATGAAAGCAAATATGAAATTTTGTGTTTCTACAAAAACATTTAAGATACTGGGTGGCTATAAAAGTTAATTTAGATTAAAGGAGGATAGTGAATTAAGGAGAAAGAAAAAATCAAGCAAGCTGCTTTTTGCATAATTTAACAAACAGACACACATGAATGACATTGACTTATTCCTAATTACTGCAAGTCATTTTCTGCTTTAGAAAAAAGTTAAACTATAACAGAACAGAGCAAAAAATGGTCTTTAGAAATAAACACAGGTAATAATTTTTCCTGAAAACTTAGTCACAATTAACGCGAGGCATCGGCAAGCTCCAAATTTATTTTGTGCCTCTTTACACTGAGCATATAACACCTGTTACAGAATCGCGCAGGTTGGAGAAGCCCCATGAGATCATCCAGCCCAACCATCCCCCCAGCACTGCCGTACCCGCTACACCATATCCTCAGCGCCACGTCTACACGCTCCTTGAACGCCTCCAGGGATGGCGACTCCACACCGCCCGGGGCAGCCTGTTCAGTGCCTGACCACTCTCTCAGTGAAGAGGTTTTTCCTAATATCCAATATAAACACAACCTGAGGCTGTGCCCTCTTGTCCTGTCACCAGTTACCTGGGAGAACAGACCAGCACCCACCTCCCAACACTCTCCTTTCAGGGAGCTGTAGAGAGCCATCAGGTCTCCCCTCAGCCTCCTCCAGGCTGAACACCCCCAGCTCCCTCAGCCGCTCCTCATCATACTTGCTGTAATACACTTCACATTTACATCTGAGCCTCGTGACGTAGCACGAAGTTTTCCCCATCTCAGCTACACATCATGAGAGGATGTAAGAGGCAAAACTCTCCAATACTCTTTCTCCTGCCAAACCAGTGCGATATTAACATCACAAAGTCTGGGGCCTTTCTTAGCTAGTAAGAAGAAACGTAAAATCCTCTAGTGTTATTCTTTGATTGAAAAAGCAAATTTATAAGAAACCAACTGGATTTGCCCAATTTTTTCTCATCAGTCATCTGTGTAATCTTACTGAGAACAGTCAGACTCCTTATGTGTAAATTTTAGGCCAAGAGATTTGCAAAAATAGAGATTAGCACTACAGTTACCAATTACCTGAAGTGACTGAAGAAAACCTGGGCCTACGTTTGACCTTGCCGCATTGTAAATGCCGTTTCCCTGCTTTATTCCGCTAGGATAAAAACACTCACTGTTTCTTCTACTCTGAATAAATCCCTTTGTTGAAATCACCCGTCTCTAGCCCTGCTCATTCACCGCTGTTCCAGACTGTACACGACAAGAAGAAGGAACCATACTTGGCTACAGAGAGAGCCCCCTTCAGGACCCTGAGCTAGTGGGTCAGTGAGCAACCAGCTGGCCAACAAAACCCAGGAAAACCGGCTGTCCTCCCAAAGGACCTAATAGTAAGATTTATTAGTAAGGAGGAGGATGATGATAAACCTTCAAGATGAGGATTTTCTTTCACCCACAAGCATCTCACGATGCTTTTGGAAATGCACAGGTGTTAAGTCACGGCCATGGTACGGCAGCGTTGGGCTGACAGTTGGACTGGATGATCTGACAGGCCTTTTCAACCTGCATGATTCTGTGACTTCTCTTTTCCCCCTTACATTTTTTTAATTATTTATTTTCCAGTAGTGCTGAAGAATTCCAGGTTGTAGACCGTGATCCCACTATCTGGGAACTGCAGAAAAGCAAAATAAAAGGCGAGTTGTTGCCGTGCACGCACATCATTACCCATGGTCATACAATATTTTGTAGAAGACATCAGGGCATCATGACCAGACAAACAGGGAAGCCAAGAAAGATGATCTCTTGACCAACTTGATAGTGTCAGCACACCAGGTAGATGCCCAAGTATTCCCAGATTAAAAGCTATCTTTAAGAGATAAACAGTAGCTTTGCAGATACTTGGCAAAACACCTCCACCTTCTAACAAAGGAAGTTAATACCACTGGCAGATTTGACAGGAGTAATGACTTTTCAGGACCGTAAAGACTCTGAACTTGATAGCAACTAATGATTTATACAGCAGAAAACAAAGGTTTTAAACTTGAACAACTGGAAGTTGAATAGCAGACGATGTAGACAAAAATGACAAGTTAGGAAAGTTCCCCTCGCAGCAACTATCTTGACAGAGATGACCGGGAAAGCGTGAATTTGTCCAAGGTAGAACTATGGAGTTATGCAATGACGGGATCCTGACTGCAGGTATCCATTATTTGAACGGATAGGTGAGGGTATCTCATACAGACGTGATGCACAAAGAACGTGAGAGACCTACAGATTGTCTGAAGGTGAAGTGCTGGAGAAGTTCTTGTCCCAGAGCCATGACTCCTACACAGAATAGTAGTAAGCTTCTGCACAGCCTGAATCAAGCTGTTGCGTCACCTATGCGCACTGTGAAAATTCAGGTGATCCAAACAGTTCTTGTATAATACTGTATCAGATTCCCAACTGATTTGAAATAATTTATTATTAAACAGCCATTTAACTTATCATTCTCTTTTATTAACTTAAGGACATAACTATACTACTTAAAGTACTGAAGGGTTCGCTGATGATGAGAGGCCACTGGAGAACGCACTGAGATTACAGTTCTGAGTAATAACACATCAGTTTTCTGATTCGTTCATATTAACTGGCAATAAGCTTATTATAAATTTATGCAATCAACACTAAATTCATGAGAATCACGGCCTGGCAGAGAGAATGACTGCCTAATGAGAGCTCAATACAGAGGACTAAAAAGTAATGTCAGAAGCTAATAGTTTTAGAGCCTCCTACAGCCAGAAAAGCCAGGGTGGCAGAATGGATTTTATTTACTTTGTTCTTTTATATGACAGACATTTCTGATGACTAAAATTACCATGAGAGGCAAAATCCTCACACCTCACACTCTTATATTTAATTCCTAATGTAAATGGGGTGGGGTGTAATTGTTTCCTTAACTGTTAGGAATAAAACCCACATTTTTCAGGCCTAGGCAGGAGAAACTTTTTTTCCCCCTAAGCCAGGCTCACACTGAGGAAAGCTATTAGATTTTCTTTTGATGGATTTTTCTCATTTAATCCACCATGGGTTGGTAGGGTAGTTGCAGGAAGTACATTAGCCAACAATTGAGTTGTGATTATCACCATCACGACTTTTTGCTTTTGCCTGCCCAGGCAAACAAAAAATACCGAATCCAGAGCACTGTGCGGCAGGCTCCTGAGGAACGCTGCAAGACACGCGCGTGCACTTACATTCATACGGATTTGAAAAGAGATGATGGAATTTCTATTTAATACAGTGGCACAGAGATGATCTTACTTTCGGCACAGTCGGAAACAAATTGCCAGCGGCAGTAGAAGTCAGAAAGCACGCGATTCCACGGAGTTTCCAAATCAATGAAAGGCTTTTCAAGCTTTCCAATTATCAAGGTTTTTCTTTATCCCTTGTCACCATATTAAGCAGCTCTGTATTTCAGGGACACCACGACTCTGGGGTTTCTCCTGGCTTTTGTGAAATTACTCTTCATTGGTGTGAAAAATGCCTCTATCCTCTCTCAGTTTTAAATTAAAAAAAGGCAGTAGAAAAACGGACACGTACCTGTTGATAAACATACAATTATTTCAGGAAGTTTTATACTTCCCTGAATCATGTCTTTTGGATACTCTCGTCGTTTAAAGTGTCCTTTCACTAGGAATCCATGCAAAGCCGAATATGGTTCAAGTTGCTGTTAGATGAATCTGAGCTAGTTCAGCATTTGAAATCAATTCTCTTCAGAAGTCTATCATTAAACAAAGAATTCTTACGTACCACAGCTCAGAGTGCCACAAAACTGCAGCAAAATTAAATACTGCCTCGGTGCTTCAAGTGACAAAGAAACAGGTTTGGAAGGAGATTTGTCAGAAAAAGTGATTAGCAGTGGGATGCAAACTGCATAAAGACTATAAGAATAGAATTAATTTATAATTTAAAACAGGTGTTTCCATCTTTCATATCATGAACAAGTAACTACTCAGACATTTTTGTTCAAATAAAGAAAATTATTTTTATTGTTGTTTGGTTTAAACCACGGGGGAAAAAAAAAGCTAAAAAAATAGGTAAAGGATTAAGAGAATTCAAGAGAAGCTTAGAAGTGTAATAATTCTAAAACATGTTCATGCTTCAGAGAAAAGCAATAACAAAACCAACAGAACTTCAGCAGGAGTTTTTTTGTGTTGGTTGGGGTTAGGGTGGGGTTTTTGGGAGCTTTTCCTAAGCTTTTGTTTAAATGAAGTTAGTTCAGTAGACTTAGATCACATCAACCTGCTGGCCAGAAAGCCTAAAGTTGTGCTCAACCTAATCTTGAAATTCAATTAAGCTTTACCTTTTGAAGTCTGTTTCGAATAATTCTGACTATTTAAACAGTAAAACTGTCAAAGAACTTTACATTTTTATTATGACAACTTCAGACGGATGCATTTTAAATTCAACCTCTGGCTTAAAGAGTGTTTGCAAACCAAAAAAAAAAAAAAATCAGCTAGCGGGACTTTGAGCTCTAAACCACAAAGCTGTCTGCAGCAAGTGTTAAAACAGAGCACTCTACAAGAGCATCTTATCTGGGGCTGCAGAATAAATCCTTGTCTGAACAGGATAGTGTACAATGTCTACACGTTTGAGAAGGAAAAAGGAGTAAATTGGCCAACGCTGAATCTAGGCAAACTGACATTTGTACGGTGGACATATTCTGACAGCAGATAAGCGCAGCACTTCCTCCCAGTCAACAGCCCCTTTCCAGAACTCAGCCATTAAGCATGCAGAAAGTCATCGCTGGAACTAAAATAAAAGCTAGAGCAATGGCTTTTAATTTTAGCTAAATACTTTCTGAGCAGTATTCCTTCCCACATGGATATCCAATCTCCACTGGAGATTACTCGCTGGCAAGAAGTGGCAACACGAGACTAGAGAAACTCAGTTTTATTTCTTTTTTTAATCTAACATGCTCAGACAGACATTCAGCTGTTCCATTACGGCTGTCAATCTAGCTATCTGGGGGAGCTATAGATATTCTCCGATGAAAATGTTTATTAAATATCTCAACATAAAAATGTGCAACACATCACATCTGTCTAGCGCTGTATTACTAACAGATTGAAGCAGAGCAGATTGACGCACAAGTACTACATTAAATAAAGCCTGTATCCCTGCTGTATATTATCTGCAGGGAGACACTACTAGCTTTCTCAAAATTAGGTCATTTTATAATAGTTTAAACAGAATGAACATATATTTATTATTAAACAAGAGCTTTCAGAGGTTGGTTTTGGTGTGGGTGGTTTGGACTTTTTTTTAACATTTATAAACAAGCTTACTTATGAAAATCAACGATGAGCTTGAAGAGCACATCATTTCCATTTACCCACCTTCTTTGTATTCACCAGACTTCAACTAAATGACACATCTTAAGCTGCCTTTTGATATTCATGATAATTATGGGCTACTGAAACTATAGAATCTTCATTACATTAAGATTGGTCTGTAAAAATAAGTCATCTATTTGTCAGGAAAAAACTGAACAAACTTATGCCTTTATTTACGGCGTAAGGAAACCTCAAGCTGGTAAAATCTGATGGAGCTACCCTAAAAATACATACTACGATACAATATCCTAACAAGGGAATAGTAAAAAAAGGCACGCTGATAGTAATTTCACATGCAGTCTGATGCTTACTGAATATACTACATTCATTTTGTGTTCTTAGCTTCATTAATAATCCTTTTTCAAGTGCATCTCTTGGTGCCAACTGCTGAGTAAAAAGACTACTGAACAACAAGGCAAGATCATGGCTTGCAAATGCATAAAAAAAAATTAGCTTACAACAGATAAGAGATTTGATAATCCAGTTAAATCGTAGAATGTCCATTTCATCCTTTCTGCTGCCAGACAGAAAAAAATCTGGAGCATGTATTTAAGCAACACGCACTAAAGCCTGCGTGCACAAACCCACGCTGCGCTCATTCAGCTGAGAGCCAAATCCTCTTCTCTCTTGACACAGACTTTGAAAAATACTTGACCGTCCTAAAAACACAGAGAATTTACCTGGCATTGGCGGAGGCCCCACTCCACCCTACTTTGACTCCTCCTTGCCAAGAGTAATTTCACATCAGGCTGTCGGGATGAGGCACATGTGAGCTCTGAGTGGGAACGGTGGGTTTTAGAGGAGGAAATGTGCTGGCTTACAAGCTCTGGCTCAGAGCTGTTGGAAGGACAAAATTTCACTCAAGTCAGCAGAATTATCACCTATCACCTTCCATTATACATGTGTCAAAAGAGAAAAGAATGATGCTCACTAGTTGACTTTTGCTACCTGGGCTGAGTTCTGCTATGATGGTCAGGTTTAGGAAAAGATGCTTGGACAATTAAGAAGAGAAAGCAAAGCGCTGGAAGGGACAGTATTACCTTCTTCTCTCTGACTTGAGGGAAACAGAACACTATTGTTCGCAAAGGGCAGAAAAACCCCTTTAGTTTGGAAACCTCAAAAGGGAGGGTATGGAGTAAAGCAAGTCAGTGACCTGAAGTCCTGTCAGAGACAGTGGCTTTGTCTTGCAGAAGGAGGACACAAACACTGTCCCTTTGGACATTCCAAAATAAAATAGAAGAAAAAGAACATCCCTTTAGGAACTCAAGTATTTCTGAATAGTGTACAAGGACGAAAGATTTCGCTTCACCTCAGGAATCTGTGTGCCTGACTGAATTTCTCTGACTCCCAGGGGTGTAAGACTAGAAACCCACATCGTGAAAGTAGACACGGTGCAGGGATCCCTGTGCACGGTGAGCGTTCCCACAGCACCAGCACAACAGAGCTCAGGCGCAGTTACTGAATGAAGGAGTCATCTGAAAGACGTCTGCCTCTTCAAAGTGCCCAGCTCGGTAATATCCGAAGCAAAACACATCAGAGGACAAAACACTATTGCATCCTCTCTTACTCAGACACTGCAAACATTAGACCATACGCCAGGAAAATTAATAAACTCAGATGCTGACCTGTTCCCTTAAAACACTGTGACATTTCCAAAATTCATAACTTACCTTAAAGTACCTTTTATAAATCATTCTGAAACAGTTCTGGTCTCTTTATCAGTGAAAATACAAGTCTCAGGTTGTGGAAAGAGGATAGCTTTTTCATTTAGCTCAGTGGGGAATAGAAATTCTCTGGAATTTTCAAAATTCTCCCTAACTCCTTAATGTCTGTGCAAAACGTCATCCGGCTACAAAGCTCAGCCGCCAACAAATGAAGTGCGGCTCAGCTACGACGACCTCTGTGTAACCATCTTCATAACATAATAGCTAATTAAGAACAAATTATGTTGTCTAGTGCGATAAAATGGATAGAAACAAATGAAGTAACTGCTTTGGGGTTCTGGTGGGGTTTTTTTCTTTTACAAACAGCTTCAAAGCACACTGCATAAAGCATTTTCACAAAAACACAAAGTAGTTTAATAAATCTTTCATGGTTCAATAAACTATTGTATTAGGTCATTCTCTCGATGAAGCAGTGTTTGAATCTCATTATTCAGGGAGGAATAAGGGACTAGTGTTATTGGAATTCTTATAATTAGTTAAAAAGCAATCTGTTGAAATTTCCATTGCTTATGCTTATATCGTTTAAGAAACGAAGGGGCTGCGGCAAGCGTTGTGCTGTATGTAAGAACATAACCCATCACACACAATAACAATTCTCTTTTTTCAATAGCTTTTCGACTCTCTCTACTTTCAGTAACAAAGTAAACCTGTTGTTTTGTACAGGGAATAAAATAAAAGCCCAGACAAAATGACTGAGATTTGATGGATGGACCGCTCAGTGAATAAGGAAGTGGCTTGATGGGCGCACTCAGAGAGTGGTGGTCAACGGCTCAGAGTCTGAGTGAAGACCAGTGACGAGTGGCACTCCAGAGGGGTCGGTGTTGGGACCAGTGCTGTTTAACATCTGTCAGTGACATGGATGATGGGATGGAATGCACCCTCAGCAAGTCTGCCAATGACACCGAGCTGTGTGGTGCGATCGACACACTGGAGGGGAGGGATGGCACCCAGAGGGTCCTGGACAGGCTGGAGAGGTGGCACCGTGCCAAGCGCAGGGAGGTCACAAGGCCAAGGGCAGGTCCTACACCTGGGTCAGGGCAATCCCAGCACAAGGCCAGGCTGGGCGCAGAATGGATCGGGAAGAGCCCTGAGGAGAAGGACTTGAGGGCACTGGAGTTCTGCATCCAGCTCTGGAGTTCCCAGCATCAGAAAGATATTGAAGGGCTGGAGCGAGTCCAGGAGGCCATGGAGATGCTCCGAGGGCTGCAGCCCCTCTGCCATAGGGAAAAGCTGGGAGAGTTGGGGGTGTTCAATCTGGAGAAGAGAAGGCCCCGAGGAGACCTTATTGCAGCCTTCCAGTACCTGAAGGGGCTACAAGAAAGCGGGGGGGGGACTTTTTACAAAGGCCTGTAGTGACAGGACAAGGGGTAACTTTAAAGAAGGGTACATTGAGATTGGACATCAGGAAGTTCTTCCCAGAGAGGGTCATGAGGCACTGGGACAGGTCACCCAGAGAAGCTGTGGATGCCCCATCGCTGGCAGTGTCCAAGGCCAGGCTGGATGAGGCTTGGAGCAACCTGGTCTAGTGGAGGGTGTCCCTGCCCATGGCAGGGGGGTTGGAACTGGGTGGTCTTGAAGGTCCCTTCCAACTTAAAACATTTTGTTTCTAAAATAACTGGCTTCATCATAACATTGTTTCCAACAGAAATTAATTTTTGAAACTGCAGGAGTTTGAAACAAACATGTAAGTGCTAAAAAGACTTTGCCATCATCTCAGCATCAAGAGAAAGACTGAAAGGTACTTTTAGAATAAGGGTTACAGTCTCAGGACTACTCTGGGTACAGACACTAATTTTCCTCTGTGATCCTCACGAAAAAAAGAGTAGAATAAATAGCACCACATGGCTTTCCAGCTGGAACATCTGTGATGAAGAAGTTGGCACAAATGTAGAATCTTAGATGATTCTATGAACCCAACCATAATTGAGGGACATGGTTGTAATGACAGTTGTATGGATTTTCACTGGGACCAGGGCTCCTCAGGCAGCTTTATGTACTAAACTGTGTTAAAAGAGCAGGAGATTTCCCAAGCATTCACTGAGAAAAATACTCACGATTTATAACCTATAACTGTTTTCTTCATTTGAGCCCAAAGGCTGCCTGAGCATGTTGATACAACAGGAACCTTTTGACATTTACTAAATACATGGAAAGTCCAAGTCCTTTCTCCAAGACTAGCTGAGGGTCTGGAAAAGCATTAAGGAATATCATACGTGCTTATCTTGCTCCTGTGTAGAAATCTGCTTGTGATTACGGGTAGAAACGGGCTCGTTGAACCTAGCAGAGATCTCTCAAGCTCTTGTTTTACTCGAGGTACAATCTGTGTAATTGCAACTCCTTGTAGGTAGGCGATAAAGCAGCGTGTCAATAGCACATTAAATGCTTTTTATTAAACACACTGAAGGCACTTCAACACATTTGAGTGAAGCACGAATTATGGTACCCGTCAAAGTAAACAGCATGAACACGCAACTGCTGGGTGCCAAAACCCCCTCAGATTTTAAAAACCTCTCCTCCCCACCCCACACACAAGATGTTTCTCTAGACTCAAGATTATTCCCATAAACTTCCTAAAGACTTATTGAATCCTGCCAGAGTTCTTCCATTCCTTCTAGAACAGGTTTTCCAAAAAATTACTTCCCGGTAGAGAATTCCAAACAATTTCAGACACACTGCATCCAAAAATACTTAGCTTGCTAAGGAATTCACAAGCCTGTAACGCGTAACTGCAAACCTCTTTCAGCCGTGGTCAAGACATCCGTATTCATCAATTTCAAAAGTCAAATAAGTTCTTTATGTGCTGGATAAAGCTTTTTTTTAAATAAAAAAAAAATACATCGAGCCCTCTCCTAGGAGAGGTAGATGAATCCTTCTTTCCATGGCTTTGTTTCTTCTGCTGTGGGGAATACACTCACACACGTACTGAAATACCGAGGCACAGAGGGAGCAGCCTTCTCCGTGTCCTGGATTTCTGCACTTGATTCACAGTTCTAAACACTTCTGAAGAGTTTATATGTTGAACATTTTTCAGCACTTCTCTAGAAAACCACTGCTGAATTCTGATATTAAACAAACATTACACAACCAACCTGGATTTATATCACAAGGAAACATTCCCTTCTAAAGTTTGGGATTGTTTAGGGATTATGCAGATACCATCCAAGTCCACTGCCACCAAAGCCTATGGGAGTCCAGCCGCTGGCACCAGCAGGAATGGGAACAGGTCAATAAGAAGTTACATTTAAATCTAATTGAAACAACAGCCTCGTTATGTAGGAGAGGTCTGTATAAGGGCCCTGAACAGCTACAACTGCTTTTACGGAACCGTTGGTTAGTTTTGATTGTCACAGCACTCAACTACATTAAGGAGCCCCAGAGCCTTGGAAACAAGCCAACAGCACTGGTATCTTCAACTATTCCAGCCTTATTCCCTGTCCACTTCGGCGTAAACTACAACTCCTGATAGAGCGCTAGTTTGGATACTCTCATGTAAAGCACCTCCTCCTGCTGCTCAACATGACGATATAGATTTTGGCAAAACATTAGCGGTTTCTCTCTTCATCCTTGTTGCAAGAACGGTTTGTGAGCTCCCCCTGTCCTCACCATCATATTAACCTTTCTCTCTTGATAGTGTTGTGCAGGTTTAGCACCTTCACAACATGACCTGCATTTTTGTGGGGGTGTCAGGGTTTATTTCCACATACATTTATTTCATCATCTGAGCCTCCAATATGTCTTTTCTTACAGCTATTTTATTAGTGTCCCTGTCTAGTCATCACAATGCGTGAGTCTAATTAGACTTTTACATCTGAAAAGCTGTGAATCGTGATTCCCCCATTCAATGTTTCACACACTGAGAAGGACAGAAATGGTAATTTACTATCACGACAGAGTACTTACTCTCTACATTTATCAAAACAGACATTCATGGGCGACTCCTTCACCATCAAACACTGAGCATCACTTCAGAATCCGTCATGAAAAGTTTGACATGCCTCTCTAGGATTTCCCATGGAAGGTGCTCATACACCCACGTGTGACAGACGCTCATCAGAGACGTACGTGATTTCCAACCAAATGCAATCTAAGACTTAAAACACGGGAAAAAAACTCTGGACCAACACAGAAAAAAATTAGAGTGTCTTCAGGGAACTTATTTTGGAGGGAGTAAGAGAGAAGGGAAAAAATGGCATTTCTGAGCAATCCTGGATTTTGGTAGCAGTACCTCGCTGCTTGCTAAGGAAAGTGTGAGAGTGCTCTCCTTCAGTGCACCCTGACAAATCAGATGTGATAACTTCCCTCAACCCACTGGCCACGCACTCCTTAACGCACCCCAGGGTGCCACTGGCCTTCTTGGCCGCGAGGGCACACTGCTGGCTCGTGGTCATCCTGTTGTCCACCAGGACTCTGGGGTCCTTTTCCCAGAGCTGCCCTCCAAGAGAACAGCCCCCAGCCTGTGCTGCTCCATGGGGTTGTTCCTCCCCAGATGCAGCACTTCACACTTGCCCTTACTGAATTGCATTCGATGTCTCCCTGCCCAGCTCTCCAGCCTGCCCAGGTCATGCTGGATGGCAGCACAGCCTTCTGGCATGGCAGCCACTCCTCCCAGTTTGGTACCATCAGCAGACTTGCTGGGAATATCCACCAGCAGAAAGTCACACACATCACACCATGGAACAACTAATTTAATCTTAACCCAGGTTAGATCCTTAGCCATGACCTGGACAAAAACATGCCAGTATGGAGCTTTTCCTGATACACATAATCTTTCTTTAAATTAAGTGTGTTTTAAATTAGATTTTTTTACCAGAGGGGGTTTTAATTATTTCTAGCATTGTTTAAAATGAAAATAACCCCAAAACAAACAAAAAGATTTAAGGTCTACTTCAGACTGAAACAAAATTGTTTCAACCACTTTATTAACAGCCACTGCAGAAAAATACCCTTCAAACGAAGCAGAAGCTAGTAAAGTTTATTTCAGCTAACACAACTTATTTGATCATGAACGTGAACTATTATTAGTTTATCTAGATCTAATCTTATGTAGAAAATTCCCCAATCCCACAGTTCAACATTTCATCTTAAAACGACTCAGAAACTACGCTATAGGCGGGTTACTTGGCTAACTGACAGTGTTTGTCTGCTGCACAGACTCTGCATGGGCTACACGTTCAAATCACAACACTGGGGGAGAACAGCCTCTGTGGGACTGTTTCTCTTCACGTGTAGTTCAATTTGTAGTTCAGTTCAGCATTTTCTAAATGCACGTGTTCAGCATTTGCCACTAAAGCCAACCACTGCCCTCTATGAATGACAGGCACAGGGATCGCTGGATGTTGAGGTGCTTGACCCCACCACATACATCTATCACATTCTCAAGCTGCTGTAATTAAACAGTCTTGTATTTATAAATTTACTTAATGATTTACCGGCATGAGCAAAGCAACCATTTTAACTGCAACTATTCCTTCTGGTGATTCAAAACCCACACAACGTCGCCGTTCACTCAGGTACTGCCGTGATCAGGCAACTTTCCAGCCAACAGTTCTTGAGATTGCTTCATAAAAAATCCATTTGGCAAAAGCTTTATTTCTTGTTTGTGAACTTGGTAAGAGACTGCAATAACTGCTTAGAGGTATATATGCAGTTCATCAAGTGAGTTAAATTCCGCTTCCACAAACACCATCATTGCTTTTGCAGTTTAAAATGCTATGAACTAGTTCTTGTGTACATACAGAACGCAGTTAATTTGGGTGCTTTTTATAAAGAAACTCCTATCACCACCTACAAAGCATTCAATGAAAGAGGTGAAAATATCAAAAAAAAAAAAAAACAAAAACAGTCAACAACAGAGGCAACTTGCCCAGCAGAAACCTTGAGGCATTGTCTGAAACAGAAACTGCCCAGACCACAAACCGGTCTGGAGATGCAGGAAGCAAACTCCTGTTAATGGAGAAAACAGGGAATCTGAATCTGTATCTTCTTTTGAAGTTCTATTCTAGGTAACACGCTCAAGCTAAAACCACACTGTCCAGAGTTCGAGAAGCAGTCCAACTCAGCTGTGTTCAGTACAGTGAGACTGAGTAAGGCTAGTGGTACCTGGGGGGGAGGGCATTAAAAAGAGCATGGTCAGCAGGGTGAGCGAGGTTATCTTCCCCCTCTACTCTGCCCTAGTCAGGCCACATCTGGAGTGCTGTGTCCAGTTCTGGGCTCCCAGTTCAAGGGAGATAGGGAGCTGCTGGAGAGAGTCCAGAGGAGGGCAATGAAGGTGATCAAAGGAATGGAGCACCCCTCACGAGGGAAGGCTGAGAGAGCTGGGGCTGCTTGGCCTGGAGAAGACTGAGAGGGGATCTCACTGATGCTTATAAATATCTAAAGGGGGAGCATCACGAAAATCTTAGTAAAAAAAGTCCAGCTTTTTTGTGAGTGGACCCCACTAGCCCTAGTAAAAGTAATAAAAAAATGTGCTCTGAAATGGTGTGTGCATCTGTACTAATTGATCTGCACTATATTATTCAAATCTTGTAACCCGTAATATCTTACTTACTTATAAAAAGACTATAATTCAGAATCCTGCAATCCAGTTTCCCAAGATAAATGAACATGACAAAATTATTCAGCCTCCATCTTCCACGGCAGGGTAAACGCAAAGCAGTTTGCAGCTCACTATAGATTAAATACTCCAAACTCTAATAGTTTGCGAGACGATTACAGCCTTTCCTATGCCAAAAATTAACCGAGAAGTCGAGTCTATTTCGAATTAATTGGTCTCAAGACCTAACGTAGTAATTCTGTTGAGCAAATTAGAATATACAGATAGTTACACAAACTACTGCCTTAGTTCAGGCAACTGTCTGAACCAGCCAGTGGTTTCACAAATAAAACGCTACTTCAGCATAGTTGGCTGAAGGAGTGCATCTAAGTCCTTCTCTTACAGCCAGCAGCCACCGCTAGCAGGAGAATTCCAGGTGGGCAATGCCAGGAATCTTATTGAGCATCTTAAAATGCAACAGGTAAAAAGGGAGATACGGTGAACTTGCTGTTCTTATCCCCTTCATGGAAGTTCTGCATGCTTAAAAAATAGAATCCGTATCCATGACACCTTCCAGATTCCATACTGATGCTTCTCATTAACACAACTACCCTCTGCATGGATGTTTGACTTGTCCGCTTCACAGGAGCAATTCTTAATTTCTTTCTTCTGTAGCTATTTCCTCAGATTATAGGTGTAAAATTTTTTTTGTTTTTATGTCATTTCCATTACTTAATTCTTCAGTACTGTTAAGTGAGGTGCCCGTCTCAGTTCAGGAAGCTACACTGAGTTACATCAGCTGAGAATCTGTTGATTGCTCAGTATTTAGAAGTTTTTTCCCCCTTACTAATTATTAGATTTTGAAAATACAGTACTTCAATTCATTAAAAACTAAAGTTAATTTCACTGATCTATAAACCAATGGATAAAAATCCGGGTCCAACCCACCAGAAGGGGTTTGGCAATCGCTGCAGGAGGACTAGAATTCAACCTAGGTTTCACTTTCTGTTTGGCTGCTTTGAAAAGATAAGAAAACTGGAAAATCTGTTCAGGGATTCTTATTATGGACCTCAAAGTCCACTACAGAGGAGTAGCCCTATACTGAACTACCTAACCCTGCTGAAGTAGAAAAATCATTCTGGCAGTTATTCAAGAGAACCGAGACTTGGCCTCTAGTGTAACAGAACAACAACAGCCTGAAAATACAGCACTGACAACTGCACCAAGGAAAACAGTAAATACAATTCAAACCTTACTATTTCCCTGGTAAGATCACAATGAGACCATGAGAGAGAAACATGTTCTACAGGGAAAAACGGATGCAACCCATTTTCCTAAAGATGGGGCATCTGCTGACTGCAACAAGCTGCAGTTTAATTTGAAGGCTTTCAACTTAAAATCTCATCACTTTGATTAGACAGATTCTGTCTAATGTACTACTTTAAGGGGGAAAATAGCAGGCAAGTAGGATAAATGTAGTCTACAGGCAAAATTTAAAGTTTTCCATGCCTGCTTATACCTTAACTTTCAGATATCCTCCAAAATGACAGGGAATGGCACCAACGGCAGACACACATCAACAGAGCCTGGATGAACTACCCTAGCTGGTGGATACAATCCGCCAACGCACAGATGACGTGCAAGATTTAGCAACATCATGTTTAAAATTCAACCCACAGGAACTCTTCCACCACAGCTTCATCCAGCTTTGGGAAGGGACATTCTGTTTATATTAGCAATTTCTTAGTTTTCCGATTGAGGTGTCAAACAACAAGTAGCGCAGCATCACTAAATAGCTAGAGCTGAATCACCAAGCAGCTTGACTAAAAGAGCTTACAAATGCAACCATCAGAAACACTAAACAAAAGGTTGGGGCTGGTTTTCCAAGTAGACTGTTTGTGGTAGTCATACTTGAAATTACCAGTAGGAAACCTTCACTCCTTTATGCTCTAGGGTCTAAATTCACTTAGATATACATGAATATATATAGCAAAATAATAACACAGGTTCACAGAATGAGTAATAAATAAACCCTGCAACGGCGAACTCAGACTTCAGAGGAGACTTTCACCTTAGTCACCACCTTCAGTTGTCTGCTTTTACGCCAAGGCTCATTAATCTTTATCCCTGGCCTTGTCCTTCAGCTTTCTATCACCAACTGTGATGAGGAACCATACTAACAAAATCAAATAATCAGATGTGCTGCATATTTCTTTAATATGAGATAATAAATAATATGAGATTCATAAAACGAGTTAAATCTCTTAGCATTCCTAAAAACCTCAGAGTAATTAAGCCCAGACAATGCAATACCATAATAAAGTTCCTACAGCCATGGGTGTTTCTTGGTAGCAGTGAACATGGAAGAGGAAATAAGAACCCAACACCCTGGTCCATACTGTGAGATTGCTTGTTACAAATCACCTTTTTACAGTTTTATATGAAACAGCAAAGACCAATATTCGACAGATAGATGCTTAAGACATCTGCAAATACTGCTTGTCGATCAACATTCCACAAACATGGCAAAAATCCTAAAGCAACCATACAGGGAAAAAAAATGAAGACTTAATAGGAGGTTGACATTAAAGAGCCAGTCTACAAATTAACACAAGCTGATTTTAAAGCAAGGTGAGCTTTTTAAATGTTAAGAGCATAAAATTGAAGAACTAAGTTAATTTACTGTCAGCTGAACATTGCTAATGTAAGTTATAAATAACTATATCATGTCATTCTTGCCTAAATTAAATGCTATCTATCATTATGACATTACTAAGGGCTTTTAAAAATTCCGTTGTTAAAGGCAATCAATTTTAAATTAAACTATGTGTATTCGGTCAGTGTCCTAACCAATGATGAGGCAAATATGGCTGAAGGTGACAGCAGGGATTTACACTTCCAAAACTTTTGATATAAAATTTTAAAAAGTTGAAATTTGAAAAGCAAATGAAGCTTTACTGCATTTTGCCCACAAAGCTCTTCCTTCCTTTTTGATTTATTTCTAGTCACCGCTTGTTAGATTGAAGCTTGCTGAAAGTATTAACCCCTTTGGGGATCCACCAGCATTTTCAGCCCAATTTAAAAATCCACTGAAAGAAGACAATGAAAAAAACCTTTTGTAAACTTCAGTGAGGCCTTCTAGGATCTGTAAGCGCTTGGCAGCTGCAAGCAGTAGGACTGAGAGGGTTTTGACCAAGTTTCATGGTGCTCAGCGTATGATCTGGCAATCAAACACCTTTTAAAAAAGATCAGAGATGAGTACTTGTAACTCCTCAGTGTGGCCACGCCTGCTCTGCGAAAGCCTGCTGTACGACAGGAAGAGCAAAAGCTATAAAATTAGGAACAAGACATATGGCTGTAAGGCATGGAAAAGTTAAGAAGGAAAAACACTTCAATTGTATTTATGTCAGTATGTGAAAATACATATGGCTACGTCTGACAGCCACACAGATGTTCACATACACATCAACAGCCTACAGTGACTTGTCAAGACTCTCGCTGTGGAATGCCGGGCCATATATCCATTCCTCTACCCAGGCGTTCCCTCCGTGCGCATCCTGCGTCACACCCATTGCCTGTACAATCTTTCCTGTCACGGAGGTGCAGACGGCACTGACATTTGTCCTGCGGCAGAGTTACCGTTGCCCTCCTTGTTGACAGAATTGCTGTGTCACAGAGGATCTGCGTTTATTGTCTAAGCAACTGTCAGTAACAGCGTCTGTTGTATATATATCCACCACGCTGGAACAACAGGGTCTTAAACTTCCTTTCTAAACCCTTGCAAATACAGTCTACACTCACTCAGTAGAGTACAGTTACTTTTAGTCATAGTACATGATTTCACCCCTTACCCAGAAGGATTTAAGAAGCGAAAAGACTGTTTTTTCCAACTCTCAGTCATGGATCACATAATTTCCATCTCCACTGGCCACTGACACCTCTTCACACAAAGTATGTGAAGCAATCACCAACTTGCTTGACTGTTGAACACTGCAACTAGGTACCAGCAGGAATTAGACACAACTAGTTTTTTTCCCAGGGGCAGGGAACGTTCCTTGCCATATTCCCTTTTCACCCTCACACTTCAAGCATGTAAATAGTTCTTTTGATAGACCTGAGTTTCCTTCCATCATGAATCAAACATACAGCACATTCCTTCAGTGGCATCCTACAGCAAAGGGTTCACAGCCATCCTTCTTGCTTTTGGGAAAGGCAGAAGTTGGCACAGCACAAGCTTTTTCCTCATGATGCAGAGACACAGCACACAATCACTGTATGTACGTACTAATCCTAGGAACCAGCTCTCAGCTCCCTGAAATCCTGGAACTCAAGACGCAGGTCACTAGTGATTTTTATGGATTATGCAATATTTGCTTGAGGATATACGTATCACTGTCTTCTGCAGGAGAAACCCTCAGACCTTCTATGAGTTTGGCAGTTTGCAATTTTCACGCCTTCCAGCAGTCGATGTGGAAAACAGATAAAAATCATTAATATTCACAGAGAGCTTAAAAGACTGGCCAGGCAGTTCCTTGGTATGATCTTGTACCCAAGCGCTTCAGCAGTCTGGCACAGACGCTGTACAGAGCAGCGACAATTTCACCACTGAACCGACATTTAAGGAGTACAATAGCTTTTGCAGCGCAGACTTTTTGATGTTCTTTCTCTACTGTTGTTAGACCGAATGGCCAATCTGTCCAAATCAACTACAGAAATGCTTTTGAAAGATGGCACTTCTCCCCAGAGTTAATGTTAGGGTCAGATCAACTGCAAACTTATTGGTATTCGCATCTGAAGCTTTTCAACTCAAGACAACCCGTGTCTTTAACAAAACAAATCTTACATACCTAACCAGATTGTCACATACCTTCCAGCATTATTCTGATGAAACTTGCATCAAAACAATACCGCCCCCATCCTCCTTTGTCCTTCCTCCTTACTTCCTTTGCTCACAGGTTGTGGGAGAAAATGAAATCCCCTTTTTTCCCTGCTTGCTAAGGAATGTACCTATATGTACCTGCCAACAGACATGGGTTTGGTAACAAAAGTACTCTATAAAGTGTGCCTGCGTGGGTAGAACAAGGAAAGCAACATCTTCTAACTGTCTCAAACATGATCTTAACCAGTTCAGAAGATATTTGAGAGGCAACAGCAGCTAAACCACTGTATACGCTCAAATCTCTGTTTCTCAGTACATCCCTAAAGCGCAGCTTGATGCAGACTAGGAGAACATGGGGGAAAAGGGCTGCTCAAAATCTTTACTTTATGCCGTTTACTGTTTACCTTCTAGTGGGTGAGTAAGGCTGTTTTTACATTCCCAGAGGTATTCAGGTTAGTAGGTATCACACTTGGATCTTGGCTCTAGTGAGTCATGTCTTTTTTCTCTATTAAAAAAATTAGTTAGCTGAATATGGACCAAAAAATAGCTGAAATAACATGAAGATAAACCAAAATGCCAAGTTCTGCTTGGAGAAGTATCATAGGAAATTCATTTCTTCCCCTCTCCCACCTTCTTTCTTAAAAAAACCTAGATCCCAGCAACAACAGAAACACACTTCAGTAAATATTCCATACACATTCAAAAAAGTTCCATTCCAGAGGCTTGGATTCTTCATCTCTGTTCCTGCAATCTCATGTAAAGACCTTTACAGGAAAGCACGCAGTAAGACGTACTTGAGACTCTGCTTTTAGGGATTCCTTCACTAAAGGGAACTATTTACCTGCTATTTTCTACAGCTTCATAAGACAGTACAGGCTATGACACACACCGACATTATTTAGCCCAAAGAGGACAATTTTCACTGATAAAACTGTGTAGTGATCTCAGTTTAGTCCTTTGAAATTCACATACAAAAACACTGAAGTCCACAGACAATACCTTTGAAATGCAAGAACTATTCCATATATATGGATAAAAATATACAACAAAAGCTTTAAGAAAAGGAGATTCATAGTCAGCCATGTATATGTGCAATACTTTCCTTTCTTAGTTTAACTGTGCAGCTGAACCTTCATGCCAGTTTAGAGTTTGTTCAGGACAACACTGCGAATGCTCTTGAAGATTAGGCACCACAGCAAACAAATCTAAGTGAAATAAAGCAAGAAACAGAATAATTGGAAATATTAAAAGAAAAAAGACTTTAAATTTATTTAGAAATTCCTAACAGTTACTGTTGATAAGTGGGAAATTAACAGCTTTGTTATTAAGGAACTACTTAATGTTGTAAGAACGGATATATATCAGGCATAGAGAGACAAGAATAGGTGATCTTGACGAAAACACCTTAGTCTGCCTTGATAACGTCGGAAGGTGGAAGTCAGATTACAAACGACAAAACAAAAACTCCACAAATACAACAGCAAAAATTCAATAAATAATATTAACATTTTATATATTAATAACAGATATCAGTTTTCATTCAGAACTTAAGCGAACCATTAGGCAATGGCTTAATTTAAGCCAGACAGAGAATGATAATCCTAATTTTTAATAAACTTATTAATGATAGTTGAACTAGTGAACGCTGAACCCTTCTCTGAGCACAAAGGAGCAGGGCATGAGCAACATATTATTCAGCTTATGAACATGAGGACCTGTGACAAGCCTTTAGCAAGTGGAGGGCAAGGATCCGAGATGCGGACGTCACTGGGATCGGGAGCAGACTAAGTCTAAACCACAAAGGACATAGAAATTTGCTTATCAGACAATCAGCTAATCCCTCTAGAAGCTCCTTTCTGAATTTATGCCTAGATTCACAGAAAGTACAGCTTTCACAGACATTCCTTTTTTAGAACATTATATATAAATACATGGAAAAAACCATGTACAGAGCCCCGTATGCAATCACAGACGCATCAATGTTTTTCTGGGTATACCATCACCATGCAATTTTAGAATACATCAAGTTACACTCAAAACGAGCGTGACAGAAGTCACAAAATCCTGCCAAATTTCTGGCATTCCTAGAACATTCGAGGACTGAACTATTTTCCAACCAAAAACTATCAATTGTACGAAAATAGAGAGTGACATTCCTCCTAGCTAGAACAAAACATGTTTATATTTAGTTTCCACAAAACTGCAAACACTGAAAGCACACTTATTCCCCCAAAACATCAAAGAGCCTCCTACCTTGAACAATCTCTTCAGCGTGTTGCTTTTCAAATCTGTTTTCGCTAATATTTTTGACAGACCACTAAATAACAGAGAAGTCAGTGAGAATCAGCAGATACAGAACCGTTAGTGCCCGACACCTGACTCCACTATTTTATATTTCAAACTATTTACTATGAAAGTTGTCTAGTGTTTCAGTCACTAAAACAAAGAGCTAAAAGGATTCCAAATGTACTTAGAAACACAATCTAATATGTAGTTAAGCCTAAACAACACCTGAAGGAAGTCTTTTGGGATAGGTAACGCGTTCTTGCAGCTTCCCGACTCTTGGGTTGTCTTACAAGTTGGTTATTTCCTAGGATAGTGCAAACCCTTCAGAATTAGCCGGCAGAGCCCTGGGCTACCACGCGTGATCTACCACAGATCTATAACGTGATGCGCAAACGTAGCACCACACAAACATTATTGTATCGCTCCTTGGACTACCTTATCCCTGGAAAGGGAACAGTCTTTTCAGTACCTCTGCACTCACACTTCTAGCACCTCAACTACCCCTTTTCCCCCTCCCCCATTAACTACCTGGACCATTATCCCAGACAACCGAGAGTCAGCGCATTTGACAGAAAGGCTTCTGCAATGCGTTTAACGGACTTACCGGGAAAAAACACTGGCAACTTTATTAAGCCATTACATTCCACTGCCCCCAGGCTCCCAAGATGTTTTATTAACTTAGGCATCATTCAGCCTGCACAAAATTGGAAGCCAAGATTGTTTTTAAGACACAAAGAAGTAGACATCCCCAGCAGCAAACTGCCAGGACTCTGGTTAGCTACCTAAAATCAGACGGTTATGAATACTCTCCACAGATACCTCCTATTAGAATCCTGGAATGGTTTGGGTTGGCAGAGACCTTAAAGCCCATCCAGTTCCAAACCCCTGGCGTAGGCAAGGACACCCTCCACTAGACCAGGTTGCTCCAAGCCTCATCCAGCCTGGCCTTGGACACTGCCAGGGATGGGGCACCCACAGCTTCTCTGGGCAACCTGTCCCAGTGCCTCCCCACACTCCCCAGGAGGAATTTCTTCCTGATACCCAATCTAAATCTCCCCACTTTCACTTTAAACCCATTACACCTTATCCTGTCACTACAGGCCCTTGGAAAAAGTCCCCCTCAGCTTCCTTGTAGGCCTCCTTCAGGTACTGGAAGGCTGCAATAAGGTCTCCCCAGAGCCTTCTCTTCTCCAGGCTGAACACCCCCAATTCTCTCAGCCTGTCCCCATGGCAGAGGGGCTCCAGCCCTCGGAGCATCTCCATGGCCTCCTCTGGACTCGCTCCAACCCATCTATATCCTTCTGATGCTGAGGGCTCCACAGCTGGACACAGAACTGCAGGTGGGGTCTCACAAGAGCAGAGCAGAGGGGGAGAATCCCCTCCCTTGCACTGCTGGCCACACTTCTCCTGATACAGCCCAGGACATGCTTAGCTCTCTGGGCTGTCAGCGCACACAGCCGGCTCATGTTCAGCTGGCTCATTACAGAGAGGACAAAGACCTGTCAAAAAAGATGGTGGGATTGGAATATGCAGCACCAGGGGACGCAGTTGTGTTCAGAGGAGCTCCTCCTCACAGGCTTTGCACAGCGCCAGATCTGGATTCAGAGCCCGGTGCCACTGCCGTCACGTTAACCATCTGACCCAAGTTACAGCATGGTACCTGACATCTCTGGCATGTACTGGCTGAAAACACGGGTTAATTAGAACAGAGAAAAGGTATCATACTATTGTATTCTTATCTAATGCCTGACTGACATAGCTTTTGACCCGAGGGGTATCAAGAAGGAAAGGATGTTGATTTCTTTTGGCTCTTTTCATCTCAGCTGTTCCAAACCATGCGCATATTGTCTGCTTCTGTAGAAGCATCTGGCTTCCAGTACCACTGACACCCACCACGAAAAACCATCTTTTTACCACAGCAGTAAGCAACATCGCAGGCTCCAAGCAGCAGGAATTGGAGAGTTGGAGCAATATGCTTCTACAATCAAAACCATCAAAGAGTTGAAGTTAAAAGGGTGCCAGTGGCAGCTCAATGGTGATAGCTAGCCATTCAATGAGAAATTGTTCCAGAGATGCTTAGAATCCCATAATGGTTCACAGAGGGAATTAACAGAACAAGAGAATAAAGATATCAAGGGGTCTCTGAATTACTGGGCTTTTCAGTCCGGTTCATAAGAAAATTGGTTTGTGCAGAAGATCACAGAGCAGCTTAAGTCAAGATAAAAGGAAAACCTGTCCGAGCATTTCCTTTTCAAAGTCAGGCAGCTGTATGTGGCGAGTTGGGCAGCAGTCTGGGTATAATGCTGTAATCACATTAACTAGTGGGTGCAGAAAACCTTTCTGTAGGTTCAGCTTTTGTACTTTCCCCTCTACGTTCTTACTTTGGATCCTTACAATTTGTCACCATGGGTAATATGTAATTGATCGGATACTGCAACAGGGAAAAAGTACAGACTTTAAAAAAACATTGGGACATCTAAATATTTGGAAGAGGTCCACAGAAAAGACCATACACTGTATGTAGCACATGCATCTACAATACATGCATAAATAAAACAATGTTATCAAATCAGTAATAAATTATTGAGTTTTAATATTAAAAAGCTACTTTTTTGGCACAAGAAAGGGACACATTCATTGTGCTTTAGCACTTTGACATCAACATTCTTCCTTAGTCAAATATGCTTTCACCATTTAAGATTAAAACCCAATAAAAATTAGATAATATTTAGATAGTACACGAAATACATTTCAGTGAACTGCAACAAACCCGTTACCAGAAACAGGCAATACATTTCTGACACTCAACTAACTCCATCAACCTTAGTCTGAGGAACTGCAGCTGACCGCGGTGGGCAGCTCAGTAGCTGGGAGCACACCTGCTCCCGCAGCAACCACACGCGTTATACTGACCAGCAACGACTGAGACAAATCCTTTCGAGGATTCGTAAACCCTTGCTTAGTATTCTGAAATTACAGCTTTTTAAACTGCTTTCAATTTTCTCAGTTACAAAATTCTACTTTTCTGATTCAATAACAACAGTTATTGCATCCTGATTTAGCCTTTTTACAGGGTTTAGGTTTTATTTCAACCACCCATATTTTATTTTAAAGCTTTGTAACTCTGAATATAAACAGCTCTGATCTTTTTAATGAGTCATCAAGTTATTTTTAAGTTAATTCTGTGTTTTTCCAGCCCACTATGACATTTTCCTGTAGGCTACTGAATGTTCTAGCACCAGATAAGTACAGCAGTAATTGAATATTAGTCTATATGCTGTGGGCAGAGTACTTAGGGACACGAAAAAATATTTTATCAATAAGAAAAAAAAAAAAACCAACATGTTTTATCATTGTGTAAGAGCTAGTAAAAGAATCTTAAATGAAAGGTTGGCTACTAAAGAAAAAGTTTTGGGTTTGGGTTTTTGTTTTTTTAGTGCAGTTATTTAAAATGGATTTTATCTCCAATACCACCCTACCAGGGCATATTCTCTAGTTTTCCAAACAAGTGCAGTAAGAGGATAATTCACAGGCACCACTTAAGGACAGGCATGGCAAAATTGCTCAAGTCCTAGATTTAGTCTTCAGTCTCGTAATAAGGCATATTTAGGAAAACCTGGTGCTCAGGTGAAGCCTCTGATGTTTAGCAAAGCTCCTCAAACTTTTTTACTAGTACCGAGTCTGGTAGTACCAATTTCACATTAGACAGAAAGTTTGGCACTCTGCTTCAAGATTTAATTCTACAGTCAAAAGCATTTAGTAATAAACTACATATTACTCTCCCCTTTCAAAACACTGATAACTAATTAATGCTCACAGTTTGGATTCAGCCAGCAGGGAAATGAGCATAGCTAAATGCAATCGTTCAAATTAACAGGCTATCCCTATAAGCTGTGAAATTATTCTTTAAGCACCACTACTGTTTTATTGTTACGGGGATCCCAGGTGCTCATAACGCTCTCAAATATCATTATTTACCTGCCTAATCACAAATGGCAAGAATTCATTTCAAACAGATGCACTAAGTTGGTTGTTCA
Organism: Rhynochetos jubatus; assembly: GCA_027574665.1. Taxonomy (NCBI): domain Eukaryota; kingdom Metazoa; phylum Chordata; class Aves; order Eurypygiformes; family Rhynochetidae; genus Rhynochetos; species Rhynochetos jubatus. Next base: position 2,507,577 of record CM050654.1, on the reverse strand, counting down.
TTCTTGAATTCAGCAAAAATTGTCATTAGAGAAGTTTATGTTTCAAAGAATGTTTCCAGCACGAGGTGAAAATCTCTATCTTATTCCTAATGTCATGAAGGCTCCAGAGAGACCTTATAGCACCTTCCAGTGCCTGAAGGGGCTACAAGGATGCTTGGGGGGGAGTTTTTACAAGGGCCTGTAGTGACAGGACAAGGGGTAACGGGTTTAAATTGAAAGTGGGGAGATTCAGATTGGATATCAGGAAGAAATTCTTCCCAGAGAGGGTGGGGAGGCCCTGGGACAGGTTGCCCAGAGAAGCTGTGGGTGCCCCATCCCTGGCAGTGTCCAAGGCCAGGCTGGATGAGGCTTGGAGCAACCTGGTCTAGTGGAGGGTGTCCCTGCCCATGGCAGGGGGGTTGGAACTGGATGGGCTTTAAGGTCCCTTCCAACCCAAACCGTTCCATGATTCCATGAAATACGTTACACTGAAACAATGAACCAGAGAACGGCAGAGGGGGAAGAAGCTAACAGAGCTGCAACAGAACATGTATTTATTGACTGCCACGGATTAAGTAGGGATTATTTTTCTTCTTTCCTTCCCATTTCAGTTAAATATTGCTGAAAAAAAGAGTCAAGTAAATATTAGGTGCTGTGTCTGCACAAGAGGGATCCATTAATCCATCAGTTAACCCTTATCATAAAACAGTCACAGTTTCTACAGCATCTTCCCTAACCGAGAATCCAGAGAGTTCCTAAATATTGAAGAGATTTATATCAAAAGCTGGGAGAGTCAAGTAATCCATTTAGAGCCAGCCCGCAGAGTCAAAGCCAGACTCTTCGCCCCCTGCACTGACACTAAGCAGGTTTGTGACTGACCTAAGCAATGGTGAAAATTCGTGTTTCTTTCAAAACGCAGTATGGGTATCATGTGACGCTGTCGCCCACCCTGACCCCAAAGGTTATTTCCGCCGCCTCTCATTCAACGGCTGCCCTTGTGGAATACATAAAGTTATAGAAGCTGAACGGTGAACCAGGTTGAAAGCCCTATGTGTGTCCTTCCAGTTTCCCTCCGATTAGTGTACGGAACTTGTGCTACTTACCAGATTCAGTTCCAAATTTAGGAAGAGGTTTTAGCTGTCGCAGCCCCCTCACTTTTCGAGTTACTCACACGTGGGCGTTTTCTTGTTGTTTTAAGGAAACAGCTATTTAAATAACTATCTACATATTTATGTAATATCTAAATATTTCATTTTTCTAACCTCTATAGAGCAGCCTTTTTGAGCAACGACCTCATACATGCTTGGTTTTCACTCCAGGGCCCTGGTATATGCTTTCTGTGGTTCTCCTGCATGCTAAATGTATTTCTATTAGGACATATATTTAAGACTAGCATTGTCCTACAGAAAACACAGCATGTCAAGGATGCCATGCATTACATATGTAAAAGTGCCCTAATTTAACAACGGATTCACTAACATCTTTACGTCTCTTTCTTAAAGAATAAAATGCATTGTATGTGCATTCAAAAATCCTTCTCTTCCTTGCCCAAACTTTACATGGGCTAACAAATTACCGTATGGCACTGGCAGGAGTTTATACCAAACCTCTTACAACGCAGTCAGCGCCAGCTCTCCCAGAATCTCATTCTGCGCCATGCAAAGCACACTGAGGTCAGAAAGGAGATGACACTTCCACTAAAATAAATAAATCATTACTCTTCTTAGGGTTCTTTTTACAGGAGACAAAAAAAAAAAATTTCACACATTACCCAGCATATGCTTTGTACACTTTACCAAGAGGCATTCCAAGTTGTCAGTCACGGTACTACACATCTCCAACACTGTACTCCAGACACACTACAGAAGGTAAATTGTTTAATAATTTATCAGCTGCTGTTGATACGAGGCCCTTCAGCACACTGAGTCTTTTCATTACGCTATAGTTGAGGAGTCTTTATCTGTTCTCAAACTGGAAGAACTGTGCTGCAAAGTCTTCATCTGTCATCACCGATACGATTACGTTAACTAAACACGATTACCTCGCTCTTTTGAACGTAATCTCAACAAGTGCCTGCAACTTAAAATCCTGAACTATTAACTGTATAAATAAACTACTAGATAGATGGCTGTTTGGGTAGTTTTGGTAGTGATAAGGCAAACTCCTCCTGCCTAGAGTGGGCTCAGGAAGCATACTCTTTAAATTAATGAGCTGGCAGGGGACCACAAAAACTGCTGGAATATTCTCTTTAAGCTTTAATCTAAGCAGAGAATCTCAGCACCAGGGAATAACCACAGGGCATCACCCACCAACATCAGTAAGTCCAACAGACTACAAATGCATACAGATTACGGTTGCTATAAACAGACATGAATTTCCTATAAACTTCTTATGAGCTCCTCAAGTCTATCTTCCCTGCAAGCTACAAAACACCTTTTCAATTGACTTGACAGAACGACATACGGGTCACTCATCTTTCAACTGAGCCAGTAACTGCCCAGTTCCGACTTTTCTCCAGTTGTATGAAGGGAGTTTCCTGTATTTACTGGTTATTGTTGATTAGCATTATCATTTTTGCTACGGTAAAATTTGAAAAAAACCTTTGAGGCCTTCATTGATTAGAAATTCTGGAAGTATAACTTATCCTCTATGGGAAGCCCAGTTGGCCTTTTCAAGGTACCAGCCTTTACAAACTGGAAAGAGCGTCTGAATTGCACCTGCAGTTACCCAAGTTAAAAGTATTAACACAAGATGATAACATTCCGTTTCAAAGCTGGTGTCATGCAGCTCTTAAAGTCTATTTCTCATCAAGGGGCAATGTGCACAAATTCTGGTTCAGTGAACAAAAATTTAAATGCTCAAATATTCTAAACTGAGTCAAAAAAGGGAGGTTGGAGCACCAGCTAAGTGATTCATTTTAAACCATCTATTTGTAGAACATTACATAATGAAGACAAACACTAGTAGAAGAGTTCTCATACCTTACATGAAGGTTTAAAATAACATCACTCAAATCAAAGGTTTTGGGGTTTGTGGAGTTCTTTTGTTTGGGTTTTGTGTGTTTGGGTTTTGTTCAGTGGTTTGTTTCAGTTTTAAGATTCAGCAGTAGTATTTGTAAATCCTGGAATCGAATAACATGAAACAGGGAGGCTCCTATTCAGAAATGCAGAACACATGTACTGCTAGACACAACTCAGATCCAAGAGCACCCAGGTGCCTAGCACACTGACACCCAGCACAGGCTGGAAAAGCCCTGGCCTGCACAGCAGGGTCACACTGTGTTTTGTGGCAATACAGGTGGGAAAACTACCAAGCATTCGTTTAACTAAAACTCTGTTTCAACTCTTAGTATAGGAAACGTCTTTCAGAAGCATTTCAGACTGCATCAAGCACTCTCAAAAAAACATTCTCTTGCTCTGCATCCTGTTTATTCTCATGATAAGCATCAGGAGGAGCAGCTAAACTCCATCTCTTGGGAGACAGGTAAACAGCACAAAACCTTGATGAACAAAGTTGAAAATGAGCCTGTTTCATCTCTAACTTCTGTTTTACAATTGCTCCCAAGTCTCAGTGCCTCAACCTCGCAGACTAAGAACCACTGAGGACCAAAGCCATCAGTGCTGAATGTATGACCTCAGCTCCATAGGACTGTATACCTATAGCTCACTTACCATATAAATATTTAAGACCAAGGCCTCTGTGTAGTGATATGCAGTGATAATGATTAAGAACTAATCATTCAAGCGTGTTATTAATTAATTAAGTAAAAATTTTGGTTTAAGGTTTAAATCTAGTATGATTTTTCAGCCTTTTAAACACTCATTACAGTAAACTTACTCCCCAATAACATGCGTACAGTTTGTTTCAATGTAGATGCACAATGGATACGTTCAGTTGCAACAGTGCCCGGATATTAAATTTCATTAAGCAACTGCAGCTCTTTGCCTGTGTTCATGATAGCTCCTATACTGAGACTCTAACATCCTGCAAAAGCTATAAAATGACCTAAAGGGGAAGGCAGTTGCCCAAAGTTTTCATTTTCTTACTCAAGGGCCGTAATATCCAGCTTCTTCTACATTTTGCCACGTTCGCAAAGTAACTTTAATTACAATATTTATTTTAGTTCCCTGAAAGTGTGAGGAATTGAAAGATTCCCCCAAACTGAGGATGAAAAAAGTGAATAAAGTTTGAGCAATGGTGTCTACTAAACACAGCATCAAAAAACGACCATAGGACTTCCTGAATATTCACCTTGAACTGGGCAGTATTTGCTTTTTAAAAAATCATTTTCTTGATGCCGTCACAGAATATGTCAGTAAAGTACGCTAAACTTCGCATGCTTAGGCCAAAAAAGGGGACTCGCTGTACATACTCCGCCTGGCTTGCAAGTCACCGTGACCACACCGTGGAAGAGAAGCACTGAAGTGTCTTGTCTAGGTATATGAACAGTAGATTTTTTCAGCTTATTACAAGTACAAATTAATTGCAGCTTATTATAAATACTTGGATGGGTTTTTAACTCACACGTTGAGACCATCAACTAAACGGCTGTCGTGGTTTAACCTTGGCTAGCAATAAAGCACCACGCAGCCACTCACTCACTTCCCTCCTCCCCCAGTGGAGGAGGAGAACCAGAGGAAAAGACATGGAGGTTCCTGAATTAAGAACTATTTAATTATTAAATGTAAATGAATAGTATAACAATGCTAATAATATTAACAATACTACCAATAATAAGTAATTAAAATATTAGGAAATACAACATATTGGATTGACCTTACACTTTATGAATGGTAAGCTACCACTATGCTCAAAGCAGACCATTACGGACTCGTTTCAAATTAGTGTGTTTAACATCAGCGTTCCTCAGCCCTAACGTTACGTAGAAAAGGAGACAGAATATCTGTGTGTGTAAAAAAACCTGCAACAAACTAGGGTTATGGTCCCATCTACAGAAGTGAAGATCATCATTAGGTGATGGTTATGTGAGAGAATTGTTTTCTTTGGTCAGATCTGAGCCTTCATTGCCAAAGTTTTCCTATAAGTTATTCATTACAGCACAATTGGATACCAAAACTAAGTAAACACTGTACTGATAACATCTTTTAAACGGAAAAAAAGGTATTTAAGAATTGATTTAATAAAACAACCTCTAGAGTAACAATAAACCTATGCCTATTCTCTCCAGTATTCCAGTTGCTACTTACTACCTATGCCAAGCTTATCTTTGCCCAAATAGGAATATGATTTGGATTCAAGTCAGTGTAAGAATGTATTCATCAATATGAGAAAGAGGATCCATTACCTGGTCCACTGTCGTAGTTTGAAATATTACAAAAACTAAATTTCATATTTATTTCACATTTTTAAAGAATGTAGATTGCTGATAAGCTGTTTCTTCTAGAAAGCCTTAAGTTTTCCTTGTGCTCTTGCACACTGCAAACCCTCTAATAATAAAACTCTGCTAAGCTAGACTGAGGAAAGAGTCTCTTCACCTCGGTATAATGGACAGATTTACCAGGCACAACAACTCCCAGGGCAGGACTGTGCCTCCAAAGACATGAGTACTGACTCGAAGAGTGAAGTAGTTAGGTCAATCATACAATTAAGGGATACAAAGATACAATGGGACCAACAAGAAACATCATGCGGTTAGGTTTATGTGCTTCCAAAAGAGAAAAGCGTTGCCAAAGACTTATGACTCCAGAGCCCCCAGGAACACAGCATTTCTACAAAATTAATCTTAACTTCTAAGTAAGGCCAGTGAAAAACAGCACTGTACTTCTGAAACCACCTGACGCAGTCTCACAGACATGGAAAAGCATTTACTAGTAAAGATCGTCTCTCAGCTGAATCAAAGGGGAAGCAAAAACACCCACAGTAAGAGGACAGGCACCAGGCCAGTGTTAGTCTGTGTCAGACTGAACGCTCTAGAGCTGTTGAAAATGCATCACCAGCCTTCTGTTCACTACTTTTGTTCTCTGCTACGAGCAAAAACCTGTAAAATGGGGTTGCAGGTAAGTGACAACCATCACTTAAGAGCAGCCCTTCTTCCAAAGAGAACTACAGCTATATCACTGCACCAGAGTGGGACCGGCCTGCAAGCAATCCGAGCAAGTGAACCAAGAAATGCACGTGTGCTGCTGGCAACATGGGAGAGATCTAAAACACAACCAGTACTAAAGCAGTCATTTCATTCCCTTGGTTTATCCCCTTCTTCCTGAGCATCAGCTTCCTTGCTTTAGGTCTTTCCCACCTTCGCCCCTTGATGAAAGCAGTTACAATGCACGGCATTGTCAAGCCTTCCTCAGTCCATTTTCCATCCTCAGCTGTGAACCACCTGTTCTTCTCAACAGCTTCAAGACCTCAGGTCCTCCAGCAGAAAACTCCAGCTTTCTCTGTTTCCTCTCCCCAGAAAATTCCGCTGGTATGGAATGGTCAGCCAGTGCATGCCAGTGCGTAGAATGGTCATGGAGCAGCTGACCAATGCTTCAAAAGTGATTAAAAGCAACCCCACAAAACTGAAAGAATTCCCATTACAAGTGTTTTGCTTTTCAGTTGCGTTTTAAAATTATCCAGTAGTACATAATACTCTTCACTTTTCAATAAACAAGAACTTTAAAGACCGTATCCTCTCTATAAACAAAATAACATACTAGATCCCTCCCCTTCTGCATGCATGAAGAGATATTAGGACAGTCAACTTCTGAATTTCATCTGGTATTAAGAACTGAGGTTGTTCACTATCCACCAGTGTAACTGCTGAGCCCCTAGCTTTGCTTCTAAATAAATACTTCTGCCTATTAAAATTATTTCACCACTATCAATCCTCAACTTTCGGTTCTCAGACTGTTAGATTTTAGTACATCTGAAGTGTGATTTTTTGAAAACACAAGTCAGTAAGGATGTGCTTAAACCACTTGAAAACGTTCAAGAAGTTGCCAAAGTTCACACTCCTCAAATGTCACCTAAAGCATTAATTAACATTCTTTTCCAGAGGGGTTGAAGAAACAGTTACACAATGGCACCTACCGCTACTTGCTAAAAGTAGACTACGAATTTCCACCTCTGCAGTTCGCAGCTGGCAGTGAACGCGTACAACAAGCTATTGCCAGAACAGTGAAGATAAAATGTGTAAATGTCACAAACCGATGAAGTTCAAACTAGATAACTTCGATTGAAAACTGGCTGAACTGCTGGGTTCAACGTGTTGCTATCAGGAGCACACAGTCCAGTTAGGGGTATATCCAGGGGGCCAATACTTGGACCAGTATTGTCCATCTTCACTGAGGACCTCGACGATGGGATCTAAGCATGCCTTAGCCAGTTTGAAGACACCAAAGTAGGAAGAGCGACTGATAAATCAGATGGTTGTGCTGCCTTTCAAAGCCACCTGTACATGCTGGAGAAGCAGGCAGACAGGAACCTTGTGCACATCCAGATACAGAAATGCAAAGCATTATACCGGAGGAAAAACAACCCTATGCGTCAGCACATGAATATCAAGCCCCCAGCCTTGGAGATGCTCAAAATCCAACTAGCCAGTGTTGAGCAACCTGCTCCAAGCAGGGTGGATGGCCTCAATCCATCCAGGGAGGTGCCTTCTGACCACAACCACCCTGGTAACACAAATCTTCATGGTTTCGGACAGAAACTGTGGGCAAGAGTATGTTTTTTCATTATAGTCCAACTGGATATGAAACATGGCTTCTATGTTGGACTGAGTTCCAACAGGAATTAGACTGCCTGTCACATTGTCGGATATAGCCGATCTTGATTTGGGACCTGATCAAACACTTTAAGCGCATTATGTGCCAGTGAGGCTTGTTCTCTTCTGCAGATACCAATGTGAATATGAAAGCATTTTACTATCTAACTGGGGGTTTTTTTGAGAGCTAAGTATATTCTGTAAGAACTTTCTTGTGAGAATACAACTACACCTGCCCTTTCTCTGTTCCTTGCTCCCAGGGCCAGCAGGGAGTTTCTTTGTTAAGGTACACTGAGGCATATCATTCTGTCAAGCTCTGTCTACATCTCTGCCTTCTGACGAGGTCACACAGCTTGTTCTTGTTACTCCATCCAGCCTCTATCTGCAAAAAGGAGGACCAACCTTCTTCCTCAAGAAAAATAAACACAGGACAACACCTCTCTTGAAAGAGCAGCCATTGCTTTAAGTGGCTGCCAAGACCCACCTAACGACAATGAGTGGCAACTGCCCATAGATACAGGTATGAATCTGTTTTCCTTCGTATCCTCTAATTTTACACGTTACTCATTGGATTTGGCAGTCCGTTCTCAGCTCAAACTGTATCTGTGCTGTACTTGCAGATTATCTTTTCCAGTAGATAAGCACGCACTGTAAGTAGAAATAGTGAAAACTACACTTGAAAACTTTAAAGAGAATACCAAGAACCTCAAAACTCTAATCACAGATGACCCATTCGGCACCGATATATCTACCAAAGCTTATGCAACTTATAATCATTTAAACAGTTCTGAAACGCTGGGATGCCCCAGTGTATGTCTGAGTAAACTGTAGGAAGAGTGGTGGCTGAACTGATATAACTTCCAGTAAAAACATACTTGGGAAACACGGACACAGACTTCTAATCCATTAAATGTGCATATAAATGAGACAAAACAGACTGATGAGATTAGGCAATGAAATTTTCATAAGAGCAGCACATTCTCACTGAATTCCACGTACTGATTAAGACTGCAATCTAAATGTATATGTTATGTCAACTTTACAGAGAATTAACAGCTCGAACACCATTAATATTTTCCATGTTTTCTATGGAACGTTTCCAAACTCCAGACTTTCAAGTCTGCAGTGGCTTTGTGTGGGTAACTGCACACAGCATCTTCACTTCACTGGGCCATTTACCTTCCCTTTGCTTATCTCTGCTGCACCGTGTGCGTGTGAGACTTTGAATTCAGACAACCTGTGTGTCTGACGGAGAAGAATCAACTCACACAACCACTCCAGGCTGTGCTTCCCTGGAGGAGGCAGTTTGATGCGATTCGTCAAGAGCCAGAAGAGTACTTTAATGGACAATTTACTTCAAATGACTGCAGCTATTGCAGAATAAAGGGCCAGAGCCAAGGATTAAAAATGGGTTTGCTCAGGTCAATTTAATTCTTAATGATTAACGAACAAAATCCAACCTTTGGCATTGCCCCTTTTCATTCAAAAGCAATAAAAGTAATTTAAAGAACTCCTTTTCTTTCATTTCTGTCGTTTGCTACGTCAGATGTTCAAAACCCAGGCGCAACTGCTTGGGAAATTTCAGCAGGCACACACGTCTAGAAGTTACTGCTCAAGTCTTAGAAGTTAAACCAGACATTTTCACTTTGGTCATAGCTCCAAACAAGTCACTAAAAATTTCTCTGAAAATGCTCATAATTAAGAAGAAAAAAAAAAAACAACCACACCACCAAAGCCACAACAACAAAAAAAACATGACAGCCAAAAAACCCATCTCAAGACCTTCATTTGGTCGCAGGAGAGCTCTTACACTGTCACTGCAAAGAGTCTCTTCACTACCGTACAATCGTACATAGCATACAAAATACAGATACAATTATCTGTGCAATATGAATATACTATAAAGAAAGCTCAGATCATTCGTTTTGAAGACCTGTACCTCCATGGTTTTTCTCTGTTAAAACCTCAAGGATGAAACTCTGACCATGTAGCAGCACACGTAGGTAAGGTAGAACTGAAGCATTCCATCACACTACAGGGTGTTTTATTCTTCCAGTTGGTGAAGGAAGCAAATATGACTAAACACTGTACCTATTCAAAGTCACAGGTACCACTGCATTTGAAAATTATTCCTCCCAACAGCCCCCCACCGTTCAAACCTCCGATTTTAATCACCTCTTGGAATCTTCAGGCATATTCATCTACAATTAAAACAATTCACACCACCTTGATATTCTCTGTACACACATAGCTAATTCTCACTCTTATCCACAAATTTATTTCCGGATATTCCCAGTATTACTCTTCAGCAAGTAGAATGCACGTGGAACATGCCTAAAAATACATGAGCTGCAAGACTAGCATGTCATTCCTGTTGACCAGTGTCCCTTTTCTATCAAACCCAAACTGCCAGTGTGCTTAAGAATTTATTTGGAGAGAGGCTTTATTATGCTTATTGCTGAATTCTCACCAGATCTATCTTAAAATTCAAAAAAATAATACACCTGGACGTGCTCAGAAGGCAAAATGCCTTTCAAATGCCTTAAGCAGAGCAAAAGACCACTCAAACACACTTTATAAATCCATATACAAAGTATAAAGATGTGACTTGGCCACAGGCATACAGGAAATCATGGCTGAAGTTAGCGCAACCTCTGAAGCTCAGCGCTCTGGCCAGCTCTTCAAAGCACCCGATTAAACTCTCTGCATTTGTCATGGTCATGCAGTTCAAACGGGCCAATTAACATTGTAGTTTTCAGTGGAAAGTAACCTTCAATGTGTGAGTGCTTAAAACCAAACAAATAAAGCCACAGTAAACAAAGCCTTTCCTGTCAGGAGGACCCTGACTAAAATGAGTAGGACCTTAAGTAGCATTTGTACTGAATGATTATAGAAAAGTTGGACCAATTGTATTTATTACAAACTTGGATGAAAAACTGATTAATATCGATGTACAGCCACTGTGAAATTAAGTCCTTGGCAAGATCACCGTAGACCGTACAACCTCATCATGCCCCGCAAGAGCGGTACGTGCTCAGGCTCTCCCAGCATTACACTGAGATGTCTTTATAACACAGCGGAACTGTCCCACGGCATAATGAGGGCAAAGACTCAAGATTTTCCCCAGAAATGTGTAACAGTTTCTTGTAGCAGCTGTACCCTTCTTCCTTTTCAGGCTCTGTCTCCTGATCATTATCATCTGCTCATAGGAAACACCATCTACATCCTCATGTCTCACCTCTTCAATGCTGAATTTGCTGGTCAATTCCAAATTTTTCCACGTGGACAGAGGTTTTAGGGACATGAAGTCCTTCAAGTCTTGTAAAAGACAGATGCCTGGAAAGGGCAAAGGCCTTACAGCTTCCCAGCCATCAGCAAATTCACAGCTCAGAGCATTCTCACATCTTAAGAGACTGAGGAGATTTAGGATACGATTGTCAGAACCCAAGGATCACTTCTTTCCGTACTCCTTGAAGGTTCAGCTTTCCCAGAGAGTCTGTTCCTCTTTTCAGCATCAGTGTTTCAAGAAAGCTGACTGATACAGCATTTGTGATGCAGCACAAATCAGACGAATTGCAAAGCAGCTCGCTTTTCTGTGGCTGATGCACTGCCTGGCATTTCACATATTCAGAAAAAAGAAAAGCCAAAATATTAAAGTGAAATTGCTTTGATGCCAATCAGGTTACCTCTAAACAAAACAGGAGCTTGGCCACCTGTGCTGGGTTCAGTCAGGAAGGAGTGAACTCCCTTCACCGTGGCTGCGAGGGAGCTGTTCCTGGGTGCTGAGAGCAGCGCTGAGAAGGGCTGTGCTGGCGCTGGGCGATGCCTGCACCCAATTCGAGGTCTTTCTCTGCTCCCGACCCTGCAGCTGCACTCCCAGCTCTCTGTAAACCCCTAGAACTTCCCCGTGACTCCCAATACACTTTGGGTAAGGCTCTATTCCAGGAGGCAGCATCCAGCTTTCACACAGGTCGCTGAGCAAGCAGCACCAGCAGTAATCTCGGTATTTCATAGTGACGTTAGAGTTGCACGTGATGTTATCACCTACAAGAAGATCACTTAGAAAACGTATGAAGCTGAAGGTAGCAGAGGAGCCAAGCTTCTAAAAGTTAGGAAACATAGAGGGCTCATACTGGATTAACAGTGAAAATACCCTTACAAGATTTATACTGCAAGGGACCCAGGCTGATACTACAAAGATAAGGTTTCCTAGGATAACCTGAGTATGTACCACACAAAGTTACATGAAGCGTTTTTGGTGGGAATAAACAGTAATTCCAGTAAGTTTATTTAAAATACAAGATCCAACCACTAGAAGATTGATATGGGAAGGTGTTCCACTAGTCATCTATATTCACACGTTATGTAAGATTTGATCTCTTGCATCACCCCAAACGGCAATTCTGAATTCTTTCCATTTCTTTGCCCTTAGTTTCTGAATTCATAAGGTATGCATTATGATTTTCTCCTCCAGGGAGGGAAATCAGGTAGATCAGATAACAGTGTAGCAGAAGTAAGCAGAGTACACACCGTGTAACCCTAGTGTATACCAAAATAGTCTGAGTCTTCATGGCACAGCACAACACCACACAGCACAACGGATCCCACGCAACCTCTGTCTGCAGCACAGCCACGTCAGTGGGATGCTTCAGCCCGATTATCCCTGCTGGGATTGTTAACAGGGCTGCGACACTTGTGAAACTCATCTGAGAGGGGACAACGGAGACAGCTCAGTCTTCACGAAGCACCACCTTGTATCACGCAAGGGCTTCGGGAATGAAATGGAATTCTTCAGTACCACATTCATCAGACTTAATCATTGAGCACTTGAGGTTTAATATACCTGGACTTTTATCTAATACCTGTTATCATTTATAAACCAGAGCTCTGTTTGCAGTTTGCTAGACTTTTAGACACAGCCAGTATATAAATATGCATCAATACAGGTACGTGGTACACACTGATCCTTTGAAAGGGAGTAGAAAAATGATTCTTCTATCTTCTCTGTATGCTGTCCACACGGAATGAACACAGACATTTTGCTCTGACATTACCAAATCTCCATTTCCCCCCACCCATTTACTCCAGTACACAAATATTCAGGATCTTCCTCGTGTGTGCATCACCTACGGAACACAGCTCGCTTTCATTCTCATCTGTCGCTGTACTGAGACACTGCAACCCACAAATACCGCACAGAGGTGTCATGCTTTCATGAAACGACTGCCAGTGACCATCCGCGATCCGGCGCAAATAAACTGGATGCAGAAGCAAAGGGAGATGACACTAGGCCAACGAGACCACTGCTACAAAGTGTTTGTTATGGGTTTGGTCGTATTTTACAGAGATGGGAGCATTTAGAGGAGACCTCAGTGCTCAAAGGAAAAGCAAAAGGGGCACAAATACTCCCTTTGAGAAGGGGCAAGTAAGGAAAACTTGAATTACAAGGAAAAAAGATGATTTTTTTAAAAACTCAATAGTTTCTTATTTTTATACTGGTTCCCAAGCTCCTCCACATCCTTCTGCTCCCGTTTCAAATTCTTTCCGTACGCACCATTTTCCACCAGGCCTTCACCTTAGAAGTGCACATTAGCACCAAGTATCTCAGAATATCCAAGAAGAAACAAGAAATGCTTGTTCAAGTTTCAAGTGCAGCAGAAACAATGAATCTTGAAAACATGACGGAACAGTGACAGAGGTCAGTAGGTCTGATAAACTGAAAAAAACCTAAGGAAGTTAACTTCCAATGTAAGCACCTGGCAAGAACGAACACTTACCACTTCCTTCAAAATCACCTGATGATAAACTTCCAACAATTATACACAAGTAATACATTGCAATCCTTAAAATAGGACCCAGAGCAAGATATATAGAAGAGTTAAGGGAAAAAGAATTAAACTCCTTTATAGAGAGCTTGAGTTTTACAGAATTCTGCCATTGAAAACATGAGTTTATATACCCTAAGGAGCGTGTGTACGTACACTCAGCAAATGCACTTTGAAACTTCCGATACAAAAGATTATGTAGGAGATGAGACCAGCACCAGCTCAGACTTTTAAAAAAACAACACTAAAATTGACCTGCTTTTGGTTTAATGAGGCTTTCTCTAGACTCATATTTTAGCCAAGAAGCACATTAAATTAATCTGATTTCTTTTGAATGAAGTCAAAACAGAAAATAAGCCTCAGGAATCCACCCAATGCATTTGAACTGCAAATAGCCCATCACTTCACAGGATGAACCAAGAGATGATCTGCAGTTTAAAAGAAAATACAAAAATTTAGTGACATTCCTGTTGCCCTTCTGTCTTAAAGGAACACTGCCAAGCACTTGGCAAAACATTAGGTCCTTCAACTGAGTTTTGGAAGGTGTTGGGGTTTTTCTGTTTCCCATGTTTTTAACTTATGCATTCCAAAACGGTGAGCTAGTGAAGGGATGAAGTTTGCGTGAGGCCTTATCTTTTTTTAATCTGTAATTAATGACAATAATTGTTCTCTGAGCAAACAAACAAAAGAAACCCTCCACAAATACCAATGAACGAACAGATCATGGCCTAATCTGAAGTGTAGCAGCAAAGATATCTGCAATGAACAGCTTTATTTGCCCACTGCAATAAAGTGGAGAAGCCGGCCAGTGTATTAGCAATGGCGCAAAGTGCCCTACTTTTATTTTATACTTGAAGTTCATCTTCAGGTCAGGAGAGGCCTGAGAACAACACCCCAACTACCAGACCGAAGATGACAAAACACTAGCAGCTTGCTTCAGTCTTCCCTGCAGGATCCACGCACTGCCAAGATGCCAACCGGAACTCTACCCAGAGGAGGCTTATTTATTTTTGTGCACTGAGAGATCACTATCAAGAATTGGCTAGTTTACAAAAAACTAGCCCAAGGACATGCTTTCACGCCAAGGACACACTGAGAAGATGGCTTCATTTGGGTCTCATATATATTCAAGGCAGACGGAGGTGAGGCAGGTCCGATGCCCAAATCACCCCAATGGGCAAACACCACGGACCACACTCTTCTGACATTTTCCACAGCCATCCACAGAAAACAGCTCTGCCCCTTGCTCTTCCCAGTTGCTATAAAAGCCAGCAATGCAGAACTGGGACTCAAACTTCTTAAATAAAAGCAACTGCACTTGCACGCATTCACATTCAAACCATAACATTAACCCCCAGGAATTATTGTCCAGGAAACCCAGTGGGACACAATCATATTTGTTTTATAAAATACATATTCTTTGTTTAGCAACATCACTAAAAACCATTCTAGTCATCCACCCTGGCATTCCTCCTCTTCAGGAAAAACCAGTCTGGCATTCAGTCCTCTTTTCCAAGAGCTTCAAGACTCTCTATTTCAGAAATCTGCAGGATTCAAACCTTATCATTCCTCCAACACAGAGGTTACAGGAAAACAAGATCCAGTCGTTCTAACATTCCCACAGGTACTGTCCTACAAGTGCAACCAAACGCATCTCCTCTGCGGCCTTCTCGCTGAAGAGTTTTCTGCTTGTTTAATACCCCTTTCCTCAGCGGAGCAGCCTCACGTCAGTACCAGATCTAAAGTATCATTTGAAGTGAATTTATAAACCACGATTTTACAGCTGCTTGCACAGCAGGGATTTCAGATGAGACCGAAGCAGGCTAAATGCAACCAAACTGGTGTTTTGTACGGGAGGTCAGTCCCTGGTTACTCACACGATCCACGACCCTAACCATCGGCTGCACCTGAAGCTCCACCCAGAGGAAACCACACAAGCAGAGTTCTCTCTCAAGCTCATCTGATACCATTTTAATACATATTTATTTACGTGCACACAAACAATATCGAGTGTAGTTGCATCAGAACCACAAAAACCACTATCTGGTAGTTACTGCAGTTTCCACAGTCACAGAATGGTTTGGATTGGAAGGGACATTAAAGACCACCCAGTTCCAAGCCCCTGCCATGGGCAGGGACACCTTCTACTAGATCCTTCTCCAGTCTTTGATGACTAGAGGAAGAAACAGAAGGGAATGGTGAGGAAGAGGTGCATTTATCCTGCACAGTGGCCAAACTCGCCATGACAGCATGGACCACTTAGGCTTATCTACTCACACGATGGACAAAGATGTCACAAGGATCTAGAAGGTGTATCTACAGGTTAGTTAAAATTCCCCAAAAGAAATCACAGCAAGTACTTTGTCTGCTGAATGTCATCTATTTATGATGTTCTCTTGTGATACCTAAATTCCCTTTATTAGTGGAACAGCCATCAGCCCCAGCGTAGACGCTTACTCCTTGCTGGGAGCTACAGCTGAGTGAACAGACAAAATTGTAACAGTTCCCTTGAAATAACCAATTTCACTTCAATTGTGATAGCAACCTTTCAGTACTGAACAAAAGGCATATGCAGTCGAGCTTCAGAAGATACAGAAGTACTTCTGTAAAGCGATACTTTCAACTACAGTAGTGTGTTTACTATGAGATAATAAAGTATCCCCAATGCCCAAGAGATGTGCTATTCCGAATTGCAACCATGTCACTGATTTTAAGTTAATATTAAAGGACAACAACAACATTAACATACCATATATCCTGGCTCTAAGCACTGCACTGACCTTAAAACCATGTTTAGAGTGAAAATTATTCTCTCTCAGTGCCTGCTTATGATTTGTTGTTTCTACAAATATTCCTGCTTGTTCTCATTCACTGTAACACTCACAGGTTGTAAATACAAGCGAGGTGTGACCCTTCCATAATGAAGTTTATTGCCAAATCAACTGCAGTAACTTCGACTGTTCACACACTTTACAGCATATCATGCTGAAATGCTGAATAATTAAGGAAGGTTCCAATGAATTAACAAGGTTCAGGATGATTTGCAAAAGCTATTTCAAAAAAAATAATCTAAACAAACATCTATTGATGCATTTAGTATATTTTAATTCTCTATGAAAAGGCCACGCTTTATTTTTTTTAACACCTTAAGAAAGTATCTCAACACAACACACAGGAACTGGTTTCTGTCATCAAGTATGAACTCAGGTCCCACTTCCCATCACTGCTTGGACAGACTCAAATGCACGTTAACTACGTACATCTACCAAAGTGTTGCACATCTTTGCAGTTGAGTATCTTGACTATTTATTCATGAATCCCTTGCTTTGTGCCAACAGGAGGACGTGCAGGTGGCAACAGCCGTTCAGAGAGTCCTTATGAGTAGCTAATAATGAACAATAGGAGCCAGGCAAATCTAAATATCGCAGATTCACAGAGTGGTCGGGGTTGGAAGGGAGCTCTAGAGATCATCTAGTCCAACCTCCTGCCAGAGCAGATCACACAGGAACAAGTCCAGGCAGCTTTGGAAAGTCTCCAGGGAAGTCTCCCCCCCTCTCTGGGCAGCCTGTCCCAGGGCTCTGTCACCCTCACAGGGAAGAAGGGGTTCCTCATGTTCAGGCTGAACCTTCTGTTTCCCAGTTGATGGCCACTGCCCCTCGTCCTGTCACTGGACACCCCTGAGCAGAGCCTGGCCCCATCCTCCTGACACCCACCCTGTAGATATTGATCAGCATTGATAAGATCCCCCTCAGCCTCCTCTTCTCCCAGCTCAACAGCCCCAGCTCTCAGCCTTTCCTCACATGGAAGATGCTCCAGGCCCTTCCCCATCTCAGTGGCCCTGGCTGGACCCTCCCCAGTAGCTCCTTGTCCTTCTGGAGCTGAGGAGCCCAGAGCTGGACACAGCACTCCAGGGGAGGCCTCACCAGCACAGAGCAGAGGGGAAGGAGAACTTCCCTCGACCTGCTGGCCACACTCTCGTTAACGCACCCCAGGGTGTCATTGGCCTCCTTGGCCACGAGGGCGCACTGCTGGCTTGTGGTCATCCTGTTGTCCACCAGGACTCTGGGGTCCTTTTCCCCAGAGCTGCCCCCCAAGGGAACAGCCCCCAGCCTGTGCTGCTCCATGGGGTTGTTCCTCCCCAGATGCAGCACTTCACACTTGCCCTTACTGAATTGCAATCCTCCCTACTCTGATCTAGAAAATTACTAGCACACAAAAGACTTCTGCTAACACCAATTAACACTCACCCATGGCCAATAATACAGCCATGACCTGTTACAAAAAAATCAAGGAGTCGTCTGAAATTAGAATTTTCACCTTCTTCATCTCTTCTGCTAATAAAATTAGAAAAAAGCAAGATATTCAAATTGCTATCATGGACCAAACGCAAAGAACATGCACAAGATCCTGTGTATTATTACTGTAGTTTCCTCATGCAGCAAGGGAAGGACAATCAGGAAAAAGCAAGCACTTCCACCTAGAATGGATCTGTGCTCAAAGTCACCAAGTCTGAATTCACGTGATAATGAACTTGTACCTTTGTTGGTTTTCAACAGCCATACTACTTGTTACCACCATTCCCGAAACATTTTCTCCATCACTGTCTTCCTCCCTTGAAATAACAATCGGTTCATTCAGGCCGCATTTCCACTTTCTGCATGTTAAACACTTTCAAAATAACTTTGAACATGTAAGCAGTTAAAGCACTGAGAACTGGATCCAGGAGGAAAACAGAAATAAAACAAATTTGTTTAAGTCCAGCGGGTTTATGAAAATCTTTCTTCTGGCTTTCCACTGCTCCACCATCTGCATGCAGATCCCTGCAGACTCCCACACAGATTTAAACTTGACATTATCTAATGTATCTTGGGAAAATTCCTGCACAGCAAGTTGAATTTTTAAGAATGGTATTGCATTCAATAAGGAACTAATACATGATATTCACGTGAATCCCAGTAGAATAACATGAAGGATAACAAACTCATTTGGAATTTCTTTAGCCTACATTCAAATACGTATTTCAAATTTTACATGGTACTGTATTGGGGTGTTTTTCCCTAATTTCTAGGTTTTGTGCATAAACAACTCCAGTAGACTTGGTGAGTGAAGGGGAAACAGGAAGAAACCTCCATACATGTACTGCACACAACCTGTGTCTTGTTAAATTTTAGTACAGATCATTGCTTTTGTTGAAAATGATCAAATCAAGCCTAGTTTAAAACGAGCGCTTATGACTTCTACTTAGAATTTCGCTTCAATCCAGTTGCTTGCCACTTTAATTCAGCCCTTGCTCCCACCTTGTGATATGCAAATATTTCTCATCTGAGCCCCTATGGCCAATCCAGAGTTTGAAAGTAATCAAACCGAACAGTGTGCAATTTAAGGTCCTGACAACAAGTACAGAAATGTTGGTTTATGCTTGAGGGAGCTGTGCACAGACCATCTGCTGCCTTTGTGATTCCCCTGACGCCTGTCAGAGCGAGTATGTACGAAGAGGCACGGAATGGAAACAGAGGTATTATCGTGTAGTTGGGCACAAGAACCTGAGAAACCCCAGCATCCCTGCTAGACACCGCTTTGATCATCAGATCCACGTCCCGGTCTGTAAGCTCGCCCGCTGGTACGTGGTCCCTTTGGGAACAACCCCACTGTGTATTTTTTGTCATCATAGTAACACTATTAGATACAGAGTGATTTAGGTTAATATGATCCAATACCACTGAACCCCCAAAAAAGACAGAAATCAATGAAAAATATAGCAGGTTTGGGGGGTTATTTAGTATTTAGTAAGGGCTAAGTATGGATGAGCTTAATCTGCTACATAACCTCATGCCTTGCTTCTTTCCCTTCTCTCCCTCACGGGAAGAAAACGACACCGTCTACAGAACCCAAGCACTGTGTTATCAAATTGCCTCAGACATCTCCCGTATTTCACCTGAGAGAAACAGCAAAGTGAAATTTAAATTAAAACAGAAAAGAAAATAAATTCCTTCGGGACTGTATTTCACATGAAGGATAAATAAATCGATTCCTTGAAAGTATCCACACTTTTCAACACATTGGACTATTACTCCTACGTGAAGCAGTTGAGCCCGACAGGTTCTACGATACCTAACCTTGCTGTTTATAAGAAGCAAGCCCATACTGCCCTGGACACGCATGCTATGATCAGGATATTAAAGCTTTTGCCTATTTTATTATTTGGTTTGTGATTTCAGCCAGTGATCCCATATTAGATTAACTGGGATTTATCTAGATACCTGTCATGCTCAGACCAAACATCTTGGACGTGTGACAGGACACATCTTGGAGTCAAAAACCCCCTCCCTTTGTCGTACTTTCAGTCCTCTGTCCAAAGAAATGATAGAGATATTCAAAGGAAGGGAATAATTTTTCCTTTTACCTCTTTCTTGATTTTACAGGGACAATATTTTTTCCAAGATATTTTTGGAAAAAAAAAAATATAAAAATCACTCTCCAGGAGTATTTTTTGAGAGAATATTCACGTCAGAAACCCTTCTGACATACCACATTTAACTGTAAATCTCTACAAGTGAAATCCCTCTTGCCACGTGCCTCCGTTAGGAGGATTTATGCATCCAAGATGTTCTAAGCAACAGGTTGCAGCTGATCTCCCGCATGATCCTGCCATTCCTGCTTCAGAATGACAGACTCCACAGTGTTTCTTCACTTCCATCAATTCTGCTGTAAACACAATGTTGGTATTGCTATAATTTATGATCCAGAATAAAACAAAAGCTTTTCAGAACTACTACAAATATGATTTTCTTGAACTAAAACCACCAGATCTTCAAATACAGAACTACTGGTAGTTTCTTCCTGAACATTCTAGCAGCTGTAGAATTAGGTAAATCATATACTTCAGTTAGAGAGAAAAGTCCACAACAGTACCATAGTCAAACCTAGCATTTAACTGCCCATTCCACATGTGACTTATGGACTGCATAATGGTCCTTTAGAGATCACAGAATCATGTAATGGTTTGGGTTGGAAGGGACCTTCAAGACCATCCAGTTCCAACCCCCCTGCCATGGGCCGGGACACCCTCCACTAGACCAGGTTGCTCCAAGCCTCCTCCAGCCTGGCCTTGGACACTGCCAGGGATGGGGCACCCACAGCTTCTCTGGGCAACCTGTCCCAGTGCTCCCCACCCTCTCCGGGAAGAATTTCTTCCTGATGTCCAATCTCCCTGCTTTCAACTTAAGCCTGTTACCCCTTGTCCTGTCACTACAGGCCCTTGTAAAAAGTTGTGTGTGTCCCCGTCCCCCCCCCCCCCAGCTTTCTTGTAGCCCCTTCAGGCACTGGAAGGCTGCAGTAAGGTCTCCCTGGAGCCTTCCCTTCTCCAGGCTGAACACCCCTCACTCTCCCAGCCTGTCCCCATGGCAGAAGGGCTCCAGCCAGTTGATATCCTTCTGCTGTTGGGGGCCCAGAGCTCGAGGCAGAACTGCAGGTGGGGTCTCCCCAGTGAACAGCAGAGGGGGAGAATCCCCTCCCTCGCCCTGCTGGTCACGCTGCTCCGGATCCAGCCCAGGATCCGAACGGCTTTCTGGGCTGCCAGCGCACACGGCCGGCTCATGGCCAGCTTTTCATCCCCCAGCAACCTTAAATTGTTTTCAAGCCCCAACAACTTTAAATTGTTCCCTTTAAGGTAAAGGGTGGAACTGCAAGTGGCCACTACAAGAGAAACTTCACGTACTTGGGATCTGAACTCTAAAAATACAAACACAGTGTTAGAATCCTTAAAGTTGTGTTTGCTTCTAAATCCAAATCCAGTGCAGGGTCAGAACAGAAACCTCAGTAGTTGGGGGCATGTTTTCCACATGGCTGTGTGACAGGGATCACATCTTGGAACAATTTCTGCTCTGGTCAATACAAATGTGACAAAACATGATGGGATCAAGACAAAGAATTAAATTACCTGGGGATATTTATCCCCCTGACTGCTTCTAGGTTGATTCCAGGTGGTTCCCCTTTCCCATGCAGATGCTGTGGATCACAAGAAGTTTTGTCTTTTGAACTAAATATTCGACTCTGTAGTATCCATCCTACATGCACATTTTAAACCTGCCCTTCCAGCTTGTTTTCTTTGATCCCCCAGCTCATACAGACAGGCTGTCCCAACCTAACATGGCCTGTCAAAACAGATCTAGCTATACATTTATCTATCTATATACACATATATCTAGGAAGCAGCCTGGCAGGAAAAGACTCAGCTGGATAACAAGTGGACCACAACTTGCACAGTCATAGGAACAGCACAGAACAAGCTGGAACATGGCCAATTCTGACTAGGTATTTGAATTTCTCACACACACACACCCATTTTTAAACATCATGAGAAAAAGTTAATTACAGACTGCCAAGAGAGGTTGTAGGTGTTCAAGACTCAGCTGCACAGAGGCCTGAGCAATCTGATATAACTGGACCTGCCTTTCTGAGCAGGAGCCTGGACCAGGGCTCGATAGATCTCTTCCAACTTCAATTACTCCAATGCTTTTCATGACCTTGGCAAAGGCTATCTCCACAGAATTTCTTCCAGGCCAGTTTTATTCACCGCTACCCTGAGAGGAGGCACAGGAGAGGTTTATTTGAGTTTCCATTCCACAGTTCATCCTACAAGCAGCTGTAAAGACTTGCTTAAAAATCAGAACTGCTATTACAGTTTTCATTCTGTTTGCACCGCCTAGACCTTCGGTCCTTCGGTGATTGTTTTCAGCATCAGCTTCCACAGTGACAATAACTGCGCTAGAAAATACTGACACAAGTCACAGCACTGGCTTTTCAAACAACTTGGCCGCACAAACTCCCTTTTTATGGAAGTTAACCTAATAAATTTCCTCTACGTTTTAGTTTTCCCTGCCCTGAACAATCTCTTCACATCCCTAGCAGCGTTCAGTTTTTCACTGGGTGTTGAATTCTCTTTACAGTTATAGTGTTCTTCTCTTTTGTTCACATTTTCTTTCAGATTCATGCATTTAAAGTGGTGATCTGAAAAAAAGCATTACCTGAAAGCAGACACTGTACAACTGTTCTTTAGCAGTCATAATAACAAAGAGGGTTTGAATATTAAACAAACATCATAAATACAATAAACAAGCCTTTGACCATTTTTAGGTGCAGTTTAGAAGAGGTGGAAAAAAAAGTTGTGGTTTTGCAGGCAAAAAGCCTAAAGCTAGAAGCTTTGGAGTACTTTCAGAGTCTTATGAGCAAAGCACAAGCAAAGAAACAAGTGTGCTAACACCCTACACTCTTTACATACACAGCCCCGCGCATTAACAGGGGGGAGATAAACTAACAGGGGTTGTCATCTAGCATCAAACTGAGCCTGATGTATTAGCTCACATCTGTAACAATTATGTGAAGCCACAGATCAACAGCAGAGCACAAGTGTCTAATCCGGAGGGCACTAAAATATCTGACTGCATGTGAGTTCCAATGGAGGTCAATACAAAGGCAGAGAGAAAGGAGAATTCTCAGCTTACAGTAGCTGCAAATACACACTCCCTAGGTAGCCTCAACTTTCCACTTTTGGGGAAACTATTTTAACATGCAAATGTAAAATTTAAGAAAGACAGGTTTGTGGCATGAAGGAGAATCCTTTCACTACCATCCACCATTCAACCCGAGGGCCTCGTTCTTTTAAGATGTTATGAGCGGCTACACGCACCGACGACTGTGGGTAAGCATGGAACGGCATTAATCCACCTAAATCTGGAGTGGAAAAGGATAAACAGACCTATTGAATTAAATTAATACTCAACTAACAATACTCAGAGCACAGTGTTATTTGAAGACAATGAAGAACTGACACCTTGCATAAAGCACCAAATTTTGTGCAGCGTTACTAAACATCAGCTAAAGATTTTTTCTGCTGATTCAACAACCGAGCAATTCTCTATTTTTAAGGCACAGGCAAAGCAGATGTGTCACCCCAAAATCTGCTCCCGGTTTTCTTCACTTTCTGTTTCATTTCAAATTGAGCTCTAATACAAAGAATACTACATGCACTAACACCTGCCTGTCCCCATTTAGTATGTCAAGATAGGAAAATGGGAGAGTGTTTATAAAAGTCTTCTCCAGGACAGAAAGACTGAGAAAAGGTGAAATTTTTCTACAGTGACCTTTCCCCAAAATCACAGTTTAACGTAACGAAAAAATAAAATGCAAAGGGAAAAGACCAGTTCCCTCAAACCAGACAAAGGTCTACTTGTCAAGAAAGTCACTTTAGTGATCTTTGAGTAGAAAAACAAACTCTTACTTAAGTAGAACACTTGTGTCCTCCTACATACAGCGACTAGCTCATTTTTAGATTTTACTTTATTGCTACCTGGAGACTTTTTCACTTCCATTTCTGGCAAACCTGGGGGTTTTTTTAATCTCTTGAAATATGTTTGATGTCACAGAACTTTTTAATTCGGTATAAAACAGAGATTGTTGGCTACCCTCTTCATAAGTTTGTTCAACATTTTCCTGTGAAATAAACACACCACTCAAAAAACTCCTCTGTCCTTAGTCTCACACCTACAGCTTTCCCTCACAGCCTTTGCAGCTCCATCCTCTAATGCCGCAACTGTCTGCCCCCAGCTCGCCCCGCATCACTTTTCTGGTTCCACAATTACTGTCCATCTTTCACCACCTGCTCCTACTTTGCCTTCACGGCTAAACATTTCTTACTTGATTTTCATTCCTTATTCCACCCACCCCTTTTACTACCACACTGTCAGGCTTGTACAGTTACTTGATGCTTTTTCTCCTTCATAAGGGTCCTCATAAGATGTCACTCAGAAACTTCCTGTCACCACATTTCAGCACCTCCAGAAAACCCACTTCTCCGTAGGTGAAGAGCAGCTAACTTACTCTGACAGAAAAATGTGAGTAAATACAGTTATATTACGATTTCTAAATATAGGTATGATGGATTTGATTATTTTTCCACCTCATCCTTCTCCAAAGGGTGATCTCTGCTGATCAAGGACTGAACCTCCTTCTCTGTTCAGAACATGAGCCTACTGCAGGATGTTCAGCATAATCATTTCACTGGGGTATTTAACCCAAAAAGAAGTGTGAAGTTTTACCCAACACCAGTGCACGATTACAGACACGCAGCAAAATGTATCGTGCACGTGCAACATCCAATTCGTAGGCGGTTTCGGGGAGCGTCCTAGGACACACACCCCTGATTCTGCATCCTGCCACGTGACTGACACGACACACAGACAGCTGTAAAAACGCAGTGAGAGGTGTAGCAAACTTTTAGATGGCCTTTCCAAAAGTCAAGAATTAAAGTTTGCAGTGCATGAGGGAAGCTGGATGATTTCTGTGTGCTGAGATAGTGACAGTAACAAATCACATCTCATCGCTTTTCTGTTACAGAAAAAAGACGCCACTGGAAATTTCAGCTTATTTAGAACCGACTTTCTCAGCTTTCAAATCCATTGCAGCATCTTCCCAAAGGCAAGAAGTTGTACATGACGTTAGAAATGACAATTATTACCTTCAAGCAAGGTTTCCCAAGTCAAGTATTAAAAGTTATTTCCTCAGATTATACTGCGTGTTTTTCCAAACTAACCCATGGAAACCACCCAGCCCTTCTGTTGCAGTGGACGTGCCTGATCTCAGGGTAAGGGGGACAAGTGTATCACTGACCGCTAGTGGTTACTTCCAGAGTCAGAAGTAGTAAAACTCGCTGCAGAACGACAAAGTTATTTTGTACGGTTGCTATAAGCGGCTGCCCAAAGTGAAAAATTCCGAGGAACAGTACGGCACCCCGCGATTCTGAGCTCTTGTTCACAGATAAGCAAGCAAGCGTTGAGAGAGGACACACAGCACATGGTAAGGACTTTAGAATATTAGTGCATCATTTTCTTTGCTCTAGGCCCTTTCTCAGGAAGCTACATTCAGCTTTGAAACCTGCTTCAAGCTATCGATGCGAGCAGCCGGGCATTACAGATTGATGGTGACTCCGTAATTAGCGATGGATATTCTCTAAAGCAAGCTCAATTCTAACACCAACAGTCACACAAGAACACCACGAGACGTGGCAGTTATCTGGACCTGCTGCAGCGAAGAGTAATTTGAGTTTTCCCACAAATGACCTGTGCTCCAAATCTCTACAAGCCTTTGAACTCAAGTTCGGGTCCAACGGACAGGACAACGTTGCAACACAGGCAAAGCATGAACATTGGCTATACTCGGGGCCAGTCAGGAGCCACGTGAACATGTAAAGCACAGTGCTGCTTCTAAGACAGAAAGTGCTGCCGCGATGTCACCTCAGGCTTGATATCACACTAATTAACTGCAGATAAATGACATCTGCTTGGCTTGGAACACGCGCAGAAGAAAATTTCTGCCGGGCTTCAAACACTGAGAAGACACATTAGCTCTGCTACTCCCAGTATTTTCCAGATTTGATCTTTTCCTGATCTATATGGGATGAAATCAATGAGGTTCAGAGGCAGAGAAAGTCCCACTATAGTAGCCAGAGTTTGCGGGCTGAGCTGTTTCTGGTAATCCCAGAGAGGAGGCATGTCTGCATTTGGGGTGAAGGCAAATCTCAGCAAAACACAGTTCTGTCTACAGTTTCCAGCAGTGCTACACAGCTGGGCTCTGCTTCCGTGCCAACATCCCCCTTGCCCTCTCCATCATCCTTACCTCCTCCCCCCTGAAAAAAGCTAGCATTCCATTTCCTCCAAACCACTCACAGTCAACCCTGGGAGAAGGATGGCACTTCAGTTTATCTCAGAAATACTTTGTTCAGTTAATCAAGATGATTTAAAAGGATCTGGTGCATTTAAAAGAAAGCAGTAATTTTCCTTTTTTTAGACTACTCTTTAGTAACTAATTGTCTTGGAGTTAAACCTCATTTTTCCCCATGGGTCCCAACAGGTCAGAGTTGTGATCAACGGGACAGTCTAGTTGGAGGCTTGTGGCTAGTGGCAACCCCCAGGGGTCAGTGCTGGGTCCAGCCCTATTCAATAAATTCATCAACGACCTGGATGAAGGGATGCAACGTGCCCTCAGCAAGGAGTAGCTGCCACACCAGAAGGCCGTGCTGCCATCCAGCATGACCTGGGCAGGCTGGAGAGCTGGGCAGGGAGACATCAAATGCAGTTCAATAAGGGCAAGTGTGAAGTGCTGCATCTGGGGAGGAACAACCCCATGGAGCAGCACAGGCTGGGGGCTGTTCTCTTGGAGGGCAGCTCTGGGAAAAGGACCCCAGAGTCCTGGTGGACAGCAGGATGACCACGAGCCAGCAGTGTGCCCTCGTGGCCAAGGAGGCCAATGACACCCTGGGGTGCGTTAAGGAGAGTGTGGCCAGCAGGTCAAGGGAAGTTCTCCTCCCCCTCTGCTCTGCGCTGGTGAGGCCTCCCCTGGAGTGCTGTGTCCAGCTCTGGGCTCCTCAGCTCCAGAAGGACAAGGAGCTACTGGAGAGGGTCCAGGGCAGGGACACTGCGATTGGGAAGGGCCTGGAGCACCTTCCATGTGAGGAAAGGCTGAGAGAGAGCTGGGTCTGTTCAGCTGGGAGAAGAGGAGGCTGAGGGGGATCTTATCAATGCTGATCAATATCTACAGGGTGGGTGTCAGGAGGATGGGGCCAGGCTCTGCTCAGGGGTGCCCAGTGACAGGACGAGGGGCAATGGCCATCAACTGGGAAACAGAAGGTTCAGCCTGAACATGAGGAAACCCTTCTTCCCTGTGAGGGTGACAGAGCACTGGGACAGGCTGCCCAGAGAGGGGGGGGAGTCTCCTTCCCTGGAGACTTTCCAAAGCTGCCTGGACTTGTTCCTGTGTGATCTGCTCTAGGGGATCCTGCTCTGGCAGGGGGTTGGACTAGATGGTCTCTAGAGGGCCCTTCCAACCCCTAACACTTTGTGAATCTGTGTGAAAGCTCCTCAGACAGCTCAAGATTTCCTCAGTGAGAAGATGTGCCCCTGCTTGTACCCCCCCAAAAAAGACTGCATTAGCTCCCCCCAGTGACAGAGCAATATTCCTTTAACCTGAAAAGCACTGAAAACCAGACAGGCATAAACAGGGTCCCTTCAGACCATTTAAGCTATAAGCCAATCCTATTTACCTTGTCATTACTTTCAGCAGCATTCCAGACACACCACAGTACTCACATCAATACCTTTTCACATGACAAGGCACAAAAAATCCACTGAAAGTTAGATGGAAACTTTGGAACCCAAAATAAAACCCTAGAGTTTATTCCAGATCTAATGTTACAGTCATGATTTTTCTTCCCTACCACCTCCTAAATTCAGGCTTCATTGGGTGTCTCCAAACTTCCCTAACCAGAAGCACAGTTAAATGCATTACCTATAGCAAAGATCTTTCTGCGACACTTACGAGACCCTCAGAGAAAACCTCTATATAATGGACCATTCTGTGTGCAACTGATTTAAGGGGAAACAAAGACACAGCAGGTCCTCTGCAGCGGGATTAGTTTTTAAGCAAAGATACTCCTCCTAACGCTTTCTGCTTTAGATTGTAACATCTGGGGTTTTTTCATTAATGAGCAGGATATTATTTTTGCAAATCAAAGGCCTGAAGGAGTCTTTTAATCACCAACACTTCCATTTGTAGAACAGGTACAGAGAGAGCAACACATCCCACTAAATGTATTACTGGGCTATCATGCTGTGCTATCGTTCAATGAATCTTTCTCCAGCTTTGCGTCCCAGGTAACACAGGGAAGAGTATTCCCGACAAATTCAACTTTATCAGGAAGCAAAGTTGTCCTATTCCTTCCAATAATGAACTCTGCATCCCTGATGATTAACTTAAATTTAACTGGCAACATTCTGGGTTGCTTCTATTAAGGGCAACAGTCTGAACAGCTTGAACCTCAATAAAATGTGTAGTAAACGACTGAGCTAATTTAACCTCATTAATCCTCAAACCAATAGAATAACTTGATGTCCACACAGAGGCTTCTGCACAGCCTCCAACATAAACATGCCCCTGTAGGAAATCACCGCCAAAAATATGCTGCAGCTCTACTGCCAGGGTTATCACTGGGGGGAGAACAGCGAGGTAATTACCCAGACCTGTCACCAGCCGTACTGCACGGCTCACACACTTCATTCCCTCTTGTTAACAGCCAAACTGTTGTTTCCCAACTGCATCTACCCTGGGATCTCCCCGCTGCAGCTGTTTTCTAGAAGAGGCTCTATTTTATCTGTAAGCCCTTTACCTCCGGTTTCAACACTAACACAACAAGCAGCAGTAGGAACAGAAAGCCCAGAAAACCAAGCAGTATTAGCACCTGTAGGCAGGGAACTAGTTGGATTTACCTCTGTAATACCCATTCATGACAGCAGCATTTGAATCATTTCGTTTTTAAAATAGTGTCAGAGATAGTTACAAGGAACGTGAGGTCCCCCAAAATGTTAATGAACATCCACTTGCAGAGAGACATTTTAAAAATATCTTCTCTATATATATGATTTGTTCTCGAAACCACCGCTGAAAGCCAGATGCTTTACTTCATCAAGTACAACACATTTAAAGAGCCTCTAACAGCAGAAGTACATAACCCACACAATACCGTGTTGGTGGCAGTGAGAACAGCTCCTAAAACACAGCAGAACCAATCTGAAAGGGGAACATGCCTAAGCAGGCAAATGCTGATTTCAGTACCACATGCAAGATATTCACTGCCAAAGGTACTTGGTCTTGCTACAGTTCTTAGGTCCTGTGGCTTGATTGGACTTTGGTCCCAGGTGCTTAAGACACTTTTAAGATGGGACTGGGCCCTTACAGAGGAAAGAATTTAAAAAACAATCACGAAAGCTGTGAGCCAAGACTTTTCCAGACATACCAGGGTACTTACAACTGTACCTATTTACATGATAGGGTGCAGAAGCCCACTGAAGTTAGATGAGAGAATTCAGATGAGGCACTATCTTCTGCAAGCAGGAGATAAGCATTCTCTGGAGTGCATGTGCAAAAATGGAATAACACAATTGAGATTTAAAGGGAAGTGAAAAAAAGTCTTGCTCCACCCAGTTAATCTCTAGCTAAGCTGTCTTGTGGCAAGTCGTTTAAAATAAGCATTTCACCCAAATTCTCCTGTAACAAGTTTTCCTTGCAAACAAAACAAGTGATTTCTAGTGCAAACATAACTCTCCCTGAACGTGAACAGACAAAGGAAGCATTACATTTTGAAGTGCTACAGGAAAAAAGTCAACTTCATTAGAAAGATAATTTAATACAAAAACAATCTGGAAAGTGACTTTACTCAGGAATGATAGAATCAGCTGTATAGCTTGTGAATGGGGAATTCCTGAAGAGACAAGCTGCCCCCTGGAGAGGAACAAAAGGGAACAATTTAGATAGAACAGCACATCTCCCAAGCACAACCCACGCTTTCTTTTCAACTTAATCCACAAAACTAGGAGTATAAAATCAAGGGCACAGATTTGTTTCCACCTGATTGCCTAAGAGGTTTCATCATACTCCTTGAGATGCATTCACTGGCTTTCCCAAATACTCATTTCCTTCAGATCTGTCTTCTACACCTACTTGTAACTTATTTTGGGGAGGTTGTTTTGCTCTGTTTCCAAACAAGGCTATTGAACTTCAGTGTGCTATTCAGGACAGACTGATTCTGATGCCATCTTTACATTAGCACCCAAATCTTCACCCGCTCATCCATTAACTGTCAGTGTAAGAGGACAACACTGGAAGTCCTAAGTCACTTACTTTAATAGCCTCACAGAGGAGTAGCTCAAGACATTACCACAAAATAAAACACCAGATGACAAAAAAGGAAAAGATGTGTCTTCACTGTAGTGATTAGTCTGTCTAGACATTCAAAGGGAATGAAACGTGTGGACAGTAATACAAGTCATAGAATCCTGGAATGGTTTGGGTTGGAAGGGACCTTAAAGACCATCCAGTTCCAACCCCCTGCCATGGGCAGGGACACCCTCCACTAGACCAGGTTGCTCCAAGCCCCATCCAGCCTGGCCTTGAACACTGCCAGGGATGGGGCATCCACAGCTTCTCTGGGCAACCTGTCCCAGGGCCTCCCCACCCTCTCCGGGAAGAACTTCTCCGATATCCACCATTTCTGTCTTTACACTACAAACCCAAGAATACTTGCATGCCAAAATTAATTATAATATGGGGGAAATGAGATCACTCACTAATCAAGCAAAGGACATGGAAAATAAAGCTACGGGGTATAATCCTGTTTGAGTTTCAGGATCAAACAGCACTAAGAGCATATAAGCTGAGGGGGAATCATTATGCATCTTCACCATCAAAATCATGCTGTCCCAGAAAACTCGGATTTCACATGGCTGGGCTAGCTTCGGAGTGTTAACATAGCAAGGAGGTTAAAGGACAGCAGTTGGAAGTGTAGGAGCACCTTCAAGGAAAGGGAAAGGGTGTCAAGGGGAGGAAACTATCTAGTCAGTGCAGACATTCTGGCATAGGGTGGAAGGATGATCAAAGAGCTAACCTCAGGGGACTGTTCACCTGCAGTTAAACAGCCACATCCTCCAATTCAGAGTCTGTCCCGCCTCTCTTCTATGTCCACTGATAAATGCTTTGTAAACGGTGTCACAGATACAACTTAAGGATGACAAAAAGCTGGCCATGAGCCGGCCATGTGCGCTGGCAGCCCAGAAAGCCAACCGTATCCTGGGCTGGATCCGGAGCAGCATGGCCAGCAGGGCGAGGGAGGGGATTCTCCCCCTCTGCTCTTGTGAGACCCCACCTGCAGTTCTGTGTCCAGCTGTGGAGCCCTCAGCATCAGAAGGATATAGATGGGTTGGAGCGAGTCCAGAGGAGGCCACAGAGATGCTCCGAGAGCTGGAGCCCCTCTGCTATGAAGAAAGGCTGAGGAGAGTTGAGCTTGTTCAGCCTGGAGAAGAGAAGGCTCTGGGGAGACCTTATTGCAACCTTCTAGTGCCTGAAGGGGGCCTACAAGGAAGCTGGGGGGCAGGAGGCTTTTTACAAGGGCCTGTAGTGACAGGACAAGGGGTAATGGGTTTAAATAGAAAGCAGGGAGATTGATATTGGATATCAGGAAGAAATTCTTCCCAGAGAGGGTGGGGAGGCACTGGGACAGGTTGCCCAGAGAAGCTGTGGGTGCCCCATCCCTGGCAGTGTCCAAGGCCAGGCTGGATGAGGCCTGGAGCAACCTGGTCTAGTGGAGGGTGTCCCTGCCCACGGCAGGGGGGTTGGAACTAGACGGTCTTAGCAAAGCGTTTCACTCAACTTCCTGACTGAAGTTTTAATTAGTCAGAATTATTTTTCTTTAAAAACAATGAACTTAATTTTAATTACCTTAACCTCTTTTAAAGGTTTGTAAATTGCTCCTAATTAAACTTCATGAATGTCAGTTTCAAAATTATCTTCAAATCTCTCTGCTTATTTTTAAAAACTAAAGTGGAGCCTGTAAGATTCGCCATTCAAGTCCCAGTTCAGGTACGATCAACATTTGTTCCCACTACCCCAACAGAGCTTCAGAATGAACTAAGCGTATGCTTTGAGGGTTCACTATTATTAAATGACTGAGATTTTAAAAAGCCACTACGTATACAGGAGGCTTCACAGGTTCAGTTTCAGCCCCGTGATATCAGGTCACAATAAACAAAGGTTCTCATGATGTCCATACACATGGCAAACATCCATCCTCTTCAACCTCCTCACTGTGGTTTATGTCTGCTTCGATTACAGGCAAAATTTCAGTCCTTTTGAAATGAGTAGCAACGCTTAATCGCTCAACTGAAGCATTAGTTTTTTCACACGAGTCTTCCAGGATTTTGATATCATTTTCTATTAAGCTCCCAAACACCCTGCCAAGCTGTCTCAAACTTCTAACTTCCTGACAAATGCTCAGTGTTTGATGGCACAACCGTCAGAGCTTCTCTGACTTACGCCGATTGTCCTGGATTCCTGAACTCGCGATGAACTACTTCCTCAGCTTAGAGAAAAAAACCAGTACAATCAATGTTTAGTTTCGGGGTTCCCCCCCTACTCTCTCTCCCAACCCCTCATGAAAAGGAATGGACTCAATCTGGTTTATTTATACAATTTTGCCAGCCAGCAAGTATCCAAGTAGCTTAATCACTGGAGCTGCTGTTCATTTCCAATAATCACACACATGGCTGGAAAGTCTCTGCTGTCTGTATTTAGGCATCTGAATAAGCACAACGTCTGACACAACACTGGCAATTTGGTAGTTGGATGTCAGTTCTGGATGCTCAGCATAATCTCTAGAGCTTCCTTATCAATATGTGAATTTTAACTCTTGTAAGTGCAGGATAGCAGTAAAGTTTAAAATCAGCTCTTAAGGAATACGCTATTTTGGCAATCCAAATAAGCACTGGGTCCAGGTTTGGTTTTCTCTGAAACGCTTTGGATTTCACAAACAAGTGTATCTGCACATCAGCAGCTTCACAGCACAGAAACTGCGGGTAACAAAGGGTAATGACATGCCATTGACCCTTCCCACAAAGCAATTCATGCCCAGTGACTCCTCTGTGTGGTATGTGGCTTGACTTACCCAACAAGTACTTTACATGTCTGTACTGCTCAATATTTGCATCCTTTTTAAGGGAAGCATCAATAGAGTCCCTCATGGATTTCATGCGGAATTGCAAATCTCTCTCTGGGTGTAGAATCTTCTCTCTTTGGCAAGGCTTGTAATTTTTGTGTTTAACTTCCCTGTTCCTCCTACATTCAGTATATTGTCAGAATGGGTAGAAAGCAGTTTCCTCTGAAAGCACCACTGCTGTACCAGAAAGCAATGTTAAATGCAGGTTCTGTGGAGCATCCAAGCAACTGTCTTATCCTGGGGACTGGCTTCACCCCCTCTGAAAATGTTTTCCCCTTTAAGCTTTAAGAATTATTTATTCATTAGTAATTAAGAAAGTTTTGCCTCTGGCTAGAGCTGTCAGTGGACATCAGCAATTGGAGACTGTCCCTACTATTCCCTTGCTCTGAGCTCTAGCATTGTTCTTTGCATTATCTGAGGAAGCAGCCTTTAGCTGTGCTTGCAGAAGGTTTAAATCCATCACTCATCACACAGTCTATAGTGATTTAAACACCTGAAACCAGCCCAGGAATCCAGGAAAGGCCATGAAGGCAGCTCCAGTGCTGTAAGGGACAGGAGAGAATGCCTTAAGTAGTTTCCCAAGCACTCCCCCTTTCCTGACATTTCATCTTGCTTCCTCAACATTAGGTATGTCCTGTGGGCATTTCTCTAGTGATAGTCACCCCACCAGGGAGAATAAATATACTTTTGAGTATTATTAATACACTGATTTGTAAACAACTAAGACATGGATCGATCCACTGTCTGGCTCAAGAATAACAGCCTGTGGATTAGAAAAAGCACTTAATTACTAAGGGGTTTTGGGGGGTTGGGGTTTTTTTTGGCAGTTTGTTGTTTTGTTTTTAGGAAAATGTGTGCATACAAATAAAAATTGAAAGGTTTGATTAAATTAGTTTTACTGTAATTCTTCAAAGGTGAAGAAAAAAGCCTTCATTTGAAAACTTCCCTTCATTTGAAAATACAGGGGTAAGTGTGCCAGCATTTAGAATAAAGTGCTTCCCTAGGACAGAAGTTACCCGAGGCAGTAAGAAAACAGTAACACACCAGGGATAAAACTACACAAATCTTAAAGACACTAGCAGAAATGGTTTAACCACTTCTGCTACAGAAGTCTGCTAAACTTTTGAGCGCAAAGCGATGCACAAATTGGTTTTGAACCTCATTACTGCTGGTTGCTAGGTGACGTGCTATTAATGTTAACATAAACTTCTTTTCCTCAAGGTGCATAAATAATTGTGAAATTGCTTTACCTTATTCTGCAGAAATATGGAAAGCCTGTGTTCAAGGCTTTTTAACAGGAATCCTTCCACTCCAGGGCTATCCGACACTTTGTTTTAATATAAGCAAACATTCAACCGAACATTTCTGCCTACTGACATTCCAGCCTTCAAAGAGATAAAAGTTGCACAGCCTTTTTCTTAGAGCTCCCAAGAAAAATCTTACCTGAAAAAGGTAAGCAATTGAAGTTATATTGCTATCAGCATCTGGACCACAAGAATCCATTCTCCTCAACAGGGGACAGAGAATCTTTATCAAGAAAGCAAACTGCAAAGCCAGAGAAGAGGCTGGCTCAGCCACACCATAAACAGTTTAAGGGCAAGAGATCTAGAGCATCAGTCCCAAAACCCATCAGCCTAGTGAGGATCTAGAAAAGGAACTCTGTCAACACCGACTGATAGTCCAAAACATGAAGTTGGCAGGACTGTTTGCACTTTAATTTCTGTACTATAGTCATACATGGAACCGAAGGCATTTTTACACAATGTATGTAATCCCTTAGCTACGCAAAGAAATCTTTTATAATGAAGAAAAATGTGTAAAACTAGCCTCAATATAGTACCAGAAGGGAGAAGAAACACCATTACAAGCTCCTAAAAAACTTTCTGACCTCCAGAGAGGTGGCGTGGAGAACGTTCACTAGCTCAGCCTTTCTGCACCCTTGTACTCAGTGCTCAAGGGGAATGGGCAGGGAGGTGAAAGCTAACCAAATGCCGTGAAGAAAGCGCCATCTGATCTCCTCAGAGAGAGGAGGCAAGCTTTGCGAAGGAGAGGTAGAGATGTTCAGACACACCTTTCCCAACTTAAAATAAATATACTGCTACACATACTTTCAGCTTAGGATTTTCATAGGGACGATTTAAGAGAAATGTGTATTTGAAATGAGTTTGAAAGACTATTAACCATAACCTTTTGCTCCAGACAAACTGCCCAGCATATCAAGACATGGCTCAATTCAAGCGATTTTGAATGAAGCACATAAAAGTCTCGACCTCAATTTTCCATTTCACAAGGCAGGTTATTTTTCAGAACATCAAATACCCAACCCAGACACAGGCCGGTTGTTTGGCCATACTGTGTTTAGTGAATTAAATCCAACAGCTCAGTTGCTACTTAGTACACTCAAACCATTTCATTCTGAGATCCTGAGTCCTGCTGGATGCGCATGAATCTCAAAGCCACAGATCAGGAACCCTCTTCTGACCCTCAGCCGCTTGCAAGAAGAAAGGAATTACAGAAAGTAATACCGAAAAGTACAAAATTTGAACACCACTGTCTTTAATAAACATGTCACTGTCCCTCCCGTCTCACTGATAGCAATAAATTTGAAGTGCTTTGGTCAATGTTTTCTGAAACACTTCCGAAAGCAGACAGTTTAACACATTACTGCAGCAGACAGCCTTGGGGCCAATATAATCATTAATGGAGTGGTCAGCTAGGTTGGAGAATGGATTTTAGAACAGTGAAAGGATTCAAAAGGGGAAAAAACCATGTTATAATTAGTTCTAGGGGCAGATTAGGGAGCAGAGAGGTGCAGACACTAGTTTGAGCCCGACAGCTCTCACACATGGTGTCAGTCACTTGTGGGTTTCGCCAGTCCACAGAAGTTGGAGTAAACTTGCATTAGTAAGTCCGCAAACAGGACTAGAAGGGTCGTACCTAGAAGTTGTCGTAGAGGGCTCTGAGCTTGTATATAGAGCAGAAGAGGCATTACCTTCAACTCACTCAATGCTCCGTAACCAGTGCATTGCAAGAGCATGAGAGTGAGTCAACAATAGGCTAGAATCCACGTTTTCTGATGACAATGGATTTCTCTTAACCTGCATAACTCTAAGCAAAGGATTCATTTTTCATTATTTATTCTAGCTTTGGCTACAAGTTGTCAAGTCTACCTGCAACTTGATTAGACTTTCTTTAAAAGAAAATCAGGAAGTGAATAAAACCCCAACAGTCTTATGACAGCTTTCCCCACTATTTGCCTGGTAATTATATTTGTAATAGGAGCTAATCTATTTCCAGTATTTCAGAACAATAAATGCTGCCACCTGCCAAGCTGCTGTCACATTTCTATTTATAGAATCCAGAGTGACAGCATCCACTTTTTTTACATTTACTGTAAAAATAGACAGAAGGAGTGGCAAGCCATAATAATTTTAACAGGGTCTGGCTATTACACCTACTGCTATAGACAGTGTCGTACCAATTTCATTAGATCCATATTAAAAAAGCTGACACACTGTCAACATGTTAGACACTTTTGGAAATGTCATGTTTGATCCATTTACTGGCATAACCATCCCAAACCAAAGTGTCTTTACCCATTTCTTCGTTCAGTCATCCTATTACAACTATTAAGTTCAGCTGAGTAACTCCACGGGGATTCTCAACTGGTAATTTTTTTTCTCTATATGCATGAAAAAGTACGCACCATCAGTACATCTTGTGAGCATCAGAGCATGGTTTGTCAGAGAAAATAACAGCAAGCCTATGCCTAACAAAACATGGATACTGAAAATTGCACTCCACTACTGAAAACACTCTTCTGTTGGGAAGAAGATTATTGGACAATGCTGAGGATCACTGCAACAGAAACAAAACTGGACTGAAAGGAGAAGGGGCAGGTTTTCCCATCACTAAGGTATTTATTCTACGGCACAAAGAACCCACAAACGTGCATGTGCTCCAGTTGAGGACCAATACAGAAAAGCGCTTCCTAAAAACCATTCAGCCAAGATTTTGAATGCAGAAAACCAGCACACAAGAGGTGGTTACACCTAACGATGTAACTTCACTGAAGGGAAACTATCTTGCCCTCCCGTTTTGTCTTGCATCACCTGAGATATAAAGAAACCAGAACAAGCGGTAAGAAAAGCCAAACAGAAGTTGTCAGAATAATTGCCGCGGCTCTCCCTTTCTCCCACAAAGAATCTGCATGTCTCGAGTCTCTCCAGGCTATTTCAGAGCTGTGAACCTCTGGCCTTTTGTGGAAGATTTACTGACTTTTCTCATCTGCCTGTTCCATTAGCTGTGACCTAATTTATCCTGGGAGGATGTTCACCTCACGAAGATTTTCTTTCTGAAGATATTCTCATAAACCTCCTTCAGAGCTGAAATGACTGTGGTTAGTGGTTACACTGATGACCAAGAAGAAAGCAGGACAGTGTTAAGGCTTATCAGCCAGGCTGAAGGTTGTCTTCTCTGCTCTCTTAAAAAAATTAGATTTTTTTTTTTTTTTTTCTAAAAAGTCAACCCAAAAATCATAAACTGCCCAGGCATGGGCAGCCCAAACAAGATTAATCTCAAACTCTGAATTTTAAGACCAGGTAATTTATGCCCTTCTCCTCTCTGAGGTAACGTGAGACATTGCAAATTCTATTAATCTGGGGGTTAGGGGGAAGGATAGTTTTTTCTTTTACACCGTGGGTGTAAAATGACCTACGAAGTATGCAGCCTGCCACACAGAGGAGCAAGGAGTATGAAGTGATGAGTTGCTGCCTCATGTGTGACATTGCACTGGAGCAGCATTTATGAATTCAAGTGTTAGAAGCGTTTTCTTAGTTAAAGATGTGTGTTTTCCACACCCAGGTGGGAAGCAGGTACATTCTAATCATCTCCAGGAGAAAAGCTGTCTTAAGTAGGCAACTCTACATATCAAGTATTCAAAAGGCTGCATTTGTTTAGCATCCTAACAAGCCGTATTTGATATGCTGCTCCTTTGCCAACTCCATAAAAGCATCTTTTTACTACTGGAAGCCTACTGGTTCTGTAGACAACAATTCTTAGAATCTGATTGCTGGTGAGAGTTATGTAATGAAGGGTAGACGGGCCACGTGACATTTTTAATCAAACAGCCCCAGCATTGCGTAAGGAATAGTCCCAGCCGACTGTTCACAACAAGCTCTAGGTTCCACGATATCCACAGAAGCTTAATCAACAGCTTCAAGATAATAAATGAATTCATAGAATCAGACAGGTTTGGGTTGAAAGTGATCTTAAAGCCCATCCAGTTCCAGCCCCCCTGCCATGGGCAGGGACACCCTCCACTAGACCAGGTTGCTCCAAGCCTCCTCCAGCCTGGCCTTGGACACTGCCAGGGATGGGGCACCCACAGCTTCTCTGGGCAACCTGTCCCAGTGGCTCTACACACTCTTCAGGAAGAATTTCTTCCTGATATCCAATCCAAATCTCCCCACTTTCAGTTTAAAACAGTTACCCCTTGCCCCGTCACTACAGACCCTCAAGGAATAAAGAATACAACGGTATCCTTAAACAAGTCTAACAGAACAGAGGCATTCATTAGTGATTACTTATCCAGTCTTTTATAGTGACTTCAACACATTTTTACTTTCATATACACATCTTGAGAAAATACAGTCAATTTATTGTGCATTCTGTGGGCCGGAATCCCAGCTTTCATTAAGCAGCTTATTCTCACTGAGTTCAGCAGAGCTATTATGATTTTACACCAACTGTCTGATCCTTTTCTATCATTATTCAAAGATTTGTTTCATACTTTACATAGTGGGTTTGTTTTTTTTTTTTAGTTTCATGTTTGCTGTTTAAGAACAACCTACAGTAAGCCCAAAAGTTTAAAGGTAAGTTTAAAAGTTCAAGCTTTAACTTATTTGCACGTGAAACAAGTCTCCAAGAAAAAAAAAAAGAGCACTTGTCCCTTGGCCTTTCATTCTTGATGACAGCAAGGGGACTGTGAAGGACAAAGTAAAACGAAAGAGAAAAGAAATAGGATTGCTACTATTGCCTGAAGGGAAACCAGCATCTTTATTTCAGTGGCAGCAACCCATCGCCTGTTCAGTTCCACTCCTTTCAGTGAAATGTGGTGGAAGGTTGCTGGAAACAGGGATAGTTGGAACATCTGCTGAAGCAGCATCATTTCAAACAGCATTTTCCCTCCCCATGTTTTAAATACAATGCAATTTCTGAAGCGATGGCTTGCTGTTCAGCCTACTTGTTAAGCACGTTTGCTAGGGAAGATCACAGAGTATCCAAACGGAAAGGAAAATTACCACTGGATACTCAAAACCCAACGGAATATATTCATTTTATCAAATAGTCTCTCTGCTGCAAATGGTACTTTTCCGCAAGTTAATTTGCCAAAAAAATTTATTCCTACTTTAAAGTGCTTCCTACTGTTACACCGGTTTCACAATACCTCTGTGATTTCCCTGAAGCCATGAAGCCGCTCACCTCTGTACATCACTGGTGGGACTAAAGAGCAATTGATTTATACCCAGTGAAAGATGCCTCCGTTCCAGTTTAAAGAAGAGCAATTGGAATAATTGTACTTTGTGTTTATATAAACCATATCCACGTAACCAACTGCTTAAAACCACGTGATATGGGTACATTGTCCAAGTTCTTTTACTTGGACAAACCCCAGTTTATGCTGAATAATCGCATTCATCCCATGAAAGCGCAACATATCCAATTACTACATAGGGAAAGAAAATGTAAGATCCATTAATCTGCATTTATTTTGCTTCAACATGATGCTTTTGTTCCTACAACGATCCACACAGCACCTACTTTTGGGTGTAACCATCAACCCACACAGAAACTAGTAACCTTCCACTCAACTACACGCTTTTAATAGAGGCATTTCTGTGTACACATTTCCATCCAATCCAAAGTTAAGAACACACTCATAAAAAGCCTAGCCACTACAGGGCAGATACTACCAACCAGATGATTTTTTTAAAAACTCCATTTCCAAAAACTGCCCCGAAAACTCTCCATACAAATTCAAGCAGAATCTTTTGCAAGCAGAATTACTCTACAGGGGTTTTCACAATCCTGTTTCTCTAACCAGAAAAAGACCATTTCAACAGAGAATGTAATTAAGACAGATTGGACAGGTTTACTGTGCAAAGTTCCAGGTTGCCAGTAGAGAACAATACCCAGAATAATTCACTAAATTAATAAGTTCAGTAAATGTCAGCTACGTTAGTGAGATAGCAAAAACACCCACAAGAAATCAAAAGTTTGAGGTTTTTCCAAAGTTGCCAGAAATGGCTAGTAGTTTATTATACCTCTGTGTAGCCTCCAATAATTAAGCTGCAATCAAGCAAAACTCTGATGCTGTTAAATAAAAAGCCTTTTTTAAATCTCAGACACCAAGATCTCTCACCATCATCTACTTCTCAAGAAGAGATTTCCCTTTCTTGCTAAGTCTGAGCAACTGCCTTTTCGCTTTTCTCCAGCCCCATTTTCTTTTCCGCTGGCAGTAAAGGATGCATTTGGATTGCAGAACAGTTTAAAGGGCCTGCCTGATATCATTATCCTGAGAGATATTGGCTATGGTTGGAGACATGGTTATCCTACAGAGCAGCTCAACGGTCTAATCTATTATGGCAAGTCTATACGTCTTCCTAATAAGAACTGCATTTCAGCTTACAGCACCGGTGAACTCAGCCAATACAGCGGGCCAGAACGTACCACACTGATTCGGATTCAAATAAAAGGACAGTTCACCTCATACAGCTCACTTTGGAAAAAAACAACACAGCATTAAGCATCATATGAACTGCAAAGCCATGTAGCATCTCTATGGCTCTTTACGGGCAAGAGTGAGCCACGAGCCTAGGTACGACTGGTGTAGATGGGAGAAAAAGCATTTGCTTTGCAGAAGTACTGATACAGACTCTGGTATGCAGTGTTATCTGACAGATATTATATGGAAGCTTAAAAGCTAGAGGCAGCATAACTTCACTTCTCAACTGGCAGCAGGATTTCAACAGAACCAATGCTTCACTTACGCTTTAAAAGAACTACTACAACAAGGTACCGACCTTGGGTCACTCTGACACATGCTGTAGTCCTTGGGTCCTTTAACAATAAGGAGTAAAATAGCAATGATGGAAACTAGAGGTAAAATGGTGTCAATGACACATGATCAGGAGCAAAAAGAAGACATTTTCAAAAGATCAGATACAACAGAAGCCTCACGTGGAGGCAGCCAATAACAGCAATCCAGATTGGGTACGCTCATGTTGGGAAGATCACTCGCAGAGAAGGTAGTTATGAAGGATGGGAGCATGAGTTTCCCATCTCTTCAAAGTTTCTCTGCTCTTGTTTTAAAGCTTATGTTGAAACTGAAGTTCTGAAGAAACTTCAGATGAGATTTGTCACCCCCAAAT
This sequence comes from Rhynochetos jubatus, assembly GCA_027574665.1. NCBI lineage: Eukaryota > Metazoa > Chordata > Aves > Eurypygiformes > Rhynochetidae > Rhynochetos > Rhynochetos jubatus. Next base: position 2,466,039 of record CM050654.1, on the reverse strand, counting down.
GACATCCTTGATATGAACATGCTACAATTACACTGTGATAATCCCCAGAGTGTCCCAAAGGCACATCTACTTTATTAGTACCTGGCTTTGGTTTTTTTCTTCAGCAACTTTCCAGCAGGAAGCCTAGCTCAAATGTAGTTATCTCAGCCACACAGTAGATACGTCCTAAGAAGGTTCTGATAGTACCAGATTTCCCAGCTGCCGAGGTTGACCTACTGTCTTGTACCCAACAAGGAACAGTCTTAGAAATGAGGGAAAAGAGGAAACAGAACAACTTGTTTCTTGTCCTCTTCTCCACTGTCCTTGTTACTCCTAGATCACGGTTCTGAGTGCTTGAAACGCCAGAGCTGCTCATATGAACTGCAGAGCAGAGCTGCCACCGGATCTACCCTCACCCTCTCCTCATTTCAGTTCGCTGCTTTTAAATGAATACACTAACAAATCTGGAATAAGGGTCTCCCATTTCCCATTAGGCAGGTTAGGCTGTGATAATTAATTTCAATTAGCCACACAGACCCCTTCATGCTCCCTCAGTACACACACACAAAAGACAAGCAATGAGAAAACAAACCAGCAGCAAGAGGGGTCTCGACTCTCTTCCCCCTTTCCCCCCCCCTTCACAGTCATCTAAAGCGACTGAAACATTTCTCAGTCTAGAGGTCATTACATAAGCAATCAAAGAAAACAAATCTGAGGTTTGGGTGATTTTGACCAGACAGTTTTTAAGGAGGAAAAAAACAACCCGTAAGTTTTTAAGATGCTTTATTTTACTCAACATGCCATCTTCCTGTTCTCCTCCAAAGGCAGGCATGCAACCGCTACTGCTCCCGAGTCACCCGTGTGCATCGAGAGGACTACGGGACAACGCAGGACGTCCTCGGTCCTAGTGGTTAATATTCTGAAGTGCCTCTCCACACCATAATGCATTTTCTAATTTAATGGTTGCATAGGTCATAAAATGCAGAACCTACTCAACTCAGAGGTCAACAGACGCTTTTGTAGCCACGTTTTTGCCAGCTCGCATGGTACATACGCATTTTGTTCAGCCTGACGTGAATCGACAGCCACACCTCTGAATCTGTCATTACAAGAAGATGTGAAGATCAAAGAGATGAACCAGGCTGCTCTAAAATGACCTTCAATTTACTACTGCGGAGAGAGAGAACGAGTGCACGCAGGCAGACATGTTTCCAGGGGGATGAGAGGTTGTTATATTCTCTATGTCCGGTTTTTATTTAGCAATGCCACCTTCACTGGATAACCAAAAAAATGAACAATTTCAGGCATGTTATCATAAAATAATACTACTGTAGTGATAAACCTCCAGCAGGTTAAATAGATGGGACTTTGTAGAAGTCACCTTTACGTGAACATCAGCTGCTTTCTCACTCAGCCTAACAAGGGCTCTGAAGAACATTTCACCCTCCTTTCAAGAGGAATTTTACTGGCAGCAGCAGTTTCACTCTTGAAAAAAATAAGTCATTTGCTGCACGTTTCTGTCTTTGCTTTATGAGAAATTATTAGCCAACTGCAGGTGCTTAGAGGGAACGGCTTGGTTTCCCTTAAATTACCACTATTAAAAGGTTACTAGTGACACACAACAGATTGGTACACATAAACCAGACTTTGTATCAGATTATTAACTCACTGTTAGGACCATATGAGGCCACTTATCTAGGCAGCTTGTCAGCTTGCTTGCATGTTCTGCCTGAAGTAGCACAAAGAGGTGACACTGTGAGCGACATCTAGGCGGGTGACTAGTAATTTTCCACTGCCTGTCAGCCTAAAAACAAAGCTCCATGAACATGTTTTCTTTTACAGAACACCAGAGGAAATTTAATGGGATTAGGAGAGCCAGAAAACCTGTGGAAAGGTTATTGCCACTGGATTTCTTGCCTACATTACATAAACAAGGCTGACATCTTCTGGCAAGCTGCAGGTTGAGTTCTTTGATGCTACTGATTGGGTTTTGGGCTGAAAGAAAGCTACTCCTGAGAAGGTGTACCTGTACTTCAGCACAGAGAGACTGATTACTGCAGATGCCTGCCAACGGCCCAAAAGCAAGAGCTGCTCGAATAGGTTGACTAATTAATTTACAACAGTTAATATTTAAAGTGATCACCAGTATTAGGTGAACTCAATCCTCTTCCGAGCATCTGGTTGTCCCCTCCTAATATTCACTTATATTTAAAACACCCCTGAAATAGGAGGTCTACAAATTTATCTGATAAAGCAGAACTGGGGACTAGCTTACAGGCACAAAAAAAATAAAAGCCTTATTGCTACAGAAAGTCTTATCAAATATTTAAGTTCGGCCTGACATTGATATTGCAGGATTGGGATCTGAGAAATGCATTCATCTGCTTATTACACTATGAGTAAGAGATCCACATAGAAGGATGAGCAGGCAATTTCTGTACTTGGCAGCCACAGCATCACGGAAGAGCTGAGGTGGGAAGGAAGCTCTGGAGAACATCTAGTGCAAACCCCTGCTCAGGCGTCAACAGCAAAAAGCAGACAATAATTACGCACCCAAGAGCAACCCACTTCCTTATGGAACCCAATGCCAAATCCTAATCCCACCAAGACTAGTGCGTATTTCCTTCTTGGTACCTGCAGCTTCAATTTTTTCCAAATATCTCTTTCTGTGCAGTTTAGATGCTGGATGCTTTAACTGATGTTTTCTACCTGAATTGACACACTGACTTGTTTTTAAACCTCTTTACAGAATGTTACTGTCAACGTTTAATTCACACCGTTCATTAAATACTGATTTTTGCAGAAAACACCTTTTCGCCAGCGAAATATAATAAAGATCCTCCAAAGTGAAGTATTTAAGAAGCCGGAGCATATACTTTTGTAGATCAAAGTTAAACTACAACTTTAATTCTAGTTTCACTGAAATATTCCTATTGCTATCTAGAATTTGCCCTTGAAAATAGATAATATCACCTACAAGAGCAAAAATGGTTTGGAAAAATAACATGCAGGTGTGACCTATTACCTTGAGTAGAGCAGCATTTTCTTTAGAGTAAGGTTTCTAATACTAAGGGCAACTGTTTCATCACATTATTTTTCTGTGGTAGCAGTTGAGTTTTAATTACATTAGGTAACAATTTAATGGCATACACGTATCAAATTCAAAGGTTCACAACCTGGGGAGAAAGCATTCCTGAAGTAGTTTTTACTCCTCTTTGTAATGACAGAACCCTACTTTACTCAAGACCAGAGGACAGTGAAGCAAATCCTGGTTTACGTGCGTAATTATGCCATTTACATCTGGAAAAAACCAATCCTGCAAGAAAAGTATTGCAAGTTCAGAAAAAAAAAAAAAAAAACCACCAAAAAAAAAACCAGAGCAAACAATGTTGGTGAAATCTTTCTAAACTGCATTACTACATCAAAAATTCATCTTTTCCACATTCGTCTGCCAACAGCATCAATGCCAAAGGAAAGAATAATTTCATTCTGGCTTTTGACACACATAGAGCAACCAAATTGTCTGACAAAAAGATAGGCTTTACAATGAAAAAAAGGTATCAGAATAAAGTGTGACTGAACAGTAATCTTACCCAAAAGGCTGTTCACCTCAGCAGTTGTGTTTGAAAAGCCAATCTGAATCAAGATCTCCATGTGCACCAGAAGGTCTTGTATGGAGGCACGTACACAAAATGATTGCAGCCACTACAGTGCAACAGTGGGAAGATGTGACTGTCCTGTGCATATGTAGTATAATTCCTTCTCAACAGCAACCTTGCCTAAAGACCAGGGAAGGGAGGGGAAAGAACTTCCCGCTGGATCAAGGTATAAGCTGCCTATGTAATGTAATACCACAGTACCCTCTCACTAGTTGCTTTTATCATAGGATATTCCATTCTCCTCTTTATAACGATGTCAAGACAGACAAGTAACTCAGAAAACTGAGGAGAAATTTTAAATCTTTTCCTTTCTGTGCTCAATAATCACCTGACAGAGGCATGATCGTGGTTTCTATGGTAGTCAAGCAGTATCCCAGATTGTTAGGTTAGTGTCTAATTGAATACAGCAGCATAATCGCTGAAGGCTAACTTTAGAGCGTGATAAAAAAGGAACTTTTCCTGAAAACTATGCTATTTGAACTATAGCCTTAATCAACAGCAGCTGTCAACCCAGTATCTTTCTTCATAGCAAAACTCAGTTTATATTCAAGCACTAAAATCTTGGGCTTTTAAAATGCTGCTATCCCATTCCAGAGCTAGAAATGTGTCAGAATTAAAATCTTTCACCAGCTTAATGCTTAGAATTTAATCAAATAAAAATTGAATCGATTTCCATCAGCATTTATAAACAATCACAGACTGGTTTGGGTTGGAAGGGACCCTAAAGACCATCCAGTTCCAACCCCCTGCCATGGGCAGGGACACCCTCCACTAGCCCAGGTTGCTCCAAGTCCCATCCAGCCTGGCCTTGGACACTGCCAGGGATGGGGCACCCACAGCTTCTCTGGGCAACCTGTCCCAGTGCCTCCCCACCTTCTCCAGGAAGAACTTCTTCCTGATAGCCAGTCTGAATCTCCCCGCTTTCAATTTAAACCCACAATAATGTGAAATCTGTAAACACTAACATCAGCACAAATATGCAAAGCACCCCAATGAATTAGAAATGTGTACTTCTCTTCAGATACCAAATTCAAACAGTACACAAAATCCACAGCTGGTAACAGACACACCAGAACAACCTGAACAAGACCATTAACTGTTGATAAAAGCAGAGCCATGTCTTTTGAAAGCATCAGCAGCACGAGAAGAGCCAGCTACAAGGCAAGAGCACGGGACTTGACCTTGACTTTGAACAAGTGAATGACTTTGCCAGTAGGGATATGTAAACCAGGTGTAACAGGGTAAAAGATTGTAACAGAGGCTGCACATCAGGCACAAGCAGTTGTCTTTGGAAAACAGAAAAAGTATCTCCAAAATCCAGAAAAGGAATTTATACACCCTCTAGTCTGGTTGCTGCCAGAGCAGATTGATCCTTTGTTCCCATTTACAAGCTTGGGAACTGCTGGGGTTTCCCACCGAGATCACTGTGTTCCCCAAGTCACCCACTGCTGTTTCTAAATCGAATTGTCACTATCCCAGAGAGCTTACATTACTATCCTCTGGAAAATCTCCTATAACCCGGAGCACCAGTTTCCTTATGGTCAGTCTAACCAATTCCTTAATTTCTGAGCTTTGCTAACATCTCTCAGCACCCTAAACTATCACTGCCCAATGCTTTAGAGATCTCTAGCCAGGCAGCAACTGAGAGAGGATTAACTTCCAATCCATTAAAAAAGCAACCAACACTATATAGGTATTTTTGTTGGGTTTGTTTTGGGGTGGGTTCCCACACACACTTGTAACTTCCCTCTCAGAGTTCGTGTAGGAGAGGTCTCGGTGGATGCAGTCCTGTTTTTAGGCACTCAGGAAATTTGAAGCTATTAGTTAGGCAAAAGCCGTGTCTTCCAGGACTCTAAACAGCTCTGCAAGACTCAGGCTACAGAGAATAGAGATTTATCCTTCCACAACAGCATTATATGCGAGCACCATAAGCATTTAATAGCAGCATTAAAAAAAAATAAAAATAAACACACCTACACGGCAGCGAATTTTCAGGATACTGGTAACTGGACGCAGAGCATTAGATCACAAATGATTCACACACAGTCCCAGCTCAGTACTGACCTTCAGTTGTTACTATTAGAAAGCCTGAGATAACAGGCTGATGATCTCATTCTGGTCTTTAGCAAGAAGGTATCAACTTCACAAAACCAGACACATTCAGAATTAACTGTCACTCCTGTTGTCAATCACCCCAAGGAGTTAACGGATTATGTGATGCTTCAGTCTATACACAGACATTGTCTAGACTCTTGAAAAAGGTACATTTTTCTGCCTTAAACAACTACCGCTTACAAACCATCTTCAGATACAAAGAAAGCAAGGCCAGATACTTCAGCATTTCTCTTCAAGTTGAGCAGCAGTACAGTCTTTTCAGCAAATGAACACACTAATTCGATTCTTCTGCAAGTTGTGTTGCAAAGCTGGGGTTTTTTTGGTGTATGGGTTGGGTTCTTTTGGGGGTGGGGAGGAGGGTATTTGAGTTGATTAAGAGGTCAAGGGAAATTGAAAGAAGAAACTTGGCAAACATACCACCACTCCTGTTTCCAGCCATAGAAAAATTAATAGAGATAAAAATATTCATATACATAAAAATCAGACCAACTCCAGTATTCAGACACATTTTGTACCCCAAAGCTCATTTCACCAGTAGGACACTAAGCCATTATTTTGAATATGGTGAATTTCCACCCACCTCATTTCTACTCCCATTCAAAACAAAATCTGCAGCCTCATCTTTACAAGAACTGCAGAGGATAGACCTGCCCAGGAGGGTTTTTATTTGTTGGGGTTTTGTTCATTTATTAATTCTCAGACAATCTGATTTCTTGCTGGACCTAGGATAGAGATGGAATGTTCTCAATGAAGAGAGAAAGCAAGGCTCTGAAGACTTAAAAATATAAAACAATAATTGAAAGTGAGCATAGGCCGCTCAGAAGATCCCTGCAGAACAGAACACTTCTTACATTATGGGCTGGTGCAACAACAATACACACAGGACTTGATCCAGAGCACATAGAAATGGAGGAACAGCACAGAAAGAACATCTCATGGAAGAATTTAACTTAGGTGCCTGGGTAAAAGCCCACAGTTGAGATGACTGCAGAGGGGCAGGGAGGGTGCCGAAAGTCTGTGTAGCTCTGAAGAGAGTCCTCTGGGTACCACTGAGACACTACCACTGCCTCCCATAAACAATCTCACTCCCAGTGTAAACAGCAATTGTTGACATGCTTAACTGTTTACACGCTACTTTGGTGACTGAACACTATTCTTCCTACATATTTGTTAGCTTTCAAGCTCAAACACTACTCTCCTCAGTCTCCCACACCGGTGATGAGCTCTGCTTAGGATGGGTAGCAAAACAGCCTTCTCCCCCCACCATCCAGAAATCAATACTGTCATTACAAGACAGACACTGGAGAAAACTTGTTCTAAACCTGCTTATTAAGCACTAGCTCCATCAGTAACCAAGAGACCTCATTCTCCAGATAAAATGCACTGACCAGCGTGTCCTTAATAACAACCATTCCTAAATAGAAATCCCACACATCTTCAAATCTGATCTTGCACACATTACCAAAGTATTAAAGACCCACTGAAAATATCATTTATGTGAATATTTATGAAGTATAAAATTAATCATTGTATAGTCAGGACAAACGTACCTCCAGTTTAAGGAGACATCTCAGAAACTGACCCCCACAAATGCTGTCTTTAGAGCTCACCCTAGAAAAAAATAATTTAGCTTTATCAAGATTCTGGGTTATATTTATAGAATCAGATTCACAGAATGGTTTGGGTCAGAAGGGACCTTAAAGACCATCCAATTCCAACCCCCCTGCCATGGGCAGGGACACCCTCCACTAGCCCAGGTTGCTCCAAGCCTCCTCCAGCCTGGCCTTGGACACTGCCAGGGATGGGGCACCCACAGCTTCTCTGGGCAACCTGTCCCAGTGCTCCCCACCCTCTATGACTAAGCAACCGCCGACTACAAAACCCATTCTGAGTCACGGTAAGCAGTCAGGCATAGTCTTTCATTCAGAATTAGCATTTATTTTGTGAATATAAATGAAACCAATATGAACTAATACTCATGCAGTTTGTCACAGGGGTCTTTGTTCCTGACCTTTGTGCCTCAGTCAAAACCAGCTGAACACTTCACGTTCTGCTGTTTGAGTTCTGACTCTAGAAGCCACGACAACTGCCTGCACTGATTCATCCTTAAACCAGACACAGGGCCATAAAAAGAAGTCTGACTGATTACCAGTTTCAGTTAACTCATTAGGCCCATCTGTATAAATAGCCCCCATGTCTGTTCTTAATGATCACAAGAAAATATCTCTCTACTTCAAAGATATATCACCTAATTATATGCACTTCCGGATTCTCTCTATAAACTCATTATTTGTTTGGTGCTCTGAGCAATTACTTTTTGTTAGCAGAGAAGCTGTTCAACGTGGGCCGAATTCGTTTCTTTGTACTAACTTCTCCACCCATTTGACAGGGGGCTGCTTTCTCTGCTTTGCATGAAAGTACATGGGGGTGGCCAGTTCAGGGAGCTTTTGCTTAATTTTTAAACACTCCCATGTAATGATGGGATACAATTGAGTGTGATTTGAAAGGTGAAAGAACAGATGTTCTAACTACTCATTTTTGATGCTACTCAGGGTTTTTTTGAGTTTGGTTTTTACTTTCAGCTGTAACTTCCTTTGAAATGAAGCCTAATTCCATTACAGGGAGGGAGAATAGCTGTTTCCACTTTAAAATTTCATTACTCTTGATAGTGTTCTTATTACTATTAAAATAAAACACATGATACAGTATTTTCTCATCACTTGTGATATCCAGTAGCCCCCTAAACAACCTTCCTCTTTCCTCCCAGAAGGCTCTTCAACTCATTACTTCTTGCAGACCACGGGGACATTTTCCACTGCTCCTAACTCCAGGATACCTCCGTGTGTTCCAAACACTCCCAACATCTAATGCTTCGTGCAGCACTTTATTTACCTTCAATTTTCAGGTTCCATATTTGTATTTAAAATTAATTCCAACTTCTTTTTCTTGTTTTCCCAATTGTGACACAGCCTGCGTGCACACCTGCAACCTCTACTAAGAGCAGTGGAATTCTGTAAGTTTAAAACAAAGAAAGCAAACCGTACAGCATCGTATCACACATCTCAAGCAGAAGTGTTCAATGTGTGGTTATTTCCTTTCACAAAAGCGGCAGAAGGTAGGACTCGGACTCAACTACAAAACAGCAAACGAATCTTGAATTCCCCCACACCCATGGACCGTGGCAACACAAAAAGTCGGCGAGATCCTCGCTGGTTTTGGTAAACACAGGATCAACACAAATCAATCCCTTTCCAAAAGTATTTGCTTACTATGCAAGTTTGTATGTGCAGGGGATTTTGTATTCCTAGTACAGGACTATAGATTTCTTTAAAAATTTAATGGTCAATGAAAAGTACAGAAAACATTAAGACAGTGACTTCTAAACACTTTTTTGCCCTTGAGTTAATATGGATTTACAAGCATTTGTATATTCCATGTGTAATTTAGCAAGGACACCAATATTTGCAAGCCCTTGGGGAAAAAAACAAAACCACACACACACACACCCCATTCACAAAGACCAAAAAAAAAAATACTCCAGCAAATTACTAATTGCTCTTGACAAGCCCAGTTCAGGCCACCACTGAAATCAGCCAAGTCTGAGGAGGCCATACTTGCACTGGAGTCACTACAGTCTGAGTGAATTTGGGGAGCAGCAAACAAATCTACTGGACCAGCACTAAACTGCAGCCGCTTTGGAGCGGTACACGCCGCAGCCTGCCACTCTTGCTAGTACTGCCCCGAAAGGGGTGAGAGGCTGGAATAAACTAACTCTTCAGACACCCAAATTGAATTCTCAGTAATAACTGGAGTTAAAACCCTTTGCTAGGAAGCAAACGAAAAGGTATCACTCAGCCCAAGAGACCTCTCAAGCATATCATGTTTCTTTCCACAGTATCCTTGCAGTGGCTGTGCCTTCTAAAGTCCATTTCTATATTCATGTATAATTCATACCCGCATCAACTCGCTTGACCTCTCTTGTAAATACAGATAGGTGAACACTCTAACAAAGTCGCTGTAGAAGCTGTGGGATTGTGTACATTTATACACACATTTTTCCAACAGGTTGTCCCATAATTCCTTTTGCTGGAAGGAATCTAAGATTTTCATATCATCTACTATATACACACATTATGCAATTTATATGCATGCATGTATAAAAAGAGCCTGAAGAAAAATAAAGAGGAAGGAAAGGCAAAGTAAAGAGGCATCTAATCTCTGTATCACTTTGAGAAAGTGATCGGAGATGTTTGGAGCGCACAGCCCCCTGCCCAGAATTGATTCTAAGCTTTCTAGCGTTCCTCCCTAACGCACGTGCCCGTAAAGCGGCAAAGCACATTTCAGCGCGCAGCGAAGCATGTGCACTCCCTGCCCAGTTTAGTGAGTTGTCTCATGGAAAGCAGTTGAAAATCATCAATGTAGTAACCGTCGCAGGACTGATAGACCTACAACCGGCCCATGTTGTTTTGTAGAGCTGTAAGTTGTGAAGCGCCTGCTATATTTCAGTTTTGCCTTCTTTACACTCTACCGTACATAAAATAGCTGTTTTGTCCTGTTTTCAGTGTCATCTTCGCCCTTCTTCCAAAACATTATCTGAACATTAGTCCTGTCCCACTGAACCTGCCTAAAGCTCGCTAGTCAGCAACTTGCTTAAAACAGCTTGCCGATTTATCTTCATTTATCTTGTCTTTGCCCTAAATAAAACAAAACTCGTAGAATTACACCCTTCTAACAGCATGAGGTTTGTATCATTTTCAATGCTTAAGAGCAACCACCCAGAACTGCAGCACCTTCCACCTTGTCCATCTTCCTCCTCTGCTCTTTGCAAGAGCTCCCCCCGCTGCTAGAACCTGCTCCTTCAGCCTCCAGGGAAGGAGCCAGGACAGTCTAACAGCTGTCCCAGGCTAGAAAATTAGAAATAAAAGCTAAGTAGGGTTCACGTGTCAGAGAAGCTAGTCTGCTTGCCAATGACTCACTGTAACGCAGAATGGTTTTGTATCCACAACCTCCACCCACCACCGGCATACTGCTGACTATCTTCATCTTTTTAGATGCACGAGGTCTCCAGTTTAATTACTGGTCATCATGAGGATTTTAATCAGCTCAGGCACACTTTCTCCAGGAATCACTTGAACAGGATTAGCCTGGATTCTCAGTCACAGGCTACACAGATCAAAGAGCTGATCTAGGCCAGCACTGCGCCCTGAAGGCTACTGCAGTAGGAGTGCAGTTCAGCATCAAGATAGTCTCGCATGAGATGTCACATGTTATTTGCAAAAATCCGTTCACATCAACAGTGAGGCCACCTTTAGTTACCAACACCAAAAAAACCCCACACTTAAATCCTGAAAATAAGGAATGAAGTTGTCTAACCGTTCTTTTGCTGCCCCATCCCCCCAGCATAATGCTCATCTTCTAGAAATAGAAGGCTAACATTTTAATTTATACCCCATACTTCTCTTCAGACTGAATTGCTTTATATTCTGTATGGCAGGTAAAACTTTGCAAGATCTGAAATAAGATCACTGACTGCAGAAACTGCACTAAGGCAATACTGGCGCTAGGAGAAGCTGAAGACTCCCCAGAATCCTTTGTCGCCATAGAGATGCATCTAATACTTTGTACCCACCCAAGTCTCCCCTGAAACGCTACCAGGTATGTGTCAAGCACTACAGTCTGAGATTCTATTTCAATGAGTAATCCAGCACATTACTAATTCCATCACAGTTGAACCTGACGGTTTTCAACCCTTAATTTTCCCACTGGTATTTCCATAGAGAAACCTAATTTATGCTGGAATCTACTCCATCGTTCCCAAAGGCAAGCATAAAACAGGTTCCAACCAACTTCGGGCTGCAGTAAATGAAAAATACTGGAAATAGTTTAAGCATCACAGATTGCCTTTTGGTTTTCCGTGTGTTCCTGCTTGGATCATTCAGGGAAGTACGTTAATTCTAGACTTTTGGAAAAAGGTACCAGTTAAAATGCCTACCATCTCTCCTTATAGCCACTTGGTTTCTTATACTTTGTGGCTGTTTTAACCACAGCACAGGGAAGAGCTGGCAGGCTTAACGTACGAGCTGCAAACAAACTTTGAAGATGTTATTTCCCGATGGCAATACCGACTGTTCCATTCACCCTCTTCACGTCTGCTTCCTGCTTCAACACCTTTCCTCACACAGGAAAAATGACCCAAGTACTTTTGAAAATCACAAACACTTCATGGAAGGAAGTTGGAACAGCTTCAACTGTTGGTTGGAAGCTTTGTAACGGCCCGATCCCTCTGCCACCAATTCTGTAACACCTACTGCGCTGAAGAACTAAAAGTAATAACCCCCCACCAACCACAGTCACAGCTGTAGGACAGTTACGTGCAGCTCTCCTACTCTTAGCGGTAAGAAAGGAAAAATGGGAACGCAGCAAGCCTTAAAAGCATAAAACAAAGATCCTGAAATCACACACTGCATCTCACTTTTTATTAATGACTCTCCCACTGTTTTCCAAAGGAGGCTACTAAGGCTGGGGAATCGGGCAGAGTTCCTTCAAAGCAGCCACATGTTGTCGGCCAACAAATCAAGAGTTCTTAGATCAAGACTAATCTGTTAGCCTTGCAGGACTAACAGATTCAGTTACCTTTACAAGTCACAGGAAACCAGCAGCTAGCAGTCGGCTCCTCTTACAGACACTCCTCTCAAGAGTCTTGGCTCCCAATTCCTGGCTCTCCTGCCCGTATTCAAGATATTCCCAGAACCAATCACATGCACCCTGTGATCCACATCTATGAGCAAACAGACCAAACAGTATTGCTCAAAACCTGCTGCATCTGCCTAACTACCACAGGATTTCCCAAAGGAACCTTCCTTTGGGTCAGCTCTGATCTCCTTCATTCCTGCAGTTCAACCCCAGGGTTCTGTCCAAGGCTGAGTATAGACTATTGCAAAAAACAGGGAAACAAAGGAATTCAAAAAGTATTTCAACAATTAAGCATCCTCCTGGAGTAGTGCCAAAGCAAATAATTTACAGAATATAAACCATTTTCATAACTTTAAATAAAAACGTCACAAATGAGAGAACCTTACGGCTGTTAGAAAGTGTTCACCAGTTTAATGAATAAGATGACCAAGGTTTCTCCCAAAGGAAGAAAAACAAGTGTGGGTGGGAGGTAATAGCCACAGTGCCCAGTGTCACATTTTATTTCTTGAAGAATGAGTAACAGGGATGCTTTGCTAGCTGTTTATCAAAGTAAAGCCCATAGTGGCCTGTGAGGATAAATGGTCATATCTATCACATGCCAACTGGTCAGTAGCTCATTCTGACTTCTAAAAACTGACCTCAAGGACCCAGGGCAAAGAGGGTTTGAGAGCTGTAGCTATGGTGTCCTAACTTCTAACAAGTGTGAAACTTCCTTTGATGGCTGTAAATAACAATACACATTCCTTAGCGCACCCATTTATATATGCTCAGGTGTGTTATTTAAAGTGACCATGCAAAAGGACGTCTGTTTTGCAAATACAGTAGGCAAGCGAGAGTTAATTAGAGGCCACAAACAGCAGAAGAGGAATGACAGAAAAAGCACTAGCAGATAGTAAAGGTTCAGCTCATGCACTCATGTAATACAGTCCCAGACAAGTCAACAGAAGCTTAATGAACAATTTAAAAGTTGAATTCAGTAGGAGTTCAAAAAAATATGTATCACTTACTTCAAATGACAAGGTTCACATGCACATTAAGCAGAAAAGTTCAGAAGAATAAAAATAATTAAATATTGAAGGGGAAAGAAAAGAGTCCATAGAGTTGACTCAAGCTTATTTTTTCGTATTCTTAAAACAAGGGAAAACATCTCTTTAAATAAAATGCTTATTTTCTTAAAGACTCCTAAATTGCACACAATATTAACCAGTCTAATGAGGATGCGAGAAGACAGAGAGAAACCCGGTAACAAAACCTGGGGCAGACAATCGGATGATATGTATTAACAGTTGAAGAACAGTTTGTTCCTAATTGTTAACTCTTAACCCTCTGTTTAAGAATTTGGTTGATGTTTGACTATCCATACACACCTGCTTGAAGCCCCAAGTTAAAATTCTAGTACAGATTCTTCTACTTTTCCTTTTTTTTTTTTTAAATGAGGAACTAAGACCTTAAAGCTATTCCTTGCGTTGTACCAGCTAGGGAGTCATGCTATGCACTTTCTATGCAGATATATACATGCATAAGTATATTTACATTTTACACTATGACTAATTAAATATACATTTACAGCCAGACGTTTGTATACACAACAAAAAAAACCCCACAGCTATGTTAGGTTTGTATCAATGTATTTTAATGGGGTCAAATGTTGCTCGGCCCATTCTGGGTTTTATCGTTACGCAAGAGAAATGTGCTGTCAGAAGGTTGACATTTTTCTCCAGAAGCAAGATAAAGTTTCCCAGATGTCATGAGTCCTGGAATGCATTGTTTGTATCTCTTGTAATCAGTCATATCCATGTTTAGAGGAAAAGATAAGCTACATCAAGGTATACCCAGAGGCTTCACAATACCATACACAGATATCTGACAGCTTGCCAGTAAAATGTAGTCCCACCAAACAGCATTAAAGGAGATTCCTGTATGAAACTACTGGAGAGGCTCCAGTCCTACTATTACACGCACCTTTCCCAGGCTGTTTGCTGTAGGAAGCAACACAAATAGTATTGTTGATTCACCAATATAAACAGGAAAAGATTAAGTACTCCTCTAAAGAAGTGTTCCCACATGACCAGGAGCCTCCTGAAAACTGCTGGATACAATCAAGTTCCACAAAACACACTCCTGAAAAACCTTACAGATCAGATAAGACAGAATTTTACATCAATCTCAGTTTTCCATCTTAATATATTCTTTTTGGTCTGACAAGTAACTACACAGAACAAGACCGCTGGATGAACTTCAATCTTGCAAAACACATCACTTAATAAAACTAAACATTCTCTAACCTGCCACTGAGAAAAGAGTAAGCTGCCTTCACAAAAAGGAGAGCTTGAGGGCATTCAGAGGATTTCTTGGTCTTGGGGGACAGGCAGAGGAGGAGATAGCTTGTTTGGTTTTAAGGTTTGAGGAGCTCCTCATCTGGATCACGGGCCATTGAAATCTGACAGAAGTGTGAATCGACTCATCAGAACACCTCTCATCTTTCCTTTCTGACTTCCCTTGAGACAGGCAGGAGCACTTCCTGGCGCTACAGAAAAAATACAGCCTGCTCTCTCTGAACATACAGATCCCTAAAAATGAAAAGATAATTTAACACTTCAAAGAATGAGACTTCTGCCTACCTTTAATGATGCTTGTTAAGCTTTCACCTTTTCAAAGCTTACAAATCAAGTTGACAAATTAAACAGATGTTACAGCTGGACATACTCAAATCTAGTTCTTTTCCAACCTGAGCCAAAGAAGATGTTTACATTCACTGCAAGAGGTCTCCGTTTTCAATGTGAGGAGCCACATTCTTAAACAGATGATGAAAACATCAGCATTGTTCAAAACAGTTAACTGCAAGTAAGGTGCCCAATTACCTTTGTCTGCTCTGAGGATACGCACTACACTACCACCGTCTCTCTTGCTCTCAGAATATGAGGGACAGGCCTGGAACGTGCCTGCCAGGTCTAATAAGGTCTACTGTATATCTTTGATAGACATATTGCTATGTTTCAGTCTGGGTCTGAATTCCTCAAATCCCTTGGGAGAAGCAAGAACTGGGCAGCCTCACAGACTTCCTAAGGGTCATTCCCAGTGGTTGAAGCGGGACCAACTGCACTGAGAAAGCACACGCAGCGGAGCACGCGTGCATCCTGATGAGACACGTCTGTCACCGACGCGCTTTCTGCACAGACAAAGGCGAAGCCGCAGCACACCTCTCTACCACGGTACACCCAGCGCGGAGTATCGCTGGCGGGCAATATCCAAATTACAGGTATGCTGCACTGACCAGCAGTGCGGCAGTTGCAGGAAGCTGCACTGTGTTTCCACCCTTTCTATACATTTTCTCTTCATTAACGAAAAAGTATTACTTGCAAGGACAAAGATTCACCTCAAACCTATTTTTATTGCAGCAGAGGGAAACAGGAAAAAGACAGTTTGAACTATACCTGTTCCAAGTTTTTATTAACTAGCAGGCGTGCACTGACAACAAGAAACAAGATGACAAGCTCTAAAATAGCACTTTCAGTAGCAAAAGTGCTTTCTTCATCTGAGTGGCTTAATAGAACATATTGTATTCAAAATAATTAAAGAAAAATCATATATATATAGTAAGGAGTATCCAGATGCAGACTTCTTTCCTCAAACCAGGTACTTTTAGACTCAATCTTTAACGTACCCTTACTGCGCACCGAAAGCGTTGTGGAATGAGAAGCGCTAACACTTTTAAACAAATCGGGTTAACGTTATAGAACATGATTCTCTTTGAAACCAGTTGCACCAAGAGCATGTTCTTTTCACAAGTAACACACATAGAAGGCCATGGTTTGAAAGACCAACACTGCTATTTTGGGCCAGTTAGCAGAAACCGATTTCTAAAGCTGATAGCAGCTCTGACAATTAATTACAAGCTAAAGATCAAGCATGTCAAATCCTTGTGAAATCCCCAGACATGAATCAGAACGACTCCCAAGTGCCACAGCAGAGTTCAGAGGAACTATTCCCTCTTTTTTTGGCTCAATTTCCAGTGTCTGAGCTGCAAAGATCATGAGCATGAATATTTTATGAAATAAGATAAAGGTAAACAGAGCCAGGAGATTTACCTTTTCCTGGGTTTATGTACAACAGGTTTACCAGTGGTAAATAACTGCTCCGTTAGGTACTCATAGGTATGACAGCCGGGTGAGTAGTGGGGAAAGATAGTCACAAACGAGACTTAACATACATTATATCAATGCAATTATATCCATGGCTGTAATCTTCCTTTTCCACAACAGTGCTGGGCGTTTAATAAGGATTTGTGTAGCAGCAGTATCAGTAGACAAATATATTAAGGATAGAAGATCAGAAATAACAGGCCGTACCTGAGCTCAGGCTGAAACAGGCTTTGCGGTGAGCTAACAGCCACAAAGACACCCGGACAGGACTCACCCAAAGCAGGATGACTATTTTACATGTAAAGTCTCCACTCTTCCAACAGGCCGAGCTAACCAACTCATCTGACCATCTGCTGCAAAATTTGCAGAAAAATTCCACTGAAATCGTCTGGTGTAATGGTAATTTTAAATGCAGTACTGCTTCCCTAGTTACAGCTAAGAAAGTAGCATTTTCAAGCCAGCCAGCTGAACAAATAATTCCAGTTTACAGGCATTTAGTAGTAAGGTGAATTCCCCTTTCAATGCTCTACCAAACCTGCACACCTTCTGGAGAAACGCAGTGTTCACAGCCACACAGCGGACCACAGCTACCTACTGCATTTTAAGGTTCAGAGTCATCTTTTTGAGTCTTGGGTACCGGTGGGAGAAGCTTCCCCCACTTGCAGTGATAAGCATGGTTCCACTCAGGAGAAATGGGAAAAGGCGTAAGACGACTCACTTTGACATCTTTCAGAAGTTATTTGGGAAGCAATGAGGAAAATTAAAAGCTGGTGCACCAATGTTTTTAAGTACTTTGCCACATCAGTGCCAAATTCCAGCCTGACAACATGAATCTGCTTAAGCCGCTGTGACACATTAAACTTAGAACATTCATTAATCCTAGACCTAAATAATTATTCTGGGGTAGTGACTTCATAGGTTTCCTAATGATTTACACCAAACACCCTTTCAGAAAATAGCCAGAGTACACTTTACCTTAGAACGTAAAGGGAACGGGGGCGTAACTGCTGAGCCACACGAGCCACAAAACACGTGAAGTGCACGCACACACAAAACAAACCAGCACTCTAGCTTGCTCCCATCCTCTGAAAGACGAGACGTACACAGAAGATTGCCCACTGAGATGGGTCTGAAATGTCCCAGGACACATGGCAAAAGCTGGTAGTTCAAAGAGCTGTTTCCAACAACAAAGCAAAGCGATCCTTCATGCCCCAATTCACGTCTCTGCAGTCCCATGTGAAGTCTGCGCTGGTTAGCGTTCATTTTCCTCCCCCCATCCTAGAGCTACTTACTATTTAATCAGCACCCCAATACAAGCGTCAGCACCCCAATACAAGCGTCAGCACCCCAATACAAGCGTCAGCACCCCAATACAAGCGTCAGCACCAAAAAGAGGAGCTATTTCTGGAACAGCCTTTCCGTGGCAGCTTTATATCAAACAAAGCCAACCCTGGAACAGAAGAAGCTTTCCGAGCCATGCGGCTGGGTTTACTTCCCCGGGTGTCACCTCCACAGCTACGCAAATGTTTCTAGCAGAAATTATGAAGTGATAAGGTTTGGCAACCACTCAAAGGGTTGGTCAGCTTTGTATGGAAACCCACGACCTATCGAAAAACAGTCTAACGGAGATTAGGCAGCCAGAATAACTTATTTCACATCCCTAATGGTATTTATAACAGCATAGTCTAACGTTTGTAACATCCTACTGCTCGAGAATAAGGCTGTAGATTGAAGGAGGAGGTAGTTCCAAGCAACAAAGGTAGTAAGAGGGACACATTCTCAAGGTTTATTACTTGCCATGCCATGAAGAATATAATTGGCAGTTTAATCCATTTAAAAACTGCTTTGTTTAGAGGACAGCTACATGAAAGTGGTGCTGCTGTGTCAAGCAAGTAAACGTATCACACCTGGTAAGCGCTGTACTTGGGAGAGAGCAGTAACAGGTGGATTAGATGATACCAGCTAAGCAGTTTACAGCCAAGTATCTTACTATGCTCTCTTTCAACATTTTTAATATTATGCTAAATGATTACAAAATAAATACTTGATGCAAAACATAGATTTTCCAGATGGGGGAAGGAAGGGCACGGAAATAAAAATAACCACTTATTCCTCTGAGCACACAGAGGTTTCTCAAAGAAGAAAAAGTTCTTTCATAAGTTTCTCACACAGATGAGAAGGACTTTCTCTTCTGACTGTTCCACTTTAATTTTTATTTCAGTGTAGGATCAAAGCACAGACAAGGGCTGAAATACAAAATAAAACAGAAGACGCTGAATGCCACAGCTTCTGCTTGTGCAATTTGAAGGTACCTAACTGACCATCAGCAGATAGTTTAGTCCAAGCCCAAAAACAGTCAAGGTGGATTTTACTGCTAAGCAAAAGGGCAGATCAGAAAAATCAACACCAAGACAACTGAAAACTCTGTTGCATATTGGAGGGCTTCCCTACCCGGACACAGGCTTGATATCTTGACAATGTCCCCTTAAAGAGAGGCATATTTTTAGATTATAAATTTCTATATAGCCACATTTTTAAAAGTTTTGTATACCTTTATGACTGCAATCTTAGTTAAAAAAACAGTAAAAAGCAACTTTTAAGGTTGAAAGCTAAGACAGCCTACTTCTTAATCAATTCTTTACAGGGAAATAGCAGAAGAGAAATATGCTGTCTATAAATAGCTACTGCATCTTGTTTTTCTCATGAACAGAGTGGTTGGTGCTTTTCCCAAAAGACAGCATAAAGAAAATCTAAGCATAATCAGCTGTTTAAAACCCTTTATAAATTGCAGACCACCACTGTTTTAATTAGAAGTCTAGATGACTAAAGCACTTACAGACTATAAAAGCTTTGAACTACCTTTGTTGTTGTTGGCTGTTCTTGATCAAAACAGCATTTATCCACAGTTCTAAACAGCCACAAAGTGCCTGATGTCTGAACTGATGCTCAAGGAGCAGCTATCGATCGGTGCAGAGGATCGAGGTTACTGTAATCAAACTCCAGGTGTCCCACAGTAAATTTCAGTTTACCATGTCACTTCTAATTGATAGGCCTTCATCTCTAAAAGATACACACTCTCCTCCTGTTTCTGGTATCTGAATAGACTACACAAATGCCAAAAGTCTGTGGAAGTTCAAGGAGAGGTTGGACTGTTTCTTAGGAGAAAAATCCATTTAGATTTACCGTACCTGTACAAACAAACTGTCCCAGGAAGTCCCTGAGCTCCAGCTGCTCCCCATCTCACCCACCCACGTGTCATTAGGGAACCCACCTTCACTGCTCAAACCCAGGATCACCTATACTCCTTCAAAAAATTATGGGTTTCATTCCAGTGAACATTAAAAGATCTTCTGTGAGATAACCAATTAATTTGCCTATTACTTATAAACAATGAGGTTTACATATTACCTGTATTTTCCACATGGGGAAACTCCTGATGGGGATTTTAGGCAAAAATATATACTCATGGAAATATCCCAAGTGACTCCCTGCACCTTAATAAGCAAGACGTATGGGATTCAGAGGACTTGTGACATTTCTGATTTGTGTCCTCCTACACCTAGGAGAGGCTTTTCCCAATGACAGGTAGTTTTTCGTTCCATATCAATTAAGTCCAGTTTCAAGAAAACATTCATTTTTATGGTTTTAGAATAATAAAATCCCATAATGTGAGGAAAAAAATGTTCTTAACCATAAGAAGAAAAAACCTGAAGTCTTAAATATGAGCTATTTTAAAATTAAAAAACAACCCACCCAAACCTGTCCTTACCAGGGAAAGATGAACCCCAGAGCTTTTTTCCAAGTGTCGATTGTTTTACTTCCCCCACTACCACAAAACACACCAACTGCAGCCAAGCACTTGCCAAACAATAACCCACAGAAAGACAGCGCCATTCAAGACGAAAAAACACAATTGTATTTTACAGTTCTGGCCCACCAGTACCCTTTGGGGTCCTTAAATACCCTCTCGAGACAATTTATAGATCTGTGGATTATGGCCATTTATAGCAGCTCCTACTTTCCTGTCAAGAAACAGGGAGTCCCAGTGAACTAGTTAAAGACTTCAAACCACGTCTCACCTGCTAATAAGGGCTTCTGAAACGTGAATTGAAAATACTGGGAGGAGGGAGGCCATGCAGACACCAGCTACCTCAGCTCTGAGATGCCTTTGACATGATTCATTCGTTAGGGCCACGCTTCACAAACTCTCTCCATAGAGATTCTCTTTAGGTACAAATCCAGACATCATGATGAAGGGGCTAATTCCCTACTGTATTTAGAATAGATCAGGGAACTTCACTGTGTTAATGGTTCATATGCTCCCTTCACTTGAAACAGCTCCCACAAGACCTTGACAGAGAATGGACTTCAACCACCAGGTGATCAAACTACAGAAATCTTCAAATATCATCCTTTCTAGCCTATTTTCTTATCATCCTACACTTGAGATCTGCCTATACTGCAGAACTAGCTATCTGGTCTGAACAATACTGCTATTCCCACTTCCCTGTTCTTATTCTTATTCTCACAGAGCTCATTTTTCTCTCTCCTTATGCTCTGCTCCAAAGGATGTTCAAATCAAGGCTTCTTTTTTCTTCTTTCCCTGAGTTTTGACTAATTATTATGCTGCTTTTCTCTTTGAAGTCAAGGGAAAGAGTCCTATTCCTTTCAATGAAAATTTATCCTGGCCTTTTATTTCAAGTGTTCCACCTCACTGTCTTCAAAAACATTCTTCCATAGGGACAGGGATGCAGCCAAATAAAGACTAATAAAAATTCAATTACTATAGTTTTATTAATTGAAGAAACAGGATTGCATTTTTTAGGGTCAGTGACCTCCAATACACCAATCAAAATAACATGGGAGTATCTTGGGTGTAAAATAGAAAAAAACGCCTACATTAAACAAATCTGAATAATTTCCCCAACTATAGGGTAAATAATCAGATATACTTTGAAATTCAAGAACGTTTCTAATGCTGCAAAATGAAGCAGAGTGAATTTCGCCAGTGAAACGAGAGTAGAGATTTATTTATTTACACCTTTTAAGCATGCAAAGCATTATAGTTGCTTTTCTGTCTTGGTGTTCAAAAACAATGCCACTGAAAGGAGAATTTCTACTGCCCGCCCTGTCAGTACCCTGCAGTTGAAGCAACTCGCCTTGTGGGGAGTTATTCCTTTCAGACTGCAAGGCTGAAATTACTATTCACTTTGACAAACCTGCTCCTGATTGCACCCTGGTGATGTGTCCTCAATCCAGCTCATGACGTGGCTGAGATAAATGTGTAGGGTGAGAATAGTGGCAGAATACTGATATAAGTTGCTTAGCTCAAAGAGATACAATCAGACCCTCTCAGTACCAGCTGATGTATTCCTGACAATATTATAAGGCAATTAAAGCCTCTACGTACTGGCTGATGGAGGTGAATTATGGTAAGTTCAAGGAGGCAGTTCTCTCCGATTAATTACCTAGCAATTATTCATTATGAAGACCGTTAGATCTACTTGTGCTCCACAAAGTCAGAGGGAGCAGTAGACAATAAGTTGTATAAAAACTGTTCAGGCTGAACAATGTTTGCAGCTACAGAGTAACACACATACAGAGACAACAACATTTTCTTAGAAAAATTAGATTCTTCGAAGCAATTTACCAAGTGGGCTGAGTATCTCCATGCCACGCGACAGATAGATCAACGCATGCACCAGGAGTGCCTACACTAGAAGGCCTATCTACTCGCCTTCGGGACAGAACAGTCACTGTGCACTCAGGGGTACAAACAAGCAATCAGACCGCACAGCCTCGGGCGTGTAGCTCACGCTGCCAAACTGAAGCAAGTGGACATGAAAATACATAAAGGCTGAACCCAGCTTTAGAGCTAAAGATCTGTATGTTAGTAGTGATGCTAATTGACTAAATATCAATTAAAGCAGGTATTTGCCTGTGTATCTTTCAGGTGGGTGCAAACGCCAGGTGTCTCTATTGCCCAGCATTTCTTGCTTTCCTTCCTTCGTCTCCATCAGGATCATACAAGCCTCATCCTTCTTTGCTGCCACCAAATTGCTTCCCCTTATGTGACTTGTTCACTGAAGGGTTTAAGGATTAGAGAAATGGGTTATTGAACGCTGCAAAAATTGCATTTTGACTCAATAATTTTACAGAGGGAATTTATCAGCAGCACTCCTCAGGAAACGGCAATGTTTTAAACTTCCCTGACTTTTCTCACTAACCAAACAGCACCTCTGTTTTAGCAGTGACTCCGAAATACGGAATTTCCACAGAACCTTTTCTTTCTTCTTGCTGCCAGAGGGTTTTCCCGAAAGTCCTTTTGTGTTACAAATTAACTGGCTGATTAGGTCTGACAGACCCAATGGATTAGGGAATAAAGGAACAGTAATCTTCCAAAAGGATAAAGACTCTCCTCCCAGAAATCTTGGGCAGCATTTTCAGGTTACGCCAAATCTCTCTCTTTGGCTTGTGAACTTTTTCTTTAATCTGCTTTTGAATCCTGTTTGTGTATTTTACTGTATATCTTATTTTCCCCCCTTTTTACAATTTAGTGTCCAAATACAATCACAGACTGAATGCTTGAACATTTCCATAAATTAACCTTCTTCTGGGAAAGCCTTTTAGTCAAGATCTTTGGATAAAACACACTTTAATACATTTCCACCACAGAGTCAGTGCCCTCTGCCCAGAATTCTTTTCCCTAATGGGACAGATGGACAGATGATGCCAGCGCAGTTCACCTCAGGACACCCAACAGTTCTTACAGCGAACTGAGGATGTATTCACACAAGAAAAGAGAACTTCTCTAGCAATCACATCCTGCCCCTTCCCAGATTCCTCAGGCATTTGAATTAACAAATTTTAAGCAGTTTAGCTCATGAGACTGAGGATGAAGCTGCTCTGAAGTTACTCTTGCCTCCTTTCCATCTCTCCTTACTTCACACAGAGAGAGGTCAGCACTCAAGAGCTTTTCTTTAAGTCAGTCTTTAACCCTCTAACTTGTTCTCATCTCATTATGTTCAGGTAACTAAATTTAGAGTTATTGGAGGCTTGTTAAATGGAGACATAAGTTAATCACTTTCATTATCACATAAGTTAATCACTTTCATTATCTTCCAGGCTATTAGGTAAAGCAAGCTGGTTATTCTGTCTAATAAACCCCAGGTCTGCTGAAGCAGTATTTGACAGACATTTGCTTCAGGAAACGCTGCCTAAAAAAGACTTTGTTTTCCCTCATCTTCTGGGCACAGCGGACACCGCGTAGAGCTACTAGACAAAACTTCTGAAAACCAGAGCAGCCCTAAGACATAGCGCTGGTCCCGTAATTGTTTCTCACTCGGAAGTCAGAACAACTAAAAGAAGGTCCAGAGTTGTTTAGAAGGTAGAGACATGTATCCTCCAAAACACTGCACAGGGCACATGGGTGGAGTCTAGGAAATCAGAGCAGCTGCCAACATTAGAGTTAGGTTTGGCAAAACACAGACAGCTTTCATTGTAACTAACCACACAAAACTGAGGCCTAAAAGCTGCAACTCCCCGTAAGCAAAAGTTGAAAAGAATTTCTTTCTCTGTTTTAAATGAGAAATCCAAAGACATAAATACAGATTAAAAAAAAGTGAATATTTTAGGAGAGAAATAGAACATTATTTCACAGGCACGCTGAAAATAGTTACCTGCAGTGTTACGGCAATCTTCCCCCATTCCTACCACGCGATGACTGTAGTCGGTATTTCTTGGCAACTTCTATAGAAAATAATCCCCTATGCTTCTTCAAATTATTTGCAATATAAGAGCAGCCATATATTACAATACGTAACGTCACAACAGAGCATCGCACAGGTTCCCAGGTGTGACAGACTGAAATGGCAGGGGTCCAGCTGACCCAGCACAGTGAAGCCTCTTAAGACCCTGCTAGCTTGGATCCAGAACCAAATTTGTAAGGTTGCCCCTATCTACTTAGGACCCTTATGAGACTGTAGGGTGTCAGTGCTGTCCCATCCCTTCTACTCCTGAGCTGGCTGGCCTGAAACAAGCCCTGCCATTTGTGTCATTCTCTCCAGAGCCTTTGGCTTTGGCATTAGTTTGGCACCAGCCTGAACGTCCCTGAACCTACCTTGAAAGTTATCTTTGGAATATTTAATTAGATGAACTTGGTGACATATTAGCACGCTCGGTTTTGTGAATTTAGCTTCTTGGCTCATTTAAAAAATGTAAAGTGGATAAAGAATCGGACCTATACTTTACTTTCTGCATTCTGTAAATGCTTCCTCATTAGTTTTTCTCTGCTTTCTAGACTTAATTTATTCACTTTAAAAACATAACAAGACTGAACACAAGCCCGTGGCTGTGCCGAATGTAATTACACTGGCAGCCAATTAATTAAAAGCAGAATTTACAGTCAATACCGTAAAAGATTAAAAACATACTTTTTTGATGCTAAAGTTCAGTAAACAAAAACTTAAAGACAAAAAATAGTCGTCCCCTGACGATACAAGAACTTTCTCATTATGGCATATACGCATCGCATTTTTTAACGCACATTTGATTTCAGAAACCTCATGTTTTTAATACGACCAGCCACTTCAACCTCAGCAGAAAGACGTGAAATAGTAAAGACACTCGTATTACACTCAGGTACAGAATCACAGTTCAGTGATACCTGGGAACAAAGACAAGTAAATAATGAACTCCTGAAACAGTGTCTGTATCTAACTGCACCGAGTTTCAGAAAATGCATTTTACTGAGGAGGAGAGGAAGAGTGAAATATTGGTTAGACCTAGCACTCATATCCAACGTGTTTCAAACCCTAAATCTTTTATATATTCTTGCAACAAGGAAACATGAATTAGCTTGGCACTTGAGAAGTGTGACTTTTTTCCTTCACTGAAATACCTTCAGTCTAATTCTCACTAAAAAAAGACAGGTAGAGACCAAATCCCTTGAATTCTTTCTACCATCATTTCAACAAACTCATTACAGTTTTCAGTCCAAACACTTCAGAGACTAATTAATGAATATTTAATTTCTATACAATCATGCCCTGGCATACACAGATGCCACCTCCTTGCTGGAGCAACAACCCTCAGCAGACCAGCACGACCCCAGTTAATGTGGTTACTACCTACGGATCCCAGTACAAGATCAGGAGAGGAAGTTTGGAAAAGTATACTCACATGGACAGTCAGAAGGTTTGAGAGAATCTGAGAGGATTAAGAGGTACGATTCAACTTCATGCAGTGCTACACCACCACTCCTGTCCGTGTCTAATAGCAAAACCAGTTGTTTAATAAACCGCAGTCCGACTATCTTCTGGAGCTGGTCTATCAGCATAATTCACAGTAGAGGTAGAAACCAGTGTGGGTTTCAAAGAGATCAACCCAGGAAAAGACTTGACATTTTGGTTCAGTTACAGTGCATACTTACTCACTGAGTTTGGCCACCAGCATGGCTAAGCAGCCATGGAATAGAGGATATTTGAGTCCATGCACCTCATTTTGTCTACATCACTTGGATTCTGAACCATAATTCTTCTTTTATGTTGTAAAATCAACATTTAGAAACCAGATGCCGTGTGTATACAAGTATCAGGGAAACATTTCTTTTGTGTGCGAGGGATTTTAGCATTTCCAGCATGCTTGAAGCTGATGGGGACACATTCTTCCGTGCCATTCTGGAGCACTGGAAAACCATCATCCTATGTACAGGAGGTATCCTGTACCCTACACCTACTCCCCAATCTGGAGAGTGACTTTAACAAGGCACCCATCAAGACTCCAAACTGAGCCTTAGTATTATTGAGAACTCTACCTACTCCAACCTCTCCCGAAGCACACACAACTGTTAAGGGATCTGAGAGGTTCAGATGGATGACGGGCTGCCATTTCTGTCGTAACCCAGTTTATTCAGTGAGCATTTAGAAATGCCTGTTGCAATTTCACCTTATGTAATGATGTGTCTCCTAATCTCCATAGCATACGAAAGAATACAAGACAGGAGGTGAAGAGAAGCACATTGGTCATGCTGCTTCATCAGCTGAGGCAGGTACTCTGTACTGGCCAGGAAAAATAAAACTGGCAATGACTAAGGAATTATTATAGATTCAAACCTTCCAGGGTTTGAACCTGACTTTTCACTGTGACCTGTGGACAAACACCTCTCCTGTTGTAAATCACGCAATAGAGCCTGCAGTGACCGCAGAAGGCCAAGACCACACAGCTCTCCTTCCCACCTAAGACGTGGCACAGTCCGAAGCACTCTGCCTTCTCCAGCTCTCTGCGTTCACTGCTCTGGTTCGCTGCTGACTCCTAAGGAAAAGTGGCACCTACCGAGTCACCAAAGCCAGCGGCATTCTCCGTGTCCCGTGCTGACCTTGTATGCAAGTCAGAGCAAGCCTGATCCACCTTCATTTACACCTGGCACAGGCTGCAGTGCCCAACGGAGTCCATATAGCCAGCAAGGAATTAGAGCAAAGTACATTGCTATTCCTTTTAACCCTTAGTGCAAACACCCCTGAAATTAGACACTAGTTATGTAGCCATTTATCCCTCAGTTCTGAGGGACACCAGAAATTAGTCACTGCAGCTTCTAAATGAAACAGCAAACAACTTTCTCCCTACATAAAAAGCCTGTAATACAGAAATATTTCTCTTTCAAAAGCAAATAAAAGTGCAGTTCAACAAGAATGCCACCTCCTCGCTATGTCAATTTTCTAGACAAATACTTCGTACTGTATGTCAACAGTTAAACAAGAAAATTATAAAGAAAATTACATTTATATATATTCAAGTATATTAAAATACTGGCTTTCAGGTATACATAAACCTTTTTCATTGTGTTTAACCAGTACCCATTTATTCAATGAATGCTGATCAGTGCACACACAAAACTAATTTGCAGGCCTTCTTTTGTGATTTTAAACAGTCTGAAGTGGTGTTTATTCTGGGTAAACTGCAGGAATTTTGCTATGAAATCTTAAAATTATTACAATATAGGTAATCTAAATTGGGAACGAGCTTTGCTCCGTTTCGCATTCAGAAACATGGCAGTTAACTATTTATGGTGACAGCAGCTACTTGAGATGGTTGATAAAACCTTATGTGCAATGACTATTACTGAATTTTATCATACTCACCCAGGAAACTTTCAAGATACATTCCTATATTGAGAAAACAATACTTTTAATTAAGCACGTGAAGAAAGCGATCAACAACCGCACTTCACACATTGAATTTTTGGATCATTTGCTTGCCTACGTGGAAAAGCTCCTTAAATATACCCTAAGAAAATAGAACAGATTTCTTATTAGTGCAAATGTGATGGAAATGTGTGACTTATGTGCAAATTTACTCCTCACAGCTACAGTCTTTCATGTGTTCCACTGCCAGTTTTAGATTAACTACTAGTTTGATGCACTAACTGACCGATTTGTTGTAAACACACCTTCTTTCTTGTGGTGTTTAGTAAGCCTTTTGTCAGTTAAAAAACTCGCTCATCCATATGAAACTCCCTCCAGGATTTTGGTCGCCTAGAAGGATTATTGCCCACGAGTGAAGCCTGCTATTCTGTGACAACCCTATTCTAACAACACATCCAATAAAGTTGTATTTCAGAAGCCTCCGTTGTTTTTATCATCGATTGACGCAAACACCTACCGTACATTGCTGAGTCTATGGTGACGTCACAAGTACTGTATGAAGACACACAATGTATTTCCAGCCCTAAGATTCCAAAGTACAAGGTTACATATTCATAACTGGCATCTTCCAAAATTTACTTGCTGTACCTTGGAGATAAGTCCCTTATTTGCCTGAATATTTCCACCATCTTACCACCAGAGCTACAGGCCATGAACCACAGCAAAGCAGAAATCATCGATACACAGAAGAAACCATCAGCTTCATAAACACTCTAGTTAAATGCCTCCTGTCTGCCCCAGCTGCTTAAAAATTACACTTGAGTTTTCACCAAAATTGTACTATTCTACTCAATTATCAATTCTCAAACGTAAAACGCATAATTGGTCTATTCATGTAACAGGCAAGTAAAAAGTCATCCAAAGCATTACTTCTAGTACCATTTTTAAAGTTACTACGTAGCATTTAAAGAATTAGCCCACAACCATTATCTACATGAGGTTATACATTATTTCAGGAATACAACACAGGCCAGATTCAACATTCGCCGAAGTCAATGGCAATATTACTAAGAGTTCTTGAGCTGTGTTTATAAACCAGAGCTGCATCATGACTTCTTAAGTAACAGAGAAACATTCCTGACATTTGGGTGTTAGAAATTTCCTGGAAGAGCTTGAAAAAAGGTTGGAATTCTAAGGAATAGCATTTGTTACGCAGCCAACACCGTTTATACTTGGCTGTTACACAAGGCAGGGTTTATTCTTTAAGCAGCGAATGCAGATAACGCCTATCTGACAGCTCAGCTTTGCAATTCAACACTGTTCTTACTATTTTTAATCTATTTGGAGTCTTATACTCAAGACATGTCTACATCCATAGTTGTGTGGAGAATCCCTTCACAGGTCACTTTTGCACATAAGTAATCCAGACACACCCTACAAAACTTATTCCAAATGTAATGAGAAAGAAAAATAGACAAATCTGAAGTATATCATATACTTTCTGCTACTTTCAGACATTATTTCTGGGAGATTTGGAGAGAAAGTCCATAATTAAGGAAGAAATACTGCCTCAATTTTTATAATGTTGAAGCTTATTTACAGACATGTGCACCCACATCTTTTAACAGAAATAGAACTATTCAATCTTCATGAATCTTGAATACATAACTACTGGCCCTTTTCACATAGTCAGTTAGATGAAGAGCTTTTTTTCCCTCAGCAGGATATTAAAGTTTCGCAATCATTCACTTACAGCAAGCAGCCAATTTTCCAAAGTAAAAAACATTTGCCCCTTAATAAATGCAAATTTTGAGTATCTTATGTCACATATTCCAGCAGTAAATTAAATACATTAATGTTTTAACTAGTAATTAATTTAGAAAGTTAAGTGGCTTTGAAGCAAGAATCCACTTAAGCTTAAAAGCAATTGACACTAAAATGCAAAAAGATTAATAGGTTGACTGATTATTAATTCCATAAAATGATACTGTGATCATGATGTTTATGATGTCATGACAATCTACACAACATTAACTGTAATTGTCAATCAACATTTCTCCTTCAAATCCACAATTTCATGTTGGAGCACAGAATTTCTTTGATCCAACCGGTTTTTACCTAGTGAAAGTCACAGGAAATCTTTCACTAGATACACGTAGTAAATACTAGGCCAGAGAAATGCTGAAGGGGGATTAAGCAGCTAATCTCAGGCCTCAGCAGCGAGCCCAAAACAAAGCATACAATGTACTGTTCTTAAGCAGGTAAATTCAGAGAAGATGTGCTTCCTGCTCATGTGTCTGAATGCTGGGAATTGGTTTTCCTCCAAAATTTAAATGAGAAATGGAACCTTGTACCAAACATGAAACAACACCAATTAAATTTACTTTACACTACTGAAGTCAAGGAGAGGAAGGTGACTGTATTCCCTAGAAAACTCAGATCAGAATCTTCTTGGCATCTTTACACCTAAAGATGACAACTAAAGAAGAACCCCCAATAGCAACAGCACCACCCCCTCCTCACCTCAGGCTGCACAGGTTTCCTGGCAGAACATGGAAAGGGTTGACAAATTCCAGGAATCAGACTTTGAAGTTTGCTAACAGACTTTACGATCTGGGTCTCAAACTCTGGGTATTCAGTTCGTAAACAGGTGCCTCTCCACTAAGCATCTCTAACCTCAGTATTTTTCCCCCATGTAGTCCTCCTAGGATTTCAGACCCATTCAGGACAGAGAAAGGAGTAGAGTCAATCAGGGAAGATTCTTGATCTCCATCTGCTGTTTTTGAAGGAGGAAAAAAGTGGCCCTTTTACACCTTTACACCATAGTCCTGTTTCCACTGGGCCCAAGTTACCCTACATTGCATAAAATTTGTCTTTGGGCCTGAAATTAGAACTGCAAAATCCTGAAAGCCAGGGATGCAGTATGTACTTCAGAGTAGAGAGACACATCAAAAGCTCGTACACTTTGCGCCAAATTAAAGGTTTCAAGTACAAAGATCTAACAACAGAAGAGCTAATCTATGCTAAATCAAAACAATAAAGCGTGTATCCACAACCCAGGGGTTGGAAATCGTTCATTAAAATAAGAAGTCCCCAGCCCTCGATACTGCTTTGGCTTTCTTCCCTTTTGATCTTAATGCGAAACAATTCGTAACATCAGAACGGGGTTATATTTCAGAACTTATTAAAATTGTAATGCCAGCATTGATAATAATTATCGTTCGCTTTTTAAACAATCTTTGAGAAAAGCACATCAAAAATTATCATAATAAATCCACTGGAGGATTACTGTTGCACTGGAATATCAAAGAATTTAGGATGCATTGAGGATTTATTGTCTAATGAAACATTGAAGTGTTAATGATATTTATCTGAAATTGGGTGTTCTTCCTTTGATTAGATGCTATACATCAGTCTGACAGTCTTAATACTTTCTGGTTAGGCTGATAAATTAAATCAATTCTAAGTTACATTACTTCATATGCCCGCCAGTTAATTTAGAAATAATTGCATTTTCTTACAAATTTAAAACTGTCGACACGTAAGCACAGTACAGCTGTTTCTTTACTGTACAGTGTGCGTTGTATTATGAACTGGATTAAGTGTTTAACTTCCTCTCCCCTTTCCCCCCCACATAAGCAAATTATGGAAGTTACTCTTGTCAGCTGATCTTCCTCCTACGAAACATTTCGGTCCGATGTGATCAAGACATTCAGTATTAGAGTGAGCGTAGGGATTTAAGTAGCAGTAGTGCTCATACAGTTACAGGCATACCTAGACCATCTATGATTCGCTGACTGCGCACACAGGACTTGCAGGTCTATGATTATTCTGAAAACACTTTAACACCCATACTTAAGCGTGCTTTTCAGCACAGATGTAAAAGGGTATGTACATCGTTGCTCTGTGTTGACTCTACTACCAGATGATGCAATAAAAACAACATAAGATGACTTTTGCTCGCATGGCTAACTTCAGACAGCAGCATGCTGGGTCTTTTAGACCTCGATGACCCTCTAAACCGAATTGTTTACCTGCAGCTTCATCTCGGGCTGTCTAGCACTCAAGACTCAAACACACAGCAAGAACAATCATGTCTTCAGAGATGAAGAGTCCTGGCTAATTCTTCATTTATCCTTACTGAAACAACCTAGCAAACTGAGCTTTATGTTGTAAACAGTTAACCAAAAGGAGAGCACAGATTCTCCTAAGAACTATATGCAAATAATACCACTTAATCCATTTGAAATTATTTCATGAGCACCAAACCTCGCAAAGCCGGCAGGAAAACATTCTCACCTAGGCACAACGTATTTCTGCCGAGAAACACGTCTTTCACTTGCACATCAACATAAGTTAATAAAAACCTTTCAACAGCTTCAACGCTATTTTTCACTTCTCAAATGTACATTTCCATAACTATCCATCAGGAATCCATATATACATAGACCAGACAGCAGCAATCCATGAAGAACTGGCTCTCTGAAGTAGACAGTTAAACTCACAGTACACAAGATAAGGCGAACAAAGCTAAAAGCAATAGTTCAAAATGGGCATTCTTTTCTTCTTTCATCAAAAGCTGATTACAATGCCACTAAGAAACCAGGACAATCTACGCAGATTCCACTGACCTATGCAAGATATAGCAGAATTCATGACTTGGATTCATAGTGGGTTCATGACCTGCGTGGACACGGTATGGGGGGCAGAAGCGAGCAAGCATGGGAGATACCTAGAGCATCTCTTAAGTCATCCATGTGCTCCAAGTGTAACTTTCTGAAGGCAAACACATGTTGTGACCACGCACGTTATTTATGCTTCCAACACGTTCCTACACCTGACGTCACGCTGCGCAATTCGTAACAAGTAGAAAAGCCAGAATCGGGTAACTTCAGGGAATGCTTGCTGATTTACAAGGCTAACCTAGCATAGCAGCATCTGGGCGGGCTAGTGAATTCCAGTGCGTTTCCTTTCACTAATGGAACAGAACAACGTGCTGACAGAACTGACTGAGAACACTTTCTTCCTCTTTCATAAGGATATTTCATGTGACTTTTACACGACCCAGCTGAGAAATGCAGGATGAACTGAGGCATTCTTTCTCTAAATCAACTACACATGACAGGGAGGTAAAAAACTGTTGGGAGCATGACTCCCATAAGCAATTAACTTTTTACCATCAGCCTTTGGAATTCCTATGCAGACAAGTAGTATCATGAAAGGAGAGGAAGCAGGCAATTCCATATTCAAAATGAAACCTGTAAGTAAACAGAGGGGGATCCAAAATTTCAGATTCATAAATCCTATGAAGTTCAGTTCCCTAACTCAAAGACAGACAAGTTTTCTAAGTCATTGTTACTGGGGTAAGAAATCCACGTCCTAGGAGTTTTCCACCCCAAGGACAAAATTGCAACCCTGCCACGTGCACTGCTGTAGATCCCATCTGCTACAAAGACGCTGTCACAGTGGTATGAGACAGAACATGACAAGAGCTGATGTTCGCGTACATCCACAAGTCCATAGGAGATGCTTTTGACTTCTACTGAGATTACAAATGAGACGTTTCTTTGAACAACACAGTATTCTTACCTGTACAAGCAGGTGGCAGCAGGAAAAAGGCAACTAGGAATGAAAGAAAAATCCAAACAGCTTCACAGAGAAGCTACCTGCCAACTCTGTATTAGTTTCATGAAGAGACGTCACAGACCAAGGCATTTTTTATGAGATGCTGTTCACAAAAGCACTCCATATGTAAAATTCCATTGCATGAAGAATTTAAATAGACTAATCACAGTAGAAATTTCCAATTACAGTAGAAAATCAGACATTTGACAGTACTGAGCAAATGAAAAAAACTGTTTAAATTACCTTTTACACAATATTTACAAATATTTTTAATAGACCAGTATCACTCTGCCCTGCTTCATCAGGCAAACACCCTCCACTTCGGTATCGTAACATCTCATAGTATGCATGCTCAACCCTGCAGCATCATGCTAATGACAGTTTTCTTTTAAAATTCATTTAATTCTTATTATCACTCCAATATCAGTCATTACGTGCAACTTGGAAATGAAAATAAGCTGCCTAATTTAACATTAATATTGCTTTAATGTTGGTTTAAAGAAAACAACTCTGAATTCATGTTCAAGGGATCTCAGCAGATCCTTTTTGCCAGTGTACAGACATAAAACCTGCCCGGATCTGGTTCAGCAGGCATATTCTTCCCTAAGTGCCACACTTCTGAGTATAGATAGGAACTTCTAACTGTACAGCCAAGAACTTGTGGGAACTACAGCGACTGAAGACCTTCTGCAGCCAAAGTCCAACAGCTGGAGGCCACCAGAAAGCCAGAGACACAGAGGTGGACTCCACCTAACATGCCTGGCTTTCACAGGCTTAGCAACCCACCTTAGTACTGCACCAACAGCTCCTCAGCTTCTGGTTCAGACTGACCTCAAGCCAGCCACCTGGAAGCACCACAGGCAGGGGGAGGTTGCACACACAAACCAGCTTTAGGTATCTACCAACATTTCCTGAATTGCTCTAAGAAGGCCCAAACACCAAAATCAGTAATCATTTCTGGGGCTCTGCATAGCTTGTATGCTATCTGCAGCTTTATACCTCAAGAGAAGCACACCAGAAACAGACTTGCGAAACATTTTTGGCTTATATTTTCTAGAAACCACTGTTTTCCCTGGCCTTCCTCAGCAGTTCTTCCATGCTCCCTAGATGTCACCAAAAAAAGCGAGACATCCAACCTGCTTATTCAGGAAGGCATGCTCTATTTTCCAGATAACCCGTTCACACAGTCCGCTGAACACAGCAGCATTTCTGACTACGGTTACTCTTCCCTCAGTAAAGGTATTGCAGGTTTGGATATTACTGCAAATTCTCTCTTTCAAGATCCCTTAGGATCAGAGTTTTCCCAAGAATGTCCTGCCATTCTCCTGCAGCGAGGCTTTAAAACTCCCTGACAGTCAGTTTGAACCGGCCACGCAACTAAACAAAACCCAAAATGAAGACTAAACTGAAAGTCATGCTTTCCTCTTTCTGCTACCACCTTTCTCTGAATCTCTTCATTACTCCTTGGACACTACCATCCTCATTTTCTGTATTAAGGGAGCAAGGGATGGATCCTCATTCATCTGAAGCATCTTCAGAGCTAAGTGCAGAACAACACCCACTTTCTTGTTACCAGTTTTATTGAATTCCATGTAAACCCAGGAAAAAGAAGAAATACGGATATAGTCTCCATCTCATGTTACGCAACACCATGTAAAATAGCCTCTCTACCGGAGTAAGTTTACTGTCAGCCACTGCTCTGCCCACTGCACTTTACAACTATTTGAAAAGGACCAATTTTAGATCTGTCTTTCATTGCTCTAACACCCAGCTGAAAGAAGAGTCAGTTAAAAGGCTTGCTGTTTGCAACTTAGCATTCTCGTGACGCCAAGGAAAATCAGAGACAATGCAACTCGCTTCAGACGGTGGTTACCGGGCAACCACGTGTGTATCTGCAAATTCAGTTTTCATTCTACTATCACTGGAATCTTTATACTGCCAGAATAAAGCATCATCTTGCACCACCTCTGAACTTTCCCTCTGCGTACGGAAAAGGTGTTTACTGCCATCTCCAGGAGTGTGTTTGTCTGAACCCACAACACATTCCCCTTTACAGTATGGAGAGTCATTACTGAAGATGGAGGGAATTAAGTGTCCTCTACTAGAGGTAGACAACAACAAAGCTAACAATGCCTTTTTTTCCCCTCGATAACCAGACCTGGGT
This sequence comes from Rhynochetos jubatus, assembly GCA_027574665.1. Lineage (NCBI taxonomy): Eukaryota > Metazoa > Chordata > Aves > Eurypygiformes > Rhynochetidae > Rhynochetos > Rhynochetos jubatus. The sequence goes on along the minus strand of CM050654.1, from coordinate 2,430,521 downwards.
AAAGCACTTCTGGGAAAAAAGCAAGCTGAAACATCATGGAATTACAATAAACATTTGAGGAACTCAAATATTTGTTTCATTTTTCATTTTCAAGCCAGTTATACTGACACTTCCTTCCAGTACGGTCAAAATACAGGAATGCCAGAAACCTCACAAGAGCGTGGCCTTCAGCACAGCACTTAGGACATTTCTTAAGCCAGACTGAACTCTAATACAGTCGGGATTCACAGCCTTGAACTTAGACACTAGCATCCTGCGCCGCAGAATTTTAACAGAAATATAGTCCACAAACTTGCCAAAAAAGAAACTTTGAATACTTTCGATTCACACACGCAGTATGAAGTATTTCTACTGTACTAAAAAAACCAACAACCAACATTAAAGAGAACTTATGCCACACGAAGTAGAAGGAAAACATCACACAAGCCTGCACCACATTTTTCCCAGTTAGCATTTATACCACACAAGGGTTACAGAGTGCAGAAGGTGCAGAAAAGTGGAGAATCAAGAATCCTTAATTACAAGCAGCCTATCTTCAAGAAAAATCAACAAAATGGTTTAGCATTTGCTTTGTCTTATTTTAAAAGGCATTTTAAAAGAGCTGCAAGTGCCAAAAAAGAAATCCAAATCAGAGGAAGTATGTCCTATTCTATTTTTAACAACTGCTAATAAGCTCAAACACAGGAGGTCCCCCAGGTCTCAATGTGAGAACAGCAGAATTCTGATGGCTATGGGCAATTATTAATTTACGCTGGCAGATAAGTGTGTATACACTAATTATACATATAATTATACCTTACATTTCATGCATTCCAAGTAACAAATGAGTCCCCAGAATTTTGAAACATGCTCATGATTTCTTACTACTTTTCTGAACGCTTGTAGAAGTTCGGCGTGTAACACGGATGTCACCGATACACGCACCCATAGCACAGGAGTACCCACTCTAACGTGGCATCACGCAATTCCAGTAGACTTAGTTTAACAACAGCGACTAAAGACAATTGCCTGAGCAATTCCATATGGATGCACTCCAGATTTGTGACAGCTCTGTTAGGCAGAGCTAAAAGAGGCACAGCTCTTGACTCATTTCTTGCAATGGAAGGAAATACTACAAAAATAGAGCCAGGAGCACAGATTCTTGTAAAAGAAAGAAACCAAGTAACTACATCGATTACGGATCAGAGTTACTGACTGCACAAGCTCATTTCAGGAGCCTGACAATCTGTAGGAAGAAGTCTGGCTCCCAGGCTCTCGAGAGAGTCTGAGCTTTTGGCTAAGGGAGGGGGAAAATCAATTACCACGACCTTTACATCTCAGACTATTGTAGTTTATTTCTATCTTGGATCTAGATAATTTGCATATAACGAACTTTTAATTTCCCATATGATATCCAGATTTAACTAGAAAACAATTTACTGCATCTCTACTATAAATGTTTTTTGGTTCGATGGGTGTTTTTTTTTCCCAGCTGCAAGTTATTTACAAATACAGACTAATTTAGCTCCATCCTCCAGTCTTTCCAAAGCAGAGTTCCATTTGTACTCAGAATTTCCATCTTGTGTTTACAGACAGGATGTAAAAATAAGTATATATGCATTCAGTTTCCTTTATTTTTATACACTAAGACAAAGACTCCAGCTCTGACACCGTTGGAGATGTGCTCTTCAGAGGGGCACATTGCCTCCGTTTCCTGACTGCTCGCTCGCTCCCCCTGACACTCTTCCCATCTTTTTCAAAACCCTTTCACAGTGATTTGACTATTTAATTGGGATGTCACCAATACCGGGATCAAATGTTGTCCCTGCTACAACTAACTTCTCCCTACTTATACCTTTAGCATCACTTGGGTCATCTTTGCCTAAGTGTTACACCAAATACGCTGAATTTTTAAGTATTGTTCAGAAAAGCAGCTGTAACCAAAGAAAGCCCCTTTCCATAACCAGTTTTCTTGTTTCCAGGAAAAACAATTACACTGGACAGTAAGAAAAACATTTTGTATCAGCACAGCTCGCTAACTGGTCCAAGTATTCTGCGAAACCGTTTCATCTTTCTCATTTACCAAGTCACTTTGTTTTGTCACCACTAATATTTACCATAAAAGTGTTACAATTATTTCCAGTTCAACAACAAAAATATTCTGAGAGGTCCTCTGCTGGTCTTGGCAGATGACCATGTTTCCCCACAGACACCTACTTCTGTGGTCTCTTCTTACTCACCCAATTACTGAGATAACTACCAGAGTAGTTTCAGCTTCATAAATTGGGAAATCATGTGGTATTTAGACATTATGAAATTTTATGAAACCGTTTTTTTAACCTTTAAACATAAGATTTTTTTTCCTCCAAGTCCATGGGGTTCATTAAAATGCAACATCAAATGCTGTTACTGTCTCTAATATTCATTAGCTTAAAGGGTAGTCCTACAAAGAGCTTAAACCCAACCCTGCTGACAGTGGAACACCAGAATCGTAGAAGCACTTGATTTTCCCGTCTCAAACACCATTTCACCCACATGTCTCAAGATAGCTCCGGTAGCAGGAGCTAACAAACACAGTCTGTAACACACAAACCTTAGACAAAAGCACCCATTCAATTCTTAACATTGATTTGTCTTTTGAACTCATTAAAAATATCTCCTTAATTATTTATTCTTTTCTGGTTATAGTATGTTATCCTCTAATAAATTTTTTTATTTCTAACATAAAATTCCATAGAGAGATTATTTCTTAGGATTCTTCTACAAAGACAGTGCAAGCTCTGAGAATCATAACACCAGTTATTATATACAGAGGACGCACAGAATCCCACAGCCTTGGTTAGGAGGATGTACAAAAGCGAGACAGAGAGCTTACAGCATCCTCCCCGGAGCACAAACCTCAGAAAGGCAATACCATCCAGTATCCAATCTCTGTGTGACCCAGGCTACAGCAGAGTTATTTCAGACATGGAATCAACGCTACCCCAGTGCAAATCCAGGGAAAACAGTGCTGTCACCTTTGGACACACCTCCCCTGTCCTTCAACTCCTCGTATTGGCACTGATCACGTTCCAGGTACAATATGTAGTTCCAAGTGTATGCCACGTAAAAAAAAAGTGAATAAGGTGCATGTTTACATCCCTTGGGATCTTCACCACTACATCTACCTCCAGTCTTTGAAATTCCTTTGTTAAACTCACCCTTTTGTTACATAACAAGAAGCTATCCATTGTCATTTATTGTCTGTCTCTCACTCCTGGTGTGAAAAGACTTTTTTCCAAGCTAAAATGTAAAGAACTCAGATATATGCGACAGCCATATGACTTTTCAGGAACTTGACTTGCAGCTTGTGAACCCCCACAATCACTGTGTGGCAGCAGAATTTGATTGTACAAGCCACAGTTTTCTGGGCCATTTACTCTGAACGTGGGAGAATTCTGACACCTTATGGCTGTTACTGGATATGACCCACGGTAAGTCCTGAGTAAGCACGGCCCCAGCGCTAGCAGGAGCAAGAATGACCAGGTTAAATGCCATTTGGATACCGCTAAGTTAATTTACACTCACACACTTTGCACAGAGCCCCCTGGCACTCGAACAAAATTATCTCAGTGTCTTTCTGCTGAAGACAAGCTTTGTGATCCCTTCTGGCCCCCTTCTCGATCCACCTACAATCACCTTCATTCACTAACACGTGACAAGTGTCTGAGTTAGCATCTGCCTTGTCACAGCCATTCCAGATCAGATCTGGTCAGAGCAGCAGGGCTGGCAGGAGCATCTGTGTTACATGAGAACGAACCACATCTCTGCACAAGGCATAACAAACATCTCACAGGTACTTTAAATTATCACTGAGCAAACTTTGCTTACTCCAAAGACAACTGCAGCACATGACCAATGGATCTGGGAGAGCTGAGACTTCACAGTTTTGCCCCACACAACTACAACAGGGCTTCCCCCTATACTCACAGTTCCAGTGTCCTTTTCCAGCTCGACTTCTGCCTCATCTCCCTGTGCAGGACTCTGCTCCTGAGCAAAACCGCCAGACCTCCTCCAAAACCTTCCGAGACTTCGCCCCCTCAGTCAGCTGCACCCTTACCTGGGGAAAAGGAAAGAACAAAGGGTTAGTGTGACACACGCCCCCTTGGTCCAAACAGTCACACAGCTATGCAGCCCCTCCCAGGAAAGCTGGATACACTCGGTCTTGCTTTCAAAACTGGTTACATTTGTACATAAATAAATGCAAAATAATGCATTTCACTTAGCAACACCCAAATAAAGTCTTGTTTGGTTCTGTTTACAGTAAAGGATCATATATTGACCTCACAGCTTTCCAGCATACCACACCATCCTCATTTCTCCAGTTTCCCAGGGACAAAGAGCAAAAGCAGATTATTTGTAAAGGCAACTACCTGCTCCGTGGATCATAAAAAAGTAAACACTGAGAAAGTAAAAGGCCTTCTAAGGAAAAGCTAAAATCTAGGGGAAAAACAATTGATGTCACCAGGCATAGTTAAAGCAGGTGTTCTGGGTTCTAGCTGAAAGGCACAAGATGTTCTTTTAAGTCCTGACTTGAACTTGTAAGAAAAAAGGCCATATGCTTGTCAAGAAACAGGGTTTAGGACAGGCCTGCAGTAAGAGAGACACCTGTTGATCTCAACCACCCCTCAGGCCTCCAATTCTGCCCTTTCCCCCACCCTCCTGTATAAATGAATGTCTCTCATCAGCTGTGTAACTCCACACTAAAGGTGTTCTTTGAGCAGCATAAGAAAAACATCAGGTAAACACAGGTCAAACTTGGCTTGAAAAATCAGACGATTGGCATCTTTGTACTGGGTGGTTTGTTTTTAACCACCCAGTTGTGCAATCCAGAGGCCATAAAGCAGTTTTCTCCTCAGGGAGGGCCCCCCTGCTGAGGGACTGGTTACACCCTGCCCTACCGTGTCTCTCTCGGGGCTCCACAGTGCCTCCCCCTCATCAGGGTATCCATCTCCATATCCAGGGATCCTGCAGCAACAGTCTGACCCCAACAAAAACACCAACATTTCCCTCTTCCCTGCCACGGAGGAAATCAAATGCAAGTGAACAGGCACAAAGGCACAACCAAACGGCACACATACACGTGCAGGGTCCCCCTGACTAACAGCTCTGCGGCCATTTTGCCCCCTCAGGCTCTGCACCCCCTCACAGCCAGGGCCAGCAGCAGCCCCATGCTGAGCACAGCTCCTTCTCTGCACAACATGCCATTTCAAAGCCACCAAGTGCAACACCCCAGAGCTGCATCAGGTTAGGTTTTGACTTGGTCTGTGAGCTGTCACACTCACCCTGCCTGTGGACAACTCGCCCATTTCTCCTACTGCCCTTCCATTGCAGGATAACACTAAGAGAACACCGGCAGCTGCTTGCCTTCTTCCCTTCTTATTCCTGAAAGCAGAGAGAGCACCCCAGACTCAGGAACCCATTCCAGGAGAAATCTCTGACCTCATCAACATTTTAAAGATACACAGATAGAAAGCAAAAGTCCGAGTTTCAAGTTCTTTTTTTGGTTATGAGATACAATAACTCACCACCAAAGCCCTGCCTGGTGAAAAGGTTCCTCTGGGACAGGCATTCCTGCCCAGATGCTTCAGTGCCCCAAGGGCCTCCTCAGGCCTTCATCTGCACCTCTGAAGCTGCACTCAGCCATGGAGCTGTCCTGGTTAACTCACACAGAAATCAACCAGCAAAAAGACCCCCCAAACCACTCACTCTTCACCAAACTTCTAAGAGAAATCACAAACTGCCCAGCAGGTCCCCAAGAACACTCTATATACCCTGCTCTCCCCTCAGGACAGCAGCTGATGGATAATGCCATCCATGTGGCTCTCATTAGCCACACCGTCTTCAGCTGACAACCCATTAAGGTGGTTTTAGGAGATAAACCCCTCCACTGGAGGCTGGTGTGGCTTCTAGAAGTTACTGGCCTGAAGGGGTGATGTTGGAGGGTTGCTCTTGAAAGCTCAAGTTACAAGCTTGTTCAGCTCTTTCTGACAGTTTTAACCAACTTTCTCAAAACTAAGCCATAAATTTAAAGACAGAGAGGCTTAAAGCATTAGTTTTACTGCAAGTGTGGTGACAGCAGGTAGCTGGGGAGATGGAGAGGACTGAGTATCTTCACTGAGGCAGTGGGTTCTTCAGATACAGAAGAAAGACTCTAGTGAGCAGGAGCTGTAACTTCTACTGCTGGTTTCTGACAGAGAAGGAAGGATCTGAAAAGTGCTCCTTGTCCCCATCTGGATGCAAACTGTAGGGCTTTACATGTGCTTTTTTTAAGTTCATCATCACTGCACTTTCTCACCTGACAGAAATACACAGCTGCACTCTTTCTGTGGCAATAAGAGTGCAACACACTAAACTTGGCTTATTTTTTGAACTGTTGAAGATGCAGGCACACCACAGTGAAACAGAGCAGTTGGTGAAGTACAGTGGGCTCTTGCACCTCCTGCAACACCTCAGCTAGTCACTTCACATTTGTTTCACTATCTATAAAGTGATTAACATTAATAAGAATTGGAGCAAAGACCTTAATTTTCAGGGTGCAGCAAGGAAGTGGAAAAAATCAAGAGGCTTGAGTTAGCAATAGAAATATCTAGCTTAACCTGCTTCAGGTTTTTTTAAAATTCAATATTGTAGAGAGTACTTGCATGTTTATGCCAAGTCTAGTCTCAGGTAGTTCCAGTTCTGATGCTGGATGTAAACTAGAACCAAGTTACAAATTCTAGAAACTAGAAATAAAATACTATTCTTCAGGCTTCAGGAAGAAAATTAACTCTACCCCAACTAAAACCAGTACAGTATGTTAGTACAGAATTGGGCCTTAGTGAGTGTCAAGGTTTTGGGGGGTTCTTTGATACAGAGTCTCAGAACCAGCTTAATTATTTCCTTCACCAGACCTGGGATCAAAATCCTAAACTGATCATATGAACCTGCAACAAAGAAGGACATAAACCACTTCAATGAGTGGCTGAATGCAGTCAGACCATAAAGCAGGCTTTCATAAGCTGTATCAAGTACAATCGTTATGATCATCTTTATTGCCAGTAATTCTTTCCAATCATCATGAGAGGAGGCAGCAGAAAGGGGACAACTTTTCTTTTAAATTACAAGGACTGTGCTGCAAATGCAATACCTCCACAGGAGAGGAAAACACTCTGGCCTGGCTCCTGGTACAGGGGAATCACAATGATATCCCTGGGAGCTTGACCCATGGAAGGCAGCAAGCTGTCCCACACCTCATGCACTCATCTCTACACTGAATTCCCCCAGTGTTAGGTTTCAACTGCTGTGGGCTGCTATATATTCCCTGATGGACCAAGAATCATTAGTTATCACAAGTCTTGCCCAATGTAATGAGGCAGGTATGTTAATCAATCAGCCTCTCAGACCTTCCATGGCCTCATACTACTTTGTGATTCTGAGCTTAAAAACAAAATGTGAATTGTTCTGTGTTTGCAGGTTGCATAGAACCAAAACATTCCAATCCCTCCTGAGCATACCAGTAGTGACACCTGTAACAAATGGCTGGTACAGTTATTTAGCTAAGCACTCTGAAAATTAAGGTGTTTTACTGACCTACCTGGGTCTTCTGTGTGGGGGATCTGCGGGTGCTCAAGTCTTGTAAGCAAACACCAAGCTGTTCTCACAGAACCGGCTGTTCTCTGTCCTCTGGCCCACCAGACCATTTCAAAACTATGCCTTGCCTGTTAAAATGGTTTTGGACACCCGCAGCACCACAAACCACAAAACCCGGTGAGGAACAGAGGAATCCTAAACTGGTTTCGGCTGGAAGGGACCTTAAAGCCCATCCCGGTCCAACCCCCCGCCATGGGCAGGGACACCCCGCACTAGGCCAGGCTGCTCCAAGCCTCCTCCAGCCTGGCCTTGGACACTGCCAGAGAGAAAGAACCCCGCAGCAACTCGGGAAAGCGCCTCTGAAACGCCAAATCCCCTCCTCGCGGCACAGCAAACGCGGCTACCGGCTCCAAGCGCCGGGAGCACGAAGGGAAACAGCCCCTGGCCCAGGAGCCGCGGCCCGGCAGCAGAGCCCGGCCGGCTGCCCGACCACCCCCGGGCAGGCGACTCCCCCCAGCAGACGGAGGGGCTGCCAGCGCCGGACAGGCCCCACGCTTCCACGGGAAGCCCTTCTGCCAGGAACAGCCCCGAACCGCGACCCCTCCGCTCCCAGCCCCGCAGAAAGCCGCCTCCTCCCCCGGGCCGGCCGGCGTTCCCCTACCTGCCGACACCGCGGCTGCCGCTGCCCGGGCCTGGCGGGCCGGGGGGCAGCACCGGCCTGGCGCCGGCCGCCGACCCAGGAACGACCCGCCGGCCTGGGCAGGGGGCGGCCGGCCGGGTGCCGCGCCGCAGCGCCCTGACTCCGCGCGGCCCGGGCCCGGGAAGGGCTCTGGCCGTGCCGGGCGCTGCTCCTGCCCAGTTGGTACTGGGAGGAGGCTTCCGGGCAGGCCGGAGGCCTGGAATCCAGCTGTTACCCTCCCCCGGCATCACCCCCAGGTGATGGGGGCTTTCCAGTCGGCTCTGGCACCTTACTTAAGCCAAAGATATGTTTGTGTGCTCTAGCAGCAGCTGTTCCAAGGGGCAGAAATTGCTTCTTTGAACTCACTGTGCGCTCTCACCAGCTTATTCGCAGCTAATTTAACTCTCCATTGCCTTAGGGTTAAACTTTCTCCCTTCTTTGACCTCCATCAGCCTTATCCACTCAACATCCTGTTGTTGATCCAGGAGCTAGTGGTGTCAAGTCCACTCCTATATAAATGTATGAAACCAAGTGTTGTGAGACAGGCGGTGCAATGCTGCCTGTCGTGACAACTGATTATATACTTTGCCCTGCTCAGTAAGACGACTGTTTCACTGTTCTGCAGCCCTGTGTGGTTTTGGACATGCAGGAATGTAAAGCGATGGATGGTTCCTTTGCCTTCTCCACAGTAAACAGAGCAGTTCCCCTGTAATAATCCCGGCCACAACACACCTGGCAACAGCATCACCCTTTCCCTTGTCTACGAGGCTGGGGCTCTGCACACTCAAATAAACAAAGATACTAACGCTCACATTGAACGGTGTATGCTTCTGTGTACACTTTACTGAAAAAAGCCTCGAAGTGCTGAATCATTCCTCAAATCCAAAGTTTTCTTCTCCCACAATATTAGCGTTGCACGTGGAGTCTGTTGTAATAGAATTTGGAGAAAACTTCAATCTCCTGCATGGAGACATGTCCCCACAGACGTGGTGTATCCTCATGTCTCCCCCCGAGGGTTAGGAAGATCCACAGATTCCAGACACCTCCCCCTCGGGCCAGCAATTCCCACACCATCAGCTCAAGCTCTTCAGCTTGAACGTCACCTGCAACTGTCGCTTTCCTCCTCAGACCTGATGCAGGAACTCTTTCTTCCACTGAAGGGGAAAAGGAAGGTCGCTCCCGTGCCGTTCTCAGCCAGATCCCGCTGATCCCTCCCAGCCTCCTCGTGCCAGAAGGGCTTCATTCGAGTCTGGGGACCAACGTCACTTTTCTCCCAGCCATCCGTGGTCAGAGCCTGACTCCGGGGGCGGTTCTCGAGGAGAATCAATACAGCATGCAGCTTCCCTCCAAAGTGTCAGGTTCCCGGGGAACGAAAAGGCCGCAAAACGCTTTGGAAGGTTTAGATCCCAAGACAAACATGTGTCAGGCCAAAAAGTCCAGCGTAGCTGGTTCCTCTCGCGCTCTCCCTGCGCGCCTGAGTGCCGGTGGGAGCGCTGCCAAGCGCACTCCCACGAGACGGACGGAGCATCTTCATCGCCGGGGGAGCTGGGACAGAGGGAGCGTTCAGTGAAACCAAAGTTACAGCGGTCACAGAGCGATGGAGGGAAGAAGCGACTGAGAGTGACAAGGAAACATCTCTGCAACCCTGTGGGCAGCGCTGGAGTCCGCAGGGGCCGGGACGGGGGGAGCTGTTGCTGTAAATCCCTGGCAAAAGTGGTTTCCAGTAGCGTAAGCAAAGGGTTTGGGTCTGATGGGCTGTGGGTTTGGTCTTGTAAATACAAAACTAAAAGATGTGGTATTTATAACAGAAAAGGATTTCCAAAAAGGCGAAAGACACCTGCCCAGCACACAGGCAGCAGCAGGTGGGTGCAAGGGGAGCTCCGCAGCCCGAAAGAGAACCCAGCCAGATCCAAGGGAGAAGATGAGTGGAGCAGAAGGCTCCTGGGGCAGCAGGGCTGGCAGTGAAGTGCCCACATGTGGCTCCCGAGCTGAGCAAGAACCCCAAAACACCTTGGGAAAGCGCCTTTGAAATGCCAAATCCCCTCCTCTCAGCACAGCAAACGCAGGGCTCGGCTCCAAGCGCCGGGAGCACAAAGGCAAACAGCCCCTGGCCCGTGAGCCGCAGCCCGGCAGCAGAGCCCGGCCGGCTGCCCGACCACCCCCGGGCAGGCGACTCCCCCCAGCAGACGGAGGCTGCCAGCGCCGGACAGGCCCCACGCTTCCACGGGAAGCCCTTCTGCCAGGGAAAGCCCCAACCTGTGACCCCTCTGACCCCTCCAGCCCCAGCCCCGCAGCTGCTGGAGGCTTCTGGGCAGTGCAGTGCCAGAGGCCTGGAATCCAACTGCCAGTGCCCGCGGCATCCCCCAGCGGTGGGTCACGCCGTGGGTCAGCCCTGGAAGCTCCACGTAAGGCTGCAGTGGAAGTGTGGGCACGGGCCTGGGATGGAGCGGTGCTCCAAGGGGCACCGGGAAACCCGTGCCCAACCAACACAGCGTGCGCAGAAGGTGCGTGACCCACCCGGGGCTCTGGGAGTCGCTGCTGTCGCTCCCGCTGCTGGGGGGAAAGCGCCTTCGGGAAAGCCCCGGGGTGGACGGGGGTTTGGGTTGCGCGTGCAGCCGAACCGATCCCTGGGGTCACTCCACAGGAATCCATACGTGACGCAAAGGTGGAATCGCTCCGCTTCTGTTCCGCTTGTCCCTGTGGGAACGGCTCTGGGTTGAGAAAATCAAGCCCTGTGCTCACAGCCCTCACTGACACCGACACACACAAAACCAGCAACAGAAACAAACATTTTATTTTTACTAAACCAGGACGAAACCATAGAAAGGGGCTGTTGGCTGCCCTCCCTCTAGGGATGCACCCGGATGCGCCTCTTCTTCAGGGGAAGGTGGAGATCTGGGAAGAAAAGGGAATCCCGAGTGACTGTCCGTCCCTGCAGACGTTTCCCTCGGCAGCACACGCAGCACTTGTGCCTCTGTGCGGGGCTGACACCGCAGCACCAGCTGGGCTGGCCTCCGCTCCCCTCTCGGGGACAGTCCCAGAGCAGCTCTCTGGGCCACCTCTCACAACATGCACAATCTCTGCTTACCAGAGGCGCTGCCGTCCTCGGGGCTCGGTCGCCGCTTGCTGCAGCCTGGGTCTCCCGAGGAAGCGGTCTGCGCTGCAGGAACGTGCACGGGCCCAGGTCCTGCAGCCAGCCCTCTCCCCGCTGCCTCGGCCGCACCGAATTCCCGCCTCACGCTCGCCTTCTCCTTCAAACAAACCAACAAACACATGGAACCTCTGGCTCTTCCCCGGAAAATGTCCCAGTAAGCAAAGCACGGGAGCAGGACACGGGAATGTGGAGAGTGAGGGAACATGAGCCCACAGGCAGAGCTTTGCCCTCCGTTATGGAACCAGCCGTGAGGTTCCTTAGGAGCAGGAGCGGAATAAAATACCCCCGCTGAAGGCCACAATCTGTGCCAGTCCAGGACAGGACTTGACTGCGGCTCAGAGGCCAACGCTGGGGCTGAACGGACCAACTCTTCTCCGGGAAGGAATTGCTCTCCGTTTGCCATCCTTCAGGAAATCAGGACAGCATACCTTTGGCAGGGAGGCGCTGGGCTGGTGAGGCCACTGGTCCAGAGGCAGCAGAGAGCAGACCGTCCGGAGGGTGTAGGTGACCTTGGTGTAACTCCGGAGGGTTGGAAAGGCAGCTCCTTCATTGGGAAAAGAGGGAGAATCATGAACTCATGGGATGGTTTGGGCTGGAAGGCACATTAAAGCCCATCCAGATCCAACCCGCTGCATGGGGAGGCACAGCCTGCAGCAGACCAGGTCTCTCCAAGCCTCCTCCAGCCTGGCCTTGGACACTCGCAGGGATGGGGCAAGGGGGGGCTGTGGAAGTGGTGCAGGAGCCCTGCCCATCTGCTGCCACTGCTGTTGCCATTGGCAACCCCTGGCACTGTCCCAGGACCCAACACACTCCCCAAGGGCCCCGTGAGCCCCTTGCGGGAGCCGCAGAGCTTGAGCTGGCGGACGAAGCTGGAGAAGCCTCATCAGCCTGGCCTTGGACACTGCCAGGGATGGGGCACCCACAGCTTCTCTGGGCAACCTGTCCCAGCGCCTCCCCACCCTCTCTGGGAAGAATGTTTCCCTGATATCAAATATCAATGCTCCTCTTCCAATTTAAAGCTGTTACCCCTTGTCCTGTCACTCCCTGCCCTTGGGAAAAGCCCCCACCCCCCCACCTTTCTTGTAGGCCCCCCCAATCACTGGAAGGCCCTCCACCGTCTCCCCAGAGCCTTCCCTTCTCCAGGCTCAACACCCCCCACTCTCCCAGCCTGTCCCCATGGCAGAGGGGCTCCAGCTCTCGGAGCATCTCCGCGGCCTCCCCTGGACTCGCTCCAAGCGGTCGATATCCTTCTGCTGTTGGGGGCCCAGAGCTGGAGGCAGAACTGCAGGTGGGGTGTCCCCAGAGCGGAGCAGAGGGGGAGAATCCCCTCCCTCGCCCTGCTGGCCACGCTGCTGCGGATCCAGCCCAGGATGCGGTTGGCTTTCTGGGCTCCAGCGCACACGGCCGGCTCATGGCCAGCTTTTCATCCCCCAGCACCCCCGGGTCCTTCTCCTCAGGGCTCTTCCCGATCCATTCTGCGCCCAGCCTGGCCTTGTGCTGGGATTGCCCCGACCCAGGTGCAGGACCTGCCCTTGGCCTTGTGACCTCCCTGCGCTTGGCACGGTGCCACCTCTCCAGCCTGTCCAGGTCCCGACCCAGGTGCCATCCCTCCCCTCCAGCCAAGGCATGAGGAGCAGCCCCAGGGAATCCTGTCGTGTTGTGGAAGGAGCTGGAGGCTGATGCCCACGGGCTGTGGGTACCTTACCGTGCCGCTGGGATGCGGTGGGTGGGAAGGAGGCGGGAAGGCAGCCTGGCTGGGCAGGGTGAGGGACGTGGCGTGGGGTCAGCAGCCCTGCAGGGGGTACAGAACACAGGGACAGGAGGGTCAGGGAAAGGGCAGTGAGAGGCAGCAGGAGCAGCCGAGGCTCCAGAGCATGCCTGGGGCAGCCGACCCTTGCTCCCGCGCCCGTGGTGCAGGACCAGGCTGTGTTCTCGCAGCCGGACACGCAGCAGCTGCTGGGGATTTTCAGCGTCTGCGAGGAGACAGTGCCCAGGGGCACGAGGGTCCCTGTGTTTGGGTCTGAGCTCTGGGCAGGGCCAGGAGGCTGATGTGGATCCAAGGCCCAGGCCCGGCCCCGCAGGATCCACGTTGGGAAGCAGCGTGCCTGGGCCTCCTGAGCCCGGGTGCCCGGAGCGGCCCCCGGCAAGGCCAGGGAAGCCTCCTCCCGCCGGGGAGTTTGGAGAGCCTGTGCCCCCCGCGCTCCTCCAGCGCAGCCCAGCGCAGCCCCAGGAGCCCCTTGCGGGAGCCGCAGAGCTGGAGCTGCCGGCCGGAGCGGGAGAACTTACTGGTGCTGGCGGGGCCGGCGGGTCCCGCCGCCCCGTTGCCGGACACCGCCAGGGGGCGGCCCGGCCCCGCTGCCAGCCCCTGGCGCCCCCAGAGCGGGCGGTGGAGGAGCAGCCCCTGGCCGCGGGCGTCCCAGCGGCCGGAGCGGCCGTGCGGGCTGCTCAGCGGCGGCCACAGCCGGGCCGGGCAGCGGCTGGGGCCGAGGGCAGCGGGCAGCTGGTGCTGCTGCTCCTCCATGGCCGCGGCAGCGGGACGCTCCGTAACGGCTCGGCTCCAACGGCCGGCAGCGCGAGCCCCGGCCGGGCGCTGTCCAGCACGTGCGCGGCTGGCCACGCGCCGCCCGCTCGGGCCGAGCCCCCCCAGCCCGGCCCGCCGGCCCGCCTCAAGGCCGGTTCGAGCCCCGGCCCCGCCGGCCCCCGCCGCCCCCCTCCAGGTGCGGCACTGCCAGGGAAAGCCCCAACCTGTGACCCCTCTGACCCCTCCAGCCCCAGCCCCGCAGCTGCCGGAGGTTTCTGGGCAGTGCAGTGCCAGAGGCCTGGAATCCAACTGTCAGTGTGTCGTGGCTTTGCGGAGCTTTCCCAAGGTGTTTTGGGGTTCTTGCTCCTCCTCAAGTACGCTTCAAGGCCGTGCAGGCAGTTTGCGGCCTACTCCAGCTCTGTGTAGCTTTGTTCGCCAACATATCCGTTCTCCTGTAAGAAATCTCCCACAATTCCCCCTTTTTGTATTTGTGCTACGAAAATTGCCTGTGCCGTCCGCTGCAGGGCCCTTTGCAGAACAGACACGAGACATGGCAACAGCAGTAGGAGAACTACAGTGATGAGCAACACTAACAATCCAGTTTTTATCGATGATAGCAGCCACCCTGACCGTCCCCATCCTTTGAATAGGTTACTCAACCAATCCCATCCATCATCTTCCTGTAGCTTCTTGACTCCATCCTTCAGAAGTTGAAGGCTTTTGTGTAGCGATTCCGAGGGATCTGACAAATTCATACAGCACATTCCCTCCAAATCCTCGCATCCACGCCCTTGGGCTAACAATAAAGTCTGTTGCGGCTCTCTTTTGCAATGTAGCATGCCTAACACTACCCACATCGGTTAACAAGCCACCTAACGCAAGCGATGCAGCGTTGGTTTGCTTACTCAACCGACACCCCAAATTCGACAGCTTTTCCAAGGCTGCTGCAGCAGCAACCCCAGGTGCCAACGCGGAATCGTCGTAAGGGTGGGTGTTAGCAGGGTAAGCCGCCCAAGGCTACATGGCCCACCGTTAAGTCTCGAAGGAATTTCCCCCCGTGCTCTATCCCCACAGATTAAAAACACCCCTGTAGGCAAAGCAAGTGGAATAGAAAAAGAGCGTGATACACTGGGGGATGTGTAATTGCTCCAGGCTGTAGCATTTCTACATACAGGCGAAGTAGCCTTTACATTCTGCTTCGGTTGTGGGACCATCCATCCTTCGCCTGCGTGGACCATCCATAACAGGCCAAGTGTGGTGAACGAGGTCACTGCGGCCGGGGGTCTTGCACGAGTCCCGCAGTCCACGGCTTGACCCATTTAGCTGGCAGCCACCTGGTTCCTTTGTGTGAAAGGATACAAGCATAGCCTCGTCCCCACGTATTAAAATAAACCTTCTGGCCATGCTTTTGGCTCACCGGGTGCTGTCACAGCAGTCCATAGTCCCCTGTTACAATCCACGGTGTCAGTGGAGTACCAAGGTGCTGTAGCATTAACCCATACACTGCCATTGGGATATTGTAAGAGACCTGGGTGTTCCTCCTCCCACATAATCTCTTTCCCTCCAACCATCACACAACTCTGATTAGCAGGCATGGAACCTAACGAGTCTAGCTCCTGTGGTGGCAAAGATGTTACGTTGAGGTTGTGTCTGTCCCTATTCCAGATCCCCCTTTTCAAATACAGAACAAAGACCAGAACACAAACACAGGACAACAGCAACAACAACAGTAACTCTAACAGTGCAAGGTAACAAACCAAAAAGCATTCCAACAGTTTGGCAAGTGACGAGGTCACCTGAGATTAAGTGATTTTTAGGCAGTCTGGAACAGAACGTTGCTTTGCAGTAATAGTAGAAAGGCAACAAATTCCTAGAAGAAACCAAGAGAGTATACAGTCTTGATGAAGTCTGTAAAGTTTCTTTCCTCTAACCAAAACCATCCAACGATTCTAGGATGCTTTCTACTAACTCTCCACCCCCATCCCGGCTTTCGCGCGGATGCCACCCACCCCCCGCACCCACCCGCCGCCCCTTTTCATTGTCAGTGTCCGAGTTCCCCCAGTCACTGTCATCGTCGGGCAAGGGCGGGTACAGCAGAGGTGGCACCCCGGGTGTCTGCTTGATGGCCGACGGCGGTTCCGCAGCGGCCGTCTCGGTCGTGTCGCGTCCCGGCGGCTCCGGCGGCGGCTTCCTCTTTGTTTCTTCCAGTTCGCAGGGACACCGGCCGCTGCAGCACGGACGTGCCCCTGTTCCATCCCTCAGCAGCCTGCGCAGCTCCTCCGCCAGCCGCTCCCCCGCATTCCGCTCCCTCTCTTCCGGCTGCACCTCCTGGCTCTCGGTCCCTTCGAGTGACCCGTCCGGCGGCTCTGTACCTGCCCGCCCCTCCAGCGGCGGTGCTGATGGCTGTGCCGCAGGCGGGAGCAGGGATAACGCCGCCTCATCTACCGGGCTGAACGGATCGGGGTGGTTCACAAAGGGTTGAGGTTTCTGGGGGTGACTATCGGCACCGGCCGAGTGGCCAGGTCGGCCCCCGCAGCCGCTCGGCGCTCCGCCCTCACAGCCCGCAGGGTGTCTGTGACGAGCTTCCAGGTAGTTGCAAACCCCACGGTGTCCGATCCCCTCTGGTTGCCGCTTGCCAGATGTTTTCTCCGATCTCCCCCCAAGTCTCAGGTTTGAACGCTAAGGCAGGGTCGGGAGCGTAACCCTGTTCCGGCACCACCTCACCAGCTTCCTAATGGTGCTTTCATCATACCGAGTCCCTCCCTTAGAGAGGATATGTAGCAGGATCTTAACGACTGCTCCTTCTTCCTGACTCAGCTGCTGACCCCTGCTACCCCGGCTGCTCACCTCTCGGGCCAGAGTCCCGTCGCGACGATTTCTTCTGCTCCCTCAGGCCGTCCTCCGACCCCCTGCACCGGTCCAGCCGGGCAGCTTCCAGCCGGGTCCGCCTTGCCTCCGCAGCGCCTTCTCGTAGACCACGTCGGGGTCACCACTGGACAGGGCGGACGGTGTGGACTCCAAGACAACTCTGAGAGTTATAATATGAAGCCGTTTAGTGCCTCGTTGGCTGCGCTTATATACAGGATTTTTATCTGTCCACGCGCACGTGCGCAGGTCGGTGGGTTACATCTGGTTTGCCACGAGCTGTCCACGCGCTCTAAGCTAATACAGGATTGGCGATCCCGTACTCCGCTTTTCTCTGCCAAGGATTGGCTGATCCCCTTTATCTTTGTTTCTTCCTTTATGGTCCTCAAGTACGTTTCGAGGCCGTGCAGGCAGTTGGCGGCCTACTCCAGCTCTGTGTGCCTTTGTTCGCCAACACCTCCGTCCTCCTGTAAGAAATCTGCCACAACAGAGCGATGGAGGGAAGAAGCGACTGAGAGTGACAAGGAAACATCTCTGCAACCCTGTGGGCAGCGCTGGAGTCCGCAGGGGCCGGGGCGGGGGGAGCTGTTGCTGTAAATCCCTGGCAAAAGTGGTTTCCAGTAGCGTAAGCAAAGGGGTTGGGTCTGATGGGCTGTGGGTTTGGTCTTGTAAATACAAAACTAAAAGATGTGGTATTTATAACAGAAAAGGATTTCCAAAAAGGCGAAAGACACCTGCCCAGCACACAGGCAGCAGCAGGTGGGTGCGAGGGGAGCTCCGCAGCCCGAAAGAGAACCCAGGCAGATCCAAGGGAGAAGATGAGTGGAGCAGAAGGCTCCTGGGGCAGCAGGGCTGGCAGTGACGTGCCCACATGTGGCTCCCGAGCTGAGCAAGAACCCCAAAACACCTTGGGAAAGCTCCGCAAAGCCACGACACACTGACAGTTGGATTCCAGGCCTCTGGCACTGCACTGCCCAGAAACCTCCGGCAGCTGCGGGGCTGGGGCTGGAGGGGTCAGAGGGGTCACAGGTTGGGGCTTTCCCTGGCAGTGCCGCACCTGGAGGGGGGCGGCGGGGGCCGGCGGGGCCGGGGCTCGAACCGGCCTTGAGGCGGGCCGGCGGGCCGGGCTGGGGGGGCTCGGCCCGAGCGGGCGGCGCGTGGCCAGCCGCGCACGTGCTGGACAGCGCCCGGCCGGGGCTCGCGCTGCCGGCCGTTGGAGCCGAGCCGTTACGGAGCGTCCCGCTGCCGCGGCCATGGAGGAGCAGCAGCACCAGCTGCCCGCTGCCCTCGGCCCCAGCCGCTGCCCGGCCCGGCTGTGGCCGCCGCTGAGCAGCCCGCACGGCCGCTCCGGCCGCTGGGACGCCCGCGGCCAGGGGCTGCTCCTCCACCGCCCGCTCTGGGGGCGCCAGGGGCTGGCAGCGGGGCCGGGCCGCCCCCTGGCGGTGTCCGGCAACGGGGCGGCGGGACCCGCCGGCCCCGCCAGCACCAGTAAGTTCTCCCGCTCCGGCCGGCAGCTCCAGCTCTGCGGCTCCCGCAAGGGGCTCCTGGGGCTGCGCTGGGCTGCGCTGGAGGAGCGCGGGGGGCACAGGCTCTCCAAACTCCCCGGCGGGAGGAGGCTTCCCTGGCCTTGCCGGGGGCCGCTCCGGGCACCCGGGCTCAGGAGGCCCAGGCACGCTGCTTCGCAACGTGGATCCTGCGGGGCCGGGCCTGGGCCTTGGATCCACATCAGCCTCCTGGCCCTGCCCAGAGCTCAGACCCAAACACAGGGACCCTCGTGCCCCTGGGCACTGTCTCCTCGCAGACGCTGAAAATCCCCAGCAGCTGCTGCGTGTCCGGCTGCGAGAACACAGCCTGTTCCTGCACCACGGGCGCGGGAGCAAGGGTCGGCTGCCCCAGGCATGCTCTGGAGCCTCGGCTGCTCCTGCTGCCTCTCACTGCCCTTTCCCTGACACTCCTGTCCCTGTGTTCTGTACCCCCTGCAGGGCTGCTGACCCCACGCCACGTCCCTCACCCTGCCCAGCCAGGCTGCCTTCCCGCCTCCTTCCCACCCACCGCATCCCAGCGGCACGGTAAGGTACCCACAGCCCGTGGGCATCAGCCTCCAGCTCCTTCCACAACACGACAGGATTCCCTGGGGCTGCTCCTCATGCCTTGGCTGGAGGGGAGGGATGGCACCCAGAGGGACCTGGACAGGCTGGAGAGGTGGCACCGTGCCAAGCGCAGGGAGGTCACAAGGCCAAGGGCAGGTCCTGCACCTGGGTCGGGGCAATCCCAGCACAAGGCCAGGCTGGGCGCAGAATGGATCGGGAAGAGCCCTGAGGAGAAGGACCCGGGGGTGCTGGGGGATGAAAAGCTGGCCATGAGCCGGCCGTGTGCGCTGGAGCCCAGAAAGCCAACCGCATCCTGGGCTGGATCCGCAGCAGCGTGGCCAGCAGGGCGAGGGAGGGGATTCTCCCCCTCTGCTCTGCTCTGGGGACACCCCACCTGCAGTTCTGCCTCCAGCTCTGGGCCCCCAACAGCAGAAGGATATCGACCGCTTGGAGCGAGTCCAGGGGAGGCCGCGGAGATGCTCCGAGAGCTGGAGCCCCTCTGCCATGGGGACAGGCTGGGAGAGTGGGGGGTGTTGAGCCTGGAGAAGGGAAGGCTCCGGGGAGAACTTAGAGCCCCTTCCAGTGATTGGGGGGGCCTACAAGAAAGGGGGGGGGGGCTTTTCCCAAGGGCAGGGAGTGACAGGACAAGGGGTAACAGCTTTAAATTGGAAGAGGAGCATTGATATTGGATATCAGGGAAACATTCTTCCCAGAGAGGGTGGGGAGGCGCTGGGACAGGTTGCCCAGAGAAGCTGTGGGTGCCCCATCCCTGGCAGTGTCCAAGGCCAGGCTGATGAGGCTTCTCCAGCTTCGTCCGCCAGCTCAAGCTCTGCGGCTCCCGCAAGGGGCTCACAGGGCCCTTGGGGAGTGTGTCGGGTCCTGGGATGGTGCCAGGGGTTGCCAATGGCAACAGCAGTGGCAGCAGCTGGGCAGGGCTCCTGCACCACTTCCACAGCCCCCCCTTGCCCCATCCCTGCGAGTGTCCAAGGCCAGGCTGGAGGAGGCTTGGAGAGACCTGGTCTGCTGCAGGCTGTGCCTCCCCATGCAGCGGGTTGGATCTGGATGGGCTTTAATGTGCCTTCCAGCCCAAACCATCCCATGAGTTCATGATTCTCCCTCTTTTCCCAATGAAGGAGCTGCCTTTCCAACCCTCCGGAGTTATACCAAGGTCACCTACACCCTCCGGACGGTCTGCTCTCTGCTGCCTCTGGACCAGTGGCCTCACCAGCCCAGCGCCTCCCTGCCAAAGGTATGCTGTCCTGATTTCCTGAAGGATGGCAAACGGAGAGCAATTCCTTCCCGGAGAAGAGTTGGTCCGTTCAGCCCCAGCGTTGGCCTCTGAGCCGCAGTCAAGTCCTGTCCTGGACTGGCACAGATTGTGGCCTTCAGCGGGGGTATTTTATTCCGCTCCTGCTCCTAAGGAACCTCACGGCTGGTTCCATAACGGAGGGCAAAGCTCCGCCTGTGGGCTCATGTTCCCTCACTCTCCACATTCCCGTGTCCTGCTCCCGTGCTTTGCTTACTGGGACATTTTCCGGGGAAGAGCCAGAGGTTCCATGTGTTTGTTGGTTTGTTTGAAGGAGAAGGCGAGCGTGAGGCGGGAATTCGGTGCGTCCGAGGCAGCGGGGAGAGGGCTGGCTGCAGGACCTGGGCCCGTGCACGTTCCTGCAGCGCAGACCGCTTCCTCGGGAGACCCAGGCTGCAGCAAGCGGCGACCGAGCCCCGAGGACGGCAGCGCCTCTGGTAAGCAGAGATTGTGCATGTTGTGAGAGGTGGCCCAGAGAGCTGCTCTGGGACTGTCCCCGAGAGGGGAGCGGAGGCCAGCCCAGCTGGTGCTGCGGTGTCAGCCCCGCACAGAGGCACAAGTGCTGCGTGTGCTGCCGAGGGAAACGTCTGCAGGGACGGACAGTCACTCGGGATTCCCTTTTCTTCCCAGATCTCCACCTTCCCCTGAAGAAGAGGCGCATCCGGGTGCATCCCTAGAGGGAGGGCAGCCAACAGCCCCTTTGTATGGTTTTATCCTGGTTCAGTAAAAATAAAATGTTTCTGTTTCTGTTGCTGGTTTTGTGTGTGTCGGTGTCAGTGAGGGCTGTGAGCACAGGGCTTGATTTTCTCAACCCAGAGCCGTTCCCACAGGGACAAGCGGAACAGAAGCGGAGCGATTCCACCTTTGCGTCACGTATGGATTCCTGTGGAGTGACCCCAGGGATCGGTTCGGCTGCACGCGCAACCCAAACCCCCGTCCACCCCGGGGCTTTCCCGAAGGCGCTTTCCCCCCAGCAGCGGGAGCGACAGCAGCGACTCCCAGAGCCCCGGGTGGGTCACGCACCTTCTGCGCACGCTGTGTTGGTTGGGCACGGGTTTCCCGGTGCCCCTTGGAGCACCGCTCCATCCCAGGCCCGTGCCCACACTCCCACTGCAGCCTTCCGTGGAGCTTCCAGGGCTGACCCACGGCGTGACCCACCGCTGGGGGATGCCGCGGGCACTGGGTGCTGGTTTTAGCAAGCAGCCATTCTACCACTCCGGCCCCCCCAAACCCCCTCCCGGTGAGGAAGGGTCGGAGGAACAAACCGAGGAAAAGCCTGTAGGAGTTGAGAGAAGAACTATTTAATGATGGACATGAAACTGAGGGAGTTACTAACAATGCCAGTGCTAACGAGTAATTTAAGGAACGGAGCAAGAGGGTAGAACAAATGATACAGGATCTCACCCCAAGAAGGGAAAAAAGGAAAGAAAAACCCACCCAAAGGGAGCAAACCCCCCACGAAACCACCCGGGGGCCGAGAGAGTAAGAGAGAGGAAAAAAACTTTCAAACCCCGACTCCCAGACCGATCTGCCCGGCAAGACGCTGGCTCTGCCTGCAGCACCCACCACTCGCCACGAGGTCCCACAACAAACAAACCCCCAGCCCCCTCGGCCGGAAGCCCCCTCAGACCCTTCCCCTTCCCAGGGTCGTGTCCAACCACAAACCTTTCCACCCATATCCCCACCCCCTCCCCGACAGTCCTGAAGTGCGGCGGGTCCTGGGCTGGCACCACATCTCCAGCTGGATGAGTTATGGGGAAAAGCCGCCCCACGCAGCCCCCGGCCAATGGATCTGGGAGAGCTGAGAATTCAGTTTTGCCCGACACAACTACAACAGGGCTTCCCCCTATACTCACAGTTCCAGTGTCCTTTTCCAGCTCGACTTCTGCCTCATCTCCCTGTGCAGGACTCTGCTCCTGAGCAAAACCGCCAGACCTCCTCCAAAACCTTCCGAGACTTCGCCCCCTCAGTCAGCTGCACCCTTACCTGGGGAAAAGGAAAGAACAAAGGGTTAGTGTGACAGGTGAGGAGGCATCCACACACACACAAGTCAGGAAAACCAAGTCCTGTTACCCAGATTTAAAGGCAGGGGGAATACCAGGACAATAATTAATCCAAAGGTCTTGTAGATTTAGGAGAGCCCATGCTGAAAAACTGATAGTACAAAGTAAACCCCAGGAGATGCAAAGCTGTTTACAAAACCCTGCGAGTGCAGTAGGTCACTAGGTGCTAAGGAAGAAGCTTAGCTGCGAGTTCATACTCAGCATACATTTTCCTAACCATAGTTTACTAACAGAGGTGTTATTTCACCCACATGCCCCCCCTTGAATCGGCTCCAGTAACTGTGTTTGAGAAATGGCTGTTTGTAGACACAGAAAATAATTCCTTGTGTAGCAACACATGATCTTTCCAACAGCATTTTGCTTAATGATGCAGTTTGCAGTGACACCATGAGATTACAGCTTCCTAAAATGAATTCTGATTCATCGGGGAATAACTCCTTCCTGCCCAGACCCAGGTTCAGACTCCTGAACCAGTCATGTCTTAACTATTTGTTGCTTGAGACTCTTTCAATGATTCCATTATGTATTTCAGAAATGAAGCAAAAACCAACAAGAGCAGTTAATTATAGTGCATCCTACTCACCTCAACTTTGTCTGTGCCCAGCACCATCTTTTTACAGGGTTTTGTTCCAACGGAAAGAATACTTCTACTGCATTTCCAGCCACAAGAAAGCTGGAAAATAATTTGAGGGGAAAACCAAAAAGTCACTGAAGTACTTGAAATATCATTTATAAAGCACAATATACCACGAAAGCAATTTGTTCCTGTAACACTGGTTTTGCTAGGTACGCTCTCTGGTTATCTGCTATTGCAGGACAAATAATACTGGTGTAGCAATGAAGAAAGAAGGGCATTCAACACCTGTGGCTCATTGTAATGGCCCAACACCTTGGCATAAGGTAGAAAGAAACAAGATGTTCTTTTAAGTCCTGACTTGAACTTGTAAGAAAAAAGGCCATATGCTTGTCAAGAAACAGGGTTTAGGACAGGCCTGCAGTAAGAGAGACCTGTTGATCTCAACCACCCCTCAGGCCTCCAATTCTGCCCTTTCCCCCACCCTCCTGTATAAATGAATGTCTCTCATCAGCTGTGTAACTCCACACTAAAGGTGTTCTTTGAGCAGCATAAGAAAAACATCAGGTAAACACAGGTCAAACTTGGCTTGAAAAATCAGACGATTGGCATCTTTGTACTGGGTGGTTTGTTTTTAACCACCCAGTTGTGCAATCCAGAGGCCATAAAGCAGTTTTCTCCTCAGGGAGGGCCCCCCTGCTGAGGGACTGGTTACACCCTGCCCCACCGTGTCTCTCTCGGGGCTCCACAGTGCCTCCCCCTCATCAGGGTATCCATCTCCATATCCAGGGATCCTGCAGCAACAGTCTGACCCCAACAAAAACACCAGCATTTCCCTCTTCCCTGCCACGGAGGAAATCAAATGCAAGTGAACAGGCACAAAGGCACAACCAAACGGCACACATACACGTGCAGGGTCCCCCTGACTAACAGCTCTGCGGCCATTTTGCCCCCTCAGGCTCTGCACCCCCTCACAGCCAGGGCCGGCAGCAGCCCCATGCTGAGCACAGCTCCTTCTCTGCACAACATGCCATTTCAAAGCCACCAAGTGCAACACCCCAGAGCTGCATCAGGTTAGGTTTTGACTTGGTCTGTGAGCTGTCACACTCACCCTGCCTGTGGACAACTCGCCCATTTCTCCTACTGCCCTTCCATTGCAGGATAACACTAAGAGAACACCGGCAGCTGCTTGCCTTCTTCCCTTCTTATTCCTGAAAGCAGAGAGAGCACCCCAGACTCAGGAACCCATTCCAGGAGAAATCTCTGACCTCATCAACATTTTAAAGATACACAGATAGAAAGCAAAAGTCCGACTTTCAAGTTCTTTTTTTGGTTATGAGATAAAATAACTCACCACCAAAGCCCTGCCTGGTGAAAAGGTTCCTCTGGGACAGGCATTCCTGCCCAGATGCTTCAGTGCCCCAAGGGCCTCCTCAGGCCTTCATCTGCACCTCTGAAGCTGCACTCAGCCATGGAGCTGTCCTGGTTAACTCACACAGAAATTAACAAGCAAAAAGACCCCCCAAACCACTCACTCTTCACCAAACTTCTAAGAGAAATCACAAACTGCCCAGCAGGTCCCCAAGAACACTCTATATACCCTGCTCTCCCCTCAGGACAGCAGCTGATGGATAATGCCATCCATGTGGCTCTCATTAGCCACACCGTCTTCAGCTGACAACCCATTAAGGTGGTTTTAGGAGATAAACCCCTCCACTGGAGGCTGGTGTGGCTTCTAGAAGTTACTGGCCTGAAGGGGTGATGTTGGAGGGTTGCTCTTGAAAGCTCAAGTTACAAGCTTGTTCAGCTCTTTCTGACAGTTTTAAATTTATGGCTTAGTTTTGAGAAAGTTGGTTAAAGACAGAGAGGCTTAAAGCATTAGTTTTACTGCAAGTGTGGTGACAGCAGGTAGCTGGGGAGATGAAGAGGACTGAGTATCTCCACTGAGGCAGTGGGTTCTTCAGATACAGAAGAAAGACTCTAGTGAGCAGGAGCTGTAACTTCTACTGCTGGTTTCTGACAGAGAAGGAAGGATCTGAAAAGTGCTCCTTGTCCCCATCTGGATGCAAACTGTAGTGCTTTACATGTGCTCTTTTAAGTTCATCATCACTGCACTTTCTCATCTGACAGAAATACACAGCTGCACTCTTTCTGTGGCAATAAGAGTGCAACACACTAAACTTGGCTTATTTTTTGAACTGTTGAAGATGCAGGCACACCACAGTGAAACAGAGCAGTTGGTGAAGTACAGTGGGCTCTTGCACCTCCTGCAACACCCCAGCTAGTCACTTCACATTTGTTTCACTATCTATAAAGTGATTAACATTAATAAGAATTGGAGCAAAGACCTTAATTTTCAGGGTACAGCAAGGAAGTGGAAAAAATCAAGAGGCTTGAGTAAGCAATAGAAATATCTAGCTTAACCTGCTTCAGGTTTTTTTAAAATTCAATATTGTAGAGAGTACTTGCTTGTTTATGCCAAGTCTAGTCTCAGGTAGTTCCAGTTCTGATGCTGGATGTAAACTAGAACCAAGTTACAAATTCTAGAAACTAGAAATAAAATACTATTCTTCAGGCTTCAGGAAGAAAATTAACTCTACCCCAACTAAAACCAGTACAGTATGTTAGTACAGAACTGGGCCTTAGTGAGTGTCAAGGTTTGGGGGGTTCTTTGATACAGAGTCTCAGAACCAGCTTAATTATTTCCTTCACCAGACCTGGGATCAAAATCCTAAACTGATCATATGAACCTGCAACAAAGAAGGACATAAACCACTTCAATGAGTGGCTGAATGCAGTCAGACCATAAAGCAGGCTTTCATAAGCTGTATCAAGTACAATCGTTATGATCATCTTTATTGCCAGTAATTCTTTCCAATCATGATGAGAGGAGGCAGCAGAAAGGGGACAACTTTTCTTTTACATTACAAGGACTGTGCTGCAAATGCAATACTTCCACAGGAGAGGAAAACACTCTGGCCTGGCTCCTGGTACAGGGGAGTCACAATGATATCCCTGGGAGCTTGACCCATGGAAGGCAGCAAGCTGTCCCACACCTCATACACTCATCTCTACACTGAATTCCCCCAGTGTTAGGTTTCAACTGCTGTGGGCTGCTATATATTCCCTGATGGACCAAGAATCATTAGTTATCACAAGTCTTGCCCAATGTAATGAGGCAGGTATGTTAATCAATCAGCCTCTCAGACCTTCCATGGCCTCATACTACTTTGTGATTCTGAGCTTAAAAACAAAATGTGAATTGTTCTGTATTTGCAGGTTGCATAGAACCAAAACATTCCAATCCCTCCTGAGCATACCAGTAGTGACACGTGTAACAAATGGCTGGTACAGTTATTTAGCTCAGCACTCTGAAAATTAAGGTATTTTACTGACCTACCTGGGTCTTCTGTGTGGGGGATCTGCGGGTGCTCAAGTCTTGTAAGCAAACACCAAGCTGTTCTCACAGAACCGGCTGTTCTCTGTCCTCTGGCCCACCAGACCATTTCAAAACTATGCCTTGCCTGTTAAAATGGTTTTGGACACCCGCAGCACCACAAACCACAAAACCCGGTGAGGAACAGAGGAATCCTAAACTGGTTTCGGCTGGAAGGGACCTTAAAGCCCATCCCGGTCCAACCCCCCGCCATGGGCAGGGACACCCCGCACTAGGCCAGGCTGCTCCAAGCCTCCTCCAGCCTGGCCTTGGACACTGCCAGAGAGAAAGAACCCCGCAGCAACTCGGGAAAGCGCCTCTGAAACGCCAAATCCCCTCCTCGCGGCACAGCAAACGCGGCTACCGGCTCCAAGCGCCGGGAGCACGAAGGGAAACAGCCCCTGGCCCAGGAGCCGCGGCCCGGCAGCAGAGCCCGGCCGGCTGCCCGACCACCCCCGGGCAGGCGACTCCCCCCAGCAGACGGAGGGGCTGCCAGCGCCGGACAGGCCCCACGCTTCCACGGGAAGCCCTTCTGCCAGGAACAGCCCCGAACCGCGACCCCTCCGCTCCCAGCCCCGCAGAAAGCCGCCTCCTCCCCCGGGCCGGCCGGCGTTCCCCTACCTGCCGACACCGCGGCTGCCGCTGCCCGGGCCTGGCGGGCCGGGGGGCAGCACCGGCCTGGCGCCGGCCGCCGACCCAGGAACGACCCGCCGGCCTGGGCAGGGGGCGGCCGGCCGGGTGCCGCGCCGCAGCGCCCTGACTCCGCGCGGCCCGGGCCCGGGAAGGGCTCTGGCCGTGCCGGGCGCTGCTCCTGCCCAGTTGGTACTGGGAGGAGGCTTCCGGGCAGGCCGGAGGCCTGGAATCCAGCTGTTACCCTCCCCCGGCATCACCCCCAGGTGATGGGGGCTTTCCAGTCGGCTCTGGCACCTTACTTAAGCCAAAGATATGTTTGTGTGCTCTAGCAGCAGCTGTTCCAAGGGGCAGAAATTGCTTCTTTGAACTCACTGTGTGCTCTCACCAGCTTATTCGCAGCTAATTTAACTCTCCATTGCCTTAGGGTTAAACTTTCTCCCTTCTTTGACCTCCATCAGCCTTATCCACTCAACATCCTGTTGTTGATCCAGGAGCTAGTGGTGTCAAGGCCACTCCTATATAAATGTATGAAACCAAGTGTTGTGAGACAGGCGGTGCAATGCTGCCTGTCGTGACAACTGATTCTATACTTTGCCCTGCTCAGTAAGACGACTGTTTCACTGTTCTGCAGCCCTGTGTGGTTTTGGACATGCAGGAATGTAAAGCGACGGATGGTTCCTTTGCCTTCTCCACAGTAAACAGAGCAGTTCCCCTGTAATAATCCCGGCCACAACACACCTGGCAACAGCATCACCCTTTCCCTTGTCTACGAGGCTGGGGCTCTGCACACTCAAATAAACAAAGATACTAACGCTCACATTGAACGGTGTATGCTTCTGTGTACACTTTACTGAAAAAAGCCTCAAGTGCTGAATCATTCCTCAAATCCAAAGTTTTCTTCTCCCACAATATTAGCGTTGCACGTGGAGTCTGTTGTAATAGAATTTGGAGAAAACTTCAATCTCCTGCATGGAGACATGTCCCCACAGACGTGGTGTATCCTCATGTCTCCTGCCCGAGGGTTAGGAAGATCCACAGATTCAAAACATCCCTTTCAAACAGCCCTGAGAGACACCTCCCCCTCGGGCCAGCAATTCCCACACCATCAGCTCAAGCTCTTCAGCTTGAACGTCACCTGCAACTGTCGCTTTCCTCCTCAGACCTGATGCAGGAACTCTTTCTTCCACTGAAGGGGAAAAGGAAGGTCGCTCCCGTGCCGTTCTCAGCCAGATCCCGCTGATCCCTCCCAGCCTCCTCGTGCCAGAAGGGCTTCATTCGAGTCTGGGGACCAACGTCACTTTTCTCCCAGCCACCCATGGTCAGAGCCTGACTCCGGGGGCGGTTCTCGAGGAGAATCAATACAGCACGCAGCTTCCCTCCAGAGCGTCAGGTTCCCGGGGAACGAAAAGGCCGCAAAACGCTTTGGAAGGTTTAGATCCCGAGACAAACAGGTGTCAGGCCAAAACGTCCAGCGTAGCTGGTTCCTCTCGCGCTCTCCCTGCGCGCCTGAGTGCCGGTGGGAGCGCTGCCAAGCGCACTCCCACGAGACGGACGGAGCATCTTCATCGCCGGGGGAGCTGGGACAGAGGGAGCGTTCAGTGAAACCAAAGTTACAGCGGTCACAGAGCGATGGAGGGAAGAAGCGACTGAGAGTGACAAGGAAACATCTCTGCAACCCTGTGGGCAGCGCTGGAGTCCGCAGGGGCCGGGGCGGGGGGAGCTGTTGCTGTAAATCCCTGGCAAAAGTGGTTTCCAGTAGCGTAAGCAAAGGGGTTGGGTCTGATGGGCTGTGGGTTTGGTCTTGTAAATACAAAACTAAAAGATGTGGTATTTATAACAGAAAAGGATTTCCAAAAAGGCGAAAGACACCTGCCCAGCACACAGGCAGCAGCAGGTGGGTGCGAGGGGAGCTCCGCAGCCCGAAAGAGAACCCAGCCAGATCCAAGGGAGAAGATGAGTGGAGCAGAAGGCTCCTGGGGCAGCAGGGCTGGCAGTGACGTGCCCACATGTGGCTCCCGAGCTGAGCAAGAACCCCAAAACACCTTGGGAAAGCTCCGCAAAGCCACGACACACTGACAGTTGGATTCCAGGCCTCTGGCACTGCACTGCCCAGAAACCTCCGGCAGCTGCGGGGCTGGGGCTGGAGGGGTCAGAGGGGTCACAGGTTGGGGCTTTCCCTGGCAGTGCCGCACCTGGAGGGGGGCGGCGGGGGCCGGCGGGGCCGGGGCTCGAACCGGCCTTGAGGCGGGCCGGCGGGCCGGGCTGGGGGGGCTCGGCCCGAGCGGGCGGCGCGTGGCCAGCCGCGCACGTGCTGGACAGCGCCCGGCCGGGGCTCGCGCTGCCGGCCGTTGGAGCCGAGCCGTTACGGAGCGTCCCGCTGCCGCGGCCATGGAGGAGCAGCAGCACCAGCTGCCCGCTGCCCTCGGCCCCAGCCGCTGCCCGGCCCGGCTGTGGCCGCCGCTGAGCAGCCCGCACGGCCGCTCCGGCCGCTGGGACGCCCGCGGCCAGGGGCTGCTCCTCCACCGCCCGCTCTGGGGACGCCAGGGGCTGGCAGCGGGGCCGGGCCGCCCCCTGGCGGTGTCCGGCAACGGGGCGGCGGGACCCGCCGGCCCCGCCAGCACCAGTAAGTTCTCCCGCTCCGGCCGGCAGCTCCAGCTCTGCGGCTCCCGCAAGGGGCTCCTGGGGCTGCGCTGGGCTGCGCTGGAGGAGCGCGGGGGGCACAGGCTCTCCAAACTCCCCGGCGGGAGGAGGCTTCCCTGGCCTTGCCGGGGGCCGCTCCGGGCACCCGGGCTCAGGAGGCCCAGGCACGCTGCTTCGCAACGTGGATCCTGCGGGGCCGGGCCTGGGCCTTGGATCCACATCAGCCTCCTGGCCCTGCCCAGAGCTCAGACCCAAACACAGGGACCCTCGTGCCCCTGGGCACTGTCTCCTCGCAGACGCTGAAAATCCCCAGCAGCTGCTGCGTGTCCGGCTGCGAGAACACAGCCTGGTCCTGCACCACGGGCGCGGGAGCAAGGGTCGGCTGCCCCAGGCATGCTCTGGAGCCTCGGCTGCTCCTGCTGCCTCTCACTGCCCTTTCCCTGACACTCCTGTCCCTGTGTTCTGTACCCCCTGCAGGGCTGCTGACCCCACGCCACGTCCCTCGCCCTGCCCAGCCAGGCTGCCTTCCCGCCTCCTTCCCACCCACCGCATCCCAGCGGCACGGTAAGGTACCCACAGCCCGTGGGCATCAGCCTCCAGCTCCTTCCACAACACGACAGGATTCCCTGGGGCTGCTCCTCATGCCTTGGCTGGAGGGGAGGGATGGCACCCAGAGGGACCTGGACAGGCTGGAGAGGTGGCACCGTGCCAAGCGCAGGGAGGTCACAAGGCCAAGGGCAGGTCCTGCACCTGGGTCGGGGCAATCCCAGCACAAGGCCAGGCTGGGCGCAGAATGGATCGGGAAGAGCCCTGAGGAGAAGGACCCGGGGGTGCTGGGGGATGAAAAGCTGGCCATGAGCTGGCCGTGTGCGCTGGAGCCCAGAAAGCCAACCGCATCCTGGGCTGGATCCGCAGCAGCGTGGCCAGCAGGGCGAGGGAGGGGATTCTCCCCCTCTGCTCCGCTCTGGGGACACCCCACCTGCAGTTCTGCCTCCAGCTCTGGGCCCCCAACAGCAGAAGGATATCGACCGCTTGGAGCGAGTCCAGGGGAGGCCGCGGAGATGCTCCGAGAGCTGGAGCCCCTCTGCCATGGGGACAGGCTGGGAGAGTGGGAGGTGTTGAGCCTGGAGAAGGGAAGGCTCCGGGGAGAACTTAGAGCCCCTTCCAGTGATTGGGGGGGGCTACAAGAAAGGGGGGCGGGGGGGGGGCTTTTCCCAAGGGCAGGGAGTGACAGGACAAGGGGTAACGGCTCTAATTTGGAAGAGGAGCATTGATATTTGATATCAGGGAAACATTCTTCCCAGAGAGGGTGGGGAGCACTGGGACAGGTTGCCCAGAGAAGCTGTGGGTGCCCCATCCCTGGCAGTGTCCAAGGCCAGGCTGATGAGGCTTCTCCAGCTTCGTCCGCCAGCTCAAGCTCTGCGGCTCCCGCAAGGGGCTCACGGGGCCCTTGGGGAGTGTGTTGGGTCCTGGGACAGTGCCAGGGGTTGCCAATGGCAACAGCAGTGGCAGCAGCTGGGCAGGGCTCCTGCACCACTTCCACAGCCCCCACTTGCCCCATCCCTGCGAGTGTCCAAGGCCAGGCTGGAGGAGGCTTGGAGAGACCTGGTCTGCTGCAGGCTGTGCCTCCCCATGCAGCGGGTTGGATCTGGATGGGCTTTAATGTGCCTTCCAGCCCAAACCATCCCATGAGTTCATGATTCTCCCTCTTTTCCCAATGAAGGAGCTGCCTTTCCAACCCTCCGGAGTTATACCAAGGTCACCTACACCCTCCGGACGGTCTGCTCTCTGCTGCCTCTGGACCAGTGGCCTCACCAGCCCAGCGCCTCCCTGCCAAAGGTATGCTGTCCTGATTTCCTGAAGGATGGCAAACGGAGAGCAATTCCTTCCCGGAGAAGAGTTGGTCCGTTCAGCCCCAGCGTTGGCCTCTGAGCCGCAGTCAAGTCCTGTCCTGGACTGGCACAGATTGTGGCCTTCAGCGGGGGTATTTTATTCCGCTCCTGCTCCTAAGGAACCTCACGGCTGGTTCCATAACGGAGGGCAAAGCTCAGCCTGTGGGCTCATGTTCCCTCACTCTCCACATTCCCGTGTCCTGCTCCCGTGCTTTGCTTACTGGGACATTTTCCGGGGAAGAGCCAGAGGTTCCATGTGTTTGTTGGTTTGTTTGAAGGAGAAGGCGAGCGTGAGGCGGGAATTCGGTGCGGCCGAGGCAGCGGGGAGAGGGCTGGCTGCAGGACCTGGGCCCGTGCACGTTCCTGCAGCGCAGACCGCTTCCTCGGGAGACCCAGGCTGCAGCAAGCGGCGACCGAGCCCCGAGGACGGCAGCGCCTCTGGTAAGCAGAGATTGTGCATGTTGTGAGAGGTGGCCCAGAGAGCTGCTCTGGGACTGTCCCCGAGAGGGGAGCGGAGGCCAGCCCAGCTGGTGCTGCGGTGTCAGCCCCGCACAGAGGCACAAGTGCTGCGTGTGCTGCCGAGGGAAACGTCTGCAGGGACGGACAGTCACTCGGGATTCCCTTTTCTTCCCAGATCTCCACCTTCCCCTGAAGAAGAGGCGCATCCGGGTGCATCCCTAGAGGGAGGGCAGCCAACAGCCCCTTTGCATGGTTTTATCCTGGTTTAGTAAAAATAAAATGTTTCTGTTGCTGGTTTTGTGTGTGTCGGTGTCAGTGAGGGCTGTGAGCACAGGGCTTGATTTTCTCAACCCAGAGCCGTTCCCACAGGGACAAGCGGAACAGAAGCGGAGCGATTCCACCTTTGCGTCACGTATGGATTCCTGTGGAGTGACCCCAGGGATCGGTTCGGCTGCACGCACAACCCAAACCCCCATCCACCCCGGGGCTTTCCCGAAGGCGCTTTCCCCCCAGCAGCGGGAGCGACAGCAGCGACTCCCAGAGCCCCGGGTGGGTCACGCACCTTCTGCGCACGCTGTGTTGGTTGGGCACGGGTTTCCCGGTGCCCCTTGGAGCACCGCTCCATCCCAGGCCCATGCCCACACTTCCACTGCAGCCTTCCGTGGAGCTTCCAGGGCTGACCCACGGCGTGACCCACCGCTGGGGGATGCCGCGGGCACTGGCAGTTGGATTCCAGGCCTCTGGCACTGCACTGCCCAGAAGCCTCCAGCAGCTGCGGGGCTGGGGCTGGAGGGGTCAGAGGGGTCACAAGTCAGGGTTTTCCCTGGCAGAAGGGCTTCCCGTGGAAGCGTGGGGCCTGTCCGGCGCTGGCAGCCCCTCCGTCTGCTGGGGGGAGTCGCCTGCCCGGGGGTGGTCGGGCAGCCGGCCGGGCTCTGCTGCCGGGCCGCAGCTCCTGGGCCAGGGGCTGTTTGCCTTTGTGCTCCCGGCGCTTGGAGCCGATCCCTGCGTTTGCTGGGCCGCGAGGAGGGGATTTGGCATTTCAAAGGCGCTTTCCCAAGGTGTTTTGGGGTTCTTGCTCAGCTCGGGAGCCACATGTGGGCACGTCACTGCCAGCCCTGCTGCCCCAGGAGCCTTCTGCTCCACTCATCTTCTCCCTTGGATCTGGCTGGGTTCTCTTTCGGGCTGCGGAGCTCCCCTCGCACCCACCTGCTGCTGCCTGTGTGCTGGGCAGGTGTCTTTCGCCTTTTTGGAAATCCTTTTCTGTTATAAATACCACATCTTTTAGTTTTGTATTTACAAGACCAAACCCACAGCCCATCAGACCCAAACCCTTTGCTTACGCTACTGGAAACCACTTTTGCCAGGGATTTACAGCAACAGCTCCCCCCGCCCCGGCC
This sequence comes from Rhynochetos jubatus, assembly GCA_027574665.1. Classification (NCBI taxonomy): domain Eukaryota; kingdom Metazoa; phylum Chordata; class Aves; order Eurypygiformes; family Rhynochetidae; genus Rhynochetos; species Rhynochetos jubatus. The sequence continues at coordinate 2,397,222 of CM050654.1, read as the reverse complement.
CCTGCGGACTCCAGCGCTGCCCACAGGGTTGCAGAGATGTTTCCTTGTCACTCTCAGTCGCTTCTTCCCTCCATCGCTCTGTGACCGCTGTAACTTTGGTTTCACTGAACGCTCCCTCTGTCCCAGCTCCCCCGGCGATGAAGATGTTCCGTCCGTCTCGTGGGAGTGCGCTTGGCAGCGCTCCCACCGGCACTCAGGCGCGCAGGGAGAGCGCGAGAGGAACCAGCTACGCTGGACGTTTTGGCCTGACACCTGTTTGTCTCGGGATCTAAACCTTCCAAAGCGTTTTGCGGCCTTTTCGTTCCCCGGGAACCTGACGCTCTGGAGGGAAGCTGCGTGCTGTATTGATTCTCCTCGAGAACCGCCCCCGGAGTCAGGCTCTGACCACGGATGGCTGGGAGAAAAGTGACGTTGGTCCCCAGACTCGAATGAAGCCCTTCTGGCACGAGGAGGCTGGGAGGGATCAGCGGGATCTGGCTGAGAACGGCACGGGAGCGACCTTCCTTTTCCCCTTCAGCGGAAGAAAGAGTTCCTGCATCAGGTCTGAGGAGGAAAGCGACAGTTGCAGGTGACGTTCAGGCTGAAGAGCTTGAGCTGATGGTGTGGGAATTGCTGGCCCGAAGGGGAGGTGTCTGGAATCTGTGGATCTTCCTAACCCTCGGGCAGGAGACATGAGGATACACCACGTCTGTGGGGACATGTCTCCATGCAGGAGATTGAAGTTTTCTCCAAATTCTATTACAACAGACTCCACGTGCAACGCTGATATTGTGGGAGAAGAAAACTTTGCATTTGAGGAATGATTCAGCACTTCGAGGCTTTTTTCAGTAAAGTGTACACAGAAGCATACACCGTTCAATGTGAGCGTTAGTATCTTTGGTTATTTGAGTGTGCAGAGCCCCAGCCTCGTAGACAAGGGAAAGGGTGATGCTGTTGCCAGGTGTGTTGTGGCCGGGATTATTACAGGGGAACTGCTCTGTTTACTGTGGAGAAGGCAAAGGAACCATCCATCGCTTTACATTCCTGCATGTCCAAAACCACACAGGGCTGCAGAACAGTGAAACAGTCGTCTTACTGAGCAGGGCAAAGTATAGAATCAGTTGTCACGACAGGCAGCATTGCACCGCCTGTCTCACAACACTTGGTTTCATACATTTATATAGGAGTGGACTTGACACCACTAGCTCCTGGATCAACAACAGGATGTTGAGTGGATAAGGCTGATGGAGGTCAAAGAAGGGAGAAAGTTTAACCCTAAGGCAATGGAGAGTTAAATTAGCTGCGAATAAGCTGGTGAGAGCGCACAGTGAGTTCAAAGAAGCAATTTCTGCCTCTTGGAACAGCTGCTGCTAGAGCACACAAACATATCTTTGGCTTAAGTAAGGTGCCAGAGCCGACTGGAAAGCCCCCATCACCTGGGGGTGATGCCGGGGGAGGGTAACAGCTGGATTCCAGGCCTCCGGCCTGCCCGGAAGCCTCCTCCCAGTACCAACTGGGCAGGAGCAGCGCCCGGCACGGCCAGAGCCCTTCCCGGGGCCGGGCCGCGTGGAGTCAGGGCGCTGCGGCGCGGCACCCGGCCGGCCGCCCCCTGCCCAGGCCGGCGGGTCGTTCCTGGGTCGGCGGCCGGCGCCAGGCCGGTGCTGCCCCCCGGCCCGCCAGGCCCGGGCAGCGGCAGCCGCGGTGTCGGCAGGTAGGGGAACGCCGGCCGGCCCGGGGGAGGAGGCGGCTTTCTGCGGGGCTGGGAGCGGAGGGGTCGCGGTTCGGGGCTGTTCCTGGCAGAAGGGCTTCCCGTGGAAGCGTGGGGCCTGTCCGGCGCTGGCAGCCCCTCCGTCTGCTGGGGGGAGTCGCCTGCCCGGGGGTGGTCGGGCAGCCGGCCGGGCTCTGCTGCCGGGCCGCGGCTCCTGGGCCAGGGGCTGTTTCCCTTCGTGCTCCCGGCGCTTGGAGCCGGTAGCCGCGTTTGCTGTGCCGCGAGGAGGGGATTTGGCGTTTCAGAGGCGCTTTCCCGAGTTGCTGCGGGGTTCTTTCTCTCTGGCAGTGTCCAAGGCCAGGCTGGAGGAGGCTTGGAGCAGCCTGGCCTAGTGCGGGGTGTCCCTGCCCATGGCGGGGGGTTGGACCGGGATGGGCTTTAAGGTCCCTTCCAGCCGAAACCAGTTTAGGATTCCTCTGTTCCTCACCGGGTTTTGTGGTTTGTGGTGCTGCGGGTGTCCAAAACCATTTTAACAGGCAAGGCATAGTTTTGAAATGGTCTGGTGGGCCAGAGGACAGAGAACAGCCGGTTCTGTGAGAACAGCTTGGTGTTTGCTTACAAGACTTGAGCACCCGCAGATCCCCCACACAGAAGACCCAGGTAGGTCAGTAAAATACCTTAATTTTCAGAGTGCTTAGCTAAATAACTGTACCAGCCATTTGTTACAGGTGTCACTACTGGTATGCTCAGGAGGGATTGGAATGTTTTGGTTCTATGCAACCTGCAAACACAGAACAATTCACATTTTGTTTTTAAGCTCAGAATCACAAAGTAGTATGAGGCCATGGAAGGTCTGAGAGGCTGATTGATTAGCATACCTGCCTCATTACATTGGGCAAGACTTGTGATAACTAATGATTCTTGGTCCATCAGGGAATATATAGCAGCCCACAGCAGTTGAAACCTAACACTGGGGGAATTCAGTGTAGAGATGAGTGTATGAGGTGTGGGACAGCTTGCTGCCTTCCATGGGTCAAGCTCCCAGGGATATCATTGTGATTCCCCTGTACCAGGAGCCAGGCCAGAGTGTTTTCCTCTCCTGTGGAAGTATTGCATTTGCAGCACAGTCCTTGTAATTTAAAAGAAAAGTTGTCCCCTTTCTGCTGCCTCCTCTCATCATGATTGGAAAGAATTACTGGCAATAAAGATGATCATAACGATTGTACTTGATACAGCTTATGAAAGCCTGCTTTATGGTCTGACTGCATTCAGCCACTCATTGAAGTGGTTTATGTCCTTCTTTGTTGCAGGTTCATATGATCAGTTTAGGATTTGGATCCCAGGTCTGGTGAAGGAAATAATTAAGCTGGTTCTGAGACTGTGTATCAAAGAACCCCCCAAAACCTTGACACTCACTAAGGCCCAGTTCTGTACTAACATACTGTACTGGTTTTAGTTGGGGTAGAGTTAATTTTCTTCCTGAAGCCTGAAGAATAGTATTTTATTTCTAGTTTCTAGAATTTGTAACTTGGTTCTAGTTTACATCCAGCATCAGAACTGGAACTACCTGAGACTAGACTTGGCATAAACAAGCAAGTACTCTCTACAATACTGAATTTTAAAAAAACCTGAAGCAGGTTAAGCTAGATATTTCTATTGCTTACTCAAGCCTCTTGATTTTTTCCACTTCCTTGCTGTACCCTGAAAATTAAGGTCTTTGCTCCAATTCTTATTAATGTTAATCACTTTATAGATAGTGAAACAAATGTGAAGTGACTAGCTGGGGTGTTGCAGGAGGTGCAAGAGCCCACTGTACTTCACCAACTGCTCTGTTTCACTGTGGTGTGCCTGCATCTTCAACAGTTCAAAAAATAAGCCAAGTTTAGTGTGTTGCACTCTTATTGCCACAGAAAGAGTGCAGCTGTGTATTTCTGTCAGCTGAGAAAGTGCAGTGATGATGAACTTAAAAAAAGCACATGTAAAGCCCTACAGTTTGCATCCAGATGGGGACAAGGAGCACTTTTCAGATCCTTCCTTCTCTGTCAGAAACCAGCAGTAGAAGTTACAGCTCCTGCTCACTAGAGTCTTTCTTCTGTATCTGAAGAACCCACTGCCTCAGTGAAGATACTCAGTCCTCTCCATCTCCCCAGCTACCTGCTGTCACCACACTTGCAGTAAAACTAATGCTTTAAGCCTCTCTGTCTTTAACCAACTTTCTCAAAACTAAGCCATAAATTTAAAACTGTCAGAAAGAGCTGAACAAGCTTGTAACTTGAGCTTTCAAGAGCAACCCTCCAACATCACCCCTTCAGGCCAGTAACTTCTAGAAGCCACACCAGCCTCCAGTGGAGGGGTTTATCTCCTAAAACCACCTTAATGGGTTGTCAGCTGAAGACGGTGTGGCTAATGAGAGCCACATGGATGGCATTATCCATCAGCTGCTGTCCTGAGGGGAGAGCAGGGTATATAGAGTGTTCTTGGGGACCTGCTGGGCAGTTTGTGATTTCTCTTAGAAGTTTGGTGAAGAGTGAGTGGTTTGGGGGGTCTTTTTGCTGGTTGATTTCTGTGTGAGTTAACCAGGACAGCTCCATGGCTGAGTGCAGCTTCAGAGGTGCAGATGAAGGCCTGAGGAGGCCCTTGGGGCACTGAAGCATCTGGGCAGGAATGCCTGTCCCAGAGGAACCTTTTCACCAGGCAGGGCTTTGGTGGTGAGTTATTTTATCTCATAACCAAAAAAAGAACTTGAAAGTCGGACTTTTGCTTTCTATCTGTGTATCTTTAAAATGTTGATGAGGTCAGAGATTTCTCCTGGAATGGGTTCCTGAGTCTGGGGTGCTCTCTCTGCTTTCAGGAATAAGAAGGGAAGAAGGCAAGCAGCTGCCGGTGTTCTCTTAGTGTTATCCTGCAATGGAAGGGCAGTAGGAGAAATGGGCGAGTTGTCCACAGGCAGGGTGAGTGTGACAGCTCACAGACCAAGTCAAAACCTAACCTGATGCAGCTCTGGGGTGTTGCACTTGGTGGCTTTGAAATGGCATGTTGTGCAGAGAAGGAGCTGTGCTCAGCATGGGGCTGCTGCTGGCCCTGGCTGTGAGGGGGTGCAGAGCCTGAGGGGGCAAAATGGCCGCAGAGCTGTTAGTCAGGGGGACCCTGCACGTGTATGTGTGCCGTTTGGTTGTGCCTTTGTGCCTGTTCACTTGCATTTGATTTCCTCCGTGGCAGGGAAGAGGGAAATGTTGGTGTTTTTGTTGGGGTCAGACTGTTGCCGCAGGATCCCTGGATATGGAGATGGATACCCTGATGAGGGGGAGGCACTGTGGAGCCCCGAGAGAGACACGGTAGGGCAGGGTGTAACCAGTCCCTCAGCAGGGGGGCCCTCCCTGAGGAGAAAACTGCTTTATGGCCGCTGGATTGCACAACTGGGTGGTTAAAAACATCCAACCCAGTACAAAGATGCCAATCGTCTGATTTTTCAAGCCAAGTTTGACCTGTGTTTACCTGATGTTTTTCTTATGCTGCTCAAAGAACACCTTTAGTGTGGAGTTACACAGCTGATGAGAGACATTCATTTATACAGGAGGGTGGGGGAAAGGGCAGAATTGGAGGCCTGAGGGGTGGTTGAGATCAACAGGTCTCTCTTACTGCAGGCCTGTCCTAAACCCTGTTTCTTGACAAGCATATGGCCTTTTTTCTTACAAGTTCAAGTCAGGACTTAAAAGAACATCTTGTTTCTTTCTACCTTATGCCAGGGTGTTGGGCCATTACAATGAGCCACAGGTGTTGAATGCCCTTCTTTCTTCATTGCTACACCAGTATTATTTGTCCTGCAATAGCAGATAACCAGAGAGCGTACCTAGCAAAACCAGTGTTACAGGAACAAATTGCTTTCGTGGTATATTGTGCTTTATAAATGACATTTCAAGTACTTCAGTGACTTTTTGGTTTTCCCCTCAAATTATTTTCCAGCTTTCTTGTGGCTGGAAATGCAGTAGAAGTATTCTTTCCGTTGGAATGAAACCCTGTAAGAAGATGGTGCTGGGCATAGACAAAGTTGAGGTGAGTAGGATGCACTATAATTAACTGCTCTTGTTGGTTTTTGCTTCATTTCTGAAATACATAATGGAATCATTGAAAGAGTCTCAAGCAACAAATAGTTAAGACATGACTGGTTCAGGAGTCTGAACCTGGGTCTGGGCAGGAAGGAGTTATTCCCCGATGAATCAGAATTCATTTTAGGAAGCTGTAATCTCATGGTGTCACTGCAAACTGCATCATTAAGCAAAATGCTGTTGGAAAGATCATGTGTTGCTACACAAGGAATTATTTTCTGTGTCTACAAACAGCCATTTCTCAAACACAGTTACTGGAGCCGATTCAAGGGGGGGCATGTGGGTGAAATAACACCTCTGTTAGTAAACTATGGTTAGGAAAATGTATGCTGAGTATGAACTCGCAGCTAAGCTTCTTCCTTAGCACCTAGTGACCTACTGCACTCGCAGGGTTTTGTAAACAGCTTTGCATCTCCTGGGGCTTACTTTGTACTATCAATTTTTCAGCATGGGCTCTCCTAAATCTACAAGACCTTTGGATTAATTATTGTCCTGGTATTCCCCCTGCCTTTAAATCTGGGTAACAGGACTTGGTTTTCCTGACCTGTGTGTGTGTGGATGCCTCCTCACCTGTCACACTAACCCTTTGTTCTTTCCTTTTCCCCAGGTAAGGGTGCAGCTGACTGAGGGGGCAAAGTCTCGGAAGTTTTTGGAGGAGGTCTGGCGGTTTTGCTCAGGAGCAGAGTCCTGCACAGGGAGATGAGGCAGAAGTCGAGCTGGAAAAGGACACTGGAACTGTGAGTATAGGGGGAAGCCCTGTTGTAGTTGTGTGGGGCAAAACTGTGAAGTCTCAGCTCTCCCAGATCCATTGGCCAGGGGCTGCATGTGGCAGCTTTTCCCCGGCCGGGGGCTGCGTGGGGCGGCTTTTCCCCATAACTCATCCAGCTGGAGATGTAGTGCCAGCCCAGGACCCGCCGCACTTCAGGACTGTCGGAGAGGGGGTGGGGATATGGGTGGAAAGGTTTGTGGTTGGACACGACCCTGGGAAGGGGAAGGGTCTGAGGGGGCTTCCGGCCGAGGGGGCTGGGGGTTTGTTTGTTGTGGGACCTCGTGGCGAGTGGTGGGTGCTGCGGGCAGAGCCAGCGTCTTGCCGGGCAGATCGGTCTGGGAGTCAGGGTTTGAAAGTTTTTTTCCTCTCTCTTACTCTCTCGGCCCCTGGGCGGTTTCGTGGGGGGTTTGCTCCCTTTGGGTGGGTTTTTCTTTCCTTTTTTCCCTTCTTGGGGTGAGATCCTGTATCATTTGTTCTACCCTCTTGCTCTGTTCCTTAAATTACTCGTTAGCACTGGCATTGTTAGTAACTCCCTCAGTTTCATGTCCATCATTAAATAGTTCTTCTCTCAACTCCTACGGGCTTTTCCTCGGTTTGTTCCTCTGACCCTTCCTCACCGGGAGGGGGTTTGGGGGGGCCGGAGTGGTAGAATGGCTGCTTGCTAAAACCAGCACCCAGTGCCCGCGGCATCCCCCAGCGGTGGGTCACGCCGTGGGTCAGCCCTGGAAGCTCCACGTAAGGCTGCAGTGGAAGTGTGGGCACGGGCCTGGGATGGAGCGGTGCTCCAAGGGGCACCGGGAAACCCGTGCCCAACCAACACAGCGTGCGCAGAAGGTGCGTGACCCACCCGGGGCTCTGGGAGTCGCTGCTGTCGCTCCCGCTGCTGGGGGGAAAGCGCCTTCGGGAAAGCCCCGGGGTGGACGGGGGTTTGGGTTGCGCGTGCAGCCGAACCGATCCCTGGGGTCACTCCACAGGAATCCATACGTGACGCAAAGGTGGAATCGCTCCGCTTCTGTTCCGCTTGTCCCTGTGGGAACGGCTCTGGGTTGAGAAAATCAAGCCCTGTGCTCACAGCCCTCACTGACACCGACACACACAAAACCAGCAACAGAAACATTTTATTTTTACTAAACCAGGATAAAACCATACAAAGGGGCTGTTGGCTGCCCTCCCTCTAGGGATGCACCCGGATGCGCCTCTTCTTCAGGGGAAGGTGGAGATCTGGGAAGAAAAGGGAATCCCGAGTGACTGTCCGTCCCTGCAGACGTTTCCCTCGGCAGCACACGCAGCACTTGTGCCTCTGTGCGGGGCTGACACCGCAGCACCAGCTGGGCTGGCCTCCGCTCCCCTCTCGGGGACAGTCCCAGAGCAGCTCTCTGGGCCACCTCTCACAACATGCACAATCTCTGCTTACCAGAGGCGCTGCCATCCTCGGGGCTCGGTCGCCGCTTGCTGCAGCCTGGGTCTCCCGAGGAAGCGGTCTGCGCTGCAGGAACGTGCACGGGCCCAGGTCCTGCAGCCAGCCCTCTCCCCGCTGCCTCGGACGCACCGAATTCCCGCCTCACGCTCGCCTTCTCCTTCAAACAAACCAACAAACACATGGAACCTCTGGCTCTTCCCCGGAAAATGTCCCAGTAAGCAAAGCACGGGAGCAGGACACGGGAATGTGGAGAGTGAGGGAACATGAGCCCACAGGCGGAGCTTTGCCCTCCGTTATGGAACCAGCCGTGAGGTTCCTTAGGAGCAGGAGCGGAATAAAATACCCCCGCTGAAGGCCACAATCTGTGCCAGTCCAGGACAGGACTTGACTGCGGCTCAGAGGCCAACGCTGGGGCTGAACGGACCAACTCTTCTCCGGGAAGGAATTGCTCTCCGTTTGCCATCCTTCAGGAAATCAGGACAGCATACCTTTGGCAGGGAGGCGCTGGGCTGGTGAGGCCACTGGTCCAGAGGCAGCAGAGAGCAGACCGTCCGGAGGGTGTAGGTGACCTTGGTGTAACTCCGGAGGGTTGGAAAGGCAGCTCCTTCATTGGGAAAAGAGGGAGAATCATGAACTCATGGGATGGTTTGGGCTGGAAGGCACATTAAAGCCCATCCAGATCCAACCCGCTGCATGGGGAGGCACAGCCTGCAGCAGACCAGGTCTCTCCAAGCCTCCTCCAGCCTGGCCTTGGACACTCGCAGGGATGGGGCAAGGGGGGGCTGTGGAAGTGGTGCAGGAGCCCTGCCCAGCTGCTGCCACTGCTGTTGCCATTGGCAACCCCTGGCACTGTCCCAGGACCCAACACACTCCCCAAGGGCCCCGTGAGCCCCTTGCGGGAGCCGCAGAGCTTGAGCTGGCGGACGAAGCTGGAGAAGCCTCATCAGCCTGGCCTTGGACACTGCCAGGGATGGGGCACCCACAGCTTCTCTGGGCAACCTGTCCCAGTGCCTCCCCACCCTCTCTGGGAAGAATTACTTCCTGATATCCAATATCAATCTCCCTTGTCCCATTACCCCTAGTTCTGTCACTCCCTGCCCTTGGGAAAAGCCCCCCCCCGCCCCCCTTTCTTGTAGCCCCTCCCAATCACTGGAAGGGGCTCTAAGTTCTCCCCGGAGCCTTCCCTTCTCCAGGCTCAACACCCCCCACTCTCCCAGCCTGTCCCCATGGCAGAGGGGCTCCAGCTCTCGGAGCATCTCCGCGGCCTCCCCTGGACTCGCTCCAAGCGGTCGATATCCTTCTGCTGTTGGGGGCCCAGAGCTGGAGGCAGAACTGCAGGTGGGGTGTCCCCAGAGTGGAGCAGAGGGGGAGAATCCCCTCCCTCGCCCTGCTGGCCACGCTGCTGCGGATCCAGCCCAGGATGCGGTTGGCTTTCTGGGCTCCGGCGCACACGGCCGGCTCATGGCCAGCTTTTCATCCCCCAGCACCCCCGGGTCCTTCTCCTCAGGGCTCTTCCCGATCCATTCTGCGCCCAGCCTGGCCTTGTGCTGGGATTGCCCCGACCCAGGTGCAGGACCTGCCCTTGGCCTTGTGACCTCCCTGCGCTTGGCACGGTGCCACCTCTCCAGCCTGTCCAGGTCCCGACCCAGGTGCCATCCCTCCCCTCCAGCCAAGGCATGAGGAGCAGCCCCAGGGAATCCTGTCGTGTTGTGGAAGGAGCTGGAGGCTGATGCCCACGGGCTGTGGGTACCTTACCGTGCCGCTGGGATGCGGTGGGTGGGAAGGAGGCGGGAAGGCAGCCTGGCTGGGCAGGGTGAGGGACGTGGCGTGGGGTCAGCAGCCCTGCAGGGGGTACAGAACACAGGGACAGGAGTGTCAGGGAAAGGGCAGTGAGAGGCAGCAGGAGCAGCCGAGGCTCCAGAGCATGCCTGGGGCAGCCGACCCTTGCTCCCGCGCCCGTGGTGCAGGACCAGGCTGTGTTCTCGCAGCCGGACACGCAGCAGCTGCTGGGGATTTTCAGCGTCTGCGAGGAGACAGTGCCCAGGGGCACGAGGGTCCCTGTGTTTGGGTCTGAGCTCTGGGCAGGGCCAGGAGGCTGATGTGGATCCAAGGCCCAGGCCCGGCCCCGCAGGATCCACGTTGCGAAGCAGCGTGCCTGGGCCTCCTGAGCCCGGGTGCCCGGAGCGGCCCCCGGCAAGGCCAGGGAAGCCTCCTCCCGCCGGGGAGTTTGGAGAGCCTGTGCCCCCCGCGCTCCTCCAGCGCAGCCCAGCGCAGCCCCAGGAGCCCCTTGCGGGAGCCGCAGAGCTGGAGCTGCCGGCCGGAGCGGGAGAACTTACTGGTGCTGGCGGGGCCGGCGGGTCCCGCCGCCCCGTTGCCGGACACCGCCAGGGGGCGGCCCGGCCCCGCTGCCAGCCCCTGGCGCCCCCAGAGCGGGCGGTGGAGGAGCAGCCCCTGGCCGCGGGCGTCCCAGCGGCCGGAGCGGCCGTGCGGGCTGCTCAGCGGCGGCCACAGCCGGGCCGGGCAGCGGCTGGGGCCGAGGGCAGCGGGCAGCTGGTGCTGCTGCTCCTCCATGGCCGCGGCAGCGGGACGCTCCGTAACGGCTCGGCTCCAACGGCCGGCAGCGCGAGCCCCGGCCGGGCGCTGTCCAGCACGTGCGCGGCTGGCCACGCGCCGCCCGCTCGGGCCGAGCCCCCCCAGCCCGGCCCGCCGGCCCGCCTCAAGGCCGGTTCGAGCCCCGGCCCCGCCGGCCCCCGCCGCCCCCCTCCAGGTGCGGCACTGCCAGGGAAAGCCCCAACCTGTGACCCCTCTGACCCCTCCAGCCCCAGCCCCGCAGCTGCCGGAGGTTTCTGGGCAGTGCAGTGCCAGAGGCCTGGAATCCAACTGTCAGTGTGTCGTGGCTTTGCGGAGCTTTCCCAAGGTGTTTTGGGGTTCTTGCTCCTCCTCAAGTACGCTTCAAGGCCGTGCAGGCAGTTTGCGGCCTACTCCAGCTCTGTGTAGCTTGGTTCGCCAACATATCCGTTCTCCTGTAAGAAATCTCCCACAATTCCCCCTTTTTGTATTTGTGCTACGAAAATTGCCTGTGCCGTCCGCTGCAGGGCCCTTTGCAGAAGAGACACGAGACATGGCAACAGCAGTAGGAGAACTACAGTGATGAGCAACACTAAGAATCCAGTTTTTATCGATGATAGCAGCCACCCTGACCGTCCCCATCCTTTGAATAGGTTACTCAACCAATCCCATCCATCATCTTCCTGTAGCTTCTTGACTCCATCCTTCAGAAGTTGAAGGCTTTTGTGTAGCGATTCCGAGGGATCTGACAAATTCATACAGCACATTCCCTCCAAATCCTCGCATCCACGCCCTTGGGCTAACAATAAAGTCTGTTGCGGCTCTCTTTTGCAATGTAGCATGCCTAACACTACCCACATCGGTTAACAAGCCACCTAACGCAAGCGATGCAGCGTTGGTTTGCTTACTCAACCAACACCCCAAATTCGACAGCTTTTCCAAGGCTGCTGCAGCAGCAACCCCAGGTGCCAACGCGGAATCGCCGTAAGGGTGGGTGTTAGCAGGGTAAGCCGCCCAAGGCTACATGGCCCACCGTTAAGTCTCGAAGGAATTTCCCCCCGTGCTCTATCCCCACAGATTAAAAACACCCCTGTAGGCAAAGCAAGTGGAATAGAAAAAGAGCGTGATACACTGGGGGATGTGTAATTGCTCCAGGCTGTAGCATTTCTACATACAGGCGAAGTAGCCTTTACATTCTGCTTCGGTTGTGGGACCATCCATCCTTCGCCTGCGTGGACCATCCATAACAGGCCAAGTGTGGTGAACGAGGTCACTGCGGCCGGGGGTCTTGCACGAGTCCCGCAGTCCACGGCTTGACCCATTCAGCTGGCAGCCACCTGGTTCCTTTGTGTGAAAGGATACAAGCATAGCCTCGTCCCCACGTATTAAAATAAACCTTCTGGCCATGCTTTTGGCTCACCGGGTGCTGTCACAGCAGTCCATAGTCCCCTGTTACAATCCACGGTGTCAGTGGAGTACCAAGGTGCTGTAGCATTAACCCATACACTGCCATTGGGATATCGTAAGAGACCTGGGTGTTCCTCCTCCCACATAATCTCTTTCCCTCCAACCATCACACAACTCTGATTAGCAGGCATGGAACCTAACGAGTCTAGCTCCTGCGGTGGCAAAGATGTTACGTTGAGGTTGTGTCTGTCCCTATTCCAGATCCCCCTTTTCAAATACAGAACAAAGACCAGAACACAAACGCAGGACAACAGCAACAACAACAGTAACTCTAACAGTGCAAGGTAACAAACCAAAAAGCATTCCAACAGTTTGGCAAGTGACGAGGTCACCTGAGATTAAGTGATTTTTAGGCAGTCTGGAACAGAACGTTGCTTTGCAGTAATAGTAGAAAGGCAACAAATTCCTAGAAGAAACCAAGAGAGTATACAGTCTTGATGAAGTCTGTAAAGTTTCTTTCCTCTAACCAAAACCATCCAACGATTCTAGGATGCTTTCTACTAACTCTCCACCCCCATCCCGGCTTTCGCGCGGATGCCACCCACCCCCCGCACCCACCCGCCGCCCCTTTTCATTGTCAGTGTCCGAGTTCCCCCAGTCACTGTCATCGTCGGGCAAGGGCAGGTACAGCGGAGGTGGCACCCCGGGTGTCTGCTTGATGGCCGACGGCGGTTCCGCAGCGGCCGTCTCGGTCGTGTCGCGTCCCGGCGGCTCCGGCGGCGGCTTCCTCTTTGTTTCTTCCAGTTCGCAGGGACACCGGCCGCTGCAGCACGGACGTGCCCCTATTCCATCCCTCAGCAGCCTGCGCAGCTCCTCCGCCAGCCGCTCCCCCGCATTCCGCTCCCTCTCTTCCGGCTGCACCTCCTGGCTCTCGGTCCCTTCGAGTGACCCGTCCGGCGGCTCTGTACCTGCCCGCCCCTCCAGCGGCGGTGCTGATGGCTGTGCCGCAGGCGGGAGCAGGGATAACGCCGCCTCATCTACCGGGCTGAACGGATCGGGGTGGTTCACAAAGGGTTGAGGTTTCTGGGGGTGACTATCGGCACCGGCCGAGTGGCCAGGTCGGCCCCCGCAGCCGCTCGGCGCTCCGCCCTCACGGCCCGCAGGGTGTCTGTGACGAGCTTCCAGGTAGTTGCAAACCCCACGGTGTCCGATCCCCTCTGGTTGCCGCTTGCCAGATGTTTTCTCCGATCTCCCCCCAAGTCTCAGGTTTGAACGCTAAGGCAGGGTCGGGAGCGTAACCCTGTTCCGGCACCACCTCACCAGCTGCCTAATGGTGCTTTCATCATACCGAGTCCCTCCCTTAGAGAGGATATGTAGCAGGATCTTAACGACTGCTCCTTCTTCCTGACTCAGCTGCTGACCCCTGCTACCCCGGCTGCTCACCTCTCGGGCCAGAGTCCCGTCGCGACGATTTCTTCTGCTCCCTCAGGCCGTCCTCCGACCCCCTGCACCGGTCCAGCCGGGCAGCTTCCAGCCGGGTCTGCCTTGCCTCCGCAGCGCCTTCTCGTAGACCACGTCGGGGTCACCACTGGACAGGGCGGACGGTGTGGACTCCAAGACAACTCTGAGAGTTATAATATGAAGCCGTTTAGTGCCTCGTTGGCTGCGCTTATATACAGGATTTTTATCTGTCCACGCGCACGTGCGCAGGTCGGTGGGTTACATCTGGTTTGCCACGAGCTGTCCACGCGCTCTAAGCTAATACAGGATTGGCGATCCCGTCCTCCGCTTTTCTCTGCCAAGGATTGGCTGATCCCCTTTATCTTTGTTTCTTCCTTTATGGTCCTCAAGTACGCTTCGAGGCCGTGCAGGCAGTTGGCGGCCTACTCCAGCTCTGTGTGCCTTTGTTCGCCAACACCTCCGTCCTCCTGTAAGAAATCTGCCACAACAGAGCGATGGAGGGAAGAAGCGACTGAGAGTGACAAGGAAACATCTCTGCAACCCTGTGGGCAGCGCTGGAGTCCGCAGGGGCCGGGGCGGGGGGAGCTGTTGCTGTAAATCCCTGGCAAAAGTGGTTTCCAGTAGCGTAAGCAAAGGGTTTGGGTCTGATGGGCTGTGGGTTTGGTCTTGTAAATACAAAACTAAAAGATGTGGTATTTATAACAGAAAAGGATTTCCAAAAAGGCGAAAGACACCTGCCCAGCACACAGGCAGCAGCAGGTGGGTGCGAGGGGAGCTCCGCAGCCCGAAAGAGAACCCAGCCAGATCCAAGGGAGAAGATGAGTGGAGCAGAAGGCTCCTGGGGCAGCAGGGCTGGCAGTGACGTGCCCACATGTGGCTCCCGAGCTGAGCAAGAACCCCAAAACACCTTGGGAAAGCTCCGCAAAGCCACGACACACTGACAGTTGGATTCCAGGCCTCTGGCACTGCACTGCCCAGAAACCTCCGGCAGCTGCGGGGCTGGGGCTGGAGGGGTCAGAGGGGTCACAGGTTGGGGCTTTCCCTGGCAGTGCCGCACCTGGAGGGGGGCGGCGGGGGCCGGCGGGGCCGGGGCTCGAACCGGCCTTGAGGCGGGCCGGCGGGCCGGGCTGGGGGGGCTCGGCCCGAGCGGGCGGCGCGTGGCCAGCCGCGCACGTGCTGGACAGCGCCCGGCCGGGGCTCGCGCTGCCGGCCGTTGGAGCCGAGCCGTTACGGAGCGTCCCGCTGCCGCGGCCATGGAGGAGCAGCAGCACCAGCTGCCCGCTGCCCTCGGCCCCAGCCGCTGCCCGGCCCGGCTGTGGCCGCCGCTGAGCAGCCCGCACGGCCGCTCCGGCCGCTGGGACGCCCGCGGCCAGGGGCTGCTCCTCCACCGCCCGCTCTGGGGGCGCCAGGGGCTGGCAGCGGGGCCGGGCCGCCCCCTGGCGGTGTCCGGCAACGGGGCGGCGGGACCCGCCGGCCCCGCCAGCACCAGTAAGTTCTCCCGCTCCGGCCGGCAGCTCCAGCTCTGCGGCTCCCGCAAGGGGCTCCTGGGGCTGCGCTGGGCTGCGCTGGAGGAGCGCGGGGGGCACAGGCTCTCCAAACTCCCCGGCGGGAGGAGGCTTCCCTGGCCTTGCCGGGGGCCGCTCCGGGCACCCGGGCTCAGGAGGCCCAGGCACGCTGCTTCGCAACGTGGATCCTGCGGGGCCGGGCCTGGGCCTTGGATCCACATCAGCCTCCTGGCCCTGCCCAGAGCTCAGACCCAAACACAGGGACCCTCGTGCCCCTGGGCACTGTCTCCTCGCAGACGCTGAAAATCCCCAGCAGCTGCTGCGTGTCCGGCTGCGAGAACACAGCCTGGTCCTGCACCACGGGCGCGGGAGCAAGGGTCGGCTGCCCCAGGCATGCTCTGGAGCCTCGGCTGCTCCTGCTGCCTCTCACTGCCCTTTCCCTGACACTCCTGTCCCTGTGTTCTGTACCCCCTGCAGGGCTGCTGACCCCACGCCACGTCCCTCACCCTGCCCAGCCAGGCTGCCTTCCCGCCTCCTTCCCACCCACCGCATCCCAGCGGCACGGTAAGGTACCCACAGCCCGTGGGCATCAGCCTCCAGCTCCTTCCACAACACGACAGGATTCCCTGGGGCTGCTCCTCATGCCTTGGCTGGAGGGGAGGGATGGCACCCAGAGGGTCCTGGACAGGCTGGAGAGGTGGCACCGTGCCAAGCGCAGGGAGGTCACAAGGCCAAGGGCAGGTCCTGCACCTGGGTCGGGGCAATCCCAGCACAAGGCCAGGCTGGGCGCAGAATGGATGGGGAAGAGCCCTGAGGAGAAGGACCCGGGGGTGCTGGGGCATGAAAAGCTGGCCATGAGCCGGCCGTGTGCGCTGGAGCCCAGAAAGCCAACCGCATCCTGGGCTGGATCCGCAGCAGCGTGGCCAGCAGGGCGAGGGAGGGGATTCTCCCCCTCTGCTCCGCTCTGGGGACACCCCACCTGCAGTTCTGCCTCCAGCTCTGGGCCCCCAACAGCAGAAGGATATCGACCGCTTGGAGCGAGTCCAGGGGAGGCCGCGGAGATGCTCCGAGAGCTGGAGCCCCTCTGCCATGGGGACAGGCTGGGAGAGTGGGGGGTGTTGAGCCTGGAGAAGGGAAGGCTCCGGGGAGAACTTAGAGCCCCTTCCAGTGATTGGGGGGGGCTACAAGAAAGGTGGGGGTGGGGGCTTTTCCCAAGGGCAGGGAGTGACAGAACTAGGGGTAATGGGACAAGGGAGATTGATATTGGATATCAGGGAAACATTCTTCCCAGAGAGGGTGGGGAGGCACTGGGACAGGTTGCCCAGAGAAGCTGTGGGTGCCCCATCCCTGGCAGTGTCCAAGGCCAGGCTGATGAGGCTTCTCCAGCTTCGTCCGCCAGCTCAAGCTCTGCGGCTCCCGCAAGGGGCTCACGGGGCCCTTGGGGAGTGTGTTGGGTCCTGGGACAGTGCCAGGGGTTGCCAATGGCAACAGCAGTGGCAGCAGATGGGCTGGGCTCCTGCACCACTTCCACAGCCCCCCCTTGCCCCATCCCTGCGAGTGTCCAAGGCCAGGCTGGAGGAGGCTTGGAGAGACCTGGTCTGCTGCAGGCTGTGCCTCCCCACGCAGCGGGTTGGATCTGGATGGGCTTTAATGTGCCTTCCAGCCCAAACCATCCCATGAGTTCATGATTCTCCCTCTTTTCCCAATGAAGGAGCTGCCTTTCCAACCCTCCGGAGTTACACCAAGGTCACCTACACCCTCCGGACGGTCTGCTCTCTGCTGCCTCTGGACCAGTGGCCTCACCAGCCCAGCGCCTCCCTGCCAAAGGTATGCTGTCCTGATTTCCTGAAGGATGGCAAACGGAGAGCAATTCCTTCCCGGAGAAGAGTTGGTCCGTTCAGCCCCAGCGTTGGCCTCTGAGCCGCAGTCAAGTCCTGTCCTGGACTGGCACAGATTGTGGCCTTCAGCGGGGGTATTTTATTCCGCTCCTGCTCCTAAGGAACCTCACGGCTGGTTCCATAACGGAGGGCAAAGCTCAGCCTGTGGGCTCATGTTCCCTCACTCTCCACATTCCCGTGTCCTGCTCCCGTGCTTTGCTTACTGGGACATTTTCCGGGGAAGAGCCAGAGGTTCCATGTGTTTGTTGGTTTGTTTGAAGGAGAAGGCGAGCGTGAGGCGGGAATTCGGTGCGTCCGAGGCAGCGGGGAGAGGGCTGGCTGCAGGACCTGGGCCCGTGCACGTTCCTGCAGCGCAGACCGCTTCCTCGGGAGACCCAGGCTGCAGCAAGCGGCGACCGAGCCCCGAGGACGGCAGCGCC
This sequence comes from Rhynochetos jubatus, assembly GCA_027574665.1. Lineage (NCBI taxonomy): Eukaryota > Metazoa > Chordata > Aves > Eurypygiformes > Rhynochetidae > Rhynochetos > Rhynochetos jubatus. The sequence goes on along the minus strand of CM050654.1, from coordinate 2,379,982 downwards.
TCTGGTAAGCAGAGATTGTGCATGTTGTGAGAGGTGGCCCAGAGAGCTGCTCTGGGACTGTCCCCGAGAGGGGAGCGGAGGCCAGCCCAGCTGGTGCTGCGGTGTCAGCCCCGCACAGAGGCACAAGTGCTGCGTGTGCTGCCGAGGGAAACGTCTGCAGGGACGGACAGTCACTCGGGATTCCCTTTTCTTCCCAGATCTCCACCTTCCCCTGAAGAAGAGGCGCATCCGGGTGCATCCCTAGAGGGAGGGCAGCCAACAGCCCCTTTGTATGGTTTTATCCTGGTTTAGTAAAAATAAAATGTTTCTGTTTCTGTTGCTGGTTTTGTGTGTGTCGGTGTCAGTGAGGGCTGTGAGCACAGGGCTTGATTTTCTCAACCCAGAGCCGTTCCCACAGGGACAAGCGGAACAGAAGCGGAGCGATTCCACCTTTGCGTCACGTATGGATTCCTGTGGAGTGACCCCAGGGATCGGTTCGGCTGCACGCGCAACCCAAACCCCCGTCCACCCCGGGGCTTTCCCGAAGGCGCTTTCCCCCCAGCAGCGGGAGCGACAGCAGCGACTCCCAGAGCCCCGGGTGGGTCACGCACCTTCTGCGCACGCTGTGTTGGTTGGGCACGGGTTTCCCGGTGCCCCTTGGAGCACCGCTCCATCCCAGGCCCGTGCCCACACTTCCACTGCAGCCTTACGTGGAGCTTCCAGGGCTGACCCACGGCGTGACCCACCGCTGGGGGATGCCGCGGGCACTGGGTGCTGGTTTTAGCAAGCAGCCATTCTACCACTCCGGCCCCCCCAAACCCCCTCCCGGTGAGGAAGGGTCGGAGGAACAAACCGAGGAAAAGCCCGTAGGAGTTGAGAGAAGAACTATTTAATGATGGACATGAAACTGAGGGAGTTACTAACAATGCCAGTGCTAACGAGTAATTTAAGGAACAGAGGAAGAGGGTAGAACAAATGATACAGGATCTCACCCCAAGAAGGGAAAAAAGGAAAGAAAAACCCACCCAAAGGGAGCAAACCCCCCACGAAACCACCCGGGGGCCGAGAGAGTAAGAGAGAGGAAAAAAAACTTTCAAACCCCGACTCCCAGACCGATCTGCCCGGCAAGACGCTGGCTCTGCCTGCAGCACCCACCACTCGCCACGAGGTCCCACAACAAACAAACCCCCAGCCCCCTCGGCCGGAAGCCCCCTCAGACCCTTCCCCTTCCCAGGGTTGTGTCCAACCACAAACCTTTCCACCCATATCCCCACCCCCTCCCCGACAGTCCTGAAGTGCGGCGGGTCCTGGGCTGGCACCACCTCTCCAGCTGGATGAGTTATGGGGAAAAGCCGCCCCACGCAGCCCCCGGCCGGGGAAAAGCCGCCACACGCAGCCCCTGGCCAATGGATCTGGGAGAGCTGAGACTTCACAGTTTTGCCCCACACAACTACAACAGGGCTTCCCCCTATACTCACAGCTCCAGTGTCCTTTTCCAGCTCGACTTCTGCCTCATCTCCCTGTGCAGGACTCTGCTCCTGAGCAAAACCGCCAGACCTCCTCCAAAAACTTCCGAGACTTCGCCCCCTCAGTCAGCTGCACCCTTACCTGGGGGAAAGGAAAGAACAAAGGGTTAGTGTGACAGGTGAGGAGGCATCCACACACACACAAGTCAGGAAAACCAAGTCCTGTTACCCAGATTTAAAGGCAGGGGGAATACCAGGACCATAATTAATCCAAAGGTCTTGTAGATTTAGGAGAGCCCATGCTGAAAAACTGATAGTACAAAGTAAGCCCCAGGAGATGCAAAGCTGTTTACAAAACCCTGCGAGTGCAGTAGGTCACTAGGTGCTAAGGAAGAAGCTTAGCTGCGAGTTCATACTCAGCATACATTTTCCTAACCATAGTTTACTAACAGAGGTGTTATTTCACCCACATGCCCCCCCCCTTGAATCGGCTCCAGTAACTGTGTTTGAGAAATGGCTGTTTGTAGACACAGAAAATAATTCCTTGTGTAGCAACACATGATCTTTCCAACAGCATTTTGCTTAATGATGCAGTTTGCAGTGACACCATGAGATTACAGCTTCCTAAAATGAATTCTGATTCATCGGGGAATAACTCCTTCCTGCCCAGACCCAGGTTCAGACTCCTGAACCAGTCATGTCTTAACTATTTGTTGTTTGAGACTCTTTCAATGATTCCATTATGTATTTCAGAAATGAAGCAAAAACCAACAAGAGCAGTTAATTATAGTGCATCCTACTCACCTCAACTTTGTCTATGCCCAGCACCATCTTCTTACAGGGTTTCATTCCAATGGAAAGAATACTTCTACTGCATTTCCAGCCACAAGAAAGCTGGAAAATAATTTGAGGGGAAAACCAAAAAGTCACTGAAGTACTTGAAATGTCATTTATAAAGCACAATATACCACGAAAGCAATTTGTTCCTGTAACACTGGTTTTGCTAGGTACGCTCTCTGGTTATCTGCTATTGCAGGACAAATAATACTGGTGTAGCAATGAAGAAAGAAGGGCATTCAACACCTGTGGCTCATTGTAATGGCCCAACACCTTGGCATAAGGTAGAAAGAAACAAGATGTTCTTTTAAGTCCTGACTTGAACTTGTAAGAAAAAAGGCCATATGCTTGTCAAGAAACAGGGTTTAGGACAGGCCTGCAGTAAGAGAGACACCTGTTGATCTCAACCACCCCTCAGGCCTCCAATTCTGCCCTTTCCCCCACCCTCCTGTATAAATGAATGTCTCTCATCAGCTGTGTAACTCCACACTAAAGGTGTTCTTTGAGCAGCATAAGAAAAACATCAGGTAAACACAGGTCAAACTTGGCTTGAAAAATCAGACGATTGGCATCTTTGTACTGGGTGGTTTGTTTTTAACCACCCAGTTGTGCAATCCAGAGGCCATAAAGCAGTTTTCTCCTCAGGGAGGGCCCCCCTGCTGAGGGACTGGTTACACCCTGCCCTACCGTGTCTCTCTCGGGGCTCCACAGTGCCTCCCCCTCATCAGGGTATCCATCTCCATATCCAGGGATCCTGCAGCAACAGTCTGACCCCAACAAAAACACCAACATTTCCCTCTTCCCTGCCATGGAGGAAATCAAATGCAAGTGAACAGGCACAAAGGCACAACCAAACGGCACACATACACGTGCAGGGTCCCCCTGACTAACAGCTCTGCGGCCATTTTGCCCCCTCAGGCTCTGCACCCCCTCACAGCCAGGGCCAGCAGCAGCCCCATGCTGAGCACAGCTCCTTCTCTGCACAACATGCCATTTCAAAGCCACCAAGTGCAACACCCCAGAGCTGCATCAGGTTAGGTTTTGACTTGGTCTGTGAGCTGTCACACTCACCCTGCCTGTGGACAACTCGCCCATTTCTCCTACTGCCCTTCCATTGCAGGATAACACTAAGAGAACACCAGCAGCTGCTTGCCTTCTTCCCTTCTTATTCCTGAAAGCAGAGAGAGCACCCCAGACTCAGGAACCCATTCCAGGAGAAATCTCTGACCTCATCAACATTTTAAAGATACACAGATAGAAAGCAAAAGTCCGACTTTCAAGTTCTTTTTTTGGTTATGAGATAAAATAACTCACCACCAAAGCCCTGCCTGGTGAAAAGGTTCCTCTGGGACAGGCATTCCTGCCCAGATGCTTCAGTGCCCCAAGGGCCTCCTCAGGCCTTCATCTGCACCTCTGAAGCTGCACTCAGCCATGGAGCTGTCCTGGTTAACTCACACAGAAATCAACCAGCAAAAAGACCCCCCAAACCACTCACTCTTCACCAAACTTCTAAGAGAAATCACAAACTGCCCAGCAGGTCCCCAAGAACACTCTATATACCCTGCTCTCCCCTCAGGACAGCAGCTGATGGATAATGCCATCCATGTGGCTCTCATTAGCCACACCGTCTTCAGCTGACAACCCATTAAGGTGGTTTTAGGAGATAAACCCCTCCACTGGAGGCTGGTGTGGCTTCTAGAAGTTACTGGCCTGAAGGGGTGATGTTGGAGGGTTGCTCTTGAAAGCTCAAGTTACAAGCTTGTTCAGCTCTTTCTGACAGTTTTAAATTTATGGCTTAGTTTTGAGAAAGTTGGTTAAAGACAGAGAGGCTTAAAGCATTAGTTTTACTGCAAGTGTGGTGACAGCAGGTAGCTGGGGAGATGAAGAGGACTGAGTATCTTCACTGAGGCAGTGGGTTCTTCAGATACAGAAGAAAGACTCTAGTGAGCAGGAGCTGTAACTTCTACTGCTGGTTTCTGACAGAGAAGGAAGGATCTGAAAAGTGCTCCTTGTCCCCATCTGGATGCAAACTGTAGTGCTTTACATGTGCTTTTTTAAGTTCATCATCACTGCACTTTCTCACCTGACAGAAATACACAGCTGCACTCTTTCTGTGGCAATAAGAGTGCAACACACTAAACTTGGCTTATTTTTTGAACTGTTGAAGATGCAGGCACACCACAGTGAAACAGAGCAGTTGGTGAAGTACAGTGGGCTCTTGCACCTCCTGCAACACCTCAGCTAGTCACTTCACATTTGTTTAACTATCTATAAAGTGATTAACATTAATAAGAAGTGGAGCAAAGACCTTAATTTTCAGGGTACAGCAAGGAAGTGGAAAAAATCAAGAGGCTTGAGTTAGCAATAGAAATATCTAGCTTAACCTGCTTCAGGTTTTTTTAAAATTCAATATTGTAGAGAGTACTTGCTTGTTTATGCCAAGTCTAGTCTCAGGTAGTTCCAGTTCTGATGCTGGATGTAAACTAGAACCAAGTTACAAATTCTAGAAACTAGAAATAAAATACTATTCTTCAGGCTTCAGGAAGAAAATTAACTCTACCCCAACTAAAACCAGTACAGTATGTTAGTACAGAATTGGGCCTTAGTGAGTGTCAAGGTTTGGGGGTTTCTTTGATACAGAGTCTCAGAACCAGCTTAATTATTTCCTTCACCAGACCTGGGATCAAAATCCTAAACTGATCATATGAACCTGCAACAAAGAAGGACATAAACCACTTCAATGAGTGGCTGAATGCAGTCAGACCATAAAGCAGGCTTTCATAAGCTGTATCAAGTACAATCGTTATGATCATCTTTATTGCCAGTAATTCTTTCCAATCATGATGAGAGGAGGCAGCAGAAAGGGGACAACTTTTCTTTTAAATTACAAGGACTGTGCTGCAAATGCAATACTTCCACAGGAGAGGAAAACACTCTGGCCTGGCTCCTGGTACAGGGGAGTCACAATGATATCCCTGGGAGCTTGACCCATGGAAGGCAGCAAGCTGTCCCACACCTCATACACTCATCTCTACACTGAATTCCCCCAGTGTTAGGTTTCAACTGCTGTGGGCTGCTATATATTCCCTGATGGACCAAGAATCATTAGTTATCACAAGTCTTGCCCAATGTAATGAGGCAGGTATGTTAATCAATCAGCCTCTCAGACCTTCCATGGCCTCATACTACTTTGTGATTCTGAGCTTAAAAACAAAATGTGAATTGTTCTGTATTTGCAGGTTGCATAGAACCAAAACATTCCAATCCCTCCTGAGCATACCAGTAGTGACACGTGTAACAAATGGCTGGTACAGTTATTTAGCTCAGCACTCTGAAAATTAAGGTATTTTACTGACCTACCTGGGTCTTCTGTGTGGGGGATCTGCGGGTGCTCAAGTCTTGTAAGCAAACACCAAGCTGTTCTCACAGAACCGGCTGTTCTCTGTCCTCTGGCCCACCAGACCATTTCAAAACTATGCCTTGCCTGTTAAAATGGCTTTGGACACCCGCAGCACCACAAACCACAAAACCCGGTGAGGAACAGAGGAATCCTAAACTGGTTTCGGCTGGAAGGGACCTTAAAGCCCATCCCGGTCCAACCCCCCGCCATGGGCAGGGACACCCCGCACTAGGCCAGGCTGCTCCAAGCCTCCTCCAGCCTGGCCCTGGACACTGCCAGAGAGAAAGAACCCCGCAGCAACTCGGGAAAGCGCCTCTGAAACGCCAAATCCCCTCCTCGCGGCACAGCAAACGCGGCTACCGGCTCCAAGCGCCGGGAGCACGAAGGGAAACAGCCCCTGGTCCAGGAGCCGCGGCCCGGCAGCAGAGCCCGGCCGGCTGCCCGACCACCCCCGGGCAGGCGACTCCCCCCAGCAGACGGAGGGGCTGCCAGCGCCGGACAGGCCCCACGCTTCCACGGGAAGCCCTTCTGCCAGGAACAGCCCCGAACCGCGACCCCTCCGCTCCCAGCCCCGCAGAAAGCCGCCTCCTCCCCCGGGCCGGCCGGCGTTCCCCTACCTGCCGACACCGCGGCTGCCGCTGCCCGGGCCTGGCGGGCCGGGGGGCAGCACCGGCCTGGCGCCGGCCGCCGACCCAGGAACGACCCGCCGGCCTGGGCAGGGGGCGGCCGGCCGGGTGCCGCGCCGCAGCGCCCTGACTCCGCGCGGCCCGGGCCCGGGAAGGGCTCTGGCCGTGCCGGGCGCTGCTCCTGCCCAGTTGGTACTGGGAGGAGGCTTCCGGGCAGGCCGGAGGCCTGGAATCCAGCTGTTACCCTCCCCCGGCATCACCCCCAGGTGATGGGGGCTTTCCAGTCGGCTCTGGCACCTTACTTAAGCCAAAGATATGTTTGTGTGCTCTAGCAGCAGCTGTTCCAAGAGGCAGAAATTGCTTCTTTGAACTCACTGTGCGCTCTCACCAGCTTATTCGCAGCTAATTTAACTCTCCATTGCCTTAGGGTTAAACTTTCTCCCTTCTTTGACCTCCATCAGCCTTATCCACTCAACATCCTGTTGTTGATCCAGGAGCTAGTGGTGTCAAGTCCACTCCTATATAAATGTATGAAACCAAGTGTTGTGAGACAGGCGGTGCAATGCTGCCTGTCGTGACAACTGATTCTATACTTTGCCCTGCTCAGTAAGACGACTGTTTCACTGTTCTGCAGCCCTGTGTGGTTTTGGACATGCAGGAATGTAAAGCGATGGATGGTTCCTTTGCCTTCTCCACAGTAAACAGAGCAGTTCCCCTGTAATAATCCCGGCCACAACACACCTGGCAACAGCATCACCCTTTCCCTTGTCTACGAGGCTGGGGCTCTGCACACTCAAATAAACAAAGATACTAACGCTCACATTGAACGGTGTATGCTTCTGTGTACACTTTACTGAAAAAAGCCTCGAAGTGCTGAATCATTCCTCAAATGCAAAGTTTTCTTCTCCCACAATATTAGCGTTGCACGTGGAGTCTGTTGTAATAGAATTTGGAGAAAACTTCAATCTCCTGCATGGAGACATGTCCCCACAGACGTGGTGTATCCTCATGTCTCCTGCCCGAGGGTTAGGAAGATCCACAGATTCAAAACATCCCTTTCAAACAGCCCTGAGAGACACCTCCCCCTCGGGCCAGCAATTCCCACACCATCAGCTCAAGCTCTTCAGCCTGAACGTCACCTGCAACTGTCGCTTTCCCCCTCAGACCTGATGCAGGAACTCTTTCTTCCACTGAAGGGGAAAAGGAAGGTCGCTCCCGTGCCGTTCTCAGCCAGATCCCGCTGATCCCTCCCAGCCTCCTCGTGCCAGAAGGGCTTCATTTGAGTCTGGGGACCAACGTCACTTTTCTCCCAGCCATCCGTGGTCAGAGTGGAGCAGAAGGCTCCTGGGGCAGCAGGGCTGGCAGTGAAGTGCCCACATGTGGCTCCCGAGCTGAGCAAGAACCCCAAAACACCTTGGGAAAGCGCCTTTGAAATGCCAAATCCCCTCCTCGCGGCCCAGCAAACGCAGGGCTCGGCTCCAAGCGCCGGGAGCACGAAGGGAAACAGCCCGTGGCCCAGGAGCCGTGGCCCGGCAGCAGAGCCCGGCCGGCTGCCCGACCACCCCCGGGCAGGCGACTCCCCCCAGCAGACGGAGGGGCTGCCAGCGCCGGACAGGCCCCACGCTTCCACGGGAAGCCCTTCTGCCAGGGAAAGCCCCGACTTGTGACCCCTCTGACCCCTCCAGCCCCAGCCCCGCAGCTGCTGGAGGCTTCTGGGCAGTGCAGTGCCAGAGGCCTGGAATCCAACTGCCAGTGCCCGCGGCATCCCCCAGCGGTGGGTCACGCCGTGGGTCAGCCCTGGAAGCTCCACGTAAGGCTGCAGTGGAAGTGTGGGCACGGGCCTGGGATGGAGCGGTGCTCCAAGGGGCACCGGGAAACCCGTGCCCAACCAACACAGCGTGCGCAGAAGGTGCGTGACCCACCCGGGGCTCTGGGAGTCGCTGCTGTCGCTCCCGCTGCTGGGGGGAAAGCGCCTTCGGGAAAGCCCCGGGGTGGACGGGGGTTTGGGTTGCGCGTGCAGCCGAACCGATCCCTGGGGTCACTCCACAGGAATCCATACGTGACGCAAAGGTGGAATCGCTCCGCTTCTGTTCCGCTTGTCCCTGTGGGAACGGCTCTGGGTTGAGAAAATCAAGCCCTGTGCTCACAGCCCTCACTGACACCGACACACACAAAACCAGCAACAGAAACAGAAACATTTTATTTTTACTGAACCAGGATAAAACCATACAAAGGGCCTGTTGGCTGCCCTCCCTCTAGGGATGCACCCGGATGCGCCTCTTCTTCAGGGGAAGGTGGAGATCTGGGAAGAAAAGGGAATCCCGAGTGACTGCCCGTCCCTGCAGATGTTTCCCTCGGCAGCACACGCAGCACTTGTGCCTTTGTGCGGGGCTGACACCGCAGCACCAGCTGGGCTGGCCTCCGCTCCCCTCTCGGGGACAGTCCCAGAGCAGCTCTCTGGGCCACCTCTCACAACATGCACAATCTCTGCTTACCAGAGGCGCTGCCGTCCTCGGGGCTCGGTCGCCGCTTGCTGCAGCCTGGGTCTCCCGAGGAAGCGGTCTGCGCTGCAGGAACGTGCACGGGCCCAGGTCCTGCAGCCAGCCCTCTCCCCGCTGCCTCGGACGCACCGAATTCCCGCCTCACGCTCGCCTTCTCCTTCAAACAAACCAACAAACACATGGAACCTCTGGCTCTTCCCCGGAAAATGTCCCAGTAAGCAAAGCACGGGAGCAGGACACGGGAATGTGGAGAGTGAGGGAACATGAGCCCACAGGCTGAGCTTTGCCCTCCGTTATGGAACCAGCCGTGAGGTTCCTTAGGAGCAGGAGCGGAATAAAATACCCCCGCTGAAGGCCACAATCTGTGCCAGTCCAGGACAGGACTTGACTGCGGCTCAGAGGCCATCGCTGGGGCTGAACGGACCAACTCTTCTCCGGGAAGGAATTGCTCTCCGTTTGCCATCCTTCAGGAAATCAGGACAGCATACCTTTGGCAGGGAGGCACTGGGCTGGTGAGGCCACTGGTCCAGAGGCAGCAGAGAGCAGACCGTCCGGAGGGTGTAGGTGACCTTGGTGTAACTCCGGAGGGTTGGAAAGGCAGCTCCTTCATTGGGAAAAGAGGGAGAATCATGAACTCATGGGATGGTTTGGGCTGGAAGGCACATTAAAGCCCATCCAGATCCAACCCGCTGCATGGGGAGGCACAGCCTGCAGCAGACCAGGTCTCTCCAAGCCTCCTCCAGCCTGGCCTTGGACACTCGCAGGGATGGGGCAAGGGGGGGCTGTGGAAGTGGTGCAGGAGCCCTGCCCATCTGCTGCCACTGCTGTTGCCATTGGCAAACCCTGGCACTGTCCCAGGACCCAACACACTCCCCAAGGGCCCCGTGAGCCCCTTGCGGGAGCCGCAGAGCTTGAGCTGGCGGACAAAGCTGGAGAAGCCTCATCAGCCTGGCCTTGGACACTGCCAGGGATGGGGCACCCACAGCTTCTCTGGGCAACCTGTCCCAGCGCCTCCCCACCCTCTCTGGGAAGAATGTTTTCCTGATATCCACTATCAATCTCCCTTGTCCCATTACCCCTAGTTCTGTCACTCCCTGCCCTTGGGAAAAGCCCCCACCCCCACCTTTCTTGTAGCCCCCCCCAATCACTGGAAGGGGCTCTAAGTTCTCCCCGGAGCCTTCCCTTCTCCAGGCTCAACACCCCCCACTCTCCCAGCCTGTCCCCATGGCAGAGGGGCTCCAGCTCTCGGAGCATCTCCGCGGCCTCCCCTGGACTCTCTCCAAGCGGTCGATATCCTCCTGCTGTTGGGGGCCCAGAGCTGGAGGCAGAACTGCAGGTGGGGTGTCCCCAGAGCGGAGCAGAGGGGGAGAATCCCCTCCCTCGCCCTGCTGGCCACGCTGCTGCGGATCCAGCCCAGGATGCGGTTGGCTTTCTGGGCTCCAGCGCGCACAGCCGGCTCATGGCCAGCTTTTCATCCCCCAGCACCCCCGGGTCCTTCTCCTCAGGGCTCTTCCCGATCCATTCTGCGCCCAGCCTGGCCTTGTGCTGGGATTGCCCCGACCCAGGTGCAGGACCTGCCCTTGGCCTTGTGACCTCCCTGCGCTTGGCACGGTGCCACCTCTCCAGCCTGTCCAGGTCCCGACCCAGGTGCCATCCCTCCCCTCCAGCCAAGGCATGAGGAGCAGCCCCAGGGAATCCTGTCGTGTTGTGGAAGGAGCTGGAGGCTGATGCCCACGGGCTGTGGGTACCTTACCGTGCCGCTGGGATGCGGTGGGTGGGAAGGAGGCGGGAAGGCAGCCTGGCTGGGCAGGGTGAGGGATGTGGCGTGGGGTCAGCAGCCCTGCAGGGGGTACAGAACACAGGGACAGGAGGGTCAGGGAAAGGGCAGTGAGAGGCAGCAGGAGCAGCCGAGGCTCCAGAGCATGCCTGGGGCAGCCGACCCTTGCTCCCGCGCCCGTGGTGCAGGACCAGGCTGTGTTCTCGCAGCCGGACACGCAGCAGCTGCTGGGGATTTTCAGCGTCTGCGAGGAGACAGTGCCCAGGGGCACGAGGGTCCCTGTGTTTGGGTCTGAGCTCTGGGCAGGGCCAGGAGGCTGATGTGGATCCAAGGCCCAGGCCCGGCCCCGCAGGATCCACGTTGCGAAGCAGCGTGCCTGGGCCTCCTGAGCCCGGGTGCCCGGAGCGGCCCCCGGCAAGGCCAGGGAAGCCTCCTCCCGCCGGGGAGTTTGGAGAGCCTGTGCCCCCCGCGCTCCTCCAGCGCAGCCCAGCGCAGCCCCAGGAGCCCCTTGCGGGAGCCGCAGAGCTGGAGCTGCCGGCCGGAGCGGGAGAACTTACTGGTGCTGGCGGGGCCGGCGGGTCCCGCCGCCCCGTTGCCGGACACCGCCAGGGGGCGGCCCGGCCCCGCTGCCAGCCCCTGGCGCCCCCAGAGCGGGCGGTGGAGGAGCAGCCCCTGGCCGCGGGCGTCCCAGCGGCCGGAGCGGCCGTGCGGGCTGCTCAGCGGCGGCCACAGCCGGGCCGGGCAGCGGCTGGGGCCGAGGGCAGCGGGCAGCTGGTGCTGCTGCTCCTCCATGGCCGCGGCAGCGGGACGCTCCGTAACGGCTCGGCTCCAACGGCCGGCAGCGCGAGCCCCGGCCGGGCGCTGTCCAGCACGTGCGCGGCTGGCCACGCGCCGCCCGCTCGGGCCGAGCCCCCCCAGCCCGGCCCGCCGGCCCGCCTCAAGGCCGGTTCGAGCCCCGGCCCCGCCGGCCCCCGCCGCCCCCCTCCAGGTGCGGCACTGCCAGGGAAAGCCCCAACCTGTGACCCCTCTGACCCCTCCAGCCCCAGCCCCGCAGCTGCCGGAGGTTTCTGGGCAGTGCAGTGCCAGAGGCCTGGAATCCAACTGTCAGTGTGTCGTAGCTTTGCGGAGCTTTCCCAAGGTGTTTTGGGGTTCTTGCTCCTCCTCAAGTACGCTTCAAGGCCGTGCAGGCAGTTTGCGGCCTACTCCAGCTCTGTGTAGCTTGGTTCGCCAACATATCCGTTCTCCTGTAAGAAATCTCCCACAATTCCCCCTTTTTGTATTTGTGCTACGAAAATTGCCTGTGCCGTCCGCTGCAGGGCCCTTTGCAGAAGAGACACGAGACATGGCAACAGCAGTAGGAGAACTACAGTGATGAGCAACACTAACAATCCAGTTTTTATCGATGATAGCAGCCACCCTGACCGTCCCCATCCTTTGAATAGGTTACTCAACCAATCCCATCCATCATCTTCCTGTAGCTTCTTTACTCCATCCTTCAGAAGTTGAAGGCTTTTGTGTAGCGATTCCGAGGGATCTGACAAATTCATACAGCACATTCCCCCCAAATCCTCGCATCCACGCCCTTGGGCTAACAATAAAGTCTGTTGCGGCTCTCTTTTGCAATGTAGCATGCCTAACACTACCCACATCGGTTAACAAGCCACCTAACGCAAGCGATGCAGCGTTGGTTTGCTTACTCAACCAACACCCCAAATTCGACAGCTTTTCCAAGGCTGCTGCAGCAGCAACCCCAGGTGCCAACGCGGAATCGTCGTAAGGGTGGGTGTTAGCAGGGTAAGCCGCCCAAGGCTACATGGCCCACCGTTAAGTCTCGAAGGAATTTCCCCCCGTGCTCTATCCCCACAGATTGAAAACACCCCTGTAGGCAAAGCAAGTGGAATAGAAAAAGAGCGTGATACACTGGGGGATGTGTAATTGCTCCAGGCTGTAGCATTTCTACATACAGGCGAAGTAGCCTTTACATTCTGCTTCGGTTGTGGGACCATCCATCCTTCGCCTGCGTGGACCATCCATAACAGGCCAAGTGTGGTGAACGAGGTCACTGCGGCCGGGGGTCTTGCACGAGTCCCGCAGTCCACGGCTTGACCCATTCAGCTGGCAGCCACCTGGTTCCTTTGTGTGAAAGGATACAAGCATAGCCTCGTCCCCACGTATTAAAATAAACCTTCTGGCCATGCTTTTGGCTCACCGGGTGCTGTCACAGCAGTCCATAGTCCCCTGTTACAATCCACGGTGTCAGTGGAGTACCAAGGTGCTGTAGCATTAACCCATACACTGCCATTGGGATATCGTAAGAGACCTGGGTGTTCCTCCTCCCACATAATCTCTTTCCCTCCAACCATCACACAACTCTGATTAGCAGGCATGGAACCTAACGAGTCTAGCTCCTGTGGTGGCAAAGATGTTACGTTGAGGTTGTGTCTGTCCCTATTCCAGATCCCCCTTTTCAAATACAGAACAAAGACCAGAACACAAACGCAGGACAACAGCAACAACAACAGTAACTCTAACAGTGCAAGGTAACAAACCAAAAAGCATTCCAACAGTTTGGCAAGTGACGAGGTCACCTGAGATTAAGTGATTTTTAGGCAGTCTGGAACAGAACGTTGCTTTGCAGTAATAGTAGAAAGGCAACAAATTCCTAGAAGAAACCAAGAGAGTATACAGTCTTGATGAAGTCTGTAAAGTTTCTTTCCTCTAACCAAAACCATCCAACGATTCTAGGATGCTTTCTACTAACTCTCCACCCCCATCCCGGCTTTCGCGCGGATGCCACCCACCCCCCGCACCCACCCGCCGCCCCTTTTCATTGTCAGTGTCCGAGTTCCCCCAGTCACTGTCATCGTCGGGCAAGGGCGGGTACAGCGGAGGTGGCACCCCGGGTGTCTGCTTGATGGCCGACGGCGGTTCCGCAGCGGCCGTCTCGGTCGTGTCGCGTCCCGGCGGCTCCGGCGGCGGCTTCCTCTTTGTTTCTTCCAGTTCGCAGGGACACCGGCCGCTGCAGCACGGACGTGCCCCTGTTCCATCCCTCAGCAGCCTGCGCAGCTCCTCCGCCAGCCGCTCCCCCGCATTCCGCTCCCTCTCTTCCGGCTGCACCTCCTGGCTCTCGGTCCCTTCGAGTGACCCGTCCGGCGGCTCTGTACCTGCCCGCCCCTCCAGCGGCGGTGCTGATGGCTGTGCCGCAGGCGGGAGCAGGGATAACGCCGCCTCATCTACCGGGCTGAACGGATCGGGGTGGTTCACAAAGGGTTGAGGTTTCTGGGGGTGACTATCGGCACCGGCCAAGTGGCCAGGTCGGCCCCCGCAGCCGCTCGGCGCTCCGCCCTCACAGCCCGCAGGGTGTCTGTGACGAGCTTCCAGGTAGTTGCAAACCCCACGGTGTCCGATCCCCTCTGGTTGCCGCTTGCCAGATGTTTTCTCCGATCTCCCCCCAAGTCTCAGGGTTGAACGCTAAGGCAGGGTCGGGAGCGTAACCCTGTTCCGGCACCACCTCACCAGCTTCCTAATGGTGCTTTCATCATACCGAGTCCCTCCCTTAGAGAGGATATGTAGCAGGATCTTAACGACTGCTCCTTCTTCCTGACTCAGCTGCTGACCCCTGCTACCCCGGCTGCTCACCTCTCGGGCCAGAGTCCCGTCGCGACGATTTCTTCTGCTCCCTCAGGCCGTCCTCCGACCCCCTGCACCGGTCCAGCCGGGCAGCTTCCAGCCGGGTCCGCCTTGCCTCCGCAGCGCCTTCTCGTAGACCACGTCGGGGTCACCACTGGACAGGGCGGACGGTGTGGACTCCAAGACAACTCTGAGAGTTATAATATGAAGCCGTTTAGTGCCTCGTTGGCTGCGCTTATATACAGGATTTTTATCTGTCCACGCGCACGTGCGCAGGTCGGTGGGTTACATCTGGTTTGCCACGAGCTGTCCACGCGCTCTAAGCTAATACAGGATTGGCGATCCCGTCCTCCGCTTTTCTCTGCCAAGGATTGGCTGATCCCCTTTATCTTTGTTTCTTCCTTTGTGGTCCTCAAGTACGCTTCGAGGCCGTGCAGGCAGTTTGCGGCCTACTCCAGCTCTGTGTGCCTTTGTTCGCCAACACCTCCGTCCTCCTGTAAGAAATCTGCCACAACAGAGCGATGGAGGGAAGAAGCGACTGAGAGTGACAAGGAAACATCTCTGCAACCCTGTGGGCAGCGCTGGAGTCCGCAGGGGCCGGGGCGGGGGGAGCTGTTGCTGTAAATCCCTGGCAAAAGTGGTTTCCAGTAGCGTAAGCAAAGGGTTTGGCTCTGATGGGCTGTGGGTTTGGTCTTGTAAATACAAAACTAAAAGATGTGGTATTTATAACAGAAAAGGATTTCCAAAAAGGCGAAAGACACCTGCCCAGCACACAGGCAGCAGCAGGTGGGTGCGAGGGGAGCTCCGCAGCCCGAAAGAGAACCCAGGCAGATCCAAGGGAGAAGATGAGTGGAGCAGAAGGCTCCTGGGGCAGCAGGGCTGGCAGTGACGTGCCCACATGTGGCTCCCGAGCTGAGCAAGAACCCCAAAACACCTTGGGAAAGCTCCGCAAAGCCACGACACACTGACAGTTGGATTCCAGGCCTCTGGCACTGCACTGCCCAGAAACCTCCGGCAGCTGCGGGGCTGGGGCTGGAGGGGTCAGAGGGGTCACAGGTTGGGGCTTTCCCTGGCAGTGCCGCACCTGGAGGGGGGCGGCGGGGGCCGGCGGGGCCGGGGCTCGAACCGGCCTTGAGGCGGGCCGGCGGGCCGGGCTGGGGGGGCTCGGCCCGAGCGGGCGGCGCGTGGCCAGCCGCGCACGTGCTGGACAGCGCCCGGCCGGGGCTCGCGCTGCCGGCCGTTGGAGCCGAGCCGTTACGGAGCGTCCCGCTGCCGCGGCCATGGAGGAGCAGCAGCACCAGCTGCCCGCTGCCCTCGGCCCCAGCCGCTGCCCGGCCCGGCTGTGGCCGCCGCTGAGCAGCCCGCACGGCCGCTCCGGCCGCTGGGACGCCCGCGGCCAGGGGCTGCTCCTCCACCGCCCGCTCTGGGGGCGCCAGGGGCTGGCAGCGGGGCCGGGCCGCCCCCTGGCGGTGTCCGGCAACGGGGCGGCGGGACCCGCCGGCCCCGCCAGCACCAGTAAGTTCTCCCGCTCCGGCCGGCAGCTCCAGCTCTGCGGCTCCCGCAAGGGGCTCCTGGGGCTGCGCTGGGCTGCGCTGGAGGAGCGCGGGGGGCACAGGCTCTCCAAACTCCCCGGCGGGAGGAGGCTTCCCTGGCCTTGCCGGGGGCCGCTCCGGGCACCCGGGCTCAGGAGGCCCAGGCACGCTGCTTCGCAACGTGGATCCTGCGGGGCCGGGCCTGGGCCTTGGATCCACATCAGCCTCCTGGCCCTGCCCAGAGCTCAGACCCAAACACAGGGACCCTCGTGCCCCTGGGCACTGTCTCCTCGCAGACGCT
This sequence comes from Rhynochetos jubatus, assembly GCA_027574665.1. Lineage (NCBI taxonomy): Eukaryota > Metazoa > Chordata > Aves > Eurypygiformes > Rhynochetidae > Rhynochetos > Rhynochetos jubatus. The sequence goes on along the minus strand of CM050654.1, from coordinate 2,363,933 downwards.
GAAAATCCCCAGCAGCTGCTGCGTGTCCGGCTGCGAGAACACAGCCTGGTCCTGCACCACGGGCGCGGGAGCAAGGGTCGGCTGCCCCAGGCATGCTCTGGAGCCTCGGCTGCTCCTGCTGCCTCTCACTGCCCTTTCCCTAACCCTCCTGTCCCTGTGTTCTGTACCCCCTGCAGGGCTGCTGACCCCACGCCACGTCCCTCACCCTGCCCAGCCAGGCTGCCTTCCCGCCTCCTTCCCACCCACCGCATCCCAGCGGCACGGTAAGGTACCCACAGCCCGTGGGCATCAGCCTCCAGCTCCTTCCACAACACGACAGGATTCCCTGGGGCTGCTCCTCATGCCTTGGCTGGAGGGGAGGGATGGCACCCAGAGGGACCTGGACAGGCTGGAGAGGTGGCACCGTGCCAAGCGCAGGGAGGTCACAAGGCCAAGGGCAGGTCCTGCACCTGGGTCGGGGCAATCCCAGCACAAGGCCAGGCTGGGCGCAGAATGGATCGGGAAGAGCCCTGAGGAGAAGGACCCGGGGGTGCTGGGGGATGAAAAGCTGGCCATGAGCCGGCCGTGTGCGCTGGAGCCCAGAAAGCCAACCGCATCCTGGGCTGGATCCGCAGCAGCGTGGCCAGCAGGGCGAGGGAGGGGATTCTCCCCCTCTGCTCCGCTCTGGGGACACCCCACCTGCAGTTCTGCCTCCAGCTCTGGGCCCCCAACAGCAGAAGGATATCGACCGCTTGGAGCGAGTCCAGGGGAGGCCGCGGAGATGCTCCGAGAGCTGGAGCCCCTCTGCCATGGGGACAGGCTGGGAGAGTGGGGGGTGTTGAGCCTGGAGAAGGGAAGGCTCTGGGGAGACCGTGGAGGGCCTTCCAGTGATTGGGGGGGCCTACAAGAAAGGTGGGGGGGTGGGGGCTTTTCCCAAGGGCAGGGAGTGACAGGACAAGGGGTAACGGCTCTAAATTGGAAGAGGAGCATTGATATTTGATATCAGGAAAACATTCTTCCCAGAGAGGGTGGGGAGCACTGGGACAGGTTGCCCAGGGAAGCTGTGGGTGCCCCATCCCTGGCAGTGTCCAAGGCCAGGCTGATGAGGCTTCTCCAGCTTCGTCCGCCAGCTCAAGCTCTGCGGCTCCCGCAAGGGGCTCACGGGGCCCTTGGGGAGTGTGTTGGGTCCTGGGACAGTGCCAGGGGTTGCCAATGGCAACAGCAGTGGCAGCAGCTGGGCTGGGCTCCTGCACCACTTCCACAGCCCCCACTTGCCCCATCCCTGCGAGTGTCCAAGGCCAGGCTGGAGGAGGCTTGGAGAGACCTGGTCTGCTGCAGGCTGTGCCTCCCCATGCAGCGGGTTGGATCTGGATGGGCTTTAATGTGCCTTCCAGCCCAAACCATCCCATGAGTTCATGATTCTCCCTCTTTTCCCAATGAAGGAGCTGCCTTTCCAACCCTCCGGAGTTACACCAAGGTCACCTACACCCTCCGGACGGTCTGCTCTCTGCTGCCTCTGGACCAGTGGCCTCACCAGCCCAGCGCCTCCCTGCCAAAGGTATGCTGTCCTGATTTCCTGAAGGATGGCAAACGGAGAGCAATTGCTTCCCGGAGAAGAGTTGGTCCGTTCAGCCCCAGCGTTGGCCTCTGAGCCGCAGTCAAGTCCTGTCCTGGACTGGCACAGATTGTGGCCTTCAGCGGGGGTATTTTATTCCGCTCCTGCTCCTAAGGAACCTCACGGCTGGTTCCATAACGGAGGGCAAAGCTCAGCCTGTGGGCTCATGTTCCCTCACTCTCCACATTCCCGTGTCCTGCTCCCGTGCTTTGCTTACTGGGACATTTTCCGGGGAAGAGCCAGAGGTTCCATGTGTTTGTTGGTTTGTTTGAAGGAGAAGGCGAGCGTGAGGCGGGAATTCGGTGCGTCCGAGGCAGCGGGGAGAGGGCTGGCTGCAGGACCTGGGCCCGTGCACGTTCCTGCAGCGCAGACCGCTTCCTCGGGAGACCCAGGCTGCAGCAAGCGGCGACCGAGCCCCGAGGACGGCAGCGCCTCTGGTAAGCAGAGATTGTGCATGTTGTGAGAGGTGGCCCAGAGAGCTGCTCTGGGACTGTCCCCGAGAGGGGAGCGGAGGCCAGCCCAGCTGGTGCTGCGGTGTCAGCCCCGCACAGAGGCACAAGTGCTGCGTGTGCTGCCGAGGGAAACGTCTGCAGGGACGGACAGTCACTCGGGATTCCCTTTTCTTCCCAGATCTCCACCTTCCCCTGAAGAAGAGGCGCATCCGGGTGCATCCCTAGAGGGAGGGCAGCCAACAGCCCCTTTCTATGGTTTTATCCTGGTTTAGTAAAAATAAAATGTTTCTGTTTCTGTTGCTGGTTTTGTGTGTGTCGGTGTCAGTGAGGGCTGTGAGCACAGGGCTTGATTTTCTCAACCCAGAGCTGTTCCCACAGGGACAAGCGGAACAGAAGCGGAGCGATTCCACCTTTGCGTCACGTATGGATTCCTGTGGAGTGACCCCAGGGATCGGTTCGGCTGCACGCGCAACCCAAACCCCCGTCCACCCCGGGGCTTTCCCGAAGGCGCTTTCCCCCCAGCAGCGGGAGCGACAGCAGCGACTCCCAGAGCCCCGGGTGGGTCACGCACCTTCTGCGCACGCTGTGTTGGTTGGGCACGGGTTTCCCGGTGCCCCTTGGAGCACCGCTCCATCCCAGGCCCGTGCCCACACTTCCACTGCAGCCTTCCGTGGAGCTTCCAGGGCTGACCCACGGCGTGACCCACCGCTGGGGGATGCCGCGGGCACTGGCAGTTGGATTCCAGGCCTCTGGCACTGCACTGCCCAGAAGCCTCCGGCAGCTGCGGGGCTGGGGCTGGAGGGGTCAGAGGGGTCACAAGTCGGGGCTTTCCCTGGCAGAAGGGCTTCCCGTGGAAGCGTGGGGCCTGTCCAGCGCTGGCAGCCTCCGTCTGCTGGGGGGAGTCGCCTGCCCGGGGGTGGTCGGGCAGCCGGCCGGGCTCTGCTGCCGGGCTGCGGCTCACGGGCCAGGGACTGTTTCCCTTTGTGCTCCCGGCGCTTGGAGCCGAGCCCTGCGTTTGCTGGGCCGCGAGGAGGGGATTTGGCATTTCAAAGGCGCTTTCCCAAGGTGTTTTGGGGTTCTTGCTCAGCTCGGGAGCCACATGTGGGCACTTCACTGCCAGCCCTGCTGCCCCAGGAGCCTTCTGCTCCACTCATCTTCTCCCTTGGATCTGGCTGGGTTCTCTTTCGGGCTGCGGAGCTCCCCTCGCACCCACCTGCTGCTGCCTGTGTGCTGGGCAGGTGTCTTTCGCCTTTTTGGAAATCCTTTTCTGTTATAAATACCACATCTTTTAGTTTTGTATTTACAAGACCAAACCCACAGCCCATCAGACCCAAACCCTTTGCTTACGCTACTGGAAACCACTTTTGCCAGGGATTTACAGCAACAGCTCCCCCCGCCCCGGCCCCTGCGGACTCCAGCGCTGCCCACAGGGTTGCAGAGATGTTTCCTTGTCACTCTCAGTCGCTTCTTCCCTCCATCGCTCTGTGACCGCTGTAACTTTGGTTTCACTGAACGCTCCCTCTGTCCCAGCTCCCCCGGCGATGAAGATGTTCCGTCCGTCTCGTGGGAGTGCGCTTGGCAGCGCTCCCACCGGCACTCAGGCGCGCAGGGAGAGCGCGAGAGGAACAGCTACGCTGGACGTTTTGGCCTGACACCTGTTTGTCTCGGGATCTAAACCTTCCAAAGCGTTTTGCGGCCTTTTCGTTCCCCGGGAACCTGACGCTCTGGAGGGAAGCTGCGTGCTGTATTGATTCTCCTCGAGAACCGCCCCCGGAGTCAGGCTCTGACCACGGATGGCTGGGAGAAAAGCGACGTTGGTCCCCAGACTCGAATGAAGCCCTTCTGGCACGAGGAGGCTGGGAGGGATCAGCGGGATCTGGCTGAGAACGGCACGGGAGCGACCTTCCTTTTCCCCTTCAGCGGAAGAAAGAGTTCCTGCATCAGGTCTGAGGAGGAAAGCGACAGTTGCAGGTGACGTTCAGGCTGAAGAGCTTGAGCTGATGGTGTGGGAATTGCTGGCCCGAGGGGGAGGTGTCTGGAATCTGTGGATCTTCCTAACCCTCGGGCAGGAGACATGAGGATACACCACGTCTGTGGGGACATGTCTCCATGCAGGAGATTGAAGTTTTCTCCAAATTCTATTACAACAGACTCCACGTGCAATGCTAATATTGTGGGAGAAGAAAACTTTGGATTTGAGGAATGATTCAGCACTTCGAGGCTTTTTTCAGTAAAGTGTACACAGAAGCATACACCGTTCAATGTGAGCGTTAGTATCTTTGGTTATTTGAGTGTGCAGAGCCCCAGCCTCGTAGACAAGGGAAAGGGTGATGCTGTTGCCAGGTGTGTTGTGGCCGGGATTATTACAGGGGAACTGCTCTGTTTACTGTGGAGAAGGCAAAGGAACCATCCATCGCTTTACATTCCTGCATGTCCAAAACCACACAGGGCTGCAGAACAGTGAAACAGTCGTCTTACTGAGCAGGGCAAAGTATAGAATCAGTTGTCACGACAGGCAGCATTGCACCGCCTGTCTCACAACACTTGGTTTCATACATTTATATAGGAGTGGCCTTGACACCACTAGCTCCTGGATCAACAACAGGATGTTGAGTGGATAAGGCTGATGGAGGTCAAAGAAGGGAGAAAGTTTAACCCTAAGGCAATGGAGAGTTAAATTAGCTGCGAATAAGCTGGTGAGAGCACACAGTGAGTTCAAAGAAGCAATTTCTGCCCCTTGGAACAGCTGCTGCTAGAGCACACAAACATATCTTTGGCTTAAGTAAGGTGCCAGAGCCGACTGGAAAGCCCCCATCACCTGGGGGTGATGCCGGGGGAGGGTAACAGCTGGATTCCAGGCCTCCGGCCTGCCCGGAAGCCTCCTCCCAGTACCAACTGGGCAGGAGCAGCGCCCGGCACGGCCAGAGCCCTTCCCGGGCCCGGGCCGCGCGGAGTCAGGGCGCTGCGGCGCGGCACCCGGCCGGCCGCCCCCTGCCCAGGCCGGCGGGTCGTTCCTGGGTCGGCGGCCGGCGCCAGGCCGGTGCTGCCCCCCGGCCCGCCAGGCCCGGGCAGCGGCAGCCGCGGTGTCGGCAGGTAGGGGAACGCCGGCCGGCCCGGGGGAGGAGGCGGCTTTCTGCGGGGCTGGGAGCGGAGGGGTCGCGGTTCGGGGCTGTTCCTGGCAGAAGGGCTTCCCGTGGAAGCGTGGGGCCTGTCCGGCGCTGGCAGCCCCTCCGTCTGCTGGGGGGAGTCGCCTGCCCGGGGGTGGTCGGGCAGCCGGCCGGGCTCTGCTGCCGGGCCGCGGCTCCTGGGCCAGGGGCTGTTTCCCTTCGTGCTCCCGGCGCTTGGAGCCGGTAGCCGCGTTTGCTGTGCCGCGAGGAGGGGATTTGGCGTTTCAGAGGCGCTTTCCCGAGTTGCTGCGGGGTTCTTTCTCTCTGGCAGTGTCCAAGGCCAGGCTGGAGGAGGCTTGGAGCAGCCTGGCCTAGTGCGGGGTGTCCCTGCCCATGGCGGGGGGTTGGACCGGGATGGGCTTTAAGGTCCCTTCCAGCCGAAACCAGTTTAGGATTCCTCTGTTCCTCACCGGGTTTTGTGGTTTGTGGTGCTGCGGGTGTCCAAAACCATTTTAACAGGCAAGGCATAGTTTTGAAATGGTCTGGTGGGCCAGAGGACAGAGAACAGCCGGTTCTGTGAGAACAGCTTGGTGTTTGCTTACAAGACTTGAGCACCCGCAGATCCCCCACACAGAAGACCCAGGTAGGTCAGTAAAATACCTTAATTTTCAGAGTGCTTAGCTAAATAACTGTACCAGCCATTTGTTACACGTGTCACTACCGGTATGCTCAGGAGGGATTGGAATGTTTTGCTTCTATGCAACCTGCAAATACAGAACAATTCACATTTTGTTTTTAAGCTCAGAATCACAAAGTAGTATGAGGCCATGGAAGGTCTGAGAGGCTGATTGATTAACATACCTGCCTCATTACATTGGGCAAGACTTGTGATAACTAATGATTCTTGGTCCATCAGGGAATATATAGCAGCCCACAGCAGTTGAAACCTAACACTGGAGGAATTCAGTGTAGAGATGAGTGTATGAGGTGTGGGACAGCTTGCTGCCTTCCATGGGTCAAGCTCCCAGGGATATCATTGTGACTCCCCTGTACCAGGAGCCAGGCCAGAGTGTTTTCCTCTCCTGTGGAAGTATTGCATTTGCAGCACAGTCCTTGTAATTTAAAAGAAAAGTTGTCCCCTTTCTGCTGCCTCCTCTCATCATGATTGGAAAGAATTACTGGCAATAAAGATGATCATAACGATTGTACTTGATACAGCTTATGAAAGCCTGCTTTATGGTCTGACTGCATTCAGCCACTCATTGAAGTGGTTTATGTCCTTCTTTGTTGCAGGTTCATATGATCAGTTTAGGATTTTGATCCCAGGTCTGGTGAAGGAAATAATTAAGCTGGTTCTGAGACTCTGTATCAAAGAACCCCCCAAAACCTTGACACTCACTAAGGCCCAATTCTGTACTAACATACTGTACTGGTTTTAGTTGGGGTAGAGTTAATTTTCTTCCTGAAGCCTGAAGAATAGTATTTTATTTCTAGTTTCTAGAATTTGTAACTTGGTTCTAGTTTACATCCAGCATCAGAACTGGAACTACCTGAGACTAGACTTGGCATAAACAAGCAAGTACTCTCTACGATACTGAATTTTAAAAAAACCTGAAGCAGGTTAAGCTAGATATTTCTATTGCTAACTCAAGCCTCTTGATTTTTTCCACTTCCTTGCTGTACCCTGAAAATTAAGGTCTTTGCTCCAATTCTTATTAATGTTAATCACTTTATAGATAGTGAAACAAATGTGAAGTGACTAGCTGGGGTGTTGCAGGAGGTGCAAGAGCCCACTGTACTTCACCAACTGCTCTGTTTCACTGTGGTGTGCCTGCATCTTCAACAGTTCAAAAAATAAGCCAAGTTTAGTGTGTTGCACTCTTATTGCCACAGAAAGAGTGCAGCTGTGTATTTCTGTCAGGTGAGAAAGTGCAGTGATGATGAACTTAAAAAAAGCACATGTAAAGCCCTACAGTTTGCATCCAGATGGGGACAAGGAGCACTTTTCAGATCCTTCCTTCTCTGTCAGAAACCAGCAGTAGAAGTTACAGCTCCTGCTCACTAGAGTCTTTCTTCTGTATCTGAAGAACCCACTGCCTCAGTGAAGATACTCAGTCCTCTTCATCTCCCCAGCTACCTGCTGTCACCACACTTGCAGTAAAACTAATGCTTTAAGCCTCTCTGTCTTTAACCAACTTTCTCAAAACTAAGCCATAAATTTAAAACTGTCAGAAAGAGCTGAACAAGCTTGTAACTTGAGCTTTCAAGAGCAACCCTCCAACATCACCCCTTCAGGCCAGTAACTTCTAGAAGCCACACCAGCCTCCAGTGGAGGGGTTTATCTCCTAAAACCACCTTAATGGGTTGTCAGCTGAAGACGGTGTGGCTAATGAGAGCCACATGGATGGCATTATCCATCAGCTGCTGTCCTGAGGGGAGAGCAGGGTATATAGAGTGTTCTTGGGGACCTGCTGGGCAGTTTGTGATTTCTCTTAGAAGTTTGGTGAAGAGTGAGTGGTTTGGGGGGTCTTTTTGCTGGTTGATTTCTGTGTGAGTTAACCAGGACAGCTCCATGGCTGAGTGCAGCTTCAGAGGTGCAGATGAAGGCCTGAGGAGGCCCTTGGGGCACTGAAGCATCTGGGCAGGAATGCCTGTCCCAGAGGAACCTTTTCACCAGGCAGGGCTTTGGTGGTGAGTTATTGTATCTCATAACCAAAAAAAGAACTTGAAACTCGGACTTTTGCTTTCTATCTGTGTATCTTTAAAATGTTGATGAGGTCAGAGATTTCTCCTGGAATGGGTTCCTGAGTCTGGGGTGCTCTCTCTGCTTTCAGGAATAAGAAGGGAAGAAGGCAAGCAGCTGCCGGTGTTCTCTTAGTGTTATCCTGCAATGGAAGGGCAGTAGGAGAAATGGGCGAGTTGTCCACAGGCAGGGTGAGTGTGACAGCTCACAGACCAAGTCAAAACCTAACCTGATGCAGCTCTGGGGTGTTGCACTTGGTGGCTTTGAAATGGCATGTTGTGCAGAGAAGGAGCTGTGCTCAGCATGGGGCTGCTGCTGGCCCTGGCTGTGAGGGGGTGCAGAGCCTGAGGGGGCAAAATGGCCGCAGAGCTGTTAGTCAGGGGGACCCTGCACGTGTATGTGTGCCGTTTGGTTGTGCCTTTGTGCCTGTTCACTTGCATTTGATTTCCTCCGTGGCAGGGAAGAGGGAAACGTTGGTGTTTTTGTTGGGGTCAGACTGTTGCTGCAGGATCCCTGGATATGGAGATGGATACCCTGATGAGGGGGAGGCACTGTGGAGCCCCGAGAGAGACACGGTAGGGCAGGGTGTAACCAGTCCCTCAGCAGGGGGGCCCTCCCTGAGGAGAAAACTGCTTTATGGCCTCTGGATTGCACAACTGGGTGGTTAAAAACAAACCACCCAGTACAAAGATGCCAATCGTCTGATTTTTCAAGCCAAGTTTGACCTGTGTTTACCTGATGTTTTTCTTATGCTGCTCAAAGAACACCTTTAGTGTGGAGTTACACAGCTGATGAGAGACATTCATTTATACAGGAGGGTGGGGGAAAGGGCAGAATTGGAGGCCTGAGGGGTGGTTGAGATCAACAGGTGTCTCTCTTACTGCAGGCCTGTCCTAAACCCTGTTTCTTGACAAGCATATGGCCTTTTTTCTTACAAGTTCAAGTCAGGACTTAAAAGAACATCTTGTTTCTTTCTACCTTATGCCAAGGTGTTGGGCCATTACAATGAGCCACAGGTGTTGAATGCCCTTCTTTCTTCATTGCTACACCAGTATTATTTGTCCTGCAATAGCAGATAACCAGAGAGCGTACCTAGCAAAAACAGTGTTACAGGAACAAACTGCTTTCGTGGTATATTGTGCTTTATAAATGACATTTCAAGTACTTCAGTGACTTTTTTTGTTTTTCCCCTCAAATTATTTTCCAGCTTTCTTGTGGCTGGAAATGCAGTAGAAGTATTCTTTCCGTTGGAATGAAACCCTGTAAGAAGATGGTGCTGGGCATAGACAAAGTTGAGGTGAGTAGGATGCACTATAATTAACTGCTCTTGTTGGTTTTTGCTTCATTTCTGAAATACATAATGGAATCATTGAAAGAGTCTCAAGCAACAAATAGTTAAGACATGACTGGTTCAGGAGTCTGAACCTGGGTCTGGGCAGGAAGGAGTTATTCCCCGATGAATCAGAATTCATTTTAGGAAGCTGTAATCTCATGGTGTCACTGCAAACTGCATCATTAAGCAAAATGCTGTTGGAAAGATCATGTGTTGCTACACAAGGAATTATTTTCTGTGTCTACAAACAGCCATTTCTCAAACACAGTTACTGGAGCCGATTCAAGGGGGAGCATGTGGGTGAAATAACACCTCTGTTAGTAAACTATGGTTAGGAAAATGTATGCTGAGTATGAACTCGCAGCTAAGCTTCTTCCTTAGCACCTAGTGACCTACTGCACTCGCAGGGTTTTGTAAACAGCTTTGCATCTCCTGGGGTTTACTTTGTACTATCAGTTTTTCAGCATGGGCTCTCCTAAATCTACAAGACCTTTGGATTAATTATTGTCCTGGTATTCCCCCTGCCTTTAAATCTGGGTAACAGGACTTGGTTTTCCTGACCTGTGTGTGTGTGGATGCCTCCTCACCTGTCACACTAACCCTTTGTTCTTTCCTTTCCCCCAGGTAAGGGTGCAGCTGACTGAGGGGGCGAAGTCTCGGAAGTTTTTGGAGGAGGTCTGGCGGTTTTGCTCAGGAGCAGAGTCCTGCACAGGGAGATGAGGCAGAAGTCGAGCTGGAAAAGGACACTGGAACTGTGAGTATAGGGGGAAGCCCTGTTGTAGTTGTGTGGGGCAAAACTGTGAAGTCTCAGCTCTCCCAGATCCACTGGTCATGGGCTGCAGTTGTCTTTGGAGTAAGCAAAGTTTGCTCAGTGATAATTTAAAGTACCTGTGAGATGTTTGTTATGCCTTGGTGTGCCTTTTCCCCCCCAGCCAGGGGCTAGCGTGCGGCGGCCTTTTCCCCCCCAGCCAGGGGCTAGCGTGTGGGGCCAGTAGTATGGAGCTAGAGGGGAGAGAGGCTAAACAGCTGGGGTCACTTGCTGGAGAAGGGGGAATTGATGAAGCAATTGGGCGTAAGCCACAAAATGTCAGCCTCTGGAAGCGACTCCTGACTAGTGTAAAGGAAAGGTACCCTTTCAGAGAGAGTGTGCCACAACAGCTGCATAGGTGGGCCAGCATGGAGAAAGGCATCCAGTACCTAAGAGAACTAACGGTACTGGAGATTGTTTACTGAGACCCAAACAACCCACGAGCATCCACTGACCCCGACGAAGTCTACTGCACCCGGCCCATGTGGCAGAAGTTGATGCAGAGTGCACCACCCTCATACTCCAGCGTGCTCTCAGTAATCACTTGGAGAGGGGACGAGGCACCAACCGTGGACAAGATGATCCGCCGATTCCGAGAGTATGAGGAGAGTCTCTCCTGCCCCGTACAGGCCTGTGTCTCTGCTGTGGAGAGACTGTCTGAAGAACTCGGGGAACTCCGAGAGGAGGTGTCCCGATCCCCACCTCCACGGGCCAGCGTTTCGGTTATAAAGAGCAGGCGCTTCTCTCCTTCAAGGCAGGAATACAACAGAGATCCCTCACGGGGTACCCTGTGGTTTTACCTGAGAGACCACGGAGAGGATATGAGGAGGTGGGATGGAAAACCTACCCCTGTCCTGGAACAACGAGTAAATGAACTGAAAGGGAAAAGATCTACTAGTGGGGACCCTGCCAGAAAAGTTGCTGCTCCCGTATCTAAACGGGATGAACAAAGTGACATGTCCAATAATCCTTTTCTCCAGGACATGAGTGAGGCACGTGAGTATCAGAGGGGCCCTGCCTCCAGCCAGGTGGAGGAAAGGGACAACCGTGTTTACTGGACTGTGTGGATTCAATGGCCTGGCACCTCAGAGCCCCAGGAGTACAGAGCGCTAGTAGACACGGGTGCACAGTGTACCCTGATGCCATCAAGCTCTAGGGGGGTACAGCCCATCAGCATTTCTGGTGTGACTGGGGGCTCTCAACAACTGACTGTGCTGGAGGCTGAAATAAGCCTGACTGGGGAGGAGTGGCAAAACCACCCCATTGTGACTGGTTCAGATGCTCCGTGCATCCTTGGCATAGACTGTCTTAAGAGAGGGTACTTTAAGGACCCGAAAGGGTACCGGTGGGCTTTTGGGATAGCTGCTATAGAGACTGAGGAAATCGAGCAGCTGTCCATCTTGCCTGGTCTCTCACAGGACCCTTCTGCTGTGGGACTGCTAAAGGTTGCAGACCAACAGGTGCCAATGCCACCACAACAGTGCACCGGCGGCAGTATCGCACTAACCGAGACTCTTTGCTTCCCGTCCAGAAGCTGATTCGTCAGCTGGAGAGCCAAGGGGTGATCAGCAAAACCCGCTCACCCTTTAACAGCCCCATCTGGCCAGTGCCTAAGTCTGATGGGGAATGGAGACTGACAGTGGACTATCGTGGCCTGAATGAAGTCACGCCACCACTGAGTGCTGCTGTGCCGGACATGCTGGAACTCCAGTACGAGCTGGAGTCAAAGCAGCCAAGTGGTACGCCACGACTGACATTGCTAATGCCTTTTTCTCCATTCCTTTGGCAGCAGAGTGCAGGCCACAGTTTGCTTTCACCTGGAGGGGCATCCAATACACCTGGAATCGGCTGCCCCAGGGGTGGAAGCACAGCCCTACCATCTGCCATGGACTGATCCAGACCGCACTGGAACAGGGTGCAGCTCCCGAACATCTGCAGTACATTGATGACATCATTGTATGGGGCGACACAGCTGACGAAGTTTTTGAGAAGGGGAAGAAGATCATCCAAATTCTGCTGAAAGCCGGTTTTGCCATCAAGCAAAGTAAGGTCAAGGGTCCTGCACGAGAGATTCAATTCCTGGGAGTAAAATGGCAAGGTGGACGTCGCCAGATCCCGATGGACGTGATTAACAAAATCACAGCCATGTCCCCACCAACGAGCAAGAAGGGAACTCAGGCTTTCCTAGGCGTCGTGGGTTTCTGGTGGATGCGTATCCCAAATTACAGTCAAATTGTCAGCCCTCTCTACGAGGTGACCCGTAAGAAAGACGATTTCCAATGGGGCCCTGAGCAGCGCCAAGCCTTTGAACAGATCAAGCAGGAGATCGTGCATGCAGTAGCCCTTGGACCGGTCCGGACAGGGCCAGAGGTAAAGAATGTGCTCTGCACCGCAGCCGGGGAGAATGGCCCTAGCTGGAGTCTCTGGCAGAAAGAACCAGGGGAGACCCGAGGTCGACCCCTTGGATTTTGGAGCCGGGGATACAGAGGATCTGAGGTCCACTACATCCCAGCCGAAAAAGAGATACTGGCAGCTTACAAGGGAATCCGATCTGCCTCAGAGGTGGTTGGCACTGAAGCACAGCTCCTCCTGGCACCTCGACTGCCAGTGCTGGGCTGGATGTTCAAAGGCAGAGTCTCCTCCACTCATCGTGCCACCAATGCTACGTGGAGTAAGTGGGCTGCCCTGATCACACAGCGATCCCGTATAGGGAACCCCAGTCGCCCAGGAATCCTAGAAGTGATCATGGACAGGCCGGAGGGCAAAGACTTTGGGATGTCACCAGAGGAGGAGGTGACACGGGCTGAAGAAGCCCCTCTGTACAATCAGTTGCCAGAAGAGGAGAAGCAATATGCCCTGTTCACGGATGGGTCCTGCCGCGTTGTAGGGAAACATCGCAGGTGGAAAGCTGCTGTGTGGAGTCCCACCCGACAAGTTGCAGAGACTGCAGAAGGCCAAGGGGAATCCAGTCAGGTTGCAGAGGTAAAGGCCATCCAGCTGGCTTTGGACACTGCTCAGCGAGAGCAATGGCCAGTGCTTTATCTCTGCACTGACTCGTGGATGGTGGCCAATGCTCTGTGGGGGTGGCTGCAGCAGTGGAAACGGAGCAACTGGCAGCGCCGAGGCAAACCCATCTGGGCTGCCGCGCTATGGCAGGACATTGCTTCCTGTCTAGACAACCTGGTCGTCAAGGTGTGTCATGTCGATGCCCACATGCCCAAAAGCCGAGCCACTGAAGAACACCAGCACAATCGGCAGGTAGACCAGGCTGCGAAGATTGCAGTGGCTCAGGTGGATCTGGACTGGCAACATAAAGGTGAGCTGTTCATGGCTAGGTGGGCCCATGACACCTCGGGCCACCAGGGGAGAGATGCCACGCACAGGTGGGCTCGTGACCGAGGGGTGGATTTGACCATAGACACAATTGCTCAGGTTATCCATGAATGTGAGACGTGTGCTGCCATCAAACAAGCCAAGAGGGTGAAGCCTCTTTGGTATGGGGGGCGGTGGCTGAAATACAAGTATGGGCAGGCCTGGCACATTGACTATATCGCCCTCCCCATGACCCACCAGGGTAAGTGCCATGTCCTCACAATGGTGGAGGCAACCATGGGGTGCCTAGAAACATATCCGGTGTCCCATGCCACTGCCCGAAATACCATCTTGGGCCTTGAAAGGCAAGTCCTGTGGCGACACGGCACCCCGGAAAGGATTGAATCAGATAACGGGACTCATTTCCGAAAGAGCCTCGTAGACGCTTGGGCTGAGGAACATGGAATGGAGCGGGTGTAGCACATCCCCTACCATGCACCTGCCTCAGGGAAGGTCGAGCGGTGCAATGGGCTGCTAAAGACCACCCTGAGAGCAATGGGGGGTGGGACACTCAGGAATTGGGATGCCAACTTGGCAAAGGCCACGTGGTTAGTTAATACCAGGGGATCTGTCAATCGAGCTGGCCCTGCACACTCAAACCCTCTACGGACGGTAGCAGGAGATAAGGTCCCTGTAGTACATTCTAGAAGCATGCTGGGGAAAACAGTTTGGGTTACTCCCACCTTGGGCAAAGGCAAACCCATCCGTGGGGTTGCTTTTGCTCAAGGACCTGGGCGCGCTTGGTGGGTGATGAGAGAAGATGGGGAAGTCCACTGTGTGCCCCGGGGGGGTTTGATTCTGGGAGAAAGCAGCCCATAATTCCATGAGGGACATGAATTGCTGCCACTAACCCCTGGTTTTGAGCTTTATGTTACAGGCACCCGCTCTGGCAGCAAACCACCCCACCCTACAGAGGTCCAGACTCGCCAGGAGCGCAGCAGTGACCTGACCTGAGCTGGCTTTGGCGCCCAGCGATCCCACACAACCCTTCCGCCTGTGCCTGTCCTGAGTGACCCACACCGGATGGAATCTGAAGTCATGGACTGATGGATCGTTTGCCAAGATGGTCCCTAGACTAAGGGAATGATACCCGTGTGGGGTGGGATGGGAAGGGGGAAGCGGGCTGATGGGAGATTATGGAATACTGCGGGAGGTGAGCTTGATGTGGCTGTGGTGAGTCAAAAGGGGTGGATTAGTGTCTGAGCTTTGCACCAGCCAGTCTGTGTGTTTTCCCCAGCCAGTCTGTGTTTCGCTTCACCCCATAACTCATCCAGCTGGAGAGGTGGTGCCAGCCCAGGACCCGCCGCACTTCAGGACTGTCGGGGAGGGGCTGGGGATATGGGTGGAAAGGTTTGTGGTTGGACACGACCCTGGGAAGGGGAAGGGTCTGAGGGGGCTTCCGGCCGAGGGGGCTGGGGGTTTGTTTGTTGTGGGACCTCGTGGCGAGTGGTGGGTGCTGCGGGCAGAGCCAGCGTCTTGCCGGGCAGATCGGTCTGGGAGTCGGGGTTTGGAAGTTTTTTTCCTCTCTCTTACTCTCTCGGCCCCCGGGCGGTTTCGTGGGGGGGTTGCTCCCTTTGGGTGGGTTTTTCTTTCCTTTTTTCCCTTCTTGGGGTGAGATCCTGTATCATTTGTTCTACCCTCTTCCTCTGTTCCTTAAATTACTCGTTAGCACTGGCATTGTTAGTAACTCCCTCAGTTTCATGTCCATCATTAAATAGTTCTTCTCTCAACTCCTACGGGCTTTTCCTCGGTTTGTTCCTCCGACCCTTCCTCACCGGGAGGGGGTTTGAGGGGGCCGGAGTGGTAGAATGGCTGCTTGCTAAAACCAGCACCCAGTGCCCGCCGGACAGGCCCCACGCTTCCACGGGAAGCCCTTCTGCCAGGGAAAACCCTGACTTGTGACCCCTCTGACCCCTCCAGCCCCAGCCCCGCAGCTGCCGGAGGCTTCTGGGCAGTGCAGTGCCAGAGGCCTGGAATCCAACTGCCAGTGCCCGCGGCATCCCCCAGCGGTGGGTCACGCCGTGGGTCAGCCCTGGAAGCTCCACGTAAGGCTGCAGTGGAAGTGTGGGCACGGGCCTGGGATGGAGCGGTGCTCCAAGGGGCACCGGGAAACCCGTGCCCAACCAACACAGCGTGCGCAGAAGGTGCGTGACCCACCCGGGGCTCTGGGAGTCGCTGCTGTCGCTCCCGCTGCTGGGGGGAAAGCGCCTTCGGGAAAGCCCCGGGGTGGACGGGGGTTTGGGTTGCGTGTGCAGCCGAACCGATCCCTGGGGTCACTCCACAGGAATCCATACGTGACGCAAAGGTGGAATCGCTCCGCTTCTGTTCCGCTTGTCCCTGTGGGAACGGCTCTGGGTTGAGAAAATCAAGCCCTGTGCTCACAGCCCTCACTGACACCGACACACACAAAACCAGCAACAGAAACAGAAACATTTTATTTTTACTAAACCAGGACGAAACCATACAAAGGGGCTGTTGGCTGCCCTCCCTCTAGGGATGCACCCGGATGCGCCTCTTCTTCAGGGGAAGGTGGAGATCTGGGAAGAAAAGGGAATCCCGAGTGACTGTCCGTCCCTGCAGACGTTTCCCTCGGCAGCACACGCAGCACTTGTGCCTCTGTGCGGGGCTGACACCGCAGCACCAGCTGGGCTGGCCTCCGCTCCCCTCTCGGGGACAGTCCCAGAGCAGCTCTCTGGGCCACCTCTCACAACATGCACAATCTCTGCTTACCAGAGGCGCTGCCGTCCTCGGGGCTCGGTCGCCGCTTGCTGCAGCCTGGGTCTCCCGAGGAAGCGGTCTGCGCTGCAGGAACGTGCACGGGCCCAGGTCCTGCAGCCAGCCCTCTCCCCGCTGCCTCGGACGCACCGAATTCCCGCCTCACGCTCGCCTTCTCCTTCAAACAAACCAACAAACACATGGAACCTCTGGCTCTTCCCCGGAAAATGTCCCAGTAAGCAAAGCACGGGAGCAGGACACGGGAATGTGGAGAGTGAGGGAACATGAGCCCACAGGCTGAGCTTTGCCCTCCGTTATGGAACCAGCCGTGAGGTTCCTTAGGAGCAGGAGCGGAATAAAATACCCCCGCTGAAGGCCACAATCTGTGCCAGTCCAGGACAGGACTTGACTGCGGCTCAGAGGCCAACGCTGGGGCTGAACGGACCAACTCTTCTCCTGGAAGGAATTGCTCTCCGTTTGCCATCCTTCAGGAAATCAGGACAGCATACCTTTGGCAGGGAGGCGCTGGGCTGGTGAGGCCACTGGTCCAGAGGCAGCAGAGAGCAGACTGTCCGGAGGGTGTAGGTGACCTTGGTGTAACTCCGGAGGGTTGGAAAGGCAGCTCCTTCATTGGGAAAAGAGGGAGAATCATGAACTCATGGGATGGTTTGGGCTGGAAGGCACATTAAAGCCCATCCAGATCCAACCCGCTGCATGGGGAGGCACAGCCTGCAGCAGACCAGGTCTCTCCAAGCCTCCTCCAGCCTGGCCTTGGACACTCGCAGGGATGGGGCAAGTGGGGGCTGTGGAAGTGGTGCAGGAGCCCAGCCCAGCTGCTGCCACTGCTGTTGCCATTGGCAACCCCTGGCACTGTCCCAGGACCCAACACACTCCCCAAGGGCCCCGTGAGCCCCTTGCGGGAGCCGCAGAGCTTGAGCTGGCGGACGAAGCTGGAGAAGCCTCATCAGCCTGGCCTTGGACACTGCCAGGGATGGGGCACCCACAGCTTCTCTGGGCAACCTGTCCCAGCGCCTCCCCACCCTCTCTGGGAAGAATGTTTTCCTGATAGCCACTATCAATCTCCCTTGTCCCATTACCCCTAGTTCTGTCACTCCCTGCCCTTGGGAAAAGCCCCCCCCCGCCCCCCTTTCTTGTAGCCCCTCCCAATCACTGGAAGGGGCTCTAAGTTCTCCCCGGAGCCTTCCCTTCTCCAGGCTCAACACCCCCCACTCTCCCAGCCTGTCCCCATGGCAGAGGGGCTCCAGCTCTCGGAGCATCTCCGCGGCCTCCCCTGGACTCGCTCCAAGCGGTCGATATCCTTCTGCTGCTGGGGGCCCAGAGCTGGAGGCAGAACTGCAGGTGGGGTGTCCCCAGAGCGGAGCAGAGGGGGAGAATCCCCTCCCTCGCCCTGCTGGCCACGCTGCTGCGGATCCAGCCCAGGATGCGGTTGGCTTTCTGGGCTCCAGCGCACACGGCCGGCTCATGGCCAGCTTTTCATCCCCCAGCACCCCCGGGTCCTTCTCCTCAGGGCTCTTCCCCATCCATTCTGCGCCCAGCCTGGCCTTGTGCTGGGATTGCCCCGACCCAGGTGCAGGACCTGCCCTTGGCCTTGTGACCTCCCTGCGCTTGGCACGGTGCCACCTCTCCAGCCTGTCCAGGTCCCTCTGGGTGCCATCCCTCCCCTCCAGCCAAGGCATGAGGAGCAGCCCCAGGGAATCCTGTCGTGTTGTGGAAGGAGCTGGAGGCTGATGCCCACGGGCTGTGGGTACCTTACCGTGCCGCTGGGATGCGGTGGGTGGGAAGGAGGCGGGAAGGCAGCCTGGCTGGGCAGGGTGAGGGACGTGGCGTGGGGTCAGCAGCCCTGCAGGGGGTACAGAACACAGGGACAGGAGTGTCAGGGAAAGGGCAGTGAGAGGCAGCAGGAGCAGCCGAGGCTCCAGAGCATGCCTGGGGCAGCCGACCCTTGCTCCCGCGCCCGTGGTGCAGGACCAGGCTGTGTTCTCGCAGCCGGACACGCAGCAGCTGCTGGGGATTTTCAGCGTCTGCGAGGAGACAGTGCCCAGGGGCACGAGGGTCCCTGTGTTTGGGTCTGAGCTCTGGGCAGGGCCAGGAGGCTGATGTGGATCCAAGGCCCAGGCCCGGCCCCGCAGGATCCACGTTGCGAAGCAGCGTGCCTGGGCCTCCTGAGCCCGGGTGCCCGGAGCGGCCCCCGGCAAGGCCAGGGAAGCCTCCTCCCGCCGGGGAGTTTGGAGAGCCTGTGCCCCCCGCGCTCCTCCAGCGCAGCCCAGCGCAGCCCCAGGAGCCCCTTGCGGGAGCCGCAGAGCTGGAGCTGCCGGCCGGAGCGGGAGAACTTACTGGTGCTGGCGGGGCCGGCGGGTCCCGCCGCCCCGTTGCCGGACACCGCCAGGGGGCGGCCCGGCCCCGCTGCCAGCCCCTGGCGCCCCCAGAGCGGGCGGTGGAGGAGCAGCCCCTGGCCGCGGGCGTCCCAGCGGCCGGAGCGGCCGTGCGGGCTGCTCAGCGGCGGCCACAGCCGGGCCGGGCAGCGGCTGGGGCCGAGGGCAGCGGGCAGCTGGTGCTGCTGCTCCTCCATGGCCGCGGCAGCGGGACGCTCCGTAACGGCTCGGCTCCAACGGCCGGCAGCGCGAGCCCCGGCCGGGCGCTGTCCAGCACGTGCGCGGCTGGCCACGCGCCGCCCGCTCGGGCCGAGCCCCCCCAGCCCGGCCCGCCGGCCCGCCTCAAGGCCGGTTCGAGCCCCGGCCCCGCCGGCCCCCGCCGCCCCCCTCCAGGTGCGGCACTGCCAGGGAAAGCCCCAACCTGTGACCCCTCTGACCCCTCCAGCCCCAGCCCCGCAGCTGCCGGAGGTTTCTGGGCAGTGCAGTGCCAGAGGCCTGGAATCCAACTGTCAGTGTGTCGTGGCTTTGCGGAGCTTTCCCAAGGTGTTTTGGGGTTCTTGCTCCTCCTCAAGTACGCTTCAAGGCCGTGCAGGCAGTTTGCGGCCTACTCCAGCTCTGTGTAGCTTTGTTCGCCAACATATCTGTTCTCCTGTAAGAAATCTCCCACAATTCCCCCTTTTTGTATTTGTGCTACGAAAATTGCCTGTGCCGTCCGCTGCAGGGCCCTTTGCAGAAGAGACACGAGACATGGCAACAGCAGTAGGAGAACTACAATGATGAGCAACACTAAGAATCCAGTTTTTATCGATGATAGCAGCCACCCTGACCGTCCCCATCCTTTGAATAGGTTACTCAACCAATCCCATCCATCATCTTCCTGTAGCTTCTTTACTCCATCCTTCAGAAGTTGAAGGCTTTTGTGTAGCGATTCCGAGGGATCTGACAAATTCATACAGCACATTCCCTCCAAATCCTCGCATCCACGCCCTTGGGCTAACAATAAAGTCTGTTGCGGCTCTCTTTTGCAATGTAGCATGCCTAACACTACCCACATCGGTTAACAAGCCACCTAACGCAAGCGATGCAGCGTTGGTTTGCTTACTCAACCGACACCCCAAATTCGACAGCTTTTCCAAGGCTGCTGCAGCAGCAACCCCAGGTGCCAACGCGGAATCGCCGTAAGGGTGGGTGTTAGCAGGGTAAGCCGCCCAAGGCTACATGGCCCACCGTTAAGTCTCGAAGGAATTTCCCCCCGTGCTCTATCCCCACAGATTGAAAACACCCCTGTAGGCAAAGCAAGTGGAATAGAAAAAGAGCGTGATACACTGGGGGATGTGTAATTGCTCCAGGCTGTAGCATTTCTACATACAGGCGAAGTAGCCTTTACATTCTGCTTCGGTTGTGGGACCATCCATCCTTCGCCTGCGTGGACCATCCATAACAGGCCAAGTGTGGTGAACGAGGTCACTGCGGCCGGGGGTCTTGCACGAGTCCCGCAGTCCACGGCTTGACCCATTTAGCTGGCAGCCACCTGGTTCCTTTGTGTGAAAGGATACAAGCATAGCCTCGTCCCCACGTATTAAAATAAACCTTCTGGCCATGCTTTTGGCTCACCGGGTGCTGTCACAGCAGTCCATAGTCCCCTGTTACAATCCACGGTGTCAGTGGAGTACCAAGGTGCTGTAGCATTAACCCATACACTGCCATTGGGATATCGTAAGAGACCTGGGTGTTCCTCCTCCCACATAATCTCTTTCCCTCCAACCATCACACAACTCTGATTAGCAGGCATGGAACCTAACGAGTCTAGCTCCTGCGGTGGCAAAGATGTTACGTTGAGGTTGTGTCTGTCCCTATTCCAGATCCCCCTTTTCAAATACAGAACAAAGACCAGAACACAAACGCAGGACAACAGCAACAACAACAGTAACTCTAACAGTGCAAGGTAACAAACCAAAAAGCATTCCAACAGTTTGGCAAGTGACGAGGTCACCTGAGATTAAGTGATTTTTAGGCAGTCTGGAACAGAACGTTGCTTTGCAGTAATAGTAGAAAGGCAACAAATTCCTAGAAGAAACCAAGAGAGTATACAGTCTTGATGAAGTCTGTAAAGTTTCTTTCCTCTAACCAAAACCATCCAACGATTCTAGGATGCTTTCTACTAACTCTCCACCCCCATCCCGGCTTTCGCACGGATGCCACCCACCCCCCGCACCCACCCGCCGCCCCTTTTCATTGTCAGTGTCCGAGTTCCCCCAGTCACTGTCATCGTCGGGCAAGGGCGGGTACAGCGGAGGTGGCACCCCGGGTGTCTGCTTGATGGCCGACGGCGGTTCCGCAGCGGCCGTCTCGGTCGTGTCGCGTCCCGGCGGCTCCGGCGGCGGCTTCCTCTTTGTTTCTTCCAGTTCGCAGGGACACCGGCCGCTGCAGCACGGACGTGCCCCTGTTCCATCCCTCAGCAGCCTGCGCAGCTCCTCCGCCAGCCGCTCCCCCGCATTCCGCTCCCTCTCTTCCGGCTGCACCTCCTGGCTCTCGGTCCCTTCGAGTGACCCGTCCGGCGGCTCTGTACCTGCCCGCCCCTCCAGCGGCGGTGCTGATGGCTGTGCCGCAGGCGGGAGCAGGGATAACGCCGCCTCATCTACCGGGCTGAACGGATCGGGGTGGTTCACAAAGGGTTGAGGTTTCTGGGGGTGACTATCGGCACCGGCCGAGTGGCCAGGTCGGCCCCTGCAGCCGCTCGGCGCTCCGCCCTCACAGCCCGCAGGGTGTCTGTGACGAGCTTCCAGGTAGTTGCAAACCCCACGGTGTCCGATCCCCTCTGGTTGCCGCTTGCCAGATGTTTTCTCCGATCTCCCCCCAAGTCTCAGGGTTGAACGCTAAGGCAGGGTCGGGAGCGTAACCCTGTTCCGGCACCACCTCACCAGCTGCCTAATGGTGCTTTCATCATACCGAGTCCCTCCCTTAGAGAGGATATGTAGCAGGATCTTAACGACTGCTCCTTCTTCCTGACTCAGCTGCTGACCCCTGCTACCCCGGCTGCTCACCTCTCGGGCCAGAGTCCCGTCGCGACGATTTCTTCTGCTCCCTCAGGCCGTCCTCCGACCCCCTGCACCGGTCCAGCCGGGCAGCTTCCAGCCGGGTCCGCCTTGCCTCCGCAGCGCCTTCTCGTAGACCACGTCGGGGTCACCACTGGACAGGGCGGACGGTGTGGACTCCAAGACAACTCTGAGAGTTATAATATGAAGCCGTTTAGTGCCTCGTTGGCTGCGCTTATATACAGGATTTTTATCTGTCCACGCGCACGTGCGCAGGTCGGTGGGTTACATCTGGTTTGCCACGAGCTGTCCACGCGCTCTAAGCTAATACAGGATTGGCGATCCCGTACTCCGCTTTTCTCTGCCAAGGATTGGCTGATCCCCTTTATCTTTGTTTCTTCCTTTGTGGTCCTCAAGTACGCTTCGAGGCCGTGCAGGCAGTTGGCGGCCTACTCCAGCTCTGTGTGCCTTTGTTCGCCAACACCTCCGTCCTCCTGTAAGAAATCTGCCACAACAGAGCGATGGAGGGAAGAAGCGACGGAGAGTGACAAGGAAACATCTCTGCAACCCTGTGGGCAGCGCTGGAGTCCGCAGGGGCCGGGGCGGGGGGAGCTGTTGCTGTAAATCCCTGGCAAAAGTGGTTTCCAGTAGCGTAAGCAAAGGGGTTGGGTCTGATGGGCTGTGGGTTTGGTCTTGTAAATACAAAACTAAAAGATGTGGTATTTGTAACAGAAAAGGATTTCCAAAAAGGCGAAAGACACCTGCCCAGCACACAGGCAGCAGCAGGTGGGTGCGAGGGGAGCTCCGCAGCCCGAAAGAGAACCCAGGCAGATCCAAGGGAGAAGATGAGTGGAGCAGAAGGCTCCTGGGGCAGCAGGGCTGGCAGTGACGTGCCCACATGTGGCTCCCGAGCTGAGCAAGAACCCCAAAACACCTTGGGAAAGCTCCGCAAAGCCACGACACACTGACAGTTGGATTCCAGGCCTCTGGCACTGCACTGCCCAGAAACCTCCGGCAGCTGCGGGGCTGGGGCTGGAGGGGTCAGAGGGGTCACAGGTTGGGGCTTTCCCTGGCAGTGCCGCACCTGGAGGGGGGCGGCGGGGGCCGGCGGGGCCGGGGCTCGAACCGGCCTTGAGGCGGGCCGGCGGGCCGGGCTGGGGGGGCTCGGCCCGAGCGGGCGGCGCGTGGCCAGCCGCGCACGTGCTGGACAGCGCCCGGCCGGGGCTCGCGCTGCCGGCCGTTGGAGCCGAGCCGTTACGGAGCGTCCCGCTGCCGCGGCCATGGAGGAGCAGCAGCACCAGCTGCCCGCTGCCCTCGGCCCCAGCCGCTGCCCGGCCCGGCTGTGGCCGCCGCTGAGCAGCCCGCACGGCCGCTCCGGCCGCTGGGACGCCCGCGGC
This sequence comes from Rhynochetos jubatus, assembly GCA_027574665.1. Classification (NCBI taxonomy): domain Eukaryota; kingdom Metazoa; phylum Chordata; class Aves; order Eurypygiformes; family Rhynochetidae; genus Rhynochetos; species Rhynochetos jubatus. Next base: position 2,340,984 of record CM050654.1, on the reverse strand, counting down.
CAGGGGCTGCTCCTCCACCGCCCGCTCTGGGGGCGCCAGGGGCTGGCAGCGGGGCCGGGCCGCCCCCTGGCGGTGTCCGGCAACGGGGCGGCGGGACCCGCCGGCCCCGCCAGCACCAGTAAGTTCTCCCGCTCCGGCCGGCAGCTCCAGCTCTGCGGCTCCCGCAAGGGGCTCCTGGGGCTGCGCTGGGCTGCGCTGGAGGAGCGCGGGGGGCACAGGCTCTCCAAACTCCCCGGCGGGAGGAGGCTTCCCTGGCCTTGCCGGGGGCCGCTCCGGGCACCCGGGCTCAGGAGGCCCAGGCACGCTGCTTCGCAACGTGGATCCTGCGGGGCCGGGCCTGGGCCTTGGATCCACATCAGCCTCCTGGCCCTGCCCAGAGCTCAGACCCAAACACAGGGACCCTCGTGCCCCTGGGCACTGTCTCCTCGCAGACGCTGAAAATCCCCAGCAGCTGCTGCGTGTCCGGCTGCGAGAACACAGCCTGGTCCTGCACCACGGGCGCGGGAGCAAGGGTCGGCTGCCCCAGGCGTGCTCTGGAGCCTCGGCTGCTCCTGCTGCCTCTCACTGCCCTTTCCCTGACACTCCTGTCCCTGTGTTCTGTACCCCCTGCAGGGCTGCTGACCCCACGCCACGTCCCTCACCCTGCCCAGCCAGGCTGCCTTCCCGCCTCCTTCCCACCCACCGCATCCCAGCGGCACGGTAAGGTACCCACAGCCCGTGGGCATCAGCCTCCAGCTCCTTCCACAACACGACAGGATTCCCTGGGGCTGCTCCTCATGCCTTGGCTGGAGGGGAGGGATGGCACCTGGGTCGGGACCTGGACAGGCTGGAGAGGTGGCACCGTGCCAAGCGCAGGGAGGTCACAAGGCCAAGGGCAGGTCCTGCACCTGGGTCGGGGCAATCCCAGCACAAGGCCAGGCTGGGCGCAGAATGGATGGGGAAGAGCCCTGAGGAGAAGGACCCGGGGGTGCTGGGGGATGAAAAGCTGGCCATGAGCCGGCCGTGTGCGCTGGAGCCCAGAAAGCCAACCGCATCCTGGGCTGGATCCGCAGCAGCGTGGCCAGCAGGGCGAGGGAGGGGATTCTCCCCCTCTGCTCCGCTCTGGGGACACCCCACCTGCAGTTCTGCCTCCAGCTCTGGGCCCCCAACAGCAGAAGGATATCGACCGCTTGGAGCGAGTCCAGGGGAGGCCGCGGAGATGCTCCGAGGGCTGGAGCCCCTCTGCCATGGGGACAGGCTGGGAGAGTGGGGGGTGTTGAGCCTGGAGAAGGGAAGGCTCCGGGGAGAACTTAGAGCCCCTTCCAGTGATTGGGGGGGGCTACAAGAAAGGTGGGGGTGGGGGCTTTTCCCAAGGGCAGGGAGTGACAGAACTAGGGGTAATGGGACAAGGGAGATTGATAGTGGATATCAGGGAAAAATTCTTCCCAGAGAGGGTGGGGAGCACTGGGACAGGTTGCCCAGAGAAGCTGTGGGTGCCCCATCCCTGGCAGTGTCCAAGGCCAGGCTGATGAGGCTTCTCCAGCTTCGTCCGCCAGCTCAAGCTCTGCGGCTCCCGCAAGGGGCTCACGGGGCCCTTGGGGAGTGTGTTGGGTCCTGGGATGGTGCCAGGGGTTGCCAATGGCAACAGCAGTGGCAGCAGCTGGGCAGGGCTCCTGCACCACTTCCACAGCCCCCACTTGCCCCATCCCTGCGAGTGTCCAAGGCCAGGCTGGAGGAGGCTTGGAGAGACCTGGTCTGCTGCAGGCTGTGCCTCCCCATGCAGCGGGTTGGATCTGGATGGGCTTTAATGTGCCTTCCAGCCCAAACCATCCCATGAGTTCATGATTCTCCTTCTTTTCCCAATGAAGGAGCTGCCTTTCCAACCCTCCGGAGTTACACCAAGGTCACCTACACCCTCCGGACGGTCTGCTCTCTGCTGCCTCTGGACCAGTGGCCTCACCAGCCCAGCGCCTCCCTGCCAAAGGTATGCTGTCCTGATTTCCTGAAGGATGGCAAACGGAGAGCAATTCCTTCCAGGAGAAGAGTTGGTCCGTTCAGCCCCAGCGTTGGCCTCTGAGCCGCAGTCAAGTCCTGTCCTGGACTGGCACAGATTGTGGCCTTCAGCGGGGGTATTTTATTCCGCTCCTGCTCCTAAGGAACCTCACGGCTGGTTCCATAACGGAGGGCAAAGCTCAGCCTGTGGGCTCATGTTCCCTCACTCTCCACATTCCCGTGTCCTGCTCCCGTGCTTTGCTTACTGGGACATTTTCCGGGGAAGAGCCAGAGGTTCCATGTGTTTGTTGGTTTGTTTGAAGGAGAAGGCGAGCGTGAGGCGGGAATTCGGTGCGTCCGAGGCAGCGGGGAGAGGGCTGGCTGCAGGACCTGGGCCCGTGCACGTTCCTGCAGCGCAGACCGCTTCCTCGGGAGACCCAGGCTGCAGCAAGCGGCGACCGAGCCCCGAGGACGGCAGCGCCTCTGGTAAGCAGAGATTGTGCATGTTGTGAGAGGTGGCCCAGGGAGCTGCTCTGGGACTGTCCCCGAGAGGGGAGCGGAGGCCAGCCCAGCTGGTGCTGCGGTGTCAGCCCCGCACAGAGGCACAAGTGCTGCGTGTGCTGCCGAGGGAAACGTCTGCAGGGACGGACAGTCACTCGGGATTCCCTTTTCTTCCCAGATCTCCACCTTCCCCTGAAGAAGAGGCGCATCCGGGTGCATCCCTAGAGGGAGGGCAGCCAACAGCCCCTTTCTATGGTTTCGTCCTGGTTTAGTAAAAATAAAATGTTTGTTTCTGTTGCTGGTTTTGTGTGTGTCGGTGTCAGTGAGGGCTGTGAGCACAGGGCTTGATTTTCTCAACGCAGAGCCGTTCCCACAGGGACAAGCGGAACAGAAGCGGAGCGATTCCACCTTTGCGTCACGTATGGATTCCTGTGGAGTGACCCCAGGGATCGGTTCGGCTGCACGCGCAACCCAAACCCCCGTCCACCCCGGGGCTTTCCCGAAGGCGCTTTCCCCCCAGCAGCGGGAGCGACAGCAGCGACTCCCAGAGCCCCGGGTGGGTCACGCACCTTCTGCGCACGCTGTGTTGGTTGGGCACGGGTTTCCCGGTGCCCCTTGGAGCACCGCTCCATCCCAGGCCCGTGCCCACACTTCCACTGCAGCCTTCCGTGGAGCTTCCAGGGCTGACCCACGGCGTGACCCACCGCTGGGGGATGCCGCGGGCACTGGCAGTTGGATTCCAGGCCTCTGGCACTGCACTGCCCAGAAGCCTCTGGCAGCTGCGGGGCTGGGGCTGGAGGGGTCAGAGGGGTCACAAGTCAGGGTTTTCCCTGGCAGAAGGGCTTCCCATGGAAGCGTGGGGCCTGTCCGGCACTGGCAGCCTCTGTCTGCTGGGGGGAGTCGCCTGCCCGGGGGTGGTCGGGCAGCCGGCCGGGCTCTGCTGCCGGGCTGCGGCTCACGGGCCAGGGGCTGTTTGCCTTTGTGCTCCCGGTGCTTGGAGCCGATCCCTGCGTTTGCTGGGCCGCGAGGAGGGGATTTGGCATTTCAAAGGCGCTTTCCCAAGGTGTTTTGGGGTTCTTGCTCAGCTCGGGAGCCACATGTGGGCACGTCACTGCCAGCCCTGCTGCCCCAGGAGCCTTCTGCTCCACTCATCTTCTCCCTTGGATCTGGCTGGGTTCTCTTTCGGGCTGCGGAGCTCCCCTCGCACCCACCTGCTGCTGCCTGTGTGCTGGGCAGGTGTCTTTCGCCTTTTTGGAAATCCTTTTCTGTTATAAATACCACATCTTTTAGTTTTGTATTTACAAGACCAAACCCACAGCCCATCAGACCCAAACCCTTTGCTTACGCTACTGGAAACCACTTTTGCCAGGGATTTACAGCAACAGCTCCCCCCGCCCCGGCCCCTGCGGACTCCAGCGCTGCCCACAGGGTTGCAGAGATTTTTCCTTGTCACTCTCAGTCGCTTCTTCCCTCCATCGCTCTGTGACCACTGTAACTTTGGTTTCACTGAACGCTCCCTCTGTCCCAGCTCCCCCGGCGATGAAGATGCTCCGTCCGTCTCGTGGGAGTGCACTTGGCAGCGCTCCCACCGGCACTCAGGCGCGCAGGGAGAGCGCGAGAGGAACCAGCTACGCTGGACTTTTTGGCCTGACACCTGTTTGTCTCGGGATCTAAACCTTCCAAAGCGTTTTGCGGCCTTTTCGTTCCCCGGGAACCTGACGCTCTGGAGGGAAGCTGCGTGCTGTATTGATTCTCCTCGAGAACCGCCCCCGGAGTCAGGCTCTGACCACGGATGGCTGGGAGAAAAGCGACGTTGGTCCCCAGACTCGAATGAAGCCCTTCTGGCACGAGGAGGCTGGGAGGGATCAGCGGGATCTGGCTGAGAACGGCACGGGAGCGACCTTCCTTTTCCCCTTCAGCGGAAGAAAGAGTTCCTGCATCAGGTCTGAGGAGGAAAGCGACAGTTGCAGGTGACGTTCAGGCTGAAGAGCTTGAGCTGATGGTGTGGGAATTGCTGGCCCGAGGGGGAGGTGTCTCTCAGGGCTGTTTGAAAGGGATGTTTTGAATCTGTGGATCTTCCTAACCCTCGGGCAGGAGACATGAGGATACACCACGTCTGTGGGGACATGTCTCCATGCAGGAGATTGAAGTTTTCTCCAAATTCTATTACAACAGACTCCACGTGCAACGCTAATATTGTGGGAGAAGAAAACTTTGGATTTGAGGAATGATTCAGCACTTCGAGGCTTTTTTCAGTAAAGTGTACACAGAAGCATACACCGTTCAATGTGAGCGTTAGTATCTTTGTTTATTTGAGTGTGCAGAGCCCCAACCTCGTAGACAAGGGAAAGGGTGATGCTGTTGCCAGGTGTGTTGTGGCCGGGATTATTACAGGGGAACTGCTCTGTTTACTGTGGAGAAGGCAAAGGAACCATCCATCGCTTTACATTCCTGCATGTCCAAAACCACACAGGGCTGCAGAACAGTGAAACAGTCGTCTTACTGAGCAGGGCAAAGTATAGAATCAGTTGTCACGACAGGCAGCATTGCACCGCCTGTCTCACAACACTTGGTTTCATACATTTATATAGGAGTGGACTTGACACCACTAGCTCCTGGATCAACAACAGGATGTTGAGTGGATAAGGCTGATGGAGGTCAAAGAAGGGAGAAAGTTTAACCCTAAGGCAATGGAGAGTTAAATTAGCTGCGAATAAGCTGGTGAGAGCGCACAGTGAGTTCAAAGAAGCAATTTCTGCCTCTTGGAACAGCTGCTGCTAGAGCACACAAACATATCTTTGGCTTAAGTAAGGTGCCAGAGCCGACTGGAAAGCCCCCATCACCTGGGGGTGATGCCGGGGGAGGGTAACAGCTGGATTCCAGGTCTCCGGCCTGCCCGGAAGCCTCCTCCCAGTACCAACTGGGCAGGAGCAGCGCCCGGCACGGCCAGAGCCCTTCCCGGGCCCGGGCCGCGCGGAGTCAGGGCGCTGCGGCGCGGCACCCGGCCGGCCGCCCCCTGCCCAGGCCGGCGGGTCGTTCCTGGGTCGGCGGCCGGCGCCAGGCCGGTGCTGCCCCCCGGCCCGCCAGGCCCGGGCAGCGGCAGCCGCGGTGTCGGCAGGTAGGGGAACGCCGGCCGGCCCGGGGGAGGAGGCGGCTTTCTGCGGGGCTGGGAGCGGAGGGGTCGCGGTTCGGGGCTGTTCCTGGCAGAAGGGCTTCCCGTGGAAGCGTGGGGCCTGTCCGGCGCTGGCAGCCCCTCCGTCTGCTGGGGGGAGTCGCCTGCCCGGGGGTGGTCGGGCAGCCGGCCGGGCTCTGCTGCCGGGCCGCGGCTCCTGGGCCAGGGGCTGTTTCCCTTCGTGCTCCCGGCGCTTGGAGCCGGTAGCCGCGTTTGCTGTGCCGCGAGGAGGGGATTTGGCGTTTCAGAGGCGCTTTCCCGAGTTGCTGCGGGGTTCTTTCTCTCTGGCAGTGTCCAAGGCCAGGCTGGAGGAGGCTTGGAGCAGCCTGGCCTAGTGCGGGGTGTCCCTGCCCATGGCGGGGGGTTGGACCGGGATGGGCTTTAAGGTCCCTTCCAGCCGAAACCAGTTTAGGATTCCTCTGTTCCTTACCGGGTTTTGTGGTTTGTGGTGCTGCGGGTGTCCAAAACCATTTTAACAGGCAAGGCATAGTTTTGAAATGGTCTGGTGGGCCAGAGGACAGAGAACAGCCGGTTCTGTGAGAACAGCTTGGTGTTTGCTTACAAGACTTGAGCACCCGCAGATCCCCCACACAGAAGACCCAGGTAGGTCAGTAAAATACCTTAATTTTCAGAGTGCTTAGCTAAATAACTGTACCAGCCATTTGTTACACGTGTCACTACCGGTATGCTCAGGAGGGATTGGAATGTTTTGGTTCTATGCAACCTGCAAACACAGAACAATTCACATTTTGTTTTTAAGCTCAGAATCACAAAGTAGTATGAGGCCATGGAAGGTCTGAGAGGCTGATTGATTAACATACCTGCCTCATTACATTGGGCAAGACTTGTGATAACTAATGATTCTTGGTCCATCAGGGAATATATAGCAGCCCACAGCAGTTGAAACCTAACACTGGGGGAATTCAGTGTAGAGATGAGTGTATGAGGTGTGGGACAGCTTGCTGCCTTCCATGGGTCAAGCTCCCAGGGATATCATTGTGATTCCCCTGTACCAGGAGCCAGGCCAGAGTGTTTTCCTCTCCTGTGGAAGTACTGCATTTGCAGCACAGTCCTTGTAATTTAAAAGAAAAGTTGTCCCCTTTCTGCTGCCTCCTCTCATCATGATTGGAAAGAATTACTGGCAATAAAGATGATCATAACGATTGTACTTGATACAGCTTATGAAAGCCTGCTTTATGGTCTGACTGCATTCAGCCACTCATTGAAGTGGTTTATGTCCTTCTTTGTTGCAGGTTCATATGATCAGTTTAGGATTTTGATCCCAGGTCTGGTGAAGGAAATAATTAAGCTGGTTCTGAGACTCTGTATCAAAGAACCCCCCAAAACCTTGACACTCACTAAGGCCCAATTCTGTACTAACATACTGTACTGGTTTTAGTTGGGGTAGAGTTAATTTTCTTCCTGAAGCCTGAAGAATAGTATTTTATTTCTAGTTTCTAGAATTTGTAACTTGGTTCTAGTTTACATCCAGCATCAGAACTGGAACTACCTGAGACTAGACTTGGCATAAACAAGCAAGTACTCTCTACAATACTGAATTTTAAAAAAACCTGAAGCAGGTTAAGCTAGATATTTCTATTGCTAACTCAAGCCTCTTGATTTTTTCCACTTCCTTGCTGTACCCTGAAAATTAAGGTCTTTGCTCCAATTCTTATTAATGTTAATCACTTTATAGATAGTGAAACAAATGTGAAGTGACTAGCTGGGGTGTTGCAGGAGGTGCAAGAGCCCACTGTACTTCACCAACTGCTCTGTTTCACTGTGGTGTGCCTGCATCTTCAACAGTTCAAAAAATAAGCCAAGTTTAGTGTGTTGCACTCTTATTGCCACAGAAAGAGTGCAGCTGTGTATTTCTGTCAGGTGAGAAAGTGCAGTGATGATGAACTTAAAAAAGCACATGTAAAGCACTACAGTTTGCATCCAGATGGGGACAAGGAGCACTTTTCAGATCCTTCCTTCTCTGTCAGAAACCAGCAGTAGAAGTTACAGCTCCTGCTCACTAGAGTCTTTCTTCTGTATCTGAAGAACCCACTGCCTCAGTGAAGATACTCAGTCCTCTTCATCTCCCCAGCTACCTGCTGTCACCACACTTGCAGTAAAACTAATGCTTTAAGCCTCTCTGTCTTTAACCAACTTTCTCAAAACTAAGCCATAAATTTAAAACTGTCAGAAAGAGCTGAACAAGCTTGGAACTTGAGCTTTCAAGAGCAACCCTCCAACATCACCCCTTCAGGCCAGTAACTTCTAGAAGCCACACCAGCCTCCAGTGGAGGGGTTTATCTCCTAAAACCACCTTAATGGGTTGTCAGCTGAAGACGGTGTGGCTAATGAGAGCCACATGGATGGCATTATCCATCAGCTGCTGTCCTGAGGGGAGAGCAGGGTATATAGAGTGTTCTTGGGGACCTGCTGGGCAGTTTGTGATTTCTCTTAGAAGTTTGGTGAAGAGTGAGTGGTTTGGGGGGTCTTTTTGCTGGTTGATTTCTGTGTGAGTTAACCAGGACAGCTCCATGGCTGAGTGCAGCTTCAGAGGTGCAGATGAAGGCCTGAGGAGGCCCTTGGGGCACTGAAGCATCTGGGCAGGAATGCCTGTCCCAGAGGAACCTTTTCACCAGGCAGGGCTTTGGTGGTGAGTTATTTTATCTCATAACCAAAAAAAGAACTTGAAACTCGGACTTTTGCTTTCTATCTGTGTATCTTTAAAATGTTGATGAGGTCAGAGATTTCTCCTGGAGTGGGTTCCTGAGTCTGGGGTGCTCTCTCTCCTTTCAGGAATAAGAAGGGAAGAAGGCAAGCAGCTGCCGGTGTTCTCTTAGTGTTATCCTGCAATGGAAGGGTGGTAGGAGAAATGGGCGAGTTGTCCACAGGCAGGGTGAGTGTGACAGCTCACAGACCAAGTCAAAACCTAACCTGATGCAGCTCTGGGGTGTTGCACTTGGTGGCTTTGAAATGGCATGTTGTGCAGAGAAGGAGCTGTGCTCAGCATGGGGCTGCTGCTGGCCCTGGCTGTGAGGGGGTGCAGAGCCTGAGGGGGCAAAATGGCCGCAGAGCTGTTAGTCAGGGGGACCCTGCACGTGTATGTGTGCCGTTTGGTTGTGCCTTTGTGCCTGTTCACTTGCATTTGATTTCCTCCGTGGCAGGGAAGAGGGAAATGTTGGTGTTTTTGTTGGGGTCAGACTGTTGCTGCAGGATCCCTGGATATGGAGATGGATACCCTGATGAGGGGGAGGCACTGTGGAGCCCCGAGAGAGACACGGTAGGGCAGGGTGTAACCAGTCCCTCAGCAGGGGGGCCCTCCCTGAGGAGAAAACTGCTTTATGGCCTCTGGATTGCACAACTGGGTGGTTAAAAACAAACCACCCAGTACAAAGATGCCAATCGTCTGATTTTTCAAGCCAAGTTTGACCTGTGTTTACCTGATGTTTTTCTTATGCTGCTCAAAGAACACCTTTAGTGTGGAGTTACACAGCTGATGAGAGACATTCATTTATACAGGAGGGTGGGGGAAAGGGCAGAATTGGAGGCCTGAGGGGTGGTTGAGATCAACAGGTCTCTCTCTTACTGCAGGCCTGTCCTAAACCCTGTTTCTTGACAAGCATATGGCCTTTTTTCTTACAAGTTCAAGTCAGGGCTTAAAAGAACATCTTGTTTCTTTCTACCTTATGCCAAGGTGTTGGGCCATTACAATGAGCCACAGGTGTTGAATGCCCTTCTTTCTTCATTGCTACACCAGTATTATTTGTCCTGCAATAGCAGATAACCAGAGAGCGTACCTAGCAAAACCAGTGTTACAGGAACAAATTGCTTTCGTGGTATATTGTGCTTTATAAATGACATTTCAAGTACTTCAGTGACTTTTTGTTTTTCCCCTCAAATTATTTTCCAGCTTTCTTGTGGCTGGAAATGCAGTAGAAGTATTCTTTCCGTTGGAATGAAACCCTGTAAGAAGATGGTGCTGGGCACAGACAAAGTTGAGGTGAGTAGGATGCACTATAATTAACTGCTCTTGTTGGTTTTTGCTTCATTTCTGAAATACATAATGGAATCATTGAAAGAGTCTCAAGCAACAAATAGTTAAGACATGACTGGTTCAGGAGTCTGAACCTGGGTCTGGGCAGGAAGGAGTTATTCCCCGATGAATCAGAATTCATTTTAGGAAGCTGTAATCTCATGGTGTCACTGCAAACTACATCATTAAGCAAAATGCTGTTGGAAAGATCATGTGTTGCTACACAAGGAATTATTTTCTGTGTCTACAAACAGCCATTTCTCAAACACAGTTACTGGAGCCGATTCAAGGGGGAGCATGTGGGTGAAATAACACCTCTGTTAGTAAACTATGGTTAGGAAAATGTATGCTGAGTATGAACTCGCAGCTAAGCTTCTTCCTTAGCACCTAGTGACCTACTGCACTCGCAGGGTTTTGTAAACAGCTTTGCATCTCCTGGGGTTTACTTTGTACTATCAGTTTTTCAGCATGGGCTCTCCTAAATCTACAAGACCTTTGGATTGATTATTGTCCTGGTATTCCCCCTGCCTTTAAATCTGGGTAACAGGACTTGGTTTTCCTGACCTGTGTGTGTGTGGATGCCTCCTCACCTGTCACACTAACCCTTTGTTCTTTCCTTTTCCCCAGGTAAGGGTGCAGCTGACTGAGGGGGCGAAGTCTCGGAAGTTTTTGGAGGAGGTCTGGCGGTTTTGCTCAGGAGCAGAGTCCTGCACAGGGAGATGAGGCAGAAGTCGAGCTGGAAAAGGACACTGGAACTGTGAGTATAGGGGGAAGCCCTGTTGTAGTTGTGTCGGGCAAAACTGAATTCTCAGCTCTCCCAGATCCATTGGCCGGGGGCTGCGTGTGGCGGCTTTTCCCCGGCCGGGGGCTGCGTGGGGCGGCTTTTCCCCATAACTCATCCAGCTGGAGATGTAGTGCCAGCCCAGGACCCGCCGCACTTCAGGACTGTCGGGGAGGGCCTGGGGATATGGGTGGAAAGGTTTGTGGTTGGACACGACCCTGGGAAGGGGAAGGGTCTGAGGGGGCTTCCGGCCGAGGGGGCTGGGGGTTTGTTTGTTGTGGGACCTCGTGGCGAGTGGTGGGTGCTGCGGGCAGAGCCGGCGTCTTGCCGGGCAGATCGGTCTGGGAGTCGGGGTTTGAAAGTTTTTTTCCTCTCTCTTACTCTCTCGGCCCCCGGGTGGTTTCGTGGGGGGTTTGCTCCCTTTGGGTGGGTTTTTCTTTCCTTTTTTCCCTTCTTGGGGTGAGATCCTGTATCATTTGTTCTACCCTCTTCCTCTGTTCCTTAAATTACTCGTTAGCACTGGCATTGTTAGTAACTCCCTCAGTTTCATGTCCATCATTAAATAGTTCTTCTCTCAACTCCTACGGGCTTTTCCTCGGTTTGTTCCTCCGACCCTTCCTCACCGGGAGGGGGTTTGGGGGGGCCGGAGTGGTAGAATGGCTGCTTGCTAAAACCAGCACCCAGTGCCCGCGGCATCCCCCAGCGGTGGGTCACGCCGTGGGTCAGCCCTGGAAGCTCCACGTAAGGCTGCAGTGGAAGTGTGGGCACGGGCCTGGGATGGAGCGGTGCTCCAAGGGGCACTGGGAAACCCGTGCCCAACCAACACAGCGTGCGCAGAAGGTGCGTGACCCACCCGGGGCTCTGGGAGTCGCTGCTGTCGCTCCCGCTGCTGGGGGGAAAGCGCCTTCGGGAAAGCCCCGGGGTGGACGGGGGTTTGGGTTGCGCGTGCAGCCGAACCGATCCCTGGGGTCACTCCACAGGAATCCATACGTGACGCAAAGGTGGAATCGCTCCGCTTCTGTTCCGCTTGTCCCTGTGGGAACGGCTCTGCGTTGAGAAAATCAAGCCCTGTGCTCACAGCCCTCACTGACACCGACACACACAAAACCAGCAACAGAAACAGAAACATTTTATTTTTACTGAACCAGGATAAAACCATAGAAAGGGGCTGTTGGCTGCCCTCCCTCTAGGGATGCACCCGGATGCGCCTCTTCTTCAGGGGAAGGTGGAGATCTGGGAAGAAAAGGGAATCCCGAGTGACTGTCCGTCCCTGCAGACGTTTCCCTCGGCAGCACACGCAGCACTTGTGCCTCTGTGCGGGGCTGACACCGCAGCACCAGCTGGGCTGGCCTCCGCTCCCCTCTCGGGGACAGTCCCAGAGCAGCTCTCTGGGCCACCTCTCACAACATGCACAATCTCTGCTTACCAGAGGCGCTGCCGTCCTCGGGGCTCGGTCGCCGCTTGCTGCAGCCTGGGTCTCCTGAGGAAGCGGTCTGCGCTGCAGGAACGTGCATGGGCCCAGGTCCTGCAGCCAGCCCTCTCCCCGCTGCCTCGGACGCACCGAATTCCCGCCTCACGCTCGCCTTCTCCTTCAAACAAACCAACAAACACATGGAACCTCTGGCTCTTCCCCGGAAAATGTCCCAGTAAGCAAAGCACGGGAGCAGGACACGGGAATGTGGAGAGTGAGGGAACATGAGCCCACAGGCTGAGCTTTGCCCTCCGTTATGGAACCAGCCGTGAGGTTCCTTAGGAGCAGGAGCGGAATAAAATACCCCCGCTGAAGGCCACAATCTGTGCCAGTCCAGGACAGGACTTGACTGCGGCTCAGAGGCCAACGCTGGGGCTGAACGGACCAACTCTTCTCCGGGAAGGAATTGCTCTCCGTTTGCCATCCTTCAGGAAATCAGGACAGCATACCTTTGGCAGGGAGGCGCTGGGCTGGTGAGGCCACTGGTCCAGAGGCAGCAGAGAGCAGACCGTCCGGAGGGTGTAGGTGACCTTGGTGTAACTCCGGAGGGTTGGAAAGGCAGCTCCTTCATTGGGAAAAGAGGGAGAATCATGAACTCATGGGATGGTTTGGGCTGGAAGGCACATTAAAGCCCATCCAGATCCAACCCGCTGCATGGGGAGGCACAGCCTGCAGCAGACCAGGTCTCTCCAAGCCTCCTCCAGCCTGGCCTTGGACACTCGCAGGGATGGGGTAAGGGGGGGCTGTGGAAGTGGTGCAGGAGCCCTGCCCAGCTGCTCCCACTGCTGTTGCCATTGGCAACCCCTGGCACTGTCCCAGGACCCAACACACTCCCCAAGGGCCCCGTGAGCCCCTTGCGGGAGCCGCAGAGCTTGAGCTGGTGGACGAAGCTGGAGAAGCCTCATCAGCCTGGCCTTGGACACTGCCAGGGATGGGGCACCCACAGCTTCTCTGGGCAACCTGTCCCAGTGCTCCCCACCCTCTCTGGGAAGAATGTTTCCCTGATACCAAATATCAATGCTCCTCTTCCAATTTGAAGCTGTTACCCCTTGTCCTGTCACTCCCTGCCCTTGGGAAAACCCCCCTCCACCTTTCTTGTAGCCCCCCCAATCACTGGAAGGGGCTCTAAGTTCTCCCCGGAGCCTTCCCTTCTCCAGGCTCAACACCCCCCACTCTCCCAGCCTGTCCCCATGGCAGAGGGGCTCCAGCTCTCGGAGCATCTCCGCGGCCTCCCCTGGACTCGCTCCAAGCGGTCGATATCCTTCTGCTGTTGGGGGCCCAGAGCTGGAGGCAGAACTGCAGGTGGGGTGTCCCCAGAGCGGAGCAGAGGGGGAGAATCCCCTCCCTCGCCCTGCTGGCCACGCTGCTGCGGATCCAGCCCAGGATGCGGTTGGCTTTCTGGGCTCCAGCGCACACGGCCAGCTCATGGCCAGCTTTTCATCCCCCAGCACCCCCGGGTCCTTCTCCTCAGGGCTCTTCCCGATCCATTCTGCGCCCAGCCTGGCCTTGTGCTGGGATTGCCCCGACCCAGGTGCAGGACCTGCCCTTGGCCTTGTGACCTCCCTGCGCTTGGCACGGTGCCACCTCTCCAGCCTGTCCAGGACCCTCTGGGTGCCATCCCTCCCCTCCAGCCAAGGCATGAGGAGCAGCCCCAGGGAATCCTGTCGTGTTGTGGAAGGAGCTGGAGGCTGATGCCCACGGGCTGTGGGTACCTTACCGTGCCGCTGGGATGCGGTGGGTGGGAAGGAGGCGGGAAGGCAGCCTGGCTGGGCAGGGTGAGGGATGTGGCGTGGGGTCAGCAGCCCTGCAGGGGGTACAGAACACGGGGACAGGAGGGTCAGGGAAAGGGCAGTGAGAGGCAGCAGGAGCAGCCGAGGCTCCAGAGCACGCCTGGGGCAGCCGACCCTTGCTCCCGCGCCCGTGGTGCAGGACCAGGCTGTGTTCTCGCAGCCGGACACGCAGCAGCTGCTGGGGATTTTCAGCGTCTGCGAGGAGACAGTGCCCAGGGGCACGAGGGTCCCTGTGTTTGGGTCTGAGCTCTGGGCAGGGCCAGGAGGCTGATGTGGATCCAAGGCCCAGGCCCGGCCCCGCAGGATCCACGTTGCGAAGCAGCGTGCCTGGGCCTCCTGAGCCCGGGTGCCCGGAGCGGCCCCCGGCAAGGCCAGGGAAGCCTCCTCCCGCCGGGGAGTTTGGAGAGCCTGTGCCCCCCGCGCTCCTCCAGCGCAGCCCAGCGCAGCCCCAGGAGCCCCTTGCGGGAGCCGCAGAGCTGGAGCTGCCGGCCGGAGCGGGAGAACTTACTGGTGCTGGCGGGGCCGGCGGGTCCCGCCGCCCCGTTGCCGGACACCGCCAGGGGGCGGCCCGGCCCCGCTGCCAGCCCCTGGCGCCCCCAGAGCGGGCGGTGGAGGAGCAGCCCCTGGCCGCGGGCGTCCCAGCGGCCGGAGCGGCCGTGCGGGCTGCTCAGCGGCGGCCACAGCCGGGCCGGGCAGCGGCTGGGGCCGAGGGCAGCGGGCAGCTGGTGCTGCTGCTCCTCCATGGCCGCGGCAGCGGGACGCTCCGTAACGGCTCGGCTCCAACGGCCGGCAGCGCGAGCCCCGGCCGGGCGCTGTCCAGCACGTGCGCGGCTGGCCACGCGCCGCCCGCTCGGGCCGAGCCCCCCCAGCCCGGCCCGCCGGCCCGCCTCAAGGCCGGTTCGAGCCCCGGCCCCGCCGGCCCCCGCCGCCCCCCTCCAGGTGCGGCACTGCCCGAGCCAGGGCTCAGCCCCCCGGGGGCTCCCGGCTGAGGACAGGGGCTGCGGGAAGATCCTCGGCGGCCCCACCACAGCCCCTCCCTCACCCGCAGCCCCCTCGGCACGTGGGGCTGGCTGAGCACAGCGGCCCCATCGCCCTCGGCAGCTCTTCCAGGGCTCGGCTCCGCCGGCTCTGCCGCTGCAGCAGCACGTTGCACAGGTTCATCCGCTCATGGGTTTTACCCCGGAGTTTCTCCTGGGTCTCCTGGATGGGCACGCGAGGGTTCTCCAGGCGGGGGCAGGGTCGCCGGGCACCCGCAGGAGAATGGGCCCCCATGAGGAAAATCCACCCTGAGGTAGAGCCGGGGACACTGGGACGTTGCTGCAGGACATGGTCACTGCCCTGGCCGGACGGGCTCTGGGAGAGCTTTGCTCTGAGGGGACTGGTCGGGCTCAGGCAGGGATGGGCACGTGCTGATGGCAGCGGGGGTCGGGCTGAGGGACTCTGCGTAACGCAGACCCGGGGCTGGGAGCCGACAGAATCCATCAGTGCCCAGGTGTGGATGTGGGTGGTGCGTGGCGGCACCGCTCTGACCCTGCAAGAGGCCCCAGGCAAAGGCAGCTCTGTGGGGCCAGCGCCGCCATCCTCACGGGCTCAGAACCGGGTCACGCCCTCGGGACAGGCAGTGACGGGCAGCAGCAGCTCCTCTCTCCCAGGGATGCAGCTGCACCCCGCAGGAGCCCCGGCAGCCCCAGGGACCCGCAGGGTGGGATGGCCAGGAGCTCTGCTGGGACAAGGGACCTGCTCTCAGAGCTAAAGGAGTGCGCATCAGTGCCCGCGACACAGAACCGGAGCTCAGCACCGTAGTTGTTTTTTGGAGGCAGACTTGAGGGAAAGGGGCATTTGTCAGGTGGAACTCAGAAGGGGAAAAAGATGACCGTGCAAGCAGCTGACTTCAGATATACAAAGTAGCCTGGGAGCCTCTTCTCCCTGACGTTCGAACTGCCCACCTTGCAGGTTCTTGTGGTGGTCTGGAAGCCGGGCGCCCCCCGAAGCTGCTCTGTCACTGCCCTCCTCAGCTGGGCAGGGGAGAGTAAATATAAGGAAAAACTCGTGGGTTGAGACAAGGACAGGGAGAGATCCCTCACCAATTACCGACATGGGCAAAACAGCCTCGGCTTGGGAAAATTAGTTTAATTTATTACCAGTCAAATCAGAGTTGGATAATGAGAACTAAACCCAAATTGTAAAACACCTTCCCCCACCTCTCCCTTCTCCCCAGGCTCAGCTTTGCTCCCAGTTTCTCTACCTCCATACGTAGAGAGGAGGTGCGGGGGAGGACTCCTCACACTCTTCCTGGCTCAGTGTGGGTCCACAAACTACTCCGACATGAGTCCTTCCCACGGGCTGCAGTTCTTTTTGAACCGCTCCAGCCTGGGCTCCTCTCCCCACGGGGCCACAGCTCCTGCCAGGAGCCTGCTCCAGAGCGGGCTGCCCACGGGGACACAGCCTCCTTCGGGCATCCCCCTGCTCCGATGCAGGGTCCCCTGCGGTGGGTCTCTGCCCCACCGTGACCCTCCATGGCTGCAGGGCACAACCGGCCTCACCATGGGCTGCACCACGGGCTGCCGGGGAATCGCTGTTGTTAATAAGCAGCAGTGTTCTGTATCCTCATACCGCAGTTGCTTTCCCTCCGCTGGCGAGGAGAACGCAGCAAAAAATACAACGACGCCCGGTCACGGATACACCATCACCTTGCTCATCCCCCCTCTCCCCGTAAAGTCTGTATCCTGTATGGGCTGAGAGGGATTCGGCACTCACTCAGGTGCCCCCGAAGACCAACTGGTGCTGGTGGTGGTCCCGCATCCGGCCGCCCACCAATCTGCCCGCAGACCTGCCTCTTTTCCAGCCAGGCTTCCCCCGTGCAGCACTTAAACTTCTCGTGGTTTTTCGGATTGCTTCCCTGGAGCCCTGGAGCTGGCAGAGCCAAGGGTAGGCGGCCTGGAAAGACAGACGGTGTTCAGCCGGGTGCGGGCGCTTGGTGGCAGCAAGTGGCACCCCGCTCGCCGAAGAGGGGGTAAGTGCAGCTCCATCCAGGGAACCAGCCACAGTTCCCACAGGGAATCACTCCCTGACCCCCCCAAAGGCGGCTCTCCCAGCGCAGGGCAGGGATTCGGCCGGGGAGGGCCCTCGGGGACCCCTCAATCGATCACGGCCCCGGCACCACCCCCACAGAAGGCGCGGCGGGGAGCCAACGGCGCCGACCCCTGCGTACGCCAGGCGAAGGAGCGCCCCCCCGCCTCCACGGGGAGACATACTGCCCCGGCCCGGCCCGGCCCCCTACCACCGGGCCCCGGCCCCGACCCGGCCCCCTACCACCGGGCCCGCCCCTACCACCGGCCCCCGGCCCGGCCCCTTACCAGCGGCCCGGCCCCCTACCACCGGCCCGGCCCGGCCCCCTACCACCGGGCCCGCCCCTACCACCGGCCCGGCCCGGCCCCCTACCACCGGGCCACGGCCCCGGCCCGGCCCCCTACCACCGGGCCCGCCCCTACCACCGGCCCCCGGCCCGGCCCCTTACCACCGGCCCGGCCCCCTACCACCGGGCTACGGCCCCGGCCCCGCCCGGCCCCCTACCACCAGCCCCCGGCCCCCTACCACCGGCCCCCTACCACCGGCCCCCTACCACCGGCCGGTCCCGCCGCCCGCGGGAAGGAGCCGCCCGCTCGCCCGCCCGCCGTGACGTCATGCGGAGCGCCCCGCCGCGCACTGCCTGCCGGGAGATAATCGGGCCCTCGCGCGCCGCGCTGCCTTCCCGGCGTGCTCCGCGGCCGCCGGCCTTGCGAGCCGCTTCCGTCGCACCCACCGCCCCGGCGGCGCCGCGGCCCGGTCCGGCTCATCCCGCCCGTCCGGCCCGTCCCGCCTCCGCCGCCCCGAGAGCCCCCGAGCGAGAGCCGAGGCCTCTCCGCCCTCCCCGCCATGCCCCCCAAGAAGCAGCAGCAGCCGGCGGGGGGCAGCAAGAAGGCGGACCAGAAGAAGAAGGAGAAGATCATCGAGGTGAGGCCACAGGGCCACGGCGGGCCCAGCGGGCCGCGGCCGACACCGGGCCGGCCGCTCTTCCGGGGCCTGCCGCGTCCTGCCGTTTCCCTTCGGCCGCGGGCAGCTCCCTCCCTGCGTCCTCCCCGTTCTGCCCCCGCCCCCGGCTGCGGGGACGCGGCCGGGCCCCCGCCGGGCCCGCAGGCCGCCTCGTCGGCTGACGCGGCCAAGGAGATGGTCGTAAAGACAAGCCCAGGGTGTGCGCGGGGGGGTACGCGCGGGCACGCCCGCTCGGTGCCGCTGGCTGCCCCAGAAGCACCGTTCCGAGGGGTGCTGGTTCCTTTCCCGGCCCCGGCGCTGCCCGCATCTGTCAAACCGCTGATCGTCGTCCCTTGGGTTGTGCCGGCGGCCCCGGCGCCTTCCGGACTGGCTTTGGGTTTTCGGCCTGGACGTTTTCTGACCAGAGCTGTCTTTGGGCTCACAGTTATCTGCCAGGAGTGCTTTTCCCTTTTTGTTCCCGCTCCCTCCTCGTTCTTTCTCTGTGTCCGAGTTCTGTGTTTTCCTATCTGTTTTTCCTGTATTTCCTGTGTCTGGCTCTGAAGTGTAGGTTTGAATTTCTCACTCAGATTAAAACGTGTGTGGTTTGTTTGGGGTGTTTCTCTGATGCAGTTTAACCCGTGTGGGCAAGGAGGCATTTCCTGAAATCATAGTTTACTCCATTTTTTTTTTTTCATAGAAGCTGAATAAAAACCAATTTGAGGCTCAATCAGTAATATTTCATAATCTGTTTTTCATGGCAACACCAGGTTGTAAAAAGACTGCTGGAGGGGGGGCGGTGCTAGCTGTTAGCATAGTCATACAGATTTTCTGCTGCCAGAAAAACCCCAAAGCTGTGTTGGGAGCGCAAGGAGGGAGCAGTTACAGAAGCTGAATTGTGTGCCTGCATCTGTGGGCGAGGGAGTTAGTAGCCGCTCGGCTGTTTGGGCAGAATATCTGTGTAAAGCGAGCGTTCCTTTAAATCTGGCGCTGCAAAATGTTCCTGTGTTCTTTGGGAGCGTTAAGGTAGAGTGGTTGTTCTCTCTGCTGGCTTCAGGGTTTCTGGTGGTCTTGCTGAATCCAGCTGTGTAGGAAAACTCTGCTTTTTGTCACCAAAAAATGCAGCTGAAAGGGGGAAACTTGTCTTGATTGTATGGAATTCCAGTACACGGAGGCTGTGTGTTCCGTGTGGCATTTGACACGGAAATTAAGTCTGTGAATGATTAATTCCCCACACCCCCCCTCCTAGTTTTTCTGACAAAGTACAAACTTTTCAAATTAGCGCGAAGGGGACGAGCACCTGTAGGTAGGGATTTGTAAATGGCAAATCGGGAACTGTTTATTCTGTAACTGGTTTATAATATATTCAGGTGGTTAGGGCTTCCAAAAGGGCGTTTGAACTGCGGTGTTAGCCCTCGACGAACGTCTGTTGCTTGTTCCTGGAAGGAAGAGATGGGTTGGTGTGAAATCTAAGGCAGGGATTGTTGTTTGTTTGTTTTAATGTAGGTGTTTCGGTTACAAGACATGGCTTCTGCTTCAGCTGTTTGTGGGTTGGCTTTTTCTTAATGAAGTCTTTCCGTGGGTTTGGTAAGAAAACCTGTCTCTGGCAATAAAACCAGAGATGTAGAGGAATAACTGTTGCAGGCAGTTAACAGAAACTTCTTGCAGTGGAGATTAGGAGGTACAGACACCCATCTGGACTTGCTGTAGGGGAAAGATCTCCAGGCTGGCACAGTTAGACAAGGAAAAGCTTAAAATACTTGAAATTGTCATCTGGATTAATATTACCACATGTAACCTACACATGACACTTATATGTGAGTGCTTGAAGGTGAGAGTGATGCGTGATCTCAGGTGGACGGGAAGGAGAGAAGCAGTGTTCCTGGCTGTTCAGTCTGCATTTTCCTGCTCGGGTAGTCACCTTGTCCCTTTGTTTCGTCGGGCCTGAAAACACTCTGTACGCTCCTGCTAGTACTCGGGTGCAAGTAGGCCTGCTGACACAAGCAGTACCTCGCACAAAAGCGGCGTTTCGTAGGGCCTTCTGAAAAGCAACCTTTAAAGATGGTGTGAGGAGTCGAAATACTGCCCGTGCTGCGTCTTGGATTGCTTGTGTTGCTAGGGGAAACGGTGGGTGTTTAACTGAGAGCCTGAGAGGACTGGCAAGGTTGGTTGGTTTGTTTGAACAACTTGTTCCAGCCGTTGGACAGCTTAAATTAATTTGGCTGTATTTATATCTCTTGATTTAGGACAAAACGTTTGGCCTAAAGAACAAAAAAGGTGCGAAACAACAGAAATTTATCAAAGCTGTGACTCACCAGGTGAAATTTGGTCAGCAGAATCCGCGTCAGGTAAGCGTTTCGTCCCGAATGTTTCCGCGCTGCGTGGTGACGTCTCTCGCCGACACGCAGGCTGTCGTACGACACTGGAGTAGAGCAAAGTGGGGATGGTACTTTGCCTGATGTATTGTGGCTAGCACAGGTTTAACTAGGTAGTCCTCTTGCTACGCTTGGCTAGTGGAGAGCTGTGTACCAAACCCCTCCGACTGAACTTATGGGGGCGGGGGAGGGGTGTTTATACGGTGGTCTGATGGTAACATAGCCGAGTTTAAGGTGTACCTGGAAGTAGGCTGTGGAAACTGGCTAACAGCGGGCTGCGGTTACGATCTGTCCTCTTTACTCCATAATTCCCACCTTAAGTAGTGAGAGAAGAATAGCACTGGTTACTAAAACTGGAATTGGGGTGAGATTAATGTCTGTGCCCACGTGTGCTGCTTGCCCTACTCACGGAACCGTGTGTTACCACTGAAAATGAAACCGGTCGGCCTCTTTTTGGTCAGCTGGTCCAAGAACCTGAAATTTTGAGCCGCTGTTTACTACCCTGCCCTCCTCCTGTATGATGAAGTAAAAGGTGATGTGGCCGAGTTACAACGTTCAGGTTACACCTCATCGGAAAGCACAGGCTTCATTAAGATACCTTTATTAGCGGGAGCGGGCCAGGCCCCTCGTTCCGCAGTGCCAGGGAAGCTGGTCGCTGAGTGGTTATGCCCTTCCCTGCTCTGTGAATAAGCCCGTAGGACATCACCTTTGGGTCAGCTGAGTTCATGATGTCGTTTATGGTGCATTCCTTGCATAACCTAAGGATGGAGTAACAAATGTCAGCTCTAAAGGTGAAGCTGATATTCGAGTCGTTAGATCTAACGACTTCTTTTAATGGTTAAAGGACTGCCTGGTGTCACTTCAGAAACCTGAGATTCCTGTCCGAAACCCCTGAGTCTGCAGTGTTTAACCATACCAGTATGCAAATTAGCCAACCTAAAATAATTAGTGTCAAATACTCTTAGCTGTTGACTGATGGATGTCAGGAGCTAATCTTTACATCTGACTCTACCTTCCTTACCCCGTAAAATGGTTAGGGTTCTCCCTGAGGAAGGAGGAATGCTGAAGCAATGATTGTCCTGTCCTGAGGTACAAATGGAAATGCTGTCAAGATGGTTTTTGTTTAAAAAGGGGTGAAAAATAAGGGCAAGTTTCACCTTCCTGCCTGTAAAACCCTAGGGTGGAATGAAAGAGCAGCTTTTCGCACAGACCTCGAAGCACCTGCATCGAGCAGCTGCACTGCTAATGCATCACCAAAGACCAGCTGACTTTCCCCCTCCGCAGTCTCCATAGCTTT
This sequence comes from Rhynochetos jubatus, assembly GCA_027574665.1. Classification (NCBI taxonomy): domain Eukaryota; kingdom Metazoa; phylum Chordata; class Aves; order Eurypygiformes; family Rhynochetidae; genus Rhynochetos; species Rhynochetos jubatus. Next base: position 2,319,588 of record CM050654.1, on the reverse strand, counting down.
TACTTGATTTCCTGGCCTGTAAAGGTCATCTGGTGGTACCCACCGGCCCCTCGCATCCCTGCCCGGCGCATCTGCAGTCTCTTCGCTTGGAGAGGTCGGGACCGCTAGATGGCACTGGCCGTTCACGCGGGGGCAGCGGTTCCGGCAGCTCAGAAGCCGCAGGTTCTTCCCTCCCGTTACAGGCTGCTGTCAAATGGTTTGCTGTTTCAGTGCACGGTTCGTGTGAACTGAATGCTGTCAGTCTAATTGTAGTAATAACTGCAAATTTGGGGTCGTTATAGGCCGCTCAAACAGAAAGCGAGAAGAAATTAAAGAAAGAAGATAAGAAAAAAGAATTACAAGAATTAAATGAGCTCTTCAAGCCTGTGGTTGCTGCACAGAAAATTAGCAAAGGTATGAGTAACTGAATTCTCTGCTACAGGTAAAATAACTCTACAAATGCCAGCTCATTTTTAGATGAGGTAGATCTGTGCGTTTCCCCTCTCTCTCGCGTACCAGGTGGTTTGTCAGTAACGGGGTGACTTTTCTTAGGGAGGCAGCCGGGGTCACGAGAATATCAAAAGCCACACTGATAATGATGGGGCAGCGGTGGATACTTTGCTGCCTCGGGTTCGTTCATTAGGTACCTCTGGATCTGTGTGTTGGGGTTTTCGTTTTGGTGTGACGGTATTGGTTTCAAGCAGCCTCTCTCCCCAAGGAAATGTGAACATCCTGGTGTTTCGGGGAACGTAGTCTGATAACTTTTGTCCTCACAGAAAACGTGTACGCAGATCAGAACAGTTACTTCTGTCCCGCCCCACAGTCACCCGTAGGGCCTGGGTTCGGAAGTGTGGTCTCGCTTGAACTCAGTTATTGAACAGTTTTGTGATAAAATGTAGGTTTAAGAGTGTTTAAGCCTAGGAAGCTCGCAGTTGGCAGCCACGCCACCATCCTTTCAGGAGTGAACTGGATGTTATCGACTCTCTTGCTTAATTAACCTTCTGGAACGAACGAGGTGCCGCGCAATAACTTGACTCAATGAGTGTGATTTCTGTGTGTGTCTTTAAAGCAGATCTGGTGTTTGTTCATTGTGACACCTGACAGCAAGGCCAGGTTCTGGTTACGATCTGCAGTGATCAGTTTTCTCCAAACGCATTAGCTCTTGACTCGAAATCGCTTCAGAAGGCTAATAATGTCCTAATTAGAGCTTTGCCGTTCTGTTGACACTGCCAGCACGGAGGGCTGTAGTACCTGAGTTTCTTTGAGGTGGCCACTCTGTTTAAACACTAGATTTTCCGTTAAGGGTATAAGCAGGTGTTGCTGTACGCGCTCTGGTCGCTGGGGACTTGCGCTAAGCTTAAAATCAGCAAGTGGGAAACGAGCTTAAAATCTGAGCTGGGCCCGTAATGAATATTCCAAGTACGGCATTTCTGCTTTAGTTGTCTCATAAATACGTTTCTACTTGCTTTCCTTTTTCTCGCCTCCCAGCGGTCAAATAATTCCTTTAGCGGGACGATACTTAATTGAACTGTAGTTGGGTTGATAGAATAGTTTGCGCTGGAACAAGAGTTGCGTGTTTTGGGGGCTGTGAGCAGACAGCTGAGTTCTGTTGTTCAATAAAGCGGTCTGAATGAGCGCGGGTTAGGTTATTATAAGCTGTTGCGGTGTGCTGTCGCTCTGCGAAGGACAGGCTGACCTCCAGATGATGCTTCGCTGGGTAGAGAGGCAAAAATAGCTTGTTGTGTGGGGAAGAAGTTGCACAGCGAGGTGTTCAGTGCGTTCTGTGAACGAATCGTTTGCTCAGGCCCACTGCTGTCTGTATTTCTTCAAGCGCCAGCTTTGGTACCAAGTAAACGTGACGCCTTCCGGACGCGGAGCGGTTAACTGTGATGAATTTCACGTTAAATAACGTTCATGGTTTTTAAAGAGGTGTTTTCGTTCTCTACGGATCCTGAAGACTCTGATCCTAGACACGGTTCTCAGAACTCCTCATACGCAGCTTTCGCTCCGGTTTTGTTTTGCCTAACGGTAGTACTAAAATACGAACGTTTTCTCCGCTCAGGTGCTGACCCCAAATCTGTGGTTTGTGCTTTCTTCAAGCAAGGACAGTGCACTAAGGGAGACAAGTGCAAGTTTTCCCATGATTTGTCTCTGGAGAGGAAGTGTGAAAAAAGAAGTGTCTACATCGATGCAAGAGATGAAGACCTTGAAAAAGGTGTAATGCTTCTGGGGAAATGACGGCTAAGCTGTTGTGATCCTGAAACTGGATTTTTAAGATTAAGGGTTGTGTTGTGGCTGTGAGCCCGAAGAGCCCGGTTACTGACCAGGCCAACCCATCCCGCTGCGTTCAAAATCGCGAGCGGCACCGAAGCTTGCTTTACAAAGTGCGCCCGCGGGTTTTCTTTAGGCCTTGTTTGGAAAAGGAAGTATGACCTCCTGATACGGGATGGTGGTTTTAATTCTGCCGTGAGGCACGTGCCGTGCAAGTAGCAGGCTTGTACGGTGTTTGGTCTGTCTGGCGTTTGCTGGTTTGAGTTCTACAGAACGGAAGTGCGGAAGGAGCAGGCGTAACGAGCCGTCATCGCTGCCTTCCGGAACTATTGCTAGGGTTTGCCCAGAGCTGCACGCTTCTACGATTCGGGGTACTTGGGGTATCTTCTGTGATGGTATCTCCTTTCTCCAGATCATTTGTTGACACGGCACTCTGGATTTTACCTGTAATTAGCAGGGATGAGAGATTTTGTTGTCAACATGATCTGGTTTTCCGTAATTTATTATGTCCTGGTCTTTATTTGAATTTCAGCCTGTGTTGTCCTAGGTGGATGGGATAGGATCCCATTGGTGATCGATGGCACCTTCTTTTAACTTTAACACAGAAAATATGGTATTATCCCTTTGGATCCTCAAGTTATCACCTGTATTGCTGCACGCTAGCCTCCAACCTTCCCTTTCATTCAGTCACCTTCCTTTCTCCCCTTGTCCGTGCTCAGTTTACAGCTGGAATGACACGTTATTTGGTCTTTAACTGAAACACTACGCGTGTCAAAATACGTATTTCCAAGGCTCTTGGAGTTGTGAACAGCATAGGAGGGTTTGAAAGCTTTATTGTAGAGGCCTGAATTTACCTTCCATTCTATAAACTAACTAGAATGTAAGAATTGCATGTTAAAACTGGTTTGGGGGAGAAAGGCAACCTGACAGCACTGGTTAGTATGTGGAATTTTTGTGAAACCATCCGTTGTCTTTGTTTCTAGATACAATGGATAACTGGGATGAGAAGAAGCTGGAAGAAGTGGTGAACAAGAAGCATGGTGAGGCGGAAAAGAAAAAACCCAAAACTCAAATAGTATGTTCTTTGTTTTTTTTAATTGAGCTGTAGAGAATGACCCGCAGGCTGGCATTAGCGGTGGTTGTCTAAAGACTTTGAGCAGAATATTATAACGATATTCTGAGGGTACAGTCGAGCCGATGGCATTTCTGACAACGTATTTAAAAAACACAAAACCACCCCAAAGCGCGCTCGGGCGTCACAAGGCTTTTTTCTCATCTAAAATATAAATGGTTGGCAGATGAAGTGCTTTCAGACTGGGAATGCTGGCGGAATTGGGAACGTATCTGATACATCCTGCTTGCTGAGAACGTTGTCGTTCGTTAGGTGTGTCGCTTCGTTCCAGCTCTGTTAGCTAGTTTCTGTACTGGGTGGCACGTGCAAGGTTAATTTTTCGCCTGTCAGCTGAAATGGAATGATGGGGAGTGATTTGTCGTTCCTGATGTCCGACTTCAAGAACATTCTTGAGTTCGTGCAATAAATGGTGGAATATCTTAATCTCTTTCCGTTCTTCAGAACTATTTCACCTGGTTTTCAATACTGAATAATTAAATATTCTGTTGATACTGCTTACATTATCAGAGCCTTGATATGGCTAAGTAAGTGTGAACTGTGAATTGCTTGCTAGAAGTGCCAGAATGGCATCTTTACCTCAGGATCGTGAACCGGAAGGTTGAACGTGAGATGAGATTGATTTTTTGATCCAAACGGCGCTGCTGGTGGTGGGCAGGAAGACGTCAGCGTGCTCGCACGCGTGCAGCTGGGCTTGGTGGCACACGGCTGCCAGTCTCCTGGGTCACTGTGTCCTTGCAAGCTGCAGTTATTAAGGGGAAAAAGCTGTTGATTCCGTGAGTCTTAGATAACGAGTCGCACTGCTTTTCGTCTTACTTCTTCGTAGCGATGCGTTTCGCCTGTCTCTCCGGTTGTGAGCACGGCTGGCTTTGACTTAGCGCGCTTCAGCGCGTACTCGCCGCACGCGTGGTGTTGGGTCGCTGGGGATGGGGAGAGAGCGCGCCGCTAACCGCCGTTGGTTTACGCAGGTCTGCAAATATTTCCTCGATGCTATCGAAAACAACAAATACGGATGGTTTTGGGTCTGTCCGGGTGGCGGAGACAACTGCATGTATCGGCATGCTCTCCCTCCAGGCTTTGTGTTGAAAAAGGACAAGAAGAAGGAGGAGAAGCAAGACGAAATTTCTTTAGAAGATCTAATAGAAAAAGAGGTAAAGTTGTCAGACAGGTACCTTCTGGTGGTATTTGTTTTCGTTACTTTAGAGGGTGTTGTCAATATGCTTTTTAATTATTAATTAGGAGGTTAAAATGTCTTTACAGCTGTATGAGCTCAGGTGGAGGGTGTGTGGTGTTGGTTCACAAACTGTTACCTCGGGAGTAGATTAAACTACAGCTGAGTGCTTAGCGCAGGTGTTGCTAACCCTTTCTTTAGAAGGCTTCTATTTCTTCCTGCTATTTTCCCTTCATCGACTGCTTCTGTGGGCCTTCCCCATCCCCTGCTCTCTGCCCCCTTAGCTCTCACAGGCCTCTGTAACGAGGAAGCAGCACCAAGAGAACGGGGCCTTCTGAAGGCGTTACGCTGCTCTGCTTGTTTGTCGCCCTTGCCTGGCAGAGTCAGCTGGAGGGGAACCTGAGCTCTTAGCGCTGGTTTCTTTCCTTCTCCGCTTTTCACGTTAACTTTCGTGTCGAAGTTGCCTTAACCAACTGGAAAATGGCGTGTTGTCAGACTGTAAGGTGATGGTGCATGTTTAACAGCGGTGAGAGTGACGGAGGACTTAGAAAGAAACTCCTTCAGTTAGTTTCTGGGAAATAGTAATGAAATCCCTCAGTTGTTACAGCCTTTGGAAACAATTCCTAGCACTAATCAGTCTCTTTACTTGACAGCGTGCTGCCTTAGGACCAAACGTTACCAAAATAACACTAGAGTGTTTTATTGCCTGGAAGAGAAGGAAAAGACAAGAAAAAATCGATAAGGCTGAGCAAGATATGGAGAGGAGGAAAGCGGATTTTAAAGCTGGCAAAGCACTGGTGGTATGTTCTGTACTCCAATCCTTAACGTAAGAAGAAAGTAACTAGGTTTGTGTCCAGCTCTGGGCCCCCAACAGCAGAAGGATATCGACCGCTTGGAGCGAGTCCAGGGGAGGCCGCGGAGATGCTCCAAGAGCTGGAGCCCCTCTGCCATGGGGACAGGCTGGGAGAGTGGGGGTGTTGAGCCTGGAGAAGGGAAGGCTCCAGGGGGAGCTTACAGCACCTTCCAGTGCCCGGGGGGGCTACAAGGAAGCTGGGGGGGGCTTTTTACAAGGGTCTGTAGTGACAGGACAAGGGGTAATGGGTTTAAATTGAAAGAGGGGAGATGTAGATTGGATATTGGGAAGAAGTTCTTCCTGGTGAGGCACTGGGACAGGTCACCCAGAGAAGCTGTGGGTGCCCCATCCCTGGCAGTGTCCAAGGCCAGGCTGGATGAGGCTTGGAGCAAACTGGTCTAGTGGAGGGTGTCCCTGCCCATGGCAGGGGGTTGGAACTGGATGGGCTTTAAGGTCCTCTCCCACCCAAACCATTCCATGATTCTAGGTTTTGGTAGTACAGTAGCTGGCCTGGGATTGCTTTGCTGCTTTTTTTGTTTCACAGCAGTATAAATGCCGTCAGGTGATAAACTAAGGTGTGTTCTTCTGTGAACAGATTAGTGGACGTGAAGTCTTTGAGTTCCGCCCGGAGCTGGTTGACGCAGATGATGAAGAGGCAGATGACACCCATTACGTTCAAGGAACGGGAGAAGATGATGAGGTAAAGGATGCCGTTAACTTGAATGATGTTTCAAGCTAGAAAACCTTGGCGAGCTCTTGCAGAGCAGTTCATAAGCTTGGTTCTTCATTTAACACTGCTGCTGAGCGTGTTCTGTTAACAATTTGATGTCAAGAGGAAGAAAAACTTGTAGAGATCCAGCAGAAATGAGAATTTCTGTTGAAAATAAACTCATGCAGAGCATCTTGGGGTTTGTTTGTTTAGATGGAGGACCCCGTGTGCATAAATGACGTGGATTTGAACCTGTATGTCCCAAAGGCTGTGGAGGAGACTGGTATTACCGTGGCTAGTCCGGAGCGGTTCAGCACGTACAGTTCAGTAGAGAAGGATGGTAAGTTCGGTATTTGGGCATCACTTATCCGGGATTGAATTGTTCAGATCTTCCCCAGTGGTAGATCGAAATGAATCATTGATCTGCTGAAAAGAAGGATTTGTTTTACAGGGGCGGGGGGGTGAAATTACTATCGGTGATACACGTTGTTACTGAAGAAAAAGCTTCAAGTAAATGCTCTGCCCCTCTTTTATTGGTGAAGTTTAATAAAAGGTGGTGTTTATGCCCATGTCAAGTAAATCCTTGAGATGTTTTAGTGGTTTGCTTTGTCCAGATTTAGTCAGTGGCTGAATCACATGAACGAAAGTTCAACCTTTTCATCCGATTTTGTAGCTAGCTTAAGTTGGCGTGTAACTTCTTAGAGCACGGCCTTGATGTTGGCGTGCTGGTGGCAAGCGCACCCCAATCCTTTAACGCCCTGAAATGCAGCCGTCGAGCAGGAGCTGCTCATTGAGTCTGACGCAGTCCTGACAATAGGGGTTCGAGGAGTCGGGAGCGCGAGTTCGCTTTTTCACTCTGGTTTAGTAACTGGTGATCCAAACCTGCATATTGATCGGGTCCGTGCAGTTTAACCAGCATAAGGCTTTACTTGAAAGCGACCTAGAAGCTGCTTTATAGTTTCAGAACTTGCTTAGTGGGATTGTGGATGAACGACTGAAACTCGTGACACCGGAATGTGTAAGAATTCTTTTTGTTTTCAGATAATAAATTAAGTGAAGCTTCTGGTGGTGATATAAACAGCTGTAAGCAAGATGATTTGGAGGAAGATAACGATGGAGATGAAGAGCTGGAAAACGGAGTAATTGATGCAGTTCCAGTTGATGAAAATCTCTTTACTGGAGAGGACTTGGATGAACTAGAAGAAGAACTAAACACTCTTGATTTAGAAGAATGAATAAAAAGCTCAAGTGAGAGGTTGCATCTGTGTGACAGAGTGAAAACTGACTATGTCTTTTTTTTTTTTTCTCCTTTTTGAATAGAAATCTTTAAAGAGGATGTTTATGGTTACCCAGCTGATTGATGGGCACATCATACACCAGGAACACCCTCCTTCAATCTCATCTACTGAAATCTTGACTGTGCTCACAGTAAAATACTCGGAGTAGCTCAGAATTACCCGGCAGCCGAATTTGCAGAGATCGAAACTGTCAGCTAAAAGTAGGAGGTGTAACCGCTTTGCCAGCGTGCAGGTATGAGCGGGCAGTTTGCTAGCAGGTACAGTAGAGAAATCAGAGCATACCTTCTTCACCAGAACGGCGTTTTCGTTAGATTGTCTTGATGTAGCAGCAGCCCGAGGTGTTTTTAGGCAGGGTACTCTAACGGAGCTGACGCGGATCGTGCTTCTCCACGCGGTGATTAGCTTCATGTGATCAGCTGGATGCTGGAGACGGTGAGCTGGTGCATCATACAGTACACGGTGCCCTCTGTTGAAAACGTTTGAAATTTTCCCACCGCCTTTTGCCAACAAAACTGTAAATAAAAACTATCAAGTTTAAAATACCTGTGTTGATTTTTTTTTTTTCTGTTAAGTTAGGATTTCGTACCGAGCTGTTGGTAACTTCACTTCCTAACCCGGTGATAAACGTTTTTCTCTCCGGTCCTGATACAGAAGTAATGATGTTGGCTCCGGTTAAATTTGGGCTACCTGCAATTACTGTTGGTTTCCGTACACTTCACGCCGTGTAAAATTCCACAGCTGATTTTTTTCCCCTGCCGTCCTCACCTCCGACCCACCCAGTAACTGGTTCAGTACGTGCTGTAGGTGACGCGTTGCCGCTTGCGTCTCGTTCCTTCCCCGCTGCGTTCTGTGTGTTCGCGAAGCCTTGGAGCTCTGCAGCTCGGGGATGTTGCAGTCTGAAAACTGCCTGTCGCCCACGTGGTGCTCTATAAATAACACCCGGTCCCCTCGGAGCGGGGCTGTGCCCTGCCATGCTGCGTCAAGTCAGTGCCTCCTTCTAAAATTCACCGAGCCCTGCCATAAACCTCTCGGCACGGGTGCATGTCCGAGGGGTTGTGCCTCCTCGCCGTACTACTGACAGCACCTGCCGCACTCTTCCCGCCCTGACAATGCCGTCTGTATCGATTTTTCTAAAGCTTTTGAGCTGCGACTTGAGGACCGTTGAGGTTTGTGGCGTTGTTAGTGAGCTCTCTTGCACTGCTTTTGGGTGCTGATGCTGGCTTGAACGGCTATTTCTGACACCGCTGCGTTGACTCTTGTGAGTGCTATTTCTCAAATAGCTGGCTTGGATGTTTGTTTGCCCTTGTGGGGGTCTGTGTGGAATTTGTTTTCGCTTGTAGGAGCAGAGTTTTGGGGAAAGAGACCTACTGCAACTGACTTCCAAATGTAAGTGCTTAAGGAAAAGCTGCAATATCGGACACGAGAGTGATTACTTAGGGAGATATGGCCGTGAATGAACGGGGCTGGCAGGTTATTGTGTTACACTGGCCAGCACGGGATACCTGGATATCAGGACATTAATTCATAACTGAATGTGTGTTGCGTAATTTTCCAAAGTTGTATATTTTAAATGGGAATAAAACAAACAGTCATTATGAAGAACAAAGATGACTGCCTATATTTTGTCTTAGAGGCCAGCATATTGTGTTTATACTGATTTCCACGGTACTGACTAGTTTCACTGATCTAAATAGGTTAAATCTTTGCCACGGTTGTGTCGGTGTTGTTAATCACGTGCGTTTTACGGCGGAGGAATGGCAGGGTGTCTCGTACTAATTTCAGCCGGTAAAACAGAGATGGGCAGAGCGTGCACATGTGCTCTTCTGGGTCTCGGGCCTCAATTGTGGCACTTAACTCCTTTGTGCGTGCCTCGCTTAAATGTGAGGACGGTTGCCTTGCAGAGCACTTAAACATGTTCAATGTCTAACTTGTTCCTGTGTGATCTACCCTAGGTGATCCTGCTCTGCCAGGGGGGTTGGACTAGATGATCTCTAGAGCTCCCTTCCAACCCTGACCACCCTGTGAGTCTAAGCTGAAGAAGAACTGACTTCCCTGGGCAGTCATTGCTGAGAGATGCCTTCACGGGCTCAGGGAGCAGTAGCTGGCTAGCCCTTCTTGGTTTTCACCCTCCTGTCTCGGTGCACTCTGCCGCTTCTGACTGGACTTGTGGCCTGGTTGGCCTGCCTAGATCTCCAACCGCGAAAGCGGGGTGGCTGCCTTCGAAGGAGCCGTCAGTGCAGCCGTACTCAGGAGGGTTAGTAGCAACCTGCTGCTGCTTGTTCCTTCTGCAGAAAGGTAGGCTTGAATATAGCCTGTTGAAGGTCCCTAATCTGTGAGTTAAGCCTAAATTTGCAGCTGGCGGGGTGTTTCGGTCACTAAATGCTCAGCTAAAGAGGAATGCCAAGGCCCTGCTGGAGGTAGATGGGTTATAAACATTGTGGAAATGAGCACGGCGAGAACGGAGCCCACCTGAATGTGACTTACACCGAGTTGTTTCTGTTGGTGCAAGTTTCCCAGTGTTAATCCAGCGTGAAGTCAATGAGTCACTTGCTGCTATTTTAGGCTTCAATTTATTCATTTTTCCGTAGTTTCAGTCAGTGACCGTCTGGTTTGTATGGGCCAAAAGTTTGGCATCTCGCTGTTACAGGAGCAGGAAGGCTCGGTCAGAGGCACTGGCTGGGTCGGGGTCGTGCCGTAGAGGATCGTCAGCCGGGGAGGAAACAGCGCTGCAGCAAACTTCGCCGCTATCCCTTGGGGCCTGCACCGCTGTTCGCCTCATCTCGTGTTTCTTGTCACCTAAACGAGCGCTCCGAGCGCTTGGGGAGACGCGCTGGTGTAGCGCCCTGCCTTCGCAACGCCTCCGCTACGGGGCGCCCGGGTGGGCAGAACCGAGTTAAACAAGGCCAGGCTGGAGGAGGCTTGGAGCAACCTGGTCTAGTGGGGGGTGTCCCTGCCCAGGGCAGGGGGTGGGAACTGGATGGGCTTTCAGGTCCCTTCCAGCCCAAACCATTCCGTGATTCTGTGAAACAAGGCTGCAGCAAGCCCGTGGCTGCCCTTCCTGGAGTTTGCAGTGACGGGGGTAGAGGGTTTGTTGGCTTTGAACTTTGATGGACGGTAAAATCCCAGTTCCCTCACACACACAGACTGCTTAAGCTGGCTGTCTTTAAATTCCATAGGGATTGTTTTTCTGAGACCCTGTGGGACTGAATTTTATGCTTAATGCAAAGACCGACCTTAAATACCACATTTTCTATTAACCATTGGCAACAGTTTCTTAATGGTCAGCACTCCCCGAGTGCTTCTTGTCAGGGAAGTTTTATGTTGATAAACCGGAGGCAGCAGTGGTGCTTTTCTTGGCAATTCAGTATTTTCATAATAGATTGTGGCTGTTTAGCACATAGATTGTAGGGAAGGAGCTTGCACATCCACGTGTTCTGAAGAATGCTTCCACGTTTCTTTCGCAGCGTGGAATAACAAGTGTCAGAAAAGGATGTCTTAGACATTCTGAATGCTGAGCTGAACTTAATTTTGATATTTATGCCCTTTTTAAAAAAACCTACCTGAATATAATAAGCAACACGGGCTTAACTGTTTTGTGAGCTTATACATCTTGCGGATAACGTACGTGGAAGTTTCACAGTGGTGGTTGTTCTTCTTCCATGTGCTGCTCTTTCATGTTATTACTGAAACCGTAGAGTGATTAAGTAGCACGATAAAAACTTCTCAAGGTTAGATCTCTGTTTCCCTTGCAGGGAAATTATTGCAGCCCGAAGTTGAGAGAACGCCGCCGCTGTCGTACGCCAGTGTCTCACGTGTATTGACCCGACGTTTCTCGGGAGAAATGCCCCCTGAATAACGTCAGTAAGAATAGGAAGAGGTTTGCAAAAAGGAGACTGGGGAAGGCTGGAGGAACTGCAAGAGAACCTGTAACAGCAGCTGCACCGCATCAGACCAAGGGACCGTTTATCGCGCTCCGAAAGCCAACCATCTGGGGAGGAAGGAGGTAAGAAAGGACAAGCCAATGTGCTTTTCAGGAGCTTCCAACAATTCTTAACCCGCAAGGTTTCCTCTACTAGATGTAGCCTGTGATGGCCTCGTCTTCCAAGTCCGTTCCCTGTTTTTCCAAAATACGTATGGGGATTCAAGGGAAAAACAACCGTTCACAGCTCCGCTGGATCTCGCTCTTAATGTGACCCCTACTGGCTTGTAGCATGGGATCCGTAGGGAAAGACACGCAGAGGAAATGATGTCCCACGCCTCTGCTGGGACTTGATGCCAGGTAGAGAAAGTGCCTGTAGAAAGAGGAGCTGACCTATTTCCGTTGTGAAGAGCTGTCCCTTGCTGCACAGCAGTGCTAGAAACCTTTTCCAGAAATCAGAAAATCGGGTGCTTTTACAGTGATACCTGCAAATCGCCCTTTTCCTCCTGCCCTGCCCGCCCCCCCAGCATTAGAGGCTTGAAGTGACCTTGTCTCAGTCTGTCACTTGAGTTCTTCTGTTCCAGTAGATGCTGTCTTTTTACAGCTGTCGCTGCTGTTGCTGATAAGGCCACGAGTTTGATTCATTTACGATGTTACAGCCCAATATGTGACCACGACCGGCGCCTTTGCGGCACATAATTGACATGGGTGGCAAAAAGAATCGGTTCTTTCCATCGTGAAACGGGAGCTTTTCATTCCTGGAGGGAGGAGAGGAGCCACGTTTTATAGAAGTTCACAAGGCAAAACACTACTCTCTGTACAGCGAGCCATCGGGGAAATGGGGTTGAGGGATGCTGTGTTCTTGGAGCTATCTTGGAATGGGGGTGTAGTGGAGCTCTTGCAGGTGTAGGAAATCAGGTAAAACCTTACACGTCTCAGGCTTCTAACAAATGTTAACAGGCTCGTGATGCTAGGAGGCCTTTTGCCCTGTTCATTTCAGCTCCGTTCCTGCTTTATCCCTTGGTTACCTCCTGACCCTGGGGCTGTGAGTCTTGTGCTCTGAATGCTGCAGGAAAGGTGGGATCGAAGCCGACGTGATCATTTGGTCTTGATGCAATAATACAGATCCATTGCAAGCTCTCATCCGTGTTTTCTACCAATCTTAGTAGTGTTTGGCGTGACTTGCGGTGGTTTGGGAACAGCAGAATACTTAAGAAAAAAGTTAATTGACCTCCACTTTAAAAATTCTCTAGCTGCAACATAATGCCTCCTTAAAACCGGGTAACAGCAAACTTTCTAGTCAAGAAACCTTTAATCTTCACTCTTCATCCCTTTCTTCTGTTGCCTTCTCTCTCTCAAAACCCAAACCCTCCCTACGGAAGGCTTTTCTGACTGATCCGGATAGTAGCGGCGTAAGCCAGACGGCTGTGTGCTCCCCTAGGCACCTTTGCGTACGATTCGGAGAGGAGGAGGAGGAGGAAGGTTGGTCAGAAAGGACACAGCCGAGACCTCTCTTCAAACATCTGTCAGGCTGGAGGCGATAAGAGGGTGTACCCTCCCGTAGCTCGTTTAACTGCTGTTCTCACCGCTGCCAGCTCTTCCTGACTAGGAGCCTGGGAGGTGTCAGAACGACTCCTGGTGTCGGTAGGGTCAGCCTTACGCCACCAGCTCATACAAATGCCTGTATTTCGTAAACAGTGATTCTAGTTTTCCTGTCCCATGCAGGAGTTCCAGTTCTACAGGGCGAAGGCTGTACACAAATTCTGTGTGCCCCTGGTCAAACCCGCTGTTGGGATGGTCCAAGGCCTTGATTCATGGATCCGTGTTCTTTAGCTTTGTTCCTTGGTATAACCGTTTATTCCTTAACCCCGCCAAGAGGCAGTCACCGCTGTCACCTGCGCACAACGGCGTGGTTTGCTTTAATCTCGCACGTGCTTCTGGCAGCTACAGTCACCTCCACCTTCTAAATAAAACCCGTGGTAACGCGGTCTGTACGCCCTTGCCACGGCCGATGGCCTCATCAGGAAGGACAGCGCTTAGCGTCGTGCGAAAACAGTGACAGGCCAAGGCAGGGAGGTGCAACCCTTAATAAGGTGATGGACAAGTCACGATTTCTTCCCCCGCTTTGGGGACCCGCACAAAATCGGTGCGTTCTGGGGGATCTGTGAACGTAAAAAGGCAGAGTGTGGAATTCATGGCGTGCAGCGAGCCACTTGCCTTCTTTGGAAAGGAAGAAGGTGGAGGAGAGCGTGAGGAAGAGACGTAGGGATGATTGTTTCATCGAGCGTAGCGTTAGCGCGCTCGCGTGAATTGTGCCTGCTGCGTGGTTAGCAGCTCCACAGGGCGGAAACACGGCTGGGTTGGGAAGGAGCGCAGGTTCCGTCTGACAGAACCAGCCTGTAAAAGGAGCTGCAGCGGTAACGTCACAGGGAGCTGCGGGTTTTTCATCTGCAGGGATGCTGCACGACGCCGGGGTAGGGGAACGCAACGCGCGTGTTCCGTGCGAGATGGAAGAGCAAAGACGGCCTGTGATTTTGCTGTTTCATCTGTTTTCTTCCCCTACCCTGGAAGCAGAAAGCCAACTCGTTACACTCTCTAATTAGCAAATTCTCCCCATCCCCTTCTAGAAAGCGCTGCTGGGACCTTTCCCACCAGAAGACACGAGCCGCCCCGTCTCTGCCTGCCCTGGAAGTTCCTTCGCCGTGGTTAGCCGAGGGTGCCGCGCTGATTCTGCAGGTAGGTCTGATGGCTTGCCAGGCTTTCCCCTCTGGGCTGGCGTGTTCCCACGCCCCTTCCCATAAGGGAATAAGTGCTATTTAGCTTTGTGTCTCTCTATTCCATCTCATGTAAGCGTAGGTGTTAGGAAAACACTCTTATTGACATTGGCACACCTTGAGTGCTGGGTTCAGTTTTCGGCCCCTCACTCCGAGAAGGACATGGAGATGCTGGAGCGTGTCCAGAGAAGGGAACGGAGCTGGGGAAGGGTCTGGAGCACAAGTCTGATGAGGAGCGGCTGAGGGAGCTGGGGGTGTTCAGCCTGGAGGAGGCTGAGGGGAGACCTGATGGCTCTACAGCTCCCTGAAAGGAGAGTGTCGGGAGGCGGGTGCTGGTCTGTTCTCCCAGGTAACTGGTGACAGGACAAGAGGAAACGGCCTCAAGTTGCGTCAGTGGAGGTTTATATTGGATTTTAGGGAAAACTTCACTGAGAGAGTGGTCAGGCACTGAACAGGCTGCCCCGGGCAGTGTGGAGTCGCCATCCCTGGACGCGTTCAAGGAGCGTGTAGACGTGGTGCTGAGGACGTGGTGTAGCGGGTACGGCAGCGTTGGGGGGATGGTTGGGCTGAATGATCTCCTGGGGCTCCTCCAACCTGCGTGATTCTGCGTAGAGAATATTGGTTTGTTTTGGGTTTTTTCTTCCCTGATCTGTTTCTCCTTTATTACGTTATTTCCTGTTGATCCTTTTCTCTAAAAATCACAGTTTAAAAAAATATTTAAGACTTTGGGGGTGTTACTGAGCAACATCTGGCCGTGCCTGCTTGTTAGATCTCCCGAAGTGCTCTGCGAAGCAGAGACTGAGAGACACGTCGTGGTTTAGAATGACTGAAGAAACACGGATCCTTTTGTAAATCAAGCAGACACTTCCCTGTATTTCATGCTGTGAAATCCTATTGTGAAAACAAGGCCCGATGAGTAATGAGCGTTCTGTAAAGCACAAAAAGGGGATGGTGGCAAGACGCTGACTAATGCTGAGGTAATGCAGCTGTGGGTACCGAACCCATCAGAAAGTTGACCTGCTACGACTCACTTCCTGTTGAAGATTCCCAGCTCTTTGATGGGAGTCGTTCACCAGTTAGAAGCTGATTTTTTTTTTTTCAGTCTTACCCTCATTGTCCTAAAGAAAACAGTGCCCTGTAGCCTTGGGCTGAGGACAGCTTTTGCGTAACAGCTGACCGAGGTTTTGCTGACGCGGTGAATTGTTTGTGGGAGCAATAAGGTGAATCAAGCTTATGACGTTGCTGTAACGGCTTCCTCGTGTTTCTCACGCAGTGATGCTGCCACAGTTTTCAGATGTAATGGTGGGTGGGTGGGTTTTTTTCCCCCCCTCCCAAGAAAATGAACATTAATCTTAAAACAGAAATAAAAGACAACAACTCATCAAACCAAAATAATATGTGAAGTTAGGCTTTCTTCTGCCTTTCTAGAAATGGAGTTATTTCTTAAAAGGTCTGTCCAGGGCAGCTAAGCCTCTCTGCAAGCTGAAGTGTCTGGAAGGCACAAGAGCGAAGCATGTACTGAAGCTCGGGCCGATAAAGGCTTTCCCGGGAGACCAACAGCGGTGTCGATGAACAGATCAGTGGTAATCCCGTCTTTGCTCCAGACAGCCGTGATACTGACACTGTAAAGCGCCGGCTCCGCTAAGAGGCTGAGGCTTATCGCTTGCACACGCGACATCTCGCTGAGCCTTTCCAGTAGGACCGTGTAAGAGGGCCGTCGGTTTGGAACAGCTCGGGAAGCTCTGGGAGGATGGAGGGTGACGGGCGCAGAACGGCACCCCACGGAGGTGAGGCACTGCCCCTCAGTGCTTATCCCAACAGTCTCGCCTGCGCCAACAAAGGTGAAATGTAGGTCACGGAGTGTGTGAGGGCTCGCGACCACCAGGGACCCCCAAAACGCCCAGGCTCAATGTCAGAACGTTGTGGAACAGGCAACTGCGCGTGTGCCGATCACACCCTGCCTCCGGGAACTGTCCTAGGAAACTGGGCTTATACAGGACGGTCAGTCCGCTCCCCACATGGCCCCCCCGCTGCCTCAGACCCACGCTACAGAGAACAACAAAACAACGCTGGAACCCAGGGGGGTGATACCTTTCTATTTCTCTTTCCCTTTTTCTCTCCTCACTGAGCGTTAGGAGTGAAGCTTCAACCCTTGTTCAGTGAAGCACTGAAAACTGTCAGTTGCTTGGTGTGGATGCACCTTTGTCTCCGGGAATCCCGAACTTGCTCGGGGCCAGAGCCTAACCCCGGGGCTCGGGGTTTTGGTCCCTGACAGACCGCGGTGCCTTGCACAGTTTCTACCCAATTATAGGCCTTTGTCCACTTCTTGCTGACGAGTGCGGTGTCACGAGGCAGAGACATAATTGCGAAGGAAAGACATTCTGAAATAGCCTGTGTTACAGGCTGGAGACTCAGGAATAGCCAAAAAAATAGGTACGTGTCTACCAACAGCGCTCTGCGTCTCGCAGAGTTGCAATTAGCTGCGTTAATAACGAGTCGCGCGGGTACAAACGGACAATACTGACCACTTGTAACGGTGTTGTCTTGAGCGTGGCTAACGAACCTTTCAACCGAGGCACAGAAATACGTGTTCTTCGTCAGTTTTATGTACTTGGTGTTAGCAGCCACAAGTTTTATCTTTGAAGATGTTTGGGAGGAGCTCCTAACCCAGGACTATGTCCTTGAAGGTGGAAACATCCTGGACAAAACATGTAACTGTGTATAGCTGAGAATGTACGGTCAGATTCTGGCACGAAAATGATGTCCTAAACCAAACTACCCTCATTATAACACTAAAAATCACCCCTCTTGGCTAGGAGACCCCAGCCCAGGAAGAGCCCCTTCCCCTCTGGGCCTGCGTGGTACGTTTTACTGGTGTAAGGCATATGCTAAGTGACCGATGAGCCTTACGGGACCGCCCCGGGGGCCGGGAATTGTGGTAAGAGTGCGTATGAAGTCCGGGACCGTCAGGAAACCATTACGCTCGCTTCATCCGGCATCCAAACCTGCGCAGCTTTCTCAACAAACCCAACATCCCGCCTCGGTGCGCGAGACTGGTCGTCGCGCAGTGGGAACGAGGTCCCGCTTTCGCGACGACAACAGGAAATTTATCTGCTGGCGAGTGGCAAGCGGTTCCTCAGGCTGTCTGTGTCTTGTTAGCAGGAATCCCAGTTGATTTTCCTGGGATCACCCTTTTTCCTGGTTGATTTTCAGCAACGAGTATCTTAGTCGCCTGTAAACGGAAAACCAGGGCTGACAGGAAAGCAGAGAGGCGCGTAACTCGTGTGTTTACGCTGTGTTGTATGATCTCGGGGGCTGTTGTTTACCTGCTTTAGTCATGCTGGGAACTAAAGCTGCTCAAGGAAAACCGTGTTTTTCACTGGAAGGGTGTTTCCTGCTTTACGTGAGCAGCAGCGCCTGCTCCGGGCTCCCACTCCTCTGCCAAGCAGCTCCCTGCAAGCCGAGGGATCCTAACCCTAAGGGCTTGGTCTCCTCTGCAATAGAAACGACGTTTACAGCCGCTTTGGCTTTGAGAAGTGTGCTCCCAAGCTGCCTTTTCCCCGGCGGCGAGGCTGGGGGTACGACACCATGTAGGGAGATGTTGGCCGTGCTCTCAGGCTGTCCAGACCGACTGGGTGTGTTTGAATTAAGGCCAGGCAGCGGTGATGTCACCGCTTCCGCCTGCCACGGGTGACTAATGTGTGGGAGCGGAGCAGGGTGCTCCGTGCTGACTCGGGAAATCAACAGGCACGCTTTACCTTCCTCGGCCCGCGCGGCGGGAGACGCGGATGCGCGCGGCACAGCTGCCGAAGAAGCGGTTACCCTCTTGAAGAGAGGAAATGGTCAGGGGAGAAAGGCTTTCCCTAAGGATGCGTGAGTCCGGGTTATCCCTCCGGGCCTGTCTTCCAGCTCTTTGCTGGCAAGTGCTGCACCGCCCGTCCTTGGGAGGCTAAAATTCACCAAATGATAAACCAACTCTTGTATCGTTAAAAATAACTTTCTCAACTGCTTGTGTGATGCTGGGAAGCTGTACATACGGTCAAGTAGGGAAAATAAGGCTCCTTTTCCCTACCCTGCTTAGCAAAGTACACATCAACCACCTTTTCCTTTAGTTTATTGCCCTGTTTGCCTGAATTCGGGAACTCATTAGCCCATCTGTGGTTTTGCTTTCATCGGGTCTGTAGTTCAGCAGCTGTGAGAGAGTGGGCAGTAAAGAAAAACTAAAAAAATCATATTGATGACTTTTTTTCCCCTATGCAAAGGCAGCAAAGTTAGGAAAATCAGCAACAAGTGGCAAGTCTAGGCGTAGGAACTCTCCTCTTGATAGAGTAAGAGTTTGAGTTGGCTTCCTTAAGAAATTATCCTCGCGGGGTAGCGAGAACAAGCGGCTGGAATGCAGGGTTTCCCGGTCCACTTCCCCCTCCTTCCAGGAGGGTACTGCCTCCTGGCTCTGCCCTGGTGTTCCCTGGACAGAACGGCTTTCCCCTGCGCGCTGCTGTTGGTCAAGCTTCGCCGCAGACGGGGAAGTCGCAAACGCGAATAAATGGAAATGTTTGGGGGTTTCTTCCTTCGTAGGGATTGCTGAAAAAGCTACGTTTAAAAATACACGGTTTTGGAAGCACGAGCGGTAGGCGTTATTCACGGCGGATCAGCAGTGCCGGCGGGTTGCGCAGGTGCGAGGGCTACGCGCGCGTTTCTCGACGGGAGGAAGCAGTTCAGACCGAAAGCATTTTCAAGGAAAGCTCTTAACTCACGCCCTGCTCTCAGTGAAAACCATTCATTGTGAAATCCTCTCTCCTTTTGCATCCTGGTTTGTCTTTTCCCCCGTGGACTGGTAATTTTTCCAAATGGACTTGTAAAAACGAAGTAGCAGGTAAGGAGCAGGCGGCTTGTCGGGCATCCCTGGCGTACGGCACAGCTTGCCCGTCTTACGTCTGCCTTTTCGAAGGTTGCCAGTACTCGGGCTTTTTCTCTTGGTGTTTCTCTACTGTGTTCTGTTGGCTTCCAGCCTGCTTCGTTTTGCTTGCACCTTAACGCAAAATCTGGCTGTAGTAAGATGTAACAAGATGGAAGGTTCTAATTTAAAGCAACTTAGAATCACAGACTGGTTTGGGTTGGAAGGGACCTTAAAGCCCATCCAGTTCCAACCCCCCTGCCGTGGGCAGGGACACCCTCCACTAGCCCAGGTTGCTCCAAGCCCCGTCCAGCCTGGCCTTGGGCACTGCCAGGGATGGGGCATCCACAGCTTCTCTGGGCAACCTGTCCCAGTGCCCCCCACCCTCTGCAGGAAGAATTCCTTCCTGAGAAGAACTTTCCCCATTCATTCCGTAAGAAATGGGAGTGATCACCCCGTACCAATGTCCAGGCCTTGGTACGTCACACGTCTTGGAAGGCTCAATACGGCAGCGGTGAATGTCGGTTGGTTAGGCACAAGCAAGGAGACCAACCCACAGTGACTGCTCATCTGCACCCCAAGGGAAAACAGGGAACCGATACTGGTTCCGAGGCAGGATTCGTTGGTTGGCGATGAGGAAGGCGCCCTTTTGGTGAAAGGTCACCAAAACACTGGGTCCTCGGGAGGAACGGTTCGTTAACAGGAAAAGACAACGGTAAACACGCGTAGTTCAGAGTTTTAATCCGCTGGTTTGTCTACGCTGAGTTAAGCCGTCTGCGTCCAAACTTCAGGAATACGTAACGCCGAGTAAATCCTGTCTCCTCGAGAGGTCACCAGCAGGCCTTTTAAAACATCCCGCTCCTGGCTGGCTTGAGCGAGTTGCCTGCCAGCGTTCCTGGTTACGTATGGCCTGCCGTGATGCCTCCTCTCCTGTGGAAACATTTTTTTAAGTGGCTTCTGATTTTGTGCGCTTTACCTGACGCTCCTGGTTATCATTTCAGAACAGTCTGTCAAGGCTGAACAGTGAACAGGTTTCAGAGTACAAGGTAGAATCTAAATCCAAAATATCTCCCGTGGTTCCCATCACCAGTTCAGAAGTTGGGGGTGTTTTGGGAAGACAGCTGAACTGTAATTTCCATTCCCTAAATTAAAACAAGTCCTCGGGGGTAGGATTTTCCGCTGCTCGTTGCAGCTGTTGTGCTGGGGTTCGGCATCTGCGTTAAAGAGGCCTCGGCGTAATCTCTCCGCGCGATGTTTTTCCAGAGGCCTTTCCTTGCTTTTGTCGTGTTCACGTGAGAAAAGCAGAGCTAAAAGTTTGGACTTTTGGTGTGGAACCGGTTACGTACTAACCGTGTTGGGGTGTAAGAATTCGTATTCTGAATTAATACGGCTTCATCCCGCTTTTTAGGCGTTCCGGCCTGTTTTTCCTGGAGCGCCGTGACGCTGAGCAGATGTGGAATTCCGCCGCAGGCCGACGTGGCCAAGGCTGTGAGGAATTCGGTGGCTGCCGCGATGACAGCGCTAACCTCCTGCTAGTGACAGACGCTCCCACGGCCACAACCGGCAGCTGCAGAGGTTCCAGCCGGACACGTCCCCGGGTGGGTAGTGGGGTGCTGACAGTGGCGGGACACGGGGGTTTGACACCCACTTCACAGCCTTGTGCCTGCTGCTTGGCATCCCTGTGGGGTGCCGAGGGCTCTGCTCTCACGCCAGGCTTCTAAATTTATTCGTTAAATGTCCCGCTGATGTGAAAGTGATTGTGCCCCTGTACTGGGCACTGGTGAGGCCACACCTCGAGTGCTGGGTTCGGGTTTGGGCCCCTCGCTCCCAGAAGGACACAGAGATGCTGGAGCGTGTCCAGAGAAGGGAACGGAGCTGGGGAAGGGTCTGGAGAACAAGTCTGATGAGGGAACTGGGGGTGTTCAGCCTGGAGAAAGGAGGCTGAGGGGAGACCTGATGGCTCTCTACAGCTCCCTGAAAGGAGGGTGCAGGGAGGCGGGTGCTGGTCTGTTCTCCCAGGTAACTGGTGACAGGACAAGAGGAAACGGCCTCTGG
Organism: Rhynochetos jubatus; assembly: GCA_027574665.1. Lineage (NCBI taxonomy): Eukaryota > Metazoa > Chordata > Aves > Eurypygiformes > Rhynochetidae > Rhynochetos > Rhynochetos jubatus. The sequence goes on along the minus strand of CM050654.1, from coordinate 2,298,536 downwards.
TTGTGTCAGAGGACATTTAGGTTGGATTTTAGGGAAAACTTCTTCACTGAGGGAGTGCTCAGGTGCCGGAACAGGCTACCCCGGGCAGTGTGGAGTCGCCATCCCTGGAGGCGTTCAAGGAGCGTGTAGACGTGGTGCTGAGGACGTGGTGTAGCGGGTACGGCAGCGCTGGGGGGATGGTTGGACTGGATGATGCCATGAGGCTTCTCCAACCTGTGTGATTCCATGAAAATCGTTGGTTTTTTCCTCCAGGGATGGGCCCGGGCAGGCCCGTGCGTCAGCCTTTGCTCATGTTAACGGCTTTCCTGAACCGGACGGTCCTCAGCACCGGGTCAGAAGGCTGTACCGAGGGAATGTTACCGGGAAAGGCTCTGTAGGGCACAGAGTGGGTATGCGTGTGCCGCCCCCCCCCCCCCCCCGCCTTACACCTGGCACCTCTCACTTGACCCCTGCGAGCGCTCGGCTCCCGCAGCAGCCGGTCTCAAGACCCGGATGCCCTAACAAAAGGGAGATCGCAGGGCACGTATTTCCCTCCCCCCAGCCGAAATTTAACCGCATGAAGCCCTAGCCCCTCCGCAGCGGCAGGGGGGGCCTCTCCCCGGGGCCGGGCCTGGCTGCGGGCGGAAGGACGGGAGCGGCGCGGCGGCCGCAGCGCGGGGCAGGGCCCGCCCCCGGCATCAACCACATGATGCCGCTTCTCCTTCCTGCCGGCCCCGTCCCGAGGAGAAACGGGAACTGGGCACCGGGCGAGAGGAAGTGATTCCATCCCCGGCCCCTCCGCCCCCATTCCCAGGGCACTGCTGTGCGCGCCCCGCGGAGGGAGCGCGGGGCCGGGCCATGGCGTGGCGGGGGCTGCTGGTGCTGCTGGCCGGAGCGCTGGCCCCGGCCGGCGCCTTCAACTTGGACGTGGAGCACCCGGCCGTCTACTCGGGCACCGAGGGCAGCTACTTCGGCTTCGCCGTGGACTTTTTCGCTCCCGATCCGGCCTCGTAAGTGCCGCCCGGGGGGAGGGGGGGGCACACCCGGGTCGGTATCATCCCTCTGCGGGGCCGTCTCGGTGGCCGTACCGCGCTGCGCTCTTGGGGGGGGGGGGGATGGAGGGGGCTGTATTCGCGTCGTTATGCATCCATCATCTCGAAAAAGAGCTGGAAAAGCTGCTGCCTTCCATCATGCTGGGTTTTTTTCTCTCTATCCTTATCTTTAACTGATCAAACTCAGATTCTGTAGCTCTTGAGCAAGTCTGTTTGCAGGGCATCAGTCTCCCTTGTTTGCGTTGCTCTCCCGCCTACAATTGCTGCAAGTCAGCCTGCCTGGACTTGCACATCTTACAACACCTTCCTGTGCTGTCTCAGCCCCCCGAGTCTCAGCCCTGGCAGGAGAAAAAAGGTTCCGTGTGTCCCTCGCTCGGTGCGTGGCTGCGGAGTTACGGGGCGGCGGGTGAACGCACGTAGTAAACTCGTTTCTTGCTTTCCGATAGGGAGTGATGTGAGCCAGCTCCCGTGGGAATCGCTATTTGGAACCTGGCCGTTATTTTTATAACGATGACTGACCTCGACGCGCACGGCTGTGAAAGAAAACAGCCTTAGCTTTCCAAAAATACCCCAACTTTGAACACTGGCGGTTTCCAGGCAGTGTGGAAGGCTCCCTCTTAGTTTTAAGAGAGTCTTCTCCTCAGTTTTTAGCCCTGCCTAGAAGCTAGTCTGTGTCTGCTAAGCTGAAGTCAGTACTACGCTTCATCTTAACTTTAAGCTCAAAATCAAAACAAAGTAGGTCAGCGGCTTTTACAGGATCAGGCTCCAGTGGTGTTACATTTTGAGTTTATCCCTGTGGAGGGTGATCTGGCCTCCTGAAATCGCCAAAACCACTTGTATGCCGTGTCCAGACATAGCCCGTGTCTTCCCCATCATTCAGGAAGGGACAGGAATGCCGGCAGATCCCCTCGAGCTGTTGGAGGGGAGGGAAGGGCGGTGGTGAACGGTGAGCTCCGCCAAGTCTGCGGTTAAACGTTGGGTACTGACCCAAGCGAACTGCGCCGCAGAACGATTAGCGAAGGGCGTTCAGCGGAACCAGCCTTGTTCCGTGGTTTCTGTTGGGTGTCGTGGTGTCGCTCGGCTCCTGCACTTTGTAGCTGTCAGCTGTCCTTTATGTGACGTGACTGAGAAGCACTGGAGGTCAGTAAGTTTAGTCCAGCTAAGGCTATTTGGATCGACTAGCCTTGCAGCAAGGAGCGTTGTTAGTTCTGGAAGGCTCAAGCTGCAGCGTCACGGTCTGTTTGGACCTGCTGGACACCAAAATCAAGTATTTTTACAAGTCCAGTACGAAAGTTTCTCATACACGCTGTGTTTGGAAAGAATCGCACTGGGTAGTCTGTCTCTCATACATGGAAATACCAGTTTCTCTTTATTGTCCCACGGCAAAGCACTGGCAAGTGGTTATCCCTGGAAGCCCCCCTACGTGGCTCGAACTGCTGGGGACGGCCACGCGCTCCCGGTCTCCTTCACTGCGTTGTGCTGGGGCAGACGGTTGAGCGTCCTGTGGGAGATGGGCAGTGTCAAAACACAGCTGGGGTATTCCCATGGAAACAACGCGTTCCTCTCTACTCCCCCTTCCCCAGGTCATTTGTGTATTATTGTAAGGCCGATGGCAATCTGCTCCTGTGGTCTGTTATGATAAAAATGCATTTTTTTGCCTTTTGGAAGGAGGTGACTAAACCTTTGCGGGGTCCTCCACCAGTAATGAAATCGTTCATCTTGGTAATAAACTTCCTCACAAAGACTATCTTAAAGATGTAAAATATCTGACTAGAGTGGGAATGATTTGTGGTTTTTAAACAGGTATTTAGTTTGGGGGGCTTCTGCAATGCCAGTGACACAAGAGTAAAGGGGGGACAAGCTCCCACTGTGTAACACATTGTGATCATCATAACAGGATCTCTTTAATTGCCTTTATGATGATTATTTTTAAGCATTTCTGTTACGCCCAGAGAGAACATTTTAGGTTAGAATCACAGACTGGTTTGGGTTGGAAGGGGCCTTAAAGCCCACCCAGTTCCAACCCCCTGCCATGGGCAGGGACACCCTCCACTAGCCCAGGTTGCTCCAAGCCTCATCCAGCCTGGCCTTGGACACTGCCAGGGATGGGGCATCCACAGCTTCTCTGGGCAACCTGTCCCAGCGCCTCCCCACCCTCTGTGGGAAAAATTTTTCCCTGATATCCAATATCAATCTCCCACTTTCAGTTTAAACCCTTTGTCTTGTCACTACAGGTTCTTGTAAAAAGCCACTCCACCACCTTTCTTGTAGCCCCCTCCAGGCACTGGAAGGGTCTGTAAGCTCCCCCTGGAGCCTTCCCTTCTCCAGGCTCAACACCCCCCACTCTCCCAGCCTGTCCCCATGGCAGAGGGGCTCCAGCTCTCGGAGCATCTCCGCGGCCTCCCCTGGACTCGCTCCAAGCGGTCGATATCCTCCTGCTGTTGGGGGCCCAGAGCTGGAGGCAGAACTGCAGGTGGGGTGTCCCCAGAGCGGAGCAGAGGGGGAGAATCCCCTCCCTCGCCCTGCTGGCCACGCTGCTGCGGATCCAGCCCAGGATGCGGTTGGCTTTCTGGGCTCCAGCGCACATGGCCGGCTCATGGCCAGCTTTTCATCCCCCAGCACCCCCGGGTCCTTCTCCTCAGGGCTCTTCCCCATCCATTCTGTGCCCAGCCTGGCCTTGTGCTGGGATTGCCCCGACCCAGGTGTAGGACCTGCCCTTGGCCTTGTGACCTCCCTGCGCTTGGCACGGTGCCACCTCTCCAGCCTGTCCAGGTCCCTCTGGGTGCCATCCCTCCCCTCCAGCGTGTCGATCGCACCACACAGCTCGGTGTCATGTCGAACTGCTGAGGGTGCACTCCATCCCATCATCCGTGTCACTGATGAAGATGTTAAACAGCACTGGTTGATTAAAGCGTTTCAAACTCTTGCTCCTGGAATCTAGGAAGTCTGTGACTGGCAACTTTGGGAAAGAAATGGATTTCCAACTAGCCTAGGTTTTTCTGTCAGGCTCCACACCAGGAAATTTGTCAGGGTCTGCAAATTCAAACAGGTTGCAAACCACTAGCCCACGTTGGTCTTGGTACGAATTGAGCTTTGATGAGATGCTGCGTGTTTACACCTGGTGTTTACACATGGAGAAACACAAACTTAGCTCCGTGCAGTCTGGAAGGTGGCTGGGAAAACCGGAACAAGTTTGGTAAGTCCGGATGTGCCGACCCGTAGACGTTCTCTCCAGCCAGTCCTGCAGCTTGGTCAGCCTGGCAATTCTTGGGAGAGCCTCTGCCAACGGGCTGTCTCTTCTTTTTTGGTAGAAGTTTGGTTTTGCCTGCTTTTGCTTGCAGAAAAGAGCGACCCCAGACCTAAACCCTGATAGGTTCTAGTCAGATTTAGATTTGAATGGGCAAACTTTTTGCTTTATTAACCCTTCAGATGTCATAAAGCGACGATGTCTGTGCCGTAGGTTTTGAAACGCGTGTTTTATTCATTCTTTTTACTGCAGGGTATCCCTCCTGGTGGGGGCTCCGAAAGCAAACACTACGCAGCACAACGTCGTAGAAGGAGGCCAAGTGTTCCGGTGTAACTGGAATCCCAACAGAAACTGCCAGCCCGTTGTATTTGACTCCACAGGTAACGTGTGGTTCGCTCTGGGGGGAGATAGGGGTCTCTGCCCTACCCCTGCTGTCAGGGTGCAGAAGGGATTCGGGTGCTTCAGATTCACGTGTGGGGGGGGGTGATGTGAATGCAGCCACTTTTGGGCTGGCAGCTAGGCAAGGCTTTGGGGGGGGGGGTCGGTTTCCATCCTCTCCTGGAGAGTTCTGTTGTCCTCGCTCAGTGCTGAAAGCCCTGAGCATCCATTGTTCTTTGGTTCAACCTATTTACATTTCTCCCCTGTACTTTCCTGCAATCCTGAAGTGTTTAGCAACTGAATTCCCAGTAAACCCCGAGGGTTGCCGATGGTTTAGATTAGATACCAGGAAGAAATTCTTCCTGGAGAGGGTGGGGAGGCACTGGGACAGGTTGCCCAGGGAACCTGTGGGTGCCCCATCCCTGGCAGTGTCCAAGGCCAGGCTGGAGGAGGCTTGGAGCAACCTGGTCTAGTGGAGGGTGTCCCTGCCCATGGCAGGGGGTTGGAACTGGGTGGGCTTTAAGGTCCCTTCCAACCCAAACCATTCTATGATTCTATTATTATTACTAATTAAGAGCAGGACATATGAGGACAGGTACTTTTTTAATATGGGCAAAGGTGGTGCATGCAGAAATGTTCAGAAGTTTAATCTGAAACTGGGCATAGAAACTTCAAACTGTGGGAAAAATACCTTTTTATTTAATTTATGTTTCCCCTTTGTAGGGTTTATGATAGTAGTGCCTGGGGTGCCCCAGCCTGGGGCCGTTACTACCCCTCTCCGAAGCGTGCGAAAGCCGAGCAGCAGCGACGCTGATGCGAAACACCGCGCTCGGCCTTCGGGCAGGTCGTATGGGAATGCGTCACGTGTGCTTTTCTGCTCGAGCCGTTCGCTGCTGAATCCCGTTTTCCACAGCGGGTTTCTGGCCGGCGGAAAAACCTTTCCGTGTCACGGGAGCGGATTAGCAAGACCCGTGTGGTAGGGCGGGGGAGGCCCCCGTGCTTTCAAGGGCGGTGCAGGCTCTGCTCATTCTTGCCTCTGCTGGTGTTTTGGCTGGGCAGTCTGGGAGGGAATTAGATTTATTTATATTGTACACTTTGCAAATCGTGTACAAGACAGTGGAGAAGCTCTTCTTCTGGTTCCGTGGTCATGGTGTACCACAAAGCGATGTTGGTGTTCAGATTTCTGAAAGCTGTTACGGTACCAGTTCCCGAGGGGGGCGAAAGGTGCCGGATGGTACCCACGAATCGCAGGGCGTTACTCCTGTCTTCGCTCTGTAGGAGCCTTTCTGCCCGATCAGTAAGGTCCCTGGCAAGCTGTGGAGTGGGACATTCTGTCTGCGTCGGTGTAAGACGGCAAAATTGCTTTTAAATTTCATAGTTATTAGTTTTAACTCGGCTCTTATTCTTTACTAGAGTACAAACGTGGGTTTTTGTTTTAACGATGGAGTCTGGGTGTCCCTAATTAATACTGACCGCTGATATAACAGCCAAAACCACATCTGGTAGGGGAGGACGGAGCAGGCGGGTAGGTTCTGGATCCATCTTCCGGCGGGAATCGCGGTGCATTTATCTGTTCCTGCTGTGAACATTCCCGACAGGCAGAGTAAGTAGGTGGAGAGGGCACGCTGCTCTGCTGCGGTGTGTGCCGCTGGGCAAACGGGGTTTTGCGTATAATTTCCCTTTAAGTGACGGGCATGTTAATCGCTTGAAGTTGGACAGTGAAAATAGCAGGTCACGATGGTTTAAGAGGATTTCTGTCAGGCCCGTTTGCCCTACTTCCAGCGTGGTGGCAGTGAAGTGGGAAATAGCACATTTGTCCGTTGTTCTCTGGGTGAAAAGGGGCATTATTGTATTTCCGGGCGATAATAAATTCACGGAGACGAAGTCAAACGCCTTTCTGTGCCTAGTACAATGGTTGATTCTCAGTGTCTTTCTGCCGACGCAGCCTAAACCCCGCTGCCCCAGCCTCCTGAGGTACCGGGGCGTAGGGAAGAGCCGGGATTCGCTTCGCAGGAGGGAAGCACAAGAGTCGACCGCTGGCTCGTGGTGCTGCTGTGAAGGTGCTTTTTGTAGGTGTCTAGATGCAACCTCTGCCAGAACTCTGGGTCACCTATCGCCACGCCGGCGCTGGTGTAACGCAGCTTCTAACTCCGGGAGTATTGCTGAGGCCTGCAGCGCAAGGCAGCTTTGTGTTCTCCCGCTCCGGAGCTGGCGGAGCTGTTCTGTTCATGAAAAAGCAGCACAGATTCTGCATAATGAATTAGGTGGGTTTCCTCAGAGCTCTTTCTCATTGCTCACAGCCCGACCTGTGAAAACGATGAGGTCGTTTGTACGAGAGGCTTTTCCCTGTTTACCCGTCGATGCCAAACTCCGCACGTGGAGCCGCAGAATCGGAATGATTAGAGGGCCTGCCCCTTCTGCTCTGCCCGTGCCAGAGGGCATAGCTGGCCCGTCCCAGACCTCGCCAGGGCAACCGCTTCTTGCACGCCGTGTCCGAGAGCAAGGAACAGGCCGTGTTTCCAGCAAGGGAATGAAGGAGAGAGCGTGTCTCCTTCTGACTGTGGTTGTCCACTTGTCTTGAGGCTGTATGGTCCAGCAAGCAAGGGGTTTATCTCTATTGTTGTTGTTGTTATTATTATTATTATTATTATTTTCTTAAGCATTCCTTGTTTTTTAGTTACGTTTTCCTCCAGCTTCATGGGACCTTCCCTCTCTCCCATCCGCACAGAGGCCACGCTGAGCTCAGCTGCCCAGCGCTGCCCGCACAGCGTCGGGTTTCACCTTCCAGCCCTTGCCTTTGGCTTTCACGTTGCGTAGGCGGCCACGCTCCCGTGCTGATACAAGACAAACGCAACAGCCGTTACGCAGCCCAGAGAGATGGTACCAGCTGCTTTAGGTCAGCCTTCGGAGGAGGTGTTGAAGCCCTTGAGTTATACCAGTGCTGCCCGTCACTTGCGTTTACCCTCACCCCAGCCCCTCTGGAGGGAAACAGCCGTCTCCGTAATCATCTTCACTTCTCATCCTTGGGGTCAGTCAGGGAGTGGGTTGGTGGAAACAGCGGTTCTTGGCGCTCCCGTGGCATTAGCGTAACGAGGCGGTTTGGTGATGAGAAAGTCCCTCTTGTACAAACCTACCGGTTCCTTAGCGAGAGCTTTAACGGAGGAACGTACCTGCTCGGGTGCCGGAACGCGCGGCTCCTTGCCGGCGTTGAGTGCGGAACGGAGGCTTCCGCGTTTGGAATAAGCTGATGGGACGCAGACAGCTCCCCAGACGGGTGCAGCGGGAAATGTGCTCGCAAAGCGACTCGGGACTGCCGCGCTCATGAACCCCAGGTTTCGTTCCAAGCGTGGAAATATCCGCCTGCTCGGACGACGTGGCGGCTTCCTCCTCTGAGACGCGTAGCGTGACAGATCGACCCGCTGCCAAAGTGCCGTTCCTTCTTCAGGGAAGAGCTTTCCCTACAGCTTTCGTTCTCTGCGTCCCATCTCGGAATTCGGGACTGGGGCACCTTACGGAACCTGTCGAATACCAAAAGCTGAGAGTGTCCCAGACGCTTCCAGCTCTGTGCGGTGTGTTTTTACGGCTTTGGATCAAGCGTTCAGCCTGGCCCCCGCTGCGTCGTTTACCGCTCTGACAGCTGTGCCGTCCTTCCTCTCCTCCCCTTCCCGCCTGTTTGGACCTGGACAATTTTAGGGAAGCGACTGGTTCTTAATTATTTTTGGGTGAAATTCTTTCAAGTCTGGTTAATCTGATCTGTGCTAAAAGAGGAGAAAGAAGCTGTTGGAAAGGAAAATACTTATAAAAAATGCTCTTGATTCCTCTTTGTTTCGTTTGTGCGTTGGTTTGGGGGTGTTTTGGTTGAGTTTTTCTCCCTATCCCCGAGTGGGTGACTGTAAACAATAGGAGTCTTTGTTTGGAAGCCTAAACCCCCCCGTTTGGCAGGATCGCATCTCTCTCCGACCTATTTCGTTTGTGCAGCGTGGTGCCGCAGCGTTGCGCAGCGCAGGCTCTGCCGGCGTTGGGAGTCACGGCTAGGGCGGGCGTCGCGTTTGCCTCGTGAGGGTTTCGATCGCTTCTGCGGGCGAATCAGTCGTTTGTGACTCCTTTCTCCTACCCGTGGAAGAAGGGGACGGAGAAGGACGTGTGGGAGAGGTCAGTATTTGGTGAAAACAGCAGGCTTTAACAGAGCACTGATTTATTTTTAGCCGATGGTTTTATCGGCGCGAGGGTTGAGTCAGCAGCCCGGCAGTCGACCTTGCCAAGACCATTCCCGGGGAAGTGGGTTGGCTTTTACCTGGCTCGATCCCCTTGAAGTTGGGCCGTTAACCCTTAGGGTGCGCGCCCGTGTCACCGAAGCCTGCGCCGGGCTCTGGGCGCTGCTCCGGATACAGCAGGATGCGTAAAACCTCCTCCGCGCGTCGCTACGGCGGAGAGCGGGAAGACACTCGTGGCTCCGTCTCGGCCGTGCGGCTGGTCGGAAAAAAGTCTTGCGGTGGGTAAAGGGAAAAGGTGCTTCTTGTCCCAGCACCGCGCGGGGAAAGAAGGAGCGTTCGTGCCTCGGAAGAGGGAAGGCGGGCAGTGAGAAGCTGCGGTCCTGTCTCCCTGCGCCGTTAACACAGCCCGGTGGCTGACCCGGGGTTGCCGAAGCATCAGCCGCGTCGCAGCGCGGGGACTCGCTCGCCTCCTCACCGAAGGTCGGAATCGCCGAGGTTTGGGGTGGGGGGCTGCTGGCTTCACGCCACATCGAGGTCCGGCGGTGTGAAAACCGTGCGCCCCTGTGTTTGTTTTGCCTGGCTGGAAGAAGGTGCCGGCTAACCAAAGGAAATTCGGTGCTGGAAGAACTTTTGGTCGTTTTATTATTAGCTGGGAGGTGGCTCAGACCGCTTTTTCCTCCTCTTTCTGCGATCTCTACTCGGCATCCCTGCGCGCCCGTTTCCATTCCTACGCGTAAATCCTGCGTAACGCAGTGAAGCGACGGCGTTCCATCGGTCTGGCAGCAGCAACGTGCCCGCGTAACGGGCTGGTAAAGCCATTCTGCTCCCGCCTGGACAAAACCCATCGCCCCGCCTGGGAAGTGTGAGACAAAGCACCGTTGGCTTGGTGCATCAGCCCTTTTTCCCTAACGGGAGATGCGAAATGAGCACGTGACGTCTGCTACAAAGGAAAAAGCGTGGCATAAGCTGCCTTTACGGATGCAGAATGATGCTCTGTGGTCGCGTGACAAAATCCTGGAATTAAGGTCCCACGGAGTAAAGTCCCTGTAGCAGCGGCGTCTTAGTCTGGCCCGTAGCATCGTGTCAGATCTCTGAGCGTTTTTTTGACTAAATCTGGTCAGAACCATTTGGAATCATAGAATCTCATCGTGGAATGGTTTTGGCTGGAAGGGACCTTAAAGCCCATCCAGTTCCCACCCCCCTGCCATGGGCAGGGACACCCTCCATAGCCCAGGTTGCTCCAAGCCTCATCCAGCCTGGCCTTGGACACTGCCAGGGATGGGGCACCCACAGCTTCTCCGGACAGCCTGTCCCAGTGCCCCCCACGCAAAGTCTGCCTTGCAGGGTAGCTAAAGCACCTCAGTAACTGATTCGCTTCAGCGAGGGCTCAATTCAAGGGTTCTTCTGTTTGCTTTCCTCACTCAGGACAGAAAGCCAAAGGGTGCTTAGGTAAAACAAGGGGATTTTTGATGGCAGGGTGTTTTCCAGATTTCCTCATAAAATCAGTTTCTCTTCTGGACCTGAAGGAAAGGCTTCTAATTCGCTTAGGCAGTGGGGAGTTTTGAATGAGCGTGGGTGAAGGAAGGTCGTTTTTCTTCGTTAACAGAGACTTAACACCAGATCTGACCCGTATTTAACGTTTGCGATTTCCTATCTGCAAACTCCGTGTTTCCAATGCACCCACCTCCTCCTCGACGTAGTTTCGGTTGTAACGCGCTTCCGCGTGTCACGGTCAGCCTCCAGCTCGTCAGCATCCCGCTCTCCCCAGGACTCCCCGCTTAGGGAACGCGGAGAAGCTTCGCACACGGGCTGGACTCGGTGTGTAAGGCATCGGAACTTCCTAGGGGATGCTGGTTTACGTTACGGGCACCTGCACTGGCCTTAGGCAGTTTGACTAAGGTGTTTATAAAATATTCTTGCGGTAGTAGCGTACTGTAAATAAGTATATTAATATTTTTTAGCCGCTTCGCTATGCGGCGGGTGGGTTTTTAAGCATAAGAATCCCTGATCCGTCATTTAGGCCTTCAGAAATGACAATGCTGGCTTCTCAATTCACGACATATGGAACATAATAAACTACATTTACAGCCTGCAGCTCGGGGGAAAAGGCAGAGAGGGGCAGTTTTGGCAGCACGTGCTGCGGTTAGGCCACTGGTTCCCTCTTGTCATCGCAGACGGTGGGGGGATGGCACCAGTAACCGGTACTGCGGAGGTGGTGTACTGCTTTATGCTGTCTCAGCCGGTGCCTTCAGCTGAAACTCGAAGGAGCTCGTTTCCCTAACGCGTGTGATATGGTATCAGACAGCTGATAACACTGAACGGCGTTGCAACAAGGCCGTTCCTTTTACCTGCCGCCTGTTGTTTTAAGCTTAAAAGGGGAATTCTGCATCCCAGACACCTAGATAGTGCCTATCGCGATAGGATTCTGCTCTACGCTATCGAACCGCTGCACTGCCTTTCATCTCAGTCGTAGGCACGTAGCGTTGTAAGCACCCAGCACGGCAGGGAGGGGCATACAGTGCTGTGCTGTAACCCTTCTCGTGTTGTTTGCGGCCCAGTTTGGCGAGTAAAACTGGGATTTCTCTGTATTCGAGAGTAGCTGGGCAAGCAGAGGGTACGTCAGTCTGCCCGGCCCCCCGTGTTCGCTGGGAGAGCCGGGGGGGTGTGACAGAAGGCAGTGGGGTTCTTTAATCACCTTTGAAATGGGAAGAAGCACAGTAGAATCATAGAATCATGAAACGGTTTGGGTTGGAAGGGACCTTAAAGCCCATCCAGTCCCACCACCCTGCCATGGGCAGGGACACCCTCCACTAGCCCAGGTTGCTTCAAGCCTCATCCAGCCTGGCCTTGGACACTGCCAGGGATGGGGCATCCACAGCTTCTCTGGGCAACCTGTTGTTGCAGTAGTTCTGATGTGCTCGGCACCGATCGCGGCGCAGTTCCAAGAGGAAAGGTAGCCTGGCCATTTCCATGTTTGGGCTGACTGCCGTTGTCCTTCTCGTGGGGTTTTCCTGATGGAAGTCACGCAGCCCCTCCAGACGGTGTTCTTTGTGAGGCGGGAGTGGTGATTCAGGCGGTCCCAGGACTGTGACTCACACAGGGTGGGTTTGGGGATTGCCCCCAGCAGCCCGTGGCGGGTGACCTCATCGACTCCTTCAGCTTCAGGCACCGTAAACCAGCACCGCAGGTGACTTCTTTTTGAAAGGTAACCTTTCCAGGGCGTTACATCTGTTTTCTCGTTAGGCTGGCAAAGCTTCCGTTGGCGTTCCAATAAATTGCACGTCATTAAAACGTTAAATGATGTGAAGACTTTTAACGTTCGCGCTTGTCGACGTACCACTCGTCAAGTTGCTTCCACCAGCCATCACTGAGCAGTTAATAGGTGGGCAGGGGTGTAGATGATCCCCTGTTGCATCTCCCCAGGGAGATTGATATTGGATATCAGGAAGAAATTCTTCCCGGAGAGGGTGGGGAGCACTGGGGCAGGTTGCCCAGAGAAGCTGTGGGTGCCCCATCCCTGGGAGTGTCCAAGGCCAGGCTGGAGGAGGCTTGGAGCAACCTGGGCTAGTGGAGGGTGTCCCCACCCATGGCAGGGGGTTGGAACTGGATGGTCTCTAAGGTCCCTTCCAACCCAAACCATTCCATGATTCTACAAACTTGCACGTGGAAACCCCCCTGAGATTCTCGTTACCGAACACCTTTCACTTCACCCGTAGTGCGTAAGCCCGGCGGTTTCTGTCCCAGCTCCAGCCAAAGGCCAAGGTCACGCAGTTTAATCAGGGCGGGGTTTCTTCCAGAAGCACTCGCCCTGCGTTGCCTTTGGCACTGATTCTCGAGCGGTGCTGCAATCCGACTTGAAAGTCAAATATCCCAATTTGTGTCGCTGCCAAAGGTGCTATAAACCTGGCGCTCTCGCAACCGGTCGGCGTTGTGCTGATGCTTCCTGTGTAAAAACAGCTGCGCTTGGCCCTGGATGTAAAAATGGGGAACAAATCCCTTTTAAAGCCAGTTCCCTACAAAAGGGCGATGTCCCCCAGCGTTGCTGTGTTCCACTTTTATCTGTGTCCATTGGAACCCATGACTTGGCGCTTTTTTTTCCTTCCTGTACGGTTTCCTGTCAAATTACGCTTCTTTTTAATGTTCTTCGTAGGCAACAGAGACTTTGCTCCTGACGACCCGCTGGAATTTAAGTCTCATCAGTGGTTTGGAGCCTCTGTGAGGTCCAAAAACGATAAAATTCTGGTAAGTTTTCGATGCCCTTCAATTGCCTCGGTACTGGGATGTTGTATTGGGGAAAAAAAACCCAGTGTGAAAAGATCCAGATAACTCAGAATTTAAGCGAAATCCCAGTTATCGGCACGGCTTGTCCTTTTCGGAATTTGTTGTCTGGCCTTTTAGTTCTTTATAACCCAGGATTGCAGGATTTTTGTCTGGTTTTGAGCAAAGTAGTAGAATTAGTTTGACGTTAAAATACGTTACAAATTCTTGGCGAACCGTTGACAACGGTCGCTCCAAGAAAACGCTATTTCTGACACCGTTGTGGTAAACGAGCTGTTTCTGAAAACACAGACAGGTGACGCTCCTGATCCAGCACTGATGGTACCAACCACCTCCGACAACACACGGCACGTCTGCCAGCATCTTTCTGTCGTTGTTACCGTTCTGTAGGAACTGGGAATTCCATGATTCTTCACCTCCCGGCGTTCCGAGGGGGAGTTTGTTTCCTCACTGCCGTGTGTTCTGCCGTAGGCCTGCGCCCCACTGTACCACTGGAGAACCGAAACAAAGCAAGAGAGGGAGCCCGTAGGCACTTGTTACCTGCTTGCTGGATCCAAATCTGTGGAATACGCACCCTGCAGGTCGAGTAAGTGCGGAGCACGCTGTTGCCTTCCTGTTGGGAGTTTCTCCTGTGTAATATTTTGCGTACGTCTGGAGTGGGATGTTTTGCAGGCGCTTCGCCCTTCCGTGTACGGCCTCAGAGCGATCGGAAAAACCCCTAAGCGAGACCCAGACACTGAGTTCTCCTCCGGCTGATGCTCAGGGTGCAGACCTTGCTTTCTCTACCGTAGGCCAGGGGAAAACCTTAGATCCGAGCGTTACTGGAGCTGGGGACCTCCGTTTGGAGAGGGCCGCTTGTGTAGCAACCGGTTGAGCAAAGTTGCCTAGCAAGTGCTTTTTCAAAGGCCAGCCCTGTGATTTTTCTGAAGCTTAACTGTTGTCATCCAAGTAATTTCAAGCAGGAGCTCGTTTGAGAAGAGAAGGGTTTGCGCAGGTGGGTGCCGGCTGCCCCGTGTGCGTACGCACGCAGCGATGCGTTGGCTCGGTCAACTCCTCGCTGGGCGTTTCCGAACGCTTGGCATACGCACCGGGTAGTTGAGTTGGTAGGTCATCCAGATGCTTGTAACCCCCTTCAACACACAGAAGCCCGAAAGTTGAACGTTCAAGGTAGGATTTTGGTTTATTTGCTGCAAAGGGGTGACGAGCAGGACTGAAATCCAGTGCGGTCCAACGCAGAACCAAATGAGATAAGCGTATAAACTGGATCGTGCTCGTTACGTGGTCACGCTTCCAGCTAGGGGGCCTCAACGTTCTGCTCTGGGGCTGTATAATCGGAAGCTGTACAGCCACAACAATTCCTGCTGGAATGAGTCTCAGTATGTAGAGATATTTTTCAGCCAGGAATGCTTTTTTTTTAACTTTGTTTTAAGCCAATACTTAAAACAACTTCCGGTTATGTACGTTTTGTCCCATAGCGAAAGAAAAAGTTATTCCTTATTTTCCAGATACCTTATTTCATGAATAAAACCTGCAAATATTTTTCCCTCCAAACTTCTGAGGATAAAATACGAAGGAACGTGCAGTCGCTGTCTGGCGGTGTTAGGCTAGGCCGTGTCTTCGTGTTACATGGATGTTAGGCCAGCCCTAAAGACCTTACAGCGTTCGGCTGTGGGCTGCTGGTAAAGAGAAAAATACGGATTTAGGAGGGAAGAACAACTAAAAATTCCCAGGCTCAAGCACAGGCATGCAAGGTTACGCAGGAAGATGCGTTGGAAAGCATCCGCAGAACCATCTGATCATGTTTATTGTATTTATTTCTCCCTCTTCCTGTTCTACCCGTTGTTTTCCGTAGCCACTATCGATGCGGACGGACAGGGGTTTTGCCAAGGCGGATTTAGCATTGACTTTACCAAGGTACGTGATTCTTTCTCGAGCCCTACGAGTCAGCCGACAGTTGGAAGTTAACCAGCGCCCTGACGCAGCCCACGTACGACACAGCCGTTACCAAACTACGTGTGAACTGCCATTCCTGGGGGGTCGGGAAGGAGAGCCACATCCTTGGAAATACACAACGATCCCTTCAAGCCACGCCAGTATTGTAATCCTGTTTCTCCCCACATCTTCACAGCAGCATGCCTTCCCCTCGTGTAGGAGTCGCGTCCCACGCCAGTAACGTGTCTGTGCTGCGGCTGGTAGCGAACGGCAGCGGTCAAGTCAGAGACACTGGTTTTGGAGGGGTGGGTGCGCGGGTAGTGGTACTTCCAGGGGAAGAACAACTTCCAGCTGCGTGGAACTGGTAATCGGTGTTCTTGCGGGTTCTGTTTTGTTCTTCTCGGCAGCTAGCAGAAGTAGGCTTTTTCTTTTACGTTTCTTCCGCTTTTATGTTCTCTCTGCCTTTTCTGGTTCTTTTTTTTTTCTAAACTCGCAATTACTTTTGAAGTCCAAGCACACTAAAACTGCGCAGAGCCAAGAACTAATGAATTTTTTTGAGTATTGTACACAAAGTTAAGTTGTTTAGCAGGACATATGAACACCATGCAAGTCCTGTTGGTGATGTGGCAGGTTTTTTTGGGTTCTTCCCACGTCGTGATCGGGTCATCCTTTGCCTGGGGACGCTCTTGTTTCCCTCCTGAGAAACTGTGCAGAGTGCAGTGCCGGACTGTGAACGTCTCGAGTCATTTTCCATCCACCCCTCAGGCTTTCTGTGCAGAGTCCAGCCCCAGTTAACCAACCTTGGGCTCAAATCCGAGACCCTTAGCTGGGTGGGCAAGCTGGTGGGTGTAAGGTATCTCCAACCCTCTGAACTAGATTTTTCTGAGTGGTGATGGTGGAAGATTAAAACCAGAGTAAGTGGCTTAATTACGCAGCGCAGCCTATGGCCCAATTCAGTGCTTCCAGAGCGGATTCCCAGCGCTGGGGTGGCTCAGGCGGTTAAAGCTTGGTAAAACGGTTTGTGGATTGCAGTTGTACCAGGGAGCATGGAGTGGGGGAATCGCATCACGCCTTTCTGTGAGCTCAGCTTTTTCTGGACGTGAGGTACGTTAAGCGGCAGGGGCAGAAGGCGAAGCTGGTTTCACGCGCTGGCGTAAAAACGCGTTACGATTGCCTTGGAGCAGTCCTGAAGTTTTCCCTGAACTGTATTTCCGTTGCCTGAGGTTTATGCGGGTAGAAAGGGTCTGTTACCACCGCAGAATTGTGCCAGGAATTTTAAGTGGGTGAAACAGAAGCACGTCACTGAAGGCGTATTGTTTATCTTAGCATTTTATGAGGTGGTATTTTAATTAATCATTATCACTATCGTCGCAATTAACCGTGATTCGAACTACCGAAAGGTAAAACGTGCTGGGGTCAGCGAGGCTCCAGCGATACACCCGCACGGGATTGCTTCCCGCGAACGCAGGACGCGTCCTCCCGTCTTCAGATGTGCTTATTGTGGCCGCGTGTTCGGTTTTTCATTCGCCTGTGTTTGTCTTTTTGCTCCAAGGGAGACAGAGTCCTGCTCGGAGGGCCCGGAAGTTTCTACTGGCAAGGTGAGATACGTCATTTAAGTCGCGGAGGAGTCCAACCGTTCAGGCTGGAATTTGACCTCCCGGTCTGAGAAGGGAGAAGGCGTAGCGGCTGCCCCGTCGCGCTCGAGGGCTTAGACATGGCGTGGTGACGCGGCTTTGCGATTCCGCCAGCGTACGCTCGCCGTTAACTCGGCAGTCTCGTTCACGCCCTGGCTCACGTGTAGGAGTGGCTTCTGTTTTCCGTGAGAACTTGGCGTGCTTTGGATTGAGTACGCCCATAACTCGCTGCCGAAGCGGGATCCGCCTTTTCGCTTTACGCCCTGCCCCGGCGCCGCCGGCTGGTTTCCGGTCAGGGCTGCGGAGCGCTTGTCGCTTCGGAAGCCAGCATTCCGTGGGGGAGTCCTGCTGCTCGGTGAACGGCTGCGCGCGCGTTTCTGTGGGCCTAAGCCGTTTTCTTTCTTTTCAGGCCAGCTGATTTCTGATCGAGTGACAGAGATTGTGGCCAAATATGACCCCGAGGTTTACAGCACGAAGTACGCCGACCAGTTAGCAACCCGGCCTGCCAGCGCTGCTTTCGACGACAGCTACTTGGGTGCGTAGTTTGAAAAGGGGGAGAACGTGGCTGTGCGTGAGGCATTCATAGTGAAGCCCGAGTCGCGCTGCTACGAAACGAGCATTCGACCGATCAGCGCCGCACCCCTGAAAGCGTGGTCGGTTACGTGTGACCGAGGCTGAGTTACCTCGCCACAGGCCTGATTCAAAACGCACCCGACGACAAATGCAGTGGAAATATTTCCATGAGTGTCTGTGGTTCCTAATTGTCTGTGTCCCAGAGGTGGGAACAGCCAAGGCGTGGTTTTTATGTGAGGTGTCAGTCACACGCTGGGTTTTTTGTTTAGAAAACAGCTGTTTCTAAATAATCCACCAAAACAAAAACGCGAAAGAGTCCGGTTTGGGAAGAAAACGGATGAAGGGAATCCCTCGGAGGGCTGGGAAATCGTTGTTTAGCTTCATCTCTGTTGAACAGGGTTCAGAAAAACTGCGAGGATCAGCTGGGACAGTTCCCAGGATGATAACTTGAGCATTTTCATCTTCTGAACTCCAGTTCTTGGGTGCTGATTAATTACGGTCTGCTCCTGTAGCTGTTCATGCTACTCCAAGTTCCACCGTGTATTAGGATGAAGCGAGAGGACTGTGCCTAGTGTCGTGGTTTAACTCTGGGCAGCCAAATACCACGAAGCCGCTCTCACAGATGCCCCTCCCCTCCTCCAGCGAAGGGGAAGAATCGGAGGAGAAAGAAATAAGGAAGCTCGTAAAATTGAGATAAGAACTATTTACTAATGAAATCTAAATGAATATATACAGACACTACTAACAATAAGCAATTAAAATAATAGGAAATAAAACATGATACAATATGATACAGTTGCTGACCAGGCACTGACCAGTGCACACCCAGGTGCTGAGGAGTGAGAGTCAGACCCAGAGAGCCCGAGAGCCGCAGCCCGAGAGCCATCGCGGCAGATTCCGAGCGAACCCTGTCAGCGACAGCACAACTGGGAAAACTAAACAAACCCACCAACGCCCTCCCGAACGAGCCAGCACAGGAGTGAGCAAAGCAGCTAACGCAGGGGTCAGGGGGAGTGTGAGCAAGTGCCTGGGAGTAAAGGAGCAGGAGGGAGTAAGGGAGGGAGTAGTGGCTCCCGGAGCCCTCCCCGCCTGTGCCCCGAGCACGACGTGCCGTGGGATGACACACTCCCTGGTCAGCTGGGGTCAGCTGTCTGAGCTGTGTGTCCCTGCACTGCCTGCAGCGAGACAGCGAGAGCTGGGAACGCAGCTGCAGGGTCGGGAGCGGAGAAAGACCTTGGATTGGGTGCAGGCATCGCCCAGCGCCAGCACAGCCCTTCTCAGCGCTGCTCTCAGCACCCAGGAACAGCTCCCTCGCAGCCACGGTGAAGGGAGTTCACTCCTTCCTGACTGAACCCAGCACACACAGGGACCTGTGACGGGTGTGAAGACAGGCAAAATGTTTTAATGAGGGTTTTAATGATTTACTCATTCTGTCTGTCGATCAGGTTACTCGGTGGCGGTCGGAGACTTCAGTGGCGATGGCGTAGAAGGTAAGACCCTTTCTTCGGTAAAAAGATGGTGTTATTGTGCTGGGCAGGTCTTTCCTGTAAGTGGCACGGAGCAGACGATACAGTGCGCAGGAGAATGTGTGTGGCCCTAGGAATGGGCTGTTCTGGTCAAGCAAAGCGCTTTGGGACCTGAGTGTTGTCTGGGTGTCCTGCTTTCTCTTTCAGACTTTGTATCAGGAGTTCCAAGAGCAGCAAGAACTCTGGGCATGGTAGGAAGTTTGAAACAGTGAACTTTACAGTCAGTAAACACCCCCCCGCCCCAATATTGTCGGTATGCTGTAACACGTATTTCTGCACACGCAGGTGTCTATTTACAATGGGAAAAACATGTCTTCCATGTACAACTTCACTGGAGAGCAGGTGTGTAGCCTTCTGCGGTGCGGTGGGTGACCGGGAGGCGATTCCTGTAGAAAGGGGACACGTTGTGTCAGGACTTAGGGCGCTAGGACATGTAAATTCTGTGTGTTACTAGCGTATGTGCCAAAGAAAACACTTACATCGTCTGTAGGAACCCTAAAAATACAAGTTGTACGTTCCCATTTTGTAGGACTACTCAGTCTTATATAAACAAAATCCCAGTTTGAGAACTGGGAGAGGGGACTGGATCACGAAGGGGCGAATGGGGAAGCTAACTCACCGGTTGGCTTTTTAACGGGTTAAAGGAAAATGTGAGGAGAAAGGAGACAAATGTTGTGGTGTAGGTTATCCTCTCACTAGCACCTTTCCTATAGCTTTGTATAAACTTGCGTGTTTCTGCCGCTACAGCTCCCAAGTTTGTGTTGCATCTTCTTTTCCAGATGGCCGCCTATTTTGGGTATTCGGTGGCTGCCACAGATATCAATGGGGACAAGTAAGTGCCCTGCTCTCCCCGCTGCCACCCAGCTTGTTTCTGGGAAGGAAAAAACCGAAGCGGCTTTGACTGAAAAGCCTGCGCTACAGATTGGTCTTCGTTACGGGCTTAACGCGTATCTGCGCGACGCGCTTCCTCGCGCGCGCTCACCGTTTGTTTTAACAACCGTGGGTTCCTTTCTGTGCTTATTTACACAAACGCACGTGTGTATACGCGTGCTTTAAATGCGTGAAATTCCGGTGTGTTTGTTCTTACTTGGTCAACAAAAATTTGCCTTGGGTTGTAATTTAAAGAGGGGTAACCTGCATCTCAGTGCTGGCTTCAGTGCTGCGTTAGCCCAGCTAACGGGTGCTTAAGAGTATGAAACTGCGTTTTCCTGCTCCTACCGAAGAACCTTATCCCTTCTCTGATCCAGTTACACAGACCTGTTCATTGGAGCCCCTCTCTTCATGGATCGAGGTTCCGACGGGAAACTTCAGGAGGTCGGCCAAGTCTCCATTTGCCTTCAACGAGCCTCTGGAGGGTTTCAGATCACAAAGCTGACCGGTTTCGAGATATTCGCAAGGTTCAGCAGTTCGATTGCCCCCCTGGGGGATCTGGATCAGGATGGCTTCAATGGTAGGACGTTACTTATTGACGGGTATTTTCGATTCGTCGGTGAACTCTAGGCGGCATTACGCGGACGTTAGCACTCTTCACCGCGACCGAATGTTGGACGCTGCGGTCTAGACTCCTTTCGATGCTTGTGTGCTACTCCCAAGAACGCCGACGGGAGTCACATGTAGGCGTCGAGCAGGGCCTATACCGTTTGAACTACAGCATGGACTGGTTTAGTTGTTACACCGGTCAGTTCGTTACTAAGTGCTAACTACGGTAGAAACTTGGATGAATCTGACTCTTCACTGTTGGGACATCTTCAATATGATGTCCTTCGTGTTGCCCTTGCATAGAGCTTTTCCTCTCCAGAAAAACAATGGTGACCGAAAAGAAGGTTTTGTTTGAGAAAGCTGGATAAAAATCTTCTGATAGAACAGATTTTCCTGAGAAAAATCTAGGGTTTTTAAAAAAAATTTCAGAATGGAAGAATCTGAAAATATCGCCCCACAACTACAGCCACCCAGAGCTGGGTGTCTTGGGCAAGTGAGGAGTCTGAGCCCGCCAGGACTGAAGCTGTGGGCCCTCAAACCCTTTGCTTCTTGTTACTTTCCGTTAGGAATGGAGAGCAGTGGCACGGGCCAGAATCACCGTGACTTCCCAGAATCCTTTGTTATGCTAATCACACCCCAGTGTTTGCTGAAGAGCGGTAGGGATTTGAATTCCACGAAAGATGGGATTGGTGGTTTTTCCTTTCTGCTTGCAGGCCAAATCCTTTCTGAAAGATCCAAAATTATAATGTTTCAAATTCCCAGGAAGCTCTAATTTAATTTTTTTTTTAATGGAAACATTGGCATTTTCTCTAATCTTCAGCTCTCTAATTGTGTTGGTAAGACCTCATTCTGTATCCACAATCAGCCTGTTTTAAAACCCTGTAAGAATTGCAGAAGAGATGTAGAAACTCATCCATTAAGAGGCTGACTGACCCGTTAACAGATAAAACTTGATTTTTAGGCCGACTGTGTCAACTTCAGAGTCTCTTCTCCTAATGTGCCGGTTCGAAGAGGGCGTGTCGCGCCGCTCAAGCTGTTTTATGCCGTTGGTTGGGACGAGGTTAATGTTTAGGCCTTAATTGCAGAATCGGTGGGAAGATGCAGTGTCACTGCAGCTCTGCAGAAGACACTGGAATTACAGCTGATGGCCAAAAATCTGGTCACCTGATTAAAATTAGCCAAACGTTGTTTCCATCCCGTCCTGTTTCGATCTGAAATAACACCGTGGGTGAGGAAATTGTAGCAAAAGTTCTGGGTTTTTAGTCTTTTTTTTTTTTTTTTTTTATTTTTGGAGCGTTAATGAAAACGTTTTCCGTTTTCATGGAGGTGCAAGATTGGAATTTCTACTGGTTTTATAAAGTTTATAAAGATGAGTCAAAAATACAAAACGGGGAACTTCTGAGTCCTTGGGTTTCTTCATGGAATTTCCCCAGACTTAAGGAAAGAGGAGGAAATAATGGAATTCCTCTTTGTTGTGTCTAATATTTAAACATTTTCATGTTTGGTCTTTGAACCGGCTGCGGATCTGTTGAGTTTAGACCACGTGTGCCCTTCTAAACCTGTGTCCAATCCGCACCTTGTTAATTACTGTTTGTTAGTCGTCGATAACGAGTGCTTTCAAATAAATTAAGCTTCAGGAGATAGCGTAATCGCAGTAACTGGAAGTTCTCCATAAAACACATGGCCAAGCCGTGATCAGGACAGACTGGAATTTGATATTTACCCTTGGTTTAGGCCGGTGTAAGCTTTCCAGAGTTACTAAAAGGTCACACCCTTTGGAGGAGGGTGTGGGCAGATAGTCCCACTGAACTCCGGGATTTGGTGCCAACACTGACTCATTCTGAGCGCTTGATGCTCTCGAAAGCGTTTCCGATCCACCTGGTTTGGCCGCGAGCCGGTCGCTGAAGCGCAGAGGTGTTCGCCGAACTCTCCCCTCCCTGCCCCTGCCGCCTGTGGTACGTGTTGTGGTTAAACACTTCCACCTTGTAGAAAATCCATCACCCAGTTAAAGAAAAAGGTGGTGGAGGAGCATCTCCAGGGCTGGTTGCGCTCGCTCCCTACCGACAGGCGCAGCAGCTGTGATAGCGGAGGCGACTGGCCGATGTAAGCACAGACGCGCGCCCCTAGTCTGTGGGGGGGTGCTGACGGCTGTCCTTCTGCCTTACAGATATTGCGGTCGCCGCCCCGTACGGCGGAGAGGACAAGAGAGGACTGGTCTACATCTACAACGGCAGAGCAAACGGTTTGAATGCAGTCCCGTCTCAGGTCCTCGAAGGACAGTGGGCCGCTCGCTCTATGCCACCCAGCTTTGGGTACTCTCTGAAGGGAGCCACGGATGTGGACAAAAACGGATATCCAGGTCCTTTCCTCTAAACAGCCCTTCAGAATAACTTAATAATACCCCCACCTATGACTCCCAGCGTATTTCAAACAATAAAACGTGCAACGTAATATCCCTCCTTTCTTCCCAGACTTGATTGTTGGAGCCTTTGGCGTTGACACGGCTGTTTTGTACAGGTAAGTGTCCCCCTGTGCTGTCACAGAAGCGCAAGCAGGATGAAGGCT
The DNA here is from genome assembly GCA_027574665.1 of Rhynochetos jubatus. NCBI lineage: Eukaryota > Metazoa > Chordata > Aves > Eurypygiformes > Rhynochetidae > Rhynochetos > Rhynochetos jubatus. The sequence continues at coordinate 2,275,679 of CM050654.1, read as the reverse complement.
CAGCGGCCTTCTTGGCCTACAAAAAAAGCAGGATCAGGGAGGTCTGAAATTCTGTCACTCCACCTTCCAAGCTGCTGGAGGTGAAAAAGAACAAGTGTATACCGAGTAAATCCCGAGTTCTCAGTGAGTAAATCTGCAGTCCGCTATCTATTGTCTTTTCAATAATCTACAGTTAAGAGAAAATATAAATAAGCTGCCTTCAGGGCTTTGAGTGGCAGTTCTAGATTCTGACACATACAGGGTGCTGCAGTCACAGAATCGTGCCGGTTGGAAAGAGATCATCCGGTACCACCGTCACCCCAGCGCTGCCATACCCGCTACACCATGTCCTCAAGCGCCACGTCTACGCGCCCCTTACGCTGATGCTCCCAGCCAAACTTGCTCACTTTGGGAAAATACCTTATTTGGCTGTGCTATAAACAGACAGGACGGCCTCGTAACAGAGTGTCCGCGTTCTGATGGCAGTAGAAGGGCACAGGGAAGCTTCCTGCTTTTCCCTCGTCTGCTCAGTGACCATTCGCTTCGTCTTGCGGTTGCACTAAGCGTCATCCGAGCGCGTGTTCCGCGGGTGGCCGCCGAGGGTATGGTCTAACATGGTGTTGGATGCCGTTCAAGAGGGTGTTTCCTTTGCAGGGCTAGACCGGTTATTAGGGTGAATGCTGCCCTGGAAGTTAATCCAACCATTCTCAACCCGGAGAACAAAGCCTGCTCGCTGTCAGACGTGAAAGTTTCTTGGTAAGCAGGGTGTCTTCATTTTCCTGTGATGGGAGGGAGCGTTTAGGTTTTATTTTCATAAGCTTTCAATTTTGAAAGGATTCAGGAAGTCTATAGTCAACTAATTTATAAAAAAAAGGCAATAAACCACAGGTTTTCTATTTTTTTTCTTCTGAAAGAGCAAGCAATACAAAATAAAAACGCTTTGACAACAGTGGGAGGGCCAGCGCTGCCTTCAGTAGATGTTAGACCGGCTCCTAGCCGCGTCTTACCCGCAGAGATCGCTGGGTGTCTGCGGAGTCGAGTAAGGTCTTCCCACGACGGTAACCCGTCGTACCGCTTGTGCTGCGTTTTCACCCCCCCGCTGCTTTTTGGGGTGAAAAATCGAGCATGTTTACGGCGAACGTTTGGGAAAGGATCTGCTCGGCAAACTGGTTTTGGTTCTTGTTCCTGGATTAGCATCCCAACGCCCTTTTCCCTTCCTAGGGCTAACTTCCTTTTTCAGCTCAGAATGCCGGTTCCTTCTAGCTTTAAAAATAAATGAGCCACGTTTTGGTTTCGGGAGCAAACTCTGCTTCCTGCGTGAATCCGGACTCCAAAGCTTTGCGCTGCTGTCTACCCAAAGGTTGTACTCTCTCTGCCACCAGCAGAAACAGCTTTCGGGAGCGAGCTAGAGTCTCAGAAGAGGACGCCTCTGAGCTGAGGGAAACGGGGAAGAATGCTAGAAGAAAACGAGAGAAAGTGTACAAAATTAATCTTTTCTTTTCCTCCCAAACAGCTTCAAAGTGAAGTTCTGCCTGAAAGCGGATGGCAAAGGAAAGCTCCCTAATTCACTCAGTAAGTTCTGCTGGTTTTTCAAGTCCCTCCGCACGGTGTTCGTCGTCCTTCGTCATCCCCCAGACAGGTGGCACAACCCGACCCGCTCAGTCCCGTCCGCGCGGCTGTCTGCAGCCGCTCTCTGGCTGAAGTCAGGTTGAGGTCTGCGGGGTTTGGGCGCGCTTTCCGTTTATCCACCGAGTGGAAGTAGTCTGGGAAAGGCCTTTGTGTCGTACAGAACTGACGTCGGCTCTCGTTGAGGCGGGTTTTAGACGAGAATATTCAAGCGTGTGTGTTGTTGGGCCTGTGAAATACAGACAAGCCACGAGAGGCTTCTCGCGTTTCCGTTGCAAACGTGACCCTCTGATTGGTATCGCTGGTCTTGGCGTCAGGTTCCCTGGATCAGCACCGGGAAAACGGGATTGTTTTAAGCAGATGTTGAGTGTTTTAAACAGATGTTGAGTTGCCTCCAAGGTTTTGTAGTGCTACAGCCTGCTGCAGTCAGGTTTTATGTACCGATCATAACACCTTTTCCTTATTCTCTGCATGGCATGCATCAAGGTGGCCCAGTCGGGGAAGATTCATTTAAATAGCTGTTGCATATTTTCAATTTCATTATATCAATTATGTGAAATAATTAGATTAGCAATGCAGTCAAAGAATTCTGTGCGAGACTGCTTTAAATTTGGGCAGGGAGGGGATTAACCTTTGATCCTGCAGGTCTATAGGAATTATAAATGTATCAGTGCTGTTACGTTTCCAGTTTCTACGGAAAAAGCAGAGTCTGGTTTAGGACAAGCACAGTGCCTGTTAGTTACCCTACTGAGCGCTAACCTACTAACGGATGTTATCTTGAAAGAACTGGAAGTTTTAGTAGGTTTTCGTTGTAGCCGAAATCAGCTTTTGGCTGAAATATCCCTAACCTACATGCTTTGGTTTGGACAGATTTCCAAGTGGAGCTGCTTCTGGATAAACTGAAGCAGAAAGGAGCCATAAGGAGAGCTCTCTTTCTCCACAGCAGACAGCCCAGCCACTCTAAGAACATGACTATTACAAAGGGGGGCAAGATGAACTGTGAAGAACTTGATGCCTTTCTGAGGGTAAGTAGCCGTGTGGCAAGTTTTTCGTGTTAGCTGTTTATATAAGAAAAAAAAAATAGAAGGAAAGAAACCAGAAATGGGAGAGAAACCACGCCTAATGGATAGGACTGAAATTAGAGCTGTATGTGTGTCGTGGGTTGTCGCTGCTGCCAGGGGATGAATGATGGATGTCCTTGTGACTAAGGTCCTGGTCACTAAATCGATTCTGGACTGTGTTAAGGGACTCCCGGGACAGGTCACCCAGGCACAAAATTAGATACAACTTCCAAGGAGCGTGAAAATCGATAAGCGGAGGTTGTGCTTCTGCTTTGGAGGTAAAGGAATAGAGAAAGACACGGATCGGCAACTGAAAAGCCAAGATCAGCAAGTAACAGAGATGGCTGAAATATTAAGTGGGCTCTTTCTGTCTGTTTTAGACCCACAGATGTAACTAAAAAGCGTGACCCCGTAGCAGGAACACCAGCTGGCGTAAGGAGACACGTGTGAAAGCGTAGCTGTGTAGGTTAGACGCAGCTCAGATTTATCGCTGGGCGCTTACAAATCAAACATTGAACAAAGCTTACTCCCCTCTCCAAAAAAAACCCCCAAAAAACCACCAAACCCAACAGAAATACTAGCAAACGTTAAGGATTCATGGAAGATAGGTGACACCTCTCTCTGCCTGGCTTTGTGAGTGGGAGATGTATGGAAATGGACATCCCGGACCTCGGCGTTAGCAAGGCTTTGACGCTTCTCCACCTGCCGTTCCATAAAGTAATGACGCGTGACCAGTATGGAATTGCGTTAAACTGGATGCGAAACCAGTGGAAAACTCGAAGGAAGGGGTTCTCAGCAATGAGAATAATGAGGCAGAGCTCACGCTGATGAAATCTGTGGCTAACGTAAAGCTACAGGATGGCGTGTAGGTACCTCAGAAGGCAGGACCCACGTCCGGTGCCCAGAGTGGTTTGAAATGAACAACAGGAAAGGCAGCGACTCCAAGTGCAAAGTAGTAATTTTAGGAAGGAGAAACATCCCAGCTCCCAAGATGAATATCTGCGCGGGGTCTTAGAAGCGTGCTGAGTTTCATCTGACAGGAAGGAGTGGAATTGTACAGCCCTTTGGGCTGCTACATTTCTGTGATTTAATAATTCCGTATGCTCCAGTTTTCCATCTGTAAAACAGGCACCTTGCTGCTGAAATTGTCCATCTTCGAGGTTCACAGTGCAGGTTTTCTGATGGGGTTTTCTAGTCTGAAAAGAGCTCGGCATTCTCAGTGTTGTTTTGGCTTCCTCATCCCTACTGCAGCCTGAACAATAAATAAAGATACTCTCAGTATGGCTCTTGGGGCGACTGTTTGGTTGCCTGTAGGCTTTTGAAAGACCTTTTGTTGTTGTTTTCCTTCCCATGTTCTAACTGTGATTCAAATCTTTGTTTTCCTCAGGACGAGTCCGAATTTAGAGACAAGCTGACTCCCATTACTATTTTTATGGAGTATCGCCTGGATTACAGAACGGCTGCGGATGCAACAGGATTGCACCCTATCCTCAACCAGTTCACTCCTGCTAATATGAGCAGACAGGTATGGCTGCTCACGCAGTCTGTGATCAGGGAGCCCAGGACGTGTTTTCTGCTTTCAGTACTTCCTTCTGAAAAATTCAGACGCCGAAATATATATAGCTGGTCTTTAGTCTTTGGATTATGGCAGTACTGACAGTTACTGTGTGTCTGTCTTCTTTTTTTTTCCTTCTCTCTGAGTCAAATTTCTTTTCTGACGTTATTCCTTAGTGCTGGACGTCCTTTGCGTGTGTACTAATTAACAGGTTTCTGGAGAAAAGCAGTTAGAGTAGTATTGAAGGGGTTAATCGTGAAGGAAGGGAGTGGTCCATCCATTGCTCCTACTGCGCCGCTCTTGAGGGAATAAACAGAGTTACTCTGTTTCTGCCCTTGACCCAAATTCCTACGCTCGTTTGTAAAGAGGATGTTGGAGATGCAACTCAATCTTCAGAGCATAGAAAGAGGCTTAAGACCTGTAGACATCGGCCCTAAAACTGGCGTGCGGCAGGATTGGGCACAGTGCCCCCGGATATGAGAGTCGTGTCTTCCCTTCTGAGACTAATGAGAGAACTTCACCTCATAACCATCTATTTAGAATTTGTTTTAATTAGGTGGTGAAACTTCGGAGAGAGCTGCGGGAGTTACTAAAACGAGACCCGTTTGATTTCTGCCTAGGCGCACATCCTGCTGGACTGTGGTGATGACAACATCTGCAAACCAAAGCTGGAGGTTTCAGTAGAAAGGTGAGGAAAACCAGCTTCCCCGCTGGAGTTCTAAACGTCGGGAGCTCGTAGTGCGTCTCTGAAAAGGATGTGTTGAAATAAATGGGGCTCCTCAGGGTCTACAGTCTGTCCCGTGCTCATTTGTTGGAAGGAAAACCCATTTTCTGCTTTGTAACCTAGGCCCGTGGAGATGTCCACGGGCAGGGCTTTACCCAGCAGGGGGTGGGCAAGGGCCCTGTTGGACAACAAATAGCCGGTATTGGTAATACCTTCTATTAAACCTGGAAAAAGGAAGCAAGTTTTAACCCATTTTTTCGTGAGTCTGGGGGTTTTTTGTGCTTTGTATCCCTGAAAGCCGTTATCAGTGTGTTATCTCTCCTCGTAAACGTGAGCTGAGCGTTACCGTAGTTACTCATAGTTACTCGTTACACCCGAGTTCATCTCGACGCTCCTCTTCCGCAGCGATCAGAAGCAGATCTACATCGGTGATGACAATCCCTTGACGCTAATTGTCAGCGCTCAGAATCAAGGGGAGGGCGCCTACGAAGCTGAACTCTTTGTCGTCGTTCCGCCCCAAGCAGATTTCATTGGCGTGGTTCGTAACAACGAGGTAAAACTCCAGCTTCCTTCTCTGGGTGGTCGTGGTTCAGGTGCTGCTGTGGAACTCGGCGGGAGATGGTCCCTCAGTCGTTGTTTCTGTGCTTCAAGCTGAAGTATTTGTGTTATTTTGCCTTCCAATCTCCGTTCTGGAGAGATTCTCATTTAATAGAATTTATTTCTCTATGTGGAGAAATGCTGTAGGTCACAAAAATCATCAGTTCTGCCCGATGTAAAAGTACTGAATTTCTGGTTTTATAACCTTGGAAAGACCGTCTGTCTGTCGTAGTTTAACTCTGGGCAGCCAAATGCCACGAAGCCGCTCTCACAAATCCCCCTCCCCTGCTCCGGTGGAGGGGAAGAATCGGGGGAAAAAGAAATAAGGAAGCTCATAAAACTGAGATAAGAACTATTTACTAATTAAATCTAAATCAATACATACAGGTACTACTGCTAATAAATAATTAAAATAATAGGAAATAAAACATGATACAATGTGATACAGTTGCTGACCAGGCACTGACCAGTGCACACCCAGGTGCTGAGGAGTGAGAGTCAGACCCAGAGAGCCCGAGAGCCGCAGCCCGAGAGCCGTCGCGGCAGATTCCGAGCGAACCCTGTCAGCGACAGCACAACTGGGAAAACTAAACAAACCCACCAACGCCCTCCCGAACGAGCCAGCACAGGAGTGAGCAAAGCAGCTAACGCAGGGGTCGGGGGAGTGTGAGCAAGTGCCTGGGAGTAAAGGAGCAGGAGGGAGTAAGGGAGGGAGTAGTGGCTCCCGGACCCCTCCCCGCCTGTGCCCCGAGCACGACGTGCCATGGGATGAAACACTCCTTGGTCAGCTGGGGTCAGCTGTCTGAGCTGTGTGTCCCTGCACTGCCTGCAGCGAGACAGCGAGAGCTGGGAACGCAGCTGCAGGGTCGGGAGCGGAGAAAGACCTTGAATTGGGTGCAGGCATCGCCCAGCGCCAGCACAACCCTTCTCAGCGCTGCTCTCAGCACCCAGGAACAGCTCCCTCGCAGCCACGGTGAAGGGAGTTCACTCCTTCCTGACTGAACCCAGCGCACTGTCTCATACAAAAAGTATTTGTCTCCATGGAGACCTTCACACTTGGATTTTATTTCATTTTAGTGCTTGACTCCTAAGATTGAAAGATTATATTCAGATTAGAAGGCAGCGTATCCAGGGGTCTTCCCCAGCCTCCCATGCAGGTGTGCAGATGTAAAGACTGACATTCCTTCCTGTTTCTTGCTGGTGCGTTGCAGGCTTTGGCGAGACTGTCGTGCGCCTTTAAAACGGAGAATCAAACCCGCATGGTGGTCTGTGACCTGGGAAATCCCATGAAAGCAGGAACTAAGGTAAGGTTTGCTCTGAGGTGACTGGGAGCTCAGACCAGGGGTGCGGCCGGCCTTTCCCTTAGCCGCAGCAGCGCGTGAGCAGGACGCGTAGGCACGGGAATTGAAGATCGGGCCGAGCTGACGTTCAGCTGCCCACAGGTTCGGTTAGGGCAGTGGTAGCTGGTTTCAGCTCTTCAGCTGAACTAAAGGCTGAACGGAGTGTTTACGAGCGTTGTGGTGCAACTCAAAAGGAGTAGTTCACTAACAGTGGAGTGAGTGAACTCTGGTCCCTCGTGAGCCTGTCTTTAGACTTAGCTGATAGCTGGGTTTTAGCTCGTAACGCACCTTTCCTTCAGTGGGGACCTAGTGCTGCTCCGCTCTGCCTGGTTTTGTCAAGTTGGAGGGCGTTTTGTCTAGCTGAGACTTGTGCTTCCACCAAACGCAGCTGAGTCTGGAGTTAGAACACTGTTAGTGGGACCTGGCAGATTTTAAGGTGATAGGACATAACGAATCTTATTTTCTGAGGCGATAAAGTGAAAATCGGTCGCAGTGAGAAACGCTCTGGTGCTTCCAAGGGACATTTTGTGTAGAGGAATCAGTGCTATTTCCGATGTTCCTTACGACCGCGTGCCTCAAGCGATTCTGCTGTAGTGTCGTAGCCCACCGTGTGCTTTAACTGTGCTTCCACTGAACCCCGCTGTGCTTGTTTTTCCTAAAGCTGTTGGCCGGCCTGCGTTTCAGCGTGCACCAGCAGTCCGAAATGGACACCTCCGTGAAGTTCAACTTGCAGATCCGAAGGTACGGAAACATCTGAGCGTGCCGCCTCCGCTGGTGGGTGACGTGCCGCGGACACCGAGTGAGCCGAGCACTTAGCTTCACTCTGGACCGGCTCTGTGGGCTTTGCCTCGTTATTATTTTAAAAATCACCCCGTGTTTTAACAAATTATGTTTTCTAGAACAGAGGAGCAGGTGTGAGAAAACACAGTTTTATGTTTGAATGCAGCTTCTTTTGCTTCTGGCTTTAGACAGGCCGTGGCAGATGTGAAATACACGTAATGAGGCCCAAAACCACTCAGAGTGTTTCAAGAACTTGGTATTTGTGTCCATGATGAGTGTTGTCACCTCCTCGCTCTTGTGTAGTGCCACGGGATGAGTCGTGTCCTTACTAGCCCCGGTTTAAAACTGATGTTTGAACTCCCAAATTCCTTCTGCGGTAAAGCCGGAGCGTTGAATGGTCTGGTTTTGGGGGACGAGAGGCGGCGCCTGTGGCGGTCGGAGCAGGAGCGGCATGAGGTGTTGTAGAGTGGCCGGCACGAGAGTCTGAAAAGGAAGTGGAACAGAGCAGTAGCGTTCCTGTTAATTACGAGATGGGCACAACAGCACTGTGGTGTCGAGGAGGTATTAATATGAATTTGTACCCGCTGACGATGCGGAGATGTGATCAACAGTCTCTTTACCCAGTAGTTTTATGTTGCTTAATGGACAGCACAAATGCAGCTGCTTTTTTTTCCACATGACGGACCAAAAGCTGCGCTTTTTTCCCCCATATAAGGCCTTCATTTTAATTTTTTTTAATGTCACGAATAAATTATTCTCAGCCACGTGCATTTTTCATCTGCAAGAGTTGAAGTCTAAACCTGCCACTCCGTGTTCACGAGGCGGCGGTTTGCCGTGCTGATCAAAGGCCTTGGCGGCATTAATTATCCCTTTGGTCTCGCGTTGCCGTCTGTTCGGTTTTTCCCCATCGGTCGGGACGCTGTGCCCGTGCCGTGTGACGCCAGTTCTCCTCTGGGGTGTCTGTTGTTCCCTTCGGCTGACAGAGGTCGCCAACCGCCTTTCGCCGCGCGGAAAAGCGGTCGGTGAGGTCGCTTAGGTCACGCTGGGAGAGGAGGGCAGTTACGGTGGGAAGGGGTTTCCTTGCCTGGCTTCCGATGCACTCGGACACGGTACCCACAGCGACGGGCGTTGTCGCGGTGTTGTCTTGAAGAGGTCTGGACGGTCATACTGCTTGTCTTCAAGTCCCAGAGCTCCGTTTCCAAAGCGGGCAGCATTCCCAGCAGGACAACTCCAGTCTCTGGAAGGGTGAAGTATGAGCAGGTCGAGTAGGCGACACCGGTGGGTGTATTTTCTGATGACAGCAGCAGTGAAGTCCCTGGGCAGAAGGGACGCCCCGCAGCGGAACCGCCAGCGGTACAGTTGGTGTTATCCCACGGTGCTGGCCTGTGGATTTTCCTACGTACAGTTGTTCCGAGTCGGGTTTGGGTTTCACCGAAAGAAACTAACTTTGTTGTTCTCTCTGCAGTTCCAACCTGTACGACAACCTCAGCCCGGTGGCGTTGTACCAGGCGGACCTTGCCATTTCGGCGGCGGTTGAAATCAGAGGGTGAGCGCGGGCGCTGTCATAATAAACCGCGGTCGGTGGTGGGCTTTTGCGCGTTTGCTGCTCTGTCGTTCCGTCGGCCGTCCTCCGCATCTGCCTGGGTTGTCAGGAAGGCTTGGGGAATTGTTAATCAAACGGAAAATGAGGTGTTTTCTAGCGGTCCTTTGGACTTGCAGATCTTAATTTTGGATTTTTTGAATATTTGAATTGAATATTTAGTATTATTTAATTCCAAAAGGAATATTGTGCCTCTGTTAGTAGAGCTTTTAGGGGTGGAGGGGGGCAAGTCACCCCTCATTTTTGGAGTTGCACACGTTTCCCCATATCGCTTTCCTCCTCCGCAAACCCGACTGGGCTTTCATCCCCCAAAACCCCGGGAATCTTTTCCGACACGCAGCTTGAAAATCCTGTCCAAGTGCCCTCACCTCCTGCAGGCTCAAGCGTTGTATTAACGCTGTAATGACTCCGCCAACCCCGTTGCTTACCAGGAATCGGTACTTCACCCCTAAAAGCTCTACAGCCCTCTTCCTTAGCCAGTTCGCTCGGATTCCCGAGTCGTCACTTTTTAAAATTCCCGCTACGTTCGTTACTGTGCTACAGTTTTGTCGATATTTGAGGGGTGGGGAGAGTGGCACAGGCGGAAGGCGTTCGCTAGCTGCGCCCTTTCCGGCGCGTTCGTAGGGGGGTGCTGGTAGGTCTGTACGCCACCGACGCCTCTCCTTACCCAAGCATTTCACACCTTGGGGTTTGGATGACGTGTGTGTGTGTGTGTGTGTGTGTGTGTGTGTGCGCATCCTAGACATGTTTTACTACATGGTGTAGGATGGACCCAGAGTTCAGGACGTGAACCTTGCGTTTAGGAACATTTTCACGTAGAGAAGAACGTTTACTGTTCCGGCCGCTCGGCCCCTGCACTTTCTGGCTTCACGCAGAGGATGGAAAACTGGAGATTGTATTTTAAGTGTCTTGATTTTTTTTTTTTTTGGAGATGTTCTAGAGAATTACATTTCATACTTGGTAATAACGACTTGTTTGCTCCACTCTTTAGCGTGTCGTCTCCTGATCACATATTCCTTCCTATCGCAAACTGGCAGCCGAAGGAGAATCCAGAAACGGAAGACGATATCGGGCCTCTGGTTCAGCACATCTATGAAGTATGCAGCTACTCCGGATTTACGCGGTTCCGGGAGAAATGAAAAGAGAGAGATCTTTCGGTGTAGCTTTCCTCTGGAGTACATGGTTGTAAAAAGCAAAATGGCCTTTTGCTTCATTCTGATCTTGCCTGGGGACAAAGATAACTTTCTTTTAACGCTGGGCCGGTAATTGGTAGGCGCAAGAAGGGTTGGATTCCCTGCAATTAGTGTTGACAGGATTGCCTGCAAGTAGCGTTAACAGGAGTGGCCGAACAGAGGAGGGTGATCTCTTTTGGCATCGTTACTCGTTTTATTTTCTAGCCCTTTGAAATGTAGATAAAACATCTGAAGTAACTTGAACTCGGGAGAGTCGTGGCTGTAAATTATTCGGTGTCCTCGTTTGTATTCCGACTGTTCTGAATCATTACGGCAAAGTCTTTTGCCTTGGAAATTTTGAAGTATTTAAGATTTCCTTAGAAGAGCGATCACAGCTTCGACCTGGATTGTTTAATTAACAGAACTCACTGAGAGCGCTGAGTAAGAATAGTTACAAGTTGTTCTAGAACTTCAGAGAGTTCTAGATAAAGAAACTTAGGGGTGTGGGAGTAGGGGTAGCGTAGGCGTAGCGGGAGTATCGTTCACGGCTCAAACACATGCACGTTGATAAAGCAGCGTCGGGTTTTTTACATCTGTTGACTTTGTTTCCGTCATCAGCTGAGAAACAACGGCCCGAGTGCATTCAGCAAGGTGATGATGACTCTGCAGTGGCCTTACAAATACAAAAACCAAACGCTCTTGTATATCGTCCAGTATGAAATTGATGGGCCCATGAACTGCACTTCAGATATGGAAATCAATCCGTTGAAAATTAAGGTCAGCAGGAATTTTCTCGTTGCTTGGGTGGAACGAAGTATGTTTGTCTTGGAAACACACTCAAAATACCCAAATCCCTGAGAATATCTATTGCTGAGTGAAGTTTTCATCTGTTGCTGGGGAAAAAGAGTGCACTGGTTGATAGTACTGGCTCAGTGTATCTGCCAGGTGACGGAAAAGGTAGGCGGTAGATCGTCAGCCCAAGGATGAATTTGTTTCTCTTGGGGTTGGTTTGTTTAGTTTGTGGATGGTTTATTTTTAGCTCCTTGAAGAGAAACCGTAGGAGTTCCATGTCCAAAGCAATGGATTTATATTGAACGTGGTCGTGGAGAGAAAAAAACGTAATGTTGAGGAAAGATCGTTATTAAAGGTGGCAAAATTGAATTATTTATTGTAGTCTTCAGGGTATTTTTTCCTACACATGAAAAAGTTTGGAATTGAACAAGGATTAAGTATTCAAGGCTCTGTAACTCAGTAGAAATCCGCGTCAGCGCTCTAGTAAAGGCAGGAGTAACACTTTAATTCGAGGTGCAGGTAAAGCCAAGTTGTGAGGGACGGCTGGGCCGGGAGAGAAACCTGACCCACTGCGCATTTTCTTGACCTTAACTTTGAAGGCTGCAAATATCCAAAAATAAGAAATTACTTATCGTTCGGGTTTTCTTGGTGCATCCTAGATTTCTGCTTCTAAAGACGACGATAAGAACGAAACACTCAGCCGGGAAGATAATCACGAGCACCGTGTCAGCCGCAGGGACGTAACCCCCGTTGAAGGAGATGTGCACACTTTGGTAAGCTTCAGCGTCGGTCTGTTGATCGTGTAATTCCAGGGGTTTTTTAATGGAATTTTGTGAATGCGCACTTACAGAACACTAATGATTCCATATGAGGGTTTATTTAATATGTTTGAACAGTTGATGGTGTTTGGCTGGGAAAGAAGGACAATATGAGTCAAGTCGTGCTAGTAATGACTTCCCAAATGCTTTCCTATTTGGAATTTGGACTGTTTGGGGTTGCACTAGATGGTGGTTGGGCTAGTCCATGGTTGGGGTTGGGCTAGATGATTTGGACTGCTTGGGGTTGGGCTAGTCCATGGTTGGGGTTGGGCTAGTCCATGGTTGGGGTTGGGCTAGTCCATGGTTGGGGTTGGGCTAGTCCATGGTTGGGGTTGGGCTAGTCCATGGTTGGGGTTGGGCTAGTCCATGGTTGGGGTTGGGCTAGTCCATGGTTGGGGTTGGGCTAGTCCATGGTTGGGGTTGGGCTAGTCCATGGTTGGGGTTGGGCTAGTCCATGGTTGGGGTTGGGCTAGTCCATGGTTGGGGTTGGGCTAGTCCATGGTTGGGGTTGGGCTAGTCCATGGTTGGGGTTGGGCTAGTCCATGGTTGGGGTTGGGCTAGTCCATGGTTGGGGTTGGGCTAGTCCATGGTTGGGGTTGGGCTAGATGATTTGGACTGCTTGGGGTTGGGCTAGATGATTTGGACTGCTTGGGGTTGGGCTAGTCCATGGTTGGGGTTGGGCTAGATGATTTGGACTGCTTGGGGTTGGGCTAGTCCATGGTTGGGGTTGGGCTAGATGGTTTGGACTGCTTGGGGTTGGGCTAGTCCATGGTTGGGGTTGGGCTAGATGGTTTGGACTGCTTGGGGATGGACTAGTCCATGTTTGGGGTTGGCCTAAATGGTCTCTAGAGGTCCCTTCCAGCCCCTAACACTCTGAATCTCTGAATTTCCATCCGATTTTGATACACAGGGCTGTGGAACTGCCGATTGTTTGAAGATAGTCTGTCAAGTTGGCCACCTGGAAAGGGGCAAGAGTGCAATATTGTATTTAAAATCACGCCTGTGGACCCAAACTTTCATGAATGTGAGTGACCCTGAATATTCTGTCCCTGCTTCTGAAACGCAACGTGATTTGTGTATCCATATGCAATACTGATTTTGGGTTTTCTTACAGAAGGAAAATCAGAATCACTCCTATTCTCTCAAATCATCCGCTTCTTTCAACGTTATAGAGTTCCCTTACAAGAACCTTTCCTTCGAGGATATCCACAATTCTACAGTAGTAAGTCAGCTTGTTACCGCGCAGAATTCCTTCAGAATTAATACAAACCCAGTGATTGTCAAGTAGCTTTTTTGTGGCTTGATGTAACTATCATTCTATCAAATATTTGGCTCACATATTTCAGTTCTACACATACAATTTGAGGGTAAACCAAGTAATTTTTGCCCTAAAACTCGAGTTAACGATATTTGGAGCTTTAAAGACTTAACTGAAAATGAAAACTATGGACAGTCCTTAATGTTCTTGCTAATGCCATTGTTGTTAGAGAAATACTTGAAAACGTTCTACTGTGGTAGCACTTTGGGCTTGAATAACGGACCTTTATTACACCGTATGAAGTACGGTGCGGATGTGGAAGAAGACAGTCCGTGCCCTAGGGGGTGTCGGAGAGACAGGGAGTCAGGGTGCAAAGCGAAAGGAGGGGATAGGCCATTTGTTTGGGCTGCCAAACGAAAGGTTTGTGCTGGGCACCACAGCATCGAAGGCCCTAAGAAAGGGCCTCAGAGGGTTTGTGGTTCGGTGGGGTTGTTTCTAATGCGTGTTATTTACTGGTTTTTCTCTCCAAAGCTTTGTGGAGTTGATTTTTATGTTCCAAGGAATACTGCCCTTTAAGGAAAAAAACCAAACCAAAACAAAAAAAACACCCAAAAAACACCAACCGACCAAACATAAAACCCAAAAACCCCCCCCACACACAAAAAAAAACCCCAAACACAAACAAAAAAACCCACCAAAAAAACCAACCACCCAACCAAACCCAACAACAACAAAAAACCAAACAGGAAAACCCCTGAATTATTTTTTTCTAATTCCCAAATATTTCCCGATTCCTACAGTTCTACTGAAAATCGTCAAGCATTACCCAATACCTGTTACCGTGGTGTCACTGACGGCAATCGAAAACCAAAATCAACCCCTGCTCACCCCCAAAACCAAACAAAACAAAAAAAAAAGAAAAAACCCCGAACCAACCCAAAAAAACCCCAAAACAAAACGCAAACACCGAGCCCCGAACTGCTGTTTTCACTGAATTTGAAAACCTCACTACATTTGGGGCAGCGAAGCCTTTGTGTCGCCGTGAATCTGTAGCCGTTTACTGAGGTTGGAGAGAAAAGGGAGTGGACGGTGGGTGAAGGTTTATTTCACGCGCTGTAGAACCAGGGTGTTTAAGACTTGAAAGCGCCCGCCGCGGGCGGGCGAGCGCCGCGTGACGCACTGTGTTTTTCCCTTAGGTTACTACAAACATTACCTGGGGCATTCAGCCGCAGCCTATGCCCGTGCCGGTGTGGGTTATCATTTTGGCTGTCCTGGCAGGATTATTGCTCTTGGCCGTTCTGGTGTTCGTCATGTACAGGGTAAGGACTGTATTTCGGGGGGTTTTGTGGTGTTTTCCCTACTTTTGATGTATTCTTTCGAGTAGTACCCGCGGAAGTATTTCAGTGCCCTGATGATCTGAATCAGTTGGGGTTTTGGGTAACTCTAAAAACTTGGCAGCGTTGTCAGGAAGAATTTGAGCGAAAGGGTGTGTGCGGTTGCGCTGAATTCCTCAGTTTACGTTTTCAGCTGATATTTATTGGCTCTGGAGGTCGAAGGTAAGGAATAAGGGTAGCAGGGAGGCGGAAATCAAGTAATGGATCGGTTCAGCTCTGATCAGGAGAGAGAAGGTATCGAAAATCGCAGCGCCGTTTCTTTGTCGTTCTCCAGATGGGCTTTTTCAAACGCGTGAGGCCCCCTCAGGAGGAACAAGAAAGAGAACAGCTGCAGCCGCACGAGAACGGGGAGGGAACGTCGGAAGCTTAAGCGGAGTTTTTAGCTGTAAGACATCCCTGAAGGTTTTCAAATGCTGCATCTGGGTTACGGATATCGGTTTCCCCCTTAAGGAAGAAACACTCCTGGCTGCGACGCTGCTGGTCTCGGGAGGTGTCGGCACGTACGGAATAAGAGCGATGTATCTAAACCCTCCTCTTTGTACTGATCGTGTTCATACCTGACTAAAGCATCTGCACCGCTCTGCGTGGGGGGAAGAAAAACATACGTAGTGCTATGAGTTTGCTTATTGGGATGTAGGAGGCGTCGGCGTCTTTGATTCACGGACTGACCTCACTTGAGTTTCCACACGGATTCTGTGTTCCTGAAGCCAACAGCTTCCGGAGGTACTTGCCGGATCACGTGTTTCGGTTTTGTTGCAGTACACTACATTTCATTTCCCGGCTCTTTGAAAGCTGGTTGCACACAAAAATGAACATGGCTTGTCGTACGGAACCGAAGAACGCTCTTTGACCCGTTCACTCCGCTAACGATTTCCCTCCCGCCCCAAAAACGAGAGCGAATTCAGCGGGGTCGTTCACACCTGACACCTCTCTGCATGCCTGTTCCCCTTCCCGCTCAGACATCTGCCGTGTGGTTTCCCTCTGCGCTTACAAAGCGTCCCCCAGGTCTCCTGCTGTAGGGATTGAGCCTACGGAAACGGGAGCGGGCGGTAGAAAGCTGGAGGTGACGCGCTTTCTGCGGGACCCAGCGAAAAGATTCAGGGCGAGATCCAAGGGCGTGCCTTTCCACAGAGCAGCATCCGGGCGTTGCACAGAATTCTTGGCAGCGTGGATCCATTCGGGTACCGCCAGGGGCGGGATGTGGGACTGTGTCCGATGGGAAAACCCACGGTCCACCGGTCAAACCTCCGCCGGGTTGGAAGTGAAGTCCGTGTATTGCTGGGGTTGAATTTCAGTGTGTGGAGGGAACCCTTTGCGGTAGGTCGACTGCGGGGAAGCTCTCGCTCTCCCTTTCCGCGCTCGACCGTGTCGGAGCGCGGGACGGAGGAACAGAGGGACTCTTTAAACTACGCTGTCTGCCGGCCAGATGTTGTCTAGATCCCGTCAGGACGGCAGCCACGCTCGCTCCTGCCTGGCCCCCCGCCCCGCGAGAGCCGTGCGCGTGCCAGGTGAGGCAGGGTAGGGCTGGCAGTGCGAAAGGGCTGGAAAAGGGAAGGTTCGCTCGCCTCCTTTGCTTTCACTCCTTCGTTGCACGAGACTTTTCGTTCTGTTCCGTGCATTTCCTTACCAGGACAGACACCAAATGCTCCGTTTCACCGTTCCAGCGGCTCGGCCGTTGAAAGGCACGGCTGCGCGTCCTCCCCTCGGCGCTGACGCTCCTCGCGCGCAGAAGACAGGCGCGTTGTCCGTCCGCGTTGCAGTAGACAGGTGGGAGGCCGTTTGGCTTGTGTCCGTGTGGCCCAAACCTTAGAGTGGACGTACTTACGCTGTTACCAGGGTGCCTGACGAGAGCTGTTTGCTCTCTGTTTCAAAATGAGAACGAATTACGTTACGAGCTCCCTGTACGCAGCCGCGCGAGAAAGGCAGACTCCTCCTGGCGTGACACCAGTCAGATCTGTACGTAGACGGGCTCTGAAAAGAGCAAAAATTCTGGTTTGCTTTTGAATCTTGGGGTTTTGTTCAAAGCTCCATCCCCCTCCGTAAACACTGCAATGCCAGGTCAGCCCAGAATTACCTGAAATGGCCAGTTTGATTCAACTCTCATTTCTTCATCCTTTCTGGGATGGAGAATCCACACGTGGCTTTCGTTAAACCCATTCTTAGAATCACAGACTGGTTTGGGTTGGACGGGACCTTAAAGCCCATCCAGCTCTAACCCCCTTACCATGGGCAGGGACACCCTCCACTAGACCAGGTTGCTCCAAGCCTCATCCAGCCTGGCCTTGGACACTGCCAGGGATGGGGCACCCACAGCTTCTCTGGGAACAGACTCACAGGGTGGTCAGGGTTGGAAGGGAGCTCTAGAGGCCATCTAGCCCAACCCCCTGCCAGAGCAGGATCCCCTACAGCAGATCACACAGGAACAAGTCCAGGCAGCTTTGGAAAGGCTCCAGGGAAGGAGACTCCCCCCTCTCTGGGCAGCCTGTCCCATGCTCTGTCACCCTCACAGTGCTCTGTCACAACCTTCTTACTCACTGAACCGTGGTTGAACCGTGATGGCGTTTCAGTCATTACGAGGGACGGCGCAGTGTCGGGGGGGCCGGTATTTAGGCTCGAGTACTTATCCATTTACATGTTTGTGTTAGACAATTTGTTTTTCCGTAGTTAGCTGGTATGAGGGGGTACAGTAATTCTGTTTTCATGAATCTTCAAGGTCCCCAGTGTGGCCAGTTTTATTTTTGCCTTTACCCCCGGTACGGTAGAGGATCCGGAGTCGCGCTTCGACCCTGCCCTCAACGTGCGACTTACCTAAAACACCGTCTCGGTTACTTCCCCGGGCGCCTCCTCCTCACGCTTTGCCCGCTGATGATCTGTACGCGAGGAGATTGGTTTTACCCGGCCTTAATCGCTGTCGGTTAAGAGGTTTAGGGGACTGTCAGGTTACAGCTCCGGTTCTTACATCCGTGCTCTCGTCGCACGTACGCACCGCGGCGCCGAGATTCCTCAGGGCGCTCGCACGTCTGGGAATGATGGGGGGGGGGAAGAAAACGGCCCGACCCAGATCTCTTCAGCTGCTGTGGAAGGGGTTCCGTAGCGTCGTTAATGCCGGTGCTGGCTGCATCTTGCGGTACCGTGGCAACTGGGAGCTCTTAATCTGCTGATTTTCAGGGTGAAAAGGTACATTTTACTGGTACAACTCCTGTCACTGTGGAAAATTTCTTCCGTGTACTGAAGATGGGTGAAGTAAGAGTTTATTTAAGTGATTTTTATTTTCCTGCGTTCTGCTGGAGAATAAAAGCAAACGGTTGCTTCTCCCGTGGCCGCTGATGTCCAGTTTGGTTTAAAAAAAAAAAAAAACAACCCACCCCCCATAGCAGAGGTGAATGGAGCGTACAGGTAGATAAAACGCCCCAAATTCAGGTATCGCGCGTGCGCTGCCTTTCGCAGTGAAACGCGGGGCTCTGCCCGCCCCCCAGCCCGCCCTTATTTCAGCACCTCGCGATCAGAGCGCAGGAGCGATTGCCGTGACCGGAGGCGCGTTGTCTCTCGCCGCGTTCGGCGACGGAGACGTAAAGCGAGGACCCGCGCTTGGAGCTTTACGCCTCTTCCAAGACACCGCCAGCGTGCGAGGGTGTTGCCGGAGCGTGCCTGCGCGGTCGGGTACGGGCTCCGTGTGTCGGCGGGAGCCGCAGTCCCCGGAGAGATGTTCGCAGATAGCGGTGTATCCGTAATTTTCTTTATCCCGGTTTTTTTTCTGGTTTAAGCGGATCGACACCTGTTCACGTAACGCTTGTGGAAACTTTAGCAAAGTTCATTTTATGGGCTCACTCTTCGTTATTCCAAGCCAAGGGTTTTTAACGTTCTGTTGTCTCTGAGCTTGCGGCCGTGCTTAGCGTTAAGGTGAACTCTGCCGGGTGTTTTGTTCAGCCATAAGCAACGTGTTCTTGGTGATCCGAAGGATTCACAGAGTGTTAGGGGTTGGAAGGGAGCTCTAGAGACCATCTAGTCCAACCCCCCTGCCAGAGCAGGATCCCCTAGAGCAGATCACACAGGAACAAGTCCAGGCGGCTTTGGAAAGGCTCCAGGGAAGGAGACTCCCCCCCTCTCTGGGCAGCCTGTCCCATGCTCTGTCACCCTCACAGGGAAGAAGGGTTTCCTCATGTTCAGGCTGAACCTTCTGTTTCCCAGTTGATGGCCACTGCCCCTCGTCCTGTCAGTGGACACCCCTGAGCAGAGCCTGGCCCCATCCTCCTGACACCCACCCTGTAGATATTGATCAGCATTGATAAGATCCCCCTCAGCCTCCTCTTCTTCCAGCTCAACAGCCCCAGCTCCCTCAGCCTTCCTCAGATGGAAGGTGCTCCAGGCCCTTCCCCATCTCAGTGGCCCTGGCTGGACCCTCCCCAGCAGCTCCTTGTCCCTCTGGAGCTGACACTCTGAACTCTAATAACCCTCATTTACTCTGGGATCCGAACTCTGGTACAGAATCTCTGGCTTCTGGTTCCCAAGCGCAATCGGACACGATGGGATCTAGTTCGCTGCCGAGCTGGCCGTTGGGTTTTGTTTGCCCCAGAAGGGATGCACCGGGCGTTGACTGGCAGCGGTCAGTATTTCCAAGGACAGGAATGAAACCGGCGCGTTCAGCCGCTACGGACGGTACCGGAAGGTTTTGACCGCCCGCGTTGGGTGACGCGCGCCGTATCTTCCGCAGGGTACCCATCGCTGCTCTGAGCTGGGAGGATTGGTACGATATTCCTTGAGAGCAGTGTGGAAAATCTGGATGTTTAGCGGGATACGCTGCGTTACAGTTGACCCTTGGCTTTTTGCGATGTAAATTAAGGTTTTTTCGTGTAACATTTGAATCTTCAAAACACTTTTCCAGGTTTAGGTGGCCCTTTGTAGTCCGTGAAGGAAACCTCTGTCTGCTACGATACGCCTACGTTAAAAATGAACGGTTTATTTCTTTCTAATATAATTTTTTTTGGTCTTTTTTGGTTTTTGCTCACGTGTTAACGGTTTGCACAAGCAGAAGATTAACGTACTAACGAGCGCGCTGCCTTCGGGGTTTCTTAGTCGTGTAGTAAGTGCTTGGAAACGGGAATATTTTCAGTAAGGATGAACTTGTTTCAAAGGCCCTTTGGTACTTTGAAGGAGAGCAACACACGTTTGCAGTCACCTTATTTTTATTAAATTTAGAAATATCTGGCAAAACGAGTGGGTGTTGTGGCACAGTACTTTGGTGCTGATATCCAATATATGGCTGTTCAGCTATGGCTTTCTTTTCAACTCATTCCTTTCATCCTAATTCAAATTTGATTTTGTTAGGTTGTATTTTTTTTTTACATATATATATATATATATATACAATTTCAAAATATTAAGATTGGATAAACTTGAAAATTTTTAAGTATTGAGTTGATTCTGATAATTACAGTTTTGGAATAAAATACCTCCTTAATTACAACCACAGACTCAGGGAATTGTTCTGGTTGGAAAAGACCTTTCAGATCGCGTCCAGCCGTCAACCCAGCGCTGCCAAGTCTACCCTAAACCACATCCTGGGGCACCACGTCCCCACGTCTCTTAAATCCCTGCGGGGGTGGTGACTCCCCCACCTCCCTGGGCAGCCCCTTCCAATGCCTGACAGCCCTTTTGGAGAAATTTTCCTTAATATCCAATCTATACCTGCCCTGGCACAACTTGAGGCCATTTCCTCTCGTCCCATCGCTTGTCACTTGGGAGAAGAGACCAACCCCCCCTCTCTGCCCCCTCCTTTCAGGGAGCTGTAGGGAGCCATCAGGTCTACCCTCAGCCTCTGCTCCTCCAGGCTGAACCCCCCAGCTCCCTCAGCCGCTCCTCACAGGAATTGTGTTCCAGCCCCTTCCCCAGCTCCGTTCCCTTCTCCGGACACACTCCAGCCCCTGCAGTGTCCTTGCAGTGAGGGGCCCAAAACTGACCTCAGGATTCGAGGTGCGGCCTCACCAGTGCCCAGCGCAGGGGGATGATCCCTGCCCTGGTCCTGCTGGCCACACTGTCCCTGATGCAGGCCAGGACACCGTTGGCCACCTGGGCACACCACTGGCTGTCAGGCCATCAACCAACACCCCCAGGTCCTTTCCCACCACGCAGCTTTCCAGCCCCTCGTCCCCAGCCTGTAGCATTGCGGGGGGTTGTTGTGGCCCAAGAGGAGAACCCAGCACGTGGCCTTGTTGACCCTCATACAGTGGCCTCAGCCCATCGATCCAGCCTGTCCAGATCCCTCTGGAGACCCTTCCTGCCCTCATTCCCACCCAACTTAGTGTCACCCGCAAACATCAGGTCATCGTACTGTTGCTGTAGCGATGCCCCTTTCCCGCTTTACCTCGTTTGAATTCCGCTTCCTTCGTCGTTGGCAGCTGTTGCTCCAAGTCGCACACGGTCTCTGAGGCTTCAGTACCTCTGTGCTCCAGCTCTTCTGTCTCTGCCACCAGTTTCTCTGTCTCGTTACCACGAGCTGTAATTTATTGCCTGTTTCGCTCCTTTTCCGATAACAGCTTCATGTAATCATCCCTCTTTTTTTTCTGCTTCCAAAGATCCCGCCTGTAGCGTTGGTTCGTGGTTCGCCTACGGGGCTCTCCCGAAATCTGCGGCTTCGCTGGAAGTTTTAACCGTCCTCCTGAATTTCCTGCTGAAAATCCACCACGTTCGTGGTCCCTTTCTACATCCCTAAATTGCCGCTGGGTTTTAAGCTGGGTTTTTTTTCCAAGAACTTGAATTTGCGGGTTCAACTCGGCCACCTCCATCAACCGCGCGGCCGGGTCTCCATTACTGTGCGGCTGTTCTTCCAGCTCCACCTCCCAGGCTGGCGCTGGAGAGCGTGAGTGGGAACGGGCCTTTTTCTGCCTGACACTGGAGCTCTAATGTCTCCTTCGCTAAGAATTCCGCTTCATTCAGCAGACCGAGAGTCGCTGGCTCCTGGGTTAGTTCCTGGATGCGTTCCCACGTGTTCTTCACCTCCACCACGAGGTGACGTTCGGATTCCAGGCCTATTCCAGCGCGGCTTTTTCTGCAGCACAGCCTTCGCCAGCGCCCTCTGACGCTCTAGTGCCAGCTGATTCTTGGCTTCGCGCTCATCGCTGCGGCACTCTGTCGGCTCCGGGCGCTGGCTGACCGCTTGGGCAGTTTCCCGCTTTCGGTGGCCGAATTCTTTAAATTGTGCGTTTTTCTCCCCTTGTTGGGTTGATTCTGTAACCGGTTCCACAAGTCTCTCCGCTGCAGCGTGCAAACGTTGACCAATTTTCAGGGTAACGTCCTCGTTTTCATGTGCTCTGCAAAAATGCCGTCATGGAATCGCGCAGGTTGGAGGAGCCCCATGAGATCATCCAGTCCAACCATTCCCCCAGCGCTGACGTACCCACTACGCCACGTCCTCAGCGCCACGTCTACACGCTCCTTGAACGCCTCCAGGGATGGCGACTCCACACCGCCCCGGCGCCTGAGCACGTAAGTAACTCCGACCAGTCGGTCTCTGGAGACAGCTGGTCGCGTGCTGTGGGAGCTGAAGCTCCTCTCCTTCTTCTAGGCGATGCTGTTCTTTGAAACGCTGCATGAATCCCCTTTCTTCCACAGTACTGTGACTTTCTCTAGGCTGTCCGGAAGCCAGACTGTCCCCAGGGCCAAGACCAACCTGGCTAACGATGAGCTCCTCGATCGCTGCTGTGGCCTTCACCCACTCCACAAGCAATTCTGGAGCATGCCGATAAGATTCCTGCGGGTTTTTCCACTCATCCTTGGAGTGCTCAGTATCAGATCTCAGCGTGGCTACCGAATTCCCTCCTCGGTTGTCTCCGTCCCGCTGCTGAAGGAGCGCCTCCGGTTCAGACTCGGCCTCCTGTGTTTCAGGGTTTAAAGACTCCGCTTTCGTTTCCGGCTGGGTGATTATTGCCGCTTTTTCCCCGCGGCTGGGATGATAACATTGCCTGCTCCTTCAGGGGAGCGCAGCCTGTGCCTTCTCCCTCCCGCATCAACATCTGCTCCTTGGCGTGTGGTGATGCCTTTATTTCAGCTTCAAATTCAGCCTTCGGCTCTGCACTCTGCAGCGTGTCCCTCCATGTACACCACTTCCTCACGTAACACACCCAGGGCCAGGCGGTCTTTCGGTTAGGGCTCCCTTCCTCGGGAGGCCTCCCTTCTTCCGAATCCCCGCAATACGCTGTTGCTCAGAGCGGAGGAGAGCGCCTCGCTCCGCGCTTCTCCTCCCGCGCGGCCGCTCACTCGGCCGCCTGCGATTCAGGGCGACGCGCGGCACGCTGCGGGCGCGGGTTGGGGGGTTTCTTCCGTGGGTTCTGCTGGAAGTCGGGCACGGAGCTGTCTGCTGAGTGCGAAAGGGGCACGTTCACTCCGCTTTTAAATGCTCGGCTGAAGCGGCACGTGTTAACCTCGAGCCAAAACACGTGGTGATCACGGGCCAGAAGGAGGATCTAGTCACAAATTATAGTCTGCGACTGGAAAACGGGGTTTCCTACAAAGATTTTGTATGCCAAAAAAACCCCGTATTTCAGATTTTAAGCTGCCATACGGCTGTAGGGAACGGTGGGTTCTTGTCCTTTGGTTAGGAAAGTTCTCAGGTTGTGTTTCTTGTAGGGTTAGACCTGCTGTATCCCAGCATTACATTGCCCAGAGAAGCTGTGGGTGCCCCATCCCTGGCAGTGTCCAAGGCCAGGCTGCAGGAGGCTTGGAGCAGCCTGGGCTGGTGGAGGGTGTCCCTGCCCATGGCAGGGGGTGGGACTGGATGGTCTCCAAGGTCCCTTCCAACCCAAACCATTACATGATTCCATGATTCTCCTTTTTTTCCGATTAACCGTCATCCCCCTCTTCGGGAGCGGGGTGACCGTGAATCTTCTGCCGCCGTAAGGTCGGTCAGTCTGTAAGTGAATCCCTGCCACAGTAGTGCTTCATCACCCGTTTGTTCGTTACTGTAGTTTAGCAGCGTTCATCTCCTCTCAGAGAAAAATGGCTTAAGGAATCAGAATCCCCATTACGGCTTTTTTCTCAACTGGGCGTAACGTGTCCTCTAATACCTCCTCGGTAACTTAGCTAAATGCAGCACAAACGATTAATTCCCACGTCATTCCCCCTTTCGGAGCCGTTTTCGCTACAACTCCTATCCCACATCTAGCAGGTTTGTCTCAGGGCTTCGTAAATGCGTAACTGCGTGGTCCCGTCCCAAACGCTCCTTTCGCACGCTGCCGAGTTGGTTCAGCCGTTCCTCCCCGCATCGTTCATGCGTTTGCAAAAGCCCAGTTCTACGAACCCTGGGAAAGGAACGTGTCCTGTCCCACGGAATAACCTCGCCGCAGCGCAGGGCTTTTTTTGGTGCTGATGGAAAGGGAGACTGACCTAAAGGAGAGTATGGAAGGGTCCCTGCCGGGGAGGGGGCGCGTTTCCCGCTGCGATGGCGCGTGGGTGCCGTCGGTCCATCCTTCACCGGGCCCGGAAGGTGCCAACGACCGAGCAGCAGCCGGGAGGCGAGCGGGTCGCGTTTTCCACGCCGATTCCACGGCTAGGTGAAGTCAGGGGGAACGGGTTCATTGCGTTGGGCTGTGCGGATCGAGGTTAGCTCCTATGGAAAAACGTACTAGGCTGCCCTTGGCTTTTATCGGCGTGCTGTTGAAAGTGCACTCTGTAACCTGGCAGCTCCTCCTCTCGGCACGGGAGAGCTTCCACTTCCCTCTAGTAACTTACTCATGGGATGGTTTGGGCTGGAAGGGGCCTTGGAGATCCAGTTCCCACCCCCTGCCACGGGCAGGGACCCCCTCCCCTAGCCCAGGTTGCTCCCAGCCTCATCCAGCCTGGCCTTGGACACTGCCAGGGATGGGGCACCCACAGCTTCTCTGGGCAACCTGTCCCAGCGCCTCCCCACCCTCTCTGGGAAGAATTTCTTCCTGATGTCCAATATCAATCTCCCCACTTTCAATTTAATCCCGTTACCCCTTGTCCTGTCACTACAGACCCTTGTAAAAAGCCCCCCCCACCTTTCTTGTAGCCCCCCGCCAATCACTGGAAGGGGCTCTAAGTTCTCCCCGGAGCCTTCCCTTCTCCAGGCTCAACACCCCCCACTCTCCCAGCCTGTCCCCATGGCAGAGGGGCTCCAGCTCTCGGAGCATCTCCGCGGCCTCCCCTGGACTCGCTCCAAGCGGTCGATATCCTTCTGCTGCTGGGGGCCCAGAGCTGGAGGCAGAACTGCAGGTGGGGTGTCCCCAGAGCGGAGCAGAGGGGGAGAATCCCCTCCCTCGCGCTGCTGCCCACCCTCCCTTCCTCCTCCCAGCGCCCCCCGCCCTTTTCCAGGGCGTTGAAGAAATGTTCCGCGGTCAGAAACCGCAGGAGTTGCCCGAATACGTGTCCAAAACACCGATTTACTTTCGGCTGATCTTTGTTCGAAGGCCAAAGGAAGCGGTTTTACACCGCAAATAAACCCGCACCCGCCGCTGCGGCCCCCGCGCCCGCTCCGCCACCGGGAGGGACTCCCGGGGGCAGCCGGCACCCCCTGCCCCCCGCCCCCCGGCAGGGGCCGCGGCTTGCGGAGAAGCGCCGGGGACCCCCCCACCCCGGGGCGCTGGACCGCGGCCGCAGCCCCCCCCCCCCCGCCCCTCCCCCGCTCCTCCCCCGCCCTGCCCTGGGCCCCGCTGGGGGCGGGCCCGGCGCTCAGGCCCCGCCCCCCGGTAGCGCGCGAAGGGGGCGGGGCGGGCGCAGGGCTGCGGGGCCGCTCGCCGCCGCCGGTGCCGCCGGTACCGGCCTCCCGCCCGCGTCCTCGCCCGCAATATGCCTCCGCTGCCCTCGGGCTGCTCGCCATGCCGGGGACCTGCGGGCGCCTCTCCTTCCTGCTCCCGGCGCTGGCGGCCGCGCTGCTGCTGATGGAGCGGCCGCCTCCCGCCGCCGCCGCCGCCCGCCCGCAGCAGCAGCGAGCGGCGCTGCCCCCCGCCGCGGCCTCCGCAGGTACCAGCCTCCTGCCCCCCCGCCCCGGCTCTGGGCACATCTCGCCTTCCCCGAGGGGGGTGGGAGCTCTCCCTTCGGGACGCGTCGGTGCAGCCCGGTAGCGCGGCGGGGTCGCCAGCCGGTAACACCGGGGATGCTCCGGTATCGCGCGAGGGGCCGGCGGCGTTCGCGAGCCTCCGCGGTTTGAGCGGTGCAAGGCCCGTGTTTAACGGGGCACGATCCGCGCGCAACCGGACGCATCCCCGTAACCGCCGACCCCGCCGCCGAGGCCCCCCCGGGGACCGGGAGGATGGTCCCGGGGGAAGCGTGGCTCTGCGCATCCCGGTCTGCGGGGCGAGAGCCGGCGTGGATCCACAGCGTCCCGGTACGCGCCTGCCCGGATTCATCTCTCCGTGCGCTTCCATCGGCGTGAAAACGCGCGGAACCCGGCCGGCACGTGCGCGTGCCGCCATCCTGTCAGATGATGAGCTCATCGATGAGCTCACTGACGAGCTCATCAGCGTCCGCGTCGCCCCGGCAGCTCGAGAGCGCGAGAATCGTGGGCTCGCTCCGGTTCTACGGCCAGACGTGTGAGGTCGCCCCTTCGCGGAGCCGGGGCGATGC
Source organism: Rhynochetos jubatus (assembly GCA_027574665.1). NCBI lineage: Eukaryota > Metazoa > Chordata > Aves > Eurypygiformes > Rhynochetidae > Rhynochetos > Rhynochetos jubatus. The sequence continues at coordinate 2,249,406 of CM050654.1, read as the reverse complement.
CCTGTCGCCTGCTTTAAGGAATACGGGTAGATTCTGCAGCCTCACCGGCTTAAATTAGGGGAAAATCACCTTTTTTCCTCACCCCGCCTCCTCTCGGCGGTGAATCGCCAAGTGCTTCCCGGCGTTGGGCCTCGCAGCGCCCAGGTTCCGTTTGGGCGTATCACCGGGGCCCGAGCTGCGTTCCTGACGCGTGTGCGCGTTTGTTCCCAGCCGACGCGGAGAAGGTACGCGACGCCCCTTGGTTTCGGGCGCGCGGTTAATTAGGAAAACGGGGCGGAAATCTTGAATTAGGGGTTTTATCGTGTCTTCCTCGAGACGTAGAACGAGGAACGAGATTTGGACTAAATTCAGCGACCTCGGAGATGGTACGGGATGGCCTCGGTTTCGGGCGCGCGGTCGGCGTTTCGCCCAGCCGAAGGCGGCCGACACCATGGGGGGTAATTAGGAAAACGAGGCAGAAATCTTGAATTTCTTGAATTAGGGGTTTTACTTGTGTCTTCCTCAAGATGTAGAACGAGGAACGAGATTTGGACTAAATTCAGTGACCTCGGAGAAGCTACGGGATGGCCTCGGTTTCGAGCGCGCGGTCGGCGTTTCGCCCAGCCGAAGGCGGGTTCTGAAGCTGCCGACGCCACGGGGGGAATTAGGAAAACGAGGCGGAAATCTTGAATTAAGGATTTTTACTTGTGTCTTCCTCGAGATGTAGAACAAGGAGCGAGATTTGGGCTAAAATCCGTGACCCTCTTTGGTTCTGGGTATTGATTTCAAGAAGCTCCGTGACCTTATTGCCTTCAGCCCTGGCCAAAAATCCCTCGGTGCCGAACGGTTTGACGCCAAAACTCCCCGTTGGCTGCTGCTGCCGCCTTTTCCTTGCTTCCAGGCTTTGAGGCGTGAGGAGGTGCCTCACCCTCCGCAGCTTCCGCCACCCGTCCCGGTTTGCGAGCGTTAAAATCATCATTTGGGCTGACCCGCGGCGTTCGTTTACGTGGCGTTTAAACGAGCCTCGTTTCGCTTGTTCGCTGGCGTTCTGGGGGATCTTGACTCGTTTTTTCTCTCATGAAACATTAAAAAGAGCCAGTAGCGATGATGCTTTTAAAACGACACGCTAATGACTGCTGCGAAACCCTCGTTATTCCGCAGCAGCTGCTCAGCACCTTGGGGTTTTGTCTGCTACTTCCTTCCTGCAGACCACGCCATTTTGGCTACGTCGCCCTTATTTTTTAATTTTAAGGAGGAAAAGCCTGACTCCAGCGATACGTATTTATCAGACACTGATGTCTTCTTCCATGAAACCACCTTCTGGTTGTTTACAGCCGAATCCATGGCTGCGGAGGCCCGGCAGCAGGGTAATCCCGGAGGGGAATGCTCTAAAGAGTCTCCTCCTGCGGCAGCTGCTGGGAACCACGGTGCCTTCGGGAAGTAAGGAGGAGCCTGGCTGAACTGGGATTTACGCCGTGTGTTTGTGACCCCCGGCGCTGTCGTAGCGAAGGAGCGTTACCCTCCAAAAACGGGGACGGTGCGGCGCTGAGGCTGGAGCGCAACCTCGTTTGGTGTCCCTGTATCTATGTCCCTGTTCTGTCAAAGCTAATTACACAGTTTTACGGATCAATTCCCGCCTGGATTAACGGACTTCTGCCAGTGTCATTATTATGCTGCCTGAGAAGAGACGCTGAAGTCAGCACAGCTGCCTACAGAGGTTTGGGGTGCAGACTCCCCTGCTGACGCCTAAGTGCTGCAGTGAGGTAGTCGCGCATCGTGACTGAGTGGAGGTTTTTGTTCATCCCTTCCTCCTTCTCCCGTAAAATAAACCAAAAAAGCCCTTACCACTGCCAGAAGTAGGTAGATTCTAAGGACAAGGCCTAGGCTTGGTTTGGCCTTGTGTAAAGACAAGGCCTAGGCTTGGTTTGGCCTTGTGTAAAGACAAGGCCTAGGCTTGGTTTGGCCTTGTGTAAAGACAAGGCCTTGGTTTGGCTTGGTTTGGCCTTGTGTAAAGACAAGGCCTTGGTTTGGCTTGGTTTGGCCTTGTGTAAAGACAAGGCCTTGGTTTGGCTTGGTTTGGCCTTGTGTAAAGACAAGGCCTTGGTTTGGCTTGGTTTGGCCTTGTGTAAAGACAAGGCCTTGGTTTGGCTTGGTTTGGCCTTGTGTAAAGACAAGGCCTAGGCTTGGTTTGGCCTTGTGTAAAGACAAGGCCTAGGCTTGGTTTGGCCTTGTGTAAAGACAAGGCCTAGGCTTGGTTTGGCCTTGTCTTTAGACTCTTTGGCCTTTGCTTGGCCTTGTCTTTAGGCCAAGCCGTGCACGAGAAGGACTCCGTTCGGGAAGCTACTCTAACTCGTGTTACCGAGGGGACGTAGCTATTTTTCCAGATGTTAGGTGGAGAGAGAGACAGGCCTCCCTGGTGAGGGTGGTGGTTGCTGGCTGGAGAACCTGCCTTGGTCCCTTGCTATTCCTGGTGAGTTGTTCCATCTGCTGTGTGGCAGAAATCTGGACTTGGGTGAGCAGAAGCCGTCGAAGAGACGTCGCTGGGAGCTTGGAGTAGTCAGCATCGAGGTCAGCGGGCTAGAGCACGGAACGCCGTAAATCCCAGCCCTGGCTTTGGTCCAGGCAAATCTGGTGGTGTTTGCCTCGTTCCCTTTTGTTTACCTCTGTGGAGACGCGTTCTTTCCGGGAGGAATAGGTTGCGTTCCTCGGTGAAGTTAATAAGCCGTAGCAGCTACTAGTGGTCCTGGGACAGAGGAGAGAGTTGGGATCACCTTGCGGTTTTCCTCGCCTCGTTTGGAAAACGTGGATGGTTGTGGTGTAGGCCGTACCTGAGCAACCCGCCGCTGCCGCAGGTTGCCCTGCAAATGGCCGCGGAAAGGCGGGGAGCGGGGTCTTGGCGTGAGCGTGGCGCGGCGGGTACGCGCGGAGGCCCCGTACCGAGCCGCGTGTGTTAGGAGGTCGACGAAGCGGCGAAACGGGGAGGATGCCGGACCCGCTGCGTCGCGTCCCCGGCCCCGCTCTCGCTGCAAGGCGTTACTGGTGTGACCGCTGCGCCCCAGGAGGCCCGCGGCGTGTCGTCGCGTTGGTGAGCGCTGCAGCCTCTGCTCTGGGCGCTTCCACCACGCGCGCCGCGCTTGCAGCTAGATCAGTCGGCGCTCTGGTGCGTTTATTCTGGGGGAAAGGGTTGAATTGAGCTGTTTTGTTGGTCTCTAGGCGGTCGTTGATAGTTCGGCTGCCTCTTCTGAGGCGTTTTCTTCTGGTCTGGGGTTTTATCTCTTACCTTCATCCATCCTTCACCTGTCTTTGACGTCCGAGCGCCCCGCAGGAGCGTGCGCGTAGCTTTCGGGTTTCGTGTTGTACCTTACTTTAGTTGCAGGCCCCAGCAAACCTTTCGCTAGCCAGAGGGGTTGTCACGCGGAACCGTCGGCGTTTCTGTCCTCGTTGACTCCGCGTGGGGCGACATCTCTCTCGTCATCCCATCCCCTTAACACAGCAATCGGGCTGTGAGCCCCAAACTCCCGCGGGATGCCCTACTCCTGACGAAGCACCCGGCCGCACGCGCGAGGCGTGTTCCAAACCGGCAGGTGAGGTCGACGGCGGGCGAGCGAAGAGGATGGTTGCGCTTCGTGGGTTTTTCTTCCGGTGTTTTTCCGCGATTTGAAAGTAAACCGTGAGGGTCTGGAATCGTGGAGCGGTCAGGCTGGAGGCGGTCGCGGCGTGTTTGTTCCCGTTGGCCCCTCTCTCCAGCGAGGTCCCTCGGAGCGTCTTGGCCGCATCCTCGGCTCCTTACCGTCTCGAGGCGTCGAGGCGTGTCCCGTGCCCTCCTCAGATCGCTGACCCGGGGTCGTAGGCGGCGGCGGGGTGCGCCCAAGCCTGCGTTTCGCGTTGGGTAGGCCGTTTCCCTCTCGTGGTGTAAACTAGAGGATGGTGGAGTTACATCCCCGGCTGCCACCCCGGGCCTGTTCTGTGAACGCGATGCAGCAGGCTCGCGACCAGCGGGTAGCGTGGACTTCTGGGCGTGCAATTCGGCAAGGTGCCAGATTTATCTGTTACTGACGTCGTTTTATGGGCAAGGCTCCCAGGGAAACCGCTCGGAACATTTTCCTACAAGTGGTTTTTCTGTGAGGTGGCAAATGTGGTCGATCGTCTGCGCGAACGCGAGCCAGGCTAGAAGAAAGGTCGCGGTATTTGGAAACGGGGGCGTTCTGCTGGATGAGCAGGTGCTTGCCCCCTGCTGTGGACACTAACGGGACCATAAGGCGGTTTCTTTGGGGCGTTGTGGAAAATATTTCTCCTCTGTTCTGGAGCCTTTCACCAAACGACTGAGCGGGGGACACGGGTCGCGTTGGGTGGACGCAGGACAGCAGAGTGGGCGGTTGGAATGGTAAAAGCTGTTAATAACGTCCTGTGTGGTAAATATCCCAGGAGCTTACCTCGCAGTCTGTGGGGCCAAGGGAGAAAACTTACTCCCCCCGGGCTGAAGGAGAGGTTATGGCCCACTACTAGGGGTCTACAGGGAAGCTGGGGCGGCTTTTGACAAGGGCCTGTAGTGACAGGACAAGGGGTAACAGGTTTAAAGTGCAAGCGGGGAGATTTAGATTGGATATCGGGAAGAAATTCTTCCCGGAGAGGGTGGGGAGGCCCTGGGACAGGTTGCCCAGAGAAGCTGTGGATGCCCCATCCCTGGAAGTGTCCAAGGCCAGGCTGGATGAGGCTTGGAGCAACCTGGTCTAGTGGAGGGTGTCCCTGCCCATGGCGGGGGGGGGCACTGGATGGGCTTTAAGGTCCCTTCCAACCCAAACCGTTCCATGATTCCACGACTCTTATCAATCATGTTGAGCCAATCCTCTGAGGAGGTTGGCTGGAACTGAGACCCGGCAAAGCGTTCGTGAAGTGCCGCGTCGCCCTGGTGCAGCGCCACGGCTGCGTGCCTCTTAGTGGACGGGTCCCTTTTCACCCTCTTGGTTTCTTTATTTTCCTCGGCACGGTGTAGAAAACCTGTCCTCTCCTGGATTCTCCAGTGCTTCCTGGAACAGCTCGTCTCAGGAATACTGAAGTGGGTTCATTCCCAGCCCCCCCAGCCCAGCTGGCACAATATCAGAGGTGCTGAACCAGAATTCTGGGGAGAAAGCCCAGTGTTTACTGTCCCGTTTTTAGCCTCGGTGCCAACAAAAACATTTCCGTCATCCTAGAACGGTTTGCGTGGCGCCAAGTCGTTTTCCAGTTCTTCCCGATAGGAATTCGGCCACCTGCAGCGGAGGGTGGGGTTCCGGTTGGAGCTGGAGTCGGCGGGCAGCGTGTCCACCTCCGCCAACTGTCCTTGGGCCGGACCCAGTGCCCAGCGGTGGGGAGGCAGCGCCGATCCCGCGCGGCAACGGCCGAATCCCTCACGTGTCCGGTGTCGCCGGTTCCCTCGACGGCGTCCGCGTGTGCGGAGTTGCGGTACGGGGGGGGGCAGCCTTGACCCAACTGTTGGGCTTTATCCTGTGGTCTGCTTTGGGCCATGCTTCTCTCTTCTCAACGCTTCTTATGGCATCTGTGGAATTTTACTCTGTTAAAATTAGGAACCTGCGATTATTTTAATCTGCACTAATTTTTCTAAAAACTGGTGTCCTGGTGTTTTTCTAGTTTTGTGATTTCTGATCGTTCGCTTCACGAAACGCCACTTTAACGAGTTTTTATAGGCAGCTCGTTGGGTTTTCTCATTCTGGTGCCGCCGCATGGATTTCCTAGCCACAAAAAATGCCCATCCCACGTGCACAGGACGAGGCTGGGAGGTGCTGGCCGTGTCTTCTCCCGGTACGCCTTCAACACTCGAAGGGATTGGGGCATCTTTCCCTCTGCGTCGGAGGGCGGTTGCCGGGACGTTGCAGATCTCTTTCTTCAAGCAGTCGTATGAGCTTTTGCGGGTTTTGGGGAAGAGGAGTGTTTTCAGCAAGGAGCAGTGGCCGGCACGTTGCTGAGCCGTCACCGAACGCATGGGTGGCTTCCCTTTGGGCTCAGCGGGTAGCGCGCACGGGTGTTGGAGTTACGGGCTGGTCGGTTGTGTTGTGCCAACGCGTGAGTTTATACAGGCGGATCTGTCCCGAGGTGAAGGGCTTCGGGGCGTGAAACGTCACGGTGGAGGAGGGCACTGCTCCCTTTTCCGCTGGTTTTCGCTCTGCCAGACCAAGGGGATGGTTGAGCTCGCGGAGGTTGGGTTTTCCGCCCTGTTGTCACTCACGAGCCACCACCGACGACGACACGGGACCGATCCCGTACCTAATTCCTTAGGGTGAGAAAAGGTGCCGCGTGCTGCGGGGTCGCTGGAATATTCTGCCTGCATCCACGTATATTGGTTGTTAAAGGGTACGTCTGACAAGTCTCTCGGAATTCTTTGTAAGGAACGGCCTCGTTTCGTCCAGGAGGTGACGCCGAAGGGTTTTTTCCCGTCTGCGTAACGAAGGTCTGATTGTAAAGGCCACGAGGGGGAAGCGCATGTTGTTTGCTCGTCACCTGATAGGCACTTGCCCATTTTTGGGGAGGATGTGTCGTTGAATGTGGGTATTTAAGACAGCAGATTTAAAAAGAGAGTGTTATTCAGCTTTTGAGGTTTCCCTTCTGGACTTTTTTTTCCCCAGTATTCTATAACAAAGGGTGAATTTTCAACATTCATTTTTCCATTCCCTCCACTCTGGAATGATACAGTCATCGGAAAAAATGAAAGAGCAGCATTACAGGTTTATTATTAGCCAGGCAGTAAAAGAGGATGAAAGAAAATAATCTTATAATGCCCCCTGGAACGCCTGGGCAGAGGTGCTCCGTTCCGTGGGCTGCAGGAGCTCTGTTGCTGCTAGTTACTTGCTCATTTACATCTTTCACTTGCAAATTTATCTGATACACACTTATTTAGGATTTGATCTTTCAATATCCATCATTTAAATCGCTTATCTAAGATGACAGAAGATGATAATTACGGTAAACGTATCCTCAATAGGTGAATCCCCGCGGCGGCGGCGTCTCGTCCGCGTCCTACCCCCCTCGCCTCAGGGAGGTGAATTTCTCGGCTTCCGTCTTCCGTAGTAACCGGAGTCGGGAGAGCCAAGGCTCGGGCCGACGGAACGATACAGCAGCAAACGAAAACGCGCGGTTGCCACGGTAATCGCGGTTGTCAGCGCTTCGCTGGCAGGTTTGGAATGGTTTTGGGAGCCGTATTATGCCACTCTGCAGCACGACAAGTGGAACACGGTGCTGCGCTGCTAATTCCGGTTGGTTGCATCCTGTGAGTCCTGGTGTTTTGGGTGGGGAAACATCCTGATTCTAGTATGGAAGCTGAAGGAAGAAGGCACGTAATGGCGAGAAACCGTCGTGCATCTCCTCGCGGAATGACTGCCCTACAGCAGAAACACCCCGGCGGGTTCCTTCCGGTGTACCACGCGGTGTTCACGGAATCTGAATTTCAAGGCTGCTGTCACGGCTGCATTTCCCAGCTCTTGCTTAGGTAGCCCACACAAATATTTGCAGGGGAGCGCCTGTTTTCGTTGTACCTTACATATCTGACTGGGTGCACGTGAAGGTGTTGGGATGTTCCCGCTGGGTAGGCGAGCCGTTGGCAGCGTCATGGATTAGCCTGATGACGTTCCGGTGTAGCTCTCACGAGCGCGATCGTTCCAGGAAGGTGCTTATTGATCACGCAGGACGCAGCCTGTAACCCTCTGCTTTACCTTCATCGTTTTGCGGGACCTTGACTGCGTCAATATTTGGCGGGTGTCAACATTCGCGGAGCGAGCGGCGCTCGGTGTCTTCGTGCATCTGCTCCGAGGCCTCGGTTGGGCGCGCAGCCACCTTGTGTTGAACGCTGGCCACGTTTAGTCCTGGTTTAAACCTAGTATTTCTTTGAAGTTGCTTCCGAATTCGGAGGAACCGATTCCAAAAGTTGGGCGGAACAGCAGTTTGTAGGTTTACGCTGACCTACGGGCTGTTCGCTGCTTTGGAAACTCTTCCAGTGCCTAGGGATTAGTGAGGCATAAATTTAATATTCGAGGGCAAGGTTGCTGCATAAAGGGAAAACGATTATTCTGTTCAAGTCGTCGTAAGAAAATAAATTCAATTAACAACCTTTTTTTCCTGAAAGCATCGGTAAAAATTCAGCGTTAATGCTGTGTAAAGAAACGGTGCGAAGTCCGTAAGTATTTTTGCTGGGGAAAAAACCCCTGGAACGTGTGACTGAGAACAACAGTCTGTTTGTAAAGCAGCGCGTGTTCTGCTTCTAAACTTACTTTGCTCCCAAAATCCCTTCTAGAAGGGAAAGAGGTCCTGTTCTTCCCCGTGGAACACCACCTTTTCCAGTATTTCAGAAGGTGGGCAGCCTCTCCGTACTGCCCGATGCAGTCTTACCGTAACCCGAAACTGGCTTTTGGGTCTGTTTCCTGCTAAAGGAATAATTGCCGCCGGCCCCGTGGTTTTCCAGTCCGCTGGATCTGAAGTCTCCCGTCCAGGCGCACATCCCGATGGGTTGGATTGTACGTAACGCCTTTCTCGCTCGCTCTGGAGTCGGGGGCTTGCGGAAAACCTCGTTTTTAGACAAGTGTTGCTCTTTCTTCACCATCTCGGGGCTGAAGAATCACCGGGGCTCGTCACTCCTCCAGGATGGGATGGATGCTGGGAGGAAGGAGCGCGGGCAGAGCTCCACCAGGACAGGACAGAACTGGGAAGGGTGGCGCTGGGGAAGCAGCGGGGAAGCAGGAAGCGATGGGAGCAAGGATGGGTTGGGTTGGTTGAGGCCGCAGTTGGCAGTTGGATTTCCGTCTTGCCTACGCTGCCGCTTTGGTCGGCTCTTGGAAGGAGCCGCGTCCGGCTGTTTCAGGCGATGGCGGCGTAGTCTTGCTTTGGAACGGTGTGAAATGGTCTCTGAAGTACTATTGTTGCGTTTTCCTCGCTTCTAGTAAATAATTTCCTTTTTTTTTTCTTACCAATTTCCACTTCTTTCTTGTCAACGTGCTCAAGGCCTCCGGCGCCGTGGTCCGCCTGCGCCTGTCACGGCACGCGCTATCCCTGTGTCTGAAATAACGGTTCACCGGGGCCAGTGTAAAAGCAAATGTTTGAAAAGCTCTCAGAGTTAGAAGATAATCTGGTTTTTTCCCCAGCCAGGGCTCACCGGGGCGGCCTGACGGGTGACAAATCCCCCACCAGGTAACGGCGTTCCCTTTTTTCCTCTCGCAGCTTCTCCTGGCTGAGGCGCGTGCTTGCTGGAGACCCGCGGATTTGACCACATTGGGTTAAACTCTCCCCTGCCAACCGACCCTAACAGCCTTTCTCTGCGTAAAAGGCATGGCTTGTCCCCCTCGGGATGTAACCGTGGCTCCTCCACGTCTGGGGTTTTGTTGGTGGCCTCAGTGGGAGCTGGTCGCCCAGAAGCAGGGCGCTGGGAATACTGCGGTGCCCGGCTTTGCTGCTTTCTCCCCGGCAGCCGGGGGTGTACTGGGCACCACCGCGGAGCTTTTTGCCGAAGCTGTCCTTTTCAATACGCATTTTAACGTTCGGTTTTCCACCCAAATGTTTTGAGGGGGCGCTGAGCTACGGCACGGACGCTCTCCGGCGGCGGCCCCTGACGTACGGCAGTAGCATCTCGACGTCTTCCTCTTCCGGAGTGCATTCCGAGGGGCGGTCCGTGCTTGCTTTACGGATCCGAGTCCTCACGCCGCCGTCTCGCCTAAGGATCAGCCTGAACGAGGGCAAGACGTGGCTGCGGCCCCGGGTCTGCCCTCGCGCGCCCGCCTTCGTTACCGGTCACCTGGCGGTTACGGCCGGTCGTTAATTAGATGTCATCGCTCTTAGCCTTGTGTCACCTGCGGGAAGGAAACCCTCTCAGCTTCCAAGCGGTTTTTTGCCTTTTCAGCCAGGTGGAAAGATTGTTCTCCTGTCTGTGCCCTACTTTTCTCCAAACGGAACCTTCTCTTCTCCGGGGCAGCGGGTTTTTGGACAGCTGCTTAGGCACGTGCCGAGTTTCCTCAGACCTTGTGGGACTGGGCGAGGGTCTTCGCTCCTCAGTTCGGTTGTACGCGCCGTGGCGCGTGTCGGTCGTACTTGGAACGAATTAATCAAGATGAAGGGTGCGACGTCGGGAGGGTTCTGTAACCGCGTCGTGTTCTTGGGTCGTCTCAGGGAGGAGAAAGAACTCGCTGCGTTTCTTTTCTGCGGTTAATTCAAACAGAGGACCAGCACATAAACAGCATGTGTCGCACCGTTCGTGTTAAACGAGGGGGTCTGTCACCAATTTGGAATACGTGTAGCTATTTCTGTGAGATCAGGAGCGTCGTCGTGTACGTACGTGACCGCTGGAGCAGGGCAGCATCAGAGGACGGCGGCGGCCAGCGGGTGAAGGCTGTGTTGGGGTGCAGGGGTTACTAATGAGACGGGCAGGTTACTTGATAGCTACGAGCAGCATCACTGAAAACCGGCCAGAGGGCTCCTCCCAGGAGGATTGCTTTTCTGTGAGCTTTTGTTACCAGAGCGTCGACTTTGTGGGTGCGCTGGGTTCAGTCAGGAAGGAGTGAACTCCCTTCACCGTGGCTGCGAGGGAGCTGTTCCTGGGTGCTGAGAGCAGCGCTGAGAAGGGTTGTGCTGGCGCTGGGCGATGCCTGCACCCAATTCAAGGTCTTTCTCCGCTCCCGACCCTGCAGCTGCGTTCCCAGCTCTCGCTGTCTCGCTGCAGGCAGTGCAGGGACACACAGCTCAGACAGCTGACCCCAGCTGACCAAGGAGTGTGTCATCCCACGGCACGTCGTGCTCGGGGCACAGGCGGGGAGGGGTCCGGGAGCCACTACTCCCTCCCTTACTCCCTCTTGCTCCTTTACTCCCAGGCACTTGCTCACACTCCCCCTGACCCCTGCGTTAGCTGCTTTGCTCACTCCTGTGCTGGCTCGTTCGGGAGGGCGTTGGTGGGTTTGTTTAGTTTTCCCAGTTGTGCTGTCGCTGACAGGGTTCGCTCGGAATCTGCCGCGACGGCTCTCGGGCTGCGGCTCTCGGGCTCTCTGGGTCTGACTCTCACTCCTCAGCACCTGGGTGTGCACTGGTCAGTGCCTGGTCAGCAACTGTATCATATTGTATCATGTTTTATTTCCTATTATTTTAATTATTTATTAGCAGTAGTACCTGTATGTATTGATTTAGATTTCATTAGTAAATAGTTCTTATCTCAATTTTACGAGCTTCCTTATTTCTTTTTCCCCCGATTCTTCCCCTCCACCGGAGCAGGGGAGGGGGATTTGTGAGAGCGGCTTCGTGGCATTTGGCTGCCCAGAGTTAAACCACGACAGACAGACGGTCTTTCCAAGGTTATAAAACCAGAAATTCAGTACTTTTACATCGGGCAGAACTGATGATTTTTGTGACCTACAGCATTTCTCCACAACGCCGTCGAGGCTGGCGTTTCCAAGAGACGCGTCCCCCTCCCGCCGAGGCAGCACAGATCAAATGAGCCGAGACCGCGCTCGCTCTAATCGCAGGAGCTGTCGGGTCTGTTTAGCGCTGACGCAGAGCTGACCCACTTGTGTGCGGCAAGGGCCAGCGGCCAGGGAAAGGAGCACAAGTTCCATCTGCTGTGTGCCGCGGCTTCGTTAAAGGGTTAACCAGCGGTTCATTGTCGCGTCTGGAATGTCTCTCAGTACATTTTATTGCGATTTTCGTAAAAAAAAAAACCTACCGCGGTCCCCTTGTAGCTGAGGCTTAGAGGCGTCCTTAAGGCCCCGCGTTAAGGTCTTTTTTAATAAGAAAACTCAAATAAAAGCAGTATTTCCCCTGCAAATCGGACATCAGGAGCGTGAATACGACATCGTTAATAGGGCAGTGCCGTTAAAGGTCCGATAAATTTGCATTAAAGGCAGGTGAGGGTGGTTTGAGGAGGGTTTGACCTGCGGGCGTGATCTCTTATAATCGGCCTCGAATGAGCGAAGTTCACGAAAAGGACAAAATTCTTTCAGCACCCACCAAACCGCGTCTCAGCTGGCAAGGACGCCGCTGCGGTACTTAATGAGCAAGGGGCCCACCCCGTTACCAAACCTTCCCCGGCAGCGCGCGCAAAGGCGCCGAGAAACTAACGGGGTGTCGTGAACGTCTGGACTGCGGGGGTTAACCTCGGGCCCTCGGGCTCCCCAGCCTGACGCACGGGGCAAGGACGTCGGGCCTGTAGCCTGCTGGGGGGGGCCCGGCACGGCCCATTTTATACAAAACACAGCGAAACGTGGCCGGGGGGGGGATGGGAAATCGCTGTTACTGTCGGGTTCTGGCGGTTTTCACTGGGATTTATGACATGCTCCTGTTTCTCCAGCCCCTGGCTCCGGAGCCGTGATGCCTTCCGCACCGCTGCCGGGGAGAAACGGCAATTGTCGGGGCTTTTTTGTCTTCCCAGAATCATCGCCCGCCCGCTTCGCGCGGGCTGTTGGCACAGCGTGTTCTGGTTGACGTTGGAACATCCAGATGGTTTTGAAATAACCCCCTCGGGAGGAGGAGCGTAGCGACCCTCCCGCCCCTCGCTTCTCGCTCGGCGTTTGGTGGAAAAACGCACCTCGGAAGCGTGGAATGGGTGCAAACAAGCGCGGTGGAGGCTTTCTTCGTACGCCTTGCGCCAGCTGTTAAGGCTAGACGCTGTCTCCTGGCTCGATTCCGGCTTTTCAAATACCAGTTTGTACCAGCCATTCCTGCCGCAGGCTCTACTGGCGTGAGCTTGGGCTCGGCGCCGCTGCGTTGCTTATTTTTTAAATACCGTCTCAGGAGATGCGCCAGGCGGTCGCAGGATCGGGATATTGTCCAGCCTGTTGTCCCTGCTGAGTAACCTTTTAAAGAGACCGCTTGCCCTTGGCCAGTAACCGTCTCCCAAGTCCTGGGCACCACTGGGGGCGGGCCAGCGCGTGTCTAACCGGCGCCTGGAAGATGTGTTTAGTAGCCGTAATTGGCTTAAATGACATCATTATTCTTCTCAAATCATCACACGATGTCACAGCGCTCTGGCAACAGCAATCTGAACGCAGTTTTACTCTTGAAATGTCGTACGTACGGGGAAAAAAGAAAGACGTGACATCGTTCTAAGGCTGCTGTGCGTTTTCGGTTTGATTCAGTCAACCACGTTCCAGTGCGACTGGGATTCCTCTCGTTTTTCCCCAGTATACCTTAATTTGCACAAGAAGGTGTAGGTTTTTCTGTGACGCCGGAGAGAACCCAACGGGCACGGCGGGTACGTTTTTGCGACGGACGCGATAAACAGCAATAAACCGAGGTCGGTGTGGGGGGTTTGGCTCGAATATACGGTGCGCTCCGTGCGTACGACAGCTCTAAATAAATACCTCGGAGAGGCCTAGCTTGGGTGTGTTCACGACGCGCGCCCGACGGATCGCGCTTGGCTTCTCAAGTTTTCCCTTGGGACCGAGGTCGGCGGTGGAAATCCCTTGGTGCCACGTCACCCTCCGCTGCAGGGGAGGTAGCGGCACGGCACGGAACTGGTGTTTGACACAGGTGAATTTCAGCGTGACCTAAATAAACGTGCGCGCTCACGGCGGGCGTGTTTGAGAACGTCGGGGCTGAAGGTGGAGCGGTGGCGTTGGATGGTAACGTCCGCAAGGGAAACGCCGGGAAACTTGGGTTATTTGACATGTTTTCAGCGGTGGTCCATAGGGGGTTTAATTTATGACCTTAAATTATCCTCACGCTGGAAATAACACGGGATTCTGCCCGTTGGCATGCGGTTGCTGTAAGGGAAAAGGCTCCCCAATAGTTTATTTACGATCAAGGTGGGAGAGAGGTTGGACGTCGTCGAGAGCTCCTCGAGCCCGTTGTTCCAGCAGGCTTGGTTTCAGCGCGCTGCTCAGACGCTAGGTACGACCTGGGCAAGGCACCTGGGCGTCGTGGGGGAACGTCAGATCCTCTAACTGGCCAAGTACCGTCTAGAAGCGGCGGTACAGGACTGTGGCAGCGAGAGCAGCAGCGTAGACCTGGTGGGAGATGGTGGGTTAAACCAGTCGGCGGGCCTGGGCGCTTTTGGTTGCCTTACAGTGATTTTACGCGCGTAAAACTGACCGCGTTGGCCCACAGCGTGCGGACGTCAGGCTCTCCGGTTTTGGCAGCTCAGGGTGCGTCTCGAGACGTGTGGCCCGAGCCAAGGGGTGACGAGACTGTCCGCGTCACCAGCGGGATATTGCTGAGCTCCGGGGCTTCCGTACAAAGCGAAGTTACGGATCTCAGGGCGCATCACGCCCCCCCCCGATCGTTCTTTCTGTTACCAGGGTCTGTGTTCACACTAAAAGTTCAAGTGAATGACATCATCAGTCGGCAGCACCTGCGACAAGCAGCCGTGGAAGTGTTTGTGAACCACACGAAGACGAATTCTACTTTGACTGGGAACAACGGGGCAGCGTTGATCAAAGTCCCCTACAAATTAGGATCGAGCCTGACCATCGTGTCGTACAAGGATGGCTACGTGCTGACGCCTTTGCCTTGGAAGACTGGGAGGATGCCAAGTGCGTAAGCGTCTTGCCGCCCTACCGTTAGGCGGTCGGGAATCGCACGCCGGGAATCGCAGGCCGGTTGTTGTCGGTCGCCCGGCGTCACAGGCGTTCTCCCTTTCCACAGTATACTCGTCCGTGACGCTGTCGTTATTCCCGCAACGCCAAGCTAACGTGTGGCTGTTCGAAGATACCGTCTTGATTACTGGGAAGCCGTCCGGTACGTCCGGTGCGCGCCGGCATCCCGACGCCTCGCGACGACCCAAAGAACGAGGCGCGAGCGCGCGCGCGTCCTCGCGTTCCGACCCGCTCGGAGCCGGGCTCCCCGTGAGTCGCGTAGCTCTGCGCGATAAAGACGCCCTCGGCGCGTTTTCCCGCGGCGGAGACGGGGTGTTGCTCTTTTACAGACGCCAAAGCTCATCCGAGCGTTCAGTTCCCAAAATCCCTCATCAAGCTTCCGACGAATCACCACGTGGCGAACGTGACGGCCTATCTGACAGCGCCCGAGCGGCTCTGGAGGGTGGACGGCTTCCTCTACCCGACAGCGGTTCTCCTCAACAAGTCAGGTGGGTGATGCGCTCCGGAAGGGAGAGGCCCCCCGGGGCAGCGGGAAGCTGACCGGTGCCCCGGGGGGTTGCGCGCAGCCGGCTCCGAACGGCTTCCGTGGGTTCCGCGCTGTCCCGGTCCTTAACTGGGGCCGTTTCAGCCTCTTCACGGGCCTGTGCTGCTGCGCGTCCTGGGCAGGGCAGGGCGGGGCGGGGAGGGGAAGGGAGATGAGAAAGAGGGAAGGGAAGGGAAGGGAAGGGAAGGGAAGGGAAGGGAAGGGAAGGGAAGGGAAGGGAAGGGAAGGGAAGGGAAAGAGGGAAGGGAAGGGAAGGGAAAGAGGGAAGGGAAGGGAAGGGAAGGGAAAGAGGGAAGGGAAGGGAAGGGAAGGGAAGGGAAGGGAAGGGAAGGGAAGGGAAAGAGGGAAGGGAAGGGAAGGGAAGGGACAGAGGGAAGGGAAGGGAAGGGACAGAGGGAAGGGAAGGGAAGGGAAGGGAAAGAGGGAAGGGAAGGGAAGGGAAGGGAAAGAGGGAAGGGAAGGGAAGGGACAGAGGGAAGGGAAGGGACAGAGGGAAGGGAAGGGAAGGGAAAGAGGGAAGGGAAGGGAAGGGAAGGGAAGGGAAGGGAAGGGAAGGGAAGGGAAGGGACAGAGGGAAGGGAAGGGAAGGGAAGGGAAGGGACAGAGGGAAGGGAAGGGAAGGGAAGGGAAGGGAAGGGAAAGAGGGAAGGGAAGGGAAGGGAAGGGAAGGGAAGGGAAGGGAAGGGACAGAGGGAAGGAAGGGAAGGGAAGGGAAGGGAAGGGAAGGGAAGGGAAGGGAAGGGAAGGGAAGGGAAGGGAAGGGAAGGGAAGGGAAAGAGGGAAGGGAAGGGAAGGGAAGGGAAGGGAAGGGAAGGGAAGGGAAGGGAAGGGAAGGGAAGGGGGAAGAGAAGGAGGGAAGGGAGAAGGGAAAGAGGGAAGGGGGAAGGGAGAAGGGAAAGAGGGAAGGGGGAAGGGAGCAGGGAAAGAGGGAAGGGAAGGGAAAGAGGAAAGAGGGAAGGGAGAAGGGAAAGAGGGAAGGGAGAGGAGAGGAGAGGAGAGGAGACCTTCAGGCTTCATTGTAAAGCTTCGTGTGCGCAAGGTTTCCTCTGGGTGCCGTGCCACGCCTCCTGACTAACCGCAGTTCATTAGAACCGCCGAGGCAGAAGGGTGACCCTTACAGCAGCGCTCGAGGGCTGTTCAGCCGGGGAGGAACGCAGCGCTCAGACATCCGCGCGCGCCTCCGCATTGATTCCACGTCCCGCCTACGCAAATTCTTACGCTGTCCGCATTTCACGTGGGCTTGGCTCTTTTGTAACCAGCTGATCTGAGGGGGAAACAAACCCCTCTCACCCCAGCACCCCGAGCCAAGTTTTGCCTAAAGGTTGGCCCCACGGTCGGCGCCGAACCCGTGCGTCCGCGCGCTGCTCCTCTTCGACTGCTTTGCTGTAAAAACCTCTGGTTTTGTTGTAATCACGCGGCGCTGCCCTTCGTTTGGGCAAGCTGGGTGCGAGCGAGGCCTTGTCTTTCCTCCTAGTGAGGCTGGATTCTCAATTCCGAGCGTTACTTTTAAAAGCAACACGCTGTGAGCGGAGGGTTACAAAGATATTTCTCCCGCCCAGGCTTCAGAAGCATGGAATTGGCTCCCCTCGCCGCAGTATGCGTCAGCGTTCTTTTGAGCGGCAGAGAGCTGAAGGTCAACGGTCCCGTTCAGATCACGCTTCCTCTTCCCACGAGCACCGTAAAATCAGGAGAGGCTATACCTGCGTGGACGTTCGATATGAAAACCGGTGAGCGGGCTGGATTACCCCTTGCGCCGCCCTTCAACGCGCCGTTCTGGGGCACGGGGCGCTGCGCGTCGCGGGGCGGCGCTCGGTCGCGGCGAGCGGTCGCGGCTGCGGCTGCCTGGAGAGCGAGGCGCTTAACGAAGGACAACCGAAGGGCGTTAATTGGGACGAAGAACGCGCCGATAAACCGTCTAGGTTGTCTCTTGGGAAAAGGGTGATTAGAGGAGGTTTGGGCGTGGGAGATTGTCGGTACGCCCTCTCGGCTTCAGAGGGGTGATGGGAGGGAGCGTCCTTCGTCGAGGAGGCCTTTAGTCCGATGTAAAATAGCGCAGGGGGGTTGGATTTGTTGCTCCCGCCAGCTCTTGCGCTTGTCCGTACCTCTGCCGAGCTGTTTGAGCCCGCCGAACGGAGAACTAGGTCAGCGGCGTTACTCGACAGCGGACAGAGCTCGGCGCGGGGTCGGAGCCGGAGCGTGAACGGCGCGTGGGGCGTGTGGGTGCTGCGGGACCCGCTCTAGGCGCGCCGAGCCAACGGAGCGATTACGGGGGTGTTTCCTCCCGGATGGGGTGTACCCTGAGAGAGGCTCCGTAGGGGTCAGTTGCGTGTGAGGGGCGCTCCAGCGGGGCGTAGCGTCGGCACGGCGCCTTCGCTGCTGCTTGCCGCGGGGAGGACAAGGCCGGCCGTGGGCAAGGGGAGGGACTTTCTGGGCGTAGCTCTGACTTCCGCTTGCTCTCCCGCTTCCTCGAATCTTCTCTACAGGGAAAATTTGCAGCCCTGTTCACTCCTCCGGATGCTTATTCCTGAATGCGTTCCTTTTATTCCTGCCTTTGTCCTGACCCGTGCAAAAATGACCTTTTTCCGAGGTAACTGGCACTCCTTGGTCAAGGTGCTGGTGGCCGAGGGCGGCCGCACACCTCTCTCGCCAGCATTCAGGGGCGTCCCAGCCGAGCGCAGCCACCGCCACCGACTAAGGAGGCCGTGGCACGCGGGGCGTCCCCAGCAAGACGCTGGCGCCTGCTTTTCACCCGGGAAGCCCTTGGGTCATACGTCGGAGCGGTAATCGGAGCGTCCCCGGGACGAGGAAGGGGAGCGGGGCCGGTTTGGTGCCGCGGAGGTTGGCGCCTGCGCAGCAGGCAACGGGGCTGTTCCTGGAGAATGAGCTCCTGGAGTTCCAGTCCAGCTGCGGCAACGGCAGAACTGGGTGACGCGTAGGGAACGCGGCTTCCTTAGGAAATGTTTTGCCTCGTTCGTGCCAGAAGCGATGTGGGGTTTAAGTAGAATTACACCCCGAAAGAATAAGGGAAGCTTGCGCTGCAGCACCGAGTCGAGCACGGTGGCCTCCTGCCGGAATAGCCGGGGGCCGCGGAGAGCGCGCGCTTACGCGCAAACCACGTTTGGGCGGTTTTCCTCCCCCGTGCTGTCGCGCAGGGAGTCCGTCGGGGAGGAGACGCAACGAGGAGGGCGGCAGAACAGCAGCCAACACCTGGCCTGAGTGCTGACAGGACAGGGGAGTCGAGGGTTGGCTGTTGCCGCTCCACGTGGGAGTTAGGGGTGGGAGGCTCTTCCGGCTGCTCTTGCTCCCGAGCCTGAGGCAGAGGTTCTCCGGGTAGCTGGGCTCCGGGTGGCTGCTGCCGCCGTTCCCCTTCCGCCGGCCACCACGAGCGCCGGGAGGAGGGGGCTGCGCGTCGCACCGCCGAGCAGCGCCGTGGGCGCGCGGGGGGCACGCGGCAGTTCTCGTCTTTCCCTCCTGTCTGGGGGGTATTTTCCTTTGCTTTGCCGAAAGAAGGGTCCTGGAGGAAAACTGGGATTGTAGGGCTTACAGGCTGAGCTGGTGCTCTTGGGGCAGGCCGGGAGGAAGGGGCACGCTCAAGGCAAGCGGCGTTTATCCTGCTGCAGGCCGTCGGGGCGCTGGTAACCGGTGTGAAACCTGTACTCTTGCTCCTTGACGGTGTTTTTCGGTCCCGGCCTTCACGCAGGCTTAAGGTCACGCTGAAGACTGATGAACCCCGGTTCGTCGGGCCGACGCTTCGTTTCGGCGCAAACGAAACGGCGGCATGTGCGGGGAAGCTCTCAAGCGAGAAGCGTGCGTGTCGGCGGAAGCCGTGTCGTAAACAGGGCGTAGGGCGGAGGCTTCCGGTTCCTCTCGTGCCCTTGTGGACTTTCGGTAACAGCCGAGCTGCTGACGGTTCGAGGTGCCGGGGGATCCCGCGATGTTTCATCCGTTGGGGTGGGGTTTGTTTTCTCCAGGTGCCTGGGTCAGCCGCGGGCTGGGAACGGTGAAGGAAGCAGACGGCCAGTTGGCGTGGACGTACACAGCTCAACACCTGGGCTACTGGCTTGCAGCTCCGCTGCCTGGAACGAGAGGTAATTCCGACCGGGAAGGACGTTCCCGGTAACCCAAGTACCAGCAGGGCTGTCACTCCGACTGCCCGTACGGAAGCGCAGCAGGGGGAAACGCGCCCGCGGCTGGAGCGGTTGGATGACTGCCCTGTTTGAATCCCGGCAGCTCCCTCGAGCCACTTCCCAGAGCTCCCGCGGGGAAACACCCAGACCCTGCCGGGACGCGCGTGCTCGTCCCGTCCCGGTGCCGTCCTTCGGAAGAAGGCTGCCTGGGAGTTGGGAGCGTCCGGCGGGCCTGCGCCCCTTCCTGCTGACGATCAGGGGAGGGACGCGGCCAGGAAATTCGCCTCGGGGCAGACGGTCCCGGGGGATCCTGTTCCGCACAAATCCCCCCGAAGGGACTCCCGTGGGAGAAATCCCACGCCGAAACGCAAAACCGGGGAGCGCGCAGGCCGCGCGTCCGGGTCCGTCCGGACGTGCAATCCGGGCGTGACCCGGCCGGGATCGGGCAGACGCCGTGGCGAGGCCGCGGTACGTGCGACGGCCCTTGGAGGACCCGGCGCGGTACCCGCCGTTTGCCCGCTTTCCGGTTGGCTGCGACAGCGAGGCGCAAAGCGGGAAGGCCGGACGTGGCGCCGTGAGAGCACGGAACCGCTGGGAAGGCCCGGCGTGGCTCGTTACCGCGGCTCTGCGTGGCGGGGGGGGATTCGCCGGGGTTTGAGAACTAACTCCTCCCCGCTTTCGTTCGCAGAATCCGTGCTGGGCGCGGTGTCCGAGGACGTGACGGCCTACCACACGGTGTTCCTCACAGCCATACTGGGAGGCACCGTCGTCATTATCGTTGGATTCGCTGCCGTCCTTCTTTGTCACTGCAGGTGAGAGGCTCCGCCGAGCTCCGCGCGGTGGGAACGTCGCGGCGATGAAACGGCCTGCGGGAGCGCTTGTTTCCCCAGCGCGGCTGCGACGTGGGGCCCAACCCTTCTGTGGGCCTTAACGGTCCTTAGCCGCGTTCGTCCCAAGCGTGGGGCGTCACGTCACGCCGGCACTGCCGAACCTCCCGCGAGTCAGCGCGGCGGCGTCCCCCACCGCGTCCCGCGGTCACCGTGCCCCTCTCTTGCGCAGGGATAGACGCGGCCGGACGCGGAAGAAGGAGAAGAACGCGGCGAAGCCGGAGGTCGCTAAAAAAGACCAGACGACGTCGACCGCTCACATAAGTCACGCCAGCGCTGCCCAAGGGTCGCTGAAGCCGGAGGATAAGCCGCCCAGGGCGTCGTACAGCCCGCGCAGGGGGACGCCCGTAGGCACGGAAGAGGGAAAGTCGTGGGACCGATTTAAGATGTACACGGAGGACGCTCCTTATCAGCCATCCTGCCCGGCTGCTCAGCCGAGGGGTTCGGCCCGTTCCTCCGAGCCTAACGCTGGCGGTCGGCTCTTGGGGCAGCCGAAGCACGGCGCCGCTTCCCAGGCTCCCGGGGACGCCCCGGAGCGAAACGGGTACCTGTCCCTGAAGGAGGAGATGTATGGGCTTTCCCACATCCCGGAACATCTAATGCGGATTTACCATCAGCCTATCGCCATCCTTCAAACCCCCGAGCTTTTCCGCTCCCCGGAGCAGCTGCGTCCCGCTAGACCCGCCACGCTGCCGAGAAAGGGGCAGCTGGGGTACGGCCCCGCGCCCGAGCCGGCGAGTCGCGAGGGTTACGTGCAGACGTTGCCGAAGATGCCGGCGCACTCCCATCCGCAGCCTTCTGTCGGCAGGGATGAGGACGGCGGGAGGGACGGCGGAGAGGGCTTGACCGCTCCGAGCTCGACCTGGAGCCGGTACGCCACCAGCTTGCTGGAGTCCGTGTCCGTTCCCGGGACGTTGAACGAAGCGGTCGTCGTGACTCCCTTTTCCTCCGAACTCCAGGGTATTTCAGAGCAAACCTTACTGGAACTCTCCAAAGGGAAACCCTCTCCGCACCCCCGGGCGTGGTTCGTGTCCCTGGACGGAAAGCCGATTGCCCAAGTGAGGCATTCCTTCATCGAGCTGAAGAAGGGCGGGAAGACGGAGAGTAACGACACCAGCCTGGACTCCGGCGTGGACATGAACGAGCACCATCCCGGCAGGAAGCTGGAGAGAGAGAAGACCTTCGTTAAAAACACGCCGCCTTCCAAGATCCTTTACTTGGAAGATCTGGAGCTGAGCAGCAGCGAAAGCGGGACCGCGGTCTGCACTCCGGAGGAACAGGCCGCGCGGCACGTCGGGAACGGGCCGGGCGCGGAACGGCGCCGTGAGGAAGGCGCGCGAAGGAAAAGCGGAGCGGGAGGTCACGAGGCTGGCGTCCCTCCTGCGAAAAAGCGGGATCGGCCGCCCGTCGCCAAGAGGGACAGCAAAACCAACATCTGGAAGAAAAGGGAGGAGAGGCCGCTGCTTCCCATCAACTGAGACGCGGCTGCCGCGTCGCGCGCCGGCTGTCGACCCCCTCGGCCGCTCCCGTCCCGCCCAGGGGAAACGGCGTTTTCCGGCGTCAAGCGACTCCCGGGGGGCGGGGGCGGGTTTCGGAGGCGCTGCGGCGCGGCGACCGGAACGGGGCGCGAGCTGAAAAGCGGGGAGACGCCACGCCTGGGGTTTTGCCGTTCCCGCCTCGGCTGGCGGCGGAGGGAAGGCCCGCGCTTTCATTAGCCGCGCCTCCGGGAGCGCGCGGCGAGACGCGGGAGCGCGCGGTTTCCTTCGGCTCGCGTGCCGGTGGGCTAGTTAGAGCCGTTCCCCCGGCCTCGCTCCCGACCGGCGTCACCGTCACCGCCGGAAGCTGACCCCGGCGTTCAGGACCGGGAGGGCCGCCCGGGGTTCCGGTGCCGACGGTTTCCAGCCTGGGTTACTTCGATCCGGGTCGCGCAGGGGGCCGCGAGGACGCCGGGGGGGGGTCTTTTCCCAAGGGCGGGGAGCGACGGGACGAGGGATAACGGGTTTAGACGGGAAGGGGGAGACGGCGGGGCTCGAGGCCGCTGGGCCGCTCGGAATCCTCGGCGTCCGCAGGGTCGGGACGCCCCGGGAGGCGGCAGCTCCCGCCGTGCCGAACGAGGGCGCGGGCGCTTCGTCCAGCGGGCCGGCAGCAGCGTTCCCCGGAGAGCGCGCGCCGCGGCGCAGCCGGGCCCGGCTGCTGCGTGCGTCCCAGGGGCCAAGTCCCCGGAGCGCGGCTCGCTGGGACCTGCCGCGCGCCGGAGGCCGCCGGTAGCGCTCGGGAAGGGGCGCCGGGGGGGGGGGGTTTCCCCACGCGCATGGGGAAGGCGGCGCGTTAGGGAATTCGGCTTGGCGGGCCGGCTTCCCCGTACCGCTGCGTGCGACCGCGCCGCCGGAATTCCCGGGGCGGCTGGAGCTTGGAGCTGGTTTGGCCCGGCGGCTCGGCACGGCAGCGCCAAGCCCAGGGCGGCGCGCAAGGCCGGGAGCGGCCGGCGGTGACGAGGCGGCCGGCGGGGCGGTTGGCCGAGGCCGTTCCGGCAGGAGGATTGCCGAGCTCTGGGCAGGGAGCGCGGCGGAGCCCGGAGCCCGGGCGGCATCCCGCTAAGCGGCGTGCGGCCGGCCGCGGCCGCTGGGACGAGCTGGCGGACGGCAGCTTCCGGATCGTTGGGCCGCACCGCTCGGGGTCTGTTTGGGAAAAAAAGGGGGAATTGCTTAAAAATTCCACGTGCTGAATGGGAGAAAGGGTTCCAGAGCTGGCAGGGAGCAGCTGCGGGACCTCAGGCACACGAGGGATGAGACGGGGGGACGCCGCTCCCCCGGTGCGGAGCTGGAGATGGGAACGGCCTGGGAGGGGATGGGAATGCACCGGGAATGGCCCGGGGGGGATGGGAATGCGCCGGGAATGGCCCGGGGGGATGGGAATGGCTGGGGGGGGATGGGAATGCACTGGGAATGGCCCGGGGGGGATGGGAATGGCCCGGGGTGGGGGATGGGAATGCACAAGGAATTGCCCGGGGTGTAGGGATGGGAACACACCGGGAATGGCCCGGGGGGGGGGGGATGGGAATGGCCCAGGAATGGCCCGGGGTGGGGGATGGGAACGCACCGGGAATGGCCCGGGGTGGGGGATGGGAGTGGCCCGGGGCACGTGCACTGGGTTTCCCGGGGAAGGTTTTGGCAGCGCCGGTGGCGCCTGTGCCGGCAGCTCCCCCCGCCAGGGCCAGCCCGGTGCCGCCGGGACGAGGCCGCTCCGCCGCCCGCTCCGTTCCCGGCGGTGACCCGAACCGAAGAGGGTGAAGCCGGCGGCCCCCGGCCCGCAGCCCCCCGCCCGCAGCCCCCGGCCGGCCCCGCAGCGCAAGGGCCGACGGCGTCGCCGCCGCCCCGCGGTTCGCCGCGTGCCTTCCCTCGCGCGGCGGCGGAACCCGGAGCGGGACGAGCACGCGGCGGGGCGGCCTCTCCGCTAGCCGGGGCCCCTCGAGCCGCCCGCGTGGGGCCCGGGGGGTGCTGAAGGGCAGCTCGGGAACGCTTCCTCGCGCAACACTGACTCGCGATCGGCAATCGCTGTAAACCCCGCGTTTTTGGTGTTTGACGGCCGACATTAAAACCCCGCCAGCTTCAGCGACCCGGCCGGCAGCACCTCGCGCCGGGCACGGCACGCGCCATCGCATCCGGCGCCCGACGGGGACTCGGGGCCCGGGATCCGCCTTGGCGAGCGCCAACTGTCCCGTTCCCAGCTCCGCCGGGACCTTACGGAGACGGGTCCGAGCTCCGCCCGGGGCTGCCCCACTTCGCCGGGCCGCACGGCTCCGGGGCGCGGGGGTCCCTGGAGAGCCGCCAGCTTCCTCGGGCCCCCTGACCCCCCGGGGAGGCCGCAGCAGCCGAGGCTGCCCCCCAGCATCCCGGCCCCCCAGCATCCCGTCCCCACTCCCGGGACGAAACCCGCCAGCGGGTTCCGCCGGAGCGAGGGGATCCCAGCCGAGGAGCGGGAGCGTGGCGGGGGGGCCCTCCTCGCCGGTGGGGTACCGGGAACCGCCGCGCCCGCAGCTCCGGGGCCGGCAGGGATCAAACCAGCACCCCGAGGGGAGCCACCACCACGGCGACGCCACGTGGCCTCGAGTCCAGGGACCCCGTGTCCCGCCGGGAACGGCGCCGCAGGCCCGGGCGCAGCCTGGCACTGGCCGCTCGCTGCGGGGGTGCCCATCGGTGCTCCGGGCTGACCGGCACCGCTCCAGCCCGGCCCGGAGACGCACGGAACCTCTCCCAGGGAACGACTCCCCCGGGACCCCTGCCGGGGGGGGGTGGGGGGGTGGGGGGTGTCTATGGATGACTCCCCCAGGACTGGAACCGGCCGTGAGGGGGGGTGTCTATGGGTGACCCCCCCCGGGACCCCTGCCGGCTGTGGGGAGGGGGGTCTGTGGGTGACCCCCCCCGGGACCCCCGCAGGCCATGGGGAGGGGGGATCTGTGGGTGACCCCCCCCCGGGACCCCCGCTGGCCGTGGGGAGGGGGGTCTGTGGGTGACCCCCCCCGGGACCCCCGCAGGCCATGGGGAGGGGGGATCTGTGGGTGACCCCCCCAGGACCCCCACCAGCCGTGAGGGGGGTGTGTCTATGGGTGACCCCCCCGGGACCCCCGCCGGCCGTGGGGAGGGGGGGGGGGTGTCTATGGGAGACCTGACCGCGGGGGGGGGGTCGGGGGGCGCGGGGAGGATTCCCAGCGGAGCGGCCCGGAAGGACAGAGCGAGGGAGAACCGGGCGGGAACCCGGAGCCACCGGCGACCCCCCCGGACCGTCCCGGAGCCGAGGCGCGTGCCCAGCCCCCCCGGGACGCGATCCCGGCGCCACGCGACCCCCAGGACCCCCCGCGGGGGTCCCCCTTCACCCCGGTGTGCCCCCCCCCTTCTGGCGGGGCGGGGGGGAGCGGAACGAGGCGCCGTAAGGAGCCGCCTCGGGAGCGTCTCCGGCCGCACGAGGGTGCGGTGCCCGTGGGGGGATGCACCGGGGGGGGCTGCGAATGCACCGGGGGGATGTATGAACACACTGGGGGGGCTGCAAATGCACTGGGGGGGCTGTGAACACACCTGGGGGGCTGTGAGCACCGGGGGGGGCTGCGAAGGCACCCGGGGGGGGCTGGGAATGCACCGGGGGGGGGCTGCGAACACCCTGGGGGGGCTTGGAATGCACGGGGGGGGGCTGCGAACGCACTGGGGGGGGCGCGGGGGGGGGGCAGGAAGGGTTTAATACGCACAAGAAACGCCCCGGGGGGGGGGGGGGAGGGGCTGCCGCGCGCGGGGGGGGGGTGGGGGCGGGGTGAGCGCGGAGGAAGAGCCCGAGGCAGAACCGGGGCGCGGGAGGAACAGACGGGGCCGGGGGGGCGGCGGGGGCCGGGGCGCAGGCCGAGACGCGCCCGGGCGGGGGCGGCGGGACACGGGGCAGCGACAAACCGGGAGCCGAAGGGCCGCGCCGCCCCGCCGGGCGCCGCCATGCTGGTCCCGCGCACCGCGCACGCGCCGACGGGGGCCGAGAAGCGTCGCGTTCGGGCGGTGGGCACCGCGAACGCGCATGCGCGGCCCTACAGCGCCTGGCGATAGGCTCCTGCACGCGACATGCGCACGTGACGCCTCAATATGGCGGCGCCCGCGGGGGCGGGTTTGGGGGGTCCCGGCGGGTCGGGACGCGGCCCAGGGAGGAGCCGGGGGGCAGCGCGAGACGTTTATTGGGGGGGCGCTGGGGCCGTACTGGGAGCGTTGGGGCCCGTACTGGGAGCGCTGGGGCCCGTACTGGGAGCGCTGGGGCCCATACTGGGAGCGTTGGGGCCCGTACTGGGAGTGTTAGGGCCCGTACTGGGAGTGCTGAGGCCATACTGGGCGCACTGGGGCCCATACTGGGAGTGTTAGGGCCCATACTGGGAGTGCTGGGGCCATACTGGGAGCGCTGGGGCCCCTCCTGGGAGTGTTTGGGGCCCTACTGGGAGCACTGGTGCTTTACTGGGAGCGCTGGGGGTCCACACTGGGAGTGCTGGGCCTATACTGGGAGCACTGGATCCATACTGGGAGCACTGGTGCTGTACTGGGAGGGCTTGGTCCCATACTGGGATCATACTGGGAGAGCTGTGACCCCAGACTGGTGTCGTACTGGGATCGTGCTGCGGCCCCGGCTGGTGCGGGACTGGTCCGTACTGGTCCGTACTGGTCCGTACTGGTGGGCTCAGGGGCCGGGGGGGTCCCCGTCCCCCCCCCGCACGAGCAGCACCGGCCCCAGCCCCTCCGTCAGCACCTCCAGGAACTCCAGGTCTGACCCACAGTCAAGGGCCTGCCCCACGGCTGCCCCCCAAGTGCCCCCCGCTGCCCCCCAAGTGCCCCCCACTGCCCCATGGCTGCCCCCCAAGGGCCCCCCACTGCCCCCATTGCCCCATGGCTGCCCCCCAAGTGCCCCCCACTGCCCCCCAAGTGCCCACCGCTGCCCCACAGCTGCCCCCCCAAGTGCCCCCTGCTGCCCCACGGCTGCCCCCCAAGTGCCCCCCACTGCCCCACAGCTGCCCCCCAATGGCCCACCACTGCCCCCGCTGCCCCACGGCTGCACCCCATTGCCCCCACTGCCCAAGGCTGCCCCCAAGTGCCCCCCACTGCCCCACGGCTGCCCCCCATTGCCCCCACTGCCCCACGGCTGCCCAAGTGCCTCACACCTGCCCCAATGCCCCCCACTGACCCCCCCAGTGCCCCCCCAGCTCACCAGTGCCCCCCATTGCCCCACGAGTGCCCCCAGCCCCAGCCCCAGTGCCCCCCAGCTCCCCACAGGATACAGTTCTCGAGGGGCCGGGGGGCCGGGGGGGGGGGCGGGGGGGCAGGTCCAGCAGCACGAGCCGGGCCCCCCCCGAGCGCCCCCCCATGGCCTCGTTCAGCCGCTCGGCCGCGTGCATGCGCCGCACGTTCCGCCTGCCCCGCCCGGCAGCACCGGGCAGCACCAGTCAGCACCAGTCAGCACCAGTACCCCCCCAGTGCCCCCCCCCGCCCAGGGCCCTCCGGCCCCCTGCGGACCAGTCTGGCCCAGCCCCTCCCAGTGACTCCCACCAGCCACTGCTCCCCTCCCCCGTGCGGCCCACAGCACCCCCCCAGTGCCCCCCAGTACATCCCAGTGCCCCCTGGTACCCCCCCAGTGGGTACCAGTCTATCCCAGTCCATCCCTGTGCCCTCCCAGTGATCCCACTCACTCCCAGTCCAACCCGGTGTCCCCTGGTTCCCCCCCAGTCCCTCCCAGTGTCCCCCAGTACATCCCAGTGACCCCCCCAGCACATCCCAGTGCCCCCTGGTACCCACCCAGTGCCCCCAGTCCCTCCCAGTGCCCCCCCCCCAGCACATCCCAGTGCCCCTGGTACCCACCCAGTGCCCCCCAGTGATACCAGTCTATCCCAGTCCATCCCCGTGCCCTCCCAGTAATCCCACTCGCTCCCAGTCCATCCCAGTCCATCCTGGTGTCCCCTGGTACCCGCCCCAGTCCCCCCCAGTCCCCCCAGTGGCACTCACGGGCTGGGCCCCCGCCGCGGGACCCCTCCCTCCTCCACCTCCTCCTCCTCCTCCGCACTGGGGGCCTGGGATGGGGCGGGGCCTCCCTGTGACATCACGTGGCGGGGTGTGACATCACACGGGGGCGTGACGTGCAGGGGAGTGTGACATCACACGGGGTGGGTGACATCACAAGGGGGTGACGTCGTTGAGCAGGGTATGACGTCACACCGGGGGTGCCACGCAGCGGGGCGTGACACTGTGTGCCGGGGCGTGACATCACGGGGGTTGTGACCTCACATGGGGATGTGACGTCACACAGGCGGGTGTGGCCGTGCGTGGCGGGGTGTGACATCACGGGAGAGGTGTGATGTCACTGCAGGGCGTGACGGGGGTGTGATGTCACATGGGAGGTGATGTCACACGTTGGGGGGTGATGTCATGTGCTGGGGCGTGAGGTCACGCGCTGGAGTGTGATGTCATGTGGGGGGTGACGTCACATGGGGTGTGTGATGTCACACGGGGGTGATGCTGTGCAGGGCGTGATGTCACACGGCGTGATGTCACAGTCACACGGGGGGTGACGTCACGGGGGTGATGTCACATGGGGGTGATGTCATGGGGTGATGTCACATGGGGGTGATGTCACATGGGGGTGATGTCACACGGGGGTGATGTCATGGGGGTGATGTCATGGGGGTGATGTCACATGGGGGGTGATGTCACACGGGTGGTGATGTCACGGGGGTGATGTCACATGGGGGGTGATGTCACATGGGGGGGGGTGATGTCATGGGGGTGATGTCACGGGGGTGATGTCACACGGGGGGGTGATGTCACGGGGGGCGATGTCACACAGGGGCTGATGTCACGGGGGGCGATGTCACGTGGGGGGTGACGTCACGGGGGGCGATGTCACCTGCGCCTGCCGCATCTGGCGCAGCATCTGTGCGCGCTGCTCCATCATCAGCGTCCGCTCGTACGTGTAGGCCGAGACGTCGCCGTCGTGCTGCGGGCGGGACGGGGCGGCTGTGGGGCCGCCCCACGGCGCGGGGGGGGGCGGGGGGGCGGCCCCACGGCGCGGGGGGGGCGGGGTCTCACCAGCTCCACGACGTGGGTCTGGGCGGGCAGCCCCCGCCGGCGCGCCACGGCCTCCAGCAGCCGCCGCAGCCGCACGCTGTTGTCCTCCAGCAGCGCCACCGTGAACAGCCGCACGCGGCACCCCCGCCACGCCTGCGCCCCACGGCGCCCCACGGCGCCCCACCGTGACCCACCGCGACCCACGGGGACCCACCGTGACCCACCACGCCCCACGGCGCCCCACCGTGACCCACCGCGACCCACGGGGACCCACCGTGACCCACGGCGCCCCACCGTGACCCACCGTGACCCACGGGGACCCACCGTGACCCACCACGCCCCACGGCGCCCCACCGTGACCCACCGCGACCCACGGGGACCCACCGTGACCCACCACGCCCCACGGCGCCCCACCGTGACCCACCGCGACCCACGGGGACCCACCGTGACCCACGGCGCCCCACCGTGACCCACCACGCCCCACGGCGCCCCACCATGACCCACCGTGACCCACGGCGCCCCACCGTGACCCACCGCAACCCACGGGGACCCACTGTGACCCACCATGCCCCACGGCGACCCACAGCACCCACGGGGACCCACAGGGACCCACTGTGACCCACGGGGACCCGCCATGACCCACGGCACCCCATGGGGACCCACCGTGACCCAGGGCAACCCATGGTGACCCACAGCACCCTACCATGACCCACAGCGACCCACAGCAATCCACCGTGACCCACGGCATCCCACAGTGACCCACAGCACCCCACCGTGACCCACGGCATCCCATGGTGACCCACAGCCCCCCCAGGCACCCACCCCATAGCACCCAAGCACCCCCCCAGCTGCCCCCCCCAACTCTCAATGACCCACAGCCCACCCAGGCACCCCACAGCCTCCCCATGGCACCCACCCCAGCCCCCCAGAGCCCCCCCCGGCATGCACCCCATGGCATCCACCCCCCCAGCACCCCTCCCATCACCCCACAGCCCCCCCATGGCACCCCATAGCACCCACCCCCACACCCAAACACCCCACAGCTGCCCCCCCCCAAACTCCCAGCCCCCCATAACTTCCCCATGGCACCCACCCCATGGCACCCAAGCCCCCCAGCACCCCATAGCCCCCCCATGGCACCCCACAGCACCCACCCCCACCCCCAAACACCCCCCCAGCTGCCCCCCCAACTCCCAGCCCCCCACGGCACCCACCCCGTGGCACCCACCCCTGCCCCCAGCCCCCCCGCCCCACGTACGGGGTGCTGGCGCAGCAGCAGGGGCAGCAGGGTGAGCAGGCGCCCGTCGCCCACCACCCACCAGACGTCCAGGGTGCCCCCCGGCGCCCCCGCCCCCGGCGCCCCCTTGGCCACCAGCAGCGCCCGGCCCCCCGACCCGGCCACCCGCAGCAGCTCTGGGGGGGGACAGCGAGGGGGGGGGACTTGGGGGGCACGGACCCCTGCAGCCCCATGGCCGGGGGGGAGACCCGGCCCCACAGCACCCCCTGGGCCCTACGGCCACGTCCCGCCTTGGCCCCCCACTTCCCCCCGCCCCCCGTATCCCACATCCCGCCCTGCCCCCCACACCCCCTCCTGACCCCCAGGTCCCCTCCCTGCCCCCCACATCACCCCACAACCTGCAGTCCCCCCATGCCCTGCAGGTCCCCCCATACCGCCTCCTGCCTCCCCCGCCCCCCCACATCCCCCTTGGCCCCCCTCCTGCCCCCCCACGTCCCCCTATATCCCTTCCTACCCCTTCTCCCACCCCCCACATCCCCCCACATCCCCCTTATCCCCTCCTGCCCCACCTCCCGCCCCCCCATATCCCCCTTATCCCCTCTTCTGCCCCCACATCCCCCCATCCTCTCCTATCCCCCTCCCATCCCCCCACGTCCCCCCATCCCTCTTAGCCCTTCTCCTGCCCCCCATATCCCCCCTCCTGCCCCATGTCCCCCCCATCCCCCTTAGCCCTCTTCCTACCCCCCCACATCCCCCAATACCCCCTCCTACCCCCCCTCCTCCCCCCCACGTCCCCCCATATCCCCCTTAGTCCTCTCCTGCCCCCCCCACATCCTCCCCATCTCCTCCTACCCCCCTCCCACCCCCCACGTCCCCCCATCCCCCTTACCCCCCCTCCTCCCCCCCCACATCCCCCCATATCCCCCTTAGCCCCTCTCCTGCCCCCACATCCCCCCTCCCACCCCCCCACGTCCCCCCATCCCCCTCAGCCCCCCTCCTGACCCCCCACATCCCCCCCATCCCCTCTTACCCCCCTCCTGCCCCCCCATCCCCCCTTATCCCCTTTAGCCCCTCTCCTGCCCCCCACATCCCCCCTCCTGCCCCCCCCGTCCCCCCCATCTCCTCCTACCCCCCTCCGCCCCCCCGTCCCCCCCATCCCCTTCCTGCCCCCCACGTCCCCCCCGTCCCCTCCTACCCCCCCTCCCGCCCCCCCACGTCCCCCCCATCCCCTTAGCCCCCCTCCTGCCCCCCCACGTCCCCCTGTATCCCCCTTAGCCCCCCTCCTGCCCCACCACGTCCCCCCATCTCCCCTCCTACCCCCCTCCCGCCCCCCCACGTCCCCCCATCCCCCTTAGCCCCCCTCCCGCCCCCCCACATCCTCCCCATCCCCCCCATCCCCCTTAGCCCCCCTCCTGACCCCCCACATCCCCCCCATCCCCTCCTACCCGCCCCCCCACATCCTCTCCATCCCCCCATCCCCCTTAGCCCCTCTCCTGCCCCCCACATCCCCCCTCCCGCCCCCCCACGTCCCCCTGTATCCCCCTTAGCCCCCCTCCCGCCCCCCCACATCCTCCCCATCCCCCCCATCCCCCTTAGCCCCCCTCCCGCCCCCCCCGTCCCCCCCGTACCAACGAATCTGCGGGCGGCGGCGGGGTCGTGGCGCTGGCGCCAGCCGTGGGGCCAGCCCAGCAGCACGGCGTTGGGGCGCAGGGCCCCCAGCCCGCAGCCCTGCACCAGCGCCGCCAGCCCCGGCCCCCGCCCCGGCGCCACCAGCACCTGCACGAAGCCCCGCGCCCCCGCCCCCGCCAGCCCCGCCCGCAGCGCCTGCGGGGGGAGCGGGGGGTCGGAGCCGACCCCGGGGCGCCGCTGACGCCCCGCGGACCCAGCCCCATGGGAGCCCACCAGCCCCATAGGGACCCAGCCCCATAGGGACCCAGCCCCATAGGGATATACCGGCCCCATAGGAGCCCACCAGCCCCATAGGGACCCAGCCCCATAGGGACCCAGCCCCATAGACACCCACCAGCCCCACAGGAACCCAGCCCCATAGGGACCCAGGCCATAGGGATATACCGGCCCCATAGAAACCCACCAACCCCACAGGGACCCAGCCCCATAGGGACCCCCCAGCCCCAGAGGGACCCCCCAGCCCCATGGAGAACCAGAACCATAGACACCCACCCCCCATAGGGACCCAGCCCCACAGGAACCCAGCCCCACAGGAACCCAGCCCCACATGGACCTCCACAGCCCCATAGAGACCCCCCAAGCCCCATGGAGAAGCAGAACCATAGACACCCACCCCCCCATAGGGACCCAGCCCCACAGGAACCCAGCCCCACATGGACCTCCCCAGCCCCATAGAGACCCCCCAGCCCCATAGGAACTCCCTCAGCCCCATGGAGAACCACATCCATAGACACCCCCCCACACACAGGACCCAGCCCCACAGAAACCCAGCCCCACACGGACCTCCCAGCCCCATAGCGACCTCCCCAGCCCCAGAGGCCCCCCCCCCCCAGCCCCACGGAGCCCCCCCGGACCTGCTCGGCGGCGCGGGCGCGGGGCTGGTCTCGGGGCAGCTCGCCGGGGATGACGGAGCCCACCACGGTGAGCCCCCTCCCCGCCTGCAGCTGCGCCGCCAGCGCCAGCAGCTCCGGCTGCCTCAGCCCCAGCTCCTCGTCCAGCTTCAGCAGCACCAGCAGCTGCGGCCTGCGCGGGAAGGTCGGGGGGTCACGGGGAGGGGTCGCCGGGCCCCCCCCCCAGGCGCCCACCCCCCCCTGGGGCGCGCGGGCCCCGGCTCACCTCCAGCTGGGGGCGGGGGGCCGCCCCTCCTCCAGGCGCAGGAGGGCGAAGCGGGCGGCGCTGAGCGACAGCCCCCGCAGCCCCTCGCCCCACTCGCTCTGCGCCCTGCGGAGCCGGCGGGGGAGGGCGTGGGGGGGGGGGGGGGGGACACTCGGACCCCCCACCCCCGCCCCCCCCAAGGAAGGGGAAGGGGCGCGCGCCCCCCGCGCCCCCTCACCCGCGGTACTCCAGGTACTTGTAGGCGGTGGCGCCGATGCCCAGGGCCAGGAGGGCGCAGGACCAGCACGTCACCAGCATCAGCCCCCAGGCACAGCGCGGCCCCCGCCAACGACACCCCCCTGGGGGGGGCGCACGGCGTCAGGGAGGGGGTCCCGGGGCGGGGCTGGGGGGGGGGGCGCGGTGCTTACCAGTGGTAGAGGCGGCAGCGCGGGCTCCAGCCCGGGGTGGGCAGCAGCCCCTGCAGGGCGCAGGCCAGGTTGACCCCCAGGTAGGCCGTGAGGCAGAACCTGCAGCGGGGGGGGGACACACACACACACAGAGGGTGTCACCCCCCCCGGGGGGCGGGGCGAGGGGGGGCGGGCGGGGGCGGCGGGGGTGTCACCGCACACGGAGAGGACGGGTGCCAGCAGGTCCAGGGAGCCCAGGAGGACGCCCAGCTCGGCCACGGCCGCCGTGGCCACCAGCGGCCACAGTCGTCCCCGGGCCAGCGCCTGCGGGAGAGGGACCGCGTCACGGCCCGGGCGTGGCACCGGGCGTGGCAGTGGGTGTGGCACGGGGTGTGGCACCGGGTGTGGCACTGGGCGTGATACCGGGTGGGGCAGTGGGCGTGGCGCCGGACATGGAAGTGGGCGTGGCACCTGGCATGGCAGTGGATGTGACACCGGGCATGACACCAGGTGTGGCACCAGGCGTGGCACGGGGGTGTGACATTGGGCATCGCAGTGGGTGTGGCACCGGGCGTGGCAGTGGGTGTGACCCTGGGTGTGGCACTGGGTATGGCACTGGGTGTGTCACCAGGTGTGGCAGTGGACATGACAATGAGTGTTACACTGGGCATCGCAGTGGGCGTGGCACCGGGCGTGACAGTGGGTGTGGCACCGGGCATCGCATTGGGCGTGGCAGTGGGCGTGGCACTGGGGTGTGACATCGGGCATCGCAGTGGGTGTGACCCTGGGTGTGGCACTGGGCATGGCACTGGGTGTGTCACCAGGTGTGGCAGTGGACGTGACAGTGAGTGTGACACCGGGCATCGCAGTGGGCGTGGCACCGGGTGTGGCAGTGGGTGTGACCCTGGGTGTGTCACTGGGCGTGGCAGTGGGCGTGGCCCCCTCACCTGGGGCAGGGGCAGGGCGCGGGTGCGGGCCAGCCCCCCGCAGCAGCCGGCTGCCCCCCAGCAGGGCCTGCAGCCCGGCCCCCGCCCCCGCCAGCAGCGCCCCCGCCAGCGCCACCCAGGGGGAGGGCCACGAGGCCGCCCCCGCCACCGGCGTCCCCCGCAGAGACCCGCCGAACCTGGGGGAGGGGGAGGGGACGCCGGTGTCACAGGAGGGTGGGGAGGGGAGAAGGGGACAACGGGAACACCCTCACCCCCCCCCCCCCCCGCCAAGGGCACCGAGGAGCTGCTGGGGGGATGGTGGGACATCAGGGACTCCCCCCAGGGACAGCATTTGAGCATGAGGGACCCCCCCAGGGACACCGGGAACACCTTGGGGACACCACTGTGACATTAGTGACCTCCCCCCTGCCCTGGGACCCCCCCGGGGGCAACACTGGGACATTAGGGAACCCCCAGAGATGTTGGGGACCCCCCTAGGGACATCAGAGAACCCCAAGGACACTGGGGACCCCCCCCAGGGACACCACTGGGACATTGGGGAACCCCAAGGGACATTGGGGACCCCTCAGGGACACCACTGGGACATTGGGGAAGCCCCAGGGACATTGGGGACCCCCCCCAGGGACACCACTGGGATGTCAGGGACCCCCCCTGGGGACATTGGGGACCCCCCGGGGACACCGGGCCCTGCCAGGGACACCACTGGGACATTGAGGACCCCCAAAAGAGACACCACTGGGATATTGGGGACCCCCCAGCCCCCCCCAGGGACACCACTGGGATGTCAGGGACCCCCCCGGGGGACACTGGACCCCCCAGGGGCAACAATGGGACATTAGGGAACCCCCAGGGACACTGGGGACCCCCCGGGGACACTGGGCCCCCCCAGGGACACCATTGGGGACCCCCCGCCCCCCCCGACACTCACTTGTCCCGCAGCAGCTGCCCCTCCACGGAGGCCCCCAGCAGCAGGGCCGCGCTCAGGTCTGCGCTGTCAAGGAAACGCCCCCCAAGAAAACAGCGCCCCCCACCCCAAAACGGCTGACCCCCCACTCCGGGCGACCCCCCCGAGCAGCACGTACCCCATACCCGTGGGTTGCCGCCCCCCAACCCCCCCCGCAGCGCCCCCAACACCCCCCCCCCCCCCTCCAGCTGCCCCTTAAGGGGGTGCGAGCTCGGGGCTGTCCCCCCACTCCCAACCCCCTTGGTGGGTTTTGGGGTGTCTCCCCCTCGGGTTTGGGCCCCCCCACACCCACACAGGGCGGATGCAGCCCAGGGCGGTGGCCAGCGCGGCCCCCAGGCTCCCGGCCGGCACGGAGCGGGCGACGTCACGCAGCTCCCCGCAACGGCTGCACCCCCACAGCACCCTGCCCCACGCCCCGCTCACCCAATGCTCCCCCGGGGGTCTGACCCCCCCCCGGGGGTCCCACACCAGCCCCCAGGGTCTACCCCACGCTTGGGGACCCCCCCCTGCACGCGTCCCACTGGAGGGCTGGGGCGCCTTCCAGGAT